>CM038675.1:825370502-826629669 GCA_021605145.1 Aegilops bicornis | reverse complement strand
AGATAACTACAAACGCAGAGGTTTCTCCTATAGGATACCTAGCATAAGAACTCGTCCCATAAATTCATAAATAAAAGCACTAAGTGAAACCAAGAAACTACATCATTTCAACAACATAATTTACATATGGTTTTCCCTTTCGGGAGGCCCCGAAAGGATTACACACAACTAGGAAATTACCTTCAAATTCTTGGCGAACTAAGCGCCTTCTTAGCTATTCTACTAGCAGTGGTGGTGGCTAAACTACAAAGGAAGTGGTGCTCTGGTGGAGAGTCTCGATGCTCTGAGTGCTTCGCGCTCTCCTGTCTTGTGTTCTCTTCTTGATCCCAGCATCTCCTTTTATAGCCGCGAGGGGTGGCTGCAAGGGAGGCCTTCGGGAGCATTCCTTCACTTATTTTACACACGGTAGAATGCACACGTGTCCTACTAGGGTACACGCGTGTCCTTCTAATAATATAGAAAAGTGCAAGAGAGTGCCGACAAGCTTCAATCTTCAGGAATCTTTGCTTTCTTCACGTGGCATTGTCTCTCGGTGAATAATTGGCTGGCCTTTGTGTACCAGTCTTTACTCTTCGGCCATACAGATTTTCATGCGATTAGCCTTGAGAGCTTCTTCTGCCTTCAAGAATCCTTGTGCCAGTGTATGCGTACATACATGCCAAGGCTGCTTACATTTTCAATAGTGCTTAATATTATTATTTATTTATTTATATTAATTTTTTTACAGGGGGTCTTCCCTGCCCATATGATTGATAATACCTTATCAATATTCAAAGGATCTATTATGGGAATTTCTATCAATATTCGGGTCGGGTATAGGTCCTCCGCGCCTGAATAATTGATAGCAATATCAATATATGCAGCTTAGGCTTTATTCAGGCCGCTGCCCATGCCCTGCTATGTCCATATGATCATCATCATTTAACAGATTGAAATCATATTTTTCATCACATTCTTTCTTTATTTCTTCAAATTTTTCATCCATTTCTTGCCTTAATTCTTTTAATATTTCCTCCTTTAATTCTTTCTTTATTATCTTTGAAAATTCTTCAAACCTTTTATCCATTTCTTGATCTATGTATTCACTGTCTAAAGGGTCAAACCCCTTTAGAAGGCATTCTTGATATGTCTTATATTTTGGGGATTCTTCCTTCTTTATATTTTTTGAGCTTGATGCCTCCCCCTTTGTGGGAGTTGGTGAGGCAGGTATGCTTCTTTTCATTTGGATATAGTCTTTAGCCTTTGGGTCAATATAATAATCTGGTCCTAATACCTTTCTTGCCCAAAGCAAGGCCTCATCTATACTGTAATATCTTTTGAATGTTAAATCTTGTCCATATCTTTTTTGCATCTAATTTTTCAATCATAATATTTTCCCATTCCAAATATATACTAGGTTTATTTCCATCGAATATAAGATATAGAGTTTCTCTTTTGGTATTTCAACCTTTTCTGGCTTTGGCACATTTTTGTTTAATTCGTTAAAATATTTAGCCAAACTATTGAGAATTGATAGAAAATATCCTTTTTCCTCTCTCTTGAGAGTATATTGGAACCAAAAGTTATCCAATATGCATCTTTGAGCTCCATCAAGCTTAATATGGGATTTTGGCTTGAAATTGAATGTATTTGGCTGAAACATTTTCAGCCTATTTTCTTTTCCAAAGAAGAGATATTCATCCTTGTTGGCGAATAATCCTTTCCTCATTTCTGCAAATTTGATGCATGAGAAAATATGTCAGGTAAGGTATTATCCTTCCCCTTAATATGCTCAAAAATAACTTTATGACTATTCCCAGCTATGGTGTCTTCAAATAAGACCCATCTTCTGGTTGAGCTTTTCTTACTATTAAGTTTATTGTAATATCGGCATATGGCTTCACAGTCCGTTCACACTGTAAACTCTTTAAATCCTAGATATAGCCTATATGCATTTATTGCATTTACAACTGCCAGGATTTCTCTATCAATATTATTTACTGTCTTTAGTTTGTAACTTCCTGAAGCATATCTGCATATTTTTTCATCTGCTTTTGGAGAGTATTTATTGGGTTTTTGTTTGAGTATCGCACCCCATCCTACCTTAGATGCATCTGTCTCAATTATACAATAATTGTCTTTTAGAGGCAATTCTAGGGGTTTTAAATTCTTGACCTTTTACTTGATGGCCTTTACTAATTTTATATCTTCAGAATTGAAGTATCTTTGACCATTTTTTTTCTTAATTTAGCATATAAAGGTCCTGCTAGCTTTGCTAAGTTATCTATATAGTTTCGCGCATAGTTTACAATTCCTAAGAATTCTTGTAAAACCTTTTTATCACTCATATTATCAGGAAACTCTAGTATTTTCTTTGCAATATGTTGTTGTAGATATATCTTTCCTTCTCCTATTTCATGACCAAGGAAATTTATTTTCTCTTTGCAAATTTCCATCTTCTTTTTAGATAGTATGAGCCCATTTTGTTCTACCTTTCGAAAGAACACTTCAAGATGGGCTATATGCTCTTTGTATGATTTTGAGAATACTAACAAATCATCTACGTATACTAATATAAATGCTTGGTTTTCATTAAATATATTTTCCATCTTTCTTTGTAATAGTGCAGGTGCATTCTTTAGGCCTAATGGCATTACTAGCCATTCATAATGGCCTTGTGGACAAGTAAATGCTGTCCAGAGAATAGATTCTTCAGCCATTTTTACTTGCCAAAATCCTGCCTTTAAATCGAATTTGGAGAAATATTTACTTCCTTGTATTCTGTTAATCCATTCCTGCTTATTAGGTATGTTGTATGCATCGTCAACTGTATTATCATTAAACCTTTTAAAGTTAATTACCATTCTAGATTTACCTCTAACTTCTCTCAGCATGATTTCTAACTATAAAAGCAGCAGATCGATGAGGGCTTCTGCTTTCTCTTATAGCTTTTAGCTTTAATAACTCTTCAATATGCATTTTGAACTCTTCTATATCTTTAGGAGTAGCTTCTATTGGTCCTGACTTAATTATATAATCTGGATTTATGATATTTATTTTGCAAACTATAGAGTTCTTATCCCAATGTTTCATTGGTATTTCTCCAATAATTTGTATGCTTTCTAGTCTTTGCACAATCTTATCTATATCCTTTTTGGATTTTATATCTCTATACCAATTTGGAGAGAATGATTGCAACCCAATGCATTCTGTACATGTATTTTCTATATGATATTCTTCTATGGTCTCACTAAATTCTTCATCTTTACAGAATTCAAAGGGATCTGGACTTGTGCTATATTCATCATCTAAATTAGATATTTCTACATTTTGCAAGGACTTTCTTTGTTTTTGCACTTCAGATATGTATGGAACATTATCTTGATAAGGGATAAATGTTACCCCCTCTTCATGTATGATTGTGGTTTGTAAAGATTGTTGCAAAAATGTTAACCCTATTATCATGTCATCATTTATTAATGACAAATCTCTTATTGTAATTTCATCTATTATATATTTTGTGCCATTTATGTAAGCTTCAATATTATATGCTAGCTGATTATGGATCTTCTTTATTCCTGACATATCGGTAGATACTTCAGCTTTATTATCATCTATAGTTTCAACTATTTTGGGACATCTCATAAACTATTTATCATGGATGATATTCTTAGTGCAACCAGTATCTAATAGTGCCAGTATTTTATATGAAATATTTGGCTTCATAACAATCTTAACTGGGATCCTTATCCCTAACACTTCTTTGAATGGTAATCGAACAATATATTTGTTTCCAAAACTAGTAATTGCATATTTCAATTGTATTAATTTGTCTCCTTTTTTATCCCTTACTGTTACCATTTGCTCTTTCATTTCAGTGTTTTTTGGAACATTATTATTTTGCTATTTACTATTTTCTAGCTCATCTTTAAGTTTTTCTAGCTCTACTTCTAGCTTATTTATTCTATTTTCTAAATTTCTAACCCTACTGGATAATATTCACTCTTCTGGTTCCAATTCTATCTCTTGTCTCCACTTTTGATTATTGGCTCTTAGACATGAGGCACATGCTTGTTTTAAACACAAGCTACATGTAAACCTATTATCTTGGCTTGGATAATATATACAAAAAGCATATTTTATGTTATAATCACCTTTTCCTCTAATCCAATCATGTTCACAATCTACTTGGTTCATCATTTCAATTTTTAAACCAGCTAAATCATCTATTAGGTCTATTTCATCTTCACTTGATTCATATTCTGGAGCCTCATTTTCTACTTCATCTGTTTCTATAATTGAATATATTGACTCGTCGTCTTTTATTTCATCATCACATACTAATATATTTTCATCAACGCTATTTATAATTAACACTCTCTCTTGTTCTTCATATTTGCTAGAGTATCTTTTCTGCTCTTTATTAGGGCAAGTTCTACTTAGATGATCCGGTGAGTTACATATGAAACACCTGCATGTTTTATCATAGGTTTTCTTAGGATTATATCTTCTTACATTTCTTTTATGCAAGAATGGGGCTCTATTGTCTGATCTTCTTAAGAAATATCTTTTCTTTGTTCTAAAATTTCTATTATCTCTCCTCTGTGGTTTATAATATTTGTTTTTCCTATGTCTTTCTTTCTCTCCATATGTAAGTGGTATTTGGACTATGTTATTGCAAAATTATAATCTGATTTCTTCATAGATCTTTGGGCTTGAATACTAGCACACACCTTTCTTAATTGTTTGAAAACAAATGTTACAGCTTGAGATATATTTACCACGTTTCCCGCCGTTTCCTTTTTATATTCTTCAAATATTATTGACCCTAAGGGTCAGGCAACTTATTAAAATATCTTTCTACTACGCCTACATTAAAACCTTGTTTAGCAGTAGTAGCATTATACAAATAATGCTGGGAAAATTCTTTAATACCTTTCCAGCTAGTTAATGTTAATTTTTCTATTTCTCTCAACCTTTCATTTTGCAACGAGGTATGCCCTAATTCTGGATCTTCTGCTATGATCATATTTGAGATAACATTCGCAAAGTTATTAGGTTTACTTCCTGCCCTTTTTAATTCTTCATATTGACTAGGGTTTGATTCTACCCATTGTTCCCGAAGAACTTTTACATATTCTCCTAAAAAAGTATCAAGATATGTTAACATATCTTGTACCTTAGTGCCTATATTATACTGATTTTGTATATATTTTTGTACTATTAAACCTTTTCATATGCTGATTATATTTGGCCAATCTATTGGGTCATGAGCTGCTAGGTTTAGTATAGCGTCATCATTCTTATAATTTTGAAATTGTACTGGTTTTTCAAAATCTCTTCTTTTAGTACCCATATATCTATATGGTCCAGGGATATACGTAGGTTGATAGTCATCTTTTTCTGGAGGCCATTGTCCAGCTGTCCTGGTAGGTCTCTCTCTCTCTCTTTCTCCTTCTCTTTTTACAGACGATTCTCCATATCCTCTTCTTCTTTTACCACTATTTTCTACTTCCATGGCTTCCATTGCATTGTCTAAATTGTGTAGTCCCACATCATCTAGTGAGTTATAGAAATCGCTATTTTGTTCTGAATCGTCATATCTTTCATCTTCTAACCACATTTCTTTTATTAATTCCTCCTCTTCCTCATAACTTTCTAATAGTAACTTATTATTGATATCCCATTGCTCTTCTTCACTAACAATTTCTTCTTTTTCAATAATATTCTTATCTTTATTATTATTATTAATGATAGAATTTTTATTAATAATAGCATTTGCTTTTCTTTCTGTGGATGCTATAATTTTATCTTCCATGCTTGAACTACTAATGGCAAACTTCTTATCATTTTTTAGTTTCTTTAGCCTTGCAATTTCTCTAATAATAAATAGTTTTCTTTCTCTTATTTTGGGCCAATCATTTGTCATCGAATGACTATATTCCCATTCAATATGCTTTAGTTTCTTTTCCCAATGATTTATTTCATCTTCTAAATTATCCTTTTCCATGCATTCAGATATACCTTTATTTTTCTCATCATTAATTTCTGATTCTGACATAAAAGATTCAGAGTCTTCTATTGATGCAGCTTTATAGTTCATAAATCGAATACTGCTACTTCCTTCACAATTTTGATAGCTTATGTAGTTTTCAGGTTGCTTTAATTCTTTTTTCTCTATTAATTCACCTATCTTCCATTCTTCACCAGCTCTTTCTTCAGAACCAATTTTAAGAGGATTCAGAAACTTTATACCTTTTGATTGCATACTATCAATTACGTCATTGACATTCACTCTATATCTGGAGCTACTTCTATTAGTGAGCCTTCCTATAAATTCTATGCTTACTAGCAAATTTTTTCCTTTGAAATCTTCATAACCTTTAGTTTGGAAACCAAAACTCATTTTTTCAATAAATTCTTTTATGGGCATCATTAGGTCTGGAGCTATATAGGTTATTAATCTATTTTCATTCATGTCTCCTTCTAAAAATCCTAATGCTGCTTTATCTACTGATTCCCATCTTCTATCTAATAATGTTATTAAAACCTTTGCACCTAATTTCATTCTTGTCATACCTTTGACTCCTATGATATACATACCTTGATGAATATTTTATAACCACAATATTTTAGTTCATTTTCAATATTTTTGCTTACAATTCTTAAATCTACTGGGTGTGTTAACACACTTAATTCTACTTCTCGAGATATTCTGTATAGACCACTCTTACTTTCAAACATACCCATATGATATACTTGTTGCGGTTTTATTTTTCTTAGGGTATATTTTTGATATCTTTCTAGATCTCTTTGTATATCTATAACTTCTTCAATGCTATCAATATCATCAGCTTTGCATGATAATCTATGCTTCATGGCCAGAGGTCTTGAATCTTGCCTTACTAATTGGAGGGTTTTGTCTCTTCTAAGGAAGCCTTTAGATACGTCCATTTCTCTGAATTAATATTTCTAGCAGAGGCAACTATTCCGGATGATGAAAGCACAATTTCTTTGTTGTTTTGAACACTATTTAGTTTATCTAAAATCTAGATTAATAGCTGGAGGATAGTGTTATTCTGTCTTATTATAACTTTGGAATCTTCCTTTGGAGAGTCATGATCGGAGAATCCGACAGGAGGTGATAGATATTTAGCTACTTCGTTTTATGCTTGAGTATATTCACTCATATAATTATGAGATAATCAAAGTTTTAACCTCTTGCACCAACTTTTTCATTTCAAGTATATCTTGTCTTGATTCAGTGCGTGGGAGTGATTCTTTGCCTCTACTTAGGTAACGGCCTATTGATAACACTTCCTCTTTAATATAATCGTTATTCTTGCAAACTGTATTCTGTCTTGCTTTTGCTTCCTCTAGCTTATGTAAAGTTAGATCAATTTTATTATTCAACCCAGAATACTTATCTGCAAGTTTTTGGTATTCTTTCAATAAACTTTCAAATTTTTGGTCTAAATTATCTTGTCTTTTTCCCCAAGATAGGTAAAAGTTATATATCAAATCAACGACTGTATTTAACTGGCTATGAGATGTATGCCAAATATGCTTTTCTGAGGGATTTATTCTACACCTTATATTTAAATTTTCCTTAGTATTTATTACTTTACCTGCGCTAACTTCTAAGTTTAAATATTTTAACCTTTCAATGGTTAAACACTGGACCTGCTACCAACAATATAGGAAAATAAATTTTTACAAATATATTCTAATCAATATTAATTAAGATTTTGATTAGGTTAATATGTGATTAGGTGAAAGTGGTAGACATGTATGCTTTTTATCTTGAATAGTATTTACTATTCACTAGGTAGGGCACTATTCATGAAAGTGCTTTACTATTTAAAACACTATTTGGAATAATATTTTCACTATTCACAGTAATATTTAATTCAATATGATTACCTTCACATTCTAACTAGATTATTTATTTGTTACAGGATCTAATCTGGGCTGGCGAGGCCAACAATTCGTCCAACAATGTGCGCAAAGGTGTAAAATCCTACTCAGTACTCACCATATTTATCATTATGTTGTATCAGATGCAGCTAGTTATGTTCACTTAGCAGTTTTAATTGCAAATTTATGGGGTAAATTCCTATCGCCTTCCCAGGCAGTTCCACCCGAAGGGAACACTTCTCTACGGCCACAAGGTTCTCATTCAGATGCCACTCTGGGCTACACAGAGAACTACACACGCAGATGTTTCTCCTATAGGATCCCTAGCATAAGAACTCGTCCCATAAATTCATAAATAAAAGCACTAAGTGAAACCAAGAAACTACATCATTTCAACAACATAATTTACATATGCTTTTCCCTTTCGGGAGGCCCCGAAGGGATTACACACAACTAGGAAATTACCTTCAAATTCTTGACGAACTAAGCGCCTTTTTGGCTATTCTACTAGAAGTGGTGGTGGCTAAACTACAAAGGAAGTGGTGCTCTGGTGGAGAGTCTCGATGATCTGAGTGCTTCGCACTCTCCTGTCTTGTGTTCTCTTCTTGAGCCCAGCGTCTCCTTTTATAGCCGCGAGGGGTGGCTGCAAGAGAGGCCTTCGGGAGCCTTCCTTCACTTATTTTACACACGTTAGTATGCACACGTGTCCTACTAGGATACAGGCGTGTCCTTCTAATAATATAGAAAAGTGCGAGAGAGTGCCGACAAGCTTCAATCTTCAGAAATCTTTGCTTTTTTCACGTGGCATTGTCTCTCGGTGAATAATTGGCTGGCCTTTGTGTACCAGTCTTTGCTCTTTGGCCATACCGATCTTCATGCGATTAGCCTTGAGAGCTTCTTCTGCCTTCAAGAATCCTTGTGCCAGTGTATGCGTACATACATGCCAAGGCTGCTTACATTTTCAACATTGCTTAATATTATTATTTATTTATTTATATTAATTTTTTTACAGGGGGTCTTCCCTGCCCATATGATTGATAATACCTTATCAATATTTAAATCAATATTCGGGTCGGGTATATATATATATATATATATATATATATATATATATATATATATATATATATATATATATATATATATATATATAGCACACTTGCTCGTGCGTTGCAACGGGAGAGATATTTATTAGGAGAAGCAACGGGAGAGAAATGATGAGTCCTCCGAAAACAGTCTCCGCAGCGGTGGCCGGCGGAGATAGGAGCTGCGATTTTTCGTGGGTCATGTTTGGCGTATGAGATCTTCATAGTGGTTGGGTTTGTTGGCGTCTCCTATCACGGTGTAACTGGATGCATGACTAATTGCAGCACATAAATCAAAGACCCGACGATGTGCTGCTAGCTAGTCGAAGAAACACGTCCTAATAACCAATGGCCAGCGTGAATATTTTAAAATTTAATGCAGCGTCAGTTTTGAAACATTTTTTGAATTTTTTCGAACTTATCATAAAAAATAAGTATGAATTTGCGTATATTCTCCGAAACATGAACAATTTTTCAAATTCCAAATAGCTTTTTGAAAATTCTGACTATTTCGGAAAAATGTGAACAAAATTTTTAATTGGAATATTTTTTGAAATTCACAAACATTTTCTGAAAACATGAACCTTTTATAATAACTTAAACATTTTCTGAATTAGCGAACAATTTTTTTAAATGGTAAAATGTTTGAACATTCAGAACAAATTTGGAAATGTTTTTAATTAATGAAATTATTTTAGTTTCATAAAAAATTCAATAAAACAACAACATTTTCAAATTTGAATTTTTTTTCAAATGCATAAAAATAATGGAAATAATGAATAATTGTGGAAAATAAAAAAGTTGAAAATTGGGAACATTTGTTTATTTGAAAAAAATTAAGTCCTTAACACTTTTGAAAATATAAATTTTTTTAGAATTTGGAACATTTACCAAAACTTTAAAAAATGAATTTTGAGATTTTTTGAAAATTTCAAATTTACTAAAAAGGGAAAAATGAAATTAAAATTGGAATGGGAAAAAGTAAATAGGAAATAAAAGGAGAAATGAGAAGAAAAAAAACACACATGATAAAACGAAACTGGGCCAGCCCAGTACTGGGCGTCCTGTGCGAACCTTCTGGTGTTTGACGCTCCGTGCAGCAAATAGGGTTCTGCGAGCTGTATGGGCTGGAAAATAACGGTCTGGCTTGGCTGGGCCTCGGCGCACGGCCCAGGTACGAAATCCTCGACAATCCATTTTTCTTGTGCACAAAAATTTAGTACAACCTCGGATAAAAAATATCTTTTCGTCGGTGAACGGATGAAAAAATCAAAGAAACGCACCTTGCTTTATTAGTAGGTATATATATATATATATATATATATATATATATATATATATATATATATATATATATATATATATATATATATATATATATATATGTATGCAAATGACATAGGGTATCATGTTAGCATTTGGTATTATAGCATAATGTACTACTAGTATATAGCAACATTATAATGGCTACTTCCTGTCTGAATTAATAGTGGAGAAGATGAGTAATACATATTTTATTTAGACAAACACTGCATCTGTTTGTGTTTGCAAGAGAGCACTAACAAGCTCACTCTACTCCTATCACTTCACTCGTCACCTTGTTTGATGTCTCCTTTAGCTTCCTCTGGTGTTGCGCCCTTCCCGTTGTCTTTCTCCTTTTCTTTCTTCTCCTTTGCTCCTCTTTCTCCTCGGCTTTCTCTGCTTCTGCCTCCTCTTCCTCATTCACCTTCGCCTTTGCCACTGCCGCGTCTTCCTTGGCCTGCTTGAGCACCTCAATGAGCCTGATAAACACTAATTAGGGCCCCTATTCTTCTTTGTCAACATTGGCATCAGGTTCGCTGCTGCATCGATGGCCAACATGTTGGTCTCCTCGAGCAGCTGTTGAATCTTCCCAAAGATACCATGCTCCACGACGTCCAGGTAGTTCTTGGCGAGTACCTTGAAGCCCTCGAAGAGGCAATAGGACGTCTCGATGTGCTTGTCCACCCGCCCTGTCGGATCAGTGCCGGGTCCATTTTCTCCTTGTAGTTCATCGTGAAGATGATGATTCGATCACGGCCGGATGCTGCCATAGCCCGTGGATGAAGTTAAGCAGGCATGAAAGCATCACCTTGATTTCATTGTTCTTTAGTGGGTCTTGTTAGCATTTTGTATTGTTGCACGCTTTATATGTAGCAGCATTACAAGTGAGATCACTGCATTTTTCTTTTGCAAGGGAGCACTAGTGAACAAGCGCACTCTTTTTCCTTGGCTTCCTGGCTTGAGATCACTTCACTTGTTGATATCTCCATTGGCTTCCTCCGGTGCTTTGTCCTTCCCTTTGTCTTCCTCCTTGGCTTTCTTCACCTCTGCCTCCTCTTTCCCCTTGGCTTTCTTTGTTGCAGCCTCCTTGGCCTCCTATGCCTCCTTCACCTTGGCTGCCACCGCGTCCTCTTTGGCCTACTTGAGCACCTCGATGAGGCCTGTCAAGCACTCGTTGGGCTCCCTCCTTTTCTTCTTCGACATGCTCATCAAGTTCCCTACAACGTCGGCAGGCGACATGTCTGTCTCCTCGAGCAGCCGCTAAATTTCCCCAAAGAGCTCGTGCTCGATGACATCTAGGTAGTTTATGGCGAACACCTTGAAGACCTCGAAGCGGTAGTAGGACATCTCGATGTGCTTGTCCACTCTGCCCTGCCAGATCAACACTGAGTCTAGCTTCTCCTTGTGGTTGGTGGTGAAGATGATGATCCGCTCACCTTCGCAAGCAGACCATAGCCCGTCGATGAAGTTAAGCAGGCCTGAGAGCGCCGTCACCCTTCTTCGGCTCTACTGGTAGCTTGGGCTTGTCATCATTGTTGGAGTCCTTGTTGCTTGCGGTCTTCTTGTCCCTGCGGTGCTTTCCGGTGAGGTTGACAAAGTAGTCAATGTCCTCTATGACGATGATGGACTTGCCTGTGGTCTCGATGAAGAGCTTCCACAACTCGGTGTTGTTCTTGACCTTCGTGAGATCGAGGTCGTAGACTTCATAGTCGAGGAAGTTGGCCATGGCGGCGATCATGGTGGACTTGCCGGTGTTGGGCGGTCCGTAATGGAGGTACCCACGCTTCCACGCCTTGCTGACCTTGGCGTAGTATTCCTTGCTCTCCTGGAATGCCATGAGGTGGAATGCCATGAGGTCATCGATGACGGCTCCTCATTAGGGTGAGCGAGTGTGCCAAAGGTGGTGGGGTGCTCGAAGGGGCCATGGCTCTAGATGCTTTTGCCCCGGTAGGAACCCCTACCACTAGCATTGTTGGTGAAGAGGTGGCGTTGGCTATTTTTGGCGGCGACAGCGCAGCCCTCGCCGAGGATGAAAGGAAGGTAGGAGTCCCGGATAAGTCGTCAACAACCTCCTCATGGTGGTCCCAGAGAAGTCGTCAACGACCTTCTCGTGGTCGTCAACGGAGACCCGGAGGTTCTTGTTGTCCTTGTCGAGCTCGACCTTGAGCTTGGGCACGCGGCAGACGCATGCATCGCTGAGGTAGGCTTTGACAGCGGGGTAGAAGTCAACCGAGGAAGATGACGGTCGCCACCACCAGTCCAAGCCCAGCCCACCTCTCCAACATCGCCGTCATTGCTGGACCTGGAGCTCCTCTTCACATTTCTGCACCAAGGCAAGAGCACTTCGTATCACTACAAAAGAAATACACTTCCGTGATGATACGTGTT
The DNA here is from genome assembly GCA_021605145.1 of Aegilops bicornis. Lineage (NCBI taxonomy): Eukaryota > Viridiplantae > Streptophyta > Magnoliopsida > Poales > Poaceae > Aegilops > Aegilops bicornis. The sequence goes on along the minus strand of CM038675.1, from coordinate 826,616,998 downwards.
TGTCACAGTAGGTCGCGTTTTTTGTCATGCATGTACATCCATGACAAATTTATGACAGAATCAAGATAGTCATACCTGTGCTGTCGTAGAAGTGTTCCATGACATTACCAAAATTATCATCACGGAAGTGTCCACTTCCATGACGATAAATCACGCGTCATAGAAGTGATTTCGTCAAGGGTGACCGACATGTGGCATCCACCATAACGGAACGCCGTTAAGCTATCGGGTCGGGTTTTGGATCCGATAACCCGTTAACAGCCCCGACCAATGGGAAATTTCTACGTGTAAAATTCTTATTGGCCGGACGAAACACGTGTCAGCTCGTCAGTGGGTCGGATAGGCGCCTATGATATGTCGACACGTGCCACGGCCCACCACTGGCCCATTTAGCTTACAAAGCCAGCCCGTTTGACTTGGTCAAAAGTTAACGGTGGCCCATGAAAAGCTCGTTAACGATCTCTTCGCAAATAGCCCATTTTACGGCCCGTTAACTCACGGCCCGTTAGGCACTAAAGGAAATCGGCCCAACAACGTCATGTGGGCCGTCGAATATAACACCAGCCCATTTCACGTTCAGCCCATGTATGGCCCATGACGTCTTTCGGCCCATATGAGGCCTTCGTATCTTTCGACCCTTTATATAGACCCACGGTGACTCTAGCCCATAGTGAACAGTACTTTTCTTTGTACCCGTTAACGGCCCATGATTTACATGGGCCGTTTCCAGCCAGTGTTAGCTTTCGGCCTATTGACGGCCCATACGTTCTTGGGCTCCTTTTCGGCCCTCGATTACTTCCGGCCCGTTACTGGCCTGTTCCCCTAATGGGCCAAACTCGGCCCATGGCAAGAGTCGGCCCGTTACTGGCATGTTCCCCAAATGGGCCAAATTTAGCCCATGGCAAGAGTCGGCCCGTTACTGGCCTATTACCCTAATGGGCCAAATTCGGCCCATGGCAAGAGTCGGCCCGTTTCTGGCCAGCCCATCCTATATTCTGGCCCATTAAAGACCCGTTATGCATGACAGAATTAAGCTTTTTGCAGTCCCACGCTCGTTAACGGCCCGTTACCGTCTTTGAGGCCGATACCAATTACGCCCTGACACGGCCCATGTAGACCCATTTATCCGACGGCGAGGCCCATCGATTCTGAGCCCATTTATCGACGGCCCGAGGCCCACCGATTACAAGCCCATTTATCGACGGCGGCCCGTAGGGAGACCCATGGATCCTACGGCCCGTGATATGGCCCATGGGTAGTTGCAATCACTAGCAAACCAGGGAAAAAAAGACTAGGAAATAAATAAGGTCAAACTAACGCTTAGGCTATTAAGGCGATCGCACAGATTACATCCACTCGGCATCAAAGATCGCCACCAAAGGCAAATATAGGGAACACCCTACACTATACAAAAATGGCTTGTTGTTTTCTTCACCGGTGGCTGCATCGTTAAGAATAAATTTTGTATCGCACCAAAACAAATTACAACTATATAACAAAAGGAAGGTTGGCATAAAACTTAACAGTCTAGCGTATAAATGCACCACCGAAGTTCGTAAGCTTCGGTTCATTTGACCGATCATTATGTTTTCATGTTGTATTGTTCGATGGAGCACCATAACCCTCGCCTTCATTTCCCCTAGGCTCCTGAACAACATAGCAAATGTCTGATAGTCTGGTTTCAAAACCATGCATATCTTGATGACATTGAGCAATGTTTCTCCTTGTTTCACAAAGGGCCTCTGTTAGGGAATGGACTTGTGTCTGGAGCGCAGATACAACATTGCTTTGAGCTTGCATATCTTGATCATGAGGCACTTTGGACGATATTGCCTTAACAACCAACCCAAGATTATGCGAGAACGTGCTTTTGGCACTATTAGTGGATGTGTATCGACCCACCGCAGCAAGAGCCGACATTGCGGTTATAGTTGCCTCACCACCTTCGTAAGGTGGCGGTTCCACCATTTTTCCATAGCTCGCTGAAAAGTTGAGGTTTTACATTAGTAGTACCAGAACAAAAGATATTAAGGAGGCAGCAAAACCAAACAAAATAGCTTTGGTCTATATACAGAACTTATTCTGGTGAACCCATGTAAAATAATAGTTGTATTTTATTGCAAAGTACATCATAAAACCAGGTTCCCAACATATGACCATGTACCATCGCTAATGTATTGTCTATTTCTTCACATTATATTGAGGGCTAAGGATAAAGAGACGAAGTTTATAATACGGTAAGCATAGTATGACATCATTCATATCACAAAACAACTGAGAAACGAGACAAACAGCAATTGTAACGTTGTGTGGGCAAGTCCAAAGACGGAACTAGATTACGGGTCAAGATCAAAGGAACATCACTCCTCCCTTTTAAACCTTTGTAAGGTGCAATGATACACTAAGACAATTGTGTATAAAATTGAAAAGAGTAATAGACATTGGCTGCAAACCATGCGGTTCAAGGCACAAGTCAGAGTAAGTGGTAGTTAAAAGGCATGAGGATTAAGGACTTACCACAACGGCTTTGACTGGTGTAGTCATGCCCTTCTTCTTGCTGGTGTGACAGTCCTTGAAGATTTCCACAACATTTGGTTCAAGTACTTTTTGGTCCTTGCGGGCTTTCCTCTGCATTTCGAACAAGTCAATATAGATCTGATAATATGGTACATCGAAAAGAGTGAAACAACAGCTAATTACAAGAGCCTCGCAGTGTGCAATATAGCTACGAGATCCTGTCGTCTGTTGGAATTTCACTTTCGTACGGTTGGCCTTGTTCTTTGAACAGTTCACCTGCAAGAAGATTGATTTGTGTGGCACATGCGTCAATAGGACTTCAACATGTGATCTGATCACACATATATAATGTACCTGATACTTCGGATCAGACCAGTGTTTAACAAGGCCCCTCCATTCTTCATCCGATATATTGTTCACTGGAGATGTTTGGGAAAGTTCACTGTTAGCCTTGCCTTCAAAGTGAGTTTTCCTCAAGTTATACCGATATTGTCGCAGAGCAGACTTGAAAACATGGGTGCAAGTTTGTCTGGTTGCATCATCTTGGCTATCCAACTTGAACCTCATCTGTTGAAAATTATGGGAGTCTCATTATCAGCAACCTAGAAAGTATGGGACAGAGCAAGACGATATTACTAGTTTCCATACATAACCATACTTACAGATAAATGGTCGAGGAAGGTGTTGAACTGGGTTTTCGTCTTTGTCATTCCTGTCTTGAATACATGTTGGGAGGATATGTACATGACACCTAACGGCAACCGCTGCCTCGATACTAACTTGGCTGACTCAGAGCATCACGTGGCCTTTTTAAACCTGCCCCAAAACGGATCTCCATTCTTCCTCCTCTAGATTTAGTTAACCTATCGAGCATTATCCCCGATGTTTGTTTCCTCTTGCGCCTAGGTGCTAGTCCAACAACGAACATAGGAAGTGTTAGTGTACATCAAACCGTGAGACTACATATAAAGAAGCATGCAATCAGAACTTGACTCCAAAGAACTACCTTCTTGCTGTTGAAGCTCACAAGGTTCATCTGATATTGCCAACTCGTCTTGTGTCAAGAGTGCTTGGGAAGTAGTGTCGTGGCAAGGGAGTTTGGGAACGTCTTTGCTAGCTCGATTGACGCCTTTGTATGTCGTGCAAGCCGTAGTACTGTGGTAGGTGTTGCAAGAACTAGGGCTATCTCTGCTTGTTTGGTGGCAGCTATTTGTTTCAGTTTGTCTTTTTTTGCAGCTCGTGTAGATGGGATGCCGTGTTTGTAGAATTTTCCATTTGGACTTTCACCTTCTATTGCACCATCAGTACCAGCAGAATCTGCAAGATTCATCCGCTTCTCATTCCCTGCCATTCTGTGTTTCTTCCTCTTTCTCTGTGCCATGTTAAGTCAAGCTGACAAGAAAAACGAATACCAATTTATTTCTTCAGAACAAATTGATGCGTGATGCAGACAAACTGAACTTTGATGTTAGACAACCACATAATAGGAGGATGTAATATGTATGAAAAACAGGACGGAAGAGATAACGAGAACTATGATGTGTAAACTAAGAAGAAGAAATTTCACCAAATTAGAAGCAATGCAATGGAAGGTAGACACCATATGAAAGATGCTACAAATATCGCTCTGCCAAGTTAACAATGTCTCAGCATAAATGGCGTTTAAACAAATGTGAAGCAGTACAAGAAATAAATCATATGCAAGATGCAAACAACATCACACTACCATGTTTGAGGTCTCTCGTCATTAGTGCCATTGCATATTCGCAGCATTGCATATTCACAGCTTATGATGTGTAAACTAAGGAGAAGGCATTTCAACAAATTAGAAGCAATGAAAGCTAGACACCATATGAAAGATGCAACGAATATCACTCTACCAAGTTAAAACTGTCTCTGGTCATAAGTGCCATTTCAACAAATTAGTAGTACAAGCTAGAAAAGAATGTGAGATGTAACCTATATCACACTCCGAAGTCAAACGTGTCTTATGATAAGTGATTGTTGCAGGTTACACAACAGTAGTAATTTGATGTAAGAACATGGTGTGATAGACAGATATTGTATGTTCTAGAAATAGGAACACATGTCTTATTCAAGTATAATGTGTAAAGTAAGCAGATGTAATTCAACAAAATTAGAAGCAATACAAGCTAGACATCACACATAACATGCAACCACATATAACAGTGCCAAGTTAGAGGGAGCACCAGTGATGTTGCACTAGGGGAGACGTGCTCATCATAAACACAGCTTTGTTGAGTGTCTATGCATGTGTTGTCTTGGAAATCATCTTGGGGGTGTGGAGGAGTAGAAACTGTAGAGGCCCTCCGTTTGGAAGGAGCACCTTTATCCGCTGCCTTGCTAACTTCCTTCCGCTTTATTGATTTTGAATTGTCAAGTAAAACCGACAAGAAAAAGCAATAATTCTCTCTTCAGAACTCATTCATGCATGATACTGACAATCACTACTTTGATGTAAGGCAAACACATGATACCAGGATGGAATATGTACGAAAAACAGGACGGCATGGCATGTTCACAACTGTTTGTGTAAACTAAGCGTAAACCATTCCAGCAAATAAGAAGCAATGCAAGCTAGACACCACATGAAAGATGCAACCAATATGACTCTGCCAAGTTAAAAGCGTCCCATCATAAATGGAATTTCAACAAATTAGAAGCAGCGCATGCTATAAATCATATGAAAGATGCAACTAATATCGCACTGCATACACTAAAGGTGTCTCGTCATATTGATTGATGCGGGATACAAAAAAACAATAGTTTTATGTAAGGACATGCTTAATAGACAGATGTACTATGTACTAAATACAGGAAGGCATGTCACATTAACAGGTATAATGTCACATTTACAGGAGTATAAGCTAAGCAGACTGGCACATGGAGTTAACCAGATTGGAAGAATTACAATCTAGACACCATATGCAACATGCAACCACATATCACACTGCCAAGTTAGAGCAAGCACCTGCGATGCTAGTGTAGGGGAAATGCTGTAATCAACTACAGAGCTACGTTCACTATCTTCATCTAGCATTTCTGTTTCTTGAGAATCATGTCGGGAGGCTGACGCTGCATTCTTTAAATGAGGAGTAGTCCCCTTGCCTGCCCCCTGGCCATAAGTGATTGATGAGGGATACACAAGAACATTAGTTTGATGTAAGAACATGGTTAATACACGTATGCACTAGTATGTACCAAAATGTAGAAAGGCATGTCATATTCAAAGGTATAATGTGTAAGCTAAGCAGATGCAATTTAACCAAATTGGAAGCAATACAAGCTAGACATTCGGCTGGAGTGGTGAACATGATCATCTAGGACCTGAGAGCCTAGTGGAAGGCGGGCTGCTTCGCCACCATCGCGGCTTTTTAGTTGGCTTCCAGGTGATGCCTCTTTCTTTGGGCTTGTCACCGGGCTCGGCCAAGGCTCGACTAGCTATTTGTCTTCCGGTGCTCACGGGATGGTGGTTCATGTAAAAATATCTTTGCTTATCTTAATAAAGACCGACTTCGCCTTTCAAATACAAGCTAGACACCATATGGAACATGCAACCACATATGACACCGCTGGAAGTTAAAGCAAGCACAGGATGGTGGTTCATTGCGGCGAGGTCATCAACTCCAGAAAGCAACGCTACCGTCTCCATCTGCTGACACTGCACCCTTTAAAGCGCTGTAACATGCCGCGCCTAGCCGCGTAGAAAGCTGGCATGACTTGTCTCTTTTCTTTTTTGCTTCGCTTTCGGCATACTCTGAAATACCCTTGCCTAAAAACACAATAGTGAGAGTATGGATGAAGTGTGTGCAGAACTAGTGCACTGTAAAAGTAGCAGATAGCAGGTGGCTGAAAAATAAATGACAGGAGACATATGATTGCTCTACAACATTGCATGGCAAACAAAATTAGATTCTACTCCGTATGATTTTGTAATATATGAGCACAGGAAATGCAGGTACTCCTCCAAAGACACCACCACATGTGGTCATATCTAAGATAACAGTCGAGTGAAAATAAATAGGTCAGTCGATTTTTTTAATGAACCGTCTGATCTATATGGAACGGGAAGATGGCCTTCGTCTACCTCCCGCCAGTCACTGTTGATGATCTTTCTCGAACCGCCAGCGACCACCGGCCCAGACCCGTGCCTCCGCCGCCCTGCCCTCCCATCGACCTCACACCACCGCCGTGCTTGGCAGCCCCCCCCCCCCAAGCGATCCCTTTAATCCCGGCCGACCTCCAGATCAGGCACCAGTAGCTCTAGGCCGCAGACGCCCCTAAGATAAACACCAAGGCGCTGCTTCCCCGGTGTAATAGTCGTACTAGCGTCTGTTACGCCGGGGAATGCTTCCGTTAATTGGGAATCAACTGGCCAGAAATTGAAATTCAGGGGGGCGCCGGACCTCTAGCTAAGGTGAAATAGTATATTATGAGAAACCTTGTGCATCACGAGTTACTAGGAACATCTAGTATCAAGAAGAAGCGGTCAACTAGTGTCTTATGTGGGATGAATACCGTGCAAGCAGAGACGTAAGATTTGCACGAATAAGGGAAGAGGAGTACCTTCTTCGGTTGCCGGTGTGGTCACCTCCACATGTCACGGCGATCTTCTTCTTTTTACCGGGGAAACCGATGTTCTGGAGGGTGCAGGCTTGGACGAACCCATGGCCAAATTGTTGACTGTGTTGCCATGGCCGTATGTCGGCGGATGGGAAGCAGATCCGAGGCGGCGAAGGACGACGTAGCAGGAACAACTCCGGTGCAGTGGAGGGTGGCGAAGTTGGAGCGGCAGCGGTGAGGCGCAGGACAGCGTGGTTGAACTGGCTCGGGTACGGACGGCTCGGCCTCGGCTTCAACTACTAGCCGTGGAGGGCGTCGCGGTTGAGGTTGTGGTGGACGAGACGTCGGGGTATCGGCTCCGGCGTGATGGAGGAGGGCGGCGATTGATGGGTGGGATGGGGTGGCGGACGGAGGACGCCGGGGTTTCGCGGCTGGTGGAGAGGTAGTTTTGGCGCCCACGGAGTACGAATGGGGAATCGGACGGGTGGGGAACCATGTTTCGGTCTGGGACGCGATTGTTTTTGGCTTTTTTAACAGAAGATGGGACGCGCTTGTTTGAAATTTGGGGAAAGTACAAACTTTGCCCCCTCTTAAATTTTGGACCTATCATGGTCGGGGTAGGATGGTAATCCTGTGTGTCCCAAATAGTGGGCGGAGCGATTTCGCCAGCATGTGTGCTTAGGGCGGCCATTGTGTATGAATGTTTTTTGAGGCGCTTGCGTGGCCTAGATGAAGCTATAAACCTACCCCGGTTTAGACCTTTGGACGTCGGGCAGTAGGTTTCACAGGTCGGAGTTATTAGAAAAGTAATTTCCTTGTACTACCAAACATTGGTCTCACGCGGTTTCAAGTAGTAGAGGCTCTTTTGGCGCTTCGTTTGAAATTTTGAAACACAAGCATTCACGTTTAGAGTACTCTTGAACTACGAGGATTGACCTAAATAGACAACGTTATATTTGACCTTGTATGTTTGAAAACCTCATTAAGTTATCCGCTTCCTTTTGAAATTTTGACACTTGAAAATCCTATAACTACGATTATTTTGGAATGGAGGAGCTAAATTTAAATCTATTTTGTACACGACTACATATGCTATTATGTACAAAATCAGAGCAAAGATTGGTACCCCCATAGTTTAAGTATGGTTTACAAATGCCATGATATCAAATTCAAATAATTGAATGTACTTCATGTTGAATTCGAGTATTTTAAACCACCTTAGGTTGAATTCAAATGTATGCTAGTTCATAGGTAGCTATTTATAAATGTCCATTGTGTAACTTTCAGATGTATAATGTGCTTTAGACACACAACATGAACTATACTCACGCTTATATTCGATTGCTAAAGCAATGCATTGTCTGGAGTTCAAAATACTAACTATGTGGATCAATTGTGTCGAATAATAACATAGACATGCTCAAATTCGATAGAATCTAGATGTCTGATGGATCAATGACCGCTCTTTACGCGAATTGCAAATATCATGATCCCATCCTAATATTTGGATACAATTTATATCTTTATGTGTAGTTTCACTCTCCATCGGTGGTCTCTCACACTCTCTCCCGAGGTGTCTTTCTCGCACACATGCTCTAGATATAACCCTCCCTCCCTCTCGTAACCATTTACAACTGTTTTCACTAACCTTTATCACAAGCACTCTTCCTCTCGCAAACATACACACGCACAATCCTCATCGACCCTTTCTATATACATGGACCTGCCTACGTGTCTCATGTACGCACATTATCTTTACTTTGTCTCTCATGCATTATCTCACACCTCTCTTCCTAATCGACGAGTATGATTCTAGCAGAGCATTTTGTAGGATGCCCTTAAAGTTAGGTTGGATGAATAGTAATATCGTAGATAAAGGGGTTACCTTAGTCCAAGAACCTAGGGTTACAAATCCTAGCCGGCTTTGTCAGTGGACACAGAGTCCTTCACAATTCTGCTATCTTTGTCTTGTACGACTAGTCATCCATGGGTCTTCCTAAATGTGTCATGGGCCGACCAATGTGGCGCAGGACAGAACCAAACGAAGGGCCTCACCTCGACCCACCGGACCTCACGCAGTGACACACCCTCTGCCCCCACGTCTCATTATCTTCTCACACCCACACATACCAACACAAACACCACACACACAGAAAATTTCTCCTGGTGCCTCTATTCCCCCCCCTTGCATATACACACTCAAGGGAATGTAATCTCTTGTCATGACGCCATACTCTCTCTCTCTAGACCACTCTCATTTCTCGTGCTATCTCTCCCACGCCCCCATCGACCCTCTATCCATGCCTCTCTCAACTACGTAATACACACACATACCTCTCTAGGACCCGCCAAATGCATCAACTACACATTCACACATGTTACATCACGTACCCCATTGATCTAAAAAGCCCTCTCTTCACGTTTATTTCGCATACAACATTCCTTTTGAATAAAGTGTGGCCAAAAAATTATTTTAGAATTTCTACATATATACAACATTACAAAGTTATATGGAGGAGTACGAACGCTAATTTGCATTGCATGGTGCCCACAATGATATTTATTCCGCACTGTGAATTTGTATATTTTTATACTATATACAAAGTTAGTCATAATAAAGAGAAACGAAGAGCATCTCTCTCCATCGCATACCCCCCCTGTACGCCCCTTTCACGTATGCACACAAAACTATCTCCAGGTCCTCTAAAAGTAAGCCCCAGAAAATTCACGCATGTTTCATCTTCTCTCGTGATATATGCAATGACGATCATTGTATTTGAAGCGAAAGCACGATACATACATTGGACTTCATAATCCAGTCATTACGGTCACCGTTTACGTTTAGTGGTTATTATACAGTCACGGGCTCACCGTACAACTTTGTATTTGCTCATGACATGACTAGTTGACCAGTTAAACGCTCCACGTGGCACCTCTAGTGTTGCATCACAGTATGTCAGTAACATCGTGCCCACCCGTCGACTTGTATCTACTCTACATCTACACTATTATAAAATACATAAAATACACTCATAAAAAATAGAGTTGGTGATGATGGTGTGCCTGCCATCCTGCAATATAGGCCGTCCGGTTTATATCTGACGGATAGGAAAGAAACTATGGCAATTTTGCAAAAAGGTACCCACACACCTCTCCACATTTGCAAATAAGGCCTTCCCTCGTTCATCCTTTTCTCTCACAAGATAAACAAGTCATACAAATGCATCTTGATGTTACGTGCAACGCACATGCATCTTGCTTGTAAGAATGAAAACAAACGACAACAAAATATTTGACGGTGGTTCGAAGTCATGACCGCGGGCACAGCGGACAAGGTGGCCTTGTATTGGTATGATGAGCCGTCTGTTTTAACACACAGGAGCTGGTGTGGTGATTATACACACACGCACGCATGCACACGAACTCCATCCACGCAACACTCACACAAACACATGCACCCACCCACGCACACAACACTCACACGTAAACACGCAGCCACGCACGCACGCAACACTCACACGCACACACGCATGCGTGCATGCGCATACCAAAGACACCACACCCACCAACACACACTCTCATGCTCAAGTGCTCAACCTACACGTGCATGCGCACACATCAGGCCTCGGCTGCATACATACACAACCAGGTGATTCCCAAGCACGGGTTGGAGCCTTTGTCGCTACCAAGCGTAAATTTGTCTTTATCTGACTTTTTTCCTATGCGAACTGACATGTGGGACCCACAAGGAACGTGGTCAATTTAACTAGTTAACATGGCGCCACACAGACTATTTGGCCGGTCAACAGAGTGCAATCCGATGCTGAACTGTGAGCAAGTGACTGGATAATCACCGCAAAAACGTATATAGTGACCGTAATCAGCTTATTCTGAAGTTCGGTGACCGTATTACGCTTTTCTCTCTGTAGGCCCTCCAAAACTACATCTCTACACGTTCTCGCATGTTACATCTAACAACTATGCAATACATCACTACTACTATACTCTAACACAATAAATCATATGTGTTTTTAGTTTTACTAGATATCATAATGTTACTTATAATTATTCAGTTTGCATACATTAAAATTGCCTTTGAAATGTATGGCCAAGATTATCATCTACAGCAGAAAATCCCGCCCTTTCCTCGCTTAATCGGGTTTGTATCGATGGATCGTGCGAACAAAGAAACTATAGTACTATACAGTACAAGTGAGAGTTCATTGGGCCGTCGTGTCGTCTACTCCTCCATCGTAAGAGTGGAGCGCTCGCTTTCATAAATCTTCTAGTCCCTTTCGCCGACATGTGGGATATCAAGATACCGGGTCCACATGCCATACCGAAATACAGTGCAGAGTAGCTAGGGTGAAGCACCCCAGTCATGGCGCCGGCGTAGTAATGAGCAATGAGGCGTCAAATCACAAAGATGCACCTTTCCCGCAGTTAAGTTGGAGGGACGAAGTAATAATGCTAAAAAAAGAAGTTGGAGGGACGAAGCAACCATCATTTCACTCGTTGCTGAATCCGCTTCTCCCTCATCTTCTTCAACTTAACCATGTGTTGCTTTTGCCGTTGTTCTGCCTCATGTGGGACGCGGATCAGCTTGGTAAAGCACTGACACGTGGGACCGCATGTTAGCAAACCGCCAGGACAACGTCCTACGAAAATAAGAAACCTCCCCCGCCATCCGCGCGGCAAAATCACCTCCTTTTTACTAATCTTTGAGTCTATAATTTTCTAGATCAATATAATAGAGATTTGTATAGATACCACACAGGAGCAAAACCAAGTGGTACGGTTAAGGGCATCCAAAATGTGTAGCCAAATGTGAAAATAGCTTTTGGCATCGTGGGAACCATTGTGGACGGTGGCTAAAGCCAAAAAGATGGAACCGAAGCTCCTCGATTGATTGATTGAAGGAATAGAAAAATGCAACGTCTCTCCTCTTTATCCCATGCTTGGAAGCATGTAGTACAAGATAGAGCATGTAGTCTACTCCCTGTTCCTTCTATCACAAATCACAAAGCGTGAGGCGTCAAATCACAAAGCACGGACGAAGCAACTATCATTTCACTCTTCACGACTCCTCTTCTCCATCGCCTTCTTCGAGAAACCATCTCACCGCACTAGTACTCCTAGTAGTAGTACTAGTAAAGGACTTCTGGATGCAAATAAGGCGCTTGACTCGGCTTGCAGGCGGCACTTGCGAACGACTTACCATGGTCTCCCTCAATGGTGTTTTCCGTCGAACGCACTTCGCCAAACCACAAAAAAAAGTCATCGACGTCACCGCAATGGGCAAGGAATTCAAATATAGTTACTACCTCCATTTTTTTGTACACAAGGCCAGTATATCAAAATTACAATTTGCAAAGGGCCACTAACACTAATCGAGGCAAAATTGATGGGGTTAGCAACCAAGGACATTATATCCCTGCATGCATGCGGAAGTGAGAAGGTTCGTTTGCATGGCGCTGCATTAATCAGGTGACGAGGAGTGAGATGGTTAGCTCTTTGGTCTTTCGAGAAAAAAATACGCATTAATTGACACATGAAACGAGGATTTATATCAATTAAATCCCGCGAAGGAAAACCCCGCCTTTGTTTTTGAACACTAGTACTCCTAGTACGTACGTACTTATCCTGTTTGGGTCTAGGCCTTGCATTGCCAAACTTCGCCACACATTTTTGCCAAGCTTGCCTAAAGTTTTCAAAATGAGAAGGAGGTACACTTGCGCACGGCTGTCACGGTCGCACCGCACCCCCACACGGTCGCTCCTGCACGCCGCGGTCGCACCGCACCCTCCCAAAGTCGCTCCTGCACGCTGCAAACCCAACCAAGGGAACGCACCCTCACTGACATGTGCTGTCGCATGTGAACAAACCAAACTCAGCCATCCTATCGCTGACACATAATTTTCGTTCAGAGAGTATGTTTATCCAACCGCATGTTGGGGAGTATCCGTACGGCCCGTGCGGTGGTCTGTTGGAGAAGAAGAAGAGGTGAGGAAGAAGGAAAGAAGGGTTAGGAGACGTAGGATATTCATGCAACCGCCTGAAATGGTAGACTGACCCAAGTCAGGCGACTTGCATAACAAATAGTATGTTTTTACACAGCAAAAGATCCAGAAAAACAACAACATAAAGAAAAACTATCACTGCTCGCAGAAAGAGACGGCCTCGTCGTCTTTGGCTGCCGACGTGAACCAGCCGTCGATACCGATGTCTGTCTCCGCACCGTGGTTGTCCTCGGCCTCCAGCTACTCGTTCAAGCGGAGCGTGCGGGCGCTCTGCACGGACGAGAGCACAGCCCGGTTCAAGTCGAGGACGTCCGGTTCCGCCTGCAGGAGGGCCTCGATGGTAGCGGCATCCGCGCGCTCCACGTCGAGTCGAGCCTCCGCCGCTCAGTTCAAGTCCAGGACTTCCGGTTCCGCCTGCAGGAGGGCGTCGATGAGAGCGGCATCCGCGCACTCTGCATCGAGTCGAGCCTCTGCCGCCCGGTTCATGTCCAGGACGTCCGGTTCCTCCTGCAGGAGGGCCTCGATGGCAGCGGCATCCGCGCTCTCCGCCTCAAGTTGAGCCTCCGCCGCCCGGTTCACATCCACGACATCCGGTTCCGCCTGCAGGAGAGCCTCGATGGCAGCGGCATGCGCGCGCTCCGCGTTGAGTTGAGCCTCTGCCTCCCGGTCCTCCTTTAGTATCGCCATGTTGAACCGCTGGTCCGCCTGCACCATGGGGGACTCGGACGCCGGCACGAAGTCGACGTCCATCGTCTCATACCCATCGGGGGCCTTCGCCGCGACCTCCGCAGTGAACATTGGATCGGCTTCCTCCTCCTCGTAGCTTGGCTCCAGAAAACTCGGGGATTGGCCCGCCGCAAAGCGAGCTTGCGAACGGAGGTCTGTGGCACCGACCGCCGCCGCGATTTCTGCGCGGTGTTCCGGCGTCAGCATCTTGTATTAAGTGATCTTGCAGCGCACCAAGGCTTTCCGACGAACAAGGGGACGCTTGATGCGGGCTAGGGGATCGAAAGGTGGGGGAATGGACTGGAGATTTGTTGTGGTTTTAGGGCAGTGGCTGGCGTAGGCCGAGCAGCGAAGGTTCTGGTGTGAATAGTGGTTCCGGTGACGACCGGTCAATCGGTTTTGACTGTACATCGCTCTTGTCGCGCGTTACGTTGTAACCCGCACGCTGGACCTCCATGTCGCCATCGAATGGTACGCCGTCTTGCGTTTTATGCTGGCTTGTGGGGACTCGGAGTTGGGAGCAAACCGACGTCCTCCCTCCCCGCCCGCGTCATTTATTATACCACCACTCTCTCCGCTTTTATGCGGAGTAAATAAAAAACAGAGGAGTATACTACGGATGAGGATCCCCGACGTGGCGAACCCATTGAGTAACCGACATGCGGGCCTAGCAAGCATGGGGTCCACCAAGAAGTGACCGAAAGGGAGGGTAAGGCAGGGATACCTACGCCGAGGATCCACTTCCACTATACTACTTTGACCAAATGTTAGAGTAATAATATATGACATGCAACTTACACAAATGTTAGAGTAATAATATATGGCATGCAACTTACACAAAGCATACATGGTCTAATGCGTTTTGAGGCTAACTTTGACCAAATGTTAGAGTAATAATATATGACATGCAACTTACACAAAGCATATGGTCAATTTCGTATGTGAAAGGAGTTTCCAATGATATAATTTTCACATTATACATCTCATGTACTCCCTCCGTCTAGGTGTGTAAGTCATCTTACGAAAACCAAATAATCCCAAAACACTTAGGCGGAGTGCATTAACTTCTACCTCATTTCTTGTTTCTTGACATATCAACCAATAAGAGATGAGGGTGTGCATGCTTTTAATGACTTGAGACTATCAAACACGACATGCGGTGGTTAGTTCATTGCATGCAATACTATTAATTAGCAAATAGATATTAATGTCTCTCGTTTTTCTCTCCTCCTTGGTCACGGTGCACAGCCTAAGATGACTTACTCACCTAGACGGAGGGAGTATGTAAAGTAGAAAGGATAGGCGGGAGTATATTGTACGTTCAAAAGCGAAACAAACATTGAATACCCTTTATATATGATTTTGCGGATGCTATGATCACCGGTTCAAAATTTTGAATCTGCCTTGGGTATCACGTGCCCCCACTCGTTCCCTCTCGATTTCATCTCGGGGTCCGGAGATCTATTGAAAGAGGACTAGGGTGGGTACATGCGAATGATACTCGTGGAATGTTCAAATGAGGCATGCGGGGATGGACTCGATCGAGGGCGACATCATCGATGGAGAAGAGGGTTGGAGAGGAATGAGAAATAAGAAAACGCCACATGATTACACTTGAACGGCTCAAATAAACAATAAGTTGTCTCGCTTGGCCTACATAGTGAAAGGCCCACGCGCAACGCGAGCACCGACGCCGAATATGGCCGGAAAACAGGAAACCGACATAGCGCTGACTAGTACAATGGAGGAGCTGGCCCACGGCCTCCTCGCCACCGACAACCGCTCATGTGGGTCGTTGGGGCCAACAACGGGCGCAGCTCCAAAGACCGCCTCGACACGGGCGATCAAGCGGTGAGCGACACACTCATATCGTCGATAGACACGGTCGGTTTCAGTGTGCCGAGGGTGGCGTTAGTGCCGTGGCACGACCAACGGTATGTTTGGTTTGTGCCCAAGGTTGCCCCATGAAAGCATTGGGTAGCCAAAATTTTGGTTGAGGTATTGGTTGCCCATGATTTGGCCGACATTGGCAAGAAAAATGAACTAGAGTTGGCTAGAGTTCATTGGCATGCCAAAGAAATGGCAACCATCCAAACAAAGACCAATCTTTGGGTCATGACCAAAATTTTGGTAAGGTGCACTTTGGCTACAATCCAAACACACCCCAACACCCGGCTCATCGAGGATGCACAGGGCGCCGCGACGCGTCTGTGGAGTGGTGTAGCGCGGCCAACTGCATCCTCTGGACCTGAGACCATGCCGGGTCGTCTTGCTTTTTCAATGACATGTGAGGATCGCATTTGAGCAAAGGGCATCTCCAACGTTGCCACGACCGCAGCTGACGACCCTGGCACACCAAAGCCCTCGTCCCTCGCACCATCGCGCGGTGCGTTCCCAGCCGGCGCCAGCTACCCGCATTCATGCTGTCCGTTCGTATGTCATCGTTAAGAGGCTCGGTGCCCGAGGAACCAACTCCGGCGACTTAATGACGCACCCGGACGCTTGGCCTCACTGGAATGCGCTATTTAAAGCGGCAACACCCAGCTAACCTCCACACCATAGCGCATCGTCCTCCTACCTGGCACCACATCCGCCATGACCGCAAGTGCGAACACTCTGTGGGAGAGCTTGTCTTCGGGGATGAAGCTCGAGGTCGCCGCCCTCGCTCAAGTCGCCTCTCGCGACGCAATAGCGGCGTAGCCGGACGCGGACGCGACCGCACAAGCGGTGGCCACGCTGGCGGCCGACAACGGGAGCACCGTCAGCCACGCGTCCTACTTGCCGCCGTCCAACGTCCGGCACCGCCGAGGTCGGGGACTCCTCCGAGGATGAGTAGGGCATGGGAGGCGGCAGGGCATGGTGTGCCAACTGGCCGGTCCGTATCCCGTGTTCTACTCTTCCTCGCCGGAGACCGCACCTTCACTTCACGGGTCTTGAACCACGCCCCCGTACAATACGTTTAGGGTCGGGGTTCTTTTATTTTTCTATCCTATAAAAGTTCGAAATGTAATGAAAATCTGCCGTGTTTGCATTAATCTCGGCCGGTGTATATGAACTTTCACAATATATACATATTGTAGGAGTACTAGCAAGATGCCCGTGCGTTGCACAGAAGATCAAGATCTTGTGGGAGAAAAGGATGAACGAGTGAAAGCCTTATCTGCAAATGTGGAGAGGAGTGCGGGTAAATTGTCATAGTTTCTTTCCTATCCGTTAGATATAGATCGGACGGCCTATATTGCAGGATGACAGGCACACCATCATCACCAACTCTGCTTTTTATTGAATCGAGACAAATCTAAAAAACCCAACTAAGCCAACCTCCCAAAGCATATCGCTGGAAAAGACCCGCCACGCTGTTTTAGTCGGGATTACCGGATTACTAGTAGTAGTATCGATGGATCGCGCGAAGCAACATTTCTTTTTTGAGGGGGCGAAGCACCTAGTTTAAAAGGAAAAAAGGCGGTACACTCACAGCACTCCTGTCGCGG
Organism: Aegilops bicornis; assembly: GCA_021605145.1. Lineage (NCBI taxonomy): Eukaryota > Viridiplantae > Streptophyta > Magnoliopsida > Poales > Poaceae > Aegilops > Aegilops bicornis. The sequence goes on along the minus strand of CM038675.1, from coordinate 826,599,660 downwards.
TCGCATTGCACCCCACACACATTCGGTCCTGCACACGGCTCACACAAACGGAACGCGCTTCGGCTTGCCTCTTCACTGACACGTGGGACTGCACTTGGAGAAACCGACCATGCGCCAAACTCTCCCCGCCCACCGCGAAAATCCTCCCCCCCACACACAAAAATTCCCCCCAAATTCGATTCAACCGCCCTTCGGCCAAATATTCCCCAAACCCCCTCCCCCCCGTCCCCCTCCACTCCATTCGCTCTGCCAAAGCCGCCCTCCCCGCCGCGCCGATACGTCGGCGCCGCGGTTCGTCGAGGGGACGCACGGCGATCCTCTCGCTCCCACAGTACGCTCTCGTAGACTACCGTCCTCTAGCCGCGCCGCCACCTCTGGCTACATTCTTGTGGAGGTGCACGGCGGTCAGCGCCGCCACCGCTGGCGACGTTCGTGTGGAGACGCACGGCGGCCAGCTTCTCCCACCGTACGCGCATTCTAGACTGAGGCCCCGTTCATGTCGGTGTAGCGCTGAATGTTAGCTAATAGACGCTGTTAATCTCACTGCTTGTCAAGTAGTTTATCGTCAATATGCTCGCTTAAGAAGCTTCCTTGCCACTGCTCGCACTCAATCATGCTTAGCTGAGATGGCATGCGAAGGCCGATTAGTTGCTAAAATATCCTGCCATATATTTATTGTGACGTAGATTGCCATGGTCTAGTAGCCAATCTGTTAGGTGAAATAGCTCTACACCGTTTTATACTCGATCTTTGTTGCTGTGATGGACTTCGATTGTTTGATGGCTGTGTGCTTGGCCTCATTGACTACTGAAAGAGCCTGCCATAATTTAGCACTCAAATCTGTTTGCTGAATTAGCTTTACATATATTTCGTTACTTAGATCTGCTCGTCCAAATATCTTGCCATAGCTTTAGACATCGACCTAGGTATTTTTTTCTCGACTTCATAAAACAAGCATATATGTTTTTCCTGTAATATCTAGTAGAAGAACTAATTTGTATGTCTAATGTATGGACAGGATCGATAACTTCGTCAAGATTCTCCTCTTGCATATGTCGAGGGGTTGAAAACTTCATGAACTTTATCGAGCTGAGTACGGTGGTCCGAAATCAGATGTGCTCTGCCTGCAGTAGCAGTTGTATGAATTCAGTTACAAGACCCCTACCAACTGTGCAAAATCATCTACACTTGTATGGGATGTCGGTCACCTATACTAGGTGGGTTCATCATGGTGAAGCTGTGAACGCCAATGTTATTGACTACGTGGAAGCAGCAGATCACCATCTTGATCTGCCTCGATGCTCGTGTGGAAGAGGAGGAGGAGGTTGTGGTGACGGAGCCAGTGAGTTTGACCAACATTGAAACAATGCTACGAAATGCTTGTGCATTCCGTGAACTTTCACCTGCAGAAGAAAAACGGTGGGCCCACATGTTGGAACAATGCAACGTTGCTGTCACCCCGGGAAATAAGCTGTCAGTATTATCAACTATGGTCACCTTTCTTCAGGTGAAGACATCTGAGTGGATGACCAACAAATCATTCGATGCGATGTTGGCTGCTTTCCGCAAATCTTTCCTAGACAATGCTCGAGCTGCCACACACCTACAAAGAAATGAAGAATTTCCTTCGTGCAGTTGGAATTGGATATGATATGATCCATGTTTGTAAGAATAATTGTGTTCTGTTCCGGAAGTATTATGCCAACTTAAGTGAATGCCCAAAATGCAAATCATCAAGATGGAAAGATGGCGATGCTGTGAAGAGGGTTCCTCATAATGTTCTGAGACATTTTCCAATTACACCAAGATTGCAGAGGTTGTTTCATGATGCTGAAACAAGAGAGGATGTACAGTGGCATTCTAAGAACCAGGAGTACAGAGATCAGAATGTCATGAGCCATCCATCTCATGGTAGTGAGTGGAAAAGCTTCAATGATAAACACAAAGAGTTTGCTGCTGACCCGAGAAACATTAGACTTGGCTTAGCTTCGGATGGATTTAACCCATTTGGCCACCAGAGCGCCACATATAGCATGTGGCCAGTGCTTGTTATCCCTTACAACATGCCTCCAAATGTCTGCACCAAAGAATCAAACTACATGATGGCCTTGCTCATCCCAGGTCCAAAAAGTCCTGGAAATAATTTTGATTTGTTCATGGAGCCTCTTGTGGAGGAACTTCAACAACTACGGAAGGGTGTTCTCACTCGAGATCTATATAGCAGCCCACCAGCTGATTTCTTTCTGCGTGCTATTGTAATTTGGTGCATCCATGATTATCCGGCTTTGGGCACTATGTCGTAACGACACATGGTTACACTGCATGTGTTCGCTGTGACAGGAATCCGCTATCATACGCAATACTTAGCAAGATCTGTTACATTGGACACCGCCGTTTCCTTGCCAAGGACAAGCCACATCCTAGAAAATACTGAAGACATGTGTTCAATGCAAAGCATGAAAACCGTGATGTGCCAAAGAGGCTCACCGCCGATGAGTTGCAAGTGGAATTAGAGAAGGTCAGGCATATTACACCAGGAAACCATCCTGGTAATGGTAGAGGGAAAAGGAAGCGTGGCACGGTAGAAGAGAGATTATTGTTTACCCGCGGGTCCACTTTGTGGGACTTGGAGTATTGGAAAGATTTGGATCTGCGGCATAATCTTGATGTGATGCACATCGAGAAAAATATATGTGACAGCATTATCGGCACACTTCTTAACATTGAAGGCAAGACGAAAGATACCTTAAAATCTAGGATTGATTTGACACACTGGTATCGTAAAGGATTTGCAGTGCAAGATGAAGGTAAACCACGGGATATGGCACCACTGTGTACATCTTGGACAAGGTAAAAAGAAAAGAATTCTCATGAGGTCCTGTCTCGTGTGAGATTCCCACATGGATTTGCTTCCAACCCTGAAAGGAGATTCAGTGCAGATGGAAACAAGGTACAAGGGTTGAAAACTCATGACTGCCACGTCCTACTTCAAAGGGTTTTACCTGTTATCCTTAGAGGATTGGGCCGCCCTGACTTATACAGAGCAGCTTCATAGTTGGGACAATTCTTCGTGGAACTCTGCAGAGAAATATCGTGATAGATGCTTTGGAGCCGCCTTAGAGACAAGATACCAACTATCCTATGCGACTGGAGAAGATATATCCTCCACCTTCTTTGATGTGATGGTGCATTTGGCTGTTCATCTACCTGACGAGGCACTACTTAGAGGTCCAGTACAGTATGGCTGGATGTACCCTATTGAAAGGCGGCTAGGCACTTTCAAGGGCTATGTTAGGAACAGAGCTAGATTCGAGGGTTCCATTGCAGAGGCCTACATTGCTACAGAAGCGTTGACATTCTGCTCAAAATACATTGAAACAAATTGATCAGCTTAGCAAAGAGGTGGGTGAAGACAATCTCGGGCTCAATGTTTTCGATTATACTGTTCGAGTTATAGGGAAGAGTCGACAAGAGGACAAACCTAAAGATTTGGACAAAATGGTTTGGTATGTGTTGAATAACTGTCCTGAGATAGTACCTTATATCAAGTAAGTGCAGTACTGCAGCTTATACATCGTAATCTACTAAACTTGCAGCACATTCTTATATATTTAGATGTTTGACGCGATCACTATGTTTTGCAACATCTACAAAGAGGAGTTATCGCCGCAAAATCCAAGAAACATTGACAAACTGGTTATGGCAGGATTTGCGAAATGGTTCAAGAACCATGTAAGCTTTTGAAGTGCACCGCCGCTTTTTTTAATATATTGAGTACATAAGATGATCAGCTTGTCTATTTTCGACCATAGGTTAAGAAGATGCGGGAGGATGGGCAGGCAGTTGATGATGTCCTTTACTCACTAGCAATGGGTCCCGATACTCGGGTAAGACATTATGAATCTTATGCGTTGTTGGAGATGTGCGCTACAACACCCTTGCATGAGACGAATGCAGAAGACACAAAATAGTGCCATCATGAGCACGGATACGTATGACAAAGAGACAACTGAAATGTATGCTAACATAATGTACATTGTTCGCTTGCAGTGATATCTCCGATTTCGAGGATCATCGGTGTGTGGTTCTCACAGTCATCGTTGGTATAACCTGTTTTCTAGGATTGCAAAACCCAGAGCTGATGATTATTTCAAATCCATCAATGTCAAGGCGGCGTACCAGACCAACAAGCCTTTTATTTTGGCAAATCAAGCAACACAAATATTTTTCTTGGAAGACACATTTGCACGTAGCGATAACTGGAGAGTATTGCAAAGGTTTGAGCAGAGGAATTCATTTAATGAAGTTGCACAACAAGATGATGCTTACATCGCTCTCGATGTACAAGATAACACAGATGTTCCAAATATCTTTGAGAACCATCACGTCAATGACGCTGGCAAAAAGATTGCCTGTCGTGCTGTGGACATACAAGAGTTGATCAAGAAGAAGCCAACGTTCGAGGACGTTGAGGACGAAGAAGAAGATGACACCATGGGGAATTACGATTCAGACTGATACACATGGCGAAGATGTTGAAGCTCTTGCTGCGGATGATGATTACATTGCTTTTGTCGTATTTGCCTCGTCAAGACGCTTTTATCTACTATGTGAAATTGTGTTTGCTATGACAACTAAAACCTGATGAACATGTTTTTTAGTATTTTGCTGTGAGAACATCACTTGTTATGTATGCTTATTTGTGTTTGGTGATTATATGACAACTAAAACATGATGACATTGTTGTTTAGTTGTACTCATATTTGGCTGTGAAACTTGAATTTGATGACATAGTTTGCTGTTGGACTGCAATTTGCTCGACGTCTTCGAATGAGAACAAAGCTGACCCGACAGGGACTCTGCTATTTATTTATTTATATGAGCAAAAGGGGATACCCCTGATTTCCATTAATAGAAATCATTAGATGTTCACAACAATATGCCCAGCCTGCTACACAGGTTTCATTCATTACTAGTTTCAGCAAATTGCTCATGTCAGAGCTAATTTAATACATCACGAAAGTGCTACATACACTGCAAATAAAGAGACAATCATCCTACAGAGCACATCGATTTTGCCCATTATCTTCACAAGCTCTTTCATCTCCTCATTGCTGTCAAGGACGTTCAGTAGCTGTTGCTTGGCCATGATCAGAGGAACTGTATCTTTAGCCTTCTGCTCTGCATCTTCCTCTTCTGCCGTTCCTTTAGTTACTTGTCCAACACCCCAACCTGCTAGTATTGGGATTCCTCGGCTAACCAAATAATTAGCGTTGTTGCATTCCCCCACATCAGCAACTTCCCAGAAATACAAATCACACGAATCTTCCCTTTTCTGCATGAATCAAATTGGAAGATCATCAACCAAACTATTAAAAAAACCAGCAACTGAAAGCAGCAGAGCAATACTTAAACATATTATTACCCCATGATTCAGGCATTTGTAGAAGACTCGGCCAGGGTTGCGGATTGTGCTTGAGACGCGACGGATGACTCTGCATGATTTGCAGTAGTGGCACCACACCAATGGCAGCGGGTTGCGATGAGCAATCGGCTGCGGTGCTGCGTCTTGGCCGGGGGTGTGATGAGACCCACAGGCGATGGTACAGGTGACGACTTGGCGCATATCTGGTTGTTGCCTGCTGAAGAGCACGTGGATGAGCAGCCAGCGGACATGGTTGATGCGGCCAGAGCTTCTGATGCTAGGCAGAGTAAGTAGAGAAGAGGAGAAGCGTTGGATATGTCAGTTTCATTACTTGCAGAGTAGCATAGCACCATATATAGTCATAGTCTAGGTTTGGATTCGAACCAGCTACGAGAGCACGCCTTTCTTTTTTTTCTAAAACTCGCAACGCCTCTTTACCGATACACTAGCTTGTTCTCATACACCTTCCCAAGTCTTTGATTTTCTTTCCCTTTTTGCAAGGAAGGAAGGAGGACAAAATTGAGAGTTCCTCGGACTCGAACCCAAGACTTCTCGGTTGAAAACCAAGGGTGCTAGTCACTTATGTGGCGAACGTTCCCTGTGAGGAGGACGGCAGACGAACGCATTTTCCTCGCAGTTTTCTTCCTATATATAAAAAAGTATGCTACTTGGTGTACGCTTAGTCAAAAAACGATTGTGCCAACCTTGACCGTTCAATTGACATTCAACGTCTGCCGCGTTTCTTCAGTCTCTTATTCCTCGAGCCGCCAAAGCCAAACCAGCGCCGATGGTACCGCCTGCTCCTGCCTCCCACGGCTGGCTGTGATCATCCCCGGCTCCTGTTCGTTCCCGTCCGAGTCCTCACCATCGTCCTCCGCCTTGGTTCGCTCTCCGCGGCGCCGCCCTTCGGTGTTGTCAACATGGTCAACAACCGAGAGGAATAAGGAGATGACTGTACATGGTGAGGATGACAGTAGGGACCCAAAGAAATACAAGGCAGTATTTTGTTTTTTCGGGACGGAGAAGGGTATCAACTGGGTTGTGCGCGACCCGTGGCCCGTCTAGCCTAGTCTTTTATTTCATATGTTTAGCACATGACCAGCCCAATTTGTTTTTTTCCTTTCTGAAAAATGGCTAGCCAGCTATTTTGTTTTTTGCAGAATAACCAACATAGGCCTACTTGCTTTTCTACGCCCTGCTGGGCCGGAAATCTTTCAAGATGAGGAGGGATGCATTTTGCCCAGAAAATGGGCTATAAGTAATAAGAAATGGGCTATAAGTAATAAGAAATGGGCTATAAGTAATAATAAATGGGCTGTAAAATGAAAAAAATACAGCAAACAGGCAATTATTTCCCAAATACTGTTTTCTTTCGGATTTTGATATTTTAAATTTCATTGTTTTTGTGCGTGTAAAATTTCATTGAATTTAATTAAGGTATATTTAGAATTAAAATTAATTAACATGGACTCTTTTCTGATGGTACAAATTGTGGTTCTAGGTGTCGTGTCAGGTTGTATTTATTTCTTTCAGCAGCGCAACGTAAATAGTAGGGTTAAAATAGATCATTATATAGATTGAATGGTTCAGATATTTTAAATGATGTGGATTAATATGGAGGCTCGTTTGGTGCCTCCAATTAGTAAATATAAGATTTAGAATTAAAATTAATTTGAATCTGGCTAGAAATTTCGGGCTGTATGCTGTTTGGGACAGATTTGGAGGCTGACTTGTGGGTCTACTAGGTTGACGTGTACTTTGGCTTTGTCAACTTAGTCCACAAACGATTCAAATTTAGTCCACAAACGATTCTAGCAGCAGTGACCGTTGGATGTTAATCCAACGGCCGTGCTGCTTCTTCAATATCTGATCTTCTTGCTCCAGCCACCCAAACCAGCTCCGGTGGGACTGCCTGCTCCCGCCTCCCGTGGCCGGCTGTGCTGCCGCACAGGCCGCACCACCCCACCCTACTTCATTGCTGGCCAGGCCATTCCTCTACTCACCCACACCTCCTGTTATTTTCCGGCGACGGCGGACCAAGAACCTCGTACTCCCCACCGCGTGGGCAACCATTGCCGAGTCTTCCCCGGCTCCGTGTCGTTCCCTTCCTAGGCCTCATTGTCGTCCACCGCCATGGTGCTCTCGGCGCGGCCTGGTCAACGTGGTCAATGAACGACATCCATCGGGCGTGGACTGTACGCGCAAAATAATGCTTCCTCCACCTGACAGCTGATACGTCTCCAACGTATCTATAATTTTTGATTGCTCCATGCTATATTATCTATTGTTTTGGGCAATATTAGGCTTTATTATCCACTTTTATATTATTTTTGGACTAACATATTAACCGGAGGCCCAGCCCAGATTTGCTGTTTTATGACTATTTCAGTGTTTCGAAGAAAAGGAATATCAAACGAAGTCGAAACGGAACGAAATCAACTAGAGAAGTTATTTTTGGAAGGAAACCTACTGGATGGGCTTGGAGTGCACGTCAGGGAAGAAGGGAGGTGCCCACGAGGGTGGGGGCGCGCCCCCCTGCCTCATGGCCCCCCCTTCGGTCCACCGACGTACTCCTTTCACCCATATATACCCACATATCCTAAAACTTCCAGAACGGAGATTAGATCGGGAGTTCCGCCGCCGCAAGCCTCTGTAGCCACCAAAAGTCAATCGGGACCCTGTTCTGGCACCCTGCCGGAGGGGGGGAACCCTTACCGGTGGCCATCTTCATCATCGGCGTTCTCCATGACGAGGAGGGAGTAGTTCACCCTCGGGGCTAAGGGTATGTACCAGTAGCTATGTGTTTGATCTCTCTCTCTCGTGTTCTTGATTTGGCACGATCTTGATGTATCGCGAGCTTTGCTATTATAGTTGGATCTTATGTTTCTTCTCCCCCTCTACTCTCTTAATGGATTGAGTTTCCCCTTTGAAGTTCAGGCATATCGGATTGAGTCTTTAAAGATTTGAGAACACTTGATGTATGTCTTGTCGTGCGTATCTGAGGTGACAATGGGATATCACGTGATTCACTTGATGTATGTTTTGGTGATCAACTTGCGGGTTCCGCCCATGAACCTATGCATAGGGGTTGGCACACGTTTTCGTCGTGATTCCCCGGTAGAAACTTTGGGGCACTCTTTGAGCTTCTATGTGTTGGTTGAATAGATGAATTTGAGATTGTGTGATGCATATCGTATAATCATACCCACAGATACTTGAGGTGACATTGGAGTATGTAGGTGACATTAGGGTTTTGGTTGATTTGTGTCTTAAGGTGTTATTCTAGTACGAACTCTAGGGCTGTTTGTGACACTTATAGGAATAGCCCAATCGGATTGATTGGAAAGAATAACTTTGAGGTGGTTTCGCACTCCTACCATAATCTCTTCGTTTGTTCTCCGCTATTAGTGACTTTGGAGTGACTCTTTGTTGCATGTTGAGGGATAGTTATATGATCAAATTATGTTATTATTGTTGAGAGAACTTGCACTAGTGAAAGTATGAACCCTAGGCCTTGTTTCCTATCATTGCAATATCGTTTACGCTCACTTTTATCGCTTGCTACCTTGCTGTTTTTATATTTTCAGTTTACAAAAACCTATAACTACCATCCATATTGCACTTGTATCACCATCTCTTCACCGAACTAGTGCACCTATACAATTTACCATTGTATTGGGTGTGTTGGGGACACAAGAGACTCTTTGTTATTTGGTTCCAGGGTTGCTTGAGAGAGACCATCTTCATCCTACGCCTCCCATGGATTGATAAACCTTAGGTCATCCACTTGAGGGAAATTTGCTACTGTCCTACAAACCTCTGCACTTGGAGGCCCAACAATGTCTACAAGAAGAAGGTTGCGTAGTAGACATCAAGCTCTTTTTCCTGGCGCCGCTGTCGGGAGGCTAGGTAAGTGAAGGTATATCTTTAGATCTTGCAATCGAATCTTTTTGTTTCTTGTTTTAGCACTAGTCTAGTTTATAAAAGAAAATTACAAAAAAAGGAATTAAGTTTGTCTCATACGCTTCACCTTTTTAATATCTTTCGTGAGTATGATGGAAAGGATAATTGTGCTCAAGTGCTAGAAGAAGAAATCTCTAAATTGTTTGGCACTAAATATTTGAATGATGAGCATGATTGCAATGTTGTTAGTACGAATTCTTTGAATATCCATGATGCTAATGATGATTGCACTAGTTACGATGAAAATGCATCCTATAAACATGTCAATTTTTGTGGAGTGCATTGGGTTTGTAAGTACACACCAAATAGGAAAGATAGATATTGCAAGAGGCAAAGTACTTAGAAACCAAATTGTTGCAAGAAGAGCTAGATGAATGTGCTGAAACATTCAATATTTATAGTACCCCTTGTGAAATTTGCAATGAACATGGTCATTTAAAGCTCCAATGCTACTTGTTTCATGATCAAGTCGTTTCCAAATATTGTGATAATTTGATTACCCTTGAGCATCATAAAGAGCTTAGCCTTCTTTTGGGTTATGAAGAAATGAAACCTATAACTGAGAGTATTCCAAAATTTAATTTTGATAGATTTCCTGCTTTTGATCTAGAGAAGATTTATATGTATTGTGCGGTGAATTGCATTGAAAATCCTTATATTGCCAATTACATAATGAAAAGAAAACAAATAGAAGATGAAAAGAATGCTAACGAAAGGGAAGAGACTTCCCAATATCCTCCTATTGTTTCTTATGATGAATCAGGTAACGAGGAGGAGTCTTCTATCCAACCAATCTCATTAATAAGGAGCTCCAAAAATAGGATTGAACCCACACATGAGGTGAATAAGAAGAAAAGAAAAAGGAAGAGAGGTAAAAAGGTATCTCTCCCAAATAAATTTGCTCCTATTATTGTTGTGCCTCATGAAAATGAAGATGATACACTTGACGATGATCTCGTTATGCCTATTGCTTGTTGTGATGATTATGATTGGGAAGATAATGATACTTCTTATGATCTTGAAAATATTTTTGGCACTTGCTTGGAAGAATATAATAATTGCTATACTATTGGTGCTATCCATACTATTAATGATGAGAGTGATTATGCTTATGATATGAAAAGGACCAAGCTTGGGGAAGCTATGTTTGATGAGGATGACATATTTGAGAATATATTTGCTGCAATTAATGTTTGTCCCAAGCTTGGGATGCTATGTTTAATAATGATGATATTTTTAGCGTCTCAAGTTTTACTTTGCAAAGTAGTTATGATGATAACATGCCTTCTACCTATGATGATTATATTTATGAAAGTGGGTTTGGAAGAGTGTCAACTTTAGGAAGTAGTGATCCCACAATATTGGAGGATGTTGAATCTTATAATATTTATGAAAGTGGATTTGGAGAGGTCATGACTTTATTTAGTGATGTATCCACTATCTTGGAAGAGGTTTCAATCGATTATGATGAGAACAAAGTTGCTACTTATGATGATTATTGTGATAAAACTTATGTTATAAAGAGTAGTGATGATTATATTTATAAAACTTGTCATGATTATGAGTACCCTTTCTCTGAACATTACTCTTTTAATGTGGAAACAATTTATAGTATTCAAGTCTCTTATAATACTCCCACTATTCCGAATGAGAAGAATTTTGCTTATGTGGAGAGTAATAAAATTTATATGCTAGTAGATCATGAAAAGAATGCATTAGGTGCTTGTTATATTGTTGAATTCATTCATTATGCTACTGAAAATTATTATGAGGGAGGAATATATGCTTGTAGGAATTGCAATAATATCAAGTTTCCTCTCTATGTGCTTAAAGTTTTGAAGTTATGCTTGTTTTACCTTCCGATGCAAGTTGATTCTAGTTCCCTTAAGTTGTTTGCTCACAAAATCCCTATGCATAGGAAGTGGGTTAGACTTAAATGTGCTAGTCATATTCTTCGTGATGCTCCCTTTATGTTTCAATTCTTATCTCTTATGTGAGCATCATTGAAATCATCATGCCTAGCTAGGGGCGTTAAACGTTAGCGCTTGTTGGGAGACAACCCAATTTTATTTTAGTTCCTTGCTTTTTGGTTCTGTTTAGTAATAAATAATCCATCTAGACTCTGTTTAGATGTGGTTTTGTGTTTTAGTTAGTGTTTGTGCCAAGTAGAACCTTTGGGAAGACTTGGGTGAAGTCTTTATGATCATGCTGTAAAAAACAGAAACTTTAGTGCTCACGAGATTAGCTAAAACTTTTTACTGGAGAGTGCTATTTAGTTTATTCTTTTTGCTGATGATTACTAGACAAATTTCTCAGGTCCACCAATTTATTTTATAATTTTTTGAGTTCCAGAAGTTTGCGTTAGTTGCAGATTACTACAGACTGTTCTGTTTTTGACAGATTCTGTTTTCATTGTGTTGTTTGCTTATTTTGATGAATCTATGGCTTTTAAAATAGTTCATAAACCATAGAGAAGTTGTAATAAAGAAGGTCTAACACCAATATAAATAAATAATGAGTTCATTACAGTACCTTGAAGTGGTGTTTTGTTTTCTTTCGCTAACGGAGCTCACGAGTTTTCTGTTAAGTTTTGTGTTGTGAAGTTTTCAAGTTTTGGGTAAAGATTCGATGGACTATGGAATAAGGAGTGGCAAGAGCCTAAGCTTGGGGATGACCAAGGCACCCCAAGGTAATATTCAAGGATAACCAAGCGTCTAAGCTTGGGGATGCCCCAGAAGGCATCCCCTCTTTCGTCTTCGTTCATCGGTAACTTTACTTGAAGCTATATTTTTATTCACCACATGATATGTGTTTTGCTTGGAGCGTCATGTCATTTTTTTTGCTTGCTGTTTGAATAAAGTATAAAGATCTGAAATTCTTAAATGTTAGAGAGTCTTCACATAGTTGCATAATTATCCGACTACTCATTGATCTTCACTTATATCTTTCGGAGTAGTTTGTCATTTGCTCTAGTGCTTCACTTATATATTTTAGAGCATGGTGGTAGTTTTATTTTGAAGAAATAGATGAACTCTCATACTTCACTTATATTATTTTGAGAGTCTTAAATAGCATGGTAATTTGCTTAAATAATCCTAATATGCTAAGCATACAAGATTTGTAAGAATTCTTATGAGTGTGTTGAATACTAAGAGAAGTTTGATGCTTGATGATTGTTTTGAGATATGAAGATGGTGATATTAGAGTCATGCTAGTTGAGGAGTTGTGAATTTGAGAGATACTTGTGTTGAAGTTTGTGATTCCCGTAGCATGCACGTATGGTGAACCGTTATGTGATGAAGTCCGAGCATGATTTATTTATTGATTGTCTTCCTTATGAATGGCGGTCGGGGACGAGCGATGGTCTTTTCATACCAATCTATCCCCCTAGGAGCATGCACGTAATACTTTGCTTTGATAACTTGTAGATTTTTGCAATAAGTATATGAGTTCTTCATGACTAATGTCAAGTCCATGGATTATACGCACTTTCCCCTTCCTTCCACCATTGCTAGCCTCTCTAATACCGCACACCTTTCGCCGGTATCATACACCCTCCATATCCTTCCTCAAAACAGCCACCATACCTACCTATCATGGCATTTCCATAGCCATTCCAAGATATATTGCCATGCAACTTTCCACCGTTCCGTTTATTATGACACGCTCCATCATTGTCATATTGCTAGCATGATCATGTAGTTGACATCGTATTTGTGGCAAAGCCACCATTCATAATTCTTTCATACATGTCACTCTTGATTCATTGCATATCCCGGTACACCGCTGGAGGCATTCATATAGAGTCATATTTTGTTCTAAGTATCGAGTTGTAATTCTTGAGTTGTAAGTAAATAAAAGTGTGATGATCATCATTATTAGAGCATTGTCCCAGTGAGGAAAGGATGATGGATACTATGATTCCCCCACAAGTCGGGATGAGACTCCGGACAAAAAAATAAAAAAATAAAAAAAAAGAAAAAAAAGAGGCCATAAAAAAAGAGAAAAGGCCCAAATAAAAAAAATAAAAAAATGAGAGAAAAAGAGAGAAGGGACAATGTTACTATCCTTTTACCACACTTATGCTTCAAAGTAGCACCATGATCTTCATGATAGAGGGTCTCTCATTTTGTCACTTTCATATACTAGTGGGAATTTTTCATTATAGAACTTGGCTTGTATATTCCAATGATGGGCTTCCTCAAAATGCCCTAGGTCTTCGTGAGAAAGTGAGTTGGATGCACACCCACTTAGTTTCTTTTGTTGAGCTTTCATATGCTTATAGCTCTAGTGCATCCGTTGCATGGCAATCCCTACTCACTCACATTGATATCTATTGATGGGCATCTCCATAGCCCGTTGATACGCCTAGTTGATGTGAGACTATCTTCCCCTCTTTTGTCTTCTCCACAACCACCATTCAATTCCAAATATAGTGCTATATACATGGCTCACGATCATGTATTGCGTGAAGATCGAAAAAGTTATGAAAATGTTAAAGTATGAAACAATTGCTTGGCTTGTCATCGGGTTGTGCATGATTTAAATACTTTGTGTGGTGAAGATAGAGCATAGCCAGACTATATGATTTTGTAGGATAACTTTCTTTGGCCATGTTATTTTGAGAAGACATAATTGCTTTGTTAGTATGCTTGAAGTATTATTATTTTTATGTCAATATGAACTTTTGTCTTGAATCTTTCGGATCTGAATATTCATATCATAAGTAAGCGGAATTACATTGAAATTATGCCAACTAGCATTCCACATCAAAAATTATCTTTTAACCATTTACCTACTCGAGGACGAGCAGGAATTAAGCTTGGGGATGCTTGATACGTCTCCAACGTATCTATAATTTTTGATTGCTCCATGCTATATTATCTACTGTTTTGGGCAATATTAGGCTTTATTATCCACTTTTATATTATTTTTGGGACTAACATATTAACCGGAGGCCCATCCCAGATTTGCTGTTTTATGCCTATTTCAGTGTTTCGAAGAAAAGGAATATCAAACGAAGTCGAAACGGAACAATATCAAACCAGCTTCCGGGGCATCCCCAAGCTTAGACGCTTGAGTCTCCTTGAATATTTACTTGGGGTGCCTCGGGCATCCCCAAGCTTGAGCTCTTGCCTCTCTTCCTTCTTCTCACATCGAAACCTTCTCGATCATCGAACACTTCATCCACACAAAACTTCAACAGAAAACTCGGTAAGATCCGTTAGTATAATAAAGCAAATCACTACTCTAAGTACTGTTGCAAACCAATTCATATTTTTTTTTGCATTTTGTCTACTGTAATATAACTTTTTCATGGCTTAATCCACTGATATAAATTGATAGTTTCATCAAAACAAGCAAACTATGCATCAAAAACAGAATCTGTCTAAAACAGAACAGTCTGTAGCAATCTGAACATTCACCATACTTATGATACTTGAAAATTTCTGCCAAAATTAGGAAAAATAAAAAATTTGTATAGCAAGACAGTGCAAAAAGAGTCAGAACCATTTCACGTTCCAGTAAAAGGTTAAAAACCGCGCACTACAGCGAAAGTTTCTGTCCTGCACCGTACAAGCCAACAAGCATTGTAAAACATCCTAAAGGCAAACCTTGGCACATTATTTTTATAATACAATGGAATTGTACAAGGGGATAATTATTTTTATTGAAAAGTTTCTGTAATAAAGATTCACAAAGTTTCCGTGAGCATGAACAAAGTTCAAGGCTAGCTCCCACTTCAACAATGCTTGTCTTTCTCACTTTCGCTTTTCTTTTTGAAGAATTTTTTTTGGGTTCCCCTCTTTATTTTTTTTGTTTTTAAACTATATGAAAGCACTCAACAGAAATAAATGACTCTCTAAAACTTCCAGGTTGTCTCCCTGGCAGTGCTTTCTTTAAAGCCATTAAGCTAGGCATAAAGTGCTCAAGTAGTGAATCCACCCGGATCCCAAGGTATATCAAAGCCAATTTTAATTAGCAATGATTTGTAATTTAGTAGTGAGCACAAAGTAACATATATCAAGTAATGACGAAGTCTAACTCTCTTCCTATGCATCGGCATGTCATAAAAGAACAATTTATGCACACATAGTAAAGGCCAATGCATAGTATAAACAGTTTATTGCAATTTTGTCATGTGGGAAACATAGAGAGGTGGAGATATAGTTCCTCTCTCATAATAATTGCAAGTAGGAGCAGCAAGCACATGCATATTATATCTATCATAATCATCATGTGCAACGGTAAAAGGCAATCCATCAATATAATCCTTAATAAGTGCAAACTTCTCCGATATAGTATAATTGGGAGAATTCAAACAGATAATAGGACTATCATGCGTGGGTGCAGTAGCAACAATTTCATGTTTAACATAAGGAACTATAGCAAGTTCATCTCCATAAGCATAATTCATATTGGCATCTTGGCCATAAGCATAGCAAGCATCATCAAAAAGGGATATTACAAGAGAATTAATGGAATCATAATAGTCATCATAGCAATCATCCTTCGGTAAGCACGAAGGGGAATTAAACAATGTATGATTTGAAGGGTTACTCTCATTAGAAGGTGGGCACGAGTGATCAATCCACTCTTCCTCCTTTTGTTCTTCGCTCTCCTCCTCATCCTTTTCATCCAATGAGCTCATAGTTTCATCAATTTCTTCTTCCATAGGCTCTTGCAAAATATTAGTCTCTTCTTGGACAGCGGAGACTTTCTCAATAAGTGCATTAATTTCGTAATTGCAATAATAATTCTCATAACAATATTTCAGGATAGCTAAATTTTCAGATCTATAAACAGCATCATCAAAATCTTCAAACTCTTTACACATAGATTCAATTTCATAAGCACCCATAAAAGCAACAAATTCTTCTATTTGTTCCACATCATAGTAATCATATATACCATTAGCATAAGAAGCTAAGGTTTTATTATCATTAAATTTGCATGGAAAGGGAAGGTGTGGAGCCTTCATCCTAGAGCAACAAGTATAATCATAACTCACGCATAGTTGCCAAGCATACCACTTCAATATATGAATTTGATCCCATAATAGTTTCCCTTTTTGTGTTAAGCGATAATCCCTAAAGTATTCACGTTGATCCAACGTTACTCCCATTACATAATTAAATAGGGTTTTCTCAGGATTATTAAAGTAGTACATAGGCCCTGTTTGTTTCGGATTCTGGGAGCAGATTCAGCTTTGCCAGTGAAGCCGAATCTGGAATCTGAAACAAACAACTATTTGAAATCAGCTTTGCCAGTGAAGCCGAATCTGGATTTGGACCATTTTTAGTCCAATTTCCTGAAGCACCTCAAAGTGTACTTCGGTGGTGAAGCTGATTCTCAGAATCAGATTCGCCGGTGAAGCGAATCCACATGTGATTAAAATCCAAGCGAAGCTGAAACAAATAGGGCCATAATATCTTTCACATAACCAGCATCGAGGGTTTTAGGAGGTTCCCCATCTCCATGAGTAGCAAGTGCACCTAATTTTTTTGGTATTTCGTGTTCCATCTCCATAACTAAAGATAAATAACAACTAAGAACAGCAAATAAAAATTACTTAGTGATAAAGCAAGCAAGCACACACGAGAATATTCACCCCATGCTATAACTCCCCGGCAACGGCACCAGAAAAAGGTGTTGATAACCCACAAGTATAGGAGATCAATTGTAGCCTCTTTTGATAAGTAAGACTGTCGAACCCAAAGAGGAGCTAAAGGTAGAACAAATATTCCCTCAAGTTCTATCGACCACCGATACAACTCTACGCACACTTGACGTTCGCTTTACCGGAAACAAGTATGAAGCTAGAAGTACTTGGTAGGTGTTTTTTCATAAGCTTGCAAGAAAGTAAAGAACACGTAAATAAAGACTAGGAGCTGTTTAGATAAAGACACAACTAAATTAGTTTTAGGAAAGAGTTTGTTGTCACGAGAAAGTTATTTGTCCCTAGGCAATCGATAACTAGACCGGTAATCATTATTGCAATTTTATATGAGGGAGAGGCATAAGCTAACATATTTTCTCTACTTGGATCATATGCCTTATGATTGGAACTCTAGCAAGCATCCGCAACTACTAAAGATCATTAAGGTAAAACCCAACCATAGCATTAAAGTATCAAGTCCTCTTTATCCCATATGCAAACAACCTACTTACTCAGGTCTGTGCTTCTGTCACTCACGCCACCCACCATAAGCAAATCATAAACATATTGCAAACCCTACAGCGGGAATCCCTCACGCTTGCGCGACACGGAGAGCACCATAGGACAGCACCAATAATAAAACATGCAACTCAAACCAATCTTGATCATCAAATAGCCATGAGGGAGTCCTGGATTAGGGGGTGTCCGGATGGCCGGACTATAATCTTTGGCTGGACTCCTGGACTATGAAGATACAAGATTGAAGACTTCGTCCCGTGTCCGGATGGGACTTTCCTTGGCGTGGAAGGCAAGCTTGGCGTCTGGATATGTAGATCTCCTCCCATTGTAACCGCTCTATGTAAACCTAACCCTCTCCGGTGTCTATATAAACCGGAGGGTTCTAGTCCGTAGGACGAACAACAATCATACCATAGGCTAGCTTCTAGGGTTTAACCTCTCTGATCTCGTGGTAGATCTACTCTTGTACTACCCATATCATCAATATTAATCAAGCGGGAGTAGGGTTTCACCTCCATCGAGAGGGCCCGAACCTGGGTCTCCTATTACCATCCGCCTAGACGCACAGTTCGGGACCCCCTACCCGAGATCCGCCGGTTTTGACACCGACATTGGTGCATTCATTGAGAGTTCCTCTGTGTCGTCACCTTTAGGCCCGATTACTCCTCCAATCATCAACAAAGATGCGGTCCAGGGTGAGACTTTTCTCCCCGGACAGGTCTTCGTATTCGGCGGCTTTGCACTGCGGGCAAATTCGCTTGGCCATCTGGAGCAGATCAAAAGCTACGCCCCTGGCCATCAGGTCAGATTTGGAAGTTTGAACTACACGGCCGACGTCCGCGGAGACTTGATCTTCGACGGGTTCGAGCCACAGCCAAGCGCGCCGCCGTCACGATGGGCATGATCTAGCTCTGCCACGAGCAGTGTCCGGAGGCCGCACCAGTGTCCGCTCCGACCCTTAGCTCGGAGCCGACTGCGCCTATCGAGGGCTGGTGGCTGGACACCGCCTCGGGGGCTGCAATCTCTACGGTGATCGAGCCGAACACCATACCCATCCTTTGTGAAGCCCGTGACTCCAAGGTGCCGGACTCCTCTCCGGACTCCGAACCTTCCGCGCCCTTGCCAATCGAATCCGATTGGGCGCCGACCATGGAGTTCACCGCCGCGGACATCTTTCAGCACTCTCCTTCCGGCGACATTCTTAATTCACTAAAGTCTCTCTCTTTATCGGAGAGCCCTGGCCGGACTATGGTCAGCAAGGTTGGGATGCGGATGACGAAGAAATTCAAAGCCCACCCACCACCCACTTCGTAGCCACTGTCGATGATTTAACCGACATGCTCAACTTCGACTCCGAAGACATCGACGGTATGGACGACGATGGAGGAGACGACCAAGAACCAGCGCCTACGAGGCACCTTTGGAAGGCCACCTCGTCATACGACATATACATGGTGGACATCCCAAAAGAAGGGAATGGCGATGGAACAACGAAGGATGACCCCTCCAAGAAGCAGCCTAAGCGCCAGCGTCATCGGCGCCGCTCTAAATCCCGCCACAGCAAAAATGGCGATTCCGGCACGGGAGATAATAACACCCCGGACAGTGCCGAAGACAATCCCCTCCAGCAGGATTCAACGCAGGAGGATGGAGAAGCCAGCCCTCATGAGAAAGCGGCAGACAGAGAGGTAGAGGACGATAATTACATGCCTCCCTCCAAAGACGAGGCAAGCCTCGACGACGACGAATTTGTCGTGCCTGAGGATCCCGTCGAACAAGAGCGTTTCAAACGCAGGCTTATGGCCACGGCGAGCAGCCTCAAGAAAAAACAGCAACAGCTTAGAGCTGACCAAGACCTGCTAGCCGACAGATGGACTGATGTCCTTGCGGCCGAAGAGTACGAACTCGAACGCCCTCCAAGAGCTACCCAAACGCAGGCTGCTACCCCGATTAGAGGAGGAAGCAACTAGACCTACATCACCAGCGCATGATGCGGCCGACCGACCACCTCGTGGCCGCGACAGAGAGGCCTCTCGGCCCTCCACTCAAGCCGCACCCCGGCGTCGCTCAAAGAATACCAAGTCACGGGGAAATGCGCCAGACTTGCGAGATATATTAGATTACAGGACAAGGCAAACAAGATCGATCTATAGATCGCGTGGGCGCCCCACGACACGTGACGATAACCGTCATGCCGGATATGGTAAATCCGGCCGGGCCGAACACAGTAGACAAAGCTCATTTGAGCTACGTCGTGATATAGCCCAATACAGAAGCGCCGCACACCCACTATGCTTAACAGATGAAGCAATGGATCATCAAATCCCCGAGGGTTTCAAACCCGTAAACATCGAATCATACGATGGCACAACATATCCGGCGGTATGGATCGATGATTATCTCCTTCATATCCACATGGCCCGCGGCGATGATCTACACGCCATCAAATACCTCCCACTCAAGCTTAAAGGACCAGCTCGGCATTGGCTTAACAACTTGCCAGCAGAATCAATTGGTTGTTGGGAGGACCTGGAAGCCGCATTCCTCGACAACTTCCAGGGCACCTATGTGTGAACACCGCGCGCCGATGACCTAAGCCACATAATTCAGCAGCGGAGGAATCGGCCAGACAATTCTGGACACGGTTCCTAACGAAGAAAAATCAAATAGTCGACTGTCTGGACGCAGAGGCCCTTGCAGCCTTCAAGCATAACATCCGTGACGAGGGGCTTGCCCGGCACCTAGGACAGGAAAAGCTGAAATCCATGGCAGCCCTCACGACACTCATGACCCGCTTTTGCGTGGGAGAAGACAGCTGGCTTGCTCGTAGTAATAACATGACCAAGAGCACTGGTAATTCGGATACCAAGGACAACATTGGAAGGTTGCGTCGCAACAAGCAAAAGCGCCGCATTAACGGCGACAATGCTGAGGATACGACAGTTAACGTCGGATTCAGAGGCTCTAAACCCGGTCAGCGGAAAAAGCCATTCAAAATAAATACTCCGGGCCCGTCCAATTTGGACCGCATACTCGATCGCTTGTGCCAGATACACGACACCCCCGAAAAACCAGCCAACCACACCAACAGGGATTGTTGGGTGTTCAAGCAGGTAGGAAAGTTAAACACCGAAAACAATGACAAGGGGCTGCATAGCGATGACGAGGAGGAGCCCCGGCCGCCGAACAATAGGGGACAGAAGGGCTTCCCCCCACAAGTGCGGACGGTGAACATGATATACGCAACCCACATACCCAAAAGGGAGCGGAAGCGTGCACTCAGGGACGTATATGCGTTGGAGCCAGTCGCCCCAAAGTTCAACCCATGGTCCTCCTGCCAAATCACTTTTGATCGAAGGGACCACCCCACTAGCATCCGCCATGGCGGATTCGCCGCATTGGTTCTAGACCCAATCATTGATGGATTTCACCTCACTAGAGTCCTTATGGACGGCGGCAGTAGCCTGAACCTGCTTTATCGTGGATACAAAGGCGAAAAATGGGCATAGATCCTCAAGGATTAAACCCACAAAGACGACCTTTAAAGGCGTCATACCAGGTGTAGAGGCCAACTGTACAGGCTCAGTTACACTTGAGGTGGTGTTCGGATCCCCGGATAATTTCCGAAGCGAGGAGTTAATCTTCGACTTAGTCCCGTTCCGCAGTGGCTTTCACGCACTGCTCGGACGAACCGCATTTGCAAAGTTCAATGCGGTGCCGCACTACGCATACCTCAAGCTTAAGATGCCAGGCCCTCGAGGAGTCATTACGGTCAATGGAAACACCGAACGCTCTCTCCGAACGGAGGAGCATACGGCGGCCCTCGCAGCGGAAGTACAAAGCAGCCTCTGAAGGCAATTCTCCAGTCTGGTTATTAAACGACCGGACACCATCAAGCGTGCCCGGAGTAACCTACAACAAGACCGCCTGGCACGTTCCGAGCACGCGTAGCAATGCGGCCCCAGCCCCAGCCCTCGCAAAATTGCGAAGCCAGTACCACGCGTACATAACTACGCTCTGGAGATACCATGGGCATAAGGGGAGGGGCACGACCACGGCACGCCCAGAATGCGGCTCAACCGCACCAGGGGCTCCCGATTTTGTCATTCCTTTTTTCTTACTTTCAGGACTCCACTTTCCGGAAGGCCTGTCCGGCAGCATAATCGCCGAACACACGATGCAACAGCCGTGGAGGCGTAGCTACGTCGAGTGTCCAGGTGGTGTCTATAACGAGCAGTATACTTGTTTCACATATCATCCCGCAGCTCGCCCCTGGAGAGGGACATGTCAAATAGTCCCATATCTTGCTCATCGCACTATTTGTATCGTTTTTCTTTTACCGCAGACTTTTCGGATAAACAATACATAGCTTTTGTCTGTTATTGCATTCCTTTTTTTATATAAAAATATGTTCAGTTATGACATTATGCAACCGTACACTTTGGTACAGCCAATACACCAGGGGCTTACGTACCCAGAATATGGTGTGAGAAGTCCGAACACTCTCATGAGTGCGGCACCCCGAACTTATAGCATTATATGCATCTGCTCCGAATCATGTCTTGGGTCAATAGTTGGGTTTGCCCGGCTCCCATGTTTTGGTACCTTACGTTCCGTTATATCGGCTAAGGTAGCACTGGGAGAACCACTGCGATTGTGCCCCGGTTGAGCTGGGCTAAGCACCTCAGTGGAGAAAGCTAAAACTGACCGTCATGATAGGGCGAGAGCTGGTCGCTGTTCGAGAGGTTTTCGAGTCCCTAAGGACTTATGCCGCTTAGAGCGAGGAGTCGGCTTTGTCCGGCCTAGGCGTGGATAGCGCCCCGAACTCGGTCTTCCGAATACTAGGGGCTTCACCGAAATTTAAAATTATAGAATTCTATGGCTAAGTGAGAGTGTTCAAGCATTATAGTCCGATTGCCTTGTTCGTTGTGTTGAGTGCCTCCCTCGAAGGACCCAATAATTGGAAAAAGAGCGCTCAAGTTTATCCCGAACACCCCAGCACTCGCGGCATGGGGGCAGAAGCCGACGACTCACCATCTCTCAATTTTAATAAACGGCCGCATAGAAGGTAATATTTTAAATTCAAAAGCGTTGCTTAGCGCATATGAACAAGTTTTCAGCGTACAGGATCACAAATGCGAGTTTACTCAAAAATTACATCTTTGGAGCACTCATCCGCTGTACGGTGGGCACCTTTCAGGACGCCCTCATAATACATCTCTGGCTTGCATGCTCCTTGCCCGGCGGTGGTCCGTCCGTCACAAGCTTCTCAGCGTCCATCTTGCCCCAGTGCACTTTAGCACGGGCAAGGGCCCTATGGGCACCCTCGATGCATACGGAGCGCTTGATGACTTCAAGCCTTGGACAGGCATCCACCAGCCGCCTTACCAACCCGAAGTAGCTCCCAGGCATGGCTTCCCCGGGCCACAGCCGTACTACGAGACCCTTCATGGCCTGTTCGGCCACCTTATGGAGCTCGACCAGCTGCTTCAGCTGGTCGCTCAAAAACACTGGTGTCCGGCCTCGATATCGAGACCGAACACCTTCTCCGTCGAGCTCCCCTCTTCGGCTCGGTAGAATGCGGCAGCGTCGGACACACTCCGGGGAAGATCTGCGGATGCTCTTGGAGAGCTCCGGACTCGGGTAAGTAACAAGTAATTCACTTTCGCGTGCTTGCTTTGCATAAAGAATGCCTTACCCACCGCTATCTTCTTCATCGCCTCAATTTCCTGGAGGGCTTTTTGGGCTTCGGCCTTGGCAGATTTGGCGCTCTCAAGTGCCGAGGCGAGCTCGGACTCTCAAGTCTTTGAGTCAAGCTCCAAACTCTCGTGTTTTTCCACGAGAGCCTGGATCTCTTGCTGCACCGCCGCCACCCGCGCCTCCTGCTTCTCTCGCTCGGTGCGCTCCACGGCCGCATTGTTTTCGGCCTGGGACAGCGCTTCCTTCAGGGTCGCCACCTCAGTTGTGGCCCCTGCAATACTCACATTGGTCCTGTCATTTTTTGCAACCACATCTTTTTTTTTCTATACTTACATAAGGTATTACTTACCTTCCTTGTCCTCGACCTGCTTCTTGGCAAGGCCGAGCTCGTTCTCGGATCGCTCGAGGCTCTGCTTCAACGCATCGACCTCCGCAGTCAGTGAGGCAGATGTCAGCAGCACACCCTGCATTCCCATATTGACATATTTATGTTAGACTCCTGTGTATATCTTTTTGATCCTCAGTTTGGCTTTTCTTTCCGAACACCAAACTGAGCATCAGGGGCTACTGTCTATGCGGTAATATTTTTACATATCTTCAATACATACCTCAAAGCCTGTTAGAAGGCTGGCACAGGCTTCGGTCAGCCCGCTCTTGGCAGGCTGAACCTTCTGGATCACCACACTCATAATAGTGCAGTGCTCCTCGTCGATGGAGGCGCCGTTAAGCACCTCCAGCAAATTATCCGGTGCCTCCGGTTGGACGGAGGTCACCGGCGTCGTAGGCTTGCCCTTCTTACGTGGGGGCCGCCTGCCGGACTCCGGAACCACTGAAGGTTCCGGTGCGGAGTCCGGCCCAGGGCCGGACTTAGAGCCCTTTGGGGTTTTATCCCCTTTGCGCCTGGAGTCCGGGAGGTTGCCTTGCGGCGCCTCCAGGACCACCTCCTCCTGGCCTGGCCCCTTTTGGGACACCACCTCGGCATCATCCACAGCGCGAGGAGAGGAGGCGGCCGGAAGTGAAGTGTTGTTCACATCCGACGAACCCAGGGAACCACTCGACGAAGCGTCGAGCCCGGCCTTGGGCGGACTGCATGATTATATTCGGCGTCAGAAGGTACTGTGCAACGAAGAAGCGCCATGAGTTATTCTGGTATCCGGATACTTACGATTTCGCCAGGGGCTTGGCCCTGGGCGGCCACTCTTCTTCGCCGTCGTCGGCGTTGGTGGAGTAGTACGGAGGGAGGGTCCTTCCCTTCTTGGACCCTCCGGCCCCTCCAGTTGGGGCGGCCTTCCTTTTCTTCTCTCCCCCCGCTGGGGGAGAGACCTCTCTTTCCTTCTCCTCGTCTTCACGGGAGGAGTCCGCCTCGGAGTCATCGGACGATGAGTCCGACACCACCTGGTGCCGGGAACTCCTTCGAGTTCCCGTGGCCTTCTTCTTGGCCTTCTTCTCCAGCACCACGTAAGGCGCCGGAACCAGCAGCCCTGTTAAGCGGGCGTTCGCTGGGTCTTCTGGCAAGGGAGCCGGACAGCCAATCTGCCCGGACGTCCTCTGCCAATCATGTCAAAGGTAAGGGAGTTTAGACACCACATAGAGTCAAACTATGAAAAACAAGTGTCCCGTAAAGAGCAAAATAGCTTACCGCGTTGGCTTGATGCTACGCGCTGAATCCGCGATCTTCGGTAGCGAATGCCGGAGCCTCGGCCCCCTTGAACAGCACCTTCCAGGCATCTTCGTATGTAGTATCGAAGAGCCTGCTCAGGGTTTGGTGCTGTGCCGGATCAAACTCCCACAAGCTGTAAGCCCGTTGTTGGCACGGGAGAATCCGGCGGATGAGCATGACCTAGACTACGTTGACGAGCTTCAGCTTCTTGTTCACCAAGTTTTGGACACATGTTTGGAGTTGGTCAGCTCTTCCGAATTACCCCATGATAGGCCCGTCTCTTTCCAGGAGGTGAGCCTTGTAGGGAAGCCAGATCGGAATTCAGGGGCCGCTGCCCATTCAGGGTCACGTGGCCCGGTGATGTAGAACCACCCCGATTGCCACCCCTTTATGGTCTCCACGAAGGAGCCCTCGAGCCATGTAACGTTGGGCATCTTGCCCACCATGGCGCCTCCGAACTCCGCTTGGCGGCCGCCCACTACCTTCGGCTTGACATTGAAGGTCTTCAGCCATAAGCCGAAGTGGGGCTGGACGCAGAGGAAGGCCTCGCACACGACGATGAACGCCGAGATGTTGAGGATGAAGTTCGGGGCCAGATCATGGAAATCCAGGCCGTAGTAGAACATGAGCCCCGGACAAATGGGTGAAGTGGAAAACCTAGTCCGCGGAGGAAGTGGGTGAGGAACACCACCCTCTCATGGGGCCTGGGGGTGGGGATGAGCTGCCCCTTGTCGGGGAGCCGGTGCGCGATGTCATTGGACAAGTATCCGGCCTTCCTCAGCCTTTTGATGTGCCCCTCCGTGACGGAGGAGGCCATCCACTTGCCTCCCGCTCCGGACATGACTGGAGAATGTTGAGGCGGGATGTGCGGACTTGGGCGCTGGAGCTCGAGTGCGCAAAAATGGATAAGCAAAGGAGGAATAAGGCGTAGATGGAAAAGGTGGATCCTTATCCCCTTATATGGGCGGACGAAACTGTGTGCCCCCACCAGCTTGGTAAAACTCGCTTATCTCCCAAGCGCCGTAAATTAATGGCATGGTTGGGTTACCCACGTCCGTATTGACGAGAATCCTGGAATAAGGGGACACGATCTCTGCTTCAACAAGACGTGCCAAGGAAACCGCCTCGCTAAGTGCGCTGAGGTGGGACAGTAAAAACGATTCGAATAAAGGCTTGGCCGTGGTGTGATGACACGCTGCGAAATACGTCAGCAGATTGAATTTGTGTAAATATTATTCTCTCTACGGTGGTATGTGGAAATTATTTTGCAGAGCCGGACACTATCCTTGTGTTCAAAATCTTCTATGAAGTATTCGGAGGAGGAACCCGCCTTGCAATGTCGAAGACAATCTGCGTGCCGGACTCGTCGTCATTGAAGCCTGGTTCAGGGGCTACTGAGGGAGTCCTGGATTAGGGGGTGTCCGGATGGCTGGACTATAACCTTTGGCCGGACTCCTGGACTATGAAGATACAAGATTGAAGACTTCGTCCCGTGTCCGGATGGGACTTTCCTTGGCGTGGAAGGCAAGCTTGGCGATACGGATATGTAGATCTCCTCCCAATGTAACCGACTCTATGTAACCCTAACCCTCTCCGGTGTCTATATAAACCGGAGGGTTTTAGTCCGTAGGACCAACAACAATCATACCATAGGCTAGCTTCTAGGGTTTAGCCTCTCTGATCTCGTGGTAGATCTACTCTTGTACTACCCATATCATCAATATTAATCAAGCAGAGTAGGATTTTACCTCCATCGAGAGGGCCCAAACCTGGGTAAAAACATCGTGTCCCTTGTCTCCTGTTACCATCCGCCTAGATGCACAGTTCGGGACCCCCTACCCGAGATCCGCCGGTTTTGACACCGACAAGCCATTAGGACAAAATGGATCTACTCAAACATCATAGGATAGCCATACATCATTGGGAAATAATATATAGCGTTGAGCACCATGTTTAAGTAGAGATTACAGCGGGTAAGAGAGAGGTTACACCGCTCCATAGAGGGGGGAAGACTTGGTGATGATGGTGGTGAAGTTGTTGGTGAAGATTGCGGTGATGATGATGGCCACGGCGGCGTTCCGGCGCCACCGGAAGAGAAGGGGAGAGGGGGCCCCTTCGTCTTCTTCTTCCTTGACCTCCTCCCTAGATGGGAGAAGGGTTTCCCCTCTGGTCCTTGGCCTCCATGGCTTGGGAGGGGCGAGAGCCCCTCCGAGATTGGATCTATCTCTCTGTTTCTCTCTGTTTCTGCGTTCTGTTCTGCTGCCCTTTCACCGTTTCGGGTATATATGGAGATCCGTAACTCCGATTGGACTGAAACCTTCGCCGTGATTTTTTACCGAAAATTAGCTTTCTTGCGGCCGAAGAAGGGCATCAACCGCCTTACAGGTGGGTCACGAGGGTCAGGGGCGTGCCCTGGGGGGGCGCCCCCTACCTCGTGCCCACCTCAGACACTGGTTCGCGTTGATTTTTCTTCTAGATTTTCCAAATATTCCAAAAATAAGCTCCGTCTGTTTTTATCCCATTTGGACTCCGTTTAATATGGATTTTCTGCAAAACCAAAAACATGCAACAAACAGGAACTGGCACTGGGCACTGGATCAATATGTTAGTCCCAAAAATAATATAAAAAGTTGCTAAAAAGTATATGAAAGTTGAATAATATTGGCATGGAACAATCAAAAATTATAGATACGACGGAGACGTATCAGACAGCGTCCTGGGCCCCTCCCCGGCTCGGAGCAGTCCTCCGCGACAACACTTCGGTGTCGGCCTTGGCCTCGGGAGAATAAGCGGGCGGCGGCGACATGCTGGCCATTTCCGCTGGATCCAACGAACCTCCAGATGAGGATCGCTGGATGCTATCACGGGCCGGACTGCAATAGCACAATTAACCACGTCAAACCAATAAAAATGAGAGGCCGGGTACGCTTGCATACGTGAGTCATAGCACTTACGATGCGGCCCGAGGCTTAGTGCGGAGGCGTCGCTCTGGACTACTGTCAACGTCCCACGCGGTGTTGACCGCAAGGGCGCCCTTCCCCTTCTTGGGTGTCCCCGCCTCCAGATCCGTGGAGGCCCCCCTTTTCTTCTTTCCCTCCTTAGGGGGAGGGTTCTTCTTCTCCTCCTCCTCCTCCTCTTCCTCGTCATCGTCCTCAGGGACGGAGGAATGGGCTTCTTCGTCTCCGGACGTCACGTCCGAAGCGCCCTTGCGACAGGGGCCACTTTTGGCCCCCCTTGGCCTTCTTCTTGGCCTTCTTCTCCGGTGCCTTATACGGTGCCGGCACCAGCATCTTCGCCAGATGCGGGATGACCGGTTCTTCAGGCAGCGGAGCCGGACACTGGATCCGCTTCGCCCTCTCCGTCCAATCCTGAAGCAGCAATGATAAAAGCTGAGACATCGTCCTCGAAACAAACAAGTAGGGGATATGTTAAAAATAACATACATCATTGGCGAGGTGTTTAATGTCGCGCCCACGATCTGAATCTGTGGCCGGCGGTTTCTCGTTGCCTTTAAAGAGCAACTTCCAGGAACCTTCGTTAGTGGTTTCGAAGAGCCTCACCAGGGTTTGGTGCTTCTTCGAATTAAATTCCCCCAGAGGGCGACTTCTGCGTTGGCACGGGAGGATCCGGCGAGCCAGCATCACCTGAATTACATCGACAAGCTTGACGTTCTTGGCTATCATGCTTTGAACGCGCGTCTACAGCGCAGTCAGCTCATCGGGCGAACACCAGTCCGGACTCTTCTCGACCCAGGAGGTGAGTCGCATGGGAGCAACGGAGCGGAATTCGGTAGCTGCGGCCCAGGTGGTGCCGCGGGGTTCCGTGATGTAGAACCACTGTTTCTGCCACTCCTTTACTGTCTCCACAAAAGTGCCTTTCCGCCAGGAGATGTTGGATAGCTTACTCACCATGGCTCCTCCACACTCCGCATACTGGCCATCCACCACCTTCGGCTTCACGTTGAAAACTTTGAGCCACAGCCCGAAGTGGGGTTGGATGCGGAGGTAGGCCTCACACACGACGATAAATGCCGAGATGTTGAGGAAGGAGTTCGGGGACAGATCGTGGAAATCTATCCCGTAATAATACATCAGCCCGCGGACGAAAGGGTGGAGAGGGAACCCTAGTCCATGGAAGAAATGAGGGATGAATACTACCCTCTCATTGGGCTCCGGCGTGGGGACGACTTGTCCCTCGGCCGGCAGACAGTGGGCGATTTCCTTCGCCAAGTATCCGGCCGCCCGAAGCTCAGTAATGTCCTCCTCCTTGACGGAGGAGACCATCCACTTGCCCTGACCTCCGGATCCGGACATGGTTGAGTGCTAGCTCGAGTGGAAATGAGAACTGGGAGCTGGAACTCGAGATTGGAAGGGCCGAGATAGAGAGAAGGCGTGGGAGAGGAAGAGTGATACGTCTCCAACGTATCTATAATTTTTTATTGTTCCATGCTATATTATATTCTATTTTGGATGTTTATTGGGCTTTATTATACACTTTTATATTATTTTTGGGACTAACCTATTAACCGGAGGCCCAACCCAGATTGCTGTTTTTTTGCCTATTTCAGTGTTTCGCAGAAAAAGAATATCAAACGGAGTCCAAACGGAATGAAACCTTCGGGAACTTGATTTTCAGAACGAACGTGATCCAGAGGACTTGGAGTCTACTCAAAGCAACAAACGAGGAAGGAACGAGGTAGGGGGGGGCGCCCTCCACCCTCGTGAGCCCCTCGTTTCTCCACCGACGTACTTCTTCCTCCTATATATACCCATACACCCTGGAAACATCATATACGGAGCCAAAACCCTATTTCCACCGCCGCAACCTTCTGTACCCGTGAGATCCCATCTTGGGGCCTTTTTTCAAGCTCACGGAGGGGGCATTGATCACGGAGGGCTTCTACATCAACACCATAGCCTCTCCGATGATGTGTGAGTAGTTTTCCTCGGACCTTCGGGTCCATAGTTATTAGCTAGATGGCTTCTTCTATCTCTTTGGATCTCAATACAAAGTTCTCCTTGTTTCTCTTGGAGATCTATTCGATGAAATCTTCTTTTGTGGTGTGTTTGTCGAGATCCGATGAATTGTGGGTTTATGATCCAGATTATCTATGGATAATATTTGAATCTCCTCTGAATTCTTTTATGTATGATTGGTTATCTTTGCAAGTCTCTTCGAATTATCGGTTTGGTTTGGCTTACTAGATTGATCTTTCTTGCAATGGGAGAAGTGCTTACCTTTGGGTTCAATCTTGCGGTGCTCGAGCCCGGTGATAGTAGGGGAAATGACACATATTGTATTGTTGCCATCGAGGATAAAAAGATGGGGTTTATATCATATTGCATGAGTTTATCCCCCTACATCATGTTATCTTACTTAAAGCATTACTCTGTTCTTATGAACTTAATACTCTAGAGGCATGCTGGATAGCGGTCGATGTGTGGAGTAATAGTAGTAGATGCAGAATCGTTTCGGTCTACTTGTCGCGGACGTGATGCCTATATACATGATCATACCTAGATATTCTCATAACTATGCTCAATTCTATCAATTGCTCGACAGTAATTCGTTTACCCACCGTAATACTTATGCTCATGAGAGAAGCCACTAGTGAAACCTATGGCCCCCGGGTCTATTTTCCATCATATTAACCTTCCAACACTTAGCTATTTCTATTACCGTTTATTTTACTTTGCATCTTTATTTTCTCTTTATCATAAAAATACTAAAAATATTAACTTATCATATCTATCAGATCTCACTCTCGTAAGTGACCGTGAAGGGATTGACAACCCCTTTATCGCGTTGGTTGCGAGGTTCTTGTTTCTTTGTGTAGGTGCGTGGGACTTGAGCGTGATCTCCTACTGGATTGATACCTTGGTTCTCAAAAACTGAGGGAAATACTTACGCTACTTTACTTCATCACCCTTTCCTCTTCAAGGGAAAACCAACGCAGTGCTCAAGAGGTAGCAAGAAGGATTTCTGGCGCCGTTGCCGGGGAGATTTGCGCCAAGTCAAGTCAAGATTTGACTCCCAACAACGAGCCATTTCTGGCGCCGTTGCATAAGTCAAGACATATATACCAAGTACCCATCACAAACTCTTATCTCTCGCATTACATTATTTGCCATTTGCCTCTTGTTTTCCTCTCCCCCACTTCACCTTTGCCATTTTATTCGCCCTTCTTCTGTTCGATCTTGCGTTACCATGTGCCTTCTTTTTGCTTGCATCTTTGCTTGCTAAGAGTTTATGGATCCCCATCCACTTGCTAATTTTTTAAAGAGATCCAATTATGATGAACCTATTGCTAGTGAGTTGAGTGCACTAGATTATCTTTATGGAGTTTTGCTTGAAATTCGTGTATCTGAAAATTGTGATGAAGTGCTTTATGAAGTGATTCACGATAGATCTTTGAATAAAAATCATGATTGCAATGATGTTATCATAAATTCTGTTAATGTCAATTGTGCTAATAATATATAAAACCCTAAGCTTGGGGATGCTAGTTTTGCTATGTCTAGTACTTGTTGCAATGATCATGATTGGGGTGATTCTTCTTATGATCTTGAAAATTTATTTAAGACCCATGATGAATATGAGATTGATAATAATGTTTGCATTGAAAGTGGGTTTGTAAGAGTGTCGACTTTAGATCCCACATATTTCGGGAATGTTCAATCTTATGAATTTTTTGATAAAAGTGGGTTTGGAGAGGTCATGACTTTAGTTAATGATAATCCCACTATTGTGGAAGAGTGTCAACATTGCATGCATGTGGATCGTGTTGAAAATATCTTATGTGATAGCTATTTTGTTGAATTTTCTTATGATCCCATATGTAATTATTATGAGAGAGGAAAATATGGTTGTAGAAATTTTCATGTTACTAAATTACCTCTCGTCATGTTGAGATTGCTATCGTCTCTTTGTTCTTCCTTGCATATGCTAATTTTTGCTTGATATGATAATTTGTTTGCTTATAAAATTCCTGTGCATAGGAAGTATGTTAGACTTAGATGTGTTTGTCACATGTTTTATGATGCTCTCTTTGCACTTTAATTCTTATCTTTTATGTGAGCATCATTGAAATCTCATTGCCTAGCTAAAAAGGCTTTAAAGAAAAGCACTTGTTGGGAGACGACCCAATATTTATCCTTGCTATTTAGTAATAAATTTTTCATCTAGCCTCTGGTTATATTTTTTTTGTGTTTAATTAGTGTTTGTGCCAAGTAAAACCGTTAGGATAACCTATGGTAATAGTTATTTGATTCTGCTGCAGGAAACAAAAACTGTGTGCGCACAAGATTAGTTTTCATAAATCACAGGAATGCGCTTTTCAGTTGATTGTTTTTGCAGTAGATCAATAAACAAATTATCTAGAACTTCCTAAATTGGTGGAAGTTTTTGCGTTCCAAAAGTTTGCGTTAGATACAGATTACTACAAACTGTTCTGTTTCTGACAGATTCTGTTTTTCGTGTGTTGTTTTCTTATTTTGATGAATCTATGGCTAGTAAAATATTTTATAAACCATAAAGTTGGAATACAGTAGGTTTAACACCAATATAAATAAATAATGAGTTCATTACAGTACCTTGAAGTGGTGTTTTGTTTTCTTTCGCTAACGGAGCTCACGAGATTTTCTGTTAAGTTTTGTGTTGTGAAGTTTTCAAGTTTTGGGTAGAGATTTGATGGATTATGGAACAAGGAGTGGCAAGAGACAAAGCTTGGGGATGCCCATGGCACCCCAAGATAATCTAAGGACACCGAAAAGCCAAAGCTTGAGGATGCCCCGGAAGGCATCCCCTCTTTCGTCTTCGTCCATCGGTAACTTTACTTGGAGCTATATTTTTATTCACCACATGATATGTGTTTTGCTTGGAGCGTCTTGTACGATTTGAGTCTTTGCTTTTTAGTTTACCACAATCATCCTTGCTGTACACACCTTTTGAGAGAGACACACATGATTCGTAATTTATTAGAATACTCTATGTGCTTCACTTATATCTTTTGAGCTATATAGTTTTTGCTCTAGTGCTTCACTTATATCTTTTTAGAGCATGGCGGTGGTTTTGTTTTATAGAAACTATTGTTCTCTCATTCTTCACTTATATTATTTTGAGAGTCCTACAAAGCAGCATGGTAATTTGCTTAAATTGTGAAGTTGGTCCTAATATGCTAGGTATTCAAGAGTAATAAAAACTTTCTTATGAAGTGCATTGAATACTAAGAGAAGTTTGATGCTTGATGATTGTTTTGAGATAAGGAGGTAGTAATATTAGAGTCATGCTAGTTGAGTAGTTATGAATTTGAGAAATACTTGTGTTGAAGTGTGTGATTCCCGTAGCATGCACGTATGGTGAACCGTTATGTGATGAAGTCGGAGCATGATATATTTATTGATTGTCTACCTTATGTGTGGAGGTCGGGATCACGCGATGATTAACTCCTACCAACCCTTCCCCTAGGAGCATGCGTGTAGTACTTTGTTTTGATGACTTGTAGATTTTTCAATAAGTATGTGAGTTCTTTATGACTAATGTTCAGTCCATGGATTATACGCACTTTATCCCTTCCACCATTGCTAGCCTCTTTTATACCGCGCACCTTTCGCCGGTATCATACACCCACCATATACTTTCCTCAAAACAGCCACCATACCTACCTATCATGGCATTTCCATAGCCATTCCGAGATATATTGCCATGCAACTTTCCACCATTTCGTCTATTATGACACACTCCATCATTGTCATATTGCTTTGCGTCATCATGTAGTTGACACTGTATTTGTGGCAAAGCCACCATTCATAATTCTTTCATACATGTCACTCTTGATTCATTGCATATCCCGGTACACCGCCGGAGGCATTCACATAGAGTCATATTTTGTTCTAAGTATTGAGTTGTAATTCTTGAATTGTAAGTAATAAAAGTGTGATGATCATCATTATTAGAGCATTGTCCCATGTGAGGAAAGGATGATGGAAACTATGATTCCCCCACAAGTCGGGATGAGATTCCGGACTAAATAAAAAAAGAGGCCAAAGAAAAAGAAGAAGAAAAAGAGGCCCAAGAAAAAAAATGAGAGAAAGGACAATGTTACTATCCTTTTACCACACTTGTGCTTCAAAGTAGCACCATGATCTTCATGATAGAGAGTCTCTTATGTTGTAACTTTCATATACTAGTGGGAATTTTTCATTATAGAACTTGCCTTGTATATTCCAATGATGGGCTTCCTCAAATGCCCTAGGTCTTCATGAGCAAGCGAGTTGGATGCACACCCACTTAGTTTCTTTTTGAGCTTTCATCCACTTATAGCTCTAGTGCATCCGTTGCATGGTAATCCCTACTCACTCACATTGATATCTATTGATGGGCATCTCCATAGCCCGTTGATATGCCTAGTTGATGTGAGACTATCTTCTCCTTTTTTTGTCTTCTCCACAACCACCATTCTAATCCACATATAGTGCTATGTCCATGGCTCACGCTCATGTATTGCGTGAATATTGAAAAATTTTGAAAATACTAAAGTATGAAACAATTGCTTGGCTGAAACCGGGGTTGTGCAATTTTATGTGATGAAGATAGAGCATAGCCAGACTATATGATCTTGTAGGGATAACTTTCTTTGGCCATGTTATTTTGAGAAGACATGATTGCTTAGTAAGTATGCTTGAAGTATTATTATTTTTATGTCAATATTAAACTTTTATCTTGAATCTTTCGGATCTGAATATTCATACCACAAATAAGAGGATTACGTTGAGAATTATGCTAAGTAGCATTCCACATCAAAAATTCTGTTTCTATCATTTAGCTACTCTAGGACGAGCAGGAATTAAGCTTGGGGATGCTTGATACGTATCTATATTTTTTTATTGTTCCATGCTATATTATATTCTGTTTTGGATGTTTATTGGGCTTTACTATACACTTTTATATTATTTTTGGGACTAACCTATTAACTGGAGGCCCAACCCAGATTGTTGTTTTTTTTGCCTATTTCAGTGTTTCGCAGAAAAAGAATATTAAACAGAGTCCAAACGGAATGAAACCTTCGGGAACGTGATTTCGGAATGAACGTGATCCAGAGGACTTGGAGTCTATGCAAAGCAACGAACGAGGAAGGCACGAGGTAGGGGCGCACCTATCCCCCCAGGGCGCGCCCTCCACCCTCGTGGGCCCTCGTTGCTCCACCGACGTACTTCTTCCTCCTATATATACCCATACACCCTGGAAACATCATATACGGAGCCAAAACCCTATTTCCACCGCCGCAACCTTCTGTACCCGTGAGATCCCATCTTGGGGCCTTTTCCGGTGCTCCGCCGGAGGGGGCATTGATCACGGAGGGCTTCTACATCAACAACAGAGCCTCTCCGATGATGTGTGAGTAGTTTACCTCAGACCTTCGGGTCCATAGTTATTAGCTAGATGGCTTCTTCTCTCTCTTTGGATCTCAATACAAAGTTCTCCTTGTTTCTCTTGGAGATCTATTCAATGTAATCTTCTTTTGCGGTGTGTTTATGATCCATATTATCTATGAATAATATTTGAATCTCCTCTGAATTCTTTTATGTATGATTGGTTATCTTTGCAAGTCTCTTCGAATTATCGGTTTGGTTTGGCTTACTAGATTGATCTTTCTTGCAATGGGAGAAGTCCTTAGCTTTGGGTTCAATCTTGCGGTGCTCGATCCCAGGGACAGTAGGGGAAACGACACGTATTGTATTGTTGCCATCGAGGATAAAAAGATGGGGTTTATATCATATTTCATGAGTTTATCCCTCTACATCATGTCATCTTACTTAAAGCATTACTCTGTTCTTATGAACTTAATACTCTAGATGCATGCTGGATAGCGGTCGATGTGTGGAGTAATAGTAGTAGATGCAGAATCGTTTCGGTCTACTTGTCACGGACGTGATGCCTATATACATGATCATACCTAGATATTCTCATAACTATGCTCAATTCTATCAGTTGCTCGACAGTAATTCATTTACCCACCGTAATACTTATGCTCATGAGAGAAGCCACTAGTGAAACCTATGGCCCCCGGGTCTATTTTCCATCATATTAATCTTCAAACACTTAGCTATTTCTATTACCGTTTATTTTACTTTGCATCTTTATTTTCTCTTTATCATAAAAACTAGCGGGTTGACCCGCGCATTTGCGCGGCTAGATTTGCCACACGTTTTTAATTTAGATTTCACCTTATTTGATATATTATATTTGGCCATGTGATTTCTTCTCAATCCGGTTCACTTCCGTTGAGAAATTAGGCACCAAAAAGTAGCACCACAATATGAGGATTGTCTATCTTTGTAGAGATATGAAAAGATATTGAAATATTGATGGCTCATAAATACAATGTTCGTTTTTCCTCCCGATTTCTTATAATTAGATAATTAGTGGTAGTTCAATCAAGTTACAATAGGGAAATGAAATGCATTGGCATGCGTCATAACATGAACGTTTTACTCTATTTATATGTTGCACTCCTATTAATGTTATGTCTTCATATTCACCAGCAGTTTCTAAAACATTATATGTCTTCCAACCCTTTGTATATACCTTGTCTTCCAAAATATGTTCTTTCACAAATTAAAATGACTTTTTACATACTTGATGTGAAATTTTGTTTCTAACATTTTCAAATTAAAAATCAACATGCTGGAACTGTGAAAAATGCAACTCGGTGTAAAAAAAATACGTTCTCTCTCAGCACTCTGTCATAGTTTATTTTCTAGATCATGGTCATGTTTTTTTCCCTCTTTTACTTCCCTATCTTTCGCAATATAATTATGAGAGAAAAAGTAGGCTAGCTCTCGGTAAGAGGAGTGGATATGCAATCTCGTCACCTAGATTTGTACTTATTTTAGTGTCAAGGCCTCTCCTATGGTATAGGTGAAAGACAAATAATATATCTGGATTTTCTAAAACATTTCCTTTCATTCTGTCCAATCTTAACAGCTTCTTGTTCGGGCAGATGCAATGTCGCTTAGGTATGACTTATCTTTTTAGCATGATTAAATTAACTTATTTAATAGTATCTGCTTTACAATATACATATTATTTATTTGTAAAATTGACTGTAAATGTTATTTCATTAATATTTAAGAGGAAGATAATCCCATGAAAGCAAGAGTTTGGCAAGTCGATGTCCTATATATTGTAATATATGATGTGTACTACTTGACGTGATTTTTTGGAGCCAAGACACAATTGTGTTTCCATGATAATCCCATGAAAGCAAGAGCTCATCAAAAACTATCATTGAATACTAACCAAATTCACGGTCAATCTAACCTGGCTAGCAAATCACGTACTAAGCAAACCTATTAAATTTCTTGACTCACGACATCAAATAATGGAATTCTCTCTAATAAACTATATGACATGAATACCAACAAATATTTACTTGATACATATTGGTGTATTGACATATTTGTTAAAATGGCAGTGCAAATAAATTACCATGGGGGTGAAAATAAAATTAACCTGGATATACCTAGGAGGGGAGTTAGCAGTGGCTGATTAGTTAGCTCATATTGGAAGAAAAAATGAGGAAAGCGATTAGTTAGTTTTTTTTATGGATAGAGATTAGTTAGTTTATGAACCGTACATGTTGGTGTATGCATGTTCTGTTCAACTTCAAATTCTTTTTTTTGTGAGATATCCAACTTCAAATTCTATACAAATAGACACTCTGAATCATCAATCTAAGTATATTAATCCAGAATCCAACCATTGTGAGGATGAATTCATTAGTTCTAGCATCTACTCCCTCCGTTCCAAAATAGATGACCCAACTTTGTACTAATTTTATTACATAGTTAATACAAAGTTGGGTCATCTGTTTTAGAACGAAGGGAGTAGTAGTTCCGTCTGGTCCTTGTCAAGTAAATACTATATATCATCTAAATAGGACTACATGCCAAGATTAATGTACGCACATAAAGAGTGACCTCAGGAGCTGTAGGACGGCAGCTATCCCACATGCATGGTAGTCGTCGTGGTCAGGTTTTGGCATCCACGAAGACAAAGTCCACCGACTCCTGCTGGAGGCTAGACTTTTTTTGACGGGTGGAGGCTAGACTTTTTAATATACTTCCTAGTAGATCGAATTACATAGGCGTGTCTCCTTTTTCTCGTAAGGACCTGCCCATGTTTTTTTATTATGTGTATAAATGACTTAACTTTCAACGGGCCCATACTGAAATCAGTACGTGAAGGATTATTTATTTATGTCTGCTGTTTCCGTGTCCGTAAAGAAGAGTTTTCTAATTCATGCCCGTGTCCACGTTGGAGTTTTTTAGCTGTTGTCCACGTTAGATTTGGTTAAACTTTGTACGGACACGTGATGGTGGCATGCCAAACTTAGGTATCCTTCTCCTACACGTAGATCTCTCTTCTTTCCAACTTTTTGTTCACCTTTTTTCTACAATCACTTATTTCTACACCTTTGAACGTGTCGGTTCACATATAACTTTAGGCACGTAACGTAATATCTTTAAATCTCAACCGTAAGAATTAGTAATCAACGGTGTATATTAATTTAGATTATGTGGAAGCACGTGGTGTCTTATTTGTCTTCTGTTTTATGTATATAATAGATAGATAATAGATAGATAGATACCAAAAATATTATCTTATCATATCTATCAAATCTCACTTTTGTCAGTGACTGTAAAGGGATTGACAACCCCTTTATCGCGTTGGTTGCGAGGTTCTTGTTTTTTTGTGTAGGTGCGTGGGACTTGAGCGTGATCTCCTACTGGATTGATACCTTGGTTCTCAAAAACTAAGGCAAATACTTATGCTACTTTACTGCATCACCCTTTTCTCTTCAAGGGAAAACCAACGCAGTGCTCAAGAGGTAGCAAAGAGGGAGTCCTTATCCCCTTATAAAGGCAGTAAATATTGAACGCCTCCCCACTCGCCTTAGAATTCGCCTATTCCCGAGGCCTGTGTAAACGGCACGGTTGGGTTACCCATGCCCGCATTGATGAGAATCCCATGATAAGGGGACACGGTCTCTGCTTTGATAGGACGTGCCAATGGCAACCACATCTCGGGACGTGGAGCGTCGGGCATAAAACGGTCCGGAATTATGACCGGTCGGACGTGATGTCATGCTACAAAAATTTGTCAGCGGATTGGACTCGTGTAAAATTATATTCTCTCTGTGGTTGTGTATTGTGTGTGTGACATGACCGGATACTATCAATGCATCCAAAGACTATCTTGGAGTTCGGAAAAAGGGGAATCCGCCTTGCAATGCCGAAGACAATCTGCGCGCCGGACTCCTCGTCATTGAAGCCAGGTTCAGAGGCTACTGAGGGAGTCCTGGACTAAGGGGTCCTCGGGCGTCCGGCCTATTATCAATGGGCCGGACTGATGGGCTGTGAAGACATGAAGGCCGAAGATTGTACTCGTGTTCGTATTGGACTCTCCTTGACGTGGAAGGCAAGCTTGGCGACCGACTATGAAGATTCCTTCTTATGTAACCAACTCTATGTAACCCTAGATCCCCCCGGTGTCTATATAAACCAGAGGGTGTAGTCCGGAAAGGATAGACTCATTACCATAGTCATACAGGCTAGACTTCTAGGGTTTAGCCATTACGATCTCGTGGTAGATCAACACTTGTAATACTCATATTCATCAAGATCAATCAAGCATGAAGTAGGGTATTACCTCCATAGAGAGGGACCGAACCTGGGTAAACATCGTGTCTTCCGTCTCCTATAACCATCGACCTTAGATGCACAGTTCGGGACCCCCTACCCGAGATCCGCCGGTTTTGACACCGACAACGGCCCCTGGGTCTTCTTTCTCATATATTTGCTTTGCGATCTAATTTTCCTTTGCATTTTTATTTAGATCTATTAAACCAAAAAATACAAAAAAATACTTTGCTGCACTTTATTTTATTTGCGATCTATTATTTCAATCCAATAAAATTTTCTTCGGTCCATTTGCCTATCTTGAGGCTCCGTACCCCGAAAGGGATTGACAGCCCCTTTAACACGTCGGGTTGTGAGGTGTTGTTATTTGTGTGCAGGTGCTGATTACGTTGTGATTTCTTGGTTCTCCTACTAGTTCGATAACTTGGTTTCATAACTGAGGGAAATACCTACCGTTGATGTGCTACATCATCCTCTCCTCTTGGGGGAAATACCGACATAGTCCTAGCAACACCATCAAGTAGAATTTCTGGCGCTGTTGCCGGGGAGGATCTTCAACATAACCAGGTTCCTAATCACAAATCTCATCTCCTCACAAGTTACATTATTTGCCATTTGCCTCTCGTTTTCCTCTCCCCCACTTCACAAAAAATTGCCGTTTTATTCACCTCTCTTTTCCGTTCGCCATTTTCCTTGCCAGATCTGTTTCTGTGTGCGTTCTTTTTTGCATAATCATGTTGCCTCAAAGAAAATATTATGGTGTTCCTTACCCAAATATTTTGCTTGAAATTGAGAATAGTAGTAAGGAATACATGGCTACACAATTTGAGCATAATAAGTATTTTACTGAAGAACTTAAAGAGCACTCTGTTGTGCTAGATGCTATCACAAAACAACTTGATGATATTAGTAGAGAAGTTTGCAATCTTCAATCTAAGTATGCCTTTGCTGAAAGTTTGTTGGGAAAAATATCTGATTCACAAGCTACCTTAGTAAATCAAATGGCTGCTAAACCAATCTCACTAGAAGAGAAAAATGATGAAGATCTTAAAATGATTGGTGTTTCTTCTATTGATTCCTTTTTTAGTAAAGTTAAGATTAATGAAAAGGGACTGGAGAAGAGTCAACTTTAAGTAGAAGGCGTCCCAATATTTCGGATGGTGAAAATCTTGTTGAGAAAATTGATGAAAGTGGGTTTGGAGAGGTCAAAACTTTAACTAGTGATGCACCCACTCTTTTGGATTACAAAGACTTTAATTATGATATTTGCTCTTTGATTGATTGTATTTCTTTGTTGCAATCCATGATAAATTCACCCCATGCTTATGAACAAAACAAAGCTTTTACTAAACATATTGTTGATGCTATGATGAAAGGTTTCGAAGAAAAATTGGAATTGGAACTGTCAATTCCTAGAAAATTGCATGATGAGTGGGAACCTACTATCAAAGTCAAGATTAAAAATTATGAGTGTTTTGCTTTGTGTGACTTGGGTGCTAGTGTTTCTACTATTTCGAAATCTTTATGTGATGTGCTTGGTCTTACCAATCTTGAAGAATGTTCTTTGAATTTGCACTTGGCGGATTCTATTATTAAAAAGCCTATTGGAAGAATTAATGATGTTCTTATTCTTGCAAATAGGAACTATGTGCCCATAGATTTTATTGTTCTTTACATTGATTGCAATCCGTCTTGCCCAATTATTCTTGGTAGACCATTTTTACGCACTATTGGTGCCGTGATGAAAGAAGGCAATATCAAGTTCCAATTTCCTTTGAGGAAGGGTATGGAACACTTTCCGAGAACAAAAATCAGGCCACCTTATGAATCAATCATGAGGGCATCTTATGGATCTCGAAACAAAGGTGACAAAA
This sequence comes from Aegilops bicornis, assembly GCA_021605145.1. Taxonomy (NCBI): domain Eukaryota; kingdom Viridiplantae; phylum Streptophyta; class Magnoliopsida; order Poales; family Poaceae; genus Aegilops; species Aegilops bicornis. Next base: position 826,558,157 of record CM038675.1, on the reverse strand, counting down.
TTTAGATCCTTGCCTTACGCCTAGCTAAGGGCGTAAAACTATAGCGCTTGTTGGGAGGCAACCCAATGAATAAAATTTATTTTTGCTTTTTGCTTTCTGTTCTTGTGTGTTTGCACAATTATGCTATTGGTATGATTGTGTCTTTTGTGTTTTAATTAGTGTTTGTTCCTATTAAAGCCTTTAGGATCTTCTTGGGCGATAGTTGTTTGATCTTGCTGAAAAAGACAGAAACTTTGTGCTCACGAAAATAATTTTCATAAATCACAGAAAAGAGCTTATACCCTGATTCTTTTTGCATAAGTTTAATATACAAATTACCTTGGTCTTCCTAATTTTTCAGAATTTTTGGAGTTACAAAAGTTTTCGAAAGTTCCAGATTACTACAGACTGTTCTGTTTTGGCAAATTCTGTTTTCTTTGTGTTGTGTGCTTATCTTGATGGTTCTATGGTTTTCTTTGATGAGTTTTTGCCATAGAAAAGTTGGAATACAGTATATATAATACAAAAACAAAATATGAATTGGTTTAACACAGCACTTATAGTAGTGGTTTGCTTTCTTTTACAAACGGATCTCACGAAGGTTTTGTTGAGTTTTGTGTGATTGAAGTTTTCAAGTTTTGGGTTATCTTATGACGGATGAAAGAAGGATAGAAGAGCCTAAGCTTGGGGATGCCCCGGCATCCCAAGCTATTATCCAAGAATGAACAACCAACTAAGCTTGGGGATGCCCCCGAGTGGCATCCCCGCTTTCTTCCAACAACCATTGGTATTTTACTCGAGGCTATATTTTTACGTCGCATGATATATGTTTTGCCTGGAGCGTCTTGTATGATATGTGTCTTTGCTTGTTTTATTTTGTGTTTTTAGTCTTGATCCCTTGCTGGACACACCTATTTGAGAGAGCCAAAATTATGTCATGTCTTGTTAGAATTTCTCTCTATGCTTCACTTAAATCTTTTATGAGCTAGGACCTGCTCTAGTGCTTCACTTATATCTTTCTGAGCACGGTGTGCTTAGTATTTTTGAATAAATGCTCTCTTGCTTCACTTAGATTTATTTGAGACTTAGTAAAACTTTGAAGAAATTCTCTCTTGCTTCACTTAAATTATTTTGAGAGAAAGAAAATTAGTTATGCTCATGATCTTCACTTATATTTGTTTGAGCTTATGAAAAGCAACACATAAAAGTTAGTCCCAAACTGATAGATATCCAAGAAGGGTAAAATAAATAAGAATGTCATGAAGATCATTGGACAAAATAAACTTGATTATTGGTAATAGTTTTGAGATATGATGATGTGATATGTGAGTTATGTTGATGAGTAATTGTGCTCTAGTAAGAATATTGTTGTTAAGGTTTGTGATTCCCTATGCATGCACGAAAGTCAATAATCATACAATGAAAATTATATCCTACTTGTGGTGCATTATTCGGTGTTACTTATGCTTAATGCTTACTTTACGAAATTATTCGTTTCTTGATTGCTCGCTTCTCAATCTTTTTGCTAGCCTTCATTTTGCACCAAGTATGGCCTCTACTTGTGCATCCAAAATCCTTTAAACCAGTTTTGCCACATGAGTCCACTATATCTACCTATATGCGGTATTCTTTTGCCGTTCTAAGCAAATTTGCATGTGCCATCTCTAATTTTCAAAATAAACTTCTCTTTTGTGTGTTTGTTTCGCTCGCGGAACGGTAACAGGTGGCTAATATTTTCCATGCTGGATGTGTTATTCTCACGATGAGTGTTTATTCACTTGTCATTGCACGAGAGTAAGGCAAAGTTTTTAGGGATTCCCAGTCCCGAAATGCAAAAACGAATTTACTTTATGTTGTCAAATAATGAAGTCCTTGGGAAGTGTTGGTATGGAAGGCACCCATGGATACGGCTAGCCATGGAAAGTGAAAGTATGGTGGAAAAAGGAATAAACTTTATTTTTTGTTTGGGAACCGCCTATGGCATATCTAGCATGGAAATTGTTTGGAACTCTGTGTCGTTTTCATTGGTGGGATGGATACACCTCCCAAAATGTTTTATCTCTATTTTTTGCTTTGATCTCTGGCACCTCTACAAATCCCTACTTCCCTCTGTGAAGGGCCTTTCCTTTACTTTATGCAATTTTTACTTTTGAATTTGAGTCTCCATCTTCTCTTATAAAAGCACCAACTAGGAAGCAATATGATCGTGAGAAAGTATTGGGTGTAGCTAATATGCGAGTGTGTTTCATGAATGGATCAATATTTGAGCATGATGGGCTAGGGATAACTTATTTTAGCGTTGATATTTTGAAAGACATGGTTTCTTCTTGATATGCTTGAATATCTAAATTGTTATGTCAAAACTAGACTATTGCTTTGAATCACATAAAAGTCCAAATGTCCATGCTATGAAGAAAATAATATGATATGACTTGATGAACAAAACTCCACATAAAAAATTCTGTTTTTATCACTTACCTACTCGAGGACGAGCAGGAGTTAAGCTTGGGGATGCAGATATGTCTCCAACGTATCTATAATTTTTGATTGTTCCATGCTGTTTTATTACCAATCTTGGATGTTTTATAATCATTTTATAGTCAATTTATATCATTTTTTGGTACTAACCTATTGACATCGTGCCAAGTGCCAGTTGCTGTTTTCTGCATGTTTTTTACATCAGAGGAAATCAATACCAAACGGAGTCCAAACGCAGCGAAAAATTTTGTGGATTTTTTTTGGACTAGAAGACATCCAGTGGGCCAAAGAAGTATCTAAGAGGGAGACCGAGGTGAGCACAAGACACCAGGGCGCGCCAGGAGGCCCAGGCGCGCCCTGGTGGTTTGTGCCCACCTCGGTGGCCTCCCGCACCGCCTCTTTGCTCTATAAATACCCCAATATTCCAGAAACCCTAGGGGAGTCGACGAAATATTCATCCAGCCTCCGCAGAGTCCAGAACCACCAGATCCAATCTAGACACCATCACGGAGGGGTTCACCACTTCCATTGGTGCCCCTCCGATGATGCGTGAGTAGTTCTTTGTAGACCTATGGGTCCGTAGTTAGTAGCTAGATGGTTTCCTCTCTCTCTTTTGATTCTCAATACAATGGTCTCTTGGAGATCCATATGATGTAAGTCCTTTTTGCGGTGTGTTTGTTGGGATCTGATGAACTTCGAGTTTATGATCAGTTATATCTTTTTATATCCATGAAAGTTATTCGAGTTTCTTTGATCTCTTATAGCCTCGTATTTCTTCTCTGATATTTGGGTTTTGTTTGGCAAACTTGATCTATTTATCTTGCAATGGGAAGAGGTGGCTAATACGTCCATTTTGCATCATGCTTTTATATTAATATTTATTGCATTATGGGCTGTTATTACACATTATGTCACAATACTTATGCTTATTCTCTCTTATTTTACAAGGTTTACATAAGGAGGGAGAATGCCGGCAGCTGGAATTCTGGGCTGGAAAATGAGCAAAGATTAGAGACCTATTCTGCATAACTCCAAAAGTCCTGAAACTCCACGAAAATTATTTTTGGAAATAATAAAAAATATTGAGCGGAAGAAGTACGTCAGAGGGGGCCCCACCTGGCCACGAGGGTGGGGGCGCGCCCCCTGCCTCGTGGGCCCCCTGTTGGCTCTCCGGTGGCCATCTTCTGCTATATGAAGTCTTTCGTCGAGGAAAAAATCATAAGCAACCTTTCGGCACGAGACTCCGCCGCCAGGAGGCGGAACCAATCTAGGGCTCCGGAAGAGCTGTTCTGCCGGGGACACTTCCCTCCAGGAGGGGGAAATCATCGCCATCGTCATCACCAACGCTCCTCTCATTGGGAGAGGGCAATCTCCATCAACATCTTCACCAGCACCATCTCCTCTCAAAACCCTAGTTCATCTCTTGTATCCAATTCTTGTTTCCAAGTCCGGGATTGGTACTAGTAGGTTGCTAGTAGTGTTGATTACTCCTTGTAGTTGATGCTAGTTGGTTTATTTGGTGGAAGATCATATGTTCAGATCCTTTATGCATATTAATACCCCTCTGATTATGAACATGAATATACTTTGTGAGTAGTTACGTTTGTTTCTGAGGACATGGGAGAAGTCTTGCTATTAGTAGTCATGTGAATTTGGTATTAGATTCGATATTTTGATGAGATGTATGTTGTCTAGCCTCTAGTGGTGTTATGTGAACGTCGACTACATAACACTTCACCATTATTTGGGCCTAGAGGAAGGCATTGGGAAGTAATAAGTAGATGATGGGTTGCTAGAGTGAGAAGCTTAAACCCTAGTTTATGCGTTGCTTCGTAAGGGGCTGATTTGGATCCATATGTTTCATGCTATGGTTAGGTTTACCTTAATACTTTTGTTGTAGTTGCGGATGCTTGCAATAGAGGTTAATCATAAGTGGGATGATTGTTCAAGTAAGAACAGCACCCAAGCACCGGCCCACCCACATATCAAATTATCAAAGTACTGAACGTGAATCGTATGAACGTGATGAAAACTAGCTTGACGATAATTCCCATGTGTCCTCGGGAGCGTTTTCCTTTATATAAGTGTTTGTCCAGGCTTATCCTTTGCTACAAAAAGGATTGGGACACCTTGCTGCACTTTATTTAATTTTGTTATTTGTTGCTCGTTACAAATTATCCTATCACAAAACTATCTGTTACTACTTATTTCAGTACTTGCAGAGAATACCTTGCTGAAAACCGCTTATCATTTCCTTCTGCTCCTCGTTGGGTTCGACACTCTTACTTATCAAAAGGACTACGATAGATCCCCTATACTTGTTGGTCATCAAGACACTTTTCTGGCGCCGTTGCCGGGGAGTGAAGCGCCTTCGGTAGGTGGAATTTGGTAAGGAAAATTTTATATAGCGTGCTGAAATTTATTATCACTTGTTACTATGGAAAGTAATCCTCTGAGGGGCTTTTTTGGGGTATCTTCACCCCGACCATTAGAGCAAAGAGTTTCTCCTCAACCTACTGAACCTATTGCAAATGAAAATGTTCCCTTTGAAGTCCCTTCGGGTATGTTAGAAAAACTGCTAGCTAATCATTTTGTAGGAGATGGAACAAAGCATCCTATTGAACACCTAATCTATGTGTATGAAGTTTGTGGATTATTTAAGCTTGCAGGTATACCATGATGTTGTTAAGAAGAAGGTCTTTCCTTTATCTTTGAAGGAAGATGCATCGACATGGTATAGGCTATGTGATGATACGGGGTCATGGAACTACAAACGATTGAAGTTGGAATTTCATCAGAAGTTTTATCCTATGCATCTTGTTCATCGTGATCGCTATTATATATAATTTTTGGCCTTGCGAAGGAGAAAGGATCGCTCAAGCTTGGGGGAGGCTTAAATCAATGTTATATTCATGCCCCAGTCATGAGCTCTCAAAAGAAATAATTTGGAATTTCATCAGAAGTTTTATCCTATGCATCTTGTTCATCGTGATCGCTATTATATATAATTTTTGGCCTTGCGAAGGAGAAAGCATCGCTCAAGCTTGGGGGAGGCTTAAATCAATGTTATATTCATGCCCCAGTCATGAGCTCTCAAAAGAAATAATTCTTCAATGTTTTTATGCTCGGCTTTCTGATAACAATCGCACCATGCTCGATACTTCTTGTGCTGGCTCTTTTATGATGAAGACTATTGAATTCAGATGGAATTTATTGGATAGAATTAAACACAACTCTGAAGATTGGGATCTCGACGAAGGTAAGGAGTCAGGTATGACACCTAAGTTTGATTGTGTTAAATCTTTTATGGATACCGATGTTTTCCGTAAATTTAGCACTAAATATGGACTTGACTCTGAGATAGTAGCTTCTTTCTGTGAATCTTTTGCTACTTATGTTGATCTCCCCAAGGAGAAGTGGTTTAAATATCATCCTCCCATAGAAGTAAAAGTAGCTGCATCTACTAAAGTTGAAGAAAAGACTGTCACTTATAATGATCCTACTGTTCCTACTTCTTATGTTGAGAAACCACCTTTCCCTGTTAGGATTAAGGATCATGCTAAAGCTTCAACTATGGTTCGTAAAAGCAATATTAGAACTTATACACCTCCCGAGCAAGTTAAAGTTGAACCTAGTATTGCTATTGTTAAAGATCTCTTGGCTGATAATATTGATGGGCATGTTATTTATTTCTGCGGTGAAACTGTTAGAATTGCCAAACCTTGTGCTAAAGATAAACATAGACCTGTGGTAGGCGTGCCTGTTATTTCTGTTAAAATAGGAGATCATTGTTATCATGGCTTATGTGATATGGGTGCTATTGCTAGTGTTATACCTCATGACTTATACAAAGAAATTAAGCATGAGATCGCACCTGCTGAGTTAGAAGATATTGATGTTACAATTAAACTTGCCAATAGAGATACTATATCAGCAATGGGAACTGTTAGAGATGTTGAAGTCTCGTGTGGGAAAACTAAATATCCTGCTGGTTTTCTTGTTCTTGGTTCCCCACAAGATAGCTTTTGTCCCAATATTTTTGGTAGACCCTTCTTGAATACTGTCAATGCTAGAATAGACCGCGAAAAGAGTGTTGTTACTATTGGCTTGGGTGATATGTCTCATGAGTTTAATTTCTCTAAATTTAGTAGACAACATCGTGAAGAAGAATTGCCTAGTAAGGATGAAATTATAGGTCTTGCTTCTATTGCCGCATACCTCCTAGTGATCCTTTAGAACAATATTTGCTAGACCATGAAAATGATATGTTTATGAATGAAAGAAGGGAAATAGATGAAGTATTCTTTAAACAGGAACCTATCCTGAAACACAATTTGCCTGTCGAAATCCTAGGGGATCCTCCTCCACCCAAGGGTGATCCCGTGTTTGAGCTTAAACCGTTGCCTGATACTCTTAAATATGCTTATCTTGATGAAAATAAGATATATCATGTTATTATTAGTGATAACCTTTCAGAGTATGAAGAAGAAATATTATTGAAAACTCTGAAGAAGCACAGTGCTGCTATTGGATATACTCTTGATGATCTTAAGGGCATTAGTCCCACTCTATGTCAACATAAAATAAATTTGGAAGAAGATGCCAAACCAGTTAGTGATCATCAACGACGGCTGAATCCTAAGATGAAAGAAGTGGTAAGAAACGAAATACTAAAGCTCCTGAAGGCAGGTATAATTTATCCCGTTGCTAATAGTCAGTGGGTAAGTCCTGTTCATTGTGTCCCTAAGAAGGGAGGTATTACCGTCGTTCCTAATGATAAAGATGAATTGATTCTGCAAAGAATTATTACAGGTTATAGGATGGTAATTGATTTCCTCAAATTAAATAAGGCTACTAAAAAGGATCATTACCCCTTACCTTTTATCGATCAAATGCTAGAAAGATTATGCAAACATACACATTTTTGCTTTCTAGATGGTTATTCTGGTTTCTCCCAAATACCTGTGTCAGCCAATGATCAATCAAAGACTACTTTTAACTGCCCTTTTGGTACTTTCGCTTATAGACGTATGCATTTTGTTTTATGTAATGCACCTGCTACCTTTCAAAGATGTATGATGGCTATATTCTCTGACTTTTGTGAAAAGATTTGTGAGGTTTTCATGGATGACTTTTCAGTCTATGGATCCTCTTTTGATGATTGCTTGAGCAACCTTGATCGAGTTTTGCAGAGATGTGAAGAAACTAATCTTGTATTGAATTGGGAAAAGTGCCACTTTATGGTTAATGAAGGTATTGTCTTGGGGCATAAAGTTTCTGAAAGAGGTATTGAAGTTGATAAAGCTAAAGTTGATGCTATTGAGAAGATGCCATGTCCCAAGGACATCAAAGGTATAGGAAGTTTCCTTGGTCACGCTAGATTTTATAGGAGGTTCATTAAGGACTTCTCCAATTTCTCGGCCTCTGACTATTTTATTACAAAAAGATATACCATTTGTCTTTGATGATGATTGTGTAGAAGCATTTGAAATACTTAAGAAAGCATTGATCTCTGCACCTATTGTTCAGCCACCTGATTGGAATTTACCCTTTGAAATTATGTGTGATGCTAGTGATTATGCTGTAGGTGCTACTCTAGGGCAAAGAGTTGATAAGAAATTAAATGTTATTCAATATGCTAGTAAGACTCTAGACAATGCTCAAAGAAATTATGCTACTACTGAAAAAGAATTCTTAGCAGTTGTATTTGCTTGTGATAAGTTCAAACCTTATATTGTCGATTCTAAAAACTATTCACACGGATCATGATGCTATTAAATATCTTATGGAAAAGAAAGATGCTAAACCGAGATTTATTAGATGGGTTCTCTTGCTACAAGAATTTGATTTGCATATTGTTGATAGAAAGGTAGCTGAGAACCCCGTTGCAGACAACTTGTCTAGGTTAGAAAATGTTCTTGATGACCTACTACCTATTGATGATAGCTTTCCCGATGAGCAATTAAATGTCATAAATGCTTCTCGTAGTACTCCATGGTATGCTGATTATGCTAATTACATTGTTGCTAAATTTATACCACCTAGTTTCACATACCAGCAAAAGAAAAAGTTTTTCTATGATTTGAGACATTACTTTTGGGATGACCCACATCTTTATAAAGAAGGAGTAGATGGTGTTATTAGACGTTGTGTACCTGAGCATGAACAGGAACAGATCTTACGCAAGTGTCACTCCGAGGCATATGGAGGACACCACGCTGGAGATAGAACTGCACATAAGGTATTGCAATCCGGTTTTTATTGGCCTACTCTCTTCAAAGATGCCCGTAAGTTTGTCCTATCTTGTGATGAATGCCAAAGAATTGGTAATATTAGTAGACGTCAAGAAATGCCTATGAATTATTCACTCGTTATTGAACCATTTGATGTTTAGGGCTTTGATTATATGGGACCTTTTCCTGCCTCTAATGGATATACACATATTTTAGTTGCTGTTGATTACGTTACTAAGTGGGTAGAAGCTATTCCAACTTGTAGTGCTGATCATAACACTTCTATTAAGATTCTTAAAGAAGTTATTTTTCCGAGGTTTGGAGTCCCTAGATATTTAACGACTGAAAGTGGTTCACATTTTATTCATGGTGCTTTCCGTAAAATGCTTGCTAAGTATGATGTTAATCATAGAATTGCATCTCCTTATCACCCACAGTCTAGTGGTCAAGTAGAATTGAGTAATAGAGAGCTCAAATTAATTTTGCAAAAGACTGTCAATATGTCTAGAAAGAATTGGTCCAAGAAACTTGACGATGCATTATGGGCCTATAGAACTGCATATAAAATCCTATGGGTATGTCTCCGTATAAAATGGTTTATGGAAAAGCATGTCACTTACCTCTTGAACTAGAACATAAGGCATATTGGGCTATTAAAGAGCTCAACTATGATTTCAAACTTGCCGGTGAGAAGAGGTTATTTGATATTAGCTCACTTGATGAATGGAGAACCCAAGCTTATGAGAATGCCAAATTGTTTAAAGAAAAAGTTAAAAGATAGCATGACAAAAGGATACAAAAGCGTGAGTTTAACGTAGGTGATTATGTATTGCTATACAACTCTCATTTAAGATTTTTTGCAGGAAAACTTCTCTCTAAATGGGAAGGCCCTTACGTTATCGAGGAGGTCTATCATTCCGGTGCCATAAAAATCAACAACTTCGAAGGCACAAATCCGAAGGTGGTGAACGGTCAAAGAATTAAACATTATATCTCAGGTAATCCCATAAATGTTGAAACCAATGTTATTGAAACCGTAACCCCGGAGGAATACATAAGGGACACTTTCCGGAACGTTTCAGACTCCGAATAGGAATAGGTATGTGGTACGGTAAGTAAACCGACTCCAAAACAGTTTATAAGGCTATATTTCTCCGTTTTGGAATATTTAGAATAATAGAAAAATAAGAAGCATTCCGGGAAGGACACGATGCCTCCATGAGGTTGGAGGGCGCGCCCTACCCTACTGGGCGCGCCCCCTACCTCGTGGGCACCTCGTGTGCTCTCCGGACTCCGTTTTCTTGCATGATACGTATTTTGGTCGGTAAAAATTCATTATATAATCTCCCGAAGGTTTTGAATCCTCTATCACACAAATACCCTCTGTTTTCATTTCGAGCTGTCCTGCTGCAGATTAGAGCAACATGTCGTCCCAGGATTCTGAAGGAGAAAGCTATGTGGCTGATTACCTTACAAATCCTAAGGTCTATGGAGATGTGGAGCATTGTGGTTGGACTACGGAAGAAGAAGAGGACTATGAGCCCAAGAGAAAGGAGGAGACGAGCTCAGATGAAGATGAAGTCCCATTACCTCAACCTAGGGACATGCATGTGGAGTTCAAAAAGTCAAGCCTCCCTGATAGAGCAAAGAAACTTAAGATCGAGTTTATCCCTTTTCGTCTCTTGCAGGAAAACAAGCAGGAACTATGCAAAAAGATATTAAGCCTGGAGCAGGAGATTGATGACTTGAGGGATCAAAATTCTGTCCTCAAGCGCAAATTAAGGAAGAAGCCTACGCCATCAACTAAACCATCACCACCATCTTCTTCCCCGAAGAAGGAGACATAATCACATGGGTATGGGCACTCCCCTTGGCAACTGCCAAGCTTGGGGGAGGTGCCCTAGTATTGTATCACAATCACACTCCTATCTTTACTGCTTTTCTTAGTTCAATCCTATTTAGTAGTATCTTGATCTAGAAGAATAAAGTTATGGTATGATCTAGTTTTGAGTTTTGCTTTATGATCCCTCTATGTAATCGAGTCTGTGAGCTATATAATAAAGATTAGTGTTGAGTCAAGGGCTTGATTATTTTTCCATGATCTTGAGTGAATAAAAGAAAAGAGAAAAGGCATAAAAAGAAATAAAGAGTTCATATTGATCTTATTGAGAGTAATGACTTCACATAGAAAGAGTATGATGATTAAAAATTGTTGAGAGTTGACAAGCATAGCTTTGGTCATCGTTACAATTAATAGGAAATAATAAGGAAAGAGAGGTTTCACATATAAATATATTATCATAGACATCTTTTATGATTGGAAGCACTCACTAAAATATGACATGCTAAATCGTTGATGTTGGACAAGGAAGACAACGTAATGGGTTATGTTTTCTTATATTTGAGATAAAGTATATTGTCATGGATCATCCAACATGTTGAGCTTGCCTTTCCCCTCATGCTAGCCAAATTCTTTGCACCAAGTAGAGATACTACTTGTGCTTCCGAAAACCCTTAAATCAGTTTTGCCACGAGAGTCCACCATATCTACCTATGGATTGAGTAAGATCCTTCAAGTAAGTTGTCATCGGTGCAAGCAATAAAAATTTCTCTCTAAATATGTATGACTTATTAGTGTGGGAGAAAATAAGCTTTATACGATCTTGTGATATGGAAGAAATAAAAGCGACGGACTGCATAATAAAGGTTCATATATCACAAGGGGCAATATAAAGTGGCGTTCTTTCGCATTAAGATTTTGGGCATCCAACCCTAAAAGCGCATGGCAACCTCTGCTTCCCTCTGCGAAGGGCCTATCTCTTATTATTATCTTCTACCTTATGCAAGAGTCATGGTGATCTTCACCTTTACTTTTTACATTGTATCCTTTGGCAAGCACAGGGTGTTGGAAAGATCCTGATAGATATATCTAATTGGATGTAAGTCAGCATGAGTTATTATTGTTGACATTACCCTTGAGGTAAAAGGTTGGGAGGCGAAACTATAAGCCCCTATCTTTCTCAGTGTCCGATTAAGACTCCGCAACCACAAGTATTGCGTGAGTGTTAGCAATTATGAAAGACTAAATGATAGTTGAGTATGTGGACTTGCTAGAAAGCTCTGACATAGACTCTTTCTGATGTTATGATAAATTGCAATTGCTTCAATGACTGAGATTATAGTTTGTTGGTTCTCAATAAAGTTTATAATTCGTACTTTGGCATTGTGAATCGATTATTACTTGAGCATAAGAAATCATATGACAATATCCATATATGTTGCTGTTATGAGAATAATCATGATGCCTTCTGTTGGGGAACGTAGTAATTTCAAAAAAATTCCTACGCACACGCAAGATCATGGTGATGCATAGCAACGAGAGGGCAGAGTCTTGTCCACGTACCCTCGTAGACCGAGAGCGGAAGCGTTAGCACAACGCGGTTGATGTAGTCGTACGTCTTCACGATCCGACCGATCAAGTACGGAACGTACAGCACCTCCAAGTTCAGCACACGTTCATCCCGATGACGTCCCTCGAACTCCGATCCAGCCGAGTGTTGAGGGAGAGTTTCATCAGCATGACGGCGTGGTGACGATGTTAATGTTCTACTGACGCAGGGCTTCGCCTAAGCACCGCCACTACTAGGAAAAGGGCTATAGATAGGACTGATTCTAATGGCGCACCAGGTAAGTAGTGCGCCACTACTATATACTAATGGCGCACCGGTTGCTCGTGCGCCATTAGTGTGGAAGACACTAATGGCGTACCGTGCTCACGGTGCGCCACTACTATTGAATTTTTTCCCATTTTTCCATACAAACTAATGGCGCAGGGATGGCAAAGTGCGCCATTACTAGTTAGAACTAGTAATGGCGCCACGACCAAGACAATCGCCATTAGTATATAATTTTTACTTTTTGCAAACCTACTAATGGCGCACTATGCCAAAGTGCGCCATTAGTAGTTTAAACTACTAATGGCGCACTGTGCCACGGTGCGCCATTAGTATAAAAATTATTATTTTTACTTTTTTGCAAAACTACTAATGGCGCATGATGTCGTTCGAAAGGATGAATGGTGTCAACAAAGGATACATTCGGAACATGTCAAGTCCAGAGGGAAGTATAGCCAGGGGCTTTCTGACCGAAGAGTGCATCTCCTACTGCACGAATTATCTAGGCATCGAGAACCCCGTTGGTCTGCCCGTCAACAGGCACCTCGGCAGGCTCGCTGGATGGGGTCGCCGTGAGGGTCGCCGCGAAATGCATGTCGACTACGAGGGTCGACTCGCTGACTTTGAAAGAGCAAACCTAGTCGCGCTACAACACATAGACGTGGTCGATCCTTGGGTGGTAGAGCACAAAACCTTTATTGAGAAGACGTACAATGACCGAGGCCAACAGAGGACGGACGGAGATATACTCAAAGAGCATAACTCATGTTTCACGCGTTGGTTCAAGCAGAAGCTTCTGTCGTACCCTTTACATGAAGATTCTTCCGCGGAAGAACAACTCATATTCGCCTTGTCACAGGGCGTCGAGCACAACCTGATGACCTATGAGGCGTACGATATCAACGGCTACACATTCTACACCGAGGACAAGGACATGAAGAGCGATGGTTATCGTAACTCCGGGGTAATGATGGAATCCTACACGGTAAGGACAAGGACAGATACTACGGAAGGATCGAGGAGATCTGGGAGCTGAGCTATTTGGAGAGAAGGTGCCGATGTTCCGTGTCGAGATGGGCCAAGAGCGTCCTAAAAGAAGACCGATATTTCACCACCATGGTTATACCCGAAGCCAAATCCAAGACCCATGGTATAAGCGTCACCCTTGAAAAATGAGCCATGGGTACTGGCTTCCCAAGTGGACCAATGCTTCTTCATTACCGACCCGCCAAAGCCCAGTCATGTTGTCGTGAGGAGAGGCAAAAGGAAGATCATCGGAATGGATGGAGTAGCCAATGAGCAAGACTTCGACAAGTACGGGCGACCGAAGATCGAACATGACGGCATTTACGATGAAGTAGCAGCACACACCACAAGAAGAAGCAGGACCACCCTACCTAAAGGACGTCCGTTCCACATAAGAACTCCATTTGTGAATAAGAAGGGCAAGAAGATTGTGAACAGATAGCTAGCTAAGATCGATTGTATTTAAATCGTAGTCTTCATTTCTCGATTGTATTTCATGACTTTTTGATATCATGAATATTTTTAAATTTCATGGGCACTTTTTGAATTCATGAGGACACTTGATCTCGATCCCCCTCCATCTCGATCTCGATCCCCGCACCCTCCCCCGCTCCACCGCCGCCGTCGATGATATTTTCAAGTAAGAAATTTGAACATATTTTAAAAAAAATTATTACTGTTTTTATAAAAATATATTACTGTTATGATTTAAACAAGTTTGAACATATTTAAACACAAATAAATATAAAAAACAGCATTTAAAATGCATAAAAAAATATTGGGGAGCCTGGGAATCGAACCAAGGACCTCCTGGTGTGTGTGATGCGTGCTGACCAGTCGGGCTAGTGGGTGGGTTACATTGTAGATAGGGTTAGGTTGTAGATTGGTTAGTGGGCTAGATTAAAACAAAATTCTAATGGCACACCGAGGATGGTGCGCCATTAGAATAGTCATACTTATGGCGCCTGGGGGACGGTGCGCCATTAGAACATTCCCCCTAGCTATCCTCCCTCCCTCTCGCCAGATCCCCTTCGACCCTCTCTCCCTCGCCACCAGATCCACCCACGCGCTGCCCCGACCCACGCCGCCGCCGCCCCCGCGCCTCCGTCTCCGTCGCCACCCCCAGTCAGCCCCTGCCCTGCCCCCCATCGCCATCCGCTCTCGAGCCCTCGAGCTCCACCGTGCGAGGCGACAGGCAAGGCGGCGGGCAGAATCTGCTTCAACACCGGGCCGGCGAGCAGAAACCAGGCGACGGCGCTCGACCCTCCACCCCCTCCACCTCGTCTTCCTCGGGTCACCGCTGTCTTCCTCAACTTCGGCCACCTCTGTTGCTACTAAGCTGTCGCAGGGCCTCCTTGCGCCTCCCCGGTGAGCTCCGCCTTCTCGCGTGCCAAGAAATGCATAGCAATTATTTGCTTCACTTAGTTATTTGATGCTCTGTTTCCTGTGTGGCTGAGATGTTCACATGAAACTACAACCTGCTGGACAACCTTTCTTTATAGAGCCATTTCGCCTATGGTCATTCAAGATGAAATTACAACCTGCAGTATTGGTTGGAATGTGTAACTACAATTTACAGGGAAATGTTTGCAGTTAAGTTATGTGGTTGGAAAGATCATGTGTCATTTTTTTCTCGAGTAACACCTCAAGGGGGCAGGGGTTCTTGCATTTCATATAGAAGAGAGTCTCCCAGTTAATGCGTCATTATTTTTGAAGAATCAGGAAAGTGTTAGAGCAGTTAACTAAGGTGATTATGGACCGCATGAGAAACTTGGAAGATAAAAACATTGCGATCCTCACCATAAGGATGATTTTATCTTCCATGCCTGAATAGCTCTGCCTAAGTAATAAATAGATAAAGGTAAAACTAAACCATGCTCAGCGATGAGATGATGTCAACTGACAACCAAAGCAAACTTGTTCAACATTACAAAAGCAAACTTGTTCAACATAACAAAAGCAAACTTGTTCAACCACATAACTACAAACTGAGACACAGTAGTAGGGGTCATCCCAATACCACAAACAACTCAATATCCCCAGAGTAGGGGTCATCCCAATGATCCTCCGCCTCTTGCCGAGCTCAAACCTTCTTTGGTGATTTGATTTTCTTCCATGCCTCGTAGGTGACGTCGCATCTTTCGCGGCGTACTCGATGAGCTTGTTTGGCAAAGGCTGTCCCCCATAGTAGGTGGTCCGAATTCCTATCGATCTTCTGCTTCATTTTTGAGTAGGATTGGTGGATGAGGCTGGCTGCAAACTCAGGCAAAGACTGCCAATTCTTTCCATTGTTTGGAAGTCTCCATTTGCGCTGCAAGTCGAGGTACTTGTCGGGGTTGATCTCCAAACCAGACAACTTCAGCTTCTCCTTGTCGCCTCCAATGCAGAAGCCAACAAAGGTGTACAGCTTCTTTTCCTACAGGGTAGGCGGAGTTCCTTGGGCCTGCATCAAAATAATCTTTAGCATTCAAATTCATCTACTTCAAAAACTTCGAAACTACAGAATTAAAATGGGTTCAGTTGAAGCAAAATTCAGTTAAAATAGCATCTTGATTCTGACCAAAATTCAGTTAAAACAAGTATGATCACAACAACTACTAAATGATCACAACAACTACAAGACAACATTCAGATGATCAAAACAGCAAGCATAACATCTCAATGATGTATTTTTTTTGCAATATTTTGCATTACAAGACAACATTCATAATAGCTACTAAATGATCACAAAAACTTGTAGACAACATTCTGTATGATCACCAAAAACTACTTGAACTGGATGTTTTTACCATTTGGTTGTCGCGGTGATGTGGTATACCAGACGAGATCCTCCACGCATAACTGCAGAACTGCATCAATTTGCGGAGGTTTGTCTTCCCTGGTATACTCGACATCAACGCCGATATTCCAAGAAAGCATGCCGCCGAGCCTCCTCCTTATCTTGCGGATCATCTAGTCGGCTACGTCTGGATTGCTGGTGCATACGACATCTAGCGGCTCCTTCGGTGGATATCAACCTTGGCGGCGCAGTGTAGTCCCGCTTACGCCCGGGGACGGAACGTCATCGTCGACCACGGCTCCTTGCGACGCCTCACCACGGTGATGCTTGGCGACGGAGGAGTTGCTCAACGATGCCTCCGCCATTCTCTTGGCAGACGGAGGAGTTGCTCCACGATTCCTCCGCCATTTCCCTCGCCAGCGATGGTGGAGGTAGAGGGAGTTGCTTGATGCTGGAGGCAGAGGGAGGGAGAGGGAGGAAGATGGAGCGGCAATGGAATGAGGAGGGAGGCAGAGGGAGGAAGATGGAGCGGCAATGGAATAGAAGGGGAGTTACCTGGACGTGGGAAGAAAACCCCCTCTGCGTCGTAGGGAGTTGCCAGTGGAGGGGAGACGTGGGGAGTTGCCTCGAAAACTCAAACGCCCTGCCCTTTGGAGGGGAGACGTGGGCCCTCGAAAACTCTGGAGGGGAGACGTGGGCCCTCCTGTTTCTGAAACGTCCGGGGAGGGAGACGTGGTAAAATTCAGTTATAATGTGTTTGTCCCGCGTTCAACTTCGCAGCTTTTCTGCTCTCTATTTCTCTTCTTATTCAGCGATTACACAGCTAATAGAAATCAAGAAACTAGGCCACTTCCGGGTCGTGAGCACTGCCATCCCAGCGCTCCCCGCGCGTCACCCGTGATGCAACCATGACCGTCTAGTTCGTGCCATCCCATGGTCGGGTCAGGGCCGCGGAGAAACCTAACAAACTACGACCGAGGCGCAGCTCGGATTATTTGGCCCGAAAGCAAACTTCTCTCGATGAAACCGACAGAGACTGAAAACTACACCTATATCTCGATTTAAACTCAAGGTGTTCTTCAGCAGCTGATTAAAATTCAGTTAACAACAACATCAGTAAAATTCAGTTAATTAATTGAAGAAGAGAAGAGAGAAAGTAGAGAGCAAGAGGAGTACTTGCATTAACTCAAAGCGTTTTACTTTAAACTTGCATGCATTCTTTGCTTGTTTATATTCATTCTTGTAAATTGAACATGCTCATCTATCTATCTATCTATCTATCTACCTGCTTAAGTATGTATGTATGCATTGTATTTTTATTTCCTTTGGAAAGTAAAGTTTATTTCTGGCTGGTGGCATGACGGCTCATGGATCCCTCATTCTACAGCTACGGTTGGAGCTCAATCTGATCTCATCTGAAATGAATCTATAAATACAGAGTGTAGTTAGTTACGAGTAGCGTAAATAGTTGCTGGATGCAGTTACTTGCATGGGCACGGCTGATGAAGAAAAACTTTATATATATTCATCTTGATGTTGACTCTATAAATCATACTTATTGGACATGTTTTATGTGTTGATCCATCAATTGATCACATTGAGAAAGACCATCGTGTCTCCGACCATTTTGCAAAGGTCATGTCTCCGACCATCGTGTCATGATGAATTTGCAGGTACCGAGAGGCCCTTGAGTTTGTAGGAATGTTGATTAACTTCCGTTCCGGCAATTCGGGTACTCCATATGTCCTATTTTCAGCAAAGGTCATGCTGAAATTTTTCCGTGAATTTTAGCATGACTTTGCTAAAATAGGACATACTGAGGTACTGCGACTAATGCATGGGCAGGGTATCTTAGTACTTAGTTAAGTAGGATCAACTGCCCGCCATTCTTGCTGCATTAAACCATAGGTGGCAATAGAGCCAAGTGATTAGGCCCAACTTAGAATTCTCCTTAGCATCGATAAACCCTAGATGATAAACCCAACATAGGTGGCAATAGAGCCAAGTGATTAGTGCCAAGTGATTAGGCCCAACCTAGGGTGCCTCGGCATCGATAAACCCTAAAAGATGAAAACTTAACTTGGCTGCCCCGGATGCCTCGGTGTCGATGAGAACCTAAATGATGTACGCTTAGGCTTTTAGGGTGCCTCGGCGTCGACAAACCTTAAATGATGAAAGCTTAGGCTTTTAGGGTGCCTCGGTGTCGACAAACCCTAAATGATGAGACCATGATCTTGTTCGTTGACAACAACCAACTTTTTGACCAAACTTTTTTCCTATTTAGAGCGAAACATGGCCCACAACGATGAGGCCGGTGGTTGAGCGGCAAGCAATTCTGGGAGCTGTCCCGGAGATGGAGGAACAACCTCACCGCTATGAGGGGCCTTGCGGAAGACACCGATCCTGATTACACAACCCCTAGTGGCGTCGGGGATGACACCACAGATGGTGCTGCCGAGGATGCCACCACTGATGATGGCGGCGCACACACAGATGGCAGCCAATCGAAGAAGCAAAGGAAGGACCGGCGTCCGAATGCGCTCCGCACCGTCAAGGAGGAATTCACTCAAGTGGACTCCCGCGGGAATCCAACGGAGCCCAAACATATAGTCAAGGGGATGAGGACCAGTTTGATCGCGACGATGCTCATCGTGATGACCCCAACTCTCTTTTATGTGATGGTAGTTTAGATGATCGATATCGACTTGTAATGTGAAGACAAACTCGATACTCGCGGTCTTGAGACTTGTAATGTTTTATCTTTGTTCGGTCTTTTGAATTTGGAGACTAATATGATGAATTGTATTCGGAGACTAATCTTCTATTGTATTCGATGAATCTGATGTTGTTGTGTGCTGCTGTCTATATTCTGTCCAATAATATATTTTGTAACCTGTGCAAAAATCAGAAAAGCAAAAAAAACCAAATATTCATACTAATGGCGCATCAAGGCAGAGTCGCCATTAGTATGCCAAAGGATACTAATGGCGCATCAAGGCGGTGCGCCATTAGTGTGACAAAGCACATGGTTACATATGGCCCCCCGAGAGGCATACTAATGGCGCATGGAGTTACATACTAATGGCGCACTGCCAGGTGCGCCATTAGTATACTAGATACTAATGGCGCACCAGTGGTCGCCATTAGTAAAAAATTCTAATGGCGTGCTACTAATGGCGCACCGGTAGTGCGCCATTAGTAGGCAAAACAGGTGCGCCATTAGTAGGCCTTTTCCTAGTAGTGCGCTATGGTATTATCGAGGTGGACTATGGTGGAAGGGGGCACCGCACACGGTTGGGAGAGATCAACTGATCAACTTCTGTCTAGGGTGCCCCCCTGCCCCCGTACATAAAGGAGCAAGGGGGAGGTGCGGTCGGCCAGGGAGGAGGCGCTCCAGGAGGAGTCCTACTCCTACCGGGAGTAGGACTCCCCCCCCCCCTTTTCCATGTTGGACTAGGAGAGAGAGGGGGAAGAGGTGGAGGGAGGAAGGAAGGCGCCGCCTCTCCTTGTCCTATTCGGACTGGGGGGAGGGGCGCGCGGCCCTGCCCTGGCCTCCTCTCCTCTCTTCCACCAAGGCCCACTAAGGCCCATTAAGTTCCCAGGGGGTTCCGGTAACCTCCCGGTACTACGGAAAAATACCGATTTCACCCAGAACACTTCCGATGTCCAAACATAGGCTTCCAATATATCAATCTTCATGTATCGACCATTTCGAGACTCCTCGTCATGTCTGTGATCACATCCGGGACTCCGAACAACCTTCGGTACATCAAAACATATAAACTCATAATATAACTGTCATTGTAACGTTAAGCGTGCGGACCCTACGGGTTCGAGAACTATGTAGACATGACCGAGACACGTCTCCGGTCAATAACCAATAGCGGAACCTGGATGCTCATATTGGCTCCCACATATTCTACGAAGATCTTTATCGGTCAGACCGCATAACAACATACGTTGTTCCCTTTGTCATCGGTATGTTACTTGCTCGAGATTCGATCATCGGTATCTCAATACCTAGTTCAATCTCGTTACTCGCAAGTCTCTTTACTCGTTCCATAATACATCATCCTGCAACTAATTCATTAGTTGCAATGCTTGCAAGGCTTAAGTGATGTGCATTGCCGAGAGGGCCCAGAGATACCTCTCCGACAATCGGAGTGACAAATCCTAATCTCAAAATACGCCAACCCAACATGTACCTTCGGAGACACCTGTAGAGCACCTTTATAATCACCCAGTTAGGTTGTGACATTTGGTAGCACACAAAGTGTTCCTCCGGTAAACGGGAGTTGCATAATCTCATAGTCATAGGAACATGTATAAGTCATGAAGAAAGCAATAGCAACATACTAAACGATCGTGTGCTAAGCTAACAGAATGGGTCATGTCAATCACATCATTCTCCTAATGATGTGATCCCGTTAATCAAATGACAACCCATGTCAATGGCTAGGAAACATAACCATCTTTGATTAATGAGCTAGTAAGTAGAGGCATGCTAGTGACACTCTGTTTGTCTATGTATTCACACATGTATCATGTTTCCGGTTAATACAATTCTAGCATGAATAATAAACATGTATCATGATATAAGGAAATAAATAATAACTTTATTATTGCCTCTAGGGCATATTTCCTTCAGTCTCCCACTTGCACTAGAGTCAATAATCTAGATTACACAGTAATGATTCTAACACCCATGGAGCCTTGGTGATGATCATGTTTTGCTCGTGGAAGAGGCTTAGTCAACGGGTCTGCAACATTCAGATCCGTATGTATCTTGCAAATTTGTATGTCTCCCACCTGGACTACATCTCGGATGGAATTGAAGCGTCCCTTGATGTGCTTGGTTCTCTTATGAAATCTGGATTCCTTCGCCAAGGCAATTGCACCAGTATTGTCACAAAAGATTTTCATTGGACCCGATGCACTAGGTATGACACCTAGATTGGATATGAACTCCTTCATCCAGACTCCTTCATTTGCTGCTTCCGAAGCAGCTATGTACTCTACTTCACACGTAGATCCCGCCACGACGCTTTATTTAGAACTGCACCAACTGACAGCTCCACCGTTCAATGTAAACACGTATCCGATTTGCAATTTAGAATCGTCCGGATCAGTGTCAAAGCTTGCATCAACGTAACCATTTACGATGAGCTCTTTGTCACCTCCATAAACGAGAAACATATCCTTAGTCCTTTTCAGGTATTTTAGGATGTTCTTGGCGCTGTCCGGTGATCCACTCTGGATTACTTGGGTAACTCCCTGCTAGACTTATCGCAAGGCACCCATCAGGTCTGGTTCACAGACATTGCATACATGATAGAGCCAATGGCTGAAGCATAGGAACATCTTTCATCTTCTCTCTATCTTTTGCGGTGGTCGGGCATTGAGTCTTACTCAACTTCACACCTTGTAACACGTGCAAGAACCCTTTCTTTGCTTGATCAATTTTGAACTTCTTCAAAACTTTGTCAAGGTATGTGCTTTGTGAAAGTCCAATTAAGCGTCTTGATCTATCTCTATAGATCTTAATGCCCAATATGTAAGCAGCTTCACCGAGGTCTTTCATCGAAAAACTCTTATTCAAGTATCCCTTTATGCTATCCAGAAATTCTATATCATTCCCAATCAGTAATATATCATCCACATATAATATCGTAAATGCTACTGAGCTCCCACTCACTTTCTTGTAAATACAGGCTTCTCCAAAAGTTCAGATAAAACCAAATGCTTTGATCACACTATCAAAGCATTTATTCCAACTCTGAGAGGCTTGCACAAGTCCATAAATGGATTGCTGGAGTTTGCACACTTTGTTAGCTCCCTTTGGATCGACAAAACCTTCCGGTTGCATCATATACAACTCTTCTTCCAGAAATCCATTCAAGAATGCAGTTTTGACATCCATCTGCCAAATTTCGTAATCATAAAATGCGGCAATTGCTAACATGATTCGGACAGAATTAAGCATCGCTACAGGTGAGAATGTCTCATCGTAGTCAACCCCTTGAACTTGTCGAAAACCTTTCGCAACAAATCGAGCTTGGTAGACAGTAATATTACCGTCAACGTCAGTCTTCTTCTTGAAGATCCATTTATTCTCAATTGCTTTCCGATCATCGGGCAAGTCAACCAAAGTCCACACTTTGTTCTCATACATGGATCCCATCTCAGATTTCATGGCTTCAAGCCATTTTGCGGAATCTGGGCTCACCATCGCTTCTTCATAGTTCATAGGTTCATCATGATCTAGTAGCATGACTTCCAGAACAGGATTACCATACCACTCTGGTGCGGATCTTACTCTGGTTGATCTACGAGATTCAGTGACAACTTGATCTGAAGTTCCATGATCATCATCATCAATTTCCTCACTAATTGGTGTAGGTGTCACAGAAACCGGTTTCTGTGATGAACTACTTTCCAATAAGGGAGCAGGTACAGTTACTGAAGGAAATATGCCCTAGAGGCAATAATAAAGTTATTATTTATTTCCTTATATCATGATAAATGTTTATTATTCATGCTAGAATTGTATTAACAGGAAACATAATACATGTGTGAATACATAAACCTACAGAGTGTCACTAGTATGCCTCTACTTGACTAGCTCGTTAATCAAAGATGGTTGTGTTTCCTAACCATGAACAAGGAGTTGTTATTTGATTAACGGGATCACATCATTGGTTGAATGATCTGATTGACATGACCCATTCCATTAGCATAGCACCTGATCGTATAGTTTGTTGCTAGTGCTTTTCTTCATGACTTATACATGTTCCTATGACTATGAGATTATGCAACTCCCGTTTGCACGAGGAACACTTTGGGTGCTACCAAAGCGTCACAACGTAATCGGGTGATTATAAAGGTACATTACAGGTGTCTCCGAAGGTACATGTTGGGTTGGCATATTTCGAGATTAGGATTTGTCACTCCGATTGTCGGAGAGGTATCTCTGAGCCCTCTCGGTAATGCACATCACATAAGCCTTGCAAGCATTGCAACTAATGAGTTAGTTGTGAGATGATGTATTACGGAACGAGTAAAGAGACTTGCCGGTAACGAGATTGAACTAGGTATTGGATACCGACGATCGAATCTCGGGCAAGTAACATACCGATGACAAAGGGAACAACGTATGTTGTTATGCGGTCTGACCGATAAAGATCTTCGGAGAATATGTAGGAGCCAATATGGGCATCCAGGTCCCGCTATTGGTTATTGACCGGAGAGGTGTCTCGGTCATGTCTACATAGTTCTCGAACCCGTAGGGTCCGTGACGCTTAACGTTCGATGGCGGTTACTATGAGTTGTTATGATGTTTCTGTACGAAGGTTGTTCGAGTCCCGGATGAGATCACGGACGTGACGAGGAGTCTCGAAATGGTCGAGACATAAAGATTCATATATTGGAAGTCTATGTTTGGACATCGGAAGTGTTCCGGGTGAAATTAGGAATTTTACCAAGCACCGGAGGTTACCGGAACCCCGAATACTAATGGGCCAACATGGGCCTTAGTGGAAAAGGAGAGAAGGGGGCCCAAGTGCTGGTCGCACCTTCCCCCTTCCCTAGTCCTATTAGGACTAGGAGAAGGGCCCCCTCTCTCTCTCCCTTCCCACTTGGGAAACCTAGTTGGACTAGGATTGGGGGAATCCTACTCCTAGTAGGAGTAGGACACCCTGGCGCACCTCCCTTGGCCGGCCAGCCCTCCTCCTTCCCTCCTTTATATCACGGGGCAGAGGGCACCCCATGACACACACGTTGATCCTTGAGATCTTTCCTTAGCCGTGTGCGGTGCCCCCTTCCACCATATTACACCTCGAGAATACCGTGGCGGAGCTTAGGCGAAGCCCTGCGCCGGTGGAACATCATCATCGTCACGCCGTCGTCGTCTTGTGAAACTCTCCCTCAACACTCGGCTGGATCGGAGTTCGAGGGACGTCATCGAGCTGAACGTGTACAGAACTCGGAGGTGCCGTGCGTTCGGTACTTGGATCGGTTGGATCGTGAAGAAATGCGACTACTTCCTCTACGTTGCGTCAACGCTTCCGCTGTGGGTCTCACGAGGGTACGTAGACAACACTCTCATCTCGTTGCTATGCATCACCATGATCTTGCGTGATCGTAGGAAAATTTTGAAATTACTACGTTACCCAACAGTGGCATCCGAGCCTGGTTTTATGCGTAGATGTCATATGCACGAGTAGAACACAAGTGAGTTGTGGACGATACAAGTCATATTGCCTACCAGCATGTCATACTTTGGTTCAGCGGTATTGTTGGAAAGACGATCCAGACCAACCTTACGCGTACTCTTCACGCGAGACCGGTTCCTCGGCGTGCTTTGCACATAGATGGCTTGTGGAAGACTGTCTCTCCAACTTTAGTTGAACCGAGTGTGGCTACGCCCGGTCCTTGAGAAGGTTAAAACGGAGTCTATTTGTGAAAGTATCGTTGTGGTTTTGATGCGTAGGTAAGAACGGTTCTTGCTCAGCCCGTAGCAGCCACGTAAAACTTGCAACAACAAAGTAGAGGACGTCTAACTTGTTTTTGCAGGGCATGTTGTGATGTGATATGGTCAAGGCGTGATGCTATATTTTATTGTATGAGATGATCATGTTTTGTAACCGAGTTATCGGCAATGGCAGGAGCCATATGGTTGTCGCTTTATTGTATGCAATGCAATCGCCTGTAATGCTTTACTTTATCACTAAGCGGTAGCGATAGTCGTAGAAGCATAAGTTTGGCGAGGCGACAACGATGCTACGATGGAGATCAAGGTGTCGCGCCCGGTGGCGATGGTGATCATGACGGTGCTTCGGAGATGGAGATCACAAGCACAAGATGATGATGGCCATATCATATCACTTATATTGATTGCATGTGATGTTAATCCTTTATGCATCTTATCTTGCTTTGATTGACGGTAGCATTATAAGATGATCCTTACTAAATTATCAAGAAGTGTTCTCCCGAGTATGCACCGTTGCGAAAGTTCTTCGTACTTTGAGACACCACGTGATGATCGGGTGTGATAGGCTCTACGTTCAAATACAACGGGTGCAAAACAGTTGCACACGCAGAATACTCAGGTTATACTTGACGAGCTATGCATATAAGATATGACCTCGGAACACGAGACCGAAAGGTCGAGCATGAATCATATAGTAGATATGATCAACATATTGATGTTCACCATTGAAACTACTCCATCACACGTGATGATCGGTCATGGTGTAGTTGATATGGATCACGCAATCACTTAGAGAATTGGAGGATATTTTTCTAAGTGGGAGTTCTTAAGTAATATGATTAATTGAACTTAAATTTATCATGAACTTAGTACCTGATAGTATCTTGCTTGTCTATGATGTGTAGATAGATGGCTCGTCTTTGTTGTTCCGTTGAATTTTAATGCGTTCCTTGAGAAAGCAAAGTTGAAAGATGATGGCAGCAATTACACGGACTGGGTCCGTAACTTGAGGATTATCCTTATTGCTGCACGGAAGAATTACGTCACGGAAGCACCGTTAGGTGCCAGGCCTGGTGCAAGGGCTGCGCCAGATGTTGTGAACGTCTGGCAAAGCAAAGTCGATGACTACTCTATAGTTCGGTGTGCCATGCTTTACGGCTTAGAACCGGGACTTCAACGTCGTTTTGAACACCATGGAGCATATGAGATGTTCCAGGAGTTGAAGTTAATATTCCAAGCGAATGCCCGGATTGAGAGATATGAAGTCTCCAATAAGTTCTATAGCTGTAAGATGGAGGAGAACGGTTCACAAGTGAGCATATACTCGGAATGTCCGGATATAACAATCACTTGATTCAACTGGGAGTTAATCTTCCGGATGATTGCGTCATTGACAGAATTCTCCAATCACTGCCACCAAGCTACAAGAGCTTCGTGATGAACTATAATATGCAAGGGATGACCAAAACAATGCCCGAGCTCTTCGCGATCTTTGAAAGCATGGAGGTAGAAATCAAAAAGGAGCATCAAGTGTTGATGGTTAACAAAACCACTAGTTTCAAGAAAAGGGCAAAGGAAAGAAAAGGAAACTTCAAAAGAACGGCAAGCAAGTTGCTGATCAAGAGAAGAAACCCAAGTCTGGTCCTAAGCACTCAAACTGAGTGCTTCTATTGCAAGCGTGCTGGTCCTTGGAAGCGGAACTGCCCCAAGTATTTGGCGGATAAGAAGGATGGCAAGGTTAACAAAGGTATATGTGATATACAAGTTATTGATGTGTACCTTACTAATACTCGCAGAGCACACAGGTATTTGATACTGGTTACATTGCTAATATTTGCAACTCGAAGCAGGGGCTACGGATTGCGAAGATTGGCTAAGGGCGAGGTGACGATCTTGGCGTGGGAAATGGTTCCAAAGTCGATGTGATCGCAATGGCACGCTACCTCTACATCTACCTTCGGGATTAGTATTAGACCTAAATAATTGTTATTTAGTACCAGCGTTGAGCATGAACATTATATCTGGATCTTGTTTAATGCGAGACGGTTATTCATTTAAATCAGAGAATAATGGTTGTTCTATTTATATGAATAATATCTTTTATGGTCATGCACCATTGAAGAATGGTTTGTTTTTACTTAATCTCGATAGTAGTGATACACATATTCATAACGTTGAAGCCAAAGATGTAGAGTTGATAATGATAGTGCAACTTATTTGTGGTACTGCCGTTTAGGTCATATCGGTGTAAAGCGCATGAAGAAACTCCATCCTGATGGACTTTTGGAGTCACTTGATTATGAATCACTTGGCACTTGCGAACCGTGCCTTATGGGCAAGATGACTAAAACACCGTTCTCCGGAACTATGGAGAGAGCAACAGATTTATTGGAAATCATACATACGTATGTATGTGGTCCAATGAATGTTGAGGCTCGTGGCGGATATCGTTATTTTCTCACCTTCACAGATGATTTGAGCAGATATGGGTATATCTACTTAATGAAACACAAATCTGAAACATTTGAAAAGTTCAAAGAATTTCAGAGTGAAGTGGAAAATCATCGTAACAAGAAAATAAAGTTTCTACGATCTGATCGTGGAGGAGAATATTTGAGTTACGAGTTTGGCCTACATTTGAAACAATGCGGAATAGTTTAAACTTACGCCACCCGGAACACCACAACGTAATGGTGTGTCTGAACATCGTAATCGTACTTTACTGGATATGGTGCGATCTATGATGTCTCTTACTGATTTACCGCTATCGTTTTGGGGTTATGCTTTAGGGACGGCTACATTCATGTCAAATAGGGCACCATCTAAATCCGTTGAGACGGCGCCTTATGAACTGTGGTTTGGCAAGAAACCAAAGTTGTCGTTTCTGAAAGTTTGGGGCTGCGATGCTTATGTGAAAAAGCTTCAACCTGATAAGCTCGAACCCAAATCGGAGAAATGTGTCTTCATAGGATACCCAAAGGAGACTGTTGGGTACACCTTCTATCACAGATCCGAAGGCAAGATTTTTGTTGCTAAATTCGGAAACTTTTTGGAGAAGGAGTTTCTCTCGAAAGAAGTGAGTGGGAGGAAAGTAGAACTTGATGAGATAACTGTATCTACTCCCTTATTGAGAAGTAGTACATCACGTAAAACAGTTTACGTGACACCTACACCAAATAGGGAAGAAGCTAATGATGATGATCATGAAACTTGAGATCAAGTTTCTACAGAACTTCGTAGATCAACTGAGCAAGATCCGCACTCAGTGGTACGGTAATCCTATTCTTGTAGTCATGTTACTGGAACATGATGAACCTACGAACTATGAAGAAGCGATGGTGAGCCCAGATTCCACAAAATGGCTGGAGGCCATGAAATCTGAGATGGGATCCATGTATGAGAACAAAGTGTGGACTTTGGTTGACTTGCCCGATGATCGGCAAGCAATTGAGAATAAATGGATCTTCAAGAAGAAGACTGACGCTGATGGTAATGTTATCGCATCTATAAAGCTCGACTTGTTGCAAAAGGTTTTCGACAAGTTCAAGGGATTGACTACGATGAGACCTTCTCACCCGTGGCGATGCGTAAGTCCGTCCGAATCATGTTAGCAATTGCCGCATTTTATGATTATGAAATTTGGCAAATGGATGTCAAAACTGCATTCCTGAATGGATTTCTGGAAGAAGAGTTGTATATGATGCAACCAGAAGGTTTTGTCGATCCAAAAGGAGCTAACAAAGTGTGCAAGCTCCAGCGATCCATTTATGGACTGGTGCAAGCCTCTCGGAGTTGGAATAAACGTTTTGATAGTGTGATCAAAGCATTTGGTTTTATACAGACTTTTGGAGAAGCCTGTATTTACAAGAAAGTGAGTGGGAGCTCTGTAGCATTTACGATATTATATGTGGATGACATATTACGATCGGAAATGATATAGAATTTCTGGATAGCATAAAGGGATACTTGAATAAGAGTTTTTCGATGAAAGACCTCGGTGAAGCTGCTTACATATTGGGCATTAAGATCTATAGAGATAGATCAAGGCGCTTAATAGGACTTTCACAAAGCACATACCTTGACAAAGTTTTGAAAAAGTTCAAAATGGATCGTGCAAAGAAAGGGTTCTTGCCGGTGCTACAAGGTGTGAAGTTGAGTAAGACTCAATGCCCGACCACCGCAGAAGATAGAGAGAAAATGAAAGATGTTCCTATGCTTCAGCCATAGGCTCTATCATGTATGCAATGCTGTGTACCAGACCTGATGTGTGCCTTCTTTGTAAGTTTGGCGGCAGGTACCAAAGTAATCCAGAGTGGATCCTTTGGACAGCGGTCAAGAACATCCTTAAGTACTTAAGAAGGACTAAGGATATGTTTCTCATTTATGGCGGTGACAAAGAACTCGTCAGAACGGTTACGTCGGCGTTAAGCTTTGACACCGATCCGGACGATTCTAAATCGCAAACCGGATACGTATTTACATTAAACGGAGGAGCTGTCGGTTGGTGCAGTTCCAAACAAAGCGTCGTGGCGGGATCTACATGTGAAGTTGAGTACATAGCTGCTTGGAAGCAGCTAATGAAGGAGTCTGGATGAAGGAGTTCATAACCGATCTAGGTGTTGTACCTAGTGTATCGGGTCCAATGAAAATCTTTTGTGACAATCTTTGGTGCAATTGCCTTAGCAAAGGAATCCAGATTTCACAAGAGAACCAAGCACATCAAAAGGCGCTTCAACTCCATCCGGATTTGGTCCAGTGGGAGACATAGAGATATGCAAGATACATACGGATCTGAATGTTGCAGACCGTTGACTAAGCCTCTTCCACGAGCAAAACATGATCAGCACCAAGACTCCATGGGTGTTAGAATCATTCTTGTGTAATCTAGATTATTGACTCTAGTGCAAGTGGGAGATCAAGGAAATATGCCCTAGAGGCAATAATAAAGTTATTATTTATTTCCTTATATCATGATAAATGTTTATTATTCATGCTAGAATTGTATTAACAGGAAACATAATACATGTGTGAATACATAAACCTCACAGTGTCACTAGTATGCCTCTACTTGACTAGCTCGTTAATCAAAGATGGTTGTGTTTCCTAACCATGAACAAGGAGTTGTTATTTGATTAACGGGATCACATCATTGGTTGAATGATCTGATTGACATGACCCATTCCATTAGCATAGCACCTGATCGTATAGTTTGTTGCTAGTGCTTTTCTTCATGACTTATACATGTTCCTATGACTATGAGATTATGCAACTCCCGTTTGCACGAGGAACACTTTGGGTGCTACCAAACGTCACAACGTAATCGGGTGATTATAAAGGTACATTACAGGTGTCTCCGAAGGTACATGTTGGGTTGGCATATTTCGAGATTAGGATTTGTCACTCCGATTGTCGGAGAGGTATCTCTGGGCCCTCTCGGTAATGCACATCACATAAGCCTTGCAAGCATTGCAACTAATGAGTTAGTTGTGAGATGATGTATTACGGAACGAGTAAAGAGACTTGCGATAGCGAGATTGAACTAGGTATTGGATACAGACGATCGAATCTCGGGCAAGTAACATACCGATGACAAAGGGAACAACGTATGTTGTTATGCGGTGCGACCGATAAAGATCTTCGTAGAATATGTAGGAGCCAATATGGGCATCCAGGTCCCGCTATTGGTTATTGACCAGAGAGGTGTCTCGGTCATGTCTACATAGTTCTCGAACCCGTAGGGTCCGCACGCTTAACGCTTCGATGGCGATTACTATGAGTTGTTATGATGTTTCTGTACCGAAGGTTGTTGAGTCCCGGATGAGATCACGGACGTGACGAGGAGTCTCGAAATGGTCGAGACATAAAGATTCATATATTGGAAGTCTATGTTTGGACATCGGAAGTGTTCCGGTGAAATTAGGAATTTTACCAAGTGCAGGGAGGTTACGGAACCCCGAATACTAATGGGCCAACATGGGCCTTAGTGGAAAGGAGAGAAGGGGCCCAAGTGCTGGCGCACCTTCCCCTTCCCTAGTCCTATTAGGACTAGGAGAAGGCGCCCCTCTCTCTCCCTTCCCACTTGGGGAAACCTAGTTGGACTAGGATTGGGGGAATCCTACTCCTAGTAGGAGTAGGACACCCTGGCGCACCTCCCTTGGCCGGCCAGCCCCTCCTCCTTCCCTCCTTTATATCACGAGGCGGAGGGCACCCCATGACACACAAGTTGATCCTTGAGATCTTTCCTTAGCCGTGTGCGGTGCCCCTTCCACCATATTACACCTCGAGAATACCGTGGCGGAGCTTAGGCGAAGCCCTGCGCGGTGGAACATCATCATCGTCCACCACGCCGTCGTCGAAACTCTCCCTCAACACTCGGCTGGATCGGAGTTCGAGGGGCGTCATCGAGCTGAGCGTGTACAGAACTTCCGGAGGTGCCGTGCGTTCGGTACTTGGATCGGTTGGATCGTGAAGAAGTCGACTACTTCCTCTACGTTGCGTCAACGCTTCCGCTGTGGGTCTCACGAGTGCGTGAGACAACACTCTCATCTCGTTGCTATGCATCACCATGATCTTGCGTGATCGTAGGAAAATTTTTGAAATTACTACGTTACCCAACAGTTACCTCATCAAGTTCTACTTTCCTCCCACTCACTTCTTTCGAGAGAAACTCCTTCTCTAGAAAGGATCCATTCTTAGCAACGAATGTTTTGCCTTCGGATCTGTGATAGAAGGTGTACCCAACAGTCTCCTTTGGGTATCCTATGAAGACACATTTCTCCGATTTGGGTTCGAGCTTATCAGGTTGAAGTTTTTTCACATAAGCATCGCAGCCCCAAACTTTCAGAAATGAAAACTTTGGTTTCTTGCCAAACCACAGTTCATAAGGCGTCGTCTCAACGGATTTTGATGGTGCCCTATTTAACGTGAATGCAGCTGTCTCTAAAGCATAACCCCAAAATGATAGCGGTAAATCAGTAAGAGACATCATAGATCGCACCATATCTAGTAAAGTACGATTACAACATTCGGACACACCATTACGCTGTGGTGTTCCGGGTGGCGTGAGTTGCAAAACTATTCCGCATTGTTTCAAATGTAGACCAAACTCATAACTCAAATATTCTCCTCCACGATCAAATCGTAGAAACTTTATTTTCTTGTTACGATAATTTTCAACTTAACTCTGAAATTCTTTGAACTTATCAAATGTTTCAGACTTATGCTTCATCAAGTAGATATACCCATATCTGCTTAAATCATCTGTGAAGGTGAGAAAATAACGATATCTGCCACGAGCCTCAACATTCATCGGACCACATACATCTGTATGTATGATTTCCAACAAATCTGTTGCTCTCTCCATAGTACCGGAGAACGGTGTTTTAGTCATCTTGCCCATGAGGCACGGTTCGCAAGTACCAAGTGATTCATAATCAAGTGGCTCCAAAAGTCCATCAGTATGGAGTTTCTTCATGCGCTTTACACCGATATGACCTAAACGGCAATGCCACAAATAAGTTGCACTATCATTATCAACTCTGCATCTTTTGGTTTCAACATTATGAATATGTGTATCACTACTATCGAGGTTCATCAAAAATAGACCACTCTTCAAGGGTGCATGACCATAAAAGATATTACTCATATAAATAGAACAACCATTATTCTCTGATTTAAATGAATAGCCGTCTTGCATCAAACAAGATCCAGATATAATGTTCATGCTCAACGTTGGCACCAAATAACAATTATTTAGGTCTAAAACTAATCCCGAAGGTAGATGTAGAGATAGCGTGCCGACCGCGATTACATCGACTTTGGAACCATTTCCCACGCGCATCGTCACCTCGTCCTTGGCGGTGTTAAGCAATCCGTAGTCCCTGTTTGAGTTGCAAATATTAGCAACAAAGCAGTATCAAATACCCAGGTGGTACTGCGAGCTCTAGTAAGGTACACATCAATAACATGTATATCACATATACCTTTGTTCACCTTGCCATCCTTCTTATCCGCCAAATACTTGGGGCAGTTCCGCTTCCAGTGACCAGTCTGCTTGCAGTAGAAGCACTCAGTTTCAGGCTTAGGTCCAGACTTGGGTTTCTTCTCCTGAGCAGCAACTTGCTTGCTGTTCTTCTTGAAGTTCCCCTTCTTCTTCCCTTTGCCCTTTTTTTGAAACTAGTGGTCTTGTTGACCATCAACACTTGATGTGCCTTCTTGATTTCTACCTCCGCAGCCTTTAGCATTGCGAAGAGCTCGGGAATCGTCTTTTCCATCCCTTGCATGTTATAGTTCATCACGAAGCTCTTGTAGCTTGGTGGTAGTGATTGGAGAATTCTGTCAATGACGCTATCATCCGGAAGATTAACTCCTAGTTGAATCAAGTGATTATTATACCCAGACATCTTGAGTATATGCTCACTGATAGAACTATTCTCCTCCATCTTGCAGCTATAGAACTTATTGGAGACTTCATATCTCTTAATCCGGGCATTTGCTTGAAATATCAACTTGAACTCTTGGAACATCTCATATGCTCCATGACGTTCAAAACGTCGTTGAAGTCCCGGTTCTAAGCCGTAAAGCATGGCACACTGAACTATCGAGTAGTCATCAGCTTTGCTCTGCCAGACGTTCATAACATCTGGTGTTGCTCCTGTAGCAGGCCTGGCACCCAGCGGTGCTTCCAGGACGTAATTCTTCTGTGCAGCAATGAGGATAATCCTCAAGTTACGGACCCGATGCGTGTAATTGCTACCATCATCTTTCAACTTTGCTTTCTCAAGGAACGCATTAAAATTCAACGGAACAACAACACGGGCCATCTATCTACAATCAAACATAGACAAGCAAGATACTATCAGGTACTAAGTTCATGATAAATTTAAGTTCAATTAATCATATTACTTAGGAACTCCCATTTAGAAAGACATCCCTCTAATCCTCTAAGTGATCACGTGATCCAAATCAACTAAACCATAACCGATCATCACGTGAAATGGAGTAGCTTTCAATGGTGAACATCACTATGTTGATCATATCTAATATATGATTCACACTCGAACTTTCGGTCTCAGTGTTCCGAGGCCATATCTACATATGCTAGGCTCGTCAAGTTTAACCTGAGTATTCTGCATGTGCAAAACTGGCTTGCACCCGTTGTAGATGGACGTAGAGCTTATCACACCCGATCATCACGTGGTGTCTGGGCACAACGAACTTTGGCAACGGTGCATACTCAGGGAGAACACTTTTATCTTGAAATTTAGTGAGAGATCATCTTATAATGCTACCGTCAATCAAAGCAAGATAAGATGCATAAATATAAACATCACATGCAATCAATATAAGTGATATGATATGGCCATCATCATCTTGTGCTTGTGATCTCCATCTCCGAAGCACCATCATGATCACCATCGTCACCGGCGCGACACCTTGATCTCCATCGTAGCATCGTTGTCGTTTCGCCAATCTTATGCTTCTACAACTATCGCTACCGCTTAGTGATAAAGTAAAGCATTACAGGGCGATTGCATTGCATACAATAAAGCGACAACCATATGGCTCCTGCCAGTTGCCGATAACTTCGGTTACAAAACATGATCATCTCATACAATAAAATATAGCATCACATCTTGACCATATCACATCACAACATGCCCTGCAAAAACAAGTTAGACGTCCTCTACTTTGTTGTTGCAAATTTTACGTGGCTGCTACGGGCTTAGCAAGAACCGTTCTTACCTACGCATCAAAACCACAACGATAGTTTGTCAAGTTGGTACTGTTTTAACCTTCGCAAGGACCGGGCGTAGCCACACTTGGTTCAACTAAAGTTGGAGATACTGACACCCGCTAGCCACCTTTGTGCAAAGAACGTCGGGAGAACCGGTCTCGCGTAAGTGCACGCGTAATGCCGGTCCGGGTCGCTTCGTCCAACAGTACCGCCGAACCAAAGTATGACATGCTGGTAAGCAGTATGACTTATATCGCCCACAACTCACTTGTGTTCTACTTGTGCATATGACATCTACGCATAAAACCAGGCTCTGATGCCACTGTTGGTGAGCGTAGTAATTTCAAAAAAAATTCTACGCACACGCAAGATCATGGTGATGCATAGCAACGAGAGGGGAGAGTGTTGTCCACGTACTCTCGTAGACCGAGAGCGGAAGCGTTAGCACAACGCGGTTGATGTAGTCGTACGTCTTCACGATCCGACCGATCAAGTACCAAACGTGCGGCACCTCCGAGTTCAGCACACGTTCAGCCCTATGACGTCCCTCGAACTCCAATCCAGCCGAGTGTTGAGGGAGAGTTTCGTCAGCACGACGGTGTGGTGACGATGTTGATGTTCTACCGATGCAGGGCTTCGCCTAAGCACCGCTACAGTATTATCGAGGTGGACTATGGTGGAGGGGGGCACCGCACACGGTTGGGAGAGATCAACTGATCAACTTCATCTGGGTGCCCCCTGCCCCGTATATAAAGGAGCAAGGGGAGGTGCGGCCGGAGGAGGAGGCCAGAGGAGTCCTACTCCTACCGGGATTAGGACTCCCCCCTTTTCCATGTTGGACTAGGAGAGAGAGGGGGAAGAGGTGGAGGGGAGGAAGGAAGGGGGGCGCCGCCCCCTCTCCATGTCCTATTCGGACTGGGGGGGGAGGGCCGCGTGGCCCTGCCCTGGCCTCCTCTCCTCTCTTCCACCAAGGCCCACTAAGGCCCATTAAGTTCTCGGGGGGTTCCGGTAACCTCCAGGAACTCCGGAAAAATCCCCATTTGACCCGGAACACTTCCGATATCCAAACATAGGCTTACAATATATCAATCTTCATGTCTCGACCATTTCGAGACCCCTCGTCATGTCCGTGATCACATCCGGGACTCCGAACAACCTTCGATACATCAAAACATATAAACTCATAATATAACTGTCATTGTAACGTTAAGCGTGCGGACCCTACGGGTTTGAGAACTATGTAGACATGACTGAGACACGTCTCCGGTCAATAACCAATAGAGGAACCTGCATGCTCATATTGGCCCCCACATATTCTACGAAGATCTTTATCGGTCAGACCGCATAACAACATACGTTGTTCCCTTTGTCATCGGTTTGTTACTTGCCCGAAATTCGATCGTCGGTATCTCAATACCTAGTTCAGTCTTGTTACCGGCAAGTCTCTTTACTCGTTCTATAATACATCATCCCGCAACTAACTCATTAGTTGCAATGCTTGCAAGGCTTAAGTGATGTGCATTACCAAGAGGGCCCAGAGATACCTCTCCGACAATCGGAGTGACAAATCCTAATCTCGAAATACGCCAACCCAACATGTACCTTGTGAGACACCTGTAGAGCACCTTTATAATCACTCGATTCGTTGTGGCGTTTGGTAGCATGCAAAGTGTTCCTCCGTAAGCAGGAGTTGCATAATCTCATAGTCATATGAAAATGTATAAGCCATGAAGAAAGCAATAGCAACAGACTAACCGATCGTGTGCTAAGCTAACGGAATGGGTCATGTCAATCACATCATTCTCCTAATGATGTGATCCCGTTAATCAAATGACAACCCATGTCAATGGCTAGGAAACATAAGCATCTTTGATTAACGAGCTAGTCAAGTAGAGGCATGCTAGTGACACTCTGTTTGTCTATGTATTCACACATGTATCATGTTTCCGGTTAATACAACTCTAGCATGAATAATAAACATTTATCATGATATAAGGAAATAAATAATAACTTTATTATTGCCTCTAGGGCATATTTCCTTCACCTTCATGTCCGTATTTTATTTTATCGACACCTCTATCTCTAAACATGTGGACATATTTATCGTTATCGGCTTCCGCTTGAGGACAAGCGAGGTCTAAGCTTGGGGGAGTTGATACGTCCATTTTGCATCATGCTTTTATATCAATATTTATTGCATTATGGGTTGTTATTACACATTATGTCGCAATACTTATGCTTATTCTTCCTTATTTTGCAAGGTTTACATAAGGAGGAGAATGCTTGGCTTTGGAATTACAGAAATTTGGAAAAGGAGAAAATATTAGAGACCTATTCTGCACAACTCCAAAAGTCCTGAAACTCCACGAAAGTTATTTTTGGAAATAATAAAAAATATTGAGCGGAAGAAGTACGTCAGAGGGGGCCCACCTGGCCACGAGGGTGGAGGGCGCGCCCTACCCCCCAGGGCGCACCTCCCTGCCTTGTGGGCCCCTTGTTGGCTCGCCGGTGGCCATCTTCTTCTATATGAAGTCTTTCGTCAAGGAAAAAATCATAAGCAACCTTTCGGGACGAGACTCCACCGCCACGAGGCGGAACCTTGGCGGAACCAATCTATGGCTCCTGGTGAGCTGTTCTGCCGGGGACACTTCCCTCCGGGAGGGGGAAATCATCGCCATCGTCATCACCAATGCTCCTCCCATCAGGAGAGGGCAATCTCCATCAACATCTTCACTAGCACCATCTCCTCTCAAAACCCTAGTTCATCTCTTGTATCCAATTCTTGTTTCCAAATCCGGGATTGGTACTAGTAGGTTGCTAGTAGTGTTGATTACTCATTGTAGTTGATGCTAGTTGGTTATTTGGTGGAAGATTGTGACAGCCTGGTTTTTGCCCTCTCTTATTTGCCTGATTTTCATTTGAAATTTTTATAAAACTGGAGTTTTTGAATCTTTTCTTATGGACTTAAGCACTTGGGCATCCTTGGCTTTCCCCCAAGTGCTTCACTTCCCTCCTAAATCATCATTTCTTTTCTGATCCATCCCAAAATAATCTTTGGAATATTTTTCTTAAATGAAAAATATTCATTTCATCTCAAAAACCCTAGCCAGAACAGTATGCTCCAAAGCAACCCTATTTTTTTATGGCTCAAAAAAATCTGAGATAATTCACATATATTTTATGAACCCTTAGGCACCTTACTGAGCAAAAATATTTCATCACTTTTTGGAATATTTTTGCTACAGAAAATATTTTCTGTTCTGGACAGAAATGGTGGTTTCTACAGCAACTACCATTTTATTTGCTCCATTTGACCTGAACTTTCTTGTGCATCTTTACCTTAGTAACTCATGACTAGCCTCCAAAGCACAGCCTCTAACCCCCAGCCATTTGAGCACAGTAACTGTTCAAAGTTACTGATCAGAAACTCACCTGGCTTGTAAAAACCTCTCTACTACACCTGGATCCAAACCAAATCATGGTAACACTCAAAACTACCATGAACAACATGCCAGACATGAAGTTTATGCTTAGATCGGCCTGATGTCATAGTTCACGCAGTGACCACGTTAAATCGGGGGTGTTGGCATGCGTGTCGGCGCTCACGAGTGCCGCCGGCGTTACATTTCACGCCGTGCTCGCTTCCCTCGCCTGCCCGAGCGTGCCAAACTGCGCCACCATCCTCGTCTCAATGCCCTTAACCTCCCTCTGGCGCTCGTCAACGCCGGAGCTCGCCGCAGCGAGCACGAGCAAGGTCCGGCCAGCCCGACAGTGCGGAGCGTACTGTGCTCGTCGCCTTCCCCTCGATCCTGTGCTCGTCTCCGTCCGCCCACAGTCCCCGCGTGACCTGCGTCGCCTTCTCCCCCTCTCACTGACGCCGCTCGTCGCCGGGCGCCGTGGACAGGTGTCCACCGGCGGAGCCCGAACCCCCCTCGCCGCTCGCCTATAAATGGAGCCACCCCCAGCCTCCTCGAGCACCATCCAGCACTCCCACACATCCCACAATCGCGTAGGAAGCCGTAGCCCGGCCGGGAAGGCCTCGGGCCGCCTTCCCCGAGCTCGAGCTCGCCGGCGATCCCCTCTGGTCGCCGCAGAAGCTCTAGCCCCTCCCAGGCCAGGAAAACCCCTCCAGGGCTTCTGCCTCTCTCCAGTGAGGCCGTCCCGCCCGCTTGGAGCCCCTGGAGTGGCCTCCGCTCGCCGTCTTCCTCAACTCCGGCAACCGCCGTGTTCTGCCTCCGATTGCGAGCTTGATTCCGACGCCGTCTGACCACCCCTAGCCCCGCTACGGGTACGGGCAGGTGCGCCACCGTCCCCTCTTTAAATCTCTCCCTTTTGTTTTGGCCGAGGAGCCCTCGGCGCCGGCAAGAGCTCCGGCGAAGCCGCGGCCTCCTCTGTTTCCTTCTCCCCCTTCCCCCACCTGACTAGCGGGGCCCGCTGGTCAGCCACTCTGTCTGCCAAGCGGTAATGCAGTGGTGGCGCCCTGAGGTTTTACGCCTTCGACGTTCGACGTCACCCCCCCCCCCCCCGCATCAGTTGTTTATTTAAATTCAAACTCCCTTAAATTGATTCTTTTTGCATTTTGTTCTTTGAAAAGAAATCTAGCAGCTCACCAAAGATGAGATTTTACGAGCTGCTTAGAATTTCTGGTGATTTTCAAGTGTTCTTGATATTTGCTTTTGTGTTTAAATTTATTTTCAGAGGGTGAGGCTTGCCTTGAGGATCACCAGAAGGCTTGTGAACCTCATCTGCAATAAGGCAAGCCACAGCAACATTTTCATGGTGTCATTTCAATATTTATGATTTTCTTACTTGAATGAAATGATTTATCCATGCATTTAAAATTATTGTGTTATTTATATTCTGTTAAGTGTTTGCTAGTTAATACGCTTGATTTACAGAATGTGGAAACTAGCTTAGTTGGTGAAGCAAAGCTAGGATTTATTCATGGTGATGACAGAAATAATTTTGCTATGCATGTTAGTAATTATTTGCGGTTGTGTTCTTGCATAAATGAAAATTGATAAAAATTTGCTAGAAATTATTCTGTTAAGTACTTGGTTAGACATTTTATTTGACTTACATAATGTTTGAACCTCACTTAGTTGGTAAAGAAATTAAGAATTGTTGTGGTGAAATCTTTTGTTAACCATATGAGAAATTTATCGGAGTTACGTTCTTGCGTGAGAAAATAATAATAAAACTTGCTGCAAAATATTTTGGTTAATATGTGAGTGGTCTTGATCAGCAAAGTAATATGAGTTGTTGAGGTTTATGCTTTGTGTGAATATGAATGACATCGTGCATTTTCTTTATTAAGTGATGCATGTGTAGTTTTGCATTTCATGGCATGCTATGACACCGGTCATTTTCATTTTAGTTGAACCTGAAAATAACTCAACTTGAATATACCGTTGACTGGGTCATGGTGCCGCTGAATCGAGTTTCTTACCCAGTGGAACCACATTTTCCTTTGTTGGAAGGCCTTGATTCGGTCCATTGACATTGCCTCTGGTCGGTGCCTCCAACTAGTGAAAGTTACGTCGTGCTTATCCTGGCCCGGTAAGCAGGCATAATCTTGTGTGCCCGTTGTTGATTTTATGGTACTGAGTCCCCGAGTGGGATTGTTTTGGCCATGACGGTGGTCGGTGTGTCTTTGTTAGACACGGGGCCACCCAGGACTAGTCCGTTGGGGATTGGGTCGGAGTGGCTGGTAGAGTGTCATGGTAATGGAAGGGTTTTGTCGGAACGCCGTTGGTCCACCCGAATGGGAGTGCGAGGCCATGGGTTCCGTGGTGTGGGTACAGTGTGCTACCTCTCCAGAGTGTATAATCTATCGATAGCCGAGTCCACGGTCCACGGACACCTCGTAGTAGGTCCCACCATGAGTCAACGTTTAATAAAATTTGCACACTAAGCTATGAACTTTGCATTGTTGATGGATGGCGAGAAAGGCCATCGAGGCATTCGAGGCGAGATGTTGGTCGTGGTTGTGATCGCCGTAAGGATCACGAGTTATTCTCGTTAAAGACCACGTTGGTGGTTTGTTTGTGATCCGAGGATGATCACGGTTGGTAAGTTGTCCCTAGGGACGTTCGAGCATGATCACAGCATAATGGACATATAGTGTTGCATTATTAATAATTGGTTTAATATCATGATATTGTTTGCCATTATGATTATGTCTGTTGTGAGCTTGCAAGTACATTCAATGTATTGACCTGGCGTGTCATGCCAGATTTCGG
This sequence comes from Aegilops bicornis, assembly GCA_021605145.1. Classification (NCBI taxonomy): domain Eukaryota; kingdom Viridiplantae; phylum Streptophyta; class Magnoliopsida; order Poales; family Poaceae; genus Aegilops; species Aegilops bicornis. Next base: position 826,517,522 of record CM038675.1, on the reverse strand, counting down.
GAAAGTATCGTTGGAGAGGAGCGTTGTTCGAGTCTAGATCGTGTCCACATTAGTGTCCCTGTGATATGGAGCTTCCGCTACGATGTTATTCCGCTGCCACGTAGTTGTTTGGATCGAGGCCCCTTTATGTTCACTAAATAATGTACATATTGTTCAGCCGCACCGGGTGTGCCACTTGGCCTCGACAACTATTGTAATGTAACTCTGTTCCGCTAGCATCAATAAAGCGGTTGTTTTCCGTACCAAGATGTTGTGTGTTGCCAGAAGACATGATCTCTGGGCTGGCAATGCATGGTAAACCGGTCGCTCTGAGCCGGGGTGCCACAAAGATCATATGTTCAGATCCTTTATGCATATTAATACCCCTCTGATTATGAATATGAATATGCTTTGTGAGTAGTTACGTTTGTTCCTGAGGACATGGGAGAAGTCTTGCTATTAGTAGTCATGTGAATTTGGTATTCGTTCGATATTTTGATGAGATGTATGTTGTCTAGCCTCTAGTTGGTGTTATGTGAACGTCAACTACATAACACTTCACCATTATTTGGGCCTAGAGGAAGGCATTGGGAAGTAATAAGTAGATGATGGGTTGCTAGAGTGACAAGCTTAAACCCTAGTTTATGCGTTGCTTAAAGGGCTGATTTGGATCCATATGTTTCATGCTATGGTTAGGTTTACCTTAATACTTTTGTTGTAGTTGCGGATGCTTGCAATAGAGGTTAATCATAAGTGGGATGATTGTTCAAGTAAGAACAGCACCCAAGCACCGGCCCACCCACATATCAAATTATCAAAGTACTGAATGTGAATCATATGAACGTGATGAAAACTAGCTTGATGATAATTCCCATGTGTCCTCGGGAGCGTTTTCCTTTATGTAAGAGTTTGTCCAGGCTTGTCCTTTGCTACAAAAAGGATTGTGCCACCTTGCTGCACTTTATTTACTTTTGTTACTTGTTGCTCGTTACAAATTATCCTATCACAAAACTATCTGTTACTACTTATTTCAGTACTTGAAGAGAATACCCTGCTGAAAACCGCTTATCATTTCCTTCTGCTCCTCGTTGGGTTCGACACTCTTACTTATCGAAAGGACTACGGTAGATCCCCTATACTTGTGGGTCATCAGTGGCCGGTAGTGGGTTTGATCTTACGGTGCTTGATCCCAGTGACAGAAAGGGAACCAACACGTATGTATCATTGCTACTAAGGATAAAAAGACGAGATCTATATCTACCGCCATATAGATAAATGGATCTTGTCTACATCATGTCATCGTTCTTATTGCATTACTCCGTTTTTCCATTAACTTAATACACTAGATGCATGCTGGATAGCGGTCGATGTGTGGAGTAATAGTAGTAGATGCAGGCAGGAGTTGGTCTACTAATCTTGGATGTGATGCCTATGTAATGATCATTGCCTGGATATCGTCATGATTATTTGAAGTTCTATCAATTGCCCAACAGTAATTTGTCTACCCACCGTTTGCTATTTTTCTCGAGAGAAGCCACTAGTGAAACCTACGGCCCCCGGGTCTTCTTTGTCATATATTTGCTTTGCGATCTACTTTTCCTTTGCGTTTTTATTCAGATCTATTAAACCAAAAAATACAAAAATACTATGCTGCACTTTATTTTATTTGCGATCTATTATTTCAATCCAATACAATTTTCTCCCGTCCGTTTGCCTATCTTGAGGCGCCGTACCATGAAAGGGATTGACAACCCCTTTAACACGTGGGGTTGCGAGGTGTTGTTATTTGTGTGCAGGTGCTTCTTACGTTGTGATTGCTTGGTTCTCCTACTGGTTCGATACCTTGGTTTCATAACTGAGGGAAATACCTACCATTGTTATGCTACATCATCCTCTCCTCTTGGGGGAAATACCGACGTAGTCCTAGCAACACCATCACTATGGAATAAGCCTAAGAACGAAGACCCTCAAGTTTCTTATGTCACTGATAGAGAGAAAGATGATCTTTGGACCTCGCTGAAGGCAAATTTCACCCTACCGCCAGAGGAGGATCCGGATAAGCCAGTTATGGAGCCATTGGTCAAGGCGTGTGCTCTTAAGAATATGGCAGATCTATTCAGGAGGTGGAAGAATGATTTGAAATCAACATTTGTCGACAAAGGGAAGACTCCAGAATTCATAGGCCGATTTGAGAAGATAAGAGATCACTGGCCCGCATTTGTGGCCTACAAGACATCGTACAAGAGTAAGAAGATGTCAGAGACAAACAAAAACAATGCTGCAAAGAAGAAGTTTCATCATCACACGGGGTCAGGTGGCTACCTCAAAGCCCGGCCGTTGTGGGACAAAGCTGAGAATGACCTCCTTCCTAAAGGGGTCGAACCAGAGACATTGAACTGGCCAGACCGTTCAAGGACTTGGTTCTTCTGGGTTGAGGGAACCTTGGACCCTAAAATAGGGAAGTGCTTTTGGATGGACGAGCAACTTGCAATGCCCATCAAGAAGCTTCAGAAGTGTATCGCCGCAGCGCAGCAAGGGACGTTCGTTCCCGACAGAGAGAATGATGAGCTAACTGAGGCTCTCAGGAATCCTGAGCACCCTGGACGAACACGAGGCACGCCAGGATCCATTGCGTGGAAGGTTGGGTTTCCCGGCGCAGGCGGTTACAAAACCCGGAAGAGGAAGAGGAAACTAGAGCTGAGCGAAATGCAGAAGCTGAATGCAAGAGTACAAAAGCTAGAGGAACAAGTTGAGACCAGCGAGCTACCGGAGCTACCCCAGAAGCTACCCCGCCATCTCAGCGGAGAAGTAGCATGGCTTCCATCGAGCTCGTTCAGCCTGACTTCACGGCTCCTAGCTACCCCATGGATGCTATCACGGAGGCTCAACATTGCCAGCTTATGACGCAATGGCAGAACCTCAAAGTCAAGGCGGTTTTCGGCTCTGTTGCACATCCTCAACCCGACGAAACTTTTCACTGTCGTCCGATTCCACATGGCTATGCTGTTGTGATGGTGGATGAAGTAACAGAGTAATTTGAGGAGCTCGAGCTTGACCACCCTACAGGTGAAGGGGAGACTCAGTTGGGTCTTGCTCTGAAGACCCCATGTCTATGGCGGACGGAGCACATCAAGCTTCCGAACTGGACGCCTACGCCTCCTCCTCCGGCGATTCAGGGCACTCCGCCCTCCTCCTCCTCCTCCTCCTCCGACGACGACGACGACGACGAGTGATCAGAGTACTCCACCTCCTCCTTCGCCTCATCCGGCGCATCCAAGCAGTCCGTCTCCTCCTCTGCCTCATCAGCAACGGCGGAAGACAAACGCAGCCGCTCCGGCTACTCCGGCGCCTCGGAGCACTCCGCCTCCTTCTCCGCCTCGTAAGCAACGACGAAAGAGAGACGTCGCCGCTCCGGCGGCTAGCAGTACAGCTAGAGGCGGGAGGCAATACAGATACGGTCCACCTCTCAAGACTCCGGAAAAGTTACCATACGAGAGGACCGAGGAGGAAACCGCGAAGATCTATGAAGTGAAGGATTTTTTTGCAAAGAAACCTCTTCCTCCGAAGGAGATGATAGATCCGGTGAAAGCAAAGCGCACTATCGATGCTCTGAAGCGACCACCACCGCCTCCGCCGGATTCCAACTATGTCCGCACTCTCAAAAAGACATATGCAGATGCGCGGTGGTCGGGAACTACTTCCAGTGATGCAAGGTTAGCAGAACGAAGAAGTGAGAAAACAATTCCCCAGCTCAGCGAACAGGCGAACCAATCTTGCCCCCCGCTCAAGGTGTCTAGCGATATCGTCGCTACTCTGCCGGGGATGGTGCCCGGTACCAACCCTGCTGATTACCTAAGCGATGATGTAAAATTTGATACAATGGAGGTGGACAAATTCAAATACCAGTACGGTCAGCCTCTCATCAAATCTGATCATCCTCCTCTAACAACGATGATGCGAAGATTCCATGAATGGTACCTGAAAACCCTCAGCGGGTCTGGAAAGGATGTTTTTACGATGAGAATTAAAGAGGAGCACAACCTCGTTGGAACTGGTCTGATTTATGTTGCATTTGAGGAGTTATTCCAGTTATACAATCAAAAGGCCCTCAATAAAACACTCGTGACTTGCTACTGTCTGTAAGTACTACTTCTGTAATTAAGTCTCTCTCTATATATATAGCTCAGCTCTTTCATTGCATGTATATATAATTATCCTCACTATATTATGCAGATTGGAGATCGTCGAATGCAGAAAGCACAAATCTATGACATTGGGTTCATTAACCCAAATGTCATACATGAATGGACGGTTAAACACAATGTCACATAAAGCGAGGACAACTTGCTACAATCGTTGCTTCTAAATCAAAAAAAGATAAAATACCCTTTCCTTACAACTTCAAGTGAGTGTTAATGTTTTATGCATATTCGGTTTCCCTTATTATTACTCGAGGTTATAGTAATGTAATTGATGAGTTATGCATGCGTGCACAGCTTCCACTTTATTCTGCTAGAGATCCAGCTTGAGAAGGGAGTAGTAACCGTCTTAGACTCGAGACGAAAAGATCCCCAGGACTATGCAAACATGACTGAAATGCTCCAGAAGTTAGTTCAATCAATCATTATCGCACCATATTGGCAACTTTGTTCATTTGATCCTGATATCAAATGATTATTTTCTTTGTCTGGTAGGGTTTGGAAAGAGTTCACCGTAACTGTTCCAGCACTGCCGAAGGAGCTGCGATTTACACACCCAGAAGTAAGTACTACTACCTAGTTCCGCGCATCTCCCATTGATTCTAGTTTCATTAATACCATTTATAATGCTTGATTATCAGTTTGATTAAACTCCGTTTCTCGTAAAGTGGTTGTGGCAGGAAGCCGGGAATGATTTTTGTGGATACTACGTTTGCGAGTACATCTACAACGCGACGGTCTCTAAGCGGGGCTACTCTGAAAAACAATATGAAGTGCATAAGCAAAAATATTCATAATTTTATTTTATTATCATCATTTGTGTTGAGTTTCATTCATATACATGTATTGACCCCCTTCTTCAAATTAGGTCTGGCAGATGCAGGATGAACTCCTACCACAGGATCGTGTAAAAGCAATTCAAGAGGAATTGGCGGGATTCTTTCTGGACCACGTCATCAATAAAGCCGGAGAATACCATGTGGAAATTGCTATAGACATGAGATGTTAGGGATTGTAAGAGATCTTATATTGTATATATGTACCTAGTAGCGTCGGATAGATATATGAAAACTTGTTGTTCGACCAATCTCTCGGAGAAAGAGAGGTCACTCCACTCTGTATATGTTCATGACGATCTTGTAATTAATGGTTCCTTCATTTGCTTACTAGCTAGCGTGTCGAGTTCTCTCTATACGTATAGTAGCTAGCGTCGATCAAGCACGGAGATAAGAGAGGACACTTCTCTCTATTAGCTAGCTAGCACCCTAAATTAACCCCCCAAAACCCCCTAAACCCACCCCCTTTCAAAAAAAACCTCAGCTCCTGCCAGCTGCTCACGCGTAGATGCTTTTTGGTCCCGGTTGGTGTTACCAACCGGGACTAAAGACCCTCCTGTCTGGACGCGTCTCAACTGCCACATGGAGCACCTTCTAAAGGTTTTGGGTTTTAGTCCCGACCCTTTAGTCTCAGTTTCAGAACCGGGACAAATGAGCCTTTTTCTATTAGTGCCTGTCAAAAAACATAGATGCTTCAGAGAAGTGGGAACCTCCAATACCAGGAACTTGGAAAATGAATTGTGATGCATCCTTTATACCCAGAATGGGAGAGACTACTATTGAAGCCGTCACCAGAGATAGTAGCGGACAAGTTGCCCTGGCAACGGGCCAACAAATATCTGCATGTAACTTACTTGAAGAGGCCGAGCTGGAGAGGCCGAGCTGGCGGCCATCCTTTATGGTCTGTCTGAATTAAGTAAGAAGTACAATAGTCCAATTTGCGTGAAGACTGATTGTGCAGCCGTGGCCTCGTTGCTGAATAGTAAGGCCAATAATCAATCAACTCTGTTTCCCATGATTGCTGATGTGAAAACCTTGCTTAGCAGCTTCAGTAAGAACAATTCCAATAGGGCGACCCATTTTGTCCGCCCGCATCCGTTTGGGTCGGCGCGGACAAAAGTGGCGGCCCAACGTGCCGACCCAAACGGACGCGCGTCCGTTTTTCGTCCGCGGGCGACCCATTTCCGGCTCAATTTTGAGCCGGATTTACGTCGGCGCGGACACGAGAAGGACGCGCGCGCGCCTACTCCTCTTCCCGGGCCCGCCGGTCCGTGGCAGCCACCACCATTTACTCCCATTTTCCCAAAAACACTCCCGCCCGCGCGCGCTCCCACCCCCCAACCAGCCATGGAGGACGTCATCGACCTCGACCTCAACGCCGCCCCCGACCTCGCCTCCCTCGCCTCGTCCGGCGCCGTTGCCCCCTCCGGGAAAGGCAAGCCTCGTGCCCCGCGCAAGACCGCCGCCGCGACCAAGCCGAAGAAGGCGCTGACGCCCAAACAGCGGGCAAGGGAGTCGGCCAAGAGGAAGGGCCGGAGGCATGCCGCAGACGCGAGGGATGAGGCCGCCGCGCAGCAGGAGTTCACCACGCCCGCGTCGCGGCGGCAACGAGGGAGGTGTTCTACATGCTAGGGGTAATCCCTAGCCAGCACAGCCTCGTCCAAGCCGCCGTCGCCGCGGCCAGCACCGTCTCGTCAGCGTTTCCTCAGATGGTGCTGCCCGACTCACCCCGCGCGTCGGCTTGCAACCCGATCCCCGGCTTCCACGTCTACCCGCAGGCCTCCCGCCTCTCCGGGTAGTGCTCGCCTGACGTGAGCGTGGTCGCGCCTTCCACGCCCGCGCCCGTGCCCATCGACCTCAACGCCACCCCGATGGTCGGTGGCTCGTCATCCGGTGGCACGAGGAAACGCGCACGACTGACGCCGGCCGGCGGGCTCCCGGACGCCCGTAACCTGTTCGAGGAAATGCCGTCCGCCGTCGACGAGGACTACATGCAAAACCTCATCTTCGAGGGTGGCGCGCCGGGCGCTGGCTACGATCCCGATGAGACACAAAGCCAGGATGGCCGCGGGGCGTTCACGCCGGCCGCTGGCTATGATCCCGATCAGGCGGCCTTCATGTGTGATCAGGTCGGCATCGACCTGGGCGGCTTCCCCCTCGACCACGAGTTCCCGGACGACTATGGGCTAGAGCAAGAAGACGAGTGCGACATCGAAGTGGAGCCTTCGTTCGAGGACGAGCTCACTAACCAAGCCGCCGGTCCTAAGCCGAAGTGCAAGAGCAAGCGCACGAAGGCGTACACAGCTGCCGAGGACAAGCTTCTTTGCGAGTATTGGCGAGACATTGGACAAGACCCAAAGACGGGCGCCGAGCAAAAGCATTAAACCTTTTGGACTCGTGTGCACCGAGAGTTTCATGAGCGCAAGAAGTTTCCACCTTACCAATTTGAGAGCACGCAGCGGTGGGTCTCCATTTCCAGGCGGTGAGGTGATCCAACAAGAGTGCAACAAGTTTTGCGCCACCCTTGAGGCGTCAAGGCCCGCCCCGTGAGCGGCATCGGCATGCAAGACATGGTATGATAGCAAGCAAGCCACCCTCTTTTGTGTCATCAAGATCATCCTTTACGTGTTCATTTGCATATCACTTGCCCATATGATTGCATGGAAACATTTTGTAGGCATTTCAAGCTTTGGAGGCATTCAAGGTTCAACACAATGGCAAGTGCTTCAACCTCTCCCATTGTTATCGGGTCATCAAGGACGAGGAGAAGTTCAAGGCGCAATATGCCACACTCAAGGCACGTGGGGGGAAGAAAGCCGTGGAGGATGTTGGGGAGGGCGAGCCGGCACGGCCGCGGGGGAAGACCAACTCCAAGAAGGAGGACAAGCGAGATGCGGCCACCAACGCCTTGATCGCAAGCATGGACGGCATGATGAATAAGAATGACTCAAGGGAGGAGGAGCGCCGGCGTTTCAAGGCGGAGCAAATGGATGCTTTCATGGAGATCCAAAGGAGGAGGCCTGATCTTGGCCTTGAGAAGCAAGCCAAGATGTTCGAGCTCGAGGTGGAGAAGCAAGCCAAGATGCTAGAGATCGAGGCCGCCAACGCCAAGACCAAGGCGAAAGAAGTGGCTCTCACGAGCATGATGACCGGGGTGGAGATCAGGAATGTGGATCTCAACACCGTGTCGCCAAGGAAGAGGCCATGGTTTGAGAAGATGCAGGCCGACATGCTCAAGTTCGACGACGAGTGATCTATGGCCGCGAGGGCCATCTTTTTTGTATGCCGGCAGGTGTGCCTGCATGACCACGGGAGCCGCGATGGCGTGGTTGAACTCAAGTCTCACCCTTTTTTGTGTGCTGGCATGTGTGCCGGCCGGCTGGCGCATGAACTGTGGTGATATTTTCAATGCCGGCACTGGCATGATGCCGGCATGAGACATGGCCGCTGGCATGATCGGCCGCGGGCCTTTTTTATTTTATGAATGCGGACATGAAATGGGTCGATGCATTGGGCGCACTGCCGATCCAAATACAAAACTGGGCGGACGCCAGGCGGGCAGCCGAGCCAAACGGACAAAAAACGGACAAATGCGTCGTCCGTTTGGGTCTGCCCGTTAAAGTTGCTCTAAGATATCAATCAGCTCAGTCAAGCGGAACAGGAACAAACTAGCACATGAATTGGCGGCTTATACCAGAAGAAATGGTAATGTGTCCTGTGTAGCGTTTGTGCCTGATGCACTTAAGCTGGACCGGTTAGACACGCTCGTTTAGCTGCTGCTGGGCCGGGAACGAGCGTGTCTAAAGAAAAGAAAGATTAGTATCACATCGCTCGCTTCGGAGCCAACTTCCCGCTAGCTTGCTGCTTCAGGGCTTGTCGAGGCAAAAAGCAGTCATAACATACCTCTGGCTGGGCCAGGCCATGGGCCTGTCACCTTAAGTTGCTGTTAAGTCATGCATGAGGGGGGTCAGAAGTATGAATTGGCATCAGTCTTTTTTCCCTAAGCTTTCACTTTTGATTTTTCAAAATACCAAGATCTATTATAAAAATGGCTGATGCTAGGCGCCCGCCGGCCAGCCCCATTTTTTTGGCAGGTTGAAGCGAAAAATTTCGTCAGTCCTAGCAAAAAAGAAGCCAATTCCAGAAAAATTTCCTCGCCGTCGCCAGCCACAACAAAAAAACTGGTCAGTTCCAGCTAAAGGAAAAGCCAGTTATAGCTCAAAATCGTGCCGGTTGTAGCATGTCGACTCCACGTCACCAGAAACGCACCTTGCTCCAGCGCGGGCTGCTGCCGTTTGCAACTCCTATGACCGCCATCTCCATCAACGACGGCTGTCGGGGTTGCAGCACGCAGCACTGCGTGGGGCCGTAGCTCATAAGCTTGGCCTCGAGCTCGTCGGTGTTTGTTGTGCTCGCGACAAGGCCGGGGAGTACGCGGCAAGCGTGGGGCTGGTCGCAGCAAATCCGTCGCACGGTGGCGGCTCCGTGGGTGCGACGCCGGAGAGCAGGAGGTGGCCGGCCATCGACGCAGGGAAGAAGGAGGTGGGCGGTCGTTGGCGCAGGGAAGATAGAGATGCGGCCATGCGGGTGATAAAGATGGCGCCGATCGGCTGAGGAGATAAGGTAGTAGTTGTGAGATTCACGATTAGTTCTGGCACGTTTTCGGTCCGGTCCGCATATTATAGAGAGCTAGACCATAAGTTTGGTTCCCGGTTGACAAGGACAGATGGGCAGGGTAGTGAGCATATTAGTCATATTTGGAAAGATATATGGCGGTTACATGTGCCTGGGAAAGTCAAACACTTTGCTTGGAAGGATGCTACATGGAGTCCTACCCTGCTCTGGAGTTTTGGCAGCCCGGCACATACCTTGTTCACCTCAATGCCCATGATGTTTGGTGGGTGCCGAAGGCTTGCATCACTATCTCTTCAAATGTCGTCGTGTGGTCTCGACTGGGGCTTCTAGATGCCATTCAAAGAGCAACTGATGAGAACACATCAGGCTCACTCATACTCCCTCCGTCTGAAAAAACTTGTCATCGAAATGGACAAAAAGGGATGTATCTAGAACTAAAATACGTCTAGATACATCCCCTTTTATTCATTTTGATGACAAGTATTTCCGGACGGAGGGAGTATTTGAGTTTTGATTTTGTTATATATATATTTGAATGCCTAGTGATAAACCATTCGAACAAGAGAATATTGTATACATTTGAATTTAGATTTTGTTCTTTCAAATTTTCAATCATATTTCAATTCCAGTAAATTCACCTATGTATTTCTAGTTTCTAATTCTATACACGTTTCAATTATTTTAAATAGGTTTCAACGCTTTCGCTCTTATTAAGTCAACTTCCTAAATAAGCATTGAAAATGAGTGAAATAATTGAAACAAGTATGAAATTATTTCACTCATATTTTCAATCATATTCACAAATATGAGTGAAAATACTTGTCTATAAAATTGAAATAATTTATCAGCTTTCAAGAAATTCTACGTTTTCAGTCAAATTCATAAATAAGCCATAGAAATGAGTGAAATAACATAAACACATATTTATTTCGCTTGTATTTCAATCATATTCATAGATAGGCATTAAAATGTGAGTAAAATACTTGAAATTTGTGTGAAATGTCTATAAAATTGAAATGAATTGTCAGCTTTCAATGACTTCATCTTATTCCAGTCAAATTCATAAATAAGCATTGCACATGAGTGAATTGTAAATGTGTTTGTAAAATTTGGGAAATAAACCTTTGGTATGTATGAAATGTTACTAAAATCGTGTGAAATGTTGTTGAAATATGCGACTTCTTAAAAAAATTCCGAAAATAGATTAGCATCTGGCTAAGATAATCTTGTACTTTTGAAATATGCACGTGGAATGTATTTTTTAATAGATTAAAATATAATTAAAATGATTAAGATATATGCAAATATATATCAATAATATTTGAAATGAAACTGAGTGGAATAATATTTGAAATCACATAATTGGAGTTAATATACGAAAGCACTGACATTGTGTAAAATAATTGATTGAAATATGTGTGAAATGTATGTGAAATATGCAGGTGGAATGTTTTCTCTAATGGATGGAAATATAACTAAAATGATTAAGATATTTGTGAATATTTATGTATAATATTTCAAAACATGAAATTTAGTAAAATAATATTCGAAAGCACTAGAATGGAGTTACTATTCAAAAGAACTGCAATTGTGTGAAATAATTTATTGAAACATGTGTGAATGTATGTGAAATATGCAGGTGGAATGTTTTATCTAATGGATGGAAATGTAACTAAAATAATTAGGATATGTGTGAATATTTATGAATAATATTTTAAAACTTGAAATTTAGTAAAATAATATTCGAAAGCACTAGAATGGAGTTACTATTCAAAAGAACTGCAATTGTGTGAAATAATTTATTGAAACATGTGTGAATGTATGTGAAATATGCAGGTGGAATGTTTTATCTAATGGATGGAAATGTAACTAAAATAATTAGGATATGTGTGAATATTTATGAATAATATTTTAAAACTTGAAATTTAGTTAAATAATATTTGAAAGCACTAGAATGGAGTTACTATTCAAAAGCACTGAAATTGTGTGAATGTATGTGAAATATGCAAGTCGAAGGCTTTTAGAATTGACTAAAATATAACTAAAATCATTAACATTTGTGTGAATATTTATGTGTAATATTTCAAAATTTGAAATGGAGTTAATATTCGATAGCACTGAGATCGTGCGAAATAATTGATCAAAACATGTGTGAAATGTATGTGAAATATTTATGGATTATAGTTTGATTCATTTTCAATGATAAAAAGTGACTAATGTATTTGAAAGTATTTATGAATTATTTTTGTTGTTTTTAATTATTAAAAAAGTAAGTGAAAATTCACATAAATTTCAATGTTTATGGTTACATTTAAATATTTTCATAAATTATTTAACACATATTTAAATTATTTCACTTGATTTCTGAATTATTTAACATATATTTCAGCTGATTGAAATAGTGAAATATAAAGTAGTTTAAAATGTATCCAAGATTGGTCTTGTGCCAGGTCTTGTCATGAGGCATTGAAATATATGAAAACTAAAGAATAAAACTTCAGTTAAAAGATATCAATCATCTAAATTATCAAAGGGAAATAAAATGTATGACTTCTGTTTGGGATAAAATGCAAGCAGCTGCCACTTCAATACCAAACACACAAACTCAGGATACCAAACACACCAGAATTCAATTGGCGTAGGGGTGGACCATTACAGGTTGCTTCTAAGCCTTAGGCAACAATAGAGGCAGCTTTCTGAAGACCATGGAGCTTTTAGATGTTCAGGACTCAGGAGGCGACGGTTATGTATGAGCGGTACGACGCCATGGCCACCATGACAAGCCCCACTCCACCTCTCGGAGTCACCACGGGAGGCTTCCTAATTAGATGCATATGACAACTACGGCGACAAGCTAGATGGTGCATTGACCATGAATGAGCAGCGGACTTGGACAAGCAGCAGCCACTCGCGCTGCGTCTGTTGACCGGCGTCGGCACCAGCTGCGTCGCAATGCACCCGGTATATCTGCACTCAGTATAAATAATAAAGGTGGATTTACTACAGTTCATGATTGATTGGGACCGGTAATAAAAGTGTAACATTCTTATGGCATCAAAGGAAGAACATAACATAGACACGAACACTGCCACACTCAGACAAAGAGCAGGTCCACAATGATGCTACAGTAATTAACCAAAACATATACATGACGATCGCCAGGCGAAGCAATGTAAAGAGTGTCATCCTGTAGGCATGGTGATGACGTCCAACAAACCCCCACGCTGCTGAAATCACGGTCGTCTTGAATTGAGAATGCTGATCCGTTTGCAGCTCCATCGAATCTGAACAAGCAAGACAGAAGTTTAGATCAGACCAGAAAAGACATTCAGGGTCCAATTTGTACACATATTCGAGAGTTTACGAGCTTAAAGGAACGAATTATGGGCATTATATTGGGCTATATATTGCAGCAGAACAGTATCTGTTCCATCAGTAAGGTTCATCTAAATCGGATTTGAAATATGAGACGCTGTTGTGTCTTCAGCTTCAGCACTGTAATTTGCAATGCAGGTTGGAGCACGTAAGAAGACAGAGAAATGTACACAAAATAAACCAGCACTGAAAATCTTAGGTCATTCTAAACTGGTAGTAGCTTAGTGTTTGCAGGCCTTTGGATATTTTATTGACTAGCCTAAGTCACTTAAGAAAATATATCAGGGGTTCTAGCCACAATCAATAAATGATAGATGTGAAGCCTATAACTGATTTATGAGACTGACCCAAATCACACAGTGTGAGCGCACACTGCTCTTTCTTTGTTATTAAGAGCAATGACTCAGGCAGTTATCTGTGAACACAGTAATTAGGCAGAGATTTTCTTTTGTACGATTCTCTTGAAACTGGAATTGAAACAAACAGGACAACAGATCACAAATATGTTCATTTTCTCATGATTGAGCACAAGAACATAACCACTACTAGGCCGTGTAAATAAGAATGGCCAATTGCAAAACTGAACTGTTAAGCATTAGACAATCCATGTGAAAAATGTGAAGGGAAAGGCATAACATAACTGGAAATGCAGTAGAAAATATACCACTTCATATTGTCGGCGAAGACAGCGATGGCGGGAAGTGGGCATATATGCGCGTCCTGGACAAGGACTTCCCGAAAGGCTTCACACAGACCCTCTCAAGCTGCAACTTCTTGACGTCCACCGAGATATACTCCAACAAGTCTGGCATCTCCATAGACAAGCCGACGAACCGTGGGGCTTCAGAACATATCAGGAGCACACACCTCTCTGTTGCAGCTTTGAGATAATGCAGGCCCTCCGGACCTAGTGAGAACGTCTTCACCATCTGCCACTGACCGGAATTCTTGCCTTTGTTCTGCCTAACGCTGAAGCAGAGGTCATGTTTGCTGCCACCTGCGGTTCCATCACGGATACCAAACAGCCCAAGCCTGCCTTCCCCTGCTTCCACAATGGCCACTCCTAGAGTGCCCCAACCAGAGGATGGGAGCTCGGCGATGGAGAACTCCATCCTCTGGATGTTAAGCACAAGCAACTCTTTCCTCTTGATATTGGTGGAGTCCCAGTATAAGCAACCATAGGCGTGGTGCCGCCTGAGATAAGCAGGATTCATGGGCGACACTGGCATGGCCGACCAAAGCATGGGTGCCGCGGCTCGCCACTGCCCGGTGCTGGAAGAGAATACAAAGGGGGCCAGCTTAGTCTCGCAATGCACCATAGAGATCACCGTGAATGCCGTCCCATCCGCCGCCTGATCGTTCTCGCTGAGGGGAAGGAGGAGAGGCTCGTCCGAGGGCCTGCGTAGCACGGGGGGCGGGCGCTCCACCGAGGCGACGAGGGCGTCGGGCACCGGGGGGACCAGGACATACCGCCGGTGCAGGGGGTCGCACACCACGAGCTCCCTGCAGATCGGAGGCCGCGCGTCCTTCCCGTGATCCCGGCCGAGGAGGACGCGGCCGTCGCGGACGTCCATCGGGATCCAGCGGCAGTGGGAGGGGAGGAAGGAGAAGGAGAAGTCAGCGGCGCTGGCAAGCGCGCGGGCGGCGGGCGCGGCGGGGTGGGGCGGGAGCGCGGGCTGGAAGCCGTCGAGGTCGATGAAGGCGAGAAACCGCGGGGCGTGGAGGCGGCGGAAGCGGCGCAGGAAGGAGGCGTCGGTGGCGAGGCGGCGGAAGGCGGGGCAGGCGGCCGAGGCGCGGGCGAGGTCCTCCGGCGCGGGCAGCCGGAGAAGGATTTCGGTGAGGAGGCTGCCCGGGAGCTCCATCAGCGTCGGGGCCATCTCCTCGCCGGCCACCGGCGGTGTCGGGGAGGGGAAGTGGTCTCCGGCGGGGGCGGAAGGCCGGTCAAATCGGACGAGATGGTGGTGGAAGGGGGAGAGGCGGCGGCGGCGGCTGTGTGTGTGGGTGCTGCTGCAGTCTTGGCCGAGTACTTGTGTTCCCTCGCCTGAAGAGGGTTACAAAATGAAATCATTCTAAAATCAAAATACTGGGAACATTCTGTAAAGTACTCCCTTCGTTTCTAAATGTAAGTCTTTTTAGACATTTTAAATGAATAATAACATACGGATGCATGTAAACATATTTTAGAGTGTAGGTTCACCCATTTTACTCCGTACGTAGTCACTTGTTGGAATCTCTAAAAAGACTTATATTTGAGAACGGAAGGAGTAGATACGTACAATTTGTAGACTCCTTGGCTTCTCCCAGCCATTGTAACTTCACCGGCTGCTACATTGCCCATGAGAACAATAATTAGCGGCTGTGCTATGCACACACACGCGCGCTCACCTAAGTATTCACAAGGGAAGGTTTCGGTCCTTTTTCTTGAGGTTTTTATTTTTTCTGAGGGAGAAACCCTAACTGTCACTATTGTCTGCCTCCTCCTCTCTCCATCCCATCGCTGTCGTCGGGCTAAGCCCATGCCGCTTGGCTCCTGCAGGATTCATACGGGCTTATGGCCCGACGACATGACACATCATGTGGCTTCTTGGCGAAACCCTCACCTATTCTCGTGGTAAGGAGTGTCACGATGACGAATATGGTTGTCGGGCCATAAGACTCATGCAGGAGCCATCACCGCGGACACGCATGGTAGATGTTCGACGAAATACATAAATCAAAAGATAAC
The DNA here is from genome assembly GCA_021605145.1 of Aegilops bicornis. Classification (NCBI taxonomy): domain Eukaryota; kingdom Viridiplantae; phylum Streptophyta; class Magnoliopsida; order Poales; family Poaceae; genus Aegilops; species Aegilops bicornis. The sequence continues at coordinate 826,501,773 of CM038675.1, read as the reverse complement.
TTTACTCTCTTATATATAGGGGATCGGCTAGGTCTCGTCAAAACTTAGTGGGGTAAAAATAATCCACTAACGGTTTACTCTGTCAGTTCCTCCTCTATTTTTAGGGATCGATTAGAGTTGCCCTAAGGTATAAAATGCACTTACCAAATGAGCTTCATGAATTTATTTTACAGTCCATGGGGATATATGAACGCGCCGGTGGGGGCGCCACAACACCGACAGCCGCCGCATGTGGTGGGGCGCCCCCGGGCACACGCTCCACGCCGTCCTCGAGCACCTCGAGGGTGGCAACGAGCCGCCGCTCGAGTATCCGCTGGCCCCGGCCCCGGTCCCCTGCCGGAGCGGCAACCCTTGGCTGCCGAGGCGCATGGCGGGCGGGTCCTCTTCCTCCTCCTCCTCCTCCTCCTCCTCCTCCGGTTCCCTGGCGCTCGTCAACGTCAAGCCCGAGCCCGCCGAGCCATTGGAGACGCCGCTTGGGCGGCGCACACGCGGCGGCACCCTCGTCATCAACGAGGGCAGCCTGGGCCCCTCTACTCCTTTCTCCTGCCTTGTCAAGCCGAAGGCGGAGCCGGGGATCGTCGCCGTGAAGAAGGAGCACGAGGACATGGCCGCCGCCGACGAGGCCGCCCTCAAGTGGGCGCGGGAGGACTACGTCCGGCTGGAGATGGAGCGCCAGCGCCTCGCCTTCGAGGAGATCGCCGCTCGGGGCCGCGGCTGCGACGAGGGCGACGTTATCATGCTCGAGGACAGTGACGACGAGGCACCGCTCCCAACCAAACCGTCCACCAGGGTGACCCAGGGCAGGGGTGTAGCAAGGACAGCGGCGGCGTGAAGAAGGAGGAGGAGGACGACGAGGGGCCGACTACAACGGCTTCAGCAAGCATTCGGCGTGTAGGCGGCATGGCGGGCGGCGAGACGTGGTAGTAGTCGTTGTTTTTTTGTTTTCGAATTATGTTTTAAATATGTACAAAAATTAGGATAGTTGCGGCTGTTTGAGATTGACTAACAAATTTTCATTGAAGTTTTCATACTGTTTCTTATCCAAGACATGATACATACTAGTATTTTTCATCTCTGTTTCTCATCTATGTGCCGTTTAGTCTCTTTCTCATTTCTTTTGTAGCTGATGCAATGGAGAAGATAGATTAGGAGGCATGACAGTACACAAGTTTGATAGTTATTTGTGAAAAGATACAAAAAATTTAGAATAGGTGGAGTGCTTACGTATCAACACCAATGCTAAGACAGTAGCATCCTTCCCTCTGGTTCCTTCATTATCACAGAGATCCATTTTCAGGAGCTGCAAAATTTCAAGACATTTAGTAGCTCATATATACTTTCCGTTAGGAAATGTTAAAGGTCAAGTTTACATAATAAACAATATCCTTTGATGAAACAAAGATATCTGGCATACCCCAAAAGACCAAACCAAGTAAAGCATTTAGGGAGGTGTTTGTTTTAGGAATGGTAATGCAAACACAAATGTAATCAGATCAAGTTGTTAGCGTCAACAGAATGGGCAAAAACATAAACCTGTTTGTTTGAACCAATGTATCGACAATCTATTCAGCATTCCAACATCTATCAATTCATACGACCCGATGCAAAAGAATACTCACAAATGTTCTACTAAAAAATTTTCACAGGACCCAGTAATTAATCTTGTAATAAAATCTAGGAACACAAGAGATTGAAATTACCGTCATAAATTAGTTAGATCTGGATAAATTTTACAGCAAATCAATTATACAGAACTCCACATGGGTTATCCACATGAGGAAGGAGCTCACGGTGGGGATTTGGGTAGCTACAGCCGGGAGTGAATAGGCATGGGATCTGTTTACGCGGCATTTACTTACAGTGCACGGTTAACAAACACATCTAACAAGTTGTGATGATGTAGTAATACGATAACGGATTGGAAAATTCTGAACCAACATTAAACCCATTAAGCTACGCGTGAGGGGCGGCCAACCAGCTATGCCATGTGGCGCAAGCTGGTTGGCCACGGTGAAAATGCTTTTGAAATATTATTTTTAGATGGTAGTAAGGAATTTTTTAAAATATTTCTTTAGATGGAGGTGATGGCCCCACATATTTTTTAACTGGAGAGCTACATAATGTGGCGCTTGCTAGTAGGTTGCGTTGATGATATTTTCTTTTTATTTTTACTTCTTTTCTAGATGGAGGTGAGGATTTTTTTAATGTTCTTAGATGAAGGTGACAACTCCGTCTATTTTTTTAAATAAAAACGTATGCACAGTTTCCTCTCAGACTAGCCACAACGGGAGTAACTTCAGCAGTGAGTTAATGAGGAGAGAGGTAGTTATAGTAACTTAGCTAGTTACTGTAACATCACATATCCCAATGCAATATGAGTCTATAACCTAATAAATGGAGTTTTGCATGTTACCACACTTATGTTACTACCCACTACTACCTCCGTCCGGGTATATAAGTCCGGTGAGCCAAGAAGCCGTGTACGTTTTTTCAAGGCCGCTGGCTGTAGGCAGTTACTTTTCCTTGATCCGGCCGCTGGACTTGCGCTTGACTGGCTGGTGATGCGCGTGGGTAGCGGCATGCAGAAACCGAAGAGGCAAATGGGCTGCCTGCTGTAAATGTTGGCAGGTGCTGGATTGGTTGCATGCAAAGTGAACGAGGCAGCTAGCTGCATGCAAAGCTGCTCGTGATTTGATTGGCTGCTGTTATAAAGCGTTGCTGGTTATTATTGATTTGCCTTGGTCCATGTGTTTTGGCTAATGGGCCTAATAATCCCGGACAGAGGTAGTAGGTAGTAATATAGTCTAGGGATATGTGTATGTTACTCACCATTGTGGCTAGTCTCAAGTGGCGTCACAGGATAGCGCCCCAACCACCTGTGTGCATTAACTTGCTCATTTATTCATCTTCCCGTCAACCACAAAGGCACACGAAACTGCCTCAAACACCGCACCATTGCCTGCACATTACCTCCCCTTCCATTACTCCCTCATTACTAGTGTATGATCATTTTTTCAAACATTGATTTTTAGAAAGTTGTGAATTTTAGAATTATTCATGATTTTTTTAAAAACATTTTTGGTTAAGAAAATATTTAAGAACTCTAAAATATGTTTATGAATTTACAAAAAAATCATCAATACAAATGTTCATGGCTTCAAAAATGTTCACAACTTCAAAATTATGTCCACGAACCACAAATATTTGTGGTTCGCAAATACATTTTCAAATTTATCGTTCGCGAACATTTCTTAAAGTCGTGAACATTTTTTCCATATTCGCGAACATTTTTTGAAACCATGAATTTGAATCTATTTGGAGTGAAGTGCATTTATCATTCCTGGAATTTATTTGATTTTTCTTTTGCATATTTTCACCACCAGCATTTACCTTGCAGGGCCTCATGTCCGACGTGTCATGGGTCAACTGCGCCAGTTGGCCGGTCAGGCGTGGTCGGACATATTTTGATTCTGAATGACACACTGCACTTCGAGAACCTGGATGCCGATTTTCATAGTTTGAGGATCTACAATGATACCCCTAAAATAGTTTAGGGACCTACAATGCACTTCAATCTTTTAATTCCCATAGTATATATTTGAAATTTCAATTTCATATCTACGTTGTTGTTTTATTTAAAAAGGATGGTCATCTTTCTTTGCCTGCGTAAGATGGGCCTCTTTTTTGCCCTCTTTAAATTGCCATCTGATGAGAAAAAAAGGAGAGATTAAAATGCAATACCAAGTCTCCAGGGACGTGTCACTAGCCACTGCGGGGGCTGTACTGTTTCCAACGGCAATGTGTTCGATGTCTTTCATCTTATAGCGAATGAGTTTTAAAAAAAATATAATGTGGCTGCGATCCCACAATCTTATATTTACTAATCGGAAGCACCATACGAGCCTCCACGTTAACCCTTTAGAACTAATCTAATTGTCCGTAGGATCTCGGTATTAATTATTCACAGCCATCGGATGAACTATTGGAGTCCTCACGTGTTGTCCCACCTCAAGGTTCTTAAGGAACTCTATTATCATGAGTTACTCATCAAATAAAAACATCTCCATCACGTAATCTTACCAAATAAAAAATCTCCATCACGTCCCATAAAAAAAATCTCCATGACGTAATCAGCCGTTCCTCCACCAAGGCTCAGCTACGTCATGGACAGATCCCAAATTCCCAACGCCGCTCCACATAATCATCCTCCTTGCATGTCCCCTCTCCAATCTCCATGATGTATTAAACATTGAAGTTCCATCTATGTTTCTATCCATAAAGAATTATCCAGACCAGCCTCTCTCTGATCCCCTTCCTCTCTTCTGCCCAACCGTGCTGCAATCCACCATACAGAGCAGGAGATCCTTCAAATTTCTTAAGCTTCCAAGTCTTACCACATTGCAATCCACGATATGGGGTAGGAGATCTGTAGGCGTTAGTTTGAATCAGGCCAGGAGGCATCCATTGTTGGTGAGGCTGCATCAAACAATATTCGCATATACACTGCCTCCTGTCGCTCCTCCCATGCACTTTCATGGACACCGTCGCCCCTCAACATCAAGTTCTTTTCTAAAGGCAAAACCTGGCATGAATCAAATACGATACAAGGATGGGGAGAAAAAGATGAAAGCATTGTGTTGGAGATATGTCATACAGGACATGGTGCCGGACTGAGTTGTGAGCCAATCATCAAGGTTGCCTGTAACCACAAAGGACGCCCACTAACATGCCTGGCAAGCAGCACCAGAAGCCCAACTTCACCGTCAATGAGGACGAAATCAATCCCCAGGACCCAGTAGAGCTATGCCTTCTAGCCACTTTCCTCTAACCTGTTCCTCCGTGCAGCAATTGATCCTGCTCACCATGTATTTGAGGTAACGTCTAATAGAACTCCAATGCACCAATATCATGGTTATTTCTTCTGATTGGATTGTGGAGATTTTCAATTGAAAAGAAGTTTTTTTGCGAATGTAATTGAAAAGAAGTTAACTAATATAGAAATTCTGGCTCACATATACTCGCACTTCAGTGTAATTCTAATGTCATGAATTAGGATGCAGTGCTCTACTTGCCCTCTCCACCCAGCCGTGCTCCCCTTGGGCTCTCCACTCTTTCCATCGAGAAGAAAAAGAAAACAGGAACTATGACCGTCATCTCCCTCGAAAAGAAAAGAAGAGGACCCCTACTAGAGAAGCAGATTTTGTCTTCCCATGTCTTTTTTGTAATAGAGTACAATCTGGCAGGCGATGCGGCAAGCAATCCGGCACGAGCGGTCTACAATATTGGCCGGTGCAGGTGCAGAGAACTCTCCTCCGACGCAATCTCCAAGTACTCATGCACCCCCATGCCGCTAGCAATAAGTATCTGCGATCCACATGCGGACTGCAGCAATAGTAATTGGAATAGGAATTTGAGAAATCAGTCCACGTCGTCGTCGGTCGCCAGTCATGAGCAATTCATGGACGAGTACATGTGGTGGCCTGTGGTTTTACAATGGCATGCACACGTGTCCAGGCTTCCCAGGTGATCTCTACACTGCAAGCATATGGCAGGAGAAAACGGGTTTAGGTGGCCTTTTGCAATCTTTAGACCACAACACCCGTCATCCCAATCACCAACACCCCTCACAGCTTTAATTGATGACTACTGCAAATCGATCTTGCTCTGGTCCTCAGCCGACCCATCTCGCATAATCTATGAAGGTTTCTCCACTGTGGGTGATATTTCATCTTGAATATCTTCAGTTTTCCTCTGTTTCCATATGGATTCAAGCAACCTGACGCAGAAGCTAGCGCTAGATTACTGGCGCATTCCAGACAGAGTATCCCAATCCTGCTTTTACTCATCGGTCAGTCCATTGTTGTGTTTGCATGATCCCTGAAGTTCTGATTTCAGACAAAAAATATTACTAATAGATTTAGTTTCTTTTTGGAGTTTTAGAACCCTCACTTTTCAAGGTGTCTAAATAATCCTGCCATGTTGCTTTGGACATTTTTAGTTGCAGCTACAGTTTAGTTAGTACAAATGTGTTTGATATCTGATGCTTTTAGTTCTCAGCACATGTGATAAAAAAATTGTACTTGACATGATGCCTCTAACTCAGATTTGTATTCTCAGGGGTGATAAAGGAGATACGGTATGGATCAGGTTTTTCAATTCGCTTTAAGAATACTTTTATATATTTTTATCTCCCAGTTGACTCTTATACATATATGTAGTGTGCTGAATAATACGTGTGTTAAGTCAGGCCTTCTCAACGTCAATTGCAACAACTAATTAACAGAGGTCTGTGCCATGCACAGTAACATTACTATGACATTTATGAGTATGGATGAATACAAGGTACTATGTTATATACCTGAATTTACTCTATCATGTGAACGTACTACTTTATGTATTTTTAACATCCACTACTATATAATCCTGCTCAGTTATATTTATATAACAAAACTGAAAGGATTGGGGGAGTTTGGAATAATCTATTTAATTGCTTACTCTATGTATTTTGACAAAAGGAGTTATCCCAGGAATAAAATGAATTCCTCCGAGAGCATTATCTTCAGTTTTCCCCAAATTATCGTAGACTCATAGTAGGACTATACAAGAGGACCATCTCAATATTAATTTAGTTCTTAAATGTGTGCAGGCTTTAAGATTTTTTTTGATTTCGCTTCTCAGTTCGCTCTCACTACAACAATATGACAAATAATCAAAAGATAATTAATTACATTATTGGACATAATATAAAGATTATGATTTGTGCCGACCAATGAAGGTATACGTGGACATGTCAATGATTCTTTTTTTCAAAAAAGAAGAACAAATCCCGGCCTCTGCATCGATTGTTCTTGAATTGTCGCCATGTGGATTTCCATACGTAGCCAATTGAATTATTTGATTGTGGTTTACGCATATAATAACAGTGCATCTTCCACGAGGAAATAATTCACTGATTTAATGTTTCTAACTATAACTTCCATTCTAAACTTTTAGATTGTCTTGAAGATCTTCAGGTGTTCCCGACAAAGATCCATAATTCTACAACGATTATCCGTCATACACAGAAACACAGAGGGGTCGGATTACTCTAATGTTTGGTTTATGCAAGGTTAATGTGGATGTTGCAGTGGCATAGCCCGAAGACGTAGGTGTGAGTAAGCAACCCCGTTAATCTAAGAAATAATTTATTTGTTTAATCAAAAAATTCGATGGGTGATTAATAAGTGCATTCTCATATCTGGCTTACATATGTCTGACTTACAACTATAGGTAGGACTTCACACACACGTACTCTACATCGAATCAAAGGATAGTTCTCTATTCTCCATATAATCTAATAGCTAAATAATACATAAAAAAAAGCATTATAGAACCTGAGGTAATCTATGTTTTTTGTTACTAGCCCGTGCAGTGGCACGGGTTCATGACTAGTAAAATTAGTGCACATCAATCTGATGAGAGAGAGTGCGTTCGCCAGGACTGTCCCCCTGGCTAACGGTCGGCAGTTTCATTCTGCTAGTGAAGATGCTCCTCCAAGTGCTACCGCGCCGGTGTTCTCCTTAGATTCCCTTCCGTTTCTTATAGCATCTTCAGCCGTTGAGCCCCCTTCTCCGCTTGGGGGGCTGTCGGCGAGAATTTTGTCCTGGGAACGAAAAAAATCTTGACCGCTTTGCCCGTCCGCGCGTCCTCGCCTCATTCTTGCCCCCGCTGCTATGGCCGCCCTTTGCTCGCGTCGCGCCTTTCGCCACCAGCGCCTGCTGCTCGTGCCGTGGCCTTGGCTCTCCGTGGCCGTCGCCGACCGGAGAGGAGGAAGAGGAGGAGGGGGCCTACACCACACCCGACCAGCCCGGCCTCCGCCGCTAACCGGCGCGCTGGTGCCGGGGCGCCCGTGGCGCCACAGCGCCGCCCGGTCGTGCGATCACGAGGTTGCGCCAACCGGGTGAATGGCGTCGTGGCCGGGGCCGCCCGTGGAGCGCGGGAAGGAGGAGGTGGAGCGCGCGAAGAAGGAGGAGTGCACGGGGCCGCCCGTGGGGCGTCGACAGGGACGGTGTTCTGCGACGGCGTTGGTGCCGGCGTCTTGCGGGAGGAGGTGGTGGAGGAGATCTTGGGCGTGGTCGGGGCGGCGCCGAGGAGGATCGATAGCCATGGCCCGGCGAAGCGGTGGAGAGGAGGCACGCGTGGCGACGGGAGGAGGAAAAGGTGGGGGAAGAGAGAGACGAAAAGGTAGGGAGAGAGAGAAAAAAAGATGGGGAAGAGAGGAGATATGTCACTGCAGGTGGGGCGGCCTTTGCAAAGCAGCAAAAATTAGCCCCCCAGTGTTCCCTGGTTTGGGTTAGACTGCCAATTATTGCTTCATCCGGTGAAAAAGAAGACTTCGGGGCCACGAGTGGGAAGATTTTTATTTGTCGGCGTGCAAAAACGTGCTTGAGGGGCCTTCCTGATGGGGCGGCTGGAGATGCTCTTAGGCTAGTCCTTTTTTTTTTGGGGAAGGCCATCATGGCTAGCTTTATTAAAGCTTTAACTAGGAATTACATCATCCAAAAATTTGGGAATAAGACAAGCCGGAGGCTCATTAACCCAACTACTATTGATCTTATTACAGAAACTATGACTAGCTAGCACATGAGCTGCTTGGTTCGACGAACGACCACAATGCTTAAAAGTAACCTTCCCAATAAGCGAAGACACATCCATACACTCGGCAAAAATGGCAGCAGCAGCATCCCACCATCTGGTTTGGCCTGAGCAGTATTCAATAACTGTTGACGAATCTGATTCTGCTTCTACTCTAGGGAAACCAAGGGAGTTTGCAAAAGCGAGACCGTTTCTCATTGCCAGAGCTTCAGAGGTGACAACAAAAATGTCTGAAGCAATCACTTCTGTCAGCCCCCACCATTGCCGGAAGCCCAAGATACTTATCCGATAAGGCTAGTTCTTTTCTAGTTTCACTAACTTATTATTGTCAAAATAAGCCAAAAGTGCAAAAGCTCACTTAAACCCGAAGGGGTATAGGGAAATGGTACTATTGTTTGAGCATATTACAATTACAACAAAAATGCCACTGGCAGGCCCGCAAAAATAAAAATAAAAAAAAAGCAGGCGAACATCCCAGTCCCGCTCGCAGGCCTCAATCCCCTTTCCTCCCCCTCTCTCACGCGAAACCCTCGCTCGGTTTCCTCCAGGCCGCCGCCGGTCCCTTGTGCGCAGCTCCCTCCGGCGACATGGCGGGCGGCTAGCTAGGCTCCCTCCTCCTCCGCTGCTCCTCCCGTTGGCGTGATCCGCCCCCTCTCCAAAATTTCATCTCCCCGCCTTCCGATCTAGCCAGACGGTCACGCGCACCGGCACACCAGGGATGATGAATCCCGGCTCCCGCAAGCGCCGCGCCTCGTCGCCTGCGCCCTCGGGCCCCGTCACGCTGCCGCCGCCGGGCTTCGTGGCGGACAGGGAGGAGGCGGCGGCCCGCGTGGAGCGGCTTCTCCAGTACCAGTTCAACAAGCGCTCCCTGCTCGAGGAGGCGCTCACCCATCAGTCCTTCGCCGGCGGCGCCGCCGCCTCGTACCAGAGGCTCGAGTTCGTCGGGGACGCGGCGCTCGGCCTCGCCTTCTCCAACTTCCTCTACCTCACCAACCCCACCGTCGGCCCCGGCGCGCTCTCCACGCTCCGGGCCGCCAACATCTCCACCGAGAAGCTGGCCCGCGTCGCCGTGCGCCACGACCTCTACCCGCTGCTCCGACGCAACTGCCCTCGCCTCGATCTCTTGGTATGTGCCGCTTAAGCGTCCTGAGTTAGAAGCCATAGATTTGGGGCTCTGTTTTTATATATAGATGTTGTTTTAAATCATCCCTTTTTACTGTCCGCTCGAGCGGTTCGACGGGCTTAATTTGAGGTCGAAACATAGAGCTAAACATCTATCTATAGCAGCTCTCGCCACATCTTAGTTTTGATTTAGTGATGCAAGAGTATGTTTAGTACTGTATTTAGCAATGCTGAAACTGGAATTGGTAAGTACTCCTGCCGCTCCATTCGGGTTCATAAGGCATAATGCATTTCAATTGTTAAGTGATTGATGTTATCTCTTGGAGATGTGGATATTAGATGAACTGTTTTTGGCTAACATTGTTATGTTACTGGTTATACCTTTATGCAGGTAGGACAGTTTATCCAGTCAGTGAAACAAGAGTTAGAGGATGACCTTGGCACTACGCCCTATGGTGGCAGTGTATTTAAGGCTCCCAAGGTGCTTGCTGATATAGTTGAGGCCATTGCCGCTGCTGTCTATGTGGATTGCAACTTTAATCTTGAGAAGCTCTGGAAGGTTTGTAATCCATCTTTCCTGTTATTTCCCATTCATTAATATGTTGATCTGAGGTTTCCAGAAAATAACTTAACTAATAATTCCAGTCATAATATGCTGATAAAAATCTATGTAATTTTCTATGAAGAATCGTATGATTTCATTTTGGTATGACCAATCCAAGATAGCTTTACTAATAATATTTGTGAAAGTTAAAAAAAATGGACCTCTGCTCTCTAAAACGACATATTTGTTTACGGAGAGAGTAGTTCACTAGAATAATGGGTGGTGAATAATGATTATCACTGTTTATTATGTAGGTAACAAGGTTCCTCTTTGAGCCCATTGTCACGGCAGAAACAATAGATGAGCAACCCGTGTCTACGTTGCATGAACTGTGCCAGAAACATGGGAAAGATATAAAATTCAAGACTTGGCAGAAGGGTGGAACAACGGTTGTAAATGTATTTGTTGGTGGGGCACTTGTTGGGATGGGCTCCTCAGAGCAGATGGTAATTGCTAAGCTCAATGCCACAAGGGATGCATTAAGCAAGCTTTTTGGTGGAGGCAATCAGCAAGTGTTGACAATTGGAGTTGGCCATGGATCGGAGGTTGAGGTTGGAGAGCTTAGGGAATGCAAGCAGAAGCTTATTGAGCAGTGCAGCAGGAAGCATTGGCCAAAACCCATCTTTAAGTAAGATTCCTGACTACTCTGTCAGTTTTTAGTTTTATATATCCTGTTCACTAGTTGAACTTTTCATGCAATGCTCCTCAGATGAGGCATCTCTTTCCCACACCTACACTACAATTGTTTGTTGATCATATATTTGTTCTGGGCATCTTTAGAACTGTTTCACCGCTGCACATTTTATTTTGTTTCTTTATTGTAATTTCACCTTTGTTCCCATTTATCTTAGGGTAGTAACCTTTGGTTATTTCTGTTAAACAACCTTACTAGGTAAATAGTACTTTGACCTCGGTAGGTCTGGAGCAGACTTGTCGAGACCATCACTCAGATGCAGTACGGAAACCACTAGTTTGGTTTGATTGCCAAACCCTACTGCATGAACACGTGGGACAGAGATACCTGATCTGAGTGATGGTCTGGACAAGTATGTTCCAGACCTGTCACTAGGTCTGGAACATACTTGTCCAGACCATCACTCAGATGCAGTACGGAAACCACTAGTTTGGTTTGATTGCCAAACAGTATAGCATGAACACGTGGGACAGAGATACCTGATCTGAGTGATGGTCTGGACAAGTATGTTCCAGACCTGTCACTAGGTCTGGAACATACTTGTCCAGACCATCACTCAGATGCAGTACGGAAACCACTAGTTTGGTTTGATTGCCAAACAGTATAGCATGAACACCCCCACCCCCCGCCCCCAAAAAAAACTTGAGTACATAGTTCTTAATTCAAAATCTGTTCAGTCATATCTTTTCTATTACCAAAAAAAGGAAATTTCTGAATAAGATATGTTTAAAAAATATAGAAGTGGAAACCAAAAGTAACTATTTAGATTAAACTTGTTTTGTTTCTCTTAAGTCCTGATTTGCTGGGAATTCAAGCTTCAGATTGCAAAGAGTAATGCCATACTCCATAAACTAAAAAAAACTATATGCTAATGCTGTTGGGGAAGCTTTCATGTTGATTTAATACTCAAACCAGAATGATTTCTTTATTTTGTCTGAATCATGGTTGTACTATATATACCGTCCTTGGGAACTCATAAAATCAGTTCAGCATTCTTTGTACATTTTAGCATCTTAGTTAGTACTAAGACATTTCTGAAATGAAAAAAGTGTACACTTTTCAACCTTAAACTATGGGTTGAGCATGTCTTTTCAACCTAGAACTCCAAAACTGTCTAAAACACTACCTTGAATTATAAAAAATGTGCACTTTGTTAGTTTCCGCCATCGTCGTGTTTCACAAAGTTATTTTGACTAAATCGGCAGCTACTTGACATGATTATTTGTATGTATGCATTGAGCCACCTTGCAGTCAGCTACTATCTTAACCAATCAGAAAAATAGAAAATTGATGGGCATGTATCCTTGCTTTATCCCATTCTTTTTACTGCCCGCTGTTACTCCGGGCATTGTCCCACTCCCTCCATCGCTTTTGTGTTCCATCCTAGTAGCCCATGCCCACATTTCTCCTCTCTTACTTCCTGTAACATTCATCCCCTATCTCGCTCCCATATCTGTTTCTGCGCGCCTAGCCTACTTCATGCTGTCCCCACCCACACACAGAAATCACCCACTCACACATCTTCCTTTCCATGCACCTGTCACCATCCTTCCTCACCTTCAGTCTTGACCTTACCGTGTTCGTAGAGAAATATATTGAACAAATCAAGAAAACCCTAACTTCCATACATGTTGGCAGCCTGATCCTTCATGGTTCTTGCTCAATAGTAGTATTATTATCCCTCTTTTTTCAGAAAATGGGCAGTAAACGATGACGTGAAAAAACTCTTTGCGAGGACCTCGCATCACCCTCTTGGGTGGGTTGTGGGTTAGGTTTTCCCATCGCCACCGCTACTCTCTTCATGTCCTCCCCGCACCGCCGTCACCGGCCATAGGCCGGCTCACGACGGCGGCGGGGCGCTCCTCTCTCCCTCTACCCTTGCTCTTCCTCTCTGTACCTCCGCGCATGGCGTTGTCAGCTACGCGGCTCCGAGAACTGTGGGGTTCCACTCGGGCATGGTAGTGTGCAACTCCCGTGGTGTTGCGCGCACGGGCGACACGTTCTTGGCCGCGGCCTCGGCCTGTTGTTGCGTTGGGACGTGAGATGCCCGCCGAGGCATGGAGGTGATGTGCATCGCTGGATCTGTCCAAGAAGGCCAGTCCATGGCCTTGTTTCTTGGCCTCTGCAGTGGAGCTATTGTCCCCCATCGTCGGCGCATGGGGGCAATGCGGTCATGGCCTCCGACCTTAGTCCGTCGGTGCTTTGGGCTGGGAGGTGCTTGCCCACGCATATAGTTGCCGCCCTCTGCTAGATCTGACCAGGAGGGTCGGTCTGCAGCCTCGTCCTATGGCCCATAGGGTGCATCTGGCGCGCCAGTTTCTTGCATGTTCACTAAGATCTGGGCTGAGTTGCAGCCGCTGTCACACCAATGGTCATCATCCATGTACTGCTTCTATCCAAACATATTTTGTCTTCTGATGCATATCATGGTTTGATGATCTTTACGTCCCTGGAGAGAAGGTATGGATATTGGTTCAGTCAATCTTTCATCGTGATATTCAATTCATCAGAAACCACTAGGTGCAACATGGAAGTAAAAGTATAGCTTTGGATTGTAATGCCATTATGTTTGGGTGGTGGATTGAGAATTATTTTAATTTAACTGATGGTTTTAAGTTGAGATGACCAGCAAAGTTTAGTGACACATTGGGGATTTGAATGCTTACCACTCATTGCATTATCTAACTTGACATTTTGCCTAGATCAGCCCTACACAGTTGCTTCATTGTTTTCTTTTTTTCAGGTTAGAGAAGGAAGAAGGCCCAGCACATGATAGGACATTTGTTTACTCCGTTCAGGTAGAAACCCAAGGTGGTATTTGGGTAACTTTAAGTGATAAGATGTCAAGGGTAAAGGATGCGGAGAACTCTGGCGCGCATGAAGATGTTGGAACATCTATTGAAATTGTGAGATCCCTATATTGTCCTTTGGAGAGAACATATTTCTATTTCTATCCCTTTGTCAACCTTAGGCTGAGGTTGTGTCTAGCAAAAATAATAACAATACAAAAATGTATTGCATCCCTTGACAAAAATGATGATTCAAACTTTTATATGAATGTTCCTTTGCCGGAGTTAGGGATCCATGCACTTGAATTCTGACACATCCTGGTGGCGACTACTAGGAGTAGGAAGGAGATCCTAGAAGCCTACATCGTGGTGGTGACTCTTAGCATGTAGGTGGGAGATGAGCTCAAGAGAATAGAAGGAAACGGTGGTGAAGGGAGAACCAAAGAGGTGAATGAGGATGAAAAAGATGCACCGGATTTTCTGATGCGGGTTCATCCTGTCCATGCCGATGAAATCATATAGTTTAAAAAGCGCTGTTATGAGATTTTCGTGCAAAAAGAGCATTGGGACAGAAGTTAGCCTTCCTATTTATCGGTGTAGCACTCCGGTGGTCAGATGCAGTTGTATACTCGTCAGTTTTTTTTAGCCAAACAGATACTTTAAAGCCATGTATATCAGTGTAGAATCCAGTGTTAAGACTGAAAATTTGTTTATAAGCTTGAAATAGCATGTCCATCTCGATAGTAATGACATGGGCTTCTTTTACATAAATATCACGTAGAAAGTTGTAAGGATGAGAAATAAATTTCCACGTAAATAAAATAAAATCAGAAAGTAACTATGAATAAATTAGTTAAATTAACAAACTATACATATACTATGATTAGGAGATGGTATAATATTCGCCCACAACCATAGGATTGATGGTTATGAAATTTAAATATATTTTTTGGTGAGCTTAGATCAAAACGAACCTCATCCTAACTCATGTTTTCTTATATTGGTATAGATTTGCTTAGTCCGTTCAAGAAATTCTCTGGTTTGTGGTTGTTGAACTGTGCTTTTTCAACAGTTGCTTTTATAAACACACTAGGAAAATCTTAGAAGATGCAATTTTCTTCTGTTAAACAAGCAGCGAAATTGGCAACCCGAGTTATCACAACCCGCTCAGGTCATTTTCAATTCAGTGATTCACACAGTAACAAACAAAATATAGGCCTTCGCTCGCGGTCAATGAACTATGTCGTGACGAGCTATGTTTCTGATATATGGAAATTTAGCCACATTTTAGGACAGTAAAACTGAGCAGCTTTCCAACCATCTAACACCCTGCGCGTTTCTGGACATCCATTTTCGTCACTTGGGCAACCTTGAAGGTTAGTCTGTTGTCTTCTCCGGCTTTCACCATACATTCTGATTCCTGGCCCAAAAAGTCCTAGAGGGCTGCTTTTCCAGAGGAAAGTTTGAAGCCCTATGGTAAACTAGGCTGAGAGAGAGAGAGAGAGGGAGAAAGGAGGGAGGGAGGGAGATGAGGAGGAGAGGGAGAGAGAGAGACGGGGGTGGGGAGCGAGCTGACGCGGACGGTCTCTGCTAGAGAGAGGAGGTGATGTATCGATCGGTCCCACGGTTCAGGGCAAGGAGAGCCTGCGCGGGAGATGTAGGCCGACACCATGGCTGTTTGGCTGAGCACAACTGCCCCGCTGGGATTTGAAGAAGCCATCATCCTTCAGTTTCTCTGCAGGCATTCATGGCAGGTGATGTGCCCATCCTTCCGTTGACTCGTTACAGGTACGTGTATTTATGCCCCTACCACTCTTCACTAATTCTTTCCACTCCGGCAACACAACATCCATTAGCATGGTGCTCGGCTAGGTTCCCCTATATGTCTTTCTCGTTCATGTACAATTCCTTCTTACACCAAACAATTACATTATCCTGATATCCTCTCAATCCGAAATTTTGTGCAGGTGATGTTCATACTGGTTGTGGTCAATTTATTTCGGCAGATCTTGGAGGCTGGTACTCCCATTTCTTACTTCGGAAATCCTTCAACTGATAATTTCCGATGGCCTCTGGACAGGTAATTACTTCAAGTGTACTGCCAGACCTTATCCTTCCTTGTTTTACCATTCATGTTTTTACGGTGCACAATTGCTTAGATTATATATTTTGTCGACCCCTGGATGGGAGATGAGTCTTTGTGCTTGTCATTATTTAGTATAATTTCCAGTTATAATGTAATTGTCTGTGCCTGGTATTGTCGAAGCAGATTTCTTGGACTTCTCATTGGAAGTACATAATTAGAATTTAAAGTCTTGGATTCAGTCATAGTCAAGTATGTTTGGTCAACTTGAATGATTCTTGGCATAAGCTATGCTTAGTACTGCTCAAGTATTTAGTTTTATTTTACAGAATGGCCACATGAGATTCTCCCAGAAATCTATATTGGTGTGAATTGGTTATGTGGTATCTATATACACAAGTTGCGCATACAAGGTGTTGTTTTTGTACTACGAAGGAGAAAGTTGATCACCTATTTATTTTATGGCGGCAACCTAATATGGTGGTCAATTTTGGAAATAAGAAACACTGCTTGTTTTGAAAAGGAATCTTTTATCTTCCTAATCAGTTTTCGCGTTCCCTACTTTGCTACAGATTTGTTTTTGTTCCCAATTGCAGAATAGTGGAGAGGGAGCAGGCTTTGGAAGCTCGTGTATTTGTTGGGATTAAAGTTTTGATCAACCAAGAGGTTGAGAAGCTGCTACGTGCGTGCTAATTAGCTTGTGTTGTGTGCTGATTAACCTGATGCCTTTCAGATTTTAAGCTTTTGCTGTGCCCCAAGCTTATCTTTGAGCTTTCTCCTTTTGCATGACTTAAGAATGTTGCTGGAGGCTACTCCTATTGATAAATTAATGGGAATACAGATTTATCTGACCTCCCAAAAATGTCCTGAAATTGTACCATGTTGTGTAACTTTAATTTTGGAGTGAATGATGGCTATATCGATACACATACATAGTTTTTACTTATGACTTCCCTTCTGTCCAGGCTTACCCTGTATACAAGTACAATTATGTAAACTGCTTCAGTATCCCCATAAATATTGTTATTTTCTGCCCATAATATTGTTTTCTCACCATTTTATTTTATTGATGGTATGGTCCCTAGCATTTATATGGTGATCCACAATGAATTTTCTTAAGTTATATTCTAATATGTAATCTCAAGTTATTTTTTATAACTGAGCTTGTTTAACTTTTTTTCTGATTTGATGTCTTGTCCTTGCTTTCTTCTCTCTTCATGATCAGGTCTATTTGGACAAAGCTTGCTCGCTGATGTAAGCAAAGAAGTCTGTAAGAATGTAATTCATGTATATATTTGCACTAATAACCTCTTGAACTATGGAATATAATAATACATGTCTCGTGAAATTTTACAGAATAATGATTTTTCACTGAGATGGTAAAACTGGTATGTTGTGACACCATGCACAACATACCAGTTTTACCATCTCACATGCAAAACCAGCAGATAGTTACTCGAAAAAAGCTCCTCCCCCCGAGCCGCTCCCGTGAGCGACTTCGGGGGCAAACCCTAGTGACCCCGGCTCGACCCTCCCCTCCCGGCCTCCCTCCCCCGCCACAAGGCGCGCCCGGCTGGCGTAGGTTGTGGCGGGGCGCTCCCCTCGGCACTTACGGCGTGGGGCGTGGGTTGAGCACGCTGTGAGGCGTCGGGCTGCTGTGGGGCTCGATGGCGTGATGGTGGGCGTGCGGAGCGGCTGTTCCTTTGCCTGGCGGCTGGTGGCGGCGTTCCGGGTCTTGGTCGATGCGCTGTGGCGCGGGGGTCCCCGCGGCCAGATCTGGCGCCGGCGGCCTGTCGGCTGGCTGGCCAGGGCTGCGGATAGCAAGGCCCACGCCCGTCTCCTCCCTGTTACTTGCTGGGGTAGGGGAGGCGTGGTGGCGGCGGTGGTGCAGACTGGGGGTGACGGCCGGCTGCATTTGGCGGTAGATCTTGTTGCGCCTCGGTGTCGAGGGCTCCAGTTGGCTTGGGCTGCGGTTGGCTGGGGCCTCCGGGCGACTTGATGAAGGTAACAACGACGTGGTGGTGGCGGCTGCGGTGCGGACCAGAGACTGCCTTGGGAGGCTTGCTTGGGCGTTACAGGCGGTGTCGGGTGGCACGGGCTGCGGACGCCTCCTCCATGCTTCGGGCGGGTGGATGCGACGCAGGTGGCGGTGACAATCTTCAACCGCGGCGCCTGGCGGACTTGGTGCTGTTGGTATGAGCGGCGCCTCGACTTTGGTGCGAGAGGCGGAGTGAGTCGCGGGGAGCCGATGAAGGTGGGTGATTGGTGGCCGGAGGTGCCGGATGCCATGGGGTCCCCCTGGATCCTAGTTGCCAGATCTGACAGGGCGATCCCCCCCCCCTCGAGGTAGTGCTAGTTGGCAATGGGCCGATGGCGCGGGCTGGCCGCCAGTGTTGGGGTTTGACTAGGTCCCCCTGCTGCGGGCTGGTTGCTCTCCTGTGGTTGCCTCGGCCGTTTCTCTACCCGGGTCGAGGTGGAGGCTCGTGGCTTGGTGGGGAGGCGGCCTCGTGTTTATGGCGTCGGTGTTGAGTTGTCGGAGGATGCCAGGGTGGCGAAGATGACATGTGTGGCAGGGAGGCGTGGGCAAGAAAAAGACGTGGAGGTTGGTAGGGAGGCTATGCCGCCACCTGCAATTCACACAAACACATACAGACACACACCCCGGAAGGACTTAGAGGGATGGCCGGGGCAGCGGCGGTTGGGGCAGGGTGAGGCGGCGCGGCAGCGACGCTGGCTGTAGGGTGAGAAATGACAAAATGAACACTCTTTTCAAAGTTTAGCGAAAAATGACCCACCTCTCAAACTTATACCTAATCTAATCATTTTTGTTAATGTCAATCTCTCGTGCATTGAACCTGCCTGTGTGGCTATGTCAGTGCCATGTATCTCGGCGTTGGAGAAAAATTAGTGTTTCGCGATCGAAATGGGTGTCATGGGAACAACGCCGTGGTCCGTGGCATGGAGCTTTTAGAGCTCAACGGCATAGTCCATGGAGTTGACCCTCCATCAACATTGCTCCATCATTTTTGCGACCCTCATGGGGTCAGTGCCATGGACTGTGCCATTGACCTCTAATAGCTCAACGCCATAGTTTGTGGCGTTGACATTGGAATCTTGACGCTAAGTATTTTCCAACACTGAGATATGTGGTGCTGACATAGCCGAGGTCAACAGGGGGAAAAGGGTTAGTTTTGGTTAATGTTTTGGTCTTTTGGAGGTGGTTTGTGTTTTGCTGGACATCAAGAAAAGGGACAATTTTGTTAATTCTCATGGCATGGGCAGCTGAAGACGGTGGTTCTTCCGGGCTATCCGTCTTGTCGTCGACGGTGGGCATGGTGGCAGTCTTGGTGAGTGGAGTCGAGTGGTGGCGGTGGCCCCCCTGCTTCGTCATGCATGTTCAGGCCGCAAGACGCCTGATGAACAGGACTGTTCCAAATCGACCATTGGGGAGCTCTGCTGCGGCCAACCGTGAACTTGCTCTGCTCCAATCTCTCTAGGACAGTAGAAGGCACACAGTTTGTCGATTGTGGCTGCCAAGACCCCCTTAATTATTTTTCCTCGGGTGACGTAAGTTTGAAGTTTTCTCTTTGGAGACTAAAAACTAAGATTGAAGTTCGTTCAGCTCATTTATTTATGTTTACTTGCATCTGCCTGAATATATTACAGCTTGTGTTTCAAGTTACGGCGCTAAACAGATAAAAGTGAGTGTTAGCTGTTAGTTACATGTGTCAAATTCAGCTAGGAACAAATATTGCCAGTGGGACACAAATGCTGTTCTGCTTCTGCCTGTAATACTATATGCTGTAGCTCCCTGTAAAAGTGATGTTTGCAGTTAGTTACACATATCAAATTCAGTTCAGAGCAACATTGCCAGTGGGATAAATGAGCGTTTGCAGAGTTAGTAGTTGCATACTTCAAATTCAGTTGAGAAACAATATTACCGGTGGTACACCAATGCTGTTCTGCTTCTGCCTGTTCAATACTATAAACCCCTATAATCTGTTCCAAATTCAGTTGAGAAACAATATTGTCGGTGGTACACCAATGCTGTTCTACTTCTGCATTTGTTTCTCTTCCTGTGTGTATACTATGCCCCCTATAATCTGTTCCAAATTCAGTTGAAAAACAATATTGTCGGTGGTACACCAATGCTGTTCTACTTCTGCATGTATAGTTCTTCCTGTGTGTATAATGCCCCCTATTTTGCTCATACATAAACTATTGAATCTGCAAAATCTGAGCTGAAAGTCCTTCTGTATCGGCTGATTAATTCTTGTCTTGCTTGCACAGAGTCAATTGATGGAGCCATAGTCAGTCAGATGAAGATCCTCGTCCTCACAACTCCGGGTGGTTGCGATTTCGGCTGCGTTGACTCGGTGCAGATGCGATCGCCGTGCCTGCAAGAGGACTCCCTTTAATCTAACAGTCGACTCACTGTTCAGTGCTTATGGCTCATATTGCTGTGTTCTTGCTGTGTGTATGTAACATCGATCGTGTGGCTGGCTACTGGAATTCAATCAACAGCTGTGGTCAGCGTTTGCGAGATCAGGGTGCCAGCATGGCTACTTACAGTTTAAGAAGCTTTGTTCGCAATGGCAGTGAGAGGTTTCCATTTCTTTTCCCTGGCTCTTTCTAAGTTCTCCCCTCCTGCCAGCTTGACTCACGAAAATGAGACGAGGCTTGGTATTCGCTGGTTGTTGTAGTTCAGTTCAGTTTAAGAAGCTTTTGTCGCAACCACAGTGAGAGGAGTTTCTATGTTTTTTTTCAGTGGCTGTTTCTGCTTTTCTTTTGGTAGTTTGGTTATTGTATTTCAGTTCTGGGGCAGTTTGTTTTATCAATTTCAGAGATGGAATTGAGAGCGACATGATGCTCCTTTTATAAAAAAAAAGGAAATGAGAGTAACAGGGGTTGCTAGTGCCTGATTGACACGGGCAACTGGGGTCATAGTAGCACTAGCGCTCAAGCTGGGCTTAATTTTTTTTTGTGGGTAAGCTGAGCTTAATATATTGACCCATTTTCCCTGGGCTGATCAAATCAGATCAGATCACTCTACTGACGTAAACTAAACATTACTGGCGTGACGCCACCACCCCACATAAGCTGAAAGCCTGAAACCAACCCACCAGCAGATGTGCAACGCATGGAGCAACAAGCAGTTTTGCGCCAAAGCCAAACCAAACTACCAAAGCGGCCGCGCTTGTGCGGATGGATGCCGGACGTTCTCTCTCCTCTGTCCAGCCGTACGACGACCTTTCGCCTTGGCCGGGCCGGGGTGCACCGTCGTGGCATCCGATTTGGCCGGCGTTCACATCGGTCCGTTCGTTCTGCATTTCTCTCATACAAAAAACAAAACATGGAGTCCCTTTTCTCCCTTGCTTTCGGCAGTGTGCTTTCTATCCTGTGCTGTCAGATGAGAAGCTAGTACGTGGTGCAGCCATCGCGTGCATCCGCGTGAGCATCAGATGTTTGACGACGGCCGGGCCGATGATGTTGAATAATAACAAAAGAAATCCCCGAAATACCCTCACGTCTGTCTGTCTGTCTAACCGCACGCGTGCGCTACGGCGATAGTGGCTGCTTTGCTTCCCCGCCGTCGCGTCGCGTGCGCGGCTCTTGCCATTCACGCCGTCGCCGGCCCCTGTCTCTACTTATCCGTCTTCTCCCGCCCTCCTTGTTTAGTCCCGCGCCGCCTACCCCGATCTGCCCATCAAAATAGCACACTGTTAGAGCATCTCTAAAAGCCGCGCTTCGTGCCGCACGTGTTCGGCTGGTTTAGCACGGCCGCCAAATCATTTCCGGCAATGCTTAAAATACAGCTGACACGCCGCCGCTTTCGATGGCGTGCAAAACTACAGCGCGCGCGGCACGCACAAACCACATATACATTTCAAATAGAAGAAAAAATAAGCAAATTAAACAAAATAAATCAACAATAAATAGTTCAATTTCGTTATCATTACAACCCAAACAAATAGTTTATCGTTCAGTACAACAAATACTGCAATAACACAACAAATAGTTCATGAACAATACAATGTCGAACGCAGAAATTATGCTCCTTGTTGTCCATGCCATGCCCACCACTCTTCAATCAGATCCTTCTGAAGATCATTGTGCATTGCGGGACGCCGAATGGCATGATAGGAGGCAACAAAACGGGCTACCCTTTCAGCCCTCCGTCGCACTCGCACGGGATGTCCCAAGAGCTCATACTGTGAGTAGTCTAAATCTTGGCCACGCTCGTTCTCGATGATCATGTTGTGCATGATCACACAAGCGTGCATGATGTACCAAAGCATTTTTTGATCCCAAAATCTAGCCGGTCCTCTCACAATAGCAAATTGGGCTTGCAAAATCCCAAAAGCTCTCTCCACATCTTTTCTAGCAGCCGCCTGAGCATTGTGAAAATCAAGATTTTTCTTACCTTCCGGCTTTTTCAACGGGTTCATGAAGGTTTGCCACTTTGGATAGATGCCATCCGCTAGATAATAGCCATAGTTGTACGTACGACCATTTGCTACAAACTGCACCGATGGCAACTCATCATTTGCAATCTTATTCATCAGTGGTGACCGGTTGCCAACATTGATGTCATTCAAAGATCCAGGCATTCCAAAGAATGCATGCCAAATCCAAGTCTTCTGGTCGGCCACCGCTTCAAGGATTATAGTGGAACCCTTTTTTTGGCCGTGGAATTGCCCATGCCATGCCTTTGGACAATTCTTCCAACTCCAATGCATGCAATCTATTGAGCCAAGCATGCCAGGAAATCCGCGAGCTTTGTTCATCACCAATAGCCTTGCGACGTCTTCAGCATTGGCAGATCTCAAATACTCCTCGCCAAACACTTGCACAATTCTCACTTCAAAGCGCTTGACACACATGATGGCTTGGCTCTCACCCATAGCCAAATGATCATCAACTAGATCAGCCGGGATACCGTATGCCAACATACGCAAAGCGGCTGTCACCTTCTGAAAGGTGCTATGCCCGAGCTCTCCGGCGGCATTCCTCCTTTGCTGAAAAAACCGGTCATGACTCGCTAGTTTTTCTGCAATGCGCCTGAACAAGTCGGTGCTCATCCTAAACCGGCGACGAAAATACGACTCCGGGTATGTGGGATTCTCCACGAAATAGTGCCTCATCAATCTGTTATGGGCATCAATCATATCTCTTCAAATTTTCTGCCGACCCATAACCGAACCACCGTGCTTCGGTTTTTTATTGATATGCATAGCTAGGATCATTGCAAGATCCTCCTCCTCTTTCATATCAAATTCTTCTTCGGAAGAATCATACGATGAACTCATCTACAATGTTCAATATTATACTGTAAAAACTACAAATAAAACATGCACCAAATTCATGAAGTTTGAGCAATACATACCTTGTAGGCGTTTTGTCGAACACCTTGCGGGCGCGGGGCGGCAGCGAGCGCTCGGGCGTTGTTCCTCGGACGAGGACGCCTTGAGGGCCGGGCGGGACTAGAAGGGGGGAGGCGGAAGCGCCGGCGCAGGATAGGCCGGGGAAGCGCCGGAGCGGTCGCTGGGGGGCGCGGGCGGCGGCGGCGGCGCGGCTAGATGGGGGTGGAAGTTGGAGAGCGAGCGCGCGGAAGCGGGCGCAGCAAATAAGCGACGCGCGATTGCGTTTTGACCAGTGCGCTGAACTACATATGCCGCGCGTGCTGTTTTTGCGCGCCCGCTGGAGCAACTATACCGGTTGCGCGCGGGCTAAAACGCCCACTTTTGCGGCCCGGCGCTAGTTTGGCGCGGCCGTTGGAGATGCTCTCAGTCACACACCTCAGAACTCGACCAAGCACATCATCTCCAGCTCAACAAGTACTACAACGACAGGCGGTCTCCATGGACGCGGTGGAGTCCTCGTCGCCGTACTCGCCGCCCTCGCTGCGCCACAATCTGCGGACCACCATCTGCGGCTGCTTCGGCTCGCCGTCATCGCCAGGCAGCGGCGCGGAGAGGCCGCACACCAGTGGCGGAAGTGCCAGGTGGTGGCGACGCGTGGCGGCCACGCAGGAGTTCAGGTACGACCCGCTGAGCTACGCGCTCAACTTCGACGACAGCGGCAGCGACGACGACACCCATGACGCCGCCTTTCGGTACAGGAACTTCAGCTCGCGCCTGCCGCCCTCGCCCGTGCCGGCCTCCAGGCGGGTCACCGCCGTCGTCATCGCCTGAACTGAACTGTAGTCGCTGCTGTCTTTTTTTTTACTGTGTAGGTCTTTCTGATGTTTTCCTCTCTAAGCGAGATCTAGTTACCTCCCTAAAGCAATTCAGGAGGTACATACCAGTAGCAGTAGCAGCATACGTACGTATAAGATTTTCCTTTCCTTTTTCTTTTTGAGTTTACGAGTCAATGTCCTGGTTGTTCCCCATGTAGCCGAAGCAAATTTATTTACAGAAAGAAGAAGAAGAAGCATTTGAACGAAGAATTGCCGCGTTTGGGTTGCTCTGCACTTTGGTGGCTAAAACAGTTTCATTTTTAGTTTGCTGAGTTTGTACTTGTACACTACTCTCATGAACTCTGAAGCAAGACACTTGTCAGAGTGTCGACGACGACGCTGGGTGCAGTAAAATGTGTCAATAAAGAAGGATAATCTCTCTCTCTCTCTCTCTCTGCGTGGGAGAAGGATAACTTCTGTCTTGCGTCATGATCATGTTGCAACATTGAGTGAATCAATGAGAGGCAAAATTTACAATCTTCATGGTTGAAAAGCCCGATAGCCACATTGTCTTCACTCGTGCGATCGCACCGCAAAACTTCATGATGGAGTTGGAGATGAAGTACCACCGACGCGTTAGCTACTTCGCATTGCTTTCATGGATGACGTGTAGGGCACACAGTTCTTTTGCTCATGAAACGGGGCATGCACGTTTTGCCAAAAGGCCGAGACCCCTTGCCTCATGCCTACAAAGTCCACATATACGCCCAACCACACATCTCATGGCAACTCATCCTCGATCACTGAGTACCCCATCGTGCTTACTCTAAAAACAACAAGAAGTTCAATAGAAAAGCTTAATGGCTTTTGAGCGGACACCTGTCGGGCATGGCGTCCACCATGCGTGGCATCAGCATGGAGGCGGAGGGTACCTGGCTACACAGAGATCCTTGGTGGATGGCATCATAGTTCGAGGCTGGGCAGGCACGTGGGTAGATGCTACGGACGTCCAAGGGTGACTGGGCGGCGGTCGGACAGGTACAACGGTGGCGGCGGACGAGTAGAGTGCGGATGAGGGCAAGGGGGAGCAGGGGTGGAGTGAAAGGAAAGTGGACCAGGAGAGGAATTTGAGTGGGACGAGGGTGTTGGAGTCCTACGTGGCAGTTGACTGGACTCCCGCAAAGCCCTTCAGTTTGCTTGCTGTTTGTGGGTAAGCGAACAGCTGGACATATTGGTCGACCAAACTGCATTGAATGACAAAATGCATCAGAACAACTCGCTCCGTACGGTTGCAGACGGTTTGAAGGTCCGTGTTGGAGATGACCTTAGCATACAATTTATGTAGCCTTTAATTTATCACCACTTACATATACGAGCCAGTGTTTGTGTCTTTCTGTAGGAAATTTGAATTTCGCCATTTTTTAAATTGTCCGAGCAGTTGCATTTTTAACAAAACAATTCTTCCAGACTTAGTGCAGGTTGTTTCCAGGGCTACATTGTGGATACATACATGGTCCTTACAATTCATTTTGCACGGACTGTCAAGAGCGTATATGGCATTTGGGTGCAGTCACCGCCAGATACTAGCACATAATGTGTTCAACAGGTTTGGCTGATGAGTTGCAGATATGTTATATATTGAAGCATGTAGTCGTATTATCAGGATTGCGGTCATGCTCTTTTACATTTAAGTTGTAATGGACGAATGACAACTCCACGCAAAAAGGAAAATAATAATAACTTTCAATAAAGATGAACATATATGCATCACAAATCACAATGATGCAAAGTCAGGATAAACCTCATAATCGAAGAAAAGAATCTAAATATTTTCATATATTTTTACTTTTTATTTTAAAGTTAATAATTTTCTGTAAATTTGATCAAATATAGGACAATTTGACATTTAATAAAAGCAATAATACACCGTATGTTTTTCGAACGGAATACACCGTATATATTTTAGAATGTTATATATAAAATGGAAAAAAAAATCCGGACCCAACGGCGGAAGGCACGAACGGACGCGGGTGGCGCCACGCCTGAGCCCACCACCACCACCACACCCTTCTCTGCTCTTCCCTCCCCTACCCGAGCTTGCCAGTGAACATTTCTTGTTTTCCTTCCTTCCCCGCGCGTCTCCACGCCCCAGGCTGCAGCTGCAGCTCCCATGGAGCTCGCGGTGAGAGCCGCGGCAGCTTCCTGCTCCTCCTACCCGTCGCTCCATCCCCTGGGCGCCCGCGTCCCCCACCGCCTCCGCCGCAGCCCCGGCCTGCCGCTGCCGGCTCGCCGGGTGGCCGTTGCCGCCGCGGCTGCTATCGCCCTCGACCCGGTACGCATGCACCCAAGACTCTAGCTGATTCTATCTTAGGAAAGAAGGGAGCTGGTTGTGTTTACTGTTTACTAAGAAATGGAGAATGGATTGTCTCGCACACCACATGTTTGGTGTTATGCCGAGGCGGGGCTTTGGCACTAATAACCTCAGTACAGTAATCAGTGGGCCCGAGCTGGTCCAAGTTTAGCAGAGGTTTTCAGTTTGGGGAGATGATGTGTGAGTCATGCATGACCTTCACTGCTGATACTTGGCCATGATGTGCCAAGATTGGACCTCACATGGTAGATTAGCGACCAAGTTTATTGGTCATGCAGCTGCTGATATCTGTAGTTCTGTTTCCTTACATGTATAGGATGCCTGGTCTCTGCAATCTAGCTTGTACTCCCTCTGTCCCTTATATTAAGGGACAGAAGTAGTACTAGTACTATTTAACACTCTAGATCTGATCTTGCTAACAAATTGCTCATGTGTGCTTCCGGAATGAAGCCTCTTGTTTAATACTGTATTGTATTTACTGAACAGGTTGTGTTAAGCATAAATGAATGTTTTGCACACCAGGTGTTTGATGTTATGCTGAGCTGCGACATTATTCATACTGTGTAAAACTGATGCTCGTTTATGTCAAAAGTTTCAGGACATAAAAAATGAGCAGAAAGCTGAGGTGTTTGCATGCCCTGTTTGTTATGAACCGCTGATACGGAAAGGGCCGCCAGGCATGAACCTGTATGTCCAAAGTCCATGAGTTTCCTTCATCTCTCATGCATATCTATTGGTTGGATTAGGATTTATGCTTTTTCGGCTTCTACGCATGTCCCAGGCCAGCGATTTATAGGTCCGGATTCAAGTGTTCAAAATGCAACAAGTCATTCACCAGCAAAGATGTCTTCTTGGATCTCACTGTCACCTCAGGAATGAAAGAATACAGTGAACTCAAGCCTGCTAGAACCGAGCTGTTCAGGAGCCCGCTCGTCTCCTTTCTTTATGAGAGGGGGTGGCGTCAGAACTTCAATCGCAGTGGCTTCCCTGGCGCGATGAAGAGGTACATTTCTAGGCTGCCTCACTCTTCTATTCCATAGCCTTAAGCTGCTACTTCTCATTAAGTTTCACTTCTTACATATATGGTCTGTAAATTCATACATCCATCGCAGGTAAGATTTCGTGCTTCATGTTTTGGTGTTGCAACAAAAAAATGATCACCACTCTTTCATGTCAATTCATGTTTTTATTCATATAATTCTGATGTACCGTTGGCTTTATCAGTTCCAAATGGCTCAAGACTATTTCCAATCAGTCACTGGTGGTATACTCGTTGATGTCAGCTGCGGCAGTGGCTTGTTTTCAAGGAAGTTTGCAAGCTCTGGGGCATACTCATCTGTGATTGCTTTGGACTTTTCGGAGAATATGCTCCGACAATGCTATGACTACATCAAACAAGAAGAAACCCCTATGAACACGTGAGCTTTCCTTATTTTGAGCTTCTACTGTGAGGCTTGAGAAAATGTCTTGCAACATCCCACTCTAACAAACCATCAAGTAGACAACTTGGGCCATCAATAATTTTTGTATAGAAACTAGTGCTTTATTTTAGGTTAATACCAAACAAGACTAAGATCTGTGCCTTCAGCATCCAGTTGAATGACATGTGCGAATCTGCTCCCTTATTTCAATCTATTACTACCTGAGAATGTTCTTTTTGTTCTACTTACAGTACAGTAATCATAAACATTCGTCAGCAGTATTCCATGATGCTTCTAGCAAATACTTACTGTTCCCTTCTATTGGTTCTGCAGGAACCTTGCACTTGTAAGGGCTGATATTTCAAGGCTCCCTTTTGCTTCATGTTCAATTGATGCCATTCATGCTGGAGCTGCTATCCACTGTTGGCCATCCCCTTCAAATGCGGTATAGTACCTGTCTCATTTGCACTTTTTTATTGTACATGGTTCATAACTTCATATAGTAAAACTGGTTTCTTTAAAATTGCGATTTTATTCGTCCAGTCCACTGAACAATTAGCGAATCCACAAAGTTTAAATCGCTTTTGGCATTACATGAGAAATACTGTTCCGTAGTTCTGTGAATTATTGACCACTCAATGAATTTGTAAAGTCAACCATGATAGTTTAATGCTTAGGTAGTATGCTTTGGACAGCTTTGTGCAAGAACAGGACATCGTGCGATGACCTGTGTACCTATCTTTTTGTTATATGAACTTATTCATCACCATGACATCTCCTCTGCTGCTGTTTGAAAACCAGATAGCTGAAATCAGCCGTGTGCTGAAGCCCGGCGGTGTCTTTGTGGCAACTACCTTCTTATCCACCCCCACGAACAGCGGTCCGTTCTCTATCGACGCACTAAGGCCACTGAGACAGGTAAAAGAAGTCGTCGATAGTCTAGCATTGCTACTTATTTTCTGCGTGGCAGAGGTTACGAAGGCTGATGCACCTTCTCTGCTATGTGCTGCAGATTGTTGGGCCAGTGAACAGCAGCTACAACTTCTTCACCGAAGGAGAGTTGAAAGACCTGTGCATATCCTGTGGTCTGGTCAACTACAGCAGCAAGGTGCAGAGGTCATTCATCATGTTCTCCGGGCAAAAGCCATAGCTGAGTATTGCATCCAGAGTTTCTTTGTATAGCCAGCCACTGTGTATATATAGTTGTGCTTTTTTATGGGTATATATATAGCTGTTATGGTTAAATCAGGTGGCGAAAATGTAACTTAAACATGCATTAGGCCGTAACCAAAATGCACGGTCTCTGACTCTAGGGAATCCAGTCATGGAAATTCATGAATACATCAGTCGTGTCGTACTATCACTTAATACGTGACATGCCAGTATTTCACTCCAGTGGATTATGTACAATGCTCTGACGAGATGTTAATTCTGGTGAAGTTCATGCATGCCTGTTGAAGTACTCCACCCCACTCTGATGAACAATAGTAGCATTTCTTCAGGTTCAGGCATTGAGCAAAAGTTTTACACCTGAATAATTGTGTTGTTTCTGCACCATAAATAAATTTTTAAAGTAGCTGCTGAACTATAAACCTTTTATGGTATCCATTTCTATCTAAGCTTAATAACGACATGAACGTCTATTAAAATCTTCAAGGGTACAGACTGAATTCTTTTCTAGAGAAAAGATCAAGAGGGAGGTTCCTGGCTCCAATTTTTACGGAATGGATGAAACCCAAGAGAGTATTGGTGCAAACAATCAGACCAGCTGAGTGAGTGACAGGATATCTTCATCAACCAAAATTATTCCAAGGATCCACAACAAACCACACCATACAGCACCAAGAAAGAAACTATCCTAGCTACTACTCTGCCTGCTGGCTGGCCTCAAAGTACAAGCAGCCATTGCTCAAGGTACAAGCAGAGTGGTGAAGAAACCTGCTGCTTGGCAGCGGCACCAAGCTTCTTCAAGTCGAGGCGTGTCACAGGTGCCCGATTCGAGCTATCAACTGCATTATTCCTCGAGCAGAGTGAGACTGCTTGAAGCAGTGTGTGTTACTGGTACATATCCATTCACCATTCATATCATATCACCATAAGCTTCCAGCAAAATGTGCCATGGTGGTAAATGAAAGGCAAGCTAATTACAGCACTGTAGCAAAACCAAGCCAACAGGTCGGAGGAGCGAGCGCTGTTCCCATTCACAGGGCAGTTAGGCAGGAGATAGAAGCTGCTCCATCCAGATGGTTCAATCTACTCTCTACTCTGGACACACTTAATATGACAGCATATGCTTCACAGTTCTTGAAAAACAACAGAACTATTGTTGCTGGACCATTGCTACACCAGAAGTACCATATGCCGTTTCTTGTAGCATTCGCGAGTGCGGCTTCATTTTCGAGGGTAATCAGCTGCTAGCCTCTTGATCTTTTCAACGCAATCCCTATCTAGACAAGGCGAGATCCTTCTTTTCACATTTCCCTGGAATTCAAGAAATGTAAGAGATGAAAGGAATTCAAGAAATGTAAGAGATGAAAAATCAGTGGTGCTCCATGATGAGTTTGATAGACTTATGATATAAAATCTTATTTTTAGATGTGGGCCTGACCGTGAAGGCTTCCACTAGGTTTCTCCACTTATCCTGGAAGATTAAACACATAAAAATTAACATCCTTCACAATATATATGTAGATAAATAAAAAATGAACAGAGAAAAAGTGTAAAATACAACAAAACAATGAGTAGAGAGAGCATGTAATGCTTGTGCTTTAGTGCAAGTAATCACAAATTAACTATACCTTAAGATGCTCCGCTGTTCGAACTGATATTGAAAACCTTTCGTTCTTCAACTTAGCCCATTGGCTAGCCCCATATGCAGATATGCCATCCACTAGTTCTTTCACCTCTTCAGATGTCCAATGGTCATTGTTTCTTCTGCGCCCATGTTTTTGGCCTTCACTTGCAAAGCGCAAGTCCCGGGAGCATGGTTCTATGTTTATCGACCATGTTCCTCTCTCACGTGCACTTCTCACACGACTTCCATGCCTCCAACCACTTTTCTGTATGTAACCTGAAGCACATAGCATATGTGGTTGACTACTTGAGACAATGACAAATGGTACATTGCAACAAATGGAGCCTTCATAATTCATACCTAGTAGATTGCAGGTCCCCTCCTCCGGCGGTGTCACAGTGGCTGCAAGCCTCCTGCTTCTCCGGTGACAAGGCGGGTACATGGCCCCTCCTCCCTCTCTCATCTCCCCCTCTTCTCCTCCTCGGCCGTTGAGAGTCATGGTGGCAGGGGCCTCCTCTTTCTCAGGCAACACCTCCGGTGGATCGGGCATAGGTGTTTGTATTGTCATGCCATGATCACTAGTTGGTTCAATCTGCAATGATTAAACAAATTTTCAATGCCATTTGCCACGTTCAATTGTTTTGCAAGTTTGTACTTCTGCATGTGCGAAAATCTTGCCTCATGAGTTAAATTAGCCTCTTTTATATAAGTAGGAATGAATGCACCTGCAAGGAATCTTACATTATTTGGTTTCAAAGTTGAACCATGGATAAATTGCTTGCTTGTGTAACGAAGTTTGGAATAGACCACAATTATTAAGCATCGTACCTTTCAGCCATCTATCCAAATTATGGGGTCCTTCTAAGAGTGCTTGAAAGTCCATGGTGCCATAGTCGACATATGTTGGGTGAACTTTAATCTCTGCCTGTCATCAAGAACAATGAAATATATGTTGTTATTGTGTCGGGATTTCGAGGAGCCTGTTGCGAACTCTATATCCAATTCAGATTTGATAAGATCTAAAGAGTGGGAATCATATATAAATTATGCTTGTTGACATATATTACATCCTGTTAAAATGAAGCTTGAATAAACCATGGAGTATGCTTCAATACTTTTTTTTGACCATTTTGGTTATGCTTATACTCTTCTTTCAGAGAACTTACGATTTTATAGTTTGAACATATAGGCCGGCTCCACTTTTATATTGAAATATTGAAATGAAACCAAGCATCCAACTAGTCATCGTGTCTAACATAGATATGTGAACTGATCAATAAAGTGAATACCTGTTGGCTTGGAAGAGGATCAGCCAAGATGGGCGCCCAAATGTCAACTTGTTCCATTGTGTCAGTGAGCAGCTACCGCACTTCACTTGTCCAGTGTAGGAAACTGAAATCACGGCTAGAGTCAATGTGTTTATTTAATCTACAAACTGTGAATGGATTGATGAAAAAAAAAACACTTGTTCCATCAAGTAATATATATACTTTACATGCATGCATGATAAATCCAGATATATACTTCATGTGTATATTTAATTGTTTATACTTATTTGTTTTTTTGTATCGCTGACCAAAAAATATACTAGATGCATGTGTATGCACTGCACAGTCAATTATCTCACCTAGCAGGATGGTACACTGCAGTGCAAACTATTCTTTTTTTTTTGACAGCATGCAAACTATTGTATTACCTCCAAAGTAGCCGGGGTTTTGAATTCTCCACCAGCAACACGATACTCCCTCCGTTTTTTTAGTCCGCATATAAGATTTGGTCAAAGTCAAACCTTGTAAAGTTTGACTAACTTTATAGAAAAAAATATTAACATCTACAATACAAAAGTTATATGTTATGAAAATTAATTTCATCATGCATCTAAATTATTGATTTCATAGTGTGGATGTTGATATCTTTTCGTATAAAGTTTGACTTTAACCAAATCTTATATGCAAACTAAAAAGAAACGGAGACTGGCTGAGCTTCTTGGAGGCCAAAGGGGGTTGCCACCTCCCCTTCTAGAAATGCAAATAATATTTTTACTAGGCATACTAGCGGCCGCCAGAGCTACCTCGACACCTCGTGACCAAGCAGTCCAGCTTTAGGCGCAATACATCATCACCGGCTAGTTGTTGCATGCATATTTTGTTTTTAGATTTAAAAAAAATTGGCCCCCTCTTACGTGGTCGTCACGCTCCGCCACTGCATGCATGTATGCGTGCAACAAATTAACTGCCAAGCTAACTAAGCTTACATAAAATCCAATCCAGCTAGCTAGCAATCAGATAAACTACTAGAGTACAACAAGGTAAATGAAGAAGTTCCTCTCTGATCTGCAGCTAGTACGTATACAGTAGTAACTCTGGACAGAGGCCGGATGAATAACGTACCTGTGTGCAACCGCGCTCGCGGCGCCGTGCCGGCGGCTGTGTCCCCAGTATGCCGCCGTCCAAGATCGTAGTTGCAGATGACCGGACAGAGCCGGCCGGCGGCCTCTTCTTGGAGACACACTCGCGGCGACGGACCTCTCCTGGATGCTAGCTACGGTGTGAGAGAGTGGCCGGCCGGGCGGTGGCGGGCGTTTATATGCATTGCCAGGTAGCAACTTCCGGGAAGCTGCCCGGCCCCCGATTAACTCGTACTACGATCAACGGAAGCTAAACGTTCCTTCTAGCCTTATTACCTCCATGGATAAATGAGATGATGCGATGTGAGCTTGGCCTCGCAGCTTCCACGAAGCTTCCTCCTCTCCGAATATGAACCGGCCTGGCGCAGTCCACTGTTCATTTCTAGCAGTATATATGCCGGGCTCACTCTAGCTACGCGCCATTGATGCGGGTGCAGGCCGCTCGTCACAGGCATGCCTCCGCTCTCCACCACCAACTGCACCGGTCAGGCGTGAAGCGATGATGGACCGTCCTTTTTCACTAGTTTGTGCAAACGACTAGCGCAGGCTCATCTCGGTGCCTTTAGCTTAAAATGGTTACTGGGAAGCTTCACAGCAATGCATTATACCGATGATGGATAGCTTTCGCCAGAACAAGGCCACAGACTCTCGTAGCTTAAAATGTGTATGTCCATCTATTTATGCTTCTATGTGCTATCCCAAGGACTCTGAGCTAGCCTAACCCATGTGATGTGAAGCAGAAGCAAGGCTAGCTTAGTCATGCCCACTGACTTGCAGCGAAATTAAACCGGGCGGCAGTGTTCTAGAATTAGTTTCAACTTTTGGCCGGTGTGGTAGCTAGAGAATTTACTGCAAGAGTGCAGAAGTGTTGTTACAAAGCATAACATTTTTCAGGCTTCGGCACGAAGTAGAAAGACGGGTGTAGATATGGGTCACATGACATGATCAAAAAGAAATTCTTAGTAGT
Organism: Aegilops bicornis; assembly: GCA_021605145.1. NCBI lineage: Eukaryota > Viridiplantae > Streptophyta > Magnoliopsida > Poales > Poaceae > Aegilops > Aegilops bicornis. Next base: position 826,467,708 of record CM038675.1, on the reverse strand, counting down.
CGGACATGCTACTGTTCCCAACAGCGAATCTATAAAGATACTAAGCTCCCTCGAATTGAAGCGTTGTGGATTTCGAGGATTGTGGGGTCACTAGCCCCCCCCCCTCCACGTAAGTGTATGTTGTTTCGTTTTATTTCTTCTTCTCTTATTTTAACTTTTTTCACATTTTAATTCATAAGCACTTAATATAATTTGTGTACTTTAAAAAACATAGACATATTTTAAAATTCTTCAAATTTGTTAATATTGATTAAATTTGTGGGTACTTTTAAGTTCATGGTCATTTAAAGCTTGTGAACATTATTTAAATTTGAATTTTTTTTGTGAATATTTGTTTAAAACATGAATATATTTAAAAATCATGATTTTTTCTAAAATTGACGCCTTTTAAAAGTCATAGTATTTTTAAAGTTCCTTAAAAATCATTTAATTTAACTAACCTTTTCAAATAAGAAACGATATGCAATTTTTCTGAGCTAGCAGTGGGGTGAGCGAAAAAACTAAATGAGCGAGAGGAGCAAGGAGCCAAGGTGAGCGAGCAAGAGCTTTGTGTGCTGACCTATGTGAGCATCACAATAACAATTTTATGGGTTTGGCGTGAAATAAGAACTCCCAAGAAGCTCAAACAATCACCACCGGACAGACACCAAGGCCAAAATGCGCAAAGGCTTCACAATCACATATCAAATAACTCTTCTCTTCTCTTGAAAAAAATAATACTCCAACATCAACCCAACACGATATACGAAAAAAGCATCACCAATAACAAATCAAAACACAAAGCCAACACAGATAAAATCAAAACAAAATAACTGATCACAATAATCTATAGATATAAAAAGTTATTTTCATAAATGAAGAACGACGCGGCGAAGCGCGCTTTAGCCTCTAGTATATATTCCATTTTCCAAATTTTAAAGAATATGTTCAAGGTTACATAGTGCATTATTACACGTTATAGTCGTATCATTAAATTCATCTAAACCTGAATCGACTGTGTTTTTCTCATCAAAAGATTGGAATACCCATAGTGCTATCACACACCCTTCCTCAGGGTTTGGTGGGTGGGTGGGGTGTAGTTCTAGGTGAAAGCTTGAATTTCTCGAAAGGGGTGGGAGTTGGGGAAGGAGGTTGATGCTGGCGAAGATGGCGCCCAAGTGGTTCCTTTCCCTCCTTGGGACCTTACATGCATTTTCAAATTACTCACTTCTCACTCAGACCGCTGATAATCCCCAAGTGCAGGGAATCATCGTAGCAATTCCCAATGATGGAAGTGATAAGTATGGAGTGTCGAACCCACAAGGAGCTAAAGGTAAGATCAATATTCTCTCAAGTCCTATCTGCCACTGATATGACTCTACGTACACCGAATGTTTGCTTCCAACTAGAAACGAGAAAGAAAACTACGTTGTGGGTATGAAGAGGATAACTTTGTATGATATCGAAGAGCTAAAATATAATCAACTAGCATAGGAAGGCAAAACAAGTATAACTTCAAAACTTTAAGCACATAAAGAGGAAACTTGATATTATTGCAACTCCTACAAGCATATATTCCCCCCTCATAATATTTTTCAGTAGCATCATGAATGAGTTCAACAATATAACCATCACATGAAGCATTCTTTTCATGATCTACAAGCATAGAAAATTTTCTACTCTCCACATAAGCAAAATTCTTCTCATCCGGAATAGTGGGATCACTAATTCCTAAAGTTGACACTCTTTCCAAACCCACTTTGGATGATAGTATTATTCTTACTACAAGATATAAGTTAAGTTCATGGAGCATTCTACAATTAATATAGACTAACCAATATCCAAGCTCAAAATATATAAGTGAAGCGCACGAAGCATTCTATAAAACCATACTCAAAAGATTTAAGTGAAGCACAAAGTGCATTCTATAAGGTCATACTCAAAAGATATAAGTGAAGCACATGAATCATTCTATAAATTGATGAAGGGACATCTCATACTATCATGGTTCTTAAAGAAAAATAAAAACACAAAGGACACAAATCATGTTAACAAAACAAAAACCGAGGTATACCGATACTTGTTGAAGAAGAAAGATGGGATGCCAACCGGGGCATCCCCAAGCTTAGATACTTGAGTATCCTCTAAAATATTTACTTGGGGTGCCTTGTGCATCCCCAAGCTTGAACTCTTGCCTCTCTTTATTCTTCTCATATTGATAGCTCCTCGATCTTCGAACACTTCATCCACACAAAACTTTAACAAAAACTTTGTGAGATCCGTTAGTATAATAAAGCAAATCACTACCTTTAGGTACTGAAAGTGCGTTATATCGACTAGAGGGGGGAGGGGGGGGGTGAATAGGCGACTTCTATGAATTCTTCACTGAGGAATTTGCCGGTGAGGAAATTCCTTAGCGAAGAACTACTTGCAGCGGAATAAGTACTCAGAAGTAAGCATAACAGAATACAGGCATGGTCATCATGATGAAATGAAGACAAGCACAGTAGTACGTAAAGCGTAATCACAGGATAACACAAGATGAAGACAAACAGATCAAGAAATTGGACTGAGGAAATTGAGAAAGTCTTCAGTCAAAGTCTTCAAACACAGATATGAACAATCACTCAACACAGTAATGAGGAAATGAAAGAGTTGAGGAAATAGAACCATTAAGGTTGGTGAAGACTATGATTTGGTAGACCAGTTCCAACTGATGTCTCAGTTGTACGTCTGGTTGGAGCGGCTGAGTATTTAAACTCGAGGACACACAGTCCTGGACACCCGGCCGAAAGCACGCAGCTCAGGACACCAAGTCCTCACCGTATTCTCCTTGAACTAAGGTCACACAGACCTCGTCCAATCACTTGTGGTAAGTCTTCAGGCGACTTCCAAACCATCACAAACTCGGTCACTCGGCGATCCACAATTTGCTCTTGGATGCTCTAGACCATGACGCCTAACCGTCTGGAAGAAGCACAGTCTTCAAAGGTAACAAGCGTCGGATCCACGCAGGATCAATCTCGTCAATGATGCTCAATCACTTTGGGTTTGTAGGTGTTTGGGTTTGGGTTTTTCCTCACTCGATGATTTTCGCTCATAGTCCTCGGAGGATGGGATGCTCTCAAATGACAAGTGTCAGTTTCTCGGAGCAGCCAACCAGCTAGTGGTTGTAGGGGCGGCTATTTATAGCCTAGGGAGCAGCCCGACATGATAAGACATAAATGCCCTTCAATGATATGACCGTTAGGTGGATAAGATATTTTGGGACAGCTGGCGCACAGCACAGCAACGGTCGGAAATTTGACTCTCAAATTCCTCAAGGCTATCATGTTCCTCATCGTAGGCAATTCGCCGGCGAATTCCTAACTCCTCGATCGTAACAAATTCTCGTGACCGGAAGAACTTCGTCTCATCAAGAAATTGACTGAATCGTATGAGATTTCCAAAGGCTTCACTCGAAGGGATTGGTAGGTGTAGGATTTTGAGTTGAGCATCACATGGAAATTTTCCTTAGTATTTCCCGACCCTTTAACAAGACGGTGTTTCCTATGACTCAAGAAAGAGAAAACGAAACTACGAAAACAAAAGTCTTCACGCTTCATGTTCCTCAAATGAATACCAAGTCTTCAAGGTCACACCAATTTCTTCACTTTCAAAGTCTTCAGAAAGTCTTCAGAATATCAAAGTCTTTAGTCGAAGAACTTCATTTTTAGGGGTCGACTTTCTCTGTAAATATCAAACTCCTCATAGTCTTATAGACCTGTGTACACTCATAAACACATTAGTTCCTTAACCAATAAGTCTTCAATACACCAAAATCACTAAGGGGCACTAGATGCACTTACAATCTCCCTTTTGGTGATTGATGACAATATAGGTTAAGTTTTCAACGAGGATAAACATATGAAGTGTAAGTACTGATATTGAGGAATTTGATTGCAAGATATAGAAGAACTCCCCTGAAGATGTGCATAGTGAGGAATTTGCTTTTGAGGCAATGCACATTTGAAGAGTTGAATCATGGAGATCTCCCCCTATATCTTGTAATTCATACACGCATTCTACATATAATATGAAGAATTTGAAATGCATGATGAAATATGGTGAATGATGTAATTCAGCATGCGTGTATTAACATATAACGAAGAATAAGCATGCAGAGGAACACATCAAAAGTATCAGAGCACCATCGGGTTTAAGATTACAACTCGATCCAATAAAAGTTTCAGAAGAGCGAGAGTTGTAACTTAGCGAAAGAAACGCCCATATATTAGACCCGCTTGAAGACTAACTCAAATTTCTCCCCCTTTGTCATCGAATGACCAAAAGGATCGAAACTGAGGACTAACGTCTCAAGAATATCAAGTTGATGGAGGAGCGCCAGCGTTGTCGGGGTCGGTTGTCATAGTAGGGCTTGCCGCAGTGTCGTCCAAGTCTTCATTTTCATCAGTGTCACGCGATGAAGAATAGGAGCTGGCCACCAAGGAAGGAACCTTGACCTTCTTGAATTTCTTCGGTGGAGGTGCAGACCAGTCAAATTCTTCCTTGAGACCCATTTCTTCAGATCTTCTGCGCTGTAGACATGAGATAGAACAGCCTAGGTACGGTTGAAGGTTTCATGGAGGTAGTATTGGTTTTTCTTCACTGCATTGTGTGTTGAGGTCATGTTGTGAAGAATTGAACCAAACTGACGCTTGACCCGTTGATGATTGCGATCAACTTTCTGATGAAGACCGAGGAGTAACTCACGATCACCATCACCACCGGTGCCGTGTGGCTTGAGGATTTTGCTTGGCAGAGGTGTTGGCAGCAGAGTCATGTGTGGCAGAGTCATCATTGGTGGAGTAGGATACAACCTTGCGAAATTGACCATCCAATGGACGGATGCCTTCATCTATCACAGCAGTTGCCTTGCCTTTGTCATCAGCTGAGGAAAATGTCCGTTTGAGGACTTCAATTGGAGGCAAGTAGCTGCAGTGGTTCGGAGTATCAGCCTTGTAATTGAGTGAAGACCTTGTCCTGATGAACCTCATAATCCATGGTGCATAAGGCTTCAGCTCAAATGGTGACATAGCAATATTCGCCAGAGTCCTCATGAAGAAATCATGGAAGTTGACGGGAATGCCATGAATGATATTGAAAAGCATATTCTTCATGATGCCAACGACTTCTTCATCATTTGAGTCGTGGCCTTTGATAGGACCCATTGTCTTCGTCAGAATGCGGTAGACAGTCCGAGGCACATACAGTAATTCCTTGATGAGGAATTTGGTTCGAGGGGCCTGCCCTGGCTTCAAAGGCTTCATCAACACTTGCATGTAATGATTTGTAAGCTCAGGTTCGTTGTAGATGCAACGAGCACCTTCAAGGGGAGGACTGAGTGGGAGGGCACGAAGCAATTCAGTTGCTGGTGCCTTGTAGTGAGTATTTTCTGACATCCAGTCCAGCACCCATGAGTTCACATCTTCAGAATTTCCTGTGATGTGCAACATCGCATAGAATTGAAGAATGAGTTCTTCATTCCAATCACAGATGTCAGTGCAGAAATTCAGCAATCCAGCATCGTGAAGAACACTGAGGACTCGCTCGAAGCCCCGCAGAGATTCCATGTCCACGTGAGGAATGTGTGCATGATCGAAGACTTTGTCTTTGTTGAATAGCACCGAGGAATAGAAATTGGCTTGACTAGCAGTCCAGAAACGCCTCTTCCTTATGCGAGCAGAATCATAAGGGTTGTAATCAATGAAGAAAACATGCTCGCCAAAGAAGTCTTCAGCCTTGAACTTTTGCTTAAGTAGAGAATGGATCCTTTGGTTTTGGCAGAGGAGTGTCGTTGAGTTGCATCACTACCTCGTGAATCGCAATATCGTGTTCTCAGTCGAGGATTTTCTGGTTCCTCTTCATTTGCAATCTGCGTGTTCAAAGGATCACCAAAGAAGCAGGTTCTTCAAAGACTAGTGGCTAGAATTTCTTTATGCATGATCGAGGTGGGATGAGTTTCTTGAGCCCAATTTGGACGGTTGGTGCAGGGGACTGAGGTATTTGTTGTATTGGGGTGAAGAGTGGAGAATTGGGATGCTGACTTTCCCAAAAGTCATCATTCATCACAGACGTAGTGCATCCAATATCCACGTGTTCATCTTCAATTTCTTCAACGCCAGCCTCTTCAGCTGTGAACTGAGGCATTGGCGAGGAAACAACAGGCGTTGAAGGGATCACATCCACTTCAATTTCTTCATCAATCTGCTCTGACGAAGCAGCAGAATGATTTTCTTCATCAGATCCGCTAGGGATCACATATACTTCACCAAAAGGAACAAGGTCCTTTGATGGCATGGTGGAAATCGGAACATCATCAATCGGATTTTCAAACGAGCTTGTCATAGGCTTCATCTTCTTTGGAGTCAAGATTCAAGCAGCCGATGCTTTCCTTTTCTTCACTTCAGCTCGCTCTGCAGCCTTGGTCTTCTTCACATCCGATGCGTATGGAAGGGTAGGAGTTGGTGTAGGCGCCGGAGGAGCCGAGGAATCTGCTTGAATTTCCTCAGCGCAATCGATGCAGCTTGCCTCGACTTCTTCAGCTTTCTTCAGCGCACCACTAGTGAATGCCCCGGCAATTTCTTCGGCTGGAATGGAGTCATCAGCCTCGAACTAGCATTTTCTTCAAAGAAGTTGAAAATCATCAATGATCTTGGCATGTTCTTCAAGAGGGTCGAGTAGAGGCTCCAGCCTGAGGAACTTCTTGTTGCGTTGGAACTGCAACATTGGTGAACTTCTTAGTCAGGTTGACAAATCTGACTTTGGCTCCTTGCCAATCAACATAATAAGCATCGAAGTCATCGCCGAGGGCTTTGATTTTAGACTGGATCTTGAGGAGTTCATCATTTGTCATTTTGACAACGTTTTTCCTCAGGAACTTCTCTTTCCTGAACTAAGCCTTCTTGATCTGCCTAGCCTTCTCAAATTTCCATTTCTCTTCAGTGATGAAATGGGCCAGCATGTGACTTTGGCCAGGAGTCAAATGAAAATCAGGCATAGGGGTTTCTGGATCCTTGTGCCAGAGATCAATGTAATCGAGGATCGCCCTTGGATCCAAAAGCAAGGCATGTGTGTGCCTTTGGCTCTAGCGGCCCTTTCTTGTCTGTCTCTGATGATTTCTGCAAGTTCATCATCATCAACTTCATCGTCAGATGGCACTTGGAAGGCAACTTGTTTCTTGTTCGGACTTGGTCGAGGACCTCGACTAGCCGTTGCCTTTGTCTTCAGCAGAGTGGGGCCTGATGAAGAGTTTGGTGCAGCTGAGGAACTCGCTGAGACACCAGAGGCAATAGAGATGCCTGCAGTCCTTTGGCACGTGGCCAGATGTACAGGTGCTGAGGACTTTGCCGGAGCAGCTGAGGACTTTGGGGGAGGAGCTGAGGATTTTGGAGGAGCATGAGCAACATGAGGAACTGGCCGTGAGGGCTTAGAAGAATCTGGCCGTGAGGGCATTGCTGAGGAACTTGGCCGTGAGGGCAAAGTTGGTGAAGCACTTGGCTTGTGAGCGGGCTTCTTTGCCATTGATTTTCTAGGCTTGACAGAGGCCTCAGTGGCAGCAGCAGTAGCAGAGTCTTCATTGAATTTCCTCACTGCTTCTTTGGCTTGTCTCGCCAACTTGGCTTGGCGTTTGGCCCATTCTTCAGGAAAATCCTCACCATGCTTGATGCTGGTGGGGTCAGCTTCTTGGCCAGGTGCCAATGGAGCTTTTGGGCATGGAGGATTAAGTGCGAATTTCTTCATATACTTTGGAGTAACATACCTGTACTCCCTCCATTCTCTTGCCCATCTCCTTTCAATCCTCTCAGATAAGCACCTTGCGCTGATTTTTGTTCTCCTTTCCTAACTTGGCCTCATCAGTGTGCAATAGTCAAGATAGATGTCCTCAGGTATTTCAAAAGCAGTCATGACCTCAGGCCTCTTTCCTCCTTTCTGTGGCTTCTTACCGTATGCCATATTCTTCAGTTGAGGAATTTGAACAATCGAATTCTCTGAAGAATTATGCAACTTTTCTTCGAGGAACGCTGCAAATGAGTTAAGTTGATGAGAACCTAGTGATTCAGGCAATGGACATGAGTACCTGTGAACAGAGTATAGTTGCGAGGAATTTGGAGAGGTCATATGCATTCTCAGAAGGTTTTTCAAAAAGAACAAGTTTGAGGAATTTGACCAGATGAGCCTTGAAGAGTTTCACTAAGCGTTCTTTGTCTTAGGTTCCAGAGTTGTATAGATCGAGGATCCACACAATTGAGGAATCTTGAAGAAAAATGATGCTTAGAGAAACGAATCAAGAACAGATGACTAGTGAGGTGTTTTGTGTGTGAGGAGTTGAAGAATAAAACACCTTTGAAGATTTTGTAGAGAAAATTTGGATCAAAGAGGGCAGTAAAAGTAACTTTTAGTTACCTTGGATGAAGAACACGACGAACTGAGAAATGTAGATTTGAAGCTCATCAGTTCAGATCTTCCACGCCCTAACTCGGTGGAGGAAGACAACTACGGCGGTGACGGAGTGAAGATTTCCGCGGCCGGCGCGAGTACGACGACGATGAGGTCGAGGCAGTGAAGCTCTTCCTCACCGGCGATGATGGAGTAGCGGCGGCGCTAGGGTTTGAGAAGCTCGAGCGAGAGAGAGAGCGGTCGAGCGGAGTAAAGGAAGTGAGGAAGGGGAGAGGGGGTATTTATAGTCGCAGTGAAAAACTGTTCGCCTGAAGATTTAGGACGAACGTGCCCCTGACCCTTCTCATTCGCTTGACATGTGTCACCCACGTACTGAAAAGTGGAGATCGTGTTAGATCGTGGGTGAATAGATAAGTCTATCATGGGATACGGAATAGTTTGAGCGGCAAAGCCGAAATTTTTGATAAGATAAGTTAAAAGTTCCGTTCGCAATTTCTTCAGCTGACAAGGACACAGTGAAGATTTTGAACGAGTTTCAAATAAAACGCACATGAAGAATTTGTGAATAGATTGGGTTGAGTATAGCATAGAGAGGGAAGGGTCCGATCACATTCACTTAGCAGAAAAAGCAACTTGAAGAAATAGCCATAAGTGAATGCTGTAGAGGGCATAAACCCATATATATATATATATATATATATATATATATATATATATATATATAGCCAATGAAGAAAGACAACGGAAACAATGAAGATTTTGCAAAGTTGAAGAATTTGAAAAACTGAAGAATTTCAAAACTGAGGAAAAACTCAAATTGAAGATTTTCAACTTTGGTGGTGGCGTGTCCCAATCAGATAAGAATGATGATTTCAGACACTGCGTACAATTGTCGTAGGGTCCTGAAAATCAAATTCTTCATTAATTTCTTCACACTTAGAGTGTTATTCTTCATTGATTGAAGAAAAACGTTTCTTCATGTGTTGCACATCAAAGTCATCAATTTTGCATAAGTGTCAGGATGTGTGTCCTTTTCAAAGAACATTCGAAGATTCTAAGATATTTAGCTCACACCGCAACTTGCTAAATCTCTTCTCATCCAAGGGCTTTGTGAAGATATCGGCTAGCTGTTCTTCAGTCTTCACATGATCAATAAAGATGTCGCCTTCAACACATGATCGCGAAGAAAATGATGACGAATCTGAATGTGCTTTGTCTTCGAGTGCTAAACTGGGTTGTGAGCAATCTTGATGGCACTCTCATTGTCATAGTAGAGAGGCACATTCTTCACGTTGATGCCATAGTCCTTGAGAGTTTGCTTCATCCACAGCAATTGAGCACAGCAAGAACCAGCAGTAATGTACTCAGCTTCCGCAGTAGACAGTGATACGCAGTTCTGTTTCTTCGAGGACCAACAAACCAAAGATCGTCCGAGGAAATGACAAGTACCAGATGTTGACTTGTGGTCCACACGATCACCAGCATATTGAGAGTCAGAATATCCAATGAGATCAAAAGTAGAGCCCTTGGGGTACCATAATCCTAGTGTTGGTGTGTGAGCTAGATATCGAAGAATATGCTTCACAGCCTTATGGTATGATTCCTTCGGTGTAGCTTGAAATCGGGCACACGTGCAAACACTAAGCATTATATCTGGCCTAGATGCACATTAGTACAATAAAGAACCAATCATGGAGCGGTATACCTTGTGATCGAAGTCAATACCATTTTCATCAGTGCATAGATGGCCATTTGTGGGCATATGAATTTTGACGCCTTTGCAATCTTGCATGCCGAATTTCCTCAGAACATCCTTGAGGTATTTCTCCTGAGATATGAATATCCCATTGTGTTGTTGACGAATTTGAAGACCTAAGAAGAATTTCAACTCTCCCATCATAGACATTTGATATTCTTCACTCATCATAAGGCAAATTCATCACTATTACGTTGGTCAGTACAACCAAAGATAATATCATCAACGTATATTTGGCACACAAACAGTTCACCATCATAAGATTTAGTAAAGAGAGTAGGGTCGAGTGAACCGGGTGTGAACCCATTCTTCACGAAGAATTCCTTCAAAGTATCATACCACGCCCGAGGGGCCTGCTTGAGTCCATAGAGGGCCTTGTTGAGTCTGAAGACTTTGTCGAGATTCTTTGGATCTTCAAAACCTGGGGTTGAGCAACATTTACTTCTTCCTCAAGCTTACCATTGAGGAATGCACTTTTCACATCCATTTGATATAAAGTGATATTATGATGGTTAGCATAAGCAAGTAATATGCGAATAGCCTCAAGTCTAGCAACAGGTGCAAAAGTTTCATCGAAATCAATTCCTTCAACCTGTGTGTAGCCTTGAGCTACAAGTCGTGCCTTATTCCTCACCACAAGGCCATTTTTATCTTGCTTGTTGCGGTAGATCCACTTTATGACAATGATATTATGCTTGCGAGGATCTGGACGTTTGACCAGTTCCCAGACATTGTTGAGCTCGAACTGATGTAATTCTTCTTGCATGGCCTGAATCCACTCAGGCTCCATAAATGCTTCATCTACCTTAGTGGGCTCTGTGATAGAGACAAAATCATAGTGCCCACAAAAGTTAGATAAATGTGAAGCTTTGGAGCGTGTGAGAGGACCTGGTGCTTCAATGTCATCGATGATCTTTTCAACTTGCACTTCTTTTGCAACGCGAGGATGAGCTGGTTGTCATCGAGGAACTTGATCAGCATTTTCTTCAAAGACCATTTTCTTCAAGCATTGTCTTCGTGTGCATTAGCTTGACGCGTTCTTCGCGCTCGGAATGAATTCTTCAAAGCAGATTCTTCAAGATGGGAATGACATCCTCGATGCGCCTTGAACTTGATAGATTCCTCAGTGCTGGTTCATCTATCACGTAGGTAGGTGCTCTCTTTGTGAGCCATTAGTTTCATCAAATCAAGACATCTACAGTTTCAACAACCTTGTGAAGAGCGTTGTTGAAGACCCTGTAGGTGTGCGAGTCCTTTCTGTAACCAAGCATAAAACCTTCATGTGCTTTCGGTGCAAATTTAGCATTGTGATGAGGATCTCTAATCCAACATTTAACACCGAAGACTTTGAAATAACTCACATTGGGTTTCTTGTCAGTGAGGAGTCCATAGGCAGTCTTCTTGAAGAATTTGTGAAGATATACTCTGTTGATGATGTGGCACGCGGTATCATTTGCATCAATCCTAAAACGACGAGGAGTTTTGTATTCATCAAGCATAGTGCGAGCCATCTCAACAAGAGTTCTGTTCTTGCGCTCCACGACGCCATTTTGCTGAGGAGTATAAGGAGCAGATAACTCATGAGTAATACCAAGTTCAACAAGATAGTCATCAAGACCAGAATTCTTGAACTCAGTTCCATTGTCACTCCTGACGTGCTTGATCTTCACACCAAAGTTGGTTGAAGCCCTCGAGGAGAATCGTTTGAAGACTTCCTGCACTTCATGTTTGTAAGTGACAATGTGTACCCATGTGTAACGAGAGTAATCATCAACAATAACAAAGCCATATAGAGATGCATCATTAGTGACTGCTGAGTAATGATTAGGACCAAAGAGGTCCATGTGAAGCAATTCGAATGGACGAGTAGTGGTCATGATAGTCTTCGCTGGATGCTTGGCCTTGGTCATTTTTCCAGCTTCACAGGCTCCACACAAGTGATCCTTGAGGAATTTGACATTCTCAACGCCAATGACATGCTTCTTCTTCGCAAGCGTGTGCAAATTCCTCATGCCTGCGTGACCAAGTCGTCGATGCCATAGCCAGCCTTCTGAAGCTTTTGCAAGTAGGCACACGGCTAGTTGTGGTCCTCAGAGAGAAATCAACAATATACAAATCTCCTCTCCTAAAGCCTTCAAGACTTTGGAATTGTCACCACATAATCACAACACAACGATGCTTGCCAAAGACAACAACCATATCAAGATCACAAAGCATTGAGATCGACATGAGGTTGTATCCTAAGGACTCAACAAGCATGACTTTGTCCATGTGTATGTCCTTAGAGATCGCAACCTTACCTAGACCCAATACCTTACTTTTGCCTTTGTCAAGAAAGATGATCTGCTTCAGATGTGCCGGTGATAAGGGAGCATCCATCAATAGGTTCTTGTCACCAGTCATGTGATTTGTACATCCACTATCGAGGACCCACTCAGTGGCTTTGGGTTGATCATCCTGCAGATCAATTAGTGCAACTTACGAACTCATATACTTTATTAATGAAGAATATGATATCAAATTCATCAGATGAATTTCATCAAAGAGTAAAACAGATATATCAGTATGAGGACGTGTGAAATGAAAGTTCATTTCATCATGATTCGCTTGCGTCCTTTCAAGCATTTTTGTCGTGCCCTCAAAGAAATTCTTCAGACGTTAAAGCACGCCCGAGACCTGACCTCAGAAGAAATTAGTTCTTTTTCTTCACAACCCACATCTCAAGGGGTGCCAAAGAGTTCATCACTCTATGAGCTCCATATGAGAATGGTGGCATAGAAGCAAATCCATTTCGTTTCACATAAGAGGGGTTAGGGTAAGCATCTGAATAAGCAGATAAATTCTTCGAGGACTTATGAACATATTGGTTTGAAGAATAATGCACATATTCATAACCCTTAGCTCTACCCTCAAAACAGAGTTGTTAGTACGATGATAATCATATGAGGACTTTGATCCTTTTGAGGAATTTGATCCACGTGAGGAATTTGGTCCGTATGAGGACTTGGATCCATATGAAGAATTTGGTCCATATGAAGAGTTTGATCTGGGGTTCCTATTCTTCACAGGTGGTGTCACGAGGACATTCACCTGAAGAATTTCAAGGCACTTCTTGGGAACCCAGATTTTCTTCATAGGGGAACCGTTCCTGCAGCTAGTGCCAACATATCTAGCAAATACTTCACCATTCTGATTTTTGAACAGTTTATAGTTGGAGTCAAATGACTCATCAGAAGAATGAGGAGATTCACATGTAATGCCAGATAAGTTAGATGGATCAACTGGAGGTCCCTTTGCAGCAACCCATGAGGTTTTGGGGTACTGCTCAGGCTTCCAATATGTTCCATCAGCATTGAGGTTCCTCTCAAAGGCAATACCCTCTTTCCTAGGGTTCCTGTTGAGGATCTGCTTCTTAAGCACATCACAAAGAGTCTGATGCCCTTTGAGGCTTTTGTACATGCCTGTCATGTACAATTCCTTCAAATTTCTGCATCGTCAAGGGTACTAGCAATGTCCTCAGATGAGGAATTAGTGATAACAGAGGCAGGTGAAGAATTTGTAACAATTGAAGCATTTGAACATTCAGGTGAAGAATTAGCGATTCACGCTCAATGCACTTTAAGCATGGAGGAACAAATTGGCCCCGAGAAGCGCTGATTTTTTGAGCAAGTAGTGAATCGCGCTCCTTCTGAAGATCTTCATAACTCACTCTTAGCTTCTCAAGATCTTGCTTTCTTTGAAGAAATTCATAAGAAAGCTTCTCATGATCAGATAAGAGAGTGTTATGATGACCTTGAAGGTCAAAACCTAGACCAAGTCTCAAGATTTTCAGTCAAGGCTTTAGTGCGATCCATTTCTTCACCCAACATATCATCACTTTTGTCTAGCATGTTTTGAACCTTTTCAAAAGCCCTTTGTTGTTTTACAGCAATCTTAGCAAGTTTAGAGTAGCTGGGCTTGAGATCTTCATCAGATTCATTCTCACTAGATTCAGAGGAGGTATATTTGAGTACCTTTGCACCCTTTGCCATGAAGCAATAGGTGGGAGCGTAGTCATCATTATCTTCGTCAGCCTTGTTGGTGAGGTCAATTTCTTCAGAGTTGAAGATGGACTTGCTGACGAATGCAGTAGCGAGAGCCAGACTCGCCACACCAGACTCGGACTCCTCAGATGCCTCCTCTTCCTCATGTTCCTCAGATTCAGCTTGAGAGTCCATTCCTTGCCAATGAATGCCCGAGCCTTCTTGGAGCTGCTCTTCTTGTGAGATGAAGACTTCGAGGATTTTGATGATGAAGATTTTGACGATTTCTTCTTCTTCTTAGCGTCATCAGAACTGTAATCCTTGTATTTCTTCTTCTTTAATTCCTTTTCCCACTGAGGGCAATCTTGAATATAGTGACCAGGTTTCTTGCATTTGTGGCATAGCCTTCTCTTATAGTCACTTGATGAGGAATCATTGCTCCTTGAGGATTTTCCAAAGCGACCACGTCTTGAGAACTTCTGGAACTTTTTCACGAGCAGTGCTAGCTCCTGGCTCAATTCTTCAGGATCACCAAGGCTACTACCAGAATCTTCACATTCAGATTTAGACACAGCCTTGGCCTTGAGGGCACGTGTTTTGCCATAGCTCGAACCATAGAGATCTCTCTTTTCAGCAAGCTGGAACTCATGAGTATTTAGCCTCTCGAGGATATCAACGGGATCTAGTGACTTGTAGTCAGCACGTTCTTGTATCATCAGTGCCAGTGTATCAAATGAGGAATCAAGCGATCTCAACAATTTCTTCACCACCTCATGGTCGGTGATGTCAGTGGCACCAAGTGCTTGAAGCTCATTTGAGATGTCAGTGAGGCGATCGAAGGTTTGTTGAACATTTTCATTGTCGAGTCTTTTGAAGCGGTTGAAGAGATTGCGAAGAACATCAAATTGAGAGTCACGCTGAGTTGAGACACCTTCATTTACTTTGGACAGCCTATCCTAGATAAGCTTAGCAGTTTCCAAAGCACTCACTCTTCCATACTGTCCTTTGCTCAGATGGCCACATATGATATTCTTCGCTTGAGAATCGAGTTGCTTGAATCTCTTCACATCGGTAGAGTTCAGTGAGGGTGAGACAATGGGAACACCATTTTCCACAACATACCAGAGATCGTTATCAATTGCCTCAAGATGCATTCGCATCTTATTCTTCCAGTAAGGGTAGTCTGTCCCATCGAAGGTAGGACAGCCAGTGAGACCTTGATCATACTGCGGTCGACATAACTAAAACTCCAGGTGGTTAAACCAAAATCACACATAACAAGGGAGTACCTTTCTCTGATACAAATTGAAAGTGCGTTATATCGACTAGAGGGGGAGGTGAATAGGCCATTTTTAGGAATTCTTCACTAAGGAATTTGCCGGTGAGGAAATTCCTTAGCGAAGAACTACTTGCAGTGGAATAAGTACTCAGAAGTAAGCATAACAGAATACAAGCATGGTCATCATGATGAAATGAAAATAAGCACAGAGTACAGAAAGCGTAATCACAGGATAACACAAGATGAAGACAAATAGACTAAAGAAATTGAACTGAGGAAATTGAGAAAGTCTTCAGTCAAAGTATTCAAACACAGATATGAACAATCACTCAACACAGTAATGAGGAAATGAAAGAGTTGAGGAAATAGAACCAGTAAGGTTGGTGAAGACAATGATTTGGTAGACCAGTTCCAACTGCTGTCTCGGTTGTACGTCTGGTTGGAGCGGCTGAGTATTTAAACTCGAGGACACACAGTCCCGGACACCCGGGCCGCTGAGCACGCAGCTCAGACACCAAGTCCTCACCGTATTCTCCTTGAACTAAGGTCACAGACCTCGTCCAATCACTCGTGGTAAGTCTTCAGGAGACTTCCAAACCTTCACAGACTCGGTCACTCGGCGATCCACAATTCCTCTTGGATGCTCTAGACCATGACGCCTAACCGTCTGGAAGAAGCACAGTCTTCAAGGTAACAAGCATCGGATCCACGCAGGATCAATCTAAATCAATGATGCTCAATCACTTTGGGTTTGTAGGTGTTTGGGTTTGGGTTTTCCTCACTCGATGATTTTCGCTCAAAGTCCTCGGAGGATGGGATGCTCTCAAATGACAAGTGTCAGTTTCTCTCGGAGCAGCCAACCAGCTAGTGGTTGTAGGGGCGGCTATTTATAGCCTAGGGAGCAGCCCGACATGATAAGACATAAATGCCCTTCAATGATATGACCGTTAGGTGGATAAGATATTTTGGGACAGTCATGCCAAAGACAAGAACGGTCGGAAATTTGACTCTCAAATTCCTTAGGGCTATCATGTTCCTCATGTAGGCAATTCGCCGGGCGAATTCCTAACTCCTCGATCGAGAACAAATTCCTCAACGACTGTAAGAACTTCGTCTACATCCTTTGAAGAAATTGACTGAACTGTATGAGATTTCCAAAGGCTTCACTCGAAGGGATTGGTAGGTGTAGGATTTTGAGTTGAGCATCACATGGAAATTTTTCCTTAGTATTTCCTCGACCCCTTTAACAGACGGTGTTTCCTATGACTCAAGAAAGAGAAACGAAACTACGAAAACAAAAGTCTTCACGCTTCATGTTCCTCAAATGAATACCAAGTCTTCAAGGTCACACCAATTTCTTCACTTTCAAGTCTTCGTAAAGTCTTCGTAATATCAAAGTCTTCAACAAGAACTTCATTCTTAGGGGTCGACTTTCTCTGTAAATATCAAACTCCTCATAGTCTTATAGACCTGTGTACACTCATAAACACATTAGTCCCTTAACCTATAAGTCTTCAATACACCAAAATCACTAAGGGGCACTAGATGCACTTACAGGTACTGTTGCAAACTTATTCTTAATTTATATTGGTGTTAATCCTACTGTATTCCAACTTCTCTATGGTTCATACCCCCCGATACTAGCCATAGATTCACCAAAATAAGCAAACAACACACGCAAAACAGAATCTGTCAAAAACAGGACAGTCTGTAGTAATATGGAAGTTTAGTATACTTCTGTAACTCCAAAAATTATGAAATAAATATGACAAGTTTAACAATTTGTACAGAAGTAATGTGCAAAAAATTTCAGACCCATTTGACTTTCCAGTAAAAAACGTAAATTCATGCACTACAGCCAAAGTTTCTGTTTTAGTACTGCACATAGTAAACAAGCAATCTAATCATCCTAAAACCAAAGCTTGGCACATTATTTTTATAATACAATGGATATACACAAGGGGATAATTATTTACAGAGAAACTTCCATGAAAAATTCTACATTGTTTCCGTGTGCATGAACACAAGTGCTCAAGGTCGACCCTCACTTCTTCAATGCATAACTTTCCAGTCACTTCTCTTTTTGAAAAACTTTTTAGGCATGAGAGGCAAGTAATTTTTTTTGTATTTTCATTCTTTTAATTGATTTGTATGTTTCACCCACAACTAAACATAAAAAAAAAGTTAAAACAAAATCTACTTAGTGAAGAAGGCAAACAAGCACACACGAGAATATCGACCCCACGCTATTGCTCCCCGGCAATGGCGCCAGAAAAGAGCTTGATAATCCCCAAATGCAGGGAATCATCATAGCAATTCCCAATGATGGAAGTGATAAGTATGGAGTGTCGAACCCACAAGGAGCTAAAGGTAAGATCAATATTCTCTCAAGTCCTATCTGCCACTGATACAACTCTACGTACACCGAACGTTTGCTTCCAACTAGAAACGAGAAATAGAACTACGTTGTGGGTATGAAGAGGATAACTCTGTATGATATCAGAGAGCTAAAATATAAAAGTAGGTGCTGTTATAAAAAAGTTAGAATATATTATTAAATATTATAAATAGCGAGTGTGGAATAATGATGGATCGATGTGCGAAATTTTCCTAGGCAATTTTTAACAAGACCGGTAGTCGTCATTCCAATTTCATATGAGGGAGAGGCATAAGCTAACCTACTTTCTCTACTTGGATCATATGCACTTATGATTGGAACTCTAGCAAGCATCCGCAACTACTAAAGATCATTAAGGTAAAACCCAACCATAGCATTAAAGCATCAAGTCCTCTTTATTCCCATACACAACAACCCCCTTACTCGGGTTTGTGTTTCAGTCACTTACCAACCCACTATAAGCGAGTCATGAACGTATTGCAACACCCTACAGCGGGAATCCCACACGCTTGTGCGACACGGAGGGAACCATAGGGCAGCACCAAAATAAAACATACAACTCGTACCAACCTAGATCATCAATCAACCCAAAGACAAAGGATATCTACTCAAAACATCATAGGATGGCAACACATCATTGGATCATAATATGTGGCATAAAGCACCATGTTCAAGTAGGGATTACAGCGGGGTGCGGGAGAGTGGACCGCGTAAAAGAGATGAGGATGGCGATGATGGTGGTGATGTTGATGAAGATGATCACCGTGGAGATGATTCCCCTCCCGATGGCACTCCGGCGCCAACGAGAGAGAGGAGGAGAGGTTCTCCCCCTTGTACTTCATCCTCCATGGCCTCCCCCCTAGATGGGGAGAGGTTATCCCTCTGGTCCTTGGCCTTCACGGCGTTGATGGCCCCTCCGGGATCCTCCTCCATGGCCTCCGGTGATGATGGCCCCCTCCGACAGGGTGCCAGAGAGGGCCTAGATTGATTTCTCGTGGCTACAGAGGCTTGCAGCAGCGGAACTTCCGGTCTAGGTTATTTTCTGGGGGTTTCTGTATTTATAGGAATTTTTGGCGTTGGTTTCACGTCAGGGGGGGGGTCTCCGAGTCGTCCAGGCAGGGGCCCACGCCTAGGGGGTGGGCGCGCCCCCACCCTCGTGGACAGCCCGGGACTCTTCTGGCCCAACTCTTTTACTCCAGGGGCTTCTTTTAGTCCATCAAAAATTGGCACGTCAATTGGACTCCGTTTGGTATTCATTTTCTGTAAAACTCAAAAACAAGGAAAAACAGAAACTGGCACTGGGCTCTAGGTAAATAGGTTAGCCCCAAAAATCATATAAATAGCATATAAATGCATATAAAACATCTAAGATGGATAATATAATAGCACGAATACTTCATAAATTATAGATACGTTGGAGACGTATCAACCGCGGGCATGTTAAGTGGTGGAGGTGAGCTTTTATCTACGTCGGTGTTGGAGCTTCTCAGCAAGTTGCAGTGTTGGGTTGCCAGTGTTGCCCTTTCCCCCCTTCTCATTGGAGGGACTTTCATGTTAAAATCCATTTGCTCCCTGTGTTGATTTGACCTTCTTCATTTTCTTGCTTGTCGCATCTCTGCATCATTGTGATGCGCATAACTTTTTCTTTATTATAGTTGATGTAAGGCAACAAGTCCAAAGACATTAATAAGTAGAATACAAAGCATAAACAATCATGATCGAACCATTACATGATATGAAATTAACATCTACAACTAAATTGACTTCTTCCACAACAACGCCTCCAAGAAAGATTAAACGCCCTGGTGTCACCATTGTCACGTCTGGTCGGAGATGTTCTGGACAAGGATTTTGACCCTGATTGCTGAGACCAACCAATGGAGGTCAGTACAACAACAACGAGACAACACATTCAACAAGGTAACGCCTACGCCTTTAACAAGGAGGCAACAGCCTTAGCAGTAAGAAGTACATCGCTGTTGAGCCTGACCAGTAAAGGGCACGACAAGGTTTTCACCCCGGACATGAAGCGGTGCTCCCTTCACCATCTTGATGTCGGATCTTCCGATAGTCGCACCAGTTAGTACGCCACGTCATACCAATAAAGCGCTAGTGTATTGGGACTTCTTCCCACCTTCGAACATCGCCATGACCATTGGGAGGTCGTCCATGTCGTGGCGCGGACGCGGCTGCTGCCACTCCACACCACCGCGCGTTGACCTGCATCATCCATCATGCCACTGCCATGGTGCTAGATAATGAGAGGGAACCGTTGGTGTGTGGCCCTGCGTTGACTAAAAGCTTCCTTCCAGGACATAGGCCTGCATGGGCCTATATTTGGGGTGACGACACTTGGAAATTTCCTTTTGCACCATAAGTGGGTGTCCACATCGTCTCATCTGGCCGGCTGATAATCCCCAAGTGCAAGGAATCATCGTAGCAATTCCCAATGGTGGAAGTGATAAGTATGGAGTGTCGAACCCACAAGGAGCTAAAGGAAAGATCAATATTCTCTCAAGTCCTATATGCCACTGATACGACTCTACATACACCGAACGTTTGCTTCCAACTAGAAACGAGAAAGAAAACTACGTTGTGGGTATGAAGAGGGTAACTTTGCATGATATCGGAGAGCTAAAACATAAAAGTAGGTGCTGTAATCATAAAGTTAGAATATATTACTAAATATTATAAATAGCGAGTGTGGAATAATGATGGGTCGGTGTGCGGAATTATCCTAGGCAATTGTTAACAAGACCGGTAATCACTATTGTAATTTCATATGAGGGAGAGGCATAAGCTAACATACTTTCTCTTCTTGGATCATATGCACTTATGATTGGAATTCTAGCAAGCATCCGCAACTACTAAAGATCATTAAGGTAAAACCCAACCATAGCATTAAAGCATCAAGTCCCCTTTATCCCGTATGCAACAACCGCCTTACTCGGGTTTATGCTTCTTTCACTCAAGCAACCCACTATAAGCGAATCATGAACGTATTGCAACACCCTACAACAGGAATCCCTCACGCTTGCGCGACATGGAGGGCACAATAGGACAGCACCAAAATAAAACATACAACTCATACCAATCTAGATCATCAATTAACCCAAGAGATAAAGGATATCTACTCAAAATATCATAGGATTGCAACACATCATTGGATCATAATATGTGGCATAAAGCACCATGTTCAAGTAGGGATTATAGCGGGGTGCGGGAGAGTGGACCGCGTAAAAGAGATGATGATGGTGATGTTGATGAAGACGATCACCACGGCGATGATTCCCCTCCCGATGGCACTCCGACGCCACCGAGAGAGAGGAGGAGAAGTTCTCCCCCTTGTGCTTCCTCCTCCATGGCCTCCCCCCTAGATGGGGAGAGGTTCTCCCTCTGGTCCTTGGCCTTCATGGCGATGATGGCCCCTCCGGGATCCTCCTCCATGGCCCCCGATGATGATGACCCCCTCCGGAGCTGCCAGAGAGGGCCTAGATTGATCTCTCGTGGCTACAGAGGCTTGCGGCGGCGGAACTTCCGATCTAGGTTATTTTCTGGAGGTTTGGGCATTTATAGGACAGGTTGGCATCGAGAACAAGTCAGGGGGCCCCACGGGAAGTCCATGAGGCACAGGGGCGTGCCTAGGGGGGGGGGGGGGTGGGCGCGCCCCCCACCCTCGTGGGGCCCACGGGACTCCCCTCCGGTAGATTTTTGTTCCAGTATTTTTTATATTTCCAGAAAAATCCTCCGTTGATTTTCATCGCATTCCTAGAACTTTTGTTTCTGCACAAAAACAACACCACGGTAGTTCTGCTGGAAACAACGTCAGTCCGGGTTAGTTCTAATCAAATCATACCAAAATCATATAAAACTATTGTAAACATGGCATGAATACTTCATAAATTATAGATACGTTGGAGACGTATCACCGGCCCTTGCGCCACTGCAACTGGCCCCGTGACCCTTGACCTCCTTGTTGCGGTCGTCGAGGGCCACCACCCTTGTTGTAAAGGCCAGCGGAGGTCGCCGTCCTGTCTTGCCATCAATGGATCTGAACACCGTTTCCAGCGTCGGTACGTCCAGTGGAGGTTGCATGTACCTGGGAGAGACTTGTAGTCCCCTTATTTGTTTGTGGAGAACACGTCTGATTTGTGATGTCCCCCTTGTTACAAGACCTTGTTACTCTGGTTTCGTTCTGATAATGGAACAGGGGGTGGCTTTTTCCTTTCTTTTAGTCTAAAAAAATCTAGAGCGTTGAACCACATTATTTCCATGGATGAGCCAATTCACGAGAGCCTGCCTTTTAATTGGAAACCTTTTACCAAACAACCACATTGATTGGATAATGTTATTATTACTTATATCCTGTCAAATGAATATGATTAATACATGCACGAGTATTGGCAGGAAGGAACGTGCGTGTGTAGGTCAGGCGTGATGGGGGAGCGGTCGAACGTGTCCATTTTACTAGGCCTCTTTGGTTCACGGGATTTAAAAAACACAAGATAAGAAAACATATCTTCACGCCATGAAATACCTCCCCCAACCTTCTCAAACCACACTTCATCCCTGCACATTCAAGTTTCAAAAGACAAAAAAGCAGCTCTGTTAACACAAATTACAAGAAACAATTGGCATGAAAGAAAATATTATGTACGATACGGTGAGCTTGTTAAAGTTGTGCTACAAAATAATGGATACATTTGATGCATTAACACTCGGCTCAATTCTGTAAAGGTTAGATGGTAATGAGGAAATCTAAGCCAATTACTAGTAGTACCTATATTCAGGTGTTGCTAGCCGAGGGAGCAAAATCTGGCTGATCTCGAGGTAGGGATCAACTAAGTGTCTTGAAGCGATGGTAACAAGAAAACATAATTTTAACTAGGTTCAAGCTCTCCGATGAGATAACACCCTACGTCCTGCTTGTGTTTATTGTATTGGGGTATAGTACATAATGCAGGTGTCTAATACGAGAGTGTTTTGTGTAGAGTATGATCTATCGACTAACCTAGCCCTGCTTTATATAAGTTACCAGAGACCTAGGACAACAGGAGTACTAGCCGGCTAGGTCAGTGGAGAGGAGTCCTCCACGACTTAGCAGTCCTTGTCTTGAACGGTAAGGCTTATTGATTCTCCTTGTAGATTGCAATAGGCCTTCTTAGGATGGCCCCTTGATGAACCGCCAAGGGGGGCTCGCCGGCCCGGCCCACCTGGCTGAGATACAACCTGATGAGTGAACCCTAATCCAAGACACATCGTTAGCCCCTGAACCGATCTTCAAGTTGGGGACGCTCCTCGGTTCTTCCTAACTGTTCTTCGTCTTCGGTCGTCAGTCTTGAAAGCTGGTTCGACAAGTGTTCCCATCTCTGATCTCGAGGGCTGCTGAGGTGTATCCGAAGAGTTCACATGTCGGGCATCCCAGGAGTCCCTTCTAGGTTCCCTTAGCCTTTATTAGACGTGTGATAATTTTCATGACACACCTCGGGTTAAAGTTTTTCCTGCGCGGTAGTGTCTTTTTGCAGCCGACCTCCAACGTCGGACCGCATCTGAGGTGTCACAGACCACCTTGGTCTTGAAAATGTTGAAGGAGTTTAACAAAGTTGTATGCCGGAAAATTGAAGCCAGCCGGTCTCCAGGCCGGGCTGGTTCCGAAGTGGCGCATACCACCTCGGTATTTAGTTGTCGATGTAGATGGCCGGCCTCCGGGGGAGAAAAGTTTTTCGCCAAACTGGTTTCTGCTTGGACGCATGTGGCTCTCTCGGTGGCGTTTGCTTGTGAGGGTTGGGGCTGGTTGCTCCCTTTTTTTCTAGTGGTCGCATCCGATCAGATTTGCGAATGTCACTATTAGTGTTTGATTTGGAAGGATTTCTCCTTTAGATCTAACCGTGGCGACACCGTTGGGTCACTCGAGCTGCGGATTGCGGTGGACGTCAAAGTCTTAGGGAGGGTGAGGGTTCTTCTCTTCAGATCTAGTGGCTAATGCTAGGAACTCATCTAACAAGGTTGTGGGTGGAGTCGAAGGTTCCACTGTGAGTTTTGGCGGCTCCCGCTCCGGTCAGATTGCCTTCGACTATGAGATGCAATCTATCACTACAAAAAAATACACTTCTGTGATGATACGTGTTTGTCACCGTAGGTCACGTTTTCTGTCATGCATGTACATCCATGACAAATTTATGACAGAATCAAGATAGTCATACTTGTGCTGTCGTAGAAGTGTTCCATGACATTACCAAAATTATCATCACGGAAGTGTCCACTTCCATGACGATAAATCCCGCGTCATAGAAGTGCTTTCGTCAAGGGTGACCGACATGTGGCATCCACCGTAACGGAACGCCGTTAAGCTATCAGGTCCGGTTTTGAATCCGATAACCCGTCAACAACCCCAACCAATGGGGATTTTCCACGTGTAAAATCATCATTGGCTGGAGGAAACACGTGTCGGCTCACCGTTGGGACAGATGTCATCCACTCATTGGACCCAAAGCGCCTATGATACGTCGACACATGGCACGACCCAACAGAGGCCCATTCCTGTGAAAAGGCTGGCCCATTTGACTTGGTCAAAAGGTGGCGGGCCGGCCCACGGAAAGCCTGCTAACGGCCTGTTTGCATATAGCCCATTTACAACCCGCTAACCCAGGGCCTGTTTATGACCTATCCGAATTAGGCCCAGTAGCGTCATCTGGGATGTCCAATATGATTCTAGCCTGTTTTAACTTCCGGCCCATGTATGGCCCATGAAGTCTTTTGGCCCATACAAGGCCGTTTGTAACTCTTGGCCCATTAACGACCCGACGTGAAACTTGCCCGTAATGAACAGTGTATCACTTTATACCCATTAACGACCCATTATACCGTTGGGCTATTTCCAGGCCATGCTATCTTTCGGCCTTCTCAGGGCCCATTTATTTATTCTTGGGCTCATTTCCAGCATTCGGTTACTTACGGCCCGTTACTGTCATTTTCTGCTTGTGAGCCGAATTCAGCCCGTGGTTACAGTCGGCCCGTTTGTGGCCCGTTAATATGTTGGGACATTTTCATGGCGTCATCAAATACGACCGATTAACGACATCCCGTTATGGTCGGCCCATGAACGGACGATTCCAACTCTAGCCCGTTTACGGCCATAATGCGGTATATTATTGGCCCATGTTTGGGCAATCGATCATACGACCCGTAGAAGGCCCATTGATGATACGACCCATAGAAGGCCCATTGTTTCTACGCCCCGTAGAAGGCCCATTGTTTCTACGGCCCGTAGAAGGCCCAGTGTCACTACAGTAAATATGTAGCCCATGGTTATTGTGGCCTAGTTTTAAAAAATAGGTTATTGCGGCCACTAGCAAACCGCGGAATAAGAACAACACTGACTACAAGCAAACAAATAAACAAGATAACAAGGAAATAAATAAGCAAGCAACTTACGCTAGGCTATCATGGCTATTACACATATTACATCCACTGGCATCAAAGTTCGCCACCAGTGCAAATATAGGGAAGAAAGCAGCATATCATATACATTGGTTGTCAAAGTTGGCGACCAGTGCAAATAAACGCCACGGCAAAACAAGTCCAGAATTGAAACCACTTCAGAAGATCTCAAGAAACAATATCCTGGGTACCCATAATGCTTGCAAGATGCTTAGCAAGCTTATTAACTTTCTCTTGTTTGGCGCTTAAATCCTCCAGTAACTTCATTGCACCGAGAAAGTATGCATCTGAATTCTACAGGGACTTCCTCAGTCCTTCAGCTTCCTGTCGCAGCACATTTGATCGATGTCTTTCAACTTGAAGCTGAGAATCAAGAAGACGAACTGATTCAGGCAGCGATTTCGAAGAGCTTGTGCTAGCGATAGTGGCGATGCTTTCGAACACTACATCAAGACGGGACTTCTGGGTTCTCTCACTGTCGTCAAGGTAGTTTTTATCAGCTTTCTTGGAGACCAACAGGGATGTCTCACTATCTTGAACCTTGTCTGCATTACTTCCTTCACCATTGCATATCAGGTTACTGTTCTCCAATATTTTGTCCGCATTCTAAAAGAGAAACAAGCAGACACATCACAGGTTTACCATGTTGTATATGAAACTCATTTTGGTAAATCAGGTCAGTAGTAAATTGCACATGATAACAGCATGAAACAAATATATATATATATATATATATATATATATATATATGTACCATGGTCACTTTATGGTCTATATCATTCTAGTTTTTGTTGCCAAATCAAGATAGAGACACAATTCAAATAATATTTGTTCAAGACAAAGCAGAATAGACAGAATATAAGTGTGAGAAACTACACAGCAATAACAACACTTGTAATGTGCATGGCATGAGAACATAACAATTTATTCAATTGAAACTAAAATCAACATAGAGCAAGTTACAACAGCAAACAGGTTAAAGAAACAGGTTTAAAACATACATTGCTATGCCATTGGAGTTTCAATTGCATCCTTCAAATTTGAAATTAGTTGGTATGAGTAAATACAGTGATGCAAGAGCGAAGTAGCATGAACCATAGCTACGGAACCTGACCTGAGAATAATTCTTCTTCTGCTTTAACCGTTGACTTGGGGTTCGGAGTGGTGGTCCTCATGCTTTGGGCACTGCAGTTGCCTTACTAACTGCTCGTGTTTGGGTGCTCTGTGGTGGAGGCGATCTTTGTGTCAGCAGGAGGCTGGGTTGCTATCTGCTGGGGTTGGGGTTAGAAGGGGTGTAGCTGGTTCTCTGTCCAAATGGGTAGGGGTACAATCTGCGTGAGGCTGGGTAATGTGTGGTGGGGCTGGTTCTTGGGCAAGTACAACCGTGGTTCTATCTCCATTGACAGGTGATACGTCTCCAACGTATCTATAATTTTTGATTGTTCCATGCTATTATATATTCTGTTTTGGATGTTTAATGGGATTTATTATTCCTTTTTATTTTTGGGACTAACCTATTAACCGGAGGCCCAGCCCAAATTGCTGTTTTTTTGCCTATTTCAGTGTTTCGCAGAAAAAGAATATCAAACGGAGTCCAAACGGAATGAAACCTTCGGGAACGTGATTTTCGGAACAAACGTGATCCAGAGGACTTGGACTGGATGTCAAGCAACAGACAAGGAAGCCACGAGGTAGGGGGCGCGCCTACCCCCTGGGTGCGCCCTCCACCCTCGTGGGCCCCTCACGGCTCCACCGACCTACTTGTTCCTCCTATATATACCTACATACCCCCAAACCATCAGAAGCGCCCACGAAAACCTAATGCCACCGCCGCAACCTTCTGTACCTGTGAGATCCCATCTTAGGGCCTTTTCCGGCGTCCTGCCGGAGGGGGCGTTGATCACGGAGGGCTTCTACATCAACACCATAGCCTCTTCGATGATGTGTGAGTAGTTTACCTTAGACCTTCGGGTCCATAGTTATTAGCTAGATGGCATGTTCTCTCTCTTTGGATCTCAATACAAAGTTCTCCTCGATTCTCTTGGAGATCTATTTGATGTAACTCTTCTTTTGCGGTGTGTTTGTCGAGATCCAATGAATTGTGGGCTTATGATCAAGATTATATATGAACAATATTTGAATCTTCTCTGAATTCTTTTATGTATGATTGGTTATCTTTGCAAGTCTCTTCGAGTTATCAGTTTGGTTTGGCCTACTAGATTGATCTTTCTTGCAATGGGAAAAGTGCTTAGCTTTGGGTTCAATCTTGCAGTGTCCTTTCCCGATGTGTGAGGGCAGCAAGGCACGTATTGTATTGTTGCGATCGAGGTTAAAAGATAGGGTTTATATCATATTGCATGAGTTTATCCCTCTACATCATGTCATCTTGCTTAAAGCGTTACTCTGTTCTTATGAACTTAATACTCTAGATGAATGCTGGATAGCGGTCGATGTGTGGAGTAATAGTAGTAGATGCAGAATCGTTTCGGTCTACTTGTCAAGGACGTGATGCCTATATACATGATCATACCTAGATATTCTCATAACTATGCTCAATTTTATCAATTGCTCGACAATAATTCGTTTACCCACCGTAATACTTATGCTATGTTGAGAGAAGCCACTAGTGAAACCTATGGCCACCGGGTCTATTTTCCATCATATTAATCTCTCGACAACAAGCTATTTCTGGCGCCGTTTATTTTACTTTGCAACCTTTATTTTCTCTATATCAGAAAATACCAAAAATAATATCTTATCATCTCTATCAGATCTCACTCTCGCAAGTGACCGTGAAGGGATTGACAACCCCTTTATCGTGTTGGTTGCGAGGTTCTTATTTGTTTGTGTAGGTGCGTGGGACTCGGCGTGGCATCCTACCGGATTGATACCTTGGTTCTCAAAACTAAGGAAATACTTATGCTACTTTCTTTGCATCACCCTTTCCTCTTCAAGGAAAACCAACGCAAGTGCTCAAGAGGTAGCAAGAAGGATTTACGGCGCCGTTCTTGGGGAGTCTACGCACAAGCCAAGACATACCAAGTACCCATCACAAACTCTTATCACTCGCATTACATTATTTGCCATTTGCCTCTCGTTTTCCTCTCACCCACTTCAGCCTTGCCGTTTTATTCGCCCTCTCTTTTCCGTTGGCCTCTTTATCGCTTGCTTCTTGTTTGCTCGTGTGTTGGATTGCTTGCTTGTCACGATGGCTCAAGATAACACTAAATTGTGTCACTTTGCCAATACCAACAACAATGATTTTCTTAGCACTCCGATTGCTCCTCTTACCAATGCTGAATCTTGTGAAAGTAACGTGCTTTGCTAAATCTTGTCATGAAAGATCAATTCGCCGACCTTCCTAGTGAAGATGCCGCTACCCATCTAAATAGCTTTGTTGATTTGTGTGATATGCAAAAGAAGGAAGATGTGGACAATGATATTGTTAAGTTGAAACTATTTCCATTTTCTCTTAGAGATCGTGCTAAAACTTGGTTTTCTTATTTGCCTAAAAATAGTATTGATTCTTGGAATAAGTGCAAAGATGCTTTTATCTCTAAGTATTTTCCTCCCGTAAGATCATCTCTCTTAGAAACGATATTATGAATTTTAAGCAACTTGATCATGAACATGTTGCACAAGCTTGGGAGAGAATGAAATTAATGATACGTAATTGCCCTACTCATGGTTTGAATTTATGGATGATTATACAAAAATTTATGCCAGATTGAATTTTGCTTCTAGAAATCTTTTAGATTAATTTGTGGAGGCACTTTTATGGAAATCACTTTAGGAGAAGCTACTAAACTCCTAGATAATATTATGGTTAATTATTCTCAATGGCACACTGAAAGATCAACTAGTAAAAAGGTGCATGCGATAGAAGAAATTAATGTTTTGAGTGGAAAGATGGATGAACTTATGAAATTATTTGCTAATAAGAGTGTTGCTTCTGATCCTAATGATGTGCCTTTGTCTACCTTGATTGAGAATAATAATGAATCTATGGATGTGAATTTTGTTGGTAGCAATAATTTTGGTAACAACGCGTATAGAGGAAACTTTAATCCTAGGCTGTTCCCTAGTAATTCCTCTAATAATTATGGTAATTCCTACAACAGCTCTTATGGAAATTTTAATAAGATGCCCTCTGAATTTGAGACTAGTGTTAAATAATTTATGATTTCTCAAAAGAATTTCAATGCTTTGCTTGAAGAAAAATTGCTTAAAGTTGACGAATTGGCTAGGAACGTGGATCGAGTTTCTCTTGATGTTGATTCTTTGAAACTTAGATCTATTCCACCTAAGCATGATATCAATGAGTCTCTCAAAGCTATGAGAATTTCCATTGATGAGTGCAAAGAAAGAACTGCTAGGATACGTGCTAAGAAAGATTGCTTTGTGAAAGCGTGTTCTACTAATTTTATGAGAATAAAGATGAAGATCTAAAAGTTATTCATGTGTCCCCTATTAAATCTTTGTTTTGCAATATGAATCTTGATAATGATGGGACTGGAGATGAATCAACTTTAGTTAGAAGGCGTCCCAAAAATTTGGAGTTTTTAGATCTTGATGCAAAAATTGGTAAAAGTGGGATTGAAGAGGTCAAAACTTTAGATATCAATGAACCCACTATCTTGGATTTCAAGGAATTTAATTATGATAATTGCCCTTTGATAGATTGTATTTCCTTGTTGCAATCCGTGCTAAATTCTCCCCATGCTTATAGTCAAAATAAATCTTTTACCAAACATATCGTTGATGCTTTAATGCAATCTTATGAAGAAAAACTTGAGTTGGAAGTTTCTATCCCTAGAAAACTTTATGATGAGTGGGAACCTACTATTAAAATTAAAATCAAGGATCATGAATGCTATGCTTTATGTGATTTGGGTGCTAGTGTTTCCACGATTCCAAAAACTTTGTGTGATTTGCTAGGTTTCCGCGAATTTGATGATTGTTCTCTAAACTTGTACCTTGCAGATTCCACTATTAAGAAACCTATGGGAAAAATTAATGATGTTCTTATTGTTGCAAATAGGAACTATGTGCCCGTAGATTTTATTGTTCTTGATATAGATTGCAATCCTTCATGTCCTATTATTCTTGGTAGACCTTTCCTTAGACCGATTTGTGCAATTATTGATATGAAGGAAGGGAATATTAGATTCCAATTTACGTTAAGGAAAGGCATGGAACACTTCCCTAGAAATAAAATAAAATTACCTTATGAATCTATTGTGAGAGCCACTTATGGATTGCCTACCAAAGATGGCAAGACCTAGATCTATCCTTGCTTTTATGCCTAGCTAAGGGCGTTAAACGATAGCCAGATGATACGTCTCCAACGTATCTATAATTTTTGATTGTTCCATGCTATTATATTACCGCTTTTGGATGTTTATGGGCTTTATTTTACACATTTATATCATTTTTGGGACTAACCTACTAACCGGAGGCCCAGCCCATATTGCTGTTTTTTTGCCTATTTCAGTATTTCAAAGAAAAGGAATATCAAACGGAGTCCAAACGGAATGAAACCTTCCGGAGCGTGATTTTTGGAACGAACGTGATCTAGAGGACTTGGAGTGCAAGTCAAGAAGCAGCCAAGGCAGCCACGAGATAGGAGGCCGCGCCCCCTATAGGGCGCGCCCCCTGTCTCGTGGGCCCCTCGGGCGGCCACCGACGTACTTCTTCCTCCTATATATACCTACGTACCCCGAAAACATCCAGGGGCACCACGAAACACAATTTCCACCTCCGTAACCTTCTGTATCCGCGAGATCCCATCTTGGAGCCTTCGCAGGCACTCTGCCGGAGGGGGAATCAACCACGGAGGGCCTCTACATCAACATCCTTGCGCCTCCGATGAGTTGTGAGTTGTTTACCACAGACCTACGGGTCCATAGTTATTAGCTAGATGGCTTCTTCTCTCTTTTTGGATGTCAATACAATGTTCTCCACCTCTCTTGTGGAGATCTATTCGATGTGAACTCTTTTTGAGGTGTGTTTGTCGAGATCCGATGAATTGTGGGTTTATGATCAAGTTTATCTATGAATAATATTTGAATCTTCTCTGAATTCTTTTATGTATGATTGAGTTATCTTTGCAAGTCTCTTCGAATTATTAGTTTGGTTTGGCCTACTAGATTGGTCTTCCTTGCCATGGGAGAAGTGCTTAGCTTTGGGTTCAATCTTGCCGTGTCCTTACCCAGTGACAGAAAGGGTTGCAAGGCACATATTGTATTGTTGCCATCGAGGATAACACGATGGGGTTTATATCATATTGCATGAGTTTATCCCTCTACATCATGTCATCTTGCTTAATGCGTTACTCTGTTCTTATGAACTTAATACTCTAGATGCATCTTTGGATAGCGGTCGATGTGTGGAGTAATAGTAGTAGATGCAGGCAGGAGTCGGTCTACTTGTTATGGACGTGATGCCTATATACATGATCATGCCTAGATAATCTCATAACTATAAACTTTTCTATCAATTGCTCGTGACAGTAATTTGTTCACCCACCGTAATACTTATGCTATCTTGAGAGAAGCCACTAGTGAAACCTATGGCCCCCGGGCCTATCTCTTATCATATTTGCTTTCAATCTACTTTTATTTGCATCTTTACTTTTTGCATCTATATTATAAAATACCAAAAATATATTTATCTTATCTTACTATCTTTATTAGATCTCACTTTACATGAAGTGGCCGTGAAGGGATTGACAACCCCTTTATTGCGTTGGTTGCGAGTTCTCGGTTGTTTGCGTGGGTGCGTGGGACTTTTGAGGAGCCTCCCTCTTTGGATTAATACCTTGGTTCTCAAAACTGAGGGAAATACTTACGCTACACTTGCTGCATCACCCTCTCCTCTTGAGGAAAACCAGCATAAGCTCAAGGCGTAGCAAGAAGGATTTCTGGCGCCCGTTGCGGGAGGTCTTCGCTCAAGTCAAGACATACCAAGTACCCATCACAAACCCATCTCCCTCGCATTTACATTATTTGCCATTTGCCTCTCGTTTTCCTGTCCCCCACTTCACCCTTGCCGTTTTATTCGCCCTCTCTTTCCCAATCTCCTCTCTTTTCGCTTGCCTTCTTTTGTGTGCTTGTTTGCTTGTTTGACCTTATGGCTGCGCCTAAGGGTCCTGACCACCTTCTCAGAAGGATGGATGAGATTGAATCAAATATTAGAAGCTTTATGAATTTGCAATTTGAGCATAATAATTTCTTTAGAAAAGAGCTTAAGGAACAAAAAAGTTTTTTGGGGTTTATGAACAAAGAGCTTGATGATATGAATAAAGAATTCTTTGGTGTTAACGCTCAAATTTACCCGGCTTGAAAATGCTATAGCCAAAATTTCTGACAAGCAAGCCACCTTAGTCAATAAGATGGCCGCTAAACCAGAAAAATTACATGAAAATAATGATGAGGATCTTAAAGTTATTAATGCGTCTTCGATTAGATCTATGTTTTGCAATATGAATTTTGATGATTATGGGATTGATGATGAATCAACTTTGCCTAGAAGGCGTCCCAAGAATTCGGAGTCTTTAGATCTTAATGTTAAATTTGGTAAAAGTGAGATTGGAGAATCCTCAACTTCTAATAATATTGAACCTACTATCTCGGATTTCAAGGAATTTGATTACGATAATTGTTCTTTAAAAGGTTGTATTTCGTTGTTGCAATCCGTTGTTAATTCTCCTCATGCTTATAGTCAAAACAAAGCTTTTACCAAACATATTGTTGATGCCTTGATGCAATCTTATGATGAAAAAATTAATTAGGAAGTTTCTATACCTAGAAAACTTAATGATGAGTGGGAACCTACTATAAAGATTAGAATTCAAGATTATGAGTATTTTTCTTTGTGTGATTTGGGTGCTAGTGTTTCCACAATTCTGAAAACTTTATGTGATATTCTAGGTTTCCATGATCTTGATGATTGTTATTTAAATTTGCACCTTGCGGATTCCACCAAATCCTATGGGAAGGATCAATGATGTTCTTATTGTTGCAAACAGAAATTTGGTACCCGTAGATTTTATCGTTCTTGATATAGATTGCAATCTTTCTTGCCCTATTATTCTTGATAGACCTTTCCTTAGAACGATTGGTGCGATTATTGATATGAAAGAACGGAATATTAGATTCCAATTTCCATTAAAGAAAGGCATGGAGCACTTTCCAAGAAAGAAAGTTAAATTACCTTATGAATCTATCATGCGTGCTACTTATGAGTTTAGTGCCAAAGATGGCACTCGTTAGATCTATCTTCGCTTTTATGCCTAGCTAGGGCGTTAAACGATAGCGCTAGTTGGGAGGCAACCCAATTTTCTTTGTGTTTTTTGTTTTTGTTTCTGTTTAGGAATAAATAATCCATCTACCTTCTGTTTATTATATGTGGTTTTATGTTTTAATTAGTGTTTGTGCCAAGTTAAACCTATAGGATCTTCTTGGATGATAGTTATTTGATCTTGCTGTAATTTCCAGAAACTTTTGGTTCACGAAAACAATTGTTAAAAATCACCAGAACGTGATAAAATAGTGATTCTAATTGCTGCTGATCTATAAACAAATTGCCTAGGTCTTCCTATTTTGGCTGAATTTTTTGAGTTCCAGAAGTTTGCGTTAGTTACAGATTTCTACAGACTGTTCTGTTTTTGACAGATTCTGTTTTTCGTGTGTTGTTTGCTTATTTTGATGAATCTATGGCTAGTAAAATAGCTTATGAACCATAGAGAAGTTGGAATACAGTAGGTTTAACATCAAAATAAATAAAGAATGAGTTCATTTCAGTACCTTATGTGGTGGTTTTTGTTTCTTTCACTAACTTAGACTTATAAGATTTCTGTTGAGTTACGTGTTGTGAAGTTTTCAAGTTTTGGGTAAAGCTTTTATGGACTATGGAATAAAGGGTGGCAAGATACTAAGCTTGGGGATGCCCAAGGCACCCCAAGATATTCAAGAATAGCCAAAGCCTAAGCTTGGGGATGCCCGGAAGGCATCCCTCTTTAAATCTTCGTTCATTGGTAACTTTACTTGGAGCTATATTTTTATTCGCCACATGATATGTTTTTTCTTGGAGCGTCGTGTATTATATTAGTCTTTGCTTTTTAGTTTACCACAATCAGCCTTGCTGTACACACCTTTTGGGAGAAGCCTATTTGATTAGAATTTTCTAGAATACTCTATGTGCTTCACTTATATCTTTTGAGCTTGATAGTTTTTGCTCTAGTGCTTCACTTATATCTTTTAGATCACGGTGGTGTCTTAATTTTGAAGAAATTTCTAGTCTCTCATGCTTCACTTATATTATTTTGAGAGTCTTTTAGAACAGCATGGTATTTGCTATGATCATAAAATTGGTCCTAGAATGGTAGGCATCCAAGTTGGGTATAATAAAAACTATCATAGGAAGTGAATTGGATGCTATGATCAATTTGATACTTGATAATTGTTTTGAGATATGGAGGTAGTGATATTAAAGTCATGCTAGTTGGGTGATTATGAATTTAAAGAATGCTTGTGTTGAAGTTAGCAAGTCCTGTAGCATGCATTATGGTTAAAGTTGTGTAACAAATTTGAAACATGAAGTGTACTTGGCTTGTGCATCCTTATGAGTGGCGGTCGAGGAATGACGATGGTATTTTCCTACCAATCTATCCCCCTAGGAGCATGCACGTAGTACTTGAATTTTGATGACTTATAAATTTTTGCAATAATTATATGAGTTATTTTGACTAATGTTGAGTCCATGGATTATACACACTTTTACCTTTCCGCCTTTGCTAGCCTCTTCGGTACCGTGCATTGCCCTTTCTCACCTTGAGACTTGGTGCAAACTTCGCCGGTGCATCCAAAACCCGTGATACGATACACTCTATCACACATAAACCTCCCTATATCTTCCTCAAAACAGCCACCATACCTACCTATTATGGCATTTCCATAGCCATTCCGAGATATATTGCCATGCAACTTTCCACCGTTCCGTTCATCATCATCATGACATACTTTACTTTTGTCATATTGCCATTGCATGATCATGTAGTTGACATCGTATTTGTAGCAAAGCCACCATGCATTATTTTTCATACATGTCACTCTTGATTCATTGCACCATCCCGGTACACCGCCGGAGGCATTCATATAAAGTCGTATCTTGTTCTAGTTTTGAGTTGTAATTCATATGTTGTAATCAATAGAAGTGTGATGATCATCATTATTAGAGCATTGCCCAAAAATAAAAAAATAAAAAAGAAAAAAAAGAAGAAAGGCCAAAAAGAAAAAAAGAAAGGCCCAAAAAAAAGAAAAAAGAAAAAAAGGGCAATGTTACTATCTCTTTTTCCACACTTGTGCTTCAAAGTAGCACCTTGTTCTTCATGTAGTGAGTCTCATATATTGTGCTTCAAAGTAGCACCATGTTTTTCATATAGTGAGTCTCATAAGTTGTCTTTTTCATACTAGTGGGAATTTTTCATTATAGAACTTGGCTTGTATATTCCTACGATGGGCTTCCTCAAATGCCCTAGGTCTTCGTGAGCAAGCAAGTTGGATGCACACCCACTAGTTTTCTTTTGTTGAGCATTCATTTATAGCTCTAGTGTATCCGTTGCATGGCAATCCCTACTCCTCATGTTGGCATCAATTGATGGGCATCTCCATAGCCTATTTATTATCCTCGTCAATGTGAGACTTTCTCCTTTTTTGTCTTCTCCACACAATCCCCATCATCATATTCTATTCCACCCATAGTGCTATATCCATGGCTCACGCTCATGTATTGCGTGAAGGTTGAAAAAGTTTGAGATTATTTAAGTATGAAACAATTGCTTGGATTGTCATCTGGGGTATAGAAGTTGGGAACATCTTTGTGTGAGGAAAATGAAGCATAGCCTAACTATATGATTTTGTAGGGATGAACTTTCTTTTGCCATGTTATTTTGAGAAGACATGATTACTTTGATTAGTATGCTTGAAGTATTACTATTTCTTTTATCAATATGAACTTTTATTTTGTATTCATTTGGATCTGAACATTCATGCCACAATAAAGAAAATTACATCATGAATTATGCTAGGTAGCATTCCACATCAAAAGTTCTCTTTTTATCATTTACCTACTCGAGGACGAGCAGGAATTAAGCTTGGGGATGCTTGATACGTATCCAACGTATCTATAATTTTTGATTGTTCCATGCTATTATATTACCCCTTTTGGATGTTTATGGGCTTTATTTTACACATTTATATCATTTTTGGGACTAACATACTAACCGGAGGCCCATCCCATATTGTTGTTTTTTTGCCTATTTCAGTATTTCGAAGAAAAGGAATATCAAACGGAGTCCAAACGGAATGAAACCTTCGGGAGCGTGATTTTTGAAACGAACGTGATCCAGAGGACTTGGAGTGCAAGTCAAGAAGCAGCCGAGGCAACCACGAGATAGGAGGCCACGCCCC
Organism: Aegilops bicornis; assembly: GCA_021605145.1. Classification (NCBI taxonomy): domain Eukaryota; kingdom Viridiplantae; phylum Streptophyta; class Magnoliopsida; order Poales; family Poaceae; genus Aegilops; species Aegilops bicornis. Next base: position 826,430,924 of record CM038675.1, on the reverse strand, counting down.
CCCTGTAGGGCGCGCCCCCTGTCTCGTGGGCCTCTCGGGCGGCCACCGACGTACTTCTTCCTCCTATATATACCTATGTACCTCGAAAACATCCAGGGGCACCACGAAACACAATTTCCACCGCCATAACCTTCTGTATCCGCGAGATCCCATTTTGGAGCCTTCACGGCACTTTCTGGGAGGGAATCAACCACGGAGGGCCTCTACATCAACATCCTTGCCCGTCCGATGAGTTGTGAGTAGTTTACCACAGACCTACGGGTCCATAGTTATTAGCTAGATGTCTTCTTCTCTCTTTTTGGATCTCAATACAATGTTCTCCCCCTCTCTTGTGGAGATCTATTCGATGTAAACTCTTTTTGCGGTGTGTTTGTCGAGATCCGATGAATTGTGGGTTTATGATCAAGTTTATCTATGAATAATATTTGAATCTTCTCTGAATTCTTTTATGTATGGTTGAGTTATCTTTGCAAGTCTCTTCGAATTATCAGTTTAGTTTGGCCTACTAGATTGGTCTTTCTTGCCATGGGAGAAGTGCTTAGCTTTGGGTTCAATCTTGCGGTGTCCTTACCCAAAGGATGTGAAAGGGTTACAAGGCACATATTGTATTGTTGCCATCCAGGATAACAAGATGGGGTTTATATCATATTGCATGATTTTATCCCTCTACATCATGTCATCTTGCTTAATGCGTTACTCTGTTCTTATGAACTTAATACTCTAGATTCATGCTGGATAGCGGTCGATGTGTGGAGTAATAGTAGTAGATGAAGGCAGGAGTCGGTATAGTTGTTATGGACGTGATGCCTATATACATGATCATGCCTAGATAATCTCATAACTATGCGCTTTTCTATCAATTGCTCGACAGTAATTTGTTCACCCACCGTAATACTTATGCTATCTTGAGAGAAGCCACTAGTGAAACCTATGGCCCCGGGTCTATCTCTTATCATATTTGCTTTCAATCTACTTTTATTTGCATCTTTACTTTTTGCATCTATATTATAAAATACCAAAAATATATTTCTCTTATCTTACTATCTTTATTAGATCTCACTTCCGCAAGTGGCCCTGAAGGGATTGACAACCCCTTTATTGTGTTGGTTGCGAGTTCTCAGTTTGTTTGTGTAGGTGTGTGGGACTTTTGAGGAGCCTCCTACTGGATTGATACCTTGGTTCTCAAAACTGAGGGAGATACTTACGCTACACTTGCTGCATCACCCTCTCCTCTTCGAGGAAAACCAACGCAAGCTCAAGACGTAGCACCAGACTATATGATTTTGTAGGGATAACTTTCTTTGGCCATGTTATTTTGAGAAGACATGATTGCTTAGTTAGTATGCTTGAAGTATTATTACTTTTATGTCAATATTAAACTTTTATCTTGAATCTTTCGGATCTGAATATTCATACCACAAATAAGAGAACTACATTAAGGAATATGCTAGGTAGCATTCCACATCAAAAATTCTGTTTTTATCATTTACCTACTCGAGGACGAGCAGGAATTAAGCTTGGGGATGCTTGATACGTCTCCAGCGTATCTATAATTTTTGATTGTTGCATGCTATTATATATTCTGTTTTGGGTGTTTAATGGGCTTTATTATACACTTCTATATTATTTTTGGGACAAACCTTTTAACCAGAGGCCCAGCCCAAATTGCTGTTTTTTTGCCTATTTCAGTGTTTCGTAGAAAAAGTATATCAAACGGAGTCCAAATGGAATGAAACCTTTGGGAACATGATTTTCGGAACAAATGTGATCCAGAGGACTTGGAGTGGACGTCAAGCAACAGACGAGGAAGTCACGAGGTAGGGGGCGCGCCCTCCACCCTCGTGGGCCCCTCGTGGCTCCACCGACCTACTTCTTCCTCCTATATATACCTACGTACCCCCAAACCATCAGAAGCGCCCACGAAAACCTAATTCCACCGCCGCAACCTTCTGTGCCCTTGATATCCCATCTTGGGGCCTTTTCCGGCGTCCTGTCGGAGGGGGCATTGATCATGGAGGGCTTCTACCTCAACACCATAGCCTCTCCGATGATGTGTGAGTAGTTTACCTCAGACCTTCGGGTCCATAGTTATTAGCTAGATGGCTTCTTCTCTATCTTTGGATCTCAATACAAAGTTCTCCTCGATTCTCTTGGAGATCTATTTGATGTAACTCTTCTTTTGCGGTGTGTTTGTCGAGATCCGATGAATTTTGGGTTTATGATCAAGATTATCTATGAACAATATTTGAATCTTCTCCGAATTCTTTTATGTATGATTGGTTATCTTTGCAAGTCTCTTCAAATTATCAGTTTGGTTTGGCCTACTAGATTGATCTTTCTTCCAATGGGAGAAGTGCTTAGCTTTGGGTTCAATCTTCCGGTGTCCTTTCCGGTGGCAATGAGGGCAGCAAGGCACATATTGTATTGTTGCCATCGAGGATAAAAAGATGGGGTTTATATCATATTGCATGAGTTTATCCCTCTACATCATGTCATCTTGCTTAACGCGTTACTCTATTCTTATGAACTCAATACTCTAGATGCATGCTGGATAGCGGTCGATGTGTGGAGTAATAGTAGTAGATGCAGAATCTTTTCGGTCTACTTGTCACGGACGTGATGCCTATATACATTATCATACCTAGATATTCTCATAACTATGCTCAATTCTATCAATTGCTCGACAGTAATTCGTTTACCCATCGTAATACTTATGCTATGTTGAGAGAAGCCACTAGTGGAACCTATGGCCCCTGGGTCTATTTTCCATCATGTTAATCTCCCGATAACAAGCTATTTCTGGCGTCATTTATTTTACTTTGCAATCTTTATTTTCTCTTTATCATAAAATACAAAAATATTATCTTATCATCTCTATCAGATCTCACTCTCTTTAGTGATCGTGAAGGGATTGACAACCCCTTTATCACGTTGGTTGCGAGGTTTTTATTTGTTTGTGTAGGTGCGTGGGACTCGAGCGTGGCCTCCTACTGGATTGATACCTTGGTTCTCAGAAACTAAGGGAAATACTTACACTACTTTACTGCATCACCCTTTCCTCTTCAAGGGAAAACCAACGCAGTGCTCAAGAGGTAGCAACAGGTAGCACGATCTTTTCTGAAGACCGTGTTTTTACTCCCACAGATAGTGCCATCACCCCCTCCAATTGAAATGGCTGATAAACAAGAAAAGTAATTGAATGTACAGACATTTTAAGATAGACAGATGCAATGGATAGTAGGGAAGAAAACAGGGCATGAAATAATTCACATTTATGTGGTCTAACCAAACAGAATAGCATGATATAATTTCACATATATGATGGCTAATTAAGCAGGATAGCATGACACAATTTCACATGTATGATGGCTAACTAAACAGGATAGAATGACATACTTAAAAATATGATGACTATATATGTAAACAGGATGGCATGATATAACTATACGATGTGTCTATTAAAGTGGTTGGCATGCCATAAATCACAAACATGCCGTCGATGGAAACATGATGGCATGATATAATTCACGGACAGAATGACATAATTGAAAATATGATGACTATGTAAACAGGAAGAGATGATATTACTATATTATATCTTTAGAAAATGGGTTGGCATGCCATAATTCAGATACATGCTGTCTATGTAAACATCATGGCACGATATAATTCAAATATATGATTTATATACTAAGGAAGTGAGCAGAGGGCAATCGCATATATGATGTGTCAACTAAGGAGATGGCATTCAATATCGTGTATATGATGTAAAAACTAAGCATTGCAATACAACATATGCATGATATGAGTAATATAACCCTGCCAAGTTTGAGCATACACCTCAGGGTGATAATAGGACTGGTCATCTGCCTCTGAAACCTCGTCTAAAGAGCTATCTGTAACCAGCAAGATATCTGCTTTAGCAGGTAGCATTATCTGCTCTGAAGACCTTGTTTTCACTCCAGATTTCTCCATCACCAATTCAAATGGCTGATGCACAGGAAGAGCAGTTGAATATACAAACATTGTCGACAAAAGCAATGAGAAATACAAAAAAGGACGGCATGATATAATTCACATATATGATGCTTGACTAAACAACATGGCATTGCATAATTCACATATATAAAGCCTTGCAACAAGATAGCATTGCATAATTAACATATATAATGTCTTGCAACAAGATGGCATTGCATAATTCACATATATGGTAATTAGACACTAAACAGGTGGCATTCACACAAAACATGTGTAAACTAAGTAAATGACATAGCAATGCAAGATACCATACGCACGATATGAGCAACATAACCCTGCCAAGTTAGAGCATGCACCAGGACTGGTCATCTGTCTCTGAATCCTCCTCTGAGGAGCTATCTGTAACCAGCAAGACATGCGCTTCGTCAGATAGCATTGTCTGCTCTGAAGACCTTGTTTCCACTCTAGATTTTTCCATGACCGTGCCGAATGGCTGATGCATAGGAAGAGTAAATGTACTAAAATTGTTGACAAATTTAACACATAATAAAAAATGATGTCATGATATAATTCACATATAAGATGACTGGCTAACCAGGGTGGCATTGCAAAATTCACATATATGATGCCTGGCTAAACAAGATGGCATTGCATGATTCAGATATACGATAAAGAAACTAAACAGATGGCATTGACACAAAGCATGTCTAAACTAAGCAGATGACATCCTTGATGTATACAGTAAGCAATGCAAGGCACCATATGCATGATATCACCAACATCAGCATGCCAAGTTAGAGCGAAGACCTCATGGGGTAAATAGGAGTGGTCTTCATACGAATCCCCTTAGAACATTTATCTTCCTCTTGATTACGATCAGAAATGGGTGGAGTGGGGGGGGGGGGCTGCCTTTGCACCCACCATAAAGCAACGTCTGCATGAAATTTTATTGCCACGCAAGGCTCGTCTCTTTTTCTCTACATGTTCAGCTCCATTGTATACAATAACTGACATGCATAGGAATAAAACATAGTGAGATTATGTAAGGAGTGCATGCACAAATCCAGAGTGATGGTAGCAAACTGTGGATAGACCCAAAATCAATGATAGCAGGCAGATAATAGCTTTAGTTAAAAAATACATATAATGGCTCCTTTAATGTTTGTTTGCACCCAACATGAAACTCATAGTAGACACCCGAGATTAACCAGATAGTAGACAGATAGTACTGATTGCTGCCCCAATATGTACCCCACAACCATTTAAAAACTCAAGTTTCAGCATAAGTTTGGACCTGACTCGGGATCTAATAGGTGAACACGACGACAAAGTAGCATGTCATCATATTAAGCAATGCATAACATAAGCAGAGACGGAAGAGTGCGACCTCTCTTGCGGACCCGTGTAGTCCTCAAGGTCATCTGCTCAGTTGATGATGGTAATGCAGTTGTCGTGGCTGCCGGCGGCGGGGAAGAAGATCTGAGGCGGCGAAAGACAGTCTGGAGAGTGGATCCCTACTGTGGTGAACCCTTTCATCGTTAGAGCAACTGAGCTGGGGTGGAACACAACACCGCAGAAGCAGGACAAACCGCACAAGGTTTTCTTTGACACATATCTGTAACAGAAGTAATTGTGTAAGGGCTTGTTTGAATTTGAGGATTCTAACAATGTAGGGATAGGAAATAGACAGGAATAGGATAGGAATGCACGTGCAAAATAGAGAATTTAAAAACACAGGATTTCTGCCAATCTGGGTGTTTGGTTCACAAGAATTGGAAGATCACAGGATGCAAAGAAGCATGGTGAGATTAAGTCAAACCACAAGAAAATGTACAGTTATAATGCTATTATACTACTATCTCTTAGTCTTGTGCTTCATGAATAGGAATTTGAAAAGGAGGACAAGTGGAAATTAAAATTCCTATGGTTTTTCTTTCAAGGAGACACTAAAGGAACAAATCCTACAGTTTTCCTTTGCTCCATTCCTTTGAACCAAATTCATGAAAAGTAGTACCATACAAAACTTTCCAATTCCTATGTTTTTCATTCACTTTTCCTTTCAAGCACTGCGATTCTAGTAGGCAGGCTTGAGCAAGGAAAAGCCTACACTAAAAAATGTTTTTGTGCTACTTCTATTACTTTGGACCCAGGCCACTGCCCTACTAGCTCAACTCCCAGGGCCACCGACAAATGCGCAGCTCAAACGCATAGAGATAAATAATGATGGCGTTCAAGAGAGTCCATCACAGATAGCTAAGTTGGCTGGTACCTCACTGCTTGTCATATAGTAGGATAAAATAATCATATTTCCCGTTACTCCGTGTGCTCAGTGGACAATATATATAACATGTAGAGTAAAAAAGATATGCAACAAGTGTACAACCTCTTTGGCTACCTCTTTGGCTAAGCCATGTCGATCTCAGCGTGATTGGGTTGGCCGGTGAGAATGCTCCAGCTGACTTGGCTGTCGGAGGAGGGGAAGAAGATCTTAGGTGTCTGGAGATGGAGCCCTAGGTACTGCTCTGCTGTGATGGAGGGTTTCGTCGTTGGAGCAGCTCGGGTGAGTTGTACGACGCCGAGGCTGAAGCAGGACAAGAGAGACAATGTTAACCTGAGTGGAATTCTAATAGCATCTCCAATAGATGATGTAAAATACATAACCACAAAGTGCTAGATGTAAAATACATCAGCCGCTCATCTCTGAACTTAACCGTCGAAACTGAATTTAACTGTCGAAACTGAACTTGACTGTCGAAACTGAATTTTCTTGTCGAAACTAAATTTTACTGTCGAGACTGAACGCACTAGAGGTGAGGTTACACGTGAGTCGACTGACTTTTTCATCTCTGGTCAGTCGATTTTGCAGCCGTTGGATACGAAATCAAGGGCCTGCAGTTCATCTTCAACCTCCACCCCCCTGAGCCGCCAGCCACCACCGGCCAAACAGCTGCCCCGTCCGCCCCGAAAACACTCCCCACCACCGGCCGCTGCCGCCCCGGCCATCCCTCTAAGCCCCCCGTGCCTAGCTTTTTCTCCGGCGATCCCCACGCCACCGCCCCACCACCGCCGGCGACCACCGCCCCCACCTTGAACCCTAAGATAGATAGTGGGGTACCTCTCCGTGAGCCCCCCTCCCGCTGCGGTGGTTCTTCCTTAACTCCGTGAGCCCCCCACCCCTGAAAATCGATCGACCCAAAAGTCGATTCAACGATCAAGTGTAGCTAAATCGGAGCAACATCGCAAGCAAGAGCGAGAGCGAGAGCAGCAGCGCGAGCAAGAGTAGACAAGGCAGGGGACCGAGAGCAAGAGCATAGAAGCAGCGCGAGCGAGAGCTAAAGCAACAGCAGACCCTACTGATGTGGACGTCACCGCCGAGGGAGCGACGCCATGGAGGAAGTGGCCGGTGACGCTGCCGTGGATGGAGCCGCGCCGTGTCGGCTCGGGACCTTGCACCGACAGCACCGTGAGATCGAATCAAGAAGAAAATGCGGCGATTAGTGTACAACCTCTTTGGTGGCGCCGATTAGGCCGCAGCTTCATCCGAGGAAGCGATGATGATGATGCTCTTCCGGTGGTGCAGGTGAAGACGGCGGTGTGGGAATGGAGGTGGCGTGAAAGACGAGGGGAACGTCGGGGCAGCTCCTTGGAGGTGGAGGACGGGGTGGCTGAACCGGCAGGACGACCAGATCGACGATGGATCCTCATCCGGTACGGTTGATGAGGGACGTCGAGGTGCTGCTGTGGATGACGTCGTCGGGGAAGAGGCTCCGGCTGGGTGGTGGATGGAGGAGGGTGTGGGGGCTTCGTGGGTTTTCCCGACCTCGGTGTACGAAAGGGTGGGCAGATGGGATGGGAGTGGGGAACCATGGCTTAGGGACGCGCTTGTCCGAAATGTGGTGTATGTTACGAAAGTACCCCCACCAATTTGAGGCGGTTCTTTCGGTTCAGGGGTATCATGGGCATTTCGCATGTCGGGATTTCATAGGAGGTGGGAGTTTTCGCGCGCGTTGTAATTTTAGAATAGCAAGGCGCGGGTTGATATGGAGGGTGTTGTCGGAGCACAACGAGACAAAGATATATCTTAAATATTTCGGGCTAACAAAGGCGCGGGTTGAAATTTCGGACAAGCCTAACATGTACTGTACCAAATCAATTACTTTCTACAAATTTCATTCAAAACTTTGAATTCATGTTATGTTCAATTAAAATATTTCGCTACGTGTATGATGCATGCAACCTACTACTCAAATGAACGTCTTAGTGCATTCCAAACGTATATACTAACGCTTCAATATGAACTAAATTTGAATTCATTTCTCTATTTGAATAAGATCTACAATAATGGTTGTTGCGAAGTCAAAGCATTTGAATTCGTTTCTTTGTTTTAATAAGATCTACCATCATCATTATTGTTAAGTTAAACCATCATTTGTGTATTATCTTCACAGCACACCACATGATTAGTCTTGACTTACATATGAACTATGTGTACTATATGAACTCGAACTCGATTTTTTGAATCCACTTTATGTTGATTTCAAAACACAGTACATTTCAAGCTCTAGCTAGATCTTCATAATCTAAACCATGTCTCATATGTATAATGTGTTTATCACATTATGTATGGTGCCCGCCCCTCGCCTACAAGTATTTAGATGTGAGTTGCAAACACCACACATTACCACAAATTCAAATAAAATTTGAGAATGTTCGATATATAGTATTGTTTAGATTGTTCGATATTTAGTTGTAAGCTACAAACGCCACACATTATCACAAATTCAAATAAAATGTGAGATTGTTCGATGTATAGTATGGTTTAGATCGTTAGACATTTAGCTGTGAGTTGCAAACGCCATGCATTATCACATTATGGTATAACATGTGCAAAACCACAACACGCGTATCACCGCTATATTTATGCACATGCATATGTTTAAAACACTATGATCTCCTATTCAAATATATGAATCCACTTTCATATCAAATTATGATCTTTGTTAGTCTCTTACACCCACACAATCCTCTAACCTTTGTAGCTACCACTAACTTTCTTTCGTGCATGCACACGCCCTCCTCGCCCTCCCCCTCCCTCAACATTCTATCCATCACGCACATTCATTTTTTTTCCTTTAGGTCGTTCTCCCACAGTCTCCACAACTTTTTTTCGACACACACCGATCGATAAACCTCCCCAGCGATGTCTGCCTACAACATACACACGCACCTTCAATCTCCTCCTTTTATGTGTCCTTGCCTCGTGTCTCTCATACGGTCCCACACATGTGTAAACTCTCGCCCCTCTTTTCATTGATCTCACAACCGCACACTCCTCCCCCTATTTAGCTAGTAGCTGGGCCTCTCGCACCACCTCTTAGCTCCATTCTCTCTGTCTATCCGTCTCGCCGGGCCTTATTTGCCTCTAACAAATGGACGTACACCGACCGATCTCTCGCTATACATATAGCTAGCTAGGTCCTTATAACTCGTTTTTCTCCACGCGTCGATCGATCTACCTCCTTAGTTATGTCTCTCCCTTCCTCCGACAAACAACAATTGATTTACTTATCTAGTTAGGTCTGCTTACCAAACACATGGTTCCCCTTCATCATCCATGGATGCGTCCCGACAGATCTATCACGCACAGGCACACACAGAAACACATCCCCACTCTTATTGATAATATTGCAGTTCCACCCTCAGTTTGTCTAGTAGGTCTCTCCCACCATCTTCGAGAAGCAAATCCATCACCCATCCAACACTCTACCCTCTCCTCCTCTCTCTCTCTCTCTCTCTCTCTCTGTCCCATCCTATTTCCGTCCTTGAGTTATGTATGGATGTCGACCGATCTCCCTCAAGACATAGCTGGGTCTCTCCTTCTCAACACATATACAAGTTGTTCTACCTCTATAGTTAGGCCTCTACCTACCCCTCCCCCACCCCTCCCACACACACTCACCGATACATCGAGCGCTCTAGTCATGTCTCCCTGCCACACACAAACTTGACCTGTGCCCTCTGACGTTCCGGTAGGTCAGTCTCCCTATATCTTTGACTTGCACACACACACAATTTCGATGGCTCTCTTCGTCGATCTCGCACCCACCCACTTGATCCTCTCTTCGACTCTATCGATATCTATGACCCCTCCTCTCTTCTCGTGGATCGCCCGGTCCTCCATATATGATATGGATAGGCCTCCATTTCACAGATGACTTTGCATGCAAAATTTTGTTTGAGATGTCATCGACACATATTCCCACAAATACATTCACGAAATCAACCCCCCCCCCCAAACAAAAAACACTCACGAACAGACAAGCCATTTGTCTAGGTTTGTATCTCTCACACACACCCACGTAGGTGGGGGACGTGCACAAGAGAAGAGGTGCACGCACAACGCACATACTCCCGTCTCTTTCCCAACCACGCCCACGTGGGCACATGGTGGAGCTCATTTCTGTACGAAAAGGCAGCCCACGTGGTAATTTGACACGTGTACTGGTTGTCCTCTTGGTGGAGGGAGGATCGTCTACCACAGGTGAACAAACAAATTGCGACTTGACGCGTTATGTTAAAAAAGAGGCAAACCATGTGGGGCCTACCTTAGAGGCAAGGCTCTATACACTGGAGTACTTTTGATGTGTCCCGTCAACTCGCAGAATGAGGAGAAGATTGCTTAGTATGCCATCTCCCCGCCCACGGGCGCGGTGGCTCACAGGATGATGTGAAGCTTGCTTACTAGTAGTAGTACTGTACGCCTTACGCCCGCTCCCTCGCCCACGCGCGCAGTGGCTCGCAGGACGAGGAGAAAATTTTACTACTCCCTCCGTTTACTCCTCGTCCCTACTACCTTGGTTAGAGAAATTATCATATTGTTTGGAATATATATGTCCTTTAGTAGATTTCAATATGAACTACTAGTACAAACTCCAAACGCTGATGTATATAAACGTATTTTAGAGTGTATATTCACTCATTTTGCTCCGTATGTAGTCCATATTGCATAAAGTTGAGACACTTATTTTGGAACGGAGGGAGTACATATTTGCTCTGATCTTTTGAGGAACCGATATTTGCTATGATCATCAATCATTGAGATGCAATAGCATGCATGTTAGTCTCCTTTGTATTTGATGAAATGTTGCAATGGGCAACCTTGGACGCAAGATACATGTAACAGAAGCTGGAAGATTCATAGCATTGTACTATCTCGCTGATAAATTACTATACGTACTATACTAGTACTTCCTCCGTTCCTAAATAAAAGTCTTTGTAGAGATTTCACCATGAACCACATACGGATGTATATAGATGCATTTTAAGTGTAGATTCATTCATTTTGTTCCATATGTAGTCCACCTAGTGGAATCTCTACAAAGACTTATATTTAGGAACGGAGGGGGTACTATGTAAAGAGTTAGGTGTCGCACGGTGTCCAGAAAATATGGTGATAGTGTGAGGTGGGCCATGTAATCACTGAGCCTGCGTGTTATCACTGCTCTTGCACTCCTCCCGTGTAAGAATGGAGAAGATTGTAATCTAGTAGTACCTCCTTTCGCCGAAAGCATGGGACATCCAGTAGTTCTACCACCTCAGTAATAATGACCAATGAGCCGTCACTCTTGAATCCCCTTCTCCCATCAACGCAGGCGCTAGTGAGAGGTCGCGTCCGCTCTGCCCGGGCATGAATGCGGCACCGATTCTTTGGAGAGGCGCTGACCGTTTCAGGCGGGAAGCATGCGCGGGCGATGGAGGAGCTTTGGGTTTGCCAGGCTGGTCAGGAGCGAGCGTGGAAGCTGTCCGCCTGTCCCTACCGGACGCCCGGAAACAAGAGGATGCACCGACTCTTGCGGCTAAAATTGTACACTACACACCATCTCTCTGTAGGAGTAGGTCAATCTGTCGCTGTCTCTAGCACACACATGCTGTTAAACACACACACGCACACGCACACACAGGTTCATAGAAAAGGAAAATTGTGCGAGTACGAAGCCACAGGAAGTGAGATACAAATGGAGTACATACAAGAAGAGAAGAGGTGACGAATATTCCATCAAACCTGGACTGAGGAGTAGTACTCCCTCCGACTAGGTGTTAAGTCATCTTACGGAAATCAGATATTCCCAGAATGTTTAGGCGTCGTGCATTAACTTCGCATCTCAATCCCCTCATGGCCTCGTTGCTAGCGAGCGTTGTTACTTAGGGAGCGTTTGGATCCTTAGCAAGAACAGCTTATAGCATAGCCGGGCAAGGTTAGGCGTTTGGAACTGTTAAAATATGTTAGCTTTTGTGGGCCAGGTAGCTTGGGTGGGCTAGAAAAACCTTGCTAGCTCAGGAGAGCCAGATCAGCTCGCTTCCGATGGCAAACTTCGCATAGTAGTAACATAGACTAGTAACATATGTGTGTTACTAGTCCAAGTTACTCACCACTATGACCAGCCTAAGCAATGTAACCAAACGCTCCTTACTCTGCCTTGTTATCTCCCCCGGAAACCCAATGCATGGAGCACAACTATGCGTTGATCAGTCAAGAAATCAAAGTCGGCTTGCATGCGAGTTAATACATGGCCCTGCATGGCAGCTAAAACAGCATCTCTTAGTTGTTTGGATTAATTGTTGCGTTTAGAGATAGAAATCAGGGCTTTGATTGGAGGAATGACCGGTCAAGTTTCTCCTTCTCCTCCAATCTGCTTGCACCTTGGTCCCGCTGCACCTTCTAACGTGACTTATTACCACTACTAGGGAAAACCTTATACACAGAATCTTAGCAGCAGCGCGGCACAAAAAGAAGCGCTACTGCTAATTAGCAGTAGCGCGGGTTTTTAACCCTCGCTACTACTAAGTTGATAGTAGTAGCGCGGGTTTTTAACCCTCGCTACTACTAAGCGGTCTCTACCGTGCCCCCCGACACATGCCATAGTAGTAGCGAGGGGTATAAACCCGTGCTACTACTAAGTTGATAGTAGTAGCGCGGTTTTATACCCCTCGCTACTACTAAGTACGAGGTAGGTGAAGTCGCCATATCCTTGGCCGAATCCCCATCTCCTCCCCCAAATCCCTCCTCTCTTCCACCATTCTCTCCTCTCACTTTCCATACGCTCTCACATGGACCTCTTGCCCATGCACCCATCCTCCTCCATGGCGCTGAAAGAGGCCGCCGCCTCGTGCCACCGGCATCTAGGAGCTCGTCGGTCTTCCACCGACGTCTAGGATGCCGCCGCCCCGCGCCACCACACCGCCGCACCTCGCCACTGGTGACTAGCTCCGCTGCTCCCTACATCACCTTCCTCTCTCCCTCGGTTTTCCTTTTCTCTCACTCTCCCTCTAGTTTGACTCACCCTCCCATGTCCATGCGCGTGCAGGTCGTCGCCATGGATGACCCGGAGCTATCTGGCATGGTCGGGAAGAGGAGCCCCACGCCGCAGCCTGGCTCTGCCATAGAAACGGGCCCTCTTCAACAGCCACTGCTGGATCTGGACTTCCGCTGTCCGTTCATGCCTCCGGCGACGCCAATCATCACTAGATCTTACCATTGCTGCCATTGAGAGCATGCACGGGATCGATATTTTTGTTTTGTTTTTGAAAGCAATAGCAGTAGCACGGGGTATAAGACCCGCTACAACTAATTAGCAGTAGCGTTGTTTGCAACACACGCTACAGCTAACCATGTATAGCAGTAGCGTGTGTAAACATGCGCCATCGCTAAGTTAAGTTATGGCGCCAGATCAGATAGCGCGGGCACCAAGGCCATCGACATACACCCAAAAGCGCTACCCGCTAGGGCTTTTCCCTAGTAGTGTACACCTATACAGAGGGAGTCGTACGAGATACGGTGGCACACTGACTTAGGTCGAATACAAGTGCCCAAAATTGTGTGCATGTTATAATAAGGATTCACTTAAAATAGTATGTGAGCGAATAGAGGGATCAATTGGAAAGTGTTCCTGAGCAGTAGCGAGATGTGTGAGGTAAGATGCACCGCTGGCGCTTTTAATCTTTCTTATTAATTTGTTTGTTTCACCCTCTGACTAGTGGGACCCAACGTACTACATGGAGAGAGGTAAAGTGACAAAGGCTGCATTATTTCTGCACCACTATGGATAGTCTTACCACCAAAGCCACATGCCTCAATTATGATTTAAATCCTAATGACTCCCCCACACACAGAAAAACACGGCATGCTTGTCACACGAATGCAGGAATGTATACAAGGTTATTTTCCTCTCGTTGAACATAACGGGAGGGTTGTGTAGCTGGTTAGCCTATTCGCTCATCAAACTTGAGGTCTCGGGTTTGATAACTATACTTGAGCATAATTCGTGCCAGGAGGATTCTTTGACTGGTCAAAATGGATGGATACGGAGCTATACGATCTCGTAGTGACCGTATAATCACCACATCACGTATAAGTTGTAGCCTTGGTGCTTGTTTTCTAGGGTTTGCACTCTTCACACTCTCTCCAGTATATATATACACGCTAGAGCCTCAGCGCTCGTAGTTGCTCTCTTCACACTCTCTCACCCTCTCCAGATCTAAACAAGACTTCGTTGGCCTCTCTCTATCCCCTCACTGCTGGTCTGCTTGTAGTTGCTCTCTTCACACTCTCTCACTCTCTCCAGATCTAAACAAGACTTCGTTGGCCTCTCTCTCTCTCTCCCCTCTCTACTGGTCAAAGAGCCGACATGATCCGTCCGCCAGGAAGGGAAGGAGGCTTAACGCTGTCGCCGTCGGCGAGGGAAGGAATCCACTACCGGCGCAGCTGTTCACTTTCACCTAGTGGCGGCGCGGGTGGGCCTCCGGCCCCTTCCTCTTCACCGCCGTACATAGTGTGGGTCGAATGGCCTCCGTCGCCCACCGAACCACACCCCAAGAACCTTAAGGTATAATTTACTTATTCCACATGCATTGCTCTAGCTGCATGTGGGCTTTTTCCGCTTCTGCACTCGAATCTAGGTGTTGGATCAAACAGGAAAGTAGTGGGGAAAGTTGTATACCATGAATTTAGGACATGGTTCAAAGAGGAAAGTAATGGGGGAAAGTAGTGGGAAAAGTTGTATAACATGAATCTAGGACATGGTTCAAAAAGGAAAGGAAGGGGGAAAGTAGTGGGGAAAGTTGTATCGCATGAATCTAAGACATGGCTCAAAGAGGATAGGAATGGGGGAAAGTAGTGGGGAAAGTTGTATAGCATAAATCTAGGATGTGGTTCAAAGAGGAAAGGAAGTGGGGAAAGTACTAGTACAGACTGGCTATCCAGCACCTACGTTGGTCGAAAAGGGAAAACAATGACAAACGTAGTATGCACATCTGTAACGAACTGATCTTTTGTTTTGGGGGACAAGGCTGTAGAGTTTGAGCAGGACTAGATTTGCTGCGCTCACATAGGGAAAGGTGTCTAAAGATAACAAAACTGGGACCAACACAAATATGCTCCTTGGTTGTTTGTTCTTTGTTGCAACAGACTATGCATCACCCTAGTACATCGGTAGATGCATGGTGCTGGTGCATCCACTGTCCCGTGCAAC
Source organism: Aegilops bicornis (assembly GCA_021605145.1). NCBI lineage: Eukaryota > Viridiplantae > Streptophyta > Magnoliopsida > Poales > Poaceae > Aegilops > Aegilops bicornis. Next base: position 826,415,418 of record CM038675.1, on the reverse strand, counting down.
TCTTTAGCTGTTTTTAATCTAAGGCCCTATTTGGTTAAAAACTCCCTAGTGCCTACCTGCTTGGTTCCAGGGACTAAACATGGACTAGAGGTTATTAAATGACATGCTAAAAGACCATGTTACCCCTAGTAATGAACTAATATAGACAAGGTGCGATGCATGGCAGGGGCAACTTTTGGAAAAAGTCCCAAAAAAGACTCTCCCTCGGGGTCTTTTTCTTTAGTCCCAAATGCCCACTTTTAGTCCGTAAAAGTCCCTCCTGTTTGTTTTAGATGGGACTGACACGGAGTTTTTTCAGTCCCTCCACCAAAATGTCCCTGTAAACAAACACCCTCTAATAATGCCGCTGGAAAATTAATGCAATGCCACAGTTAAAAGCAAATTACATGTTTAACAAATTTTATTGTTAATATAATCTCTCTGTTAATATAAATCAATGCCACCGTTTGAGAAATGCTACTGTCTTGCTTTCTTTCCCATTTAGATAAGGTAGATGCTTCTTTTTGTTGGCTTCTGTGTCATCCACCGTTCTTGACCACTAGTTGTTTCCTTTGCACCTCTGTGTAAACAGGGTTATCTACTTCACCTCATTGCCATTGTGACCTTTTGTTGCACTGCACAAAACACTTTTGTTTTAAGAGTGTTTTGTGCAGTTCAACTAAAATGTCACACCGACAACGTTGCTTGATTGCTTGATCTTAGTGGAACTTCACACTTCCTATCCGTTTTGGCAAATTTGGTTCAGATCTTCTTCTTGTGAGTTGTTTGAATTCTGCGTCATGAGAGGTCAGTACTAGCCTTCTTTCACATGATTCTACAGTGTGTTTTCATATGTTGTGCTACTTGTACGGTAATGTTGCTTGATCTTAGTGCACTGAACAAATGGAGACAAGACTTCCAATCTGTATGTGCACCGTAATATCCCATTGAGGTAAGATAAGGATATTTCACAACTGTTGGCCTGTATTTTGCCACTTTCATCAGAAAATTAATGTCATTGTTTAGTGCTATACTTGTGCAACCTAATTGACATGCCAAATCTTACATTCAAGGCGAAGCTTGTCTGTTATTGAACCAAGTGATCAAGGGAAGAACAAGCGGAAGAAAAACAAAAATCAACTCCCGGTGTTGTAATGAAGCACTGGAACTATGATGACACAAGTAATGATATAGTTTTGCATCTTAATTTATTGCTATGGCTGGAACGAGCAATTGTTTTTCCACTAATTTAATGCCACTCTTAATGTAATACGTAATTATCTCTACTTGTGAAAACAGGGATCTTCTTTGAAGATACCATATATTTTAGTGGAACTGCACAAGAAGATGTTGGAAACATTAAACTAATCGAGGAGTATATAGTAAGCATGGCCACCACAGTAGATAACAACAGATGGTTCCGGAGAAGTGCTTCATCTGTATGCTCTACACAATAAGCCTCCTGACAAAGGTTGGTACTTGCCCACTGATTTCATCCATATGATTGAGCTTTGTCATCTCTATTGGTGTTGTGCTACTGTTTAGATACTGTCATGAAAAAGTGGTATTGTCCTTGAGAAGTGCTTCATTTGTGCTGTTTTAAATATTTCCTTCCCTTTTTTTCGAGCAAACATGGATGCTAGCATTTAGTTGTCCTCTTGTCTTTGCACAACAGGATCATCCTCCTCTGAAGAAGAATATGGAGTACGTGAAGTGACTAGTTCCGATTTTGCCAGGATGAAGAAGCCCTGTCTATCATCTCATCAGAAGGAGCAGTTGAAGGATGGTTACATTACTCCCCACAAGACCAAACTAACTTCAGCTCAGAAGGACTGACAAATCTCCATTTTCTTGTTGTGATGCGCGAGTACAATGTTGTTCTAGGATTCTTTCCGGTGAGTTCCGTTTTTCTAAAAGTGTGCTCTACATGGACCATGTAGGTGCCTGTTTAAACTGTCAATTCATAGTACCGTTTGCTTTATACTAATCACTTTTTTTTGTATTTGTGAAAACATGGGTGCTCAGCTTGATTTCAACGGGAACTGCACAAAATGTTCATGAATACAAAGAATCATTCATTTCCACCACAAGAATGGAGGTGTCGATAAGTTCAAGGCTTTGTAACATATAAGGGCGAAATCATACAAGCTATGCGCGAATTTGGTTGATTTTGGTGGAACTGCACAAAAAGAACAGCTGGTTTATTTAGCACGAGATGCCATGTCAATGTCCGAACTGATGGCAAACCTTTCCATTCCACAATCGTAGGCATTTGATATTTTGGAATGGGACAACCTTGTCAAATTTTGCTCATTGATTTTAGCAAGAAGACATGCGTTTGATATTTACGAAAGGGACGCCCTTTGCTGTCAGCAGCGTCGATCCATTTTTTCTTTATTATTTAGTTGTGAAGTAAATATTGGCTCTGACATGTGAACCGCTGAGATGCATAATGATCGATTGTTTTGAATGTTCTCTATGAATTGCCAGGCCTGTGTGTTTGATTGCAATGTATAGGAATGCTAAAAAGCTGCTCAAACTCTTTGTACTCATACATTTCCTTTTTACTTCGCACGTTGTGAAAGTGCATACTTTTTTCTATAAGATTGGTCAAAGTAGAGATACTTTGATTGCAGACAAAACTTGTATGCAGACTAGAAAGGACAGGAGGGAGTACATGTGAAACTGCTGCAAACAAGGTGATCACCCTGGGAATAATTTAAGTACGTATTGTTTTGCATGTTCATCCAATGCCAGTGATACAAGAATTTGAACTAATCGAAATAAATTTATTCATACACGGTCGGATTTCATATAAACATGCCGGATTTCATTACATTTCATTCTTCAACTAAAAAGGGGTGCGCTAGAGGTATAATTAATTAACCAAAGCTACCCACCTGTGTCCGGCTGAGCCACATAGAAGCTTCAGTGACTTAACTGCAGGTGGAGTTGCGTAACTGACATGTGGCCTAGATGCCTGTTGGGCCCATGTGTCAGTCAGCCAACTGCTCTAGCAGATAAGTAGAAGCAGCGTCCTTCTCCAACATAGCTCTCCGACTACACGTCGCCGCCAAGAAGCTAACGGCCGTCATTGGTCAACCCGCCTAGCTTGGCTTCAACCGGAGGGTAGCAGCGTGGCCTTACTTGGACCTGAGCGGCGGTGACCTACCGTATTCCTCTTCCTCGTTTCCTGTGAGGCGCGACCTCGCTGGCAGCGGGGCGGGGCCTCGGCTGAGCCGGCGATGTCCTCGGTCTCGTTGCCGGCGGGTGGCGCCTCGGTGGAGCGGGGGAAATCCTGCACCTCGTTGCTGGCAGGGTGGGGCCTCGACGAAGTGATGACCCATAAGTATAGGGGATTTATCTTAGTCCTTCCGATAAATAAGAGTGTCGAACCCAACGAGGAGCAGAAGGAAATGATAAGCGGTTTCCAGCAAGGTATTCTCTGCAGGTACTGAAATAAGTGGTAGCAGATAGTTTTGTGATAAGATAAACTGTAACGAGCAACAAGTAACAAGAGTAAATAAAGTGCAGCAAGGTGGCCCCATCCTTTTTGTAACAAAGGGCAAGCCTGGACAAACTCTTATAATAGGAAAAGCACTCCCGAGGACACATGGGAATATCGTCAAGCTAGTTTTCATCACGTTCATATGATTCGCGTTCGGTACTTTGATAATTTGATATGTGGGTGGACCGGTGCTTGGGTGCTGTTCTTACTGGAACAAACATCCCACTTATGATTAACCTATATTGCAAGCATCCGCAACTACATCAAAAGTATTAAGGTAAACCTAACCATAGCATGAAACAAGTGGATCCAAATCAGCCCCTTACGAAGCAACGCATAAACTAGGGTTTAAGCTTCACTCACTCTAGCAACCCCTCATCTACTTATAACTTCCCAATGCCTTCCACAAGACCCAAATAATGGTGAAGTGTTATGTAGTCGACGCGTTCACATAACACCACTAGAGGCTAGACAACATACATCTCATCAAAATATCGAATCTAATACCAAATTCACATGACTACTAATAGCAAGACTTCTCCCTTGTCCTCGTGAACAAACGTAACTACTCACAAAGCATTTTCATGTTCATAATCATAGGGGTAATAATATGCATAAAGGATCTGAACATATGATCTTCCACCAAGTAAACCAACTAGCATCAACTACAAGGAGTAATCAACACGACTAGCAACCTACTAGCACCAATCCCGGACTTGGAGACAAGAATTGGATACAAGAGATGAACTAGGGTTTGGAGATGAGATGGTGCTGGTGAAGATGTTGATGGATATTGCCCTCTCCCGATGAGAGGAGGCGTTGGTGATGATGATGGTGATGATTTCCCCTCCGGAGGGAAGTGTCCCGGCGAACAGCTCATTTGGAGCCCTAGATTGGTTCCGCCAAGGTTCCGCCTCGTGGCGGCGGAGTCTCGTCCCGAAAGGTTCCTTAATGTTTTTTCTCATCAAAAGACTTCATATAGGAGAAGATGGGCATGGGAGAGCCACGAGGGGGCCCACGAGGTAGGGGAGCACGCCCCAGGGGGGGGGGGCGCCCCCACCCTCTTGAGCAGGGTGTGGGCCCCTGGCCTTCATCTTTGGAGACGATTTATTTATTTATTTTAAGATATTCCGTGGAGTTTCAGGACTTTTGGAGTTGCACAGAATAGGTCTCCAATATTTGCTCCTTTTCCACCGAATTCCAAATGCCGCATTCTCCCTCTTCATGTAAACCTTGTAAAATAAGAGAGAATAGCCATAAGTATTGTGACATAACGTGAAATAACAACCCATAATGCGATAAATATCGATATAAAAGCATGATGCAAAATGGACGTATCACGGAGCCGGAGGTGTCCTCTGCCTCGTTGTTAGCGTCGCGGGGCCTCGGCGGAGCAGGGCCTCGTCGACGCCAGTGGAGCGGGGACTCGTCAGAGCCGGCATTGTACTCTGCCTCGTCCTCGGTCTTGCCGACCAGCGCCTCGCCTGCTTCATCGCCTTCTTTGTAGGCGGCCGTAGCCTCCGCCACCCGCATGCAGTACCGCCAGCGCTCAAGGCGGCCCTCGTGGGCGGAGCGGTACGAGTCGAGCAGCGCCTCCTGCTCCACCCGCTCCGTGGCAATTTGCTCCTCTGCCTGGAGGTGCTCCTGGAGGAGATGGTGGTTGTAGGCGGCGTCGGCCTGCTCCTCCCGGAACTGCTCCTCACGCTTCTGCCTCACCGTGTCCATATATTGGGCACGGGCCTCGCCGATGGTCATGGTGCAATGCACCGGCGAGGATGGTGCAGAGGAGGGGGTTGGCGCCGGATCATCGACTACATGTTCTCCATTGGGACGTCGTCGTCCTCCGGCTGCCTGCCGGCTAGCCAGTCAGCAGCAATGGCTGCCATCTCCTTGTGGTCCGTTGTCCGCCCGTCCGGAGAGCGCTGGAGCGCGAGAAGCCATGGTGGGCAGTAGTGGTGTGGGCAGGAGAAAGGGAACGGATGCGGATGATCGCGGCTGTGGCGGCGCAATGCTTTATATAGCAATGGTGGGCGGCGGAGGGACGGACGTGTGTCGCCGGAGTAGCCGCCTCGGCAACCGCGTATCATTAATGTGGGCGGCAGAAGAACGGACGGACGGCACTTGTGTCGTTTGAAGGTGGAGCAATCACCTGCACGGGGAAGCGGGGCGGACGGTGCTGATCATTTTGGGCGGAAGCGGCAGCGCGGCGAGGCGGATGTGTGGGCGAAGCAGTCGGACTCGTGCTTGGCAGCCAGGCGATCCAGCAGCCGAACATGCTGGCTCGCCGGTTGCTTCGCCGAGCTGTGCGGCGACAATCGAACGATGGGCGTAACCCGACCAGGAGCCGGCGCCACTGTCCAAGCCGGTTCATGCCGTGTTCACCATAGAGCAGGTGCGGCCGCGCTTCGACACCCTAATGGCGGAAGAGCTACCAGCGTAGGAGGATTTGTGCTGCAACCTCCGTCTCCTCAACGAGCACCGGTGAACAAGCGAATGACAATGCCATCGTGAACATGTGGCCCTATGATCCTGGCTTCCCGAATGAGCAGCGAGCGCTGTATCAGACCATCCGTAGGGCCCGCGAGGCCCTCTTCGTCGTCCTTCGAGTTGTTGCGCTCGCCGTGGCACCGCCGTCTCGCGTTGTCAACATGGTCAACGGGTATGAGGATGAGGAGATGACTTTACTTGGAGAGGATGACAGTGGGGGCCCACAAGGGCCATAGCCGCACATACGCAAGTGCCTCCTTATTAGTATATAAAATTATAATTTTTTGCTTGCTCCTGGTTTCCTAACATCACGGTCCCACACCATTGTCAACCTATGTAGTCAATAAACAAGAGAATTGCACAAGAAGCGGCCGACAGCTAGGACCAAGCAGCTCGAACAATATTTGTGTTTTTCAGGTGTGAGCATTGCAGAGTTTTTCTTGAGCGATGTTTTGCCAGATATTAATTTTTCTCCTCTGAACAACAACGAAAACATCGCTGCAGGTATTAACTAGGCGGGCTGTGGCGCGTCTAGACCAGGCCAGATATCCAGCCCAGATATTAATTTTTTTAAAGCTGAAAATGGCTAGCCCAGCTATACTTTTTTTAGGAATACCCAGGCAAGGTCAAGTTGTTATTCTCTGCCCTGCTGGGCTGCAAATCTTTCCTAGGAGGGATGCATTAGGCTTAACAAGAAAATGGGCATTAAGAAATAATAAATGGGATGTAATTATAAAAATTGGGCGGTAACTACAAAAAATGCACCAAACACGTAATTATTTTATAAAATATTATTTTTGGATATTGAAAATTTTAATTTCATTAATTGTTGCAAGCGCAAAGTTTCGTTGGATTTTTATGTAATATAAATTTATATTGAAATTGTATTTAATATGACTAGAAATTTCAGGAGAAAAATATTTCGGATCCCATCAAAATGTGGGAAATTTTATTGAATTCTGTTTTGAACGGTTGGTTGAAATGGGCTGTACTTTTAACAAACTGTAAATGGGCTGTACTTTTAACAAACTATAAATGGGCTGTAGTAAATTTCATTAGAATTCAAAAATTGGCTGCACATTCTTACAAATCTCAAATGGGCTATAAGTTCTCTGCCACGCACTTGTGGCCTTACTAAGTTGACGCGTCCCCTCAAAAAAGAGAGTTGACGGGTATGCAAGCTTTGTCAATTTATAGTCAACACACGGTTCTAGCAGCAGTGGCCATGGGATGTCCATCCAACAGATGTCGTGCTTCTTCTTCAATCTCGGATATTGTAGCTTCACCGGCCCAAAAAATGATTCCTCCCCCTGACATCTGGGGCGCACCGTTTCGGAACCTGACCTGTGGGCCTACTAAGTTGACGCGTACCAAGGGCTTTGCCAACTTAGTCAATATAAATGATTCTAGCTGCAGTGACCGTACGATGTCCATCCAACGGTCGTCGTGCTTCTTCAACCTCTGGTCTTCATGCTCCAGCTGCCCAAAGCAGCGCCGGTCGTGCCGCCTGCTCCTGCCTCCCGTGGCCGGTTGTGCTGCCGCGCAGGCTTCATCGCCCCTACTACTCCCACCGCTGGCCAGGGCATCCCTCTACTCACCCACACCCCCTGTTATTCTGCTGCGACGGCAGCCTCACACCGCGGCCGAACCAGTGAACCCTCGTACTCCTCTCCGTTTGGGCATCCACTACCGTGTCTTCCCCGGCTCCGCGTCGTCCCCTTCCTAGGCCTCACCGTCGTCCACCGCCATGGTGCTCTCGGCGCGGCGTGGTCAACGTGGTCAAGGAACGACTTCCATCGGGCGTGGACTGTACGTGGAGAGGCTGACAGCTGGGTCCATGGCCGCAGCAAGGAAGTGCCTCCTTATTACGCGCAAAATAATTATTCCTCCACCTGACAGCGGGGACCCACCGGACGGGCCACCGTATTTCACGAAAAAAACATTTCCCCCTGACTGCTGGGACCCACCAGCTACATCTTCGCACGCAAGGAAGTGCGCCCGGGCAAGAAAACGATTTGCCCCCTGACTGCTGGGACCCAACAGCTACATCTTCGCACGCAAGGAAGTGCCTGATAGTCGGGACCCACCTGGTCGAAGCGTACGTAGCGTTATCATTCTGGTCGCGAACGTGTACGTACATATTGGTCGATGTAGAGGCGCGCACGTGTCGTAGTAGAGGCGTGCACGTAGCATGTACACGTACGTACAGCAACCAGTGTGCAAGAAAGAAAATACGGCCACGTACGTACATACGGGCGGGGTCTCGAACGCCTACTCGCGCGTACGTACGGCCAGGGCTCGTGTACATGGCTGGGTCGGAACGGAGAAACAGCGTCGTCGTCGTGTTCATGGGGAGCCAACCGGCTGGGTCGGAACGGAATGCGTCGTCGTGTTCATCGGGAGGGCTTGGACAGAACAAGCGATGGAAACGAGGCCTAGCATACCGCAGAACGAAGGAAACGGCCTTGTGCTCGACCGGCCACGTTCGAAACGTGATCCTGTTCATCGGGAGGGTTCTGGTGTACCGCAAAACAAAGGGAACAGACCTCCTACGGTCGAAACGGGGGTCCTGTTGATCGACAGGGGTGTGGTGTACCGCAAAACGGAGGAAACAGACTTGCGTTGGAGTGCTACGGTCGAAACGGGGGTCCTGTTCATCGGGAGGGGTGTGGCGTACCGCAACATATATAGATTTTTGTCATATGATTACTTATGTTCAAGTGATGATCTTTTCACAATGCAAAAGTATGAATCAAAAACCTTATTGGGCACCAACAAATTATAACCTCAGTCACTGAAGCAATTGCAATTTATCATAACATCGGAAAGAGTCTATGTCATAGCTTAAAAGCAAGTCCGCATACTCAACTATCATTTAGTCCTTCATAATTGCTAACACTCACGCAATACTTGTGGTTACGGAGTTTTAATCAGACACAGAGAAAGATAGGGGCTTGTAGTTTTGCCCCACAACTTTTTACCTCAAGGGTAATGTCAACAATAATAATTCATGCTCCCCTACATCCAATTAGATATGTATATCATGTTCTTTCCAACATATTGGGTTTGCCAAAGGATAATATGAAAAAGGAAAGGTGAAGATCACCGTGACTCTTGCATAAGGTAGAGGATAATAATAAAATATAGGCCCTTCTCAGAGGGAAGCAGAGGTAGCCATGCGCTTTTATGGTTGATGCACAAAATCTTAATGCAAAAGAACGTCACTTTATATTGCCCCTTGTATGTGGAACTTTATGATGCAGTCCGTCGCTTTTATTACTTCCACAACAAGTTCGTACAAAGCTTATTTTCTCTACACTAATAAGTCATGCATATTTAGAGAGGAATTTTTATTGCTTGCACCGATGACAACTTACTTGAAGGATCTTACTCAATCCATAGGTAGATATGGTGGACTCTCATGGCTAAACTGGTTTAAGGGTATTTGGAAGCACAAGTAGTATCTCTACTTGGTGCTGAGAATTTGGCTAGCATGAGGGGGAAAGGCAAGCTCAACATGTTAGAGGATCCATGACAACATACTTTATCTCAGATATAAGAAAACATAACTCATTATGTTGTCTTCCTTGTCCAACATCAACTCTTTAGCATGTTGTATTTTAATGAGTGCTCCCAATCATAAAAGATGTCAAGGATAATATATCTATATGTGAAACCTCTCTCTCCTTATTACTTCCTATTAATTGCAATGATGACCAAAACTATATTTGCCAACTCCCAACAACTTTTAATCATTATACTCTTTCTATGTGAAGTCATTACTCTCAATAAGATCAATATGAACTCTTTGTTTCTTTTTATTCTTTTTCTTTTTCTTTCTGTTATCCACCCAAGATCATGGCAAAATAATCAAGCCCTTGACTCAACACTAATATTTATTATATATATCTCACGGACTCGATTACGTAGAGGGATCATAAAGCAAAACTCAAAACTAGGTCATGCCATGACTTTATTCTACTAAACCAAGATACTACTAATAGGATCGAACTAAGAAAAACGGTAAAGATAGGAGTTGTGATGGTGATACGATACCGGGGCACCTCCCCCAAGCTTGGCAGTTGCCAAGGGGAGTGCCCATACCCATGTGATTATGTCTCCTTCTTTGTTGTTGAAGGTGGTGGAGTTGTTGATGATGCAGGCTTGTCGTCCACCTTCCATGGCATAGGATCACCATCATAGAAGGATGATCGAGTCTCCGGAATCCTCATATCTGCAGCCAAACTCATCCTTTTGAATATATATTCACACTCATAGTTTTGATTTTGCAGATCATAGATTTGGGCTTGGAGGTGCTCGATCTTCTCATGTAGCTTGAAGATGGCCTCCTCGGTGTTCTTGGCATCTGGCTCGTAGTTGTTGGTGAAATCCGCGAGCATCTTGTGGCTAGCGTTAATTCCACGCTCCACCATCCCCTGGCACTTGAAAACTTGTTGCTCCATTGCTTCGAGCCTCGCCTCCACGCTTCCGGTTCCCTTTGGTCCCACAACATCGCGGATGTGCAGCAACCCATCACGCATCTCAATGATTTGAGGGTGTTGCAACACCTCCACGAGGTAAGGGTTGATCACCTTCTCGAAGAACTTGTCCTTGGAAGCACTTGGGGACGTCATGATGATCTAGATCTGTCAGAAAAACAGCTCGAAACAAAAACAGAGGATAATTGCGTGATACGGGAGTCAAAACCTTCGGGAGAATATATAATGAATTTTTACCGACCAAAATACGTATCGTGCAAGAAAACGGAGTCCGGAGGGCACACGAGTTAGGGGGCGCGCCCAGGGAGGTAAGGCGCGCCCTCCACCCTTGTGAAGGCCTCGTGTCCTTCCCGGACTGCCACTTATTTTTCTATTTTTCTAAATATTCCAAAACAGAGAAATATTGCCTTAAAAATTGTTTTGGAGTCGGTTTACTTACTGTCGGGGATATACCCCGCGGTATGACCCGGCCGAAGTCGTAACCCGGACGGGACTTGGTAAACCGGTGAGTGGTAAACCGGCAGGAGTTAAGACAGATGGCTAAGGCAGACAATGTTAAACCGACAGACAATGTTAAATCGACAGACAATGTTAAACCGGCAGATAATGTTAAACCTGCAGACAATGTTAAACCGGCAGACAATGTTAAACCGGCAGACGTTAAGAAGCCCAGGAAAGGAAGTCAAAATAGTTTAAGTCTTAGTCCGAGATGGACTCTACATGTAACCCGCCCCTTTAACTTATATAAAGAGGGGCAGGGCTCCCCAAAGAGGGAGGAAAAAAGAAACAATCTCTAGGGCTAGACGCAATTAGAGGAGAGCTGGTTTACGGCGACTCCCTCATGATCATAATGAGATCTAGCCTCAAACAACATGTAGGGTTATTACCGGATCATGTTTCCCGGGACCCGAAGCTGTATAAATTCTTGTCTCGTGTTGCGTCTCTCGATTCCGCTCAACCCCTCTCAAGCTACCACATAGATGCGTTGGCCTCGCGACTAAGTCCTCACACTAAGGACATCTAACGTGTTAATTCCACGACAGTTGGCGCCCACCGTGGGGCTCGCGCACAGTGGTGTTGAGTTCTTGAAGGGATCTTTTTTAGGGTTCGAGGGGCTCATAATTTTTCGGATGAAGAAGAGCCGGTTGGGAAGGTTCTGCATTGGCGTTGAGTTCGTCCGGTTAAATTATAATCTGTGAGATCAAAAAGTTAAGGAAATCAGGGTTGCGACCTGTTCGCTGCTGTAAGTCGCCAAGATTGATAGGAAGGTCATTGGGGATTTTTCACTGCCAAAATCAACTGCCAAGTCTTATTACTACTATGTCAACATCAGGTGTCATTAGAGGGTCAAGATCCGAAGCTGACGAAGAAAACGCGTGATCTCTCCGTTCTGTAAAAAAGGGGGTCAAAACAACTACTACCACAACTCAGACTCGAGATTCGTCTTCAATTCTACGGCTGAGCCGTCTTCGTCAAGTCGCCGGTCGCCTCGCTTGCCATTCTCCTCCGGCCGTGCCGCCGAGCTGCCCGGATCCGCGGTCTCCCTCCGATCCAAACCGGCCACCCACGCCTGTATGAGCTACCCCTGCGCGACCTGCTTCTGCGTTTTCTTCTCGCCTCTGCTCCCGCGGAATCAACCACTTGCAACCACGGCTGAGATCCGCGCGTAGAGTCCAAAACCAGCGTGACCTGGAGGAAGAGTCCGACCCGCCTAGCCTTACTCTGCCTTTGCCTAGCCACAACCGCCGTGACCCGGTCGGGTCAACGCGCCCTCGTCAACAACCCGGACTTCTCCACGTTGCGCCAGTTCCAGGGCCGACCCGCCCCGCCGTTCGCCTCCAGGCTACCGAGGCCGCACTTGGGCTGCCATGGCCGCGCCTGAGCCAGCATGGCTGCGACTTGTGCAGACCAAGACGCCGGGCTCCGCTGTCGCGAGTGATCGTGCATCACCTCTTGCAGCTTCTGCTACTCTGAATTGTCGTCATGGATGTGCCTGAGTAAACCGCCGTCCGCCTCCGGGTGACCCGCCCTGCGCTCCTCTGTCCCCAAACCGTCTTGCCGGGTCAAGATTCAACCTCTCCACGGCCACTATCAATACTTCTGCGACTGACAGTACATTGAACCGCCGGACTCCGTCACCGCAAGCTCCGATTCACCGCTGAACACCTCGACTGGGTCATACTATGTTGCGCTTACTCTCCTATGGCTAAATGTCCCGCATGCCTGTGACTGATGCGGCTCCGCCTCCCCCGCTCTCAATTCGAGTGACCCTCGAGGTCTCAATCCGGCACAACGGTTTCAGTTCGGCCGCGAGTTTCAGTCGCCATCCCGAATTGCCTTCAGCACCGGTGCTGCCCTGCCGGGTCCGGTTCCACCATCCCTCGTGAATGCACGACTGCAGCAGAGCAAACCACCCAGCCGCCGCTGTTGTGCCCCTGGATGCAACCCGAGCCACCCGGCCTCCGTTGTGGACCGCCTGCCGTCGTTTCACCGAGCGGCCGCGGCTTTCCTCACCGTGCCTCGCCGGTCCACTTCTGGTGGACGCAGTCGCGCCGTGAGCCACTAGTCGCCGAGCGCCTGCGTGCCGCCACCGGCCTCGTTCTATCTCACCTTCACCGGCCTCGCCTGCGAGACGGGCGTGGATTCTCTATGATGTCTGCAACCTGCATAAGGAACCAAAATGGCCAAGGTTGACCGGCCTCGTCTTTGCTTTGAGCCTCAGGTTGCGAATGAGCCGTTTCGACTCCAAGCCGCCTCGCTGCACGCCTGCCGCTGCAGGCCTGATTCCTCTGCCACTTCGGTGACTCATCGGATTGCTGGCTCGTGGTGGTGACATTGACCCGCCCTGCGCCCCTCTATTTCCGGGTCAGGCCTCGTCTGCGAGCAGCCGCCTTACTGCCCCGTTGTTCGGAGCCGCTTGAGTCGCCGTCGCCGGTGCGCCTGGCCGCCACCGCCTTGTGCTGCGCTGAGCGCCATCTCCCTCGCAACCCGGAGAAGGATTCACATGTGCGATGGACTTGAGTTTGGATTCGCCGTGGCCGGACGCACCGTTGCTGAGCCGCCCTGGCCTCCTACTACGCCAAGCTGCCGTCAGGGCCTGCCTCGCTACGCCAACCCGGAGTCGCCGCCGTGGCTCCGCCTCTGCCGACCATCGCCGTTGCCCTTGCAACTTGGTGTTGAAAACGCCTTCACTCCGAACCAAACCAACATGGACCCATGGCAGGCCTCGCTCCGTTTCTGGCTTGGTTCCACCAGGCGCTCCAAGCCGCCGTCGAGTCCGCCGCTCCTAAACCGCCTCCGCAGAGTCACCTCCCGTCCAAGTTAATGTCGGGCCTTGCCGCGCCTGAGCCACCCGGCCTCGTAGCCTCTTCTGGCCGCGGCTTACCTCGCGCCTCCGCTCCTCTGCTGACACCTCGCGCCATGGTTGCGCCAAACTGCTGCCTCCGCTTTGGTCTGGCGTTTTACCACTGCACCTGCCTCTACCGGGTCGTCGTGCGCTCCTGTGGCCCGTGTGCCCTTGCTTTCAAGTTGGCTGATGGATGCAGTTGAAAGAGAAAAACAGAGAGCGCTCTGGCCAAGCGCATGCACGGAGACAGGACATACAAAACAGCTCTACATCATTGTTTATTGGCACAGCACAACCAGTACCACAATACTACTACGACCCACGAGATCAGCTTTTGTCTCAGTTTGCTATGTGCACGCAAGGAAAACTACCAGCTTGGAACTTGTCACACGTTAAGCCAGTGAGCTTACCCGCCGAAGATTGTACCAACATCCATCCGCAACGGGGACTTGGTGGATGCACACACAGCCCAACATCCCTGTGGTCCGGTTTATATCAACATGGCGGAGACAGCCCAAGTGCCCAGCTACAAGGTGCCATTCAACGGACACGCGCACCACACATCGAAAAGAAAAATCAAAGACATCAAGGAAGTGGCTTATGCCGCGGGTATGGAGCATATGCTGGCAACATTGTACATTGGAGTTTGTCCATGCCACGTTACGTGGTGAATAGATGTGCGTAAGTCGCCGCCCCTGTGGCTTGGTCTACATCGACTCACCAGGACCACACTTGCCCGCTGCTTGACGGACGTGCGCAAGTCGCCGCCTCTGCAGCTTGATCTGCATCAACTCTGCGGCGGATAATTTCCGGCCTATCAAATCAGGTGTTATCTCTCCTATCTATTTTATCAGTACATGTTTTAATCTTTTAAGTGCAATTACTTTGGATTAGTGGTGTTTCTCTGGCAGGACCACTATTCATTACAAAGGTGTCGCAAAGGGGCATGTGCCAAACATTATCTTTGCACTAGCGCTTATCCATGCTGTGCTGCTTGATGAATATGTGTGCAAGTCGCCGCCCCTGCTACATCAACATGACGTGGTTGACTCGCCCGTCCGCGCTTGCAATTGACTCGCCTGTCCGCATGAGCTATTTTATTGAGTAAAAAGCCAGTCACTGCTTGGGTAGCCCGGTTTTTCTTCCAGCAAATATGAGTTTGGTTAACTTCAAATACCCAGTTGGAAGGAACCATTGGCCGAGTTGCTGACACGGCTCATACGGGATCATTTATAACTCGTCGCAGTCACCTCAACCTTCTGTGAATTCACATCATGCTATCAACACCGATGATATATATACCTTCTGCTATGGTCAAGTACGGAGAATCTCAAGACAACTCCTTGAGTCATCTTAAGACTCGGGGGCTATGATGATATGATTCAGCAAGACTTGCCAGTTTTCAGTGAAGTCAAGAACTCTAGGACGTTGGAGGGAAAGATAACCCGGTCCCGGAGGCTACTGCCTTATTGGCGAAAATTTAAAAGTCGTCAGAAGAATCTTCCGGTTCAAAACGAAGAATGCCAGTGTAAATTCTGGTTCAAGGGAAATCTGTTCCCCCACAGCTCTGAAGCTCTCAAATCCGGTTTAAGAATTTCCAGTTCAAAAAGGATTAATCTCTCGCAAATTCGAGTTTAAAAGCCGTCAGAAAATTTCCATCTTAAGAAGAAGGATTCCGGTTTAAAATCCGGCTCAAGGGAAAGCTATCTCCCACAAAGCTTTGAAGCTTTCGATATCCGGTTCAAAATACTAGCTCAAGAAGAATTTATCTCTTGCAAAAAGTTAAAGGTTGCCGAAGAGGACCTATTGCCCTAACGCGCAGTTCAAACACGGGTATCCTGCCTTATTGGCTTATCATATTATTGGTTACATGGGGGCTTCAGCTGACAAAGCGGAGTTCTGTCCATTAATCCGGCTATCACGCCACAATAAAGCTTGGGAGCTTCACACCCAAAGGGCCAAAGAGAGTCTGGATGCTATGCACAACTCAAAAATAGGCACCCAATGAGCACAGCTCATCATGTTACTTGGGGGCTCCTTGTGTCAAATACCAAGGAGTTTGAAAGGACCCTTGTAGCTGGGTATCGACCCACGACTTGGAAGCCTGGTGTATTCACCTAAAACCCCGGGTTAACCTGCCTTCATCAAGTAAGCCACTCCTATCCAGGTAATCCTGGCATGACCCGCCGAACGTTTGACAGTTACTCTCATTGAGACCCTGAACTTGTCAAAGTTAAAACGACGATTGGTTAGTTGGAGGCCCATCTTAAAAGGCTTTGTCAAACGGTTTAACTCAGCGGCCTGGCAGCCCACGAAAAGCCTCGAATTTGGGCCTGGCAGCACTCGAAAAGCCTCGACTACAAGTTTTATTTTTGCTTTTTGCAAAGTTTTTGATCAAGTTTTAAGTTAACCCGGTGTTTATTGACCCGGCTAGACTATATGTCATTACATCAACCCGGTGTTTCTTAACCCGGTGTGGCTTCCAGTTATCAAGCTGTTAGCACATAATCACTTATAATCCGGTGTTTGTTGACTCGGCCTGGCTTTGGACTATAAGTCGCCAGTATATATTTGGATTGCGCCATTGGAATTATGCGCTTATAATCATTGGGTATATTATTCAAATCTTTAATAGCCAACATGGCTGGATTTCTATTATGGTTATCAATAACCAGTATTATGATTAAGGTTTTCAAAGTCGCTTTAGCGCAATGGCTATCATATTGTCAATGGATATGATTTATTCTACAATTGAAGGAATAGTCCCGAGTTGCTGCAGGCTTACAACCCGGCACTTGGGGGCTACATTATTCACGTTGAGATTACATCAAATATGCAAGTCTCATGTCGCTGCAAGCATGCACCATGATACTTGGGGGCTAATGCAAAGTCATTTTTTTCTTATCTTATTGAAGACCCGACTCATCACATTATAATGAGCCGGCTCTTGGGGGCTACCAATTGCTTCTGTCAACAATTCAAGGTACAAAGTTTTTTATCCATTACATTTCCACTGCTCAGTTGGTATAGCACAAGGCTCTTAACCTTGTGGACATGGATTCAAGCCCCATGATGGGGGTTACATCATATGATGTTATTTTTATTGAAGTATATATCAAGTCCCAGCTCAATATTATCTTACTAAGCCGGCCCTTGGGGCCTACACTGTTGCTGTTCAAAGTTTACATGATTATATTTACAAAGTCCCTGCTCATTATTGCATAATGACCCGGCCCTTGGGGGCTACACTGGTTGAAGTTTTTATGAGCATCAGGAAATTACAAGTCCCAGGTTGCTGCAAGCATGACAACCCGGCACTTGGGGGCTACATATGCGGAATACTCAGTTTTGACTAGTGATTGAAGATGAACAAACTGGATTTCTTCAAGCTTGTGACATTCATATTGAAGCAAATCTTAAGCTGTTACTACGTTACCTTCTTAAGATTTGAGGGCTACAAGTGATGGATATATAAGAAGTATATTTTCAAAAGCTGATGTCAACAAACAGTTATGATCCGGTGCCATCAATATTTGTAAACCGGCCAAGTTCTACATTCTTAAACCGGCAAGTTTTATGTCCTTAAACAGGCTGAAGATCAGATGAGTATTTCAAGGACCAATATTTTTCACAATATATTTTCTATGAGAAACCAATGTCAGTAAGTTGATTATGAAGCTGGCCTATTAAACCGGATTTTCTAGAAGAAGGAAGTGACAAGGACTTAAGGATGATCAGGATCAATTTAACATGGATAAATCCAAATTAAACTAGGGGCTAATGTCGGGGATATACCCCGCGGTATGACCCGGCCGAAGTCGTAACCCGGAAGGGACTTGGTAAACCGGTGAGTGGTAAACCGGAAGGAGTTAAGACAGATGGCTAAGGCAGACAATGTTAAACCGGCAGACAATGTTAAACCGACAGACAATGTTAAACCGACAGACAATGTTAAACCGACAGACAATGTTAAACCGGCAGACGTTAAGAAGCCCAGGAAAGGAAGTCAAAATAGTTTAAGTCTTCGTCCGAGATGGACTCTACATGTAACCCGCTCCTTTAACTTATATAAGGAGGGGCAGGGCTCCCCAAAGAGGGAGGAAAAAGAAACAATCTCTAGGGCTAGACACAACTAGAGGAGAGCCGGTTTACGGCGACTCCCTCAGGATCATAATGAGATCTAGCCTCAAACAACATGTATGTTTCCCGGGGCCCGAAGCTGTCTAAATTATTGTCTCGTGTTGCGTCTCTCGATTTCGCTCAACCCCTCTCAAGCTACCACATAGATGTGTTGGCCTCGCGACTAAGTCCTCACACCTAAGGACATCTGACGTGTTAATTCCACGACACTTACCGTACCACATACCTATTCCTTTTCGGAGTCTGAAACAGTCTGGAAAGTGTCCCTTATGTATTCCTCTGGGGTGACGGTTTCAATAATATTGGTTTCAACATTTATGGGATTACCTGAGATATAGTGTTTGATCCTTTGACCATTACCACCTTCGGATTCGTGCCTTCGAAGTTGTTGATTTTTATGGCACTGGAACGATAGACCTCCTCGATAACGTAGGGACCTTCCCATTTAGAGAGAAGTTTTCCTGCAAAAAATCTTAAACGAGAGCTGTATAGCAATACATAATCACCTACGTTAAACTCACGCTTTTGTATCCTTTTGTCATGCCATCTTTTAACTTTTTCTTTAAATAACTTGGCATTTTCATAAGCTTCGGTTCTCCACTCGTCAAGTGAGCTAATATCAAATAACCTCTTCTCACCGGCAAATTTGAAATCATAGTTGAGCTCTTTAATAGCCCAATATGCCTTATGTTCTAGTTCGAGAGGTTAGTGACACGCTTTTCCATAAACCATTTTATACGGAGACATACCCATAGGATTCTTATATGCAGTTCTATAGGCCCATAATGCATCATCAAGTTTCTTGGACCAATTCTTTCTAGACCTATTAACAGTCTTTTGCAAAATTAATTTGAGCTCTCTATTGCTCAATTCTACTTGACCACTAGAGTGCGGATGATAAGGAGATGCAATTCTATGATTAACGTCATATTTAGCAAGCATTTTACGGAAATCACCATGAATAAAGTGTGAACCACCATCAGTCATTAAATATGTAGGGACTCCAAACCTCGGAAAATAACTTCCTTAAGCATTTTAATAGACGTACAGATCAGCACTACTAGTTGGAATAGCTTCTACCCACTTAGTAACGTAATCAACAGCAACTAAAATATGTGTATATCCAATAGAGGCAGGAAAAGGTCCCATATAATCAAAGCCCCAAACATCAAATGGTTCAATAACAAGTGAATAATTCATAGGCATTTCTTGACGTCTACTAATATTACCAATTCTTTGACATTAATCGCAAGACAAAACAAACTTATGGGCATCCTTGAAGAGAGTGGGCCAATAAAAACCGGATTGCAATAACTTATGTGCAGTTCTATCTCCAGCGTGGTGTCCTTCATAAGCTTCGGAGTGACACTTGCGTAGGAACTGTTCCTGTTCATGCTCAGTACACAACGCCTAATAACACCATCTACTCCTTCTTTATAAAGATGTGGGTCATCCCAAAAGCAATGTCGCAAATCATAAAAGAACTTTTTCTTTTGTTGGTATGTGAAGCTAGGTGGTATAAATTTAGCAACAATATAATTAGCATAATCAGCATACCACGGAGTGCTACGAGAAGTGCTTATGACATTTAATTGTTCATTAGGAAAGCTATCATCAATAGGTAGTGGGTCATCAAGAACATTCTCTAACCTAGATAAGTTATCTGCAATGGGGTTCTCAGCTCCTTTCCTATCAACAATATGCAAATCAAATTCTTGCAGCAAGAGAACCCATCTAATAAGTCTAGGTTTTGCATCTTTCTTTTCCATAAGATATTTAATAGCAGCATGATCAGTGTGAATAGTTACTTTAGAATCAACAATATAGGGTCTGAATTTATCACAAGCAAATACAACTGCTAAAAGTTCCTTTTCGGTAGTAGCATAATTTCTTTGAGCATTGTCTAGAGTCTTACTAGCATAATGGATAACATTTAATTTCTTATCAACTCTTTGCCCTAGAACAACGCCTACAGCATAATCACTAGCATCACACATAATTTCAAAGGGTAAATTCCAATCAGGTGGCTGAACAACAAGTGCAGAGACTAATGCTTTCTTAAGTATTTCAAATGCTTCTACATGATAACCCACAAGTATAGTGGATCGCAACAGTTTTCGAGGATAGAGTATTCAACCCAAATTTATTGATTCGACACAAGGGGAGCCAAAGAATATTCTCAAGTATTAGCAGCTGAGTTGTTAATTCAACCACACCAGGAAACTTAGTATCTGCAGCAAAGTGTTTAGTAGCAAAGTAATATGATAGTGGTGGTAACGGTAACAAAAATAAAGACAACAAAAGTAATGTTTTTGGTATTTTTGTAGTGATTGTAACAAGAGTAACGGAAAAGTAAATAAGCGTAAACCAAAGATATGGAAAGCTCGTAGGCACCGGATCAGTGATGGATAATTATGCCAGATGCGGTTCGTCATGTAACAGTCATAACATAGGGTGACACAGAACTAGCTCCAGTTCATCAATGTAATGTAGGCATGTATTCCGAATATAGTCATACGTGCTTATGGAAAAGAAATTGCATGACATCTTTTATCCTACCCTCCCGTGGCAGCGGGGTCCTAGTGGAAACTAAGGGATAATAAGGCCTCCTTTTAATAGAGAACCGAAACAAAGCATTATCACATAGTGAATACATGAACTCCTCAAACTATGGTCATCACCGAGAAGTATCCCGATTATTGTCACTTCGGGTTGTCGTGATCATAACACATAATAGGTGACTATAGACTTGCAAGATAGGATCAAGAACACACATATATTCATGAAAACATAATAGGTTCAGATCTGAAATCATGGCACTCGGGCCCTAGTGACAAGCATTAAGCATAGCAAAGTCATAGCAACATCAATCTTAGAACATAGTGGGTACTAGGGATCAAACCCTAACAAAACTAACTCGATTACATGATAAATCTCATCCAACCCATCACCGTCCAGCAAGCCTACGATGGAATTACTTACGCACGGCGGTGAGCATCATGAAATTGGTGATGGAGGATGGTTGATGATGACGACAGCGACGAATCCCCCTCTCCGGTGCCCAGAACGGACTCCAGATCAGCCCTCCCGAGAGAGATTAGGGCTTGGCGGCGGCTTCGTATCGTAAAACGCGATGATTTCTTCTCCCTGATTTTATTCTCCCCGAAAGCCAATATATGGAGTTGGAGTTGGCGTCGGAGGGTCTCCAAGGGGCCCACGAGGTAGGGGGCGCGCCCAGGAGGGGGGGCGGGGGGAGGGGGGGCGCCCCCCCACCCTCGTGGACATGGTGTGGGCCCCCTGGTCTTCATCTTTGGCAATGATTTTTTATTATTTTTTATAAGACATCCCGTGGAGTTTCAGGTCATTCCGAGAACTTTTGTTTTCTGCACATAAAACAACATCATGGCAATTCTGCTGAAAACAGCGTCAGTCCGTGTTAGTTCCATTCAAATCATACAAGTTAGAGTCCAAAACAAGGGCAAAAGTGTTTGGAAAAGTAGATACGACGGAGACGTATCAACTCCCCCAATCTTAAACCCTTGCTTGTCCTCAAGCAATTCAGTTGACAAACTGAAAGAGAAAAAGAAAAACTTTTACAAACTCTGTTTGCTCTTGTTGTTGTACTTATGTCAAGCCAGCATTCAGGTTTTCAGCAAAGATCATAACTAACCATATTTGCAATAATTCTCAGGTCTCATTGTTTACTCATATCAATAACATAATCAGCTAGCAAGCCATAATAATAAATCTCGGATGACAACACTTTCTCAAAACAATCATAATATGATATAACAAGATGGTATCTCACTAGCCCTTTCTGAGACCGCAAAACATAAATGCAGAGCACCTTCAAAGATCAAGGACTGACTAGACATTGTAATTCATGGTAAAAGAGATCTAATCGTAGTCATACCCAATATAAATTAACAATAATGAATGCAAATGACAGCTGTGCTCTCCAGCTAGTACTTTTTAATAAGAGGGTGATGACTCAACATGAAAGTAAATAGATAGGCCCTTCGCAGAGGGAAGCAGAGATTTGTAGAGGTGCCAGAGCTCGGTTTTGAAATAGAGATAAATTATATTTTGAGCGGCATACTTTCATTGTCAACATAACAACTAAGAGATGACGATATCTTCCATGCTAAACAAATTATAGGCGGTTCCCAAACAGAATGGTAAAGTTTATACCCTCCCTCCTCCACAAGCATCAATCCATGGCTTGCTCGAAACAACGAGTGCCTCCAACATTCAACGGGTCCCAAGGGGAGTTTTGTTTGCAATTATTTTGATTTAGTTTGCATAAAGCATGGGACTGGGCATCCCGGTGACCAGCCATTTTCTCGTGAGTGAGGAGCGGAGTCCACTCCTCTTGAGAATAACCTGCCTAACACGGAAGATAAGGGCAGCCCTAGTTGATATATGAGCTATTCGAGCATGCAAATCAAAATGTTTATTTGAAGGTTTAGAGTTTGGCACATACAAATTTACTTGGAACGGCAGGTAGATACCGCATATAGGAAGGTATAGTGGACTCATATGGAATAACTTTGGGGTTTAAGGGATTGGATGCACAAGCAGTATTCCCGCTTAGTACAGGTGAAGGCTAGCAAAAGACTGGGAAGCGACCAACTAGAGAGCGACAACAGTCACGAACATGCATTAAAATTAATAAACATTGAATACAAGCATGAGTAGGATATAATCCACCATGAACATAAATATCGTGAAGGCTATGTTGATTTGTTTCAACTACATGCGTGAACATGTGCCAAGTCAACTCACTTAAATCATTCAAAGGAGGATACCACCCCATCATACCACATCACAACCATTTTAATAGCATGTTGGCACGCAAGTAAACCATTATAACTCATAGCTAATCAAGCATGGCACGAGCAACTATGATCTCTAATTGTCATTGCAAACATGTTTATTCATAATAATATGAATCAAGAACGATGGGTTCATCATATTTACAAAAACAAAAGAGGTCGAGTTCATACCAGTTTTTCCCATCTCAGTCAGTCCATCATATATCATCATAATTGCCTTTCACTTGCACGACCGAATGATGTGAAAAATAATAAGAGTGCACGTGCATTGGACTAAGTTGGAATCTGCGAGCATTCAATAAACAGGAGAAGACAAGGAAATATGGGCTCTTGGTTAAATCAACAATGATGCATATAAGAGCCACTTCAACAATTTAATCATGGTCTTCTCCATCAATTCTCAAGAAAAGAAAAGAAATAAAACTATTTACATGGGAAAGCTCCCAACAAGCAAAAGAAGAACGAGAAATATTTTTGGGTTTTCTTTTTAATTATTACTACTACAGCAGGAAAAATAAACTACTACTAATTTTTTGGTTTTTCTAAGGTTTATTAAACACACTAGAAGAAAGCAGGAAAAAGAAAATAAACTAGCATGGATATTATAGTGAAAGAGTATGAGCACCGACATCTAGCAATGAGTGTGTGTGAACATAAATGTAATGTCAGTGGGAAATACGTACTCCCACAAGCTTAGGCTTTTGGCCTAAGTTGGTCTATTGCCAGGGATAGCACAGGCGATACCCGTAGGGTGTAGCTGGGTCGTGATCACATGCAGCGGCTATTGCCTCCTGAGCTGCAGCGTGGCGTCGAGCCGCCTCCGCTCTCCTCTCGTACTCATCTGCCTCCTCTTTGGTAATAATATATCTCCCTTTTGTCTGAAAATCAAAGAAGGTAGGAGGAGGAAGAGTAACATGGACAACATGCCGTTTGTTAAAGATTAGTCGATACTGGAGAGGTGGTTCAGTCCTCTCAACAAACTGGTGG
Source organism: Aegilops bicornis (assembly GCA_021605145.1). Classification (NCBI taxonomy): domain Eukaryota; kingdom Viridiplantae; phylum Streptophyta; class Magnoliopsida; order Poales; family Poaceae; genus Aegilops; species Aegilops bicornis. Next base: position 826,391,637 of record CM038675.1, on the reverse strand, counting down.
GAAACCATAGAATCAAAATCTAAGTAAGTAGGGGTAACTCCATATCACCCTCACGAATGTCTATCTCCAGAAAATTAGCTAAGCGGGTTGCATAAATTCCTCCAAAGAAATCTCCGTTATGTCTATTATGATGCAACCTACGAGCTACAATGGCTCCCATATGATAAGATTGGTCCCCCAACACAACACTTCTGAGAATGCTGAGATCAGGGGCACACATGTGACATGCTTCATCCTTAGCATTTATGCATCTACCTATGAAGAGAGCAAAATAATGTATAGCAGGAAAGTGAATGCTCCCTATAGTGGCTTGTGTTATGTCTCTAGATTCCCCCACAGTTATTCTAGCAAGAAAGTCTCTATATTCAGATTTAGGGGGATCCCTGACACTACCCCAAGATGGAAGTTTGCAAGCAAAAGTGAAATCCTCTAAGTCCATGGTATAAGATTTGTCATAAAGATCAAACATGACTGAAGGAGAATTACGCGAAGATGAAAACTCAAGCCTCCCCACAAATGAACTTGTGAGATCACGATACTGGGGGCATTTGTCAGCTTCAAAATGCTCAAGACTGGCATTACGCAAATATGCGTTAAATTCTTCTTTGATTCCCGCTTGATCCATAAAATTTTCCAAAGGCCATTCGCAGGGCCTCACAAGAGCGTCTCTTGGTGGTTCCTCGTCAGCATCACGCATTGCAAGCCTGTGACCTTGCTTCCTTGAAGAACCACCTTGGAACATCTTCCTAAGCATATTGTTTTCTCTGAAAAATAATTCTGAATTTTTTAGTAACTTCAAACAAAAGTGAACCAACTTCAATCAAACTGGTAGCAACTACTCATACAAGTGCCTAGAGCATATATCAAGCATTAGAACTACTTGGAACCATATAAATTTGACAGGCAAGCTCAAGAACATGGTCACCTATGCAACACAAATTTGCAATGAATAAAGCACTAGAACAGAAACTAATTGGTCCAATGGAGGAGTCACATACCAAGGAACAATCTCCCCAAGCAGTTTTGCGAGAGGTGCTTTGAGCAAGGAGATCGAAAATCACAGCAAAAGTGGCTGGAACTCGAGCTTGAGTTGGTTTTTCGGGTTTGTGTGAGGCAGAGGAAGAAGATGGGTGCAGGGATAAGTGGAGGAGGGCCACCGTGGGCCCACGAGGCAGGGGCGCGCCCTCCACCCTCGTGGCCAGGTGGCAGCTCCCCCCGCGGTAATTTTTGCACTAAAAATCCTCAAATAGTCCCGAAAAAATCATATTAAATTGGCATGGCATTATGAGGACTTTTATTTTCGGAATGTTTTTATATTGCACGGTAAATCAGGAAACAAACAGAAAAATACTATTTTACTTTATTTCTACTAAGGAACAGAAAATATAAAGAGAGTACAGAAGGTTGTGCTTCTAGTTTCATCCGTCTCATGCTCATAAAAAAGAATCCACTAACAAGGTTGATCAGGTCTTGTTAACAAACTCAGTCCGATTAACATGGAACCGGAGAAATTTTGAATAACACTATGTTACCTCAACGGGGATATGGACGTCCCCAATAATAAGTATATCATATTTCTTCTTGACAGTAGGGAGAGGAAATTCAGAACCTCCAAATATAATCGATGGAATTTTTCCAATAGAGTTGATACTACGAACTTGAGGTTGTTTCCTCGGAAAGTGTACCGTATGCTCATTACCATTAACATGAAAAGTGACATTGCCTTTGTTGCAATCAATAATAGCCCCTGCAGTATTAAGGAAAGGTCTTCCAAGAATAATAGACATACTATCATCCTCGGGAATATCAAGAATAACAAAGTCCGTTAAAATAGTAACGTTTGCAACCACAACAGGCACATCCTCACAAATACCGACAGGTATAGCAGTTGATTTATCGGCCATTTGCATAGATATTTCAGTAGGTGTCAATTTATTCAAATCAAGTCTACGATCTAAAGAGAGAGGCATAACACTAACACCGGCTCCAAGATCACATAAAGCAGTTTTAACATAATTTCTCTTAATGGAGCATGGTATAGTAGGTACTCCTGGATCTCCAAGTTTCTTTGGTATTCCACCCTTAAAAGTATAATTAGAAAGCATGGTGGAAATTTCAGCTTCGGTATCTTTCTTTTATTTGTAACAATATCTTTCATATATTTAACATAAGGATTCATTTTGAGCATATCACCAATCGTGACACGCAAAAAGATGGGTCTAATCATTTCAGCAAAGCGCTCGAAATCCTCATCATCCTTTTTCTTGGATGGTTTGGGAGGAAAAGGCATGGGTTTCTGAACCCATGGCTCTCTTTCTTTACCATGTTTCCTAGCAACGAAGTCTCTTTTGTCATAACGTTGATTCTTTGATTGTGGGTTATCAAGATCAACAGCAGGTTCAACTTCTACATCATTATCATTACTAGGTTGAGCATCATCATGAACATTTTCACTATGTTCATGTTCATTACCAGATTGTGTTTCAGCATCAGACATAGAGATATCATTTGGATTATCAGGTGCTTCAGCAATAGGTTCACTAGAAGTTTGCAAAGTCCTATCATTTTTCTTTTTCTTCCTTTTCGAAGAACTAGGCATATCAATATTATTTCTCTGAGAATCTTGCTCGATTCTCTTAGGGTGGCCTTCAGGATACAAAGGTTCCTGAGTCATTCTACCAGTTCTAGTAGCCACTCTAACATCATAATCATTTTTGTTACTATTCATTTCATCAAGCGCTTCTTTCTGAGCTTTAAGTACTTGTTCTACTTGAGTGGTAACCGTAGAAACATGTTTGCTAACAAGTTTAAGTTCACCTCTAATATTAGCCATATAATCACTCAAGCGTTTAATCATAAAGGTATTCTGTTTTAATTGTCTACCAAAATAAGCATTAAAGTCATCTTGCTTAAACATAAAGTTATCAAACTCATCCAAGCACTGACTAGCAATTTTAGTAGGAGGGACTTCAGCTTTATCATATCTATAGAGAGAATTTACCTTTACTACCTGTGTCGGGATATCGGGATCAGGAGGTTCTTCAGTGAATAAAGAATTAAGATCATATACTTCTTCAACAGGCGGTAAATTAAGACCATGTATTTCTTCAATAGGAGGTAAATTCTTAACATCTTCAGCTTTAATACCTTTTTCTTTCATAGATTTCTTTGCCTCTTGCATATCTTCGGGACTGAGGAATAGAACAGCTCTCTTCTTCGGAGTTGGTTTAGGAATAGGCTCAATGGTGGCTCGAGGAGCTGGCTCGGGAGTTGGCTTAGGAGGTGCCCAATTATTTTCATTTGTCAACATATTATTCAATAAAATTTCAGCTTCATCTGGTGTTCTTTCCCTGAAAAGAGAACCAGCACAACTATCCAGGTAATCTCTGGAAGCATCGGTTAGTCCATTATAAAAGATATCAAGTATTTCAGGTTTCTTAAGAGGATGATCACGCAAAGCATTAAGTAACTTGAGAAGCCTCCCCCAAGCTTGTGGGAGACTCTCTTCTTCAATTTGCACAAAGTTGTATATTTCCCTCAAAGCAGCTTGTTTCTTATGAGCAGGGAAATATTTAGCAGAGAAGTAATAAATCATATCCTGGGGACTACACACACAACCAGGATCAAGAGAATAAAACCATATCTTAGCATCACCCTTTAATGGGAACGAAATATTTTGAGTATATAAAAGTAGCGCGATCTCTCATCATAGTAAACAGGGCAGCTATATCATTTAACTTAGTAAGATGTGCCACAACAGTTTTAGATTCATAACCATAAAAAGGATCAGATTCAACCAATGTAATTATATCTGGATCAACAGAGAATTCATAATCCTTATCAGGAACACATATAGGTGAAGTAGCAAAAGCAGGGTCAGGTCTCATCCTATCTCTAAGAGATTCTTTACTCCATTTAACTAGCAGCCTCTTAAGTTCATATAAATCCTGGCAGGCAAAAATAGCTGCAGATGATTCCGCATCAAAAAGATAACCCTCAGGAATAGCAGGCATATTTTCATCATCACTTTCATCATTGTATTCAGGTTGAATAATTTCTTTTTCTCCAACCCTAGCAATTTGTTCATCAAGAAATTCACCAAGGGACACAGTAGTATCAAGCATAGAAGTAGTTTCATCATAAGTATCATGCATAGCAGAAGTGGCATCATCAATAACATGCAAAATATCGGAACGAATAGCAGAAGCAGGTTTAGGTGTCGCTAGCTTACTCATGACAAAAGGTGAATCAAGTGCAGAGCTAGATGTCAGTTCCTTACCTCCCCTCGTAGTTGAGGGATAAATTTTTATCTTAGCGTCTTTCAAGTTCTTCATAGTGTCCAGCAGATATAAATCCGAAGTGACTCAAAGAATAGAGCTATGCTCCCCGGCAACGGCGCCAGAAAATGGTCTTGATAACCCACAAGTATAGGGGATCGCAACAGTTTTCGAGGGTAGAGTATTCAACCAAAATTTATTGATTCGACACAAGGGGAGCCAAAGAATATTCTCAAGTATTAGCAGCTGAGTTGTCAATTCAACCACACCTGGAAACTTAGTATCTGCAGCAAAGTGTTTAGTAGCAAAGTAATATGATAGTGGTGGTAACGGTAAATAAAGTAAAGACAGCAAAAGTAATGTTTTTGGTATTTTTGTAGTGATTGTAACAGTAGCAACGGAAAAGTAAATAAGCGTAAACCAGTATATGGAAAGCTCGTAGGCACCGGATCAGTGATGGATAATTATGCCGGATGCGGTTCGTCATGTAACAGTCATAATATAGGGTGACACAGAACTAGCTCCAGTTGATCAATGTAATGTAGGCATGTATTTCGAATATAGTCATACGTGCTTATGGAAAAGAACTTGCATGACATCTTTTGTCCTACCCTCCCGTGGCAACGGGGTCCTATTGGAAACTAAGGGATATTAAGGCCTCTTTTTAATAGAGAACCGGAACAGAGCATTAGCACATAGTGAATACATGAACTCCTCAAACTATGGTCATCACCGAGAATTATCCCGATTATTGTCACTTCGGGGTCGTCGGATCATAACACATAATAGGTGACTATAGACTTGCAAGATAGGATCAAGAACACACATATATTCACGAAAACATAATAGGTTCAGATCTGAAATCATGGCACTCGGGCCCTAGTGACAAGCATTAAGCATAGCAAAGTCATAGCAACATCAATCTCGTAACATAGTGGATACTAGGGATCAAACCCTAACAAAACTAACTCGATTACATGATAAATCTCATCCAATCCATCACCGTCCAGCAAGCCTACCATGGAATTACTCACGCACGGCGGTGAGCATCATGAAATTGGTGATGGAGGATCGTTGATGATAACGACGGTGACGAATCCCCCTCTCCGGAGCCCCGAACGGACTCCAGATCAGCCCTCCCGAGAGAGATTAGTGCTTGGCGCTGTATCGTAAAACGCGATGATTTCTTCTCCCTGATATTTTTGTCCCCGAAAGCCAATATATGGAGTTGGAGTTGGCGTCGGAGGGTCTCCAGGGGGCCCACGAGGTAGGGGGCGCGCCCTAGAGGGGGGCGCGCCCCCCACCCTCGTGGACAGGGTGTGGGCCCCCTGGTCTTCATCTTTGGCGAGGATTTTTTATTATTTTTTATAAGACATCCTGTGGAGTTTCAGGTCATTCCGAGAACTTTTGTTTTCTGCACATAAAACAACATCATGGCAATTCTGCTGAAAACAACGTCAGTCCAGGTTAGTTCCATTCAAATCATACAAGTTAGAGTCCAAAACAAGGGCAAAAGTGTTTGGAAAAGTAGATACGACGGATATGTATCACTACACAATCATCATCAAAGACAAATGGTACATCTTTTTGTAATAAATTAGTCAGAGGCCGAGAAATTTTTGAGAAGTCCTTAGTGAACCTCCTATAAAATCCGGCATGGCCAAGGAAACTTCTTATACCTTTGATGTCCTTGGGACATGGCATCTTTTCAATAGCATCAACCTTGGCTTTATCAACTTCAATACCTCTTTCAGAAACTTTGTGTCCCAAGACAATACCTTACTTAACCATAAAGTGGCACTTTTCCCAATTCAAGACAAGATTAGTATCTTCACATCTCTGCAAAACTCGATCAAGATTGCTCAAGCAATCATCAAAAGAGGAACCATAGACGGCAAAGTCGTCCATGAAAACCTCACAAATCTTTTCACAGAAGTCAGAGAATATAGCCATCATACATCTTTGAAAGGTAGCAGGTGCATTACATAAATCAAAAGGCATACGTCTATAAGCAAAAGTGCCAAAAGGGCATGTAAAAGTAGTCTTTGATTGATCTTTAGCCGACCACGGTATTTGAGAGAAACCAAATAACCATCTAGAAAGCAATAATGTGTATGTTTGCATAATCTTTCTAGCATTTGATCAATAAAAGGTAAGGGGTAATGATCTTTCTTAGTAGCTTTATTTAATTTGCGGAAATCAATTACCATCCTATAACCTGTAATAATTCTTTGCGGGATAAATTCATCTTTATCATTAGGGACAACAGTAATACCTCCCTTGTTAGGGACACAATGGACAGGACTTACCCACTGACTATCAGCAACGGGATAAATTATACCTGCCTCCAGAAGCTTTAATATTTCTTTTCTTACCACTTCTTTCATTTTAGGATTCAAACGTCGTTGAGGATCACGAACTGGTTTGGCATCCGCTTCCAAATTTATTTTATGCTGACATAGAGTGGGACTAATGCCCTTAAGATCATCAAGAGTATATCCAATAGCGGCACGGTGCTTCTTCAGAGTTTTCAATAATCTTTCTTCTTCATGCTCTGAAAGGTTAGCACTAATAATAACAGGATATATTTTCTTTTCATCAAGATAAGCATATTTAAGACTATCACGCAACGGTTTAAGCTCAAACACGGGATCACCCTTAGGTGGAGGAGGATCCCCTAGGATTTCAATAGGCAAATTGTGTTGCAGAATAGGTTCCTGTTTAAAGAATACTTCATCTATTTCCCTTCTTTCATTCATGAACATCTCATTTTCATGGTCTAGCAAATAGTGTTCTGAAGGATCACTAGGAGAATACGGCAATAGAAGCAAGACCAATAATTTCATCCTTACTAGGAAATTCTTCCTCACGATGTTGTTTACTAAATTTAGAGAAATTAAACTCATGAACCATATCATCCAATCCAATAGTAACAACATTCTTTTTGCAATCTATCCTAGCATTAACAGTATTCAAGAAGGGTCTACCAAATATAATGGGACAAAAGCTATCTTGTGGAGAACCAAGAACAAGAAAATCAACGGGATATTTGGTTTTTCCACACAAGACTTCAACTCTCTAACAATTCCCATTGCAGATATAGTATCTCTATTGGCAAGTTTAATTGTAACAACAATATCTTCTAACTCAGCAGGTGCAATATCATGCATAATTTCTTTATATAAGTCAATGGGTATAACAGTAGCACTAGCACCCATATCACATAAGCCATGATAACAATGATCTCCTATTTTAACAGAAATAATAGGCACGCCTACCACATGTCTACGTTTATCTTTACCACATGGTTTAGCAATTCTAGCAGTTTCACCAAAAAATTGAATAACATGCCCATCAATATTATCAGACAAGAGATCTTTAAAAATAGCAATATTAGGTTCTACTTAACTTGCTCAGGAGGTGTATAAGTTCTAATATTGCTTTTACGAACAACAGTTGAAGCTTTATCATGATCCTTTACTCTAACAGGGAAATGTGGTTTCTCAACATAAGATGTAGGAACAATAGGATCATTATAAGTGACAGTCTTTTCTTCAACTTTAATAGGTGCAGCTACTTTTACTTCTATGGGAGGATGATATTTAAACCACTTCTCCTTAGGGAGATCAACATAAGTAGCAAAAGATTCACAGAAAGAAGCTACTATCTCAGAGTCAGGTCCATATTTAGTGCTAAACTTACGGAAAATATCGGTATCCATAAAAGATTTAACACAATCAAACTTACGCGTCATACCTGACTCCTTACCTTCGCCGAGGTCCCAATCTTCAGAGTTGCGTTTAATTCTATCCAATAAATTCCATTTAAATTCAATACTCTTCATCATAAAAGAGCCAACACAAGAAGTATCGAGCATGGTGCGATTGTTATCAGAAAGCCGAGCATAAAAATTCTGAAGAATTGTCACTCTTGAGAGGTCATGATTGGGGCATGAATATAACATTGATTTAAGCCTCCCCCAAGCTTGAGAGATGCTTTATCCTTCGCGAGGCCAAAAATTATATATATATAATTGCGATCACGATGAACAAGATGCATACGGTAATACTTTTGATGAAATTCCAATTTCAATCTTTTATAGTTCCATGATCTCGTATCATCACATAGCCTATACCATGTCAATGCGTCTTCCTTCAAAGATAAAGGGAAGACCTTCTTCTTAACAACATTATCGGGTATACCGCAAGCTTAAATAATCCACAAACTTCATCCACATAGAGTAGATGTTCATCAGGATGCTTTGTTCCATCTCCTGTAAAAGTATTAGCCAGCAGTTTTTCCATCATACCCGAAGGAACTTCAAAAGGAGTTTCATTTTCAATAGGTTCAGTAGGTTGAGGAGTAACTCTTTGCTCTACCGGACGGGGTGAAGATACCCCGAACAAGCCCCTCAGAGAATTACTTTCCATAGTAACAAGTGCCAGAAAATTTCAGCACGCTATATAAATTTTTCCTTACCAAATTCCACTTACCAAAGGCGCTACACTCCCCAGCAACGGTGCCAGAAAAGAGCCTTGATGACCCACAAGTATAGGGGATTTGTCGTAGTCCTTTTGATAAGTAAGAGTGTCGAACCCAACGAGGAGCAGAAGGAAATGATAAGCGGTTTCCAGCAAGGTATTCTCTGTAGGTAGTGAAATAAGTGGTAACAGATAGTTTTGTGATAAGATAAATTGTAACGAGCAACAAGTAACAAGAGTAAATAAAGTGCAGCAAGGTGGCCCAATCCTTTTTGTAACAAAGGACAAGCCTGGACAAACTCTTATAATAGGAAAAGCGCTCCCGAGGACACATGGGAATATCGTCAAGCTAGTTTTCATCACGTTCATATGATTCGCGTTCGGTACTTTGATAATTTGATATGTGGCTGGACTGGTGCTTGGGTGCTGTTATTACTTGAACAAATATCCCACTTACACTAGTGCAGAACCGGGCAATAGCACCGGTTCGTAAGGCCCTTTAGTGCCGGTTCCACAACCGGCACTAATGTGTGGTCACTAAAGGCCCCCCCCCCCCTTTAGTACCGGTTCAACACAAACCGGTGCTAAAGGCCAACCACGTGGCACGAGCCAGCTCCGGGGGCCGGGAGCCCTTTAGTACCGGTTGGTAACACCAATCGGTACTAAATGTTTGTGGGTTTTTGTTTTATTTTTTATTTTTCAATTAAATTTGTGTTATCAATTTAATTCTTTTTCGTTTGCTGGTATTTTACGATACTACACATTGTACACGTTATGCATATATATATATATATATATATATATATATATATATATATATATATATATATATAAATTTCTAGTAGAACCAATCATGCATATATATATATATGTATATATATATATATCATCAATGTCTCACAAACCATCATATTAATTAATTCACACATACACACATGTATAGCTATATACAATTTCTCCTACATATGCATGTTGCCTTGCCTTGAGCCAGTGGCATTAGCCTAATTGGTGCCTTCGGAGCACGATGGGGGCGGTAGCAGGTAATAGTATTCTCCCTTCGGATTTATGACCTGGTCGAGCAAAAATCCTGCTATTTCCTCTTGAAGTGCTTCTACACGCTCCGTTTCTAGGAGCTTCTCCCGCACCTCTGTGAACTGTTAAGAAGGAGATCAATATGCATGTGTATTAGTTGTGTGACTAGATATCGATAATGGTGTAAAAATTGTGAATAGTGTTTTGACAAGCGTACCCATTCCTGTCTTTGAGATCTGCTCCTTTCGGACGCCATCATGCGAATGTTCTCGCAAACGCAGAATGCACACAGATCAGACCCCTGCGCCTGTTTCAGGGCCTTTACGAGAATGGAATTTGATCAGATAATAATTAATCAAGCATGATAATTAAAGAGATGGCAGCTAGCTAGCTAGCTAGTACTACTTAATTACTTACCTTGGGTCGAAACCATTTAAGCTTTTGTTTCCATTCTCCTGAGGTCACGCCGATGAACCTTGCCCAAGCCCTGCCCGCCGACAAAGAAAATGAATAAAGGGTTATTAAATAGTTCATATGATGAAAAATGACGAACTAAATAGGCCGAGATATATAGTTAATAATGATTGAAATTACCTGTTGACTATCCCAAACAAGATGTTATAGTCAGTTTTTTCGTGAGTAGTGAGTCCGGTATTTCAACTGTTCCAGCGTCAACTTTAATGATACACAAGACCCAGTGATATCTGCATGCACACACGTTTGCATGTCTTAATTAAGCGGGCATATGTAAAGCAAAAACATGTAGCTAGATAGTAGGCAAAAACAGAGAATTTGTAGTACAAGACAAGTGTGACTCATCGGAAGTTGTAAGGAAGTAGTATATCTTCATTGTATTTGAGGCGCTTCAAGAACTCTAGCATGTTGTCCTCTCGTCCTTTTGATAACGTGGATTTAGATTCCATGTGTATTCATTAACGGTGTTTGGGTCAATGAACCCGATGCCAAAGCGTCCACCTTTTCTCATTTCATATATCTTCATCCTGCATATAATACCACAGAAAAGAATATAGTGAGGATAATTACAGGTAATGATTGATCAAAAGGATCAGTACAGCTAGCTTGAGACTTAAATTACAGAAAGAAATCACTTACAAACAATAGTAACTGACGATAGATTTGTCGAGTGCGTCTTGATTGTATAATTGAAACAGTTCAGAATACTCAACGGACATAGCTTTCTCATGGAAGTAATGCTCCTCCTTGACATTCACCATGAGGGACAATCGGTCGGAAATCTTGGTAATGTTCATGTACCATTGATGCAATTCATACATTCTCGTTGGGAGGTTCTTGACCTTGTCTGGATGGACCAAAGGTTGGCCCCGGACATATTTCCGTTTTATTTCATCCTCTCTAAACACAGGCATGGGCTCGATCTCGAGGAGTTGTCCAACAGTGATTTTGAGAACTTCAGCCTGCATTATATGGTCCTCCGTTATTACCACATTGCCCACCTCAGAACATAAACTGTTTGCCCACAATAATATTGGTAGCGTCAGATTGTCACGTGTTGTTGGCACAACAAGCGAGGGATCGATTACGCCTGTTCTCCCAGCTGGGAATGGTTTTCCGCATTTTTGACAGCTGCTTCTTGTTTGCTCGATCCCGAGCTCGCCTCCCACGTAGACGTGCTCGATTTAACTTCCTGATGTGGCGCTCATAGTCTGTGTCAACAGGCTTGGGAGCTGGTGGTTGAGCCATACGAATGAAGTGGTCAATCATTTCCTCAGGCACTTTCTCCCTTGGCGGCGGTGGCGGTTTCGGTGCAAAATGGGCTTCTACCTCGGACTTTGATATGGCTGCGATTTCCTCGTCGGACCTGTCATAAGACCTCTGCGGAAGAGGCGTGAGGCTTGGACCATATTTATATCGCTTGCCTCCGCCTGTACTTCATGTACTACCTCGACTCGTACCACTACGCACCATAGCTGCGGGGTGTCTCTTCTGCACTGCCGAGGCGGCGGAGACGCCGGCAGACGGGGCTGAGTTGGACAAGGAGGAGTGGCCGCCTGAAGATGTGCCGGACTTGGAGGAGGAGTGGCCTGAGGTTGTGCCGGACTTGGAGGAGGAGTGGACGTCTGACGCTGTGGCGGACTTGGAGGAGGAGGAGTGGACTGACACTTTGCCGGACTTGGAGGAGGAGTGGCCTGACACTTTGCCGGACTTGGTGGACTTGCAGGAGGCGGAGACTGCTGACTCGGTGGCGGACTTGACGAGGAGTCGGATGACGCGTGTCGGTGGCCTTCAAAGATGATTCAATCCTTTTTCCATAGGATGATACGATGGTTGGCGTCTCCGAGAAAGCGCTCGTCCTCACCTCCAGGAATGTCAAGCTCTAGCCCCGAATATGGCTGCACCACCTCGTCAACCATGACACGAGCATAGCCCTCTGGAATCGGGATGCAATGGTAGGTTGCTTTGGGGGTAACTGGAAAAGCAACGCCGTCCGCCACCTTCACGGATATGTTCTTCATTTTGATGTGTAGCTCGCAGCTAGTGTTCTCCGTGATGTCATCCACGGGGTATCTACCCAGCATTGCGTCGTCCGGGCGGAACCCACGCTGCTTCTCTGCATGGATGGGGCGGTGCTATCCAATGTTGGATCATCCGCTAGCTGCTGCAGCTGCTGAGACCCCCTTTGCTGGCTAAGTGAGTCGATCTGCTCCTGATGCCGTTGGAATTTGACTACCAATTCCGCTTGACTTGCTTCTAGGCCTTGAAGGCGTTCATAGTCCCGCTTCCTCTGCTCCTCCTCCATCTTCCTCTTCTTCTCCTCCGCAATCTTCTTTCTCGCACGGGTTTTGTAGTCGTTGTTCCAGTCTGAAAACCCCTCATACCACGGAATAGCGCCCTTGCCTCGTGTTCTTCCCGGGTGTTCAGGATTTCCTAGGGCACGCGTAAGCTCGTCGTTCTCTCTGTTGGGCTTGAACACCCCCGATCGTGCCTCTTCTATTGCAACAAGTATCGCATCGTCGGCTCCGTTCAGACATGCCTTCGTCGAAACTTTGCTTGTCTTCGGGTCCAACTCCCCCCCATGCGCATAGAACCAAGTCCTGCACCTGGGGGGCCAGCTCTTAGTATCCGGAGTGACACCTGCATCCTCCATCACTTTCTCAGACTTATCACACTTAGGCATTGCCACCGTGCATAGCCACCTGGCCCCAGCTTATGGAACTTATCCTTTTTTCGCATTCTTCTTGTTTATTCTCGACCGTTCCTTAGCTAATTCAATCCTTGAATTTCACGTAATCGTCCCAATGAGCACGTTGGTTCTCTAGTGTTCCCTCGAATCGGAGTCTTCCTTCCTCCCTTGACGTACTTGTCTCATTCACGATTCTTGTGGTTCTTGAATGCAACCGCCATCTTCCTAAAAGCAGCGTCCTTGACTTTCTGCACATCTGCTTCTGTGAAATGATCTGGTAGGGTGAAATGTTCCATGAGAGTATCCCAAAGCATATCTTTTTGATTCTTGTCGACAAAAGTAACATCTGGACGTGGAGCAGCGTCCTCTTTGCCTTTTTGTCCTTTGTCTTTTGCTGGCTCTCTCCATTCTTGAAGGGAGATCGGGAGTTGGTCCTTCACAAGAACTCCGCGACCGACGAATGAACTTGTCCGCAATCTTCTTAGGCGCTAATGGTTCGCCATTAGGTCTGACTGCGTCGATATTGTACTTTACGCCCTCCTTCAACTTTTTGTTCGGGCCTCGTTTCGTCCTTTTTCCTGAAGATTTGCTCAATCTGGATGGCTGAAAGAACAAACATCGATTCGTTAATATATCTTCAAGTCATTTAAAACATGTGATGATCACCAGAAACCTGCTTATATAAATATATATACCTTGCCGGTCTTTGTTGTTTCAGGATCAACATGTTCTTCGTTATTGCCATAATCGTAGTTCATGACTTCATCAATTCGGTCGTCGCGATCGAATATCATATCACCCTCTCCGGTGTTGTTTAGAAATTCGGAGCCGTCATAATCTTCTTCATTCTGATTATCATCTGGCCCGCGTATCATATCGAACATGGTCTGTTCTCCCTCTCTGTCGGTATTGTCTGCCGTAGCTTTTATTTAACTAATTCAAAAGAAATATAAAACAATTTAGTATTCAAATTACATCGTCTCGAATAATAGATATAATCTCGAATACTTCGTCTAGAATAATAGATACAATCTCGAATACAACGTCTCGAAAAAAAAATAATAATGAAAAGTACATCACCGCTAGCTAATTAAAGATCGAATACTACAGAAGAATCTAGGACACTCGCGGTTCTGCGTCATGGCGGTGGACACCCAAAGAGAAGGAACCCTCACAGGATCATAGCTGAAGTGAGATCCTCGAAGATACTTGGCAGGTATTGGAGAACCTGCCGCCTCTAACGCAACCATGTAGCGATGTACGTGCTCGCCCTCCTCCCCGACACGGGCGACGCATTTCCTCCGCGGGCCGGGTCCCTCCGCACCAAACTGGCCCACGCGAACGCCACCAAACGAGATCAGGTCGACGACGGGACCCGGGCCGGGTTCCTCATCAAGCGGCGCGCCTCCAGCAGCACCTCCCGGTGCCAGCCCGGCGGAGCCCAGTCCCGGACATGGGCGGCTGGACGTCGTCATGACGGGTCGACGGCGAGGATGCGGGCGGGCATCGCCGAGAACAAATACTAGCTATATGCCCGCAAAAATAATATTTTTTAATGATTGGATTTTGATAACTAAAATTTCTAACATTTCTACTATTTCAAAAATCTATATACTATTTCATACTAATTAAGCATCTAACACTAAAAACAGAAAAACAATTTCTATACATCCATTAAAAAACAGAAAAACAACATTATATAAAAAATTCCATACTAATTAAACACTAATTATATCCATCTAACATGCATTCATACATATATACTAGTGAGAAAACAATAATTTAAAAATCTAAACTAATTAAACATACAAAATACGTATATACTAATATATACATGCATTCATACATATACGTGTATGTGTGTGTGTTCATCATGCTTGTGTGTGTGTATGGGCTCGGGGAGGCGGCGCCCATGGTGGCCGCTTGGCGAGGGAGAGGGGTTAGAGGGGGAGAGCTCACAGCGGGGCGACGGCGACGGCGAGGCGACGGCCGGGGGCAGCGACGGGCCGGGGCGTGACGCGCGGGGGCGGCGACGCAGGGACGGCGCGACGGGGAAGGGCCCGGGGCGGCGACGGAGACGAGGGCGGCGACGGGGACGGGGGCGGCGACGGGGACGGGGGCGGCGACGGCGACGGGGTCGGTGACGGCGTCGATCGATCGGGGCGGGCGGTTCAATGGGGAAACAGAGGAAGAAACAGAGGGAGAATGAAATTTTTCGAAGTGTTGTATATATAGAAGGCACCTTTAGTACCGATTGGAGCCACCAACCGGTACAAAAGGTCTGTTTTGGCCAGCCCAAGCAGCGGGAAGCGACCCCCTTTAGTACCGGGTGGTGGCACAAACCGGTATTAGGCCCCCTTTAGTACCGGTTTGTGCCACCACCCGGTACTAAAGGGGTGCACTGGGCAGGTGCGGTGCGGCAAGTTTAGTCCCACCTTGTTAGCCGAGGGGCGACCGTGCACTGGTTTATAAACCTCGCGTGCGGTCGCTCTCTCGAGCTCCTCTCCAAAGCAGGCCCACTGGGCCTACGTGTTCTTGCTGCCTCAGGCCCACTTGGCCTTCTTGGGCCTACATCCTGGCCCAACAATGTGTTCGGTTTCTAGTCGTATGCAGGCCGCCACGGCCTAGTAGGTGGGCTTTTTTGCTTTATTTATTTTTGTGTTGTTTTTTGTGTATTTAGAGTTTCTTTGTGAATATTTTTGCTTTAGGTACAAAAAATTACAAACTTTCTCGTTAGTGCCCGTAGTTTTCAAATTTGAATAGTTTAAATTTTGAATTATTTGAAATTAGTGTGAATCACTAGTTTGTGAATAATTTAACTTTAAAAATCAGTAAAGGCATGAAAGAATTTGTTTGCACATAAAATTTCTTCGCTTCAAATGCCAAAACACATAACTACCCTAACTATTACAGAGATTCCTCCGGGTGTGAAACACGAGAAAGTGATGATAGTGAAGCCGATCACATCCCAGATCTTTGGGTGTGAAACTTTTTCTTCAAGGTGTCCCTTTTGCGCCAGTAACCATGGAAAATCTTCATCATTTAACGGGATGCTCGGGTCAATATTCACCGTGAATGGAGAAATTTCATCAAACTTTTCATAATCTTCCGACTTGTCTGTCTTGTCATCCACTCCCACGATGTTTCTCTTCCCGTAAAGAACTATGTGCCGCTTTGGCTCATCGTGACGATGCATTCGCTTCCTTATCTTTTCTTTTTCTCGGCTTGGTAGACATGTCCTTCACACAGAAAACCTGCGCCACATCGTTGGCTAGGACGAATGGTTCGTCTGCGTACGCAAGATTTTTGAGATCCACTATTGTCATTCCGCATCATGGGTCTTCCGTTACCCGCCTCGTGCCATATTGACCCATTTGCACGAAACAAAGGGACCTTTAAACCACGCCGATAGTCAAGTTCCCATATGTCCTGTATATAACCATAATATGTTTCCTTTCCGTCTTGGTTTCTCGCATCAAACGGACACCACTGCTTTGGTTGGTGCTCTTCTTATCTTGGGCGATCGTGTAAAATGTATTACCATTTATCGTACATCTTTGAAAGTCATTATATTCAAGATGGTAATCGGGACAGCAAGTACAGGTCATCTTCAATAGAGGTGTCATGCATGGTACGGTTCGCAACCAGCTGGCGAAACTCCCTGCTTGTTCACGTGTAATCCAGCCATCGCACCGCTCCGTGTTTGGAGCGTTGTAAAATTCTTGTGTTCATCCATATAATGGAGCCACCAAGGCGGAATTCTGTAGAACTGTGTAGTGTGCTTTAGTGAGAGAATGTCCGTCCATACATATTATTTGTTCCCCTCCTAGCGTGCCATTTCCATCTAGTCTGCCCTTATGCCGCGATTCAGGAACACCAATCGGCTTAAGGTCAGGAATAAAGTCAATACAAAACTCAATGACCTCCTCATTTTGATGGCCCTTGGAGATGCTTCCTCCTGGCCTAGCACGGTTATGAACATATTTCTTTAAGACTCCCATGAACCTCTCGAAGGGGAACATATTGTGTAGAAATACAAGACCCAAAACGTTAATCTCTTCAAGATAGGTGAACTAGGACGTAAGCGTCATGATGTTGAAGAAGGATGGTGGGAACACCAACTCAAATCGACAAGACATTGCACCAAATCATTCAGAATCCTTGGTATGATTTCTGGAGCGATTACCTTCTCGAGAGATTGCATTGAGAAATGCACATAGCTTCACAATGGCTAATCGAACGCTTTCCGGTAGAAGTTCTCAATGCAACCGGAAGCGCTTGCGTCATAATCAAGTGGCAGTAATTAGTCTTTAGTTTCTGTAACTTTTTCTCTGCCATGTTTATTATTACCTTTATATTCGATTTAGAAGCCGACGGTACCTTAATATCGAGCAGGCATTCAAAGAAGATTTCCTTCTCTTCTTTGGTAAGAGCGTAGCTTGCATGACCCCGATATATGCCGCCTTCTCCGTGCATAAGTTGCTGGTCCTCCCGTGCCTCGTGTGTATCTTTTGTCTTCCCATACACGCCCAAGAAGCCAAGCAGGGTCACGCAAAGATTCTTCGCCACGTGCATCACGCCGATTGCGGAGCGGACCTCTAGGTCTTTCCAATATGGCAGGTCCCAAAATATAGATTTCTTCTTCCACATGGGTGCGTCATCTGTCAGCGTCCTTTGGAACAGGTTGTCCGCCAGACCCTTTCCAAATATCACCTTCAAATCCTTGACCATATCATGTACATCAGCACCAAGACGGTGGCGAGGCTTCGTCCGGTGATCCGCCTCACCTTTGAAATGCTTGCCTTTCTTTCTTCACGGGATGCCAGCTCGGAAGAAATCGACGATGTCCTGTACACATTCTTCATACAACTATTCAAATATATATCGTCGGTATCATCCAAACAGCGCGTGCATCCGCTGTATCCCTTGTTTGTCTGTCTCCGAAAAGTTACCGAGAGCAGGCCAATCATTGATGGTCACGAACAGCAACGCCTTTAGGTCAAATTCTTCCCCATGTGCTCATCCCACGCACGCATAATCCGTTCCATTCCACAGTTGTAAGAGTTCTTCAACTAATGGCCTTAGGTACACATCAATGTCGTTGCTGGTTGCTTAGGGCCTTGGATGAGCACCGCATCATAATGAACTTCCGCTTCATGCACAACCAAGGAGGAAGGTTATACAAACATAGAGTCACGTGCCAGGTGCTATGGTTGCTGCTCTGCTCCCCAAAAGGATTAATGCCATCTGCGCTTAGACCAAACCATACGCTCCTTGCGTCATCCGCAAACTCCTTCCGCACTTTCTTTCGATTTTTCTCCACCGCGACCCGTCACCGGTACTCTCAACTTTCCGCCTTTTCTTACGGTCTTCTCTGTGCCATCGCATCGCCTTGGCATGCTCTTTGTTTTGGAACAAACATTTCAACCGTGGTATTATAGGAGAATACCACATCACCTTGGCAGGAATCTTCTTCCTGGGCGCCGCCGACATCACCATGCTCATCGCGCTGATCTTATAGCGCAATGCACCACATACCGGCAAGCTGTTCAAATCCTCGTACTCACCGCGGTAGAGGATGCAATCATTAGGGCATGCATGTATCTTCCGCACCTCTAACCCTAGAGGGCGTACAGCCTTCTTTGCTTCAGACGCATTTCCTCGGGCAATTCGTTGTCCTTTGGAAGCATATCCTTTATCATTACCAGCAAATTTCCAAATCCTTTGTCGATACACCATTCTCTCGCCTTCCATTGCAGCAATTCCAGCAGTGGTGCCTAGCTTTTTCTTGTCACCTACGCAATTCGGGTACAACAATTTTTTGTGATCCTCTAACATGCGCTGCAACTTCTTCTCCAAATCACTTGCGCAGTTTCTCTTTGCATCGGCAATGGCCCGACCTAGATCATCAACGGGCTCATCTGATGCCTCTTCTTCAGCTTCTTCCCGCATTGCCGCCCAGCTTCTTCCCGCATTACCGCTCAACTTCTTCCCCATTGTTGTATCATCGTATTCAGGGAACCCATGGCCAGGATAGCTGTCGTCAGTCCTCTTCTTCTTCATTGTCTTCCATCATAACCCTCTTTCTCCCTGCTTGGTCCAAACATTATAGTGGGGCATGAAACCGGACTCAAACAGGTGGACGTGAATGGTTCTTGACGAGAGTAATTCTGACCATTCTTACATCCAGCACATGGACAAGGCATAAAACCATCCGCCTGCTTGTTTCCCTCAGCCGCAAGCACAAAAGAATGCACGCCATTAACGAACTGGGGAGAGCATCGGTCATCGTACATCCATTGCAGGCTCATCTTCATTACACAACAATCGAATAGACCAAATTAATACAAGTTCATACATAAAGTTCATACAACACTTAAATGCAACAAACAAATAACTCTCTAGCTAAAGCATTTAAATGCAACAACAAATGCGATCAAGATCGCAACTAAGGTAACAATTGATCCAACAAAGATAATGATACCAAGCCTCACTATCGATGGCATATTTTCTAATCTTTCTAATCTTCAAGCGCATTTTCTCCATCTTGATCTTGTGATCATCGATTTACATCGGCAACATGCAACTCCAATTCCATCTTCTCCCCTCAATTCTTTTCAATTTTTCTTTCAAGTACTCGCTTTCTCTTTCAACTAAATTTAACCTCTCGACAATAGGGTCGGTTGGAATTTCCGGTTCACATACCTCCTAGATAAAAATATCTATGTCAACTTGATGGGCATAATTTGTCATAAACACGAAATGCAACAAATAGTTTTAAAAGAGAATATACCACATCCGAATCATAACAAGGACGAGGGCCGACGGGGACGGATATCAAAACCATGGCACTATGTATAACAAACAACGACGGGTAAGATAATTATTATACAGTAACTATATATCCAAATCACACAAACATCAATTTTTTATATAAAATTTCATGAACAAGAGGCTCACCACAAGGTGGTGCCGTGACGACGGATTTGAGCGATCGACGGTGGTTACGACAGAGATTTAGAAGGCACTAAGTAAACCACACCTACATATGCAAACTAAGTGTTATTTTGACCTCAAATTGCATATAAATCAAATACTAGCACATATATATATTTCCTCCCAAAGTACTAAACTCACAAATTAATAACTATATAAACCAATGCAAGAGCTAATCTAGCAATGAGAGATGAAAGGACAAAGTTGCTAACCTTTGTGATCACTTGAATGGATGGGGGCCTTCAAATCTTGACAAATTTTGGGCAAAATGTGTGATGAGCTCGAGGGAGAAGAGGAAGTACAGAGAGGAGAGGAGAGAAAAAGGGGGAAGAACAGAGCGAGCTGGACGAAGGGTTTATATGCAGGAGGACCTATAGTACCGGTTCGTGGCACGAACCGGTACTAAAGGTGCTGGAGGGGGCCCAGATTGACAACATCCTGCCACCACCCTCATTAGTACCGGTTCGTGGCACGAACCGGTGCTAAAGGTTAGCCACGAACCGGTGCTAAAGGCTAGCCGTTGGAACCGGCACTAATGTATACATTTGTGCCGGCTCTAATACAAACCGGCACTAATGTGCTTCACGTTTGACCCTTTTTCTACTAGTGTTATGATTAACCTCTATTGCAAGCATCCGCAACTACAACAAAAGTATTAAGGTAAACCTAACCTTAGCATGAAACAAGTGGATCTAAATCAGCCCCTTACGAAGCAACGATAAACTAGGGTTTAAGATTCTGTCACTCTAGCAACCCATCATCTACTTATTACTTCCCAATGCCTTCCTATAGGCCCAAATAATGGTGAAGTGTTATGTAGTCGACGTTCACATAACACCACTAGAGGCTAGACAACATACATCTCATCAAAATATCGAATCTAATACCAAATTCACATGACTACTAATAGCAAGACTTCTCCTTGTCCTCGTGAACAAACGTAACTACTCACAAAGCATATTAATGTTCATAATCAGAGGGGTAATCATATGCATAAAGGATCTGAACATATGATCTTCCACCAAGTAAACCAACTAGCATCAACTACAAGGAGTAATCAACACTACTAGCAACCTACTAGCACCAATCCCGGACTTGGAGACAAGAATTGGATACAAGAGATGAACTAGGGTTTGGAGATGAGATGGTGCTGATGAAGATGTTGATGGAGATTGCCATCCCCTGGTGAGAGGAGCGTTGGTGATGATGATGGTGATGATTTCCCCCTCCCGGAGGGAAGTGTCCACGGCAGAACAGCTCCGCCGGAGCCCTAGATTGGTTCCGCCAAGGTTCCGCCTCGTGGCGGCGGAGTCTCGTCCTGAAAGGTTGCTTAATGTTTTTTTCTCATCGAAAGACTTCACATAGGAGAAGATGGGCATCGGAGAGCCACTAGGGGGCCCACGAGGTAGGGGGCGCGCCCAGGGGGGGCGCGCCCCCATCCTCGTGAGCAGGGTGTGGCCCCCCCTGGCCTTCATCTTTGGCGACGATTTTTCTTTATTTATTTTAAGATATTCCATGGATTTTCAGGACTTTTGGAGTTGCACAGAATAGGTCTCCAATATTTGCTCCTTTTCCAGCCCAGAATTCCAGCTGCCGCATTCTCCCTCTTCATGTAAACCTTGTAAAATAAGAGAGAATAGCCATAAGTATTGTGACATAACGTGAAATAGCAGCCCATAATGCGATAAATATCGATATAAAAGCATGATGCAAAATGGACGTATCACGGAGCCGGCGGTGTCCTCTGTCTCGTTGTTGGCGTCGCGGGGCCTCGGCGGAGCAGATCCTCGTCGACGCCACTGGAGCGGGGACTCGTCGGGGCCGGCATTGTACTCTGTCTCGTCCTCGGTCTTGCCGAACAGTGCCTCGCCCGCTTCATGGCCTTCTTAGTAGGCGGTCGCAGCCTCCGCCACCCGCATGCGGTACCGCCAGCGCTCGAGGCGGCCCTCGTGGGCGGAGCGGTATGAGTCGAGCAGCGCCTCCTGCACCGACCGCTCCGCGGCGATTTGCTCCTCTGCTTGGAGGTGCTCCTGGAGAAGATGGTGGTTGTAGGCGGCGTCGGCCTGCTCCTCCCGGAACTGCTCCTCACGCTTCTGCCTCACCGTGTCCATATATTGGGCACGGGCCTCGCTGATGGTCATGGTGCAATGCACCGGCGAGGATGGCGCGGAGGAGGGGGTTGGCGCCGGATCATCGACTACCATGTTCTCCATTGGGACGTCGTCGTCGTCCTCCGGCTGCCTGCCGGCCAGCCAGTCGGCAGCAATGGCTGCCATCTACTTGTGGTCCGTCGTCTGCCCGTCCCGGAGAGCGCTGGAGTGCGAGGAATCCATGGTGGGCAGTAGTGGTGTGGACAGGAGAAAGGGAACGGATGCGGATGACTGCGGCTGTGGCCGGCGCAGCACTTTATATAGCAATGGTGGACGGCGGAGGGACGGACGTGTGGCGCCAGAGTAGCCGCCTCGGCAACCACGTATCATTAATGTGGGCGGCAGAAGGACGAACAGACGTCACTTGTGTCGTTTGATGGTCGAGCAATCACCTGCACCGGGAAGCGGGGCGGGCGTTGCTGATCATTTCGGGCGGAAAGCGCGCGCAGGCGAGGGAGGCGGTCTGTGTGGGCCAGGGCAGTCAGACTCGTGCTTGGCAGCGGGCCAGTCCAGCAGCCGGACATGCTGGCTCGCCAGTTTGCTCGCCGAGCTGTGCGACGACAATCAGACGATGGACGTAGCTTCCGACCAGGAGCCGGCGCCACTGTCCAAGCCGGTTCATGCCGTGTTCACCATAGAGCCGGTGCGGCCGCACTTCAACGCTCTAATGGAGGAAGAGCTACCAGCGTAGGAGGATTTGTGCTGCAACCTCCGTCTCCTCAACGAGCACCGGTGAACAAGCGAACGACAATGCTA
This sequence comes from Aegilops bicornis, assembly GCA_021605145.1. Taxonomy (NCBI): domain Eukaryota; kingdom Viridiplantae; phylum Streptophyta; class Magnoliopsida; order Poales; family Poaceae; genus Aegilops; species Aegilops bicornis. The sequence goes on along the minus strand of CM038675.1, from coordinate 826,368,782 downwards.
TCGCGAACATGTGGCCCTATGATCCTGGCTTCCCGAATGAGCAGCGGGCGCTGAATCAGACCATCCGTAGGGCCCGCGAGGCCCTCTCCGTCGTCCTTCGAGTTGTTGCGCTCACCGTGGCACCGCCGTCTCGCGTTGTCAACATGGTCAACGGGCATGAGGATGAGGAGATGACTTTACTTGCAGAGGATGACAATGGGGGCCCACCAGGGCCATAGCCGCACGTACGCAAGTACCTCCTTATTAGTATATAAAATTATAATTTTTTTTGCTTCCTCCTGGTTTCCTGACATCATGGTCCCACACCATTGTCAACCTATGTAGTCAATAAACAAGAGAATTGCACAAGAAGCGGCCGACAGCTGGGACCAAGCAGCTCGAGTAGTATTTGTGTTTTTAAGGTGTGAGCATTGCAGAGCTTTTCTTGAGCGATGTTAGCCAGATATTAATTTTTCTCCTCTGAACAACAACGATAACATCGCTGCAGGTATTAATCAAGGCTGTGGTCTGCCTAGCCCAGCCGATATCCAGCCCAGATATTAATTTTTTTCAAGCTGAAAATGGCTAGCCCAGCTAAACTTTTTTTTTGAGGAATACCTATGCAAGGTCAAGTTGTTATTCTCTGCCCTGCTGGGCTGTAAATCTTTCCTAGGAGGGATGCATTAGGCTTAACAAGAAAATGGGCATTAAGAATAATAAATGGGATGTAATTATAAAAATTGGGCGGTAACTACAAAAAATGCACCAAGCACGTAATTATTTTATAAAATATTATTTTTGGATATTGAAAATTTTAATTTCATTAATTGTTGCAAGCGCAATGTTTCGTTGGATTTTTATGTAATATAAATTTATATTGAAATTGTATCTAATCTGACTAGAAATTTCGGGATAAGACTATTTCGGATCCCATCAAAATGTGGGACATTTTATTGAATTCTGTTTTGAACGGTTAGTTGAAATGGGCTGTACTTTTAACAAATTGTAAATGGGTTGTACTTTTAACAAACTATAAATGGGCTGTATTAAATTTCATTAGAATTCAAAAATTGGCTGCACATTCTTATAAATCTCAAATGGGCTATAAGGTCTCTGCCACACACTTGTGGCCTTACTAAGTTGACGCGTCCCCTTAAAAAAAGAGAGTTGACGCGTATGCAAGGCTTTGTCAATTTATAGTCAACACACGGTTCTAGCAACAGTGGCCATGGGATGTCCATCCAACGGATGTCGTGCTTCTTCTTCAATCTCGGATATTGTAGCTTCACCCGCCCAAAAAATGATTTCTCCCCCTGACATTTGGAGCACACCGTTTTGGAAGCTGACCTGTGGGCCTACTAAGTTGACGCGTACCAAGGGCTTTGCCAACTTAGTCAATATAAATGATTCTAGCTGCAGTGACCGTACGATGTCTATCCAACGGCCGTCGTGCTTCTTCAACCTCTGGTCTTCATGCTCCAGCCGCCCAAAGCAGCGCCCGGTCGTACCGCTTCCCGCCTCCCGTGGCGGTTGTCATGGCGCGCAGGCTTCACCACCCTACTACTCCCACCGCTGGCCAGGTCATCCTCTACTCACCCACACCCTCGTTATTCTGCGCGACGGCAACCTCACACCGCAGCCGAACCAAGTGAACCTCGTACTCCTCTCCGCTTGGGCATCCATCGCCGCTTTCTTTCCTGCTCCGTCATCCCTTCCTAGGCCTCGCCGTCGTCCACCGCCCTGGTGCTCTCGGCGCGGCGTGGTCAACGTGGTCAAGGAACGGCTTCCATCAGACGTGGACTGTATGTGGAAAGGATGACAGCTGGGTCCACGGCCGCAGAATGGAAGTGCCTCCTTATTACACGCAAAATAATTATTCCTCCACCTGACAGCGGGGACCCACCGGACGGGCCATCGTATTTCATGAAAAAAACGTTTCCCCCTGATTGCTGGGACCCACCAGCTACATCTTCGCACGCAAGGAAGTGCGTTCGGGCAAAAAAACGATTTGCCCCCTGACTGCTGGTCCCAGTAGTTACATCTTCGCACGCAAGGAAGTGCCTGATAGTCGGGACCCACCTGGTTGAAGCATACGTAGCGTTATCATTCTGGTCGCGAACGTGTACGTACATATTGGTCGATGTAGCACTACTAGGAAAAGGCCTACTAATGGCGCACCGGTTTTGCCTACTAATGGCGCACTACCGGTGCGCCATTACTAGCACGCCACTAGTATTTTTATTACTAATGGCGCACCACCGTGCGCCATTAGTATCTGGTATACTAATGGCGCACCATGTAGTGTGCCATTAGTATAATCCACGGTGCGCCATTAGTATCTGGTATACTAATGGCGCACCACATAGAAGTGCGCCATTAGTAACATTTTTTTTTCAAAATTTTTTTTCAAAATTTTTTTTGAATTTTTTTTTGAATTTTCTTTGAATTTTTTTTCATATTTTTCTTAATCTCAGTTCACTATGGCTTAATCTCGGGTCAATATGCTTAATCTCAGGTCAAATCGCACTCCGTGGTCAAACTTCCCGAAAGGTCACCCATCCTCATATAAAAAACTTTTTCATCCAAGTTCGTATGCAAAAGTTATGCCCATTTTACAAATTTCCAGAGAGATTTTGCAAATAAAGTCGAAATTTATATTTGTAAATTTTCCCAAAAACTAGAGCACATATCACATGGGAAACATATTTTCTTTTATTTTTTTGACATTTCCATCATTTTCTTTTATTTTTTTAAAACTGAAAAGGCGATCCAAGGAGGGGGGGTGTGCATTCGGTGTTGGGGCACCAGTGGAAAGTGCGCCATTACTAGTTAAAACTAGTAATGGCGCACCGAGACATGGTGCGCCATTAGTAACAATTTTTTTTATTTTTTACTTTTTTTTTCAAAACTACTAATGGCGCACGACGGATGTGGTGCGCCATTACTATGTCAATTAGTAATGGCGCACTATGCAACGGTGCACCATTAGTAACAATTTTTTTTATGTTTTTTTCAAAACTACTAATGGCGTACCACACATCAGGTGCGCCATTAGTAATATATTATTAATGGCGCACCGTGACATGGTGCGCCATTAGAATATAGTAATGGCGCACCACATCACAGGTGCGCCATTAGTGGCCATTCCATCTATAGCCCTTTTTGTAGTAGTGTAGAGGCGCGCACGTGTCGTAGTAGAGGCGCGCACGTAGCATGTACACGTACGTACATCGACCAGTGTGCAAGAAAGAAAATATGGCCACATACGTACATACGGGCAGGGTCTCGAACGCCAACTCGCGCATACGTACGGCCAGGGCTCGTATACATGGCTGGGTCGGAATGGAAAAACATCGTCGTCGTCGTGTTCATGGGGAGCCAACCGGCTGGGTCGGAACAGAATGCGTCGCCGTGTTCATCGGGAGGGCTTGGACAGAAGAACCGATGGAAACGAGGCCTAGCGTATCGCAGAACCGAGGAAACGACCTTGTGTTCGACCGACCATGTTTGAAACGGGATCCTGTTCATCGGGAGGGTTCCGGCGTACCGCAAAACGGAGGGAACGGACCTCCTACGGTCGAAACGGGGGTCCTGTTGATCGGCAGGGGTGCGGCGTACCGCAAAACGGAGGAAACAGACTTGTGTTGGAGTGCTACGGTCGAAACGGGGGTCCTTTTCATCGGGAGGGGTGTGGCGTCTTTGTAAGCGGGACTCCACGGGATACCGCTCATCTCCACCGTCGACCCCTCCAGCCTTCACTTGCCATCGCTCATCCACCGTCGACCTCCTCCAGCCTCCACCGTGGATCGCTCATCCACAGGCTCCTGTTCATCCAGCCTCCACCGCGCGCTACTCCACCGGCTACTGTTCAACCAGCCCTCTTCACGGGCTCCTGTTCAACCACCCCTCCACGGGCTACTGTTCATCCAGCCCTCCACCGTCTACTGTCCATCTATCCCTCCATGGGGTGGTCCTGTTCATCTAGCCCTCCACGCGGTCCTGTTCATCCAGCCCCAACCGACTCGATCGATCGTGGTCCTGTTCATCCAGAGGCAACACCACGGGGTCCTGTTCATCCACCCCCACCGGGAACTGTTCATCCAAACCCCCAAAGAACGCTCACCGCTCATCCAGAGGCAGCATCGATCGGCTTCAGCTTAGCGTAGTAGCGGCGAATCGCTCGATCAGGTTCAGTTAACAGCCATCGATCGATCGCTCGGGTCCAGTAACGCGTAGCCTGCAGTGCAATCGTTCGGGTTCAGTTAGAGCCCAACGCCTCGCTCGGGTTCAGTTAGAGCCCAATGCTTCGCACCCACGCGCGCGCGTGTACGAGAGAAAGACACATTGCTCGGCCCCGACCACCCACCGTAACCGGGAAGACCCCGATATTTTCCTTGCCCTCGCTTCTACCATGGTTTTTTTGGTCATGGATGGCCCAAAGAATGTCATGCAGCTGCGTCTCCGGCCCGCCCAGGACGAAAAGCCCATTTTCTGTCATGATTTTTTTTCATAGAAGTAGGAGCCCACCACATCTATGATGATACCGGATTTTGTCATAATTATCGTCATAGAAGTGTCATAAGTATGACAGAATTTTTTTTCGTTCGTCCCAAAATGTCACGGATGTGTTTTTTTTTAGTGTATGGAGGAAAGCTTGAAGCAGAGGGTATGGTTATATAACGGCGGTGGTGGGATTTCTACTCGTGAATGTAGTTGTTGGGATCATGGATAAGTGGTGGCGACTACACATGATTAACTTTAATTTTGTGGTGCTTCTCAAGTACCCGGTCTCAAGCTCCGAGGTGAAGACCCTAGGCCTGACCCGAGTTGGTTACACGTGACAATGACGATGTTCTTGCATCGTTACATAATTGTAGACATTGCTCGGGTATGGCGAGAATTGTTCTCCAGGGTGAAAACCTAGAGTCGGGCATTTGGTGGTTGGGTCCGATGATGATGGTGCTTGATCGGTGTTCCCTTCCTAGAGGCATTGTCATTAAAGAACCTTTTGTGTTGTCCTTGTGGTGTGAAGAGATAGTTGGTGTGAATATGATCGTTGTTGTAGTTTGTCGATTGCTTCAAGATTTTTTTCTTTTTCCTCTCCAAGGCATAGCTTTGGTCTTACTTTGCTTTTTGCCGGCGTGTTTCTCTCTCTCTCTCTCTCTCCGTGTGTGTCTCTATGTGTGTGTGTGTGTTGATGTTGGATGTGTGCATTCTACTTATGCAGAAACCGGTTGTGTGCTTATTGCATTTGTATCCTCTTGATGCTTCAGTTTAAGTCAAATAAAATTCACCCTTGGCCGAAAAAATAAAAATAAAACAGATCATACGGTACAATGACAGAAACACCACTAGAGAAGATGATAACGAGAGAAAGTTAATAAGTTTTCTTTGAAGGTGTATGCTTTCTCAGCTCACTGGTCAATTTTTATATTCATCTATATTCGAAATAACTAACAATGGTTTTTCACTTATGATGGATGAGCACGAAAGTGAACTCGGCGGAGTGGTGAGCCGTGGAAAGAGATAATTATACTAGTGCTGTTATGTGGCAATGCATGGACCGTCAACCTCGGTGTCAAGATTGGTGAGGTTAGTCCGGGTAGTGAAACGTTTTGCTTAAGGTATGCATACAAACAAAAGCCTTGCATTCTAGTTTGGTGGTGAAATTTTGAATTGTTGATAACTTCTGAACCAATTTTTTTATGTTGAAACTTCTTACAAATTTGAATTCACGGCGATAAGACCTTTAAGATAACACTGAAGTTGGATACATTTTAACTAGTTGGAATTTATTAGTTCAATCATATTTCAGTTCCACTTATTTAACAAACTGGTTTCACTTATTCCAAAATAATAAGTTCACTCATTTTAATTATATTTATTTCACCCAATTTCACTTATTTCACAAACATTATATTTTTCCACTATTTCAAAAAAGCATTTTCACTAAAAAAGTGATCTGGACTATTTCATCAGACTCATTTTAATTATTTCACTCATATAAAAACAAATTTCAGTCAATTCAATTTTTTTGATTCACTCGTTTCAAGCGAATTAACTCATTCACTCATTATAAAAATAGATGTAACTAATTTCTTTTAAAAAACTAATTTCAATTAGTGGATTTCACCCATTTCAAAAAAGCATATCTTCAAAAAAATCATGTAACTCTTTTGATTTTCACTCGTTCATTCTTTTATGAAATATGAAAAAATGGAATAGATGTCATCAGCCTAGCATCAAAATTTAAAAATGGTCTTCACTCACTTAAAAAAGTGATTTTGCTCATTTCAAAAATTAATTTCACGCATTTCAGAAAACCTTATTTCACTCAATCCGGGAAAACCGATTTCACTTAGTCCAGAAACTTCTTTTCTCTAATTTTGAACCAACTTCACATATTTTTATTGATTTTAAAAATTACATTTCAGTTATATTTCACAAATATCATATTCACACATTAAAGTAACGAGCTTCATAAATAAACAGTTTTAAAAAAAGGGTGAGTGAAATAAGTGGATTGAAATGTCAAAGTTTAAACACATTTGAAATGTATTCAAGGTTGCTCTTGTTCTAAAGTCTTGGAGCCAGGAGTTTAAAGAAATTACAATTTAAAAGATATAAATGATTGAAACTGTCAAAGGGAAAATAGAAATATGGATTTGTTGGGTGAGCAAGCAGAAAGAAGGAAGGTGTCATATTTGTTTAGAGACAGAAGTAAGAACGAATCAACCGCATCAATTCCATTGATAGTCACATCTTATATACAAGGGGAGAGGACGCATGCAAGGGACGCGCCCGAGAGTGGGATGTGTGGAAACGCCATGACGGCTGCCGAACCGGTAACTGTGACGTATGCTTATGTACAAGCGAGGATTAACCTCAATTACATAAATAATTTAATCCTAACACTCTCCCTAATCCTTGCTTGTCCTTGTGACTGATCATCCCTGAATTATCCCTTCAAAACCCTCAAGGGAAAAATTAAGGAGAAATATACAATATGCCATAAAAAACTCCTTCAAAAACCCAGTGGGAAAATAAGGAGAAAATAGCACATTACAATGTTTGTATTACTATTGCCTCATTAAAAACCTTCTATGAGAAACCATGTAGGAAAAACTCATAAAGGAAAAGAGTGCAATATCAAAGATCCAGAGATCTCGAACAGGTTATTGTTCAGGAGTAAACTCCCCCCGAACCTTGCAAATAACAAAGTCATCTCATACCAATTCCAACAACATATTTCTGGAATGAAGAACTTGGTAAACACTTTGTGAATATATCATCAAAATTATAGCGTGACTTCATTTGCAAGTTATGTATCTTCCACCTATCTTCAGCTCATGTGGAATAGAATACTTTTGGAGTCATACATATTCTAATGTTGCTCTTTATAACCTTTCTGCATCTAGTAATACAAACAATATTATCCTCAGAGATAATGGTGGGTGATTCCTACCAATCAACCCTACTTGAACTTTCAACAAAGTTAATCATTCTGAGAAGTCACATACATCTACGTGATGCTTCATACAAATTGATGATTTCAGAATGACTAGTGGATGCAGCCACTAAAGTTTGTCTTCTCGACGTCCAAGAGAGGGTCACGCCTCCATTCAAGGAGACAAAAACCAGTCTGTGATCTAGAATTATGGGGATGGAATATATACCCAGCATCACAATATCCAACCATGGTCATATCTTGATTTTTTTCATAGAACAAACCAAGAGCTATGGTGTCCGTAAGATATCTAATATATTCTTCACACCAACCCAATGCCATTTAATCAGTGATGCATTGTATCTAGCCAATAAAGTCACTGCTAATGACATACCAGGCCCGGTGCAACTTGTTAGATACACCAAAGGTTTTATTGCAATCGCGATACGGAAATTCACGACTGGATATCTCTTCATCACTGTCATTAGGCCTTAACGGGTCCTTATCTCTAGTAATCCAGAGATATCAAAACCATAGTTCTTTAATGGATATGACTTATCTATGTTGAACTTTCAACAATCTTTTGGATACATGTAGACTGATGAATAAGTATTCCTGAAGGAATACGCCAAGTTCCAAACTCGAGCAAAGTTTGGTCTCAACCAAATCTTACATCTTAAACTCCGTCATAAGATGATTTGCTTGTCTCATGTATTTCTTGTGTAGTTCCAATGATATTCAGATCATCAACATACACATAAACTATACAAATCCTGTTGGGGAACGTGGTAATTTCGAAAATTTTCCTACGATCACACAAGACCATGGTGATGACATAGCAACGAGAGGGAAGAGTGTCCGTCCACGTACCCTCGTAGACCGAAAGCGGAAGCGTTGTAACAACGCGGTTGATGTAGTCGTACGTCTTCACGATCCGACCGATCCAAGCACCGAACGTGACGGCACCTCCGAGTTCTCGCACACGCTCAGCTCGATGACGATCCCGGACTCGATCCAAAGCAAAGTGTCGGGATGAGTTCCACAAGACGACGGCGTGGCAGGACGATGTTGATGCTCCACCGACGCAGGGCTTCGCCTAAGCTCCTGACGATATGACTTCTCCGCGAGGGCTTCGCCTAAGCTCTACGACGATATGACCGAAGTGGAATATGGTGGAAGGGGCACCGTGACACGGCTAAGGAAAGATCCGTAGATCAACTTGTGTGTCATGGGTGCCCCCGCCCCGTGATATAAAGGAGCCAAGGGGAGGGGCCGGCTGCCCAGAGGAGGCGCGCCAGGAGTCCTACTCCCACCGGAGTAGGACTCCCCCTCTCCTAGTTGGATTAGGATTGGGAGGGGAAAGGGGAAGGGCGCCGCCTCTCCTTGTCCTATTCGGACTGGAAGGGGAGGGGCGTGCAGCCCACCTGGCCGGCCCTTCTCCTTCTCCCTCAAGGCCCATGAGGGCCCATATACCCCGGGGTTCCGTAACCCCTTGTTCCTAAGAATATCCTGCTTTCACTCTAACCATTCAAGTCCAAACATAGGCTTCCAATATATCAATCTTTATGTCTCGACCATTTCGAGACTCCTCGTCATGTCCGTGATCACATCCGGACTCGAACAACCTTCGGTGCATCAATACTTATAAACTCATTATGAACTCACATCGAAACGTTAAGCGTAAGTGGACCCTACGGTTCGAGAACTATGTAGACATGACCTAGAACCATTCTCGGTCAATAACCAATAGCGGAACCTGGATGTCCATATTGGTTCCTACATATTCTACGAAGATCTTTATCGGTCAAACCGCATAACGACATACGTTGTTCCCTTTGTCATCGGTATGTTACTTACCCGAGATTCGATCGTCGGTATCCAATACCTAGTTCAATCTCACATCGTAAGTCTCTTTACTCGCTCCATAATACATCATCTCACAACTAACTCATTAGTTGTAATGCTTGCAAGGCTTAAGTGATGTGCATTACCGAGAAGGCCTGGAGATACCTCTCCGACAATCGGAGTGACAAAACCTAATCTCGAAATACGCCAACCCAACAAGTACCTTTGGAGACACCTGTAGTACTCCTTTATAATCACCCAGTTACGCCAGGACGCTTTGGTAGCACCTAAAGTGTTCCTCCGTAAACGGAGTTGCATAATCTCATAGTTACAGAACATGTATGGGTCATGAAGAAAGCATTAACATACTAAACGATCAAGTGTTAAGCTAACGGAATGGGTCATGTCAATCAGATCATTCTACTAATGATGTGACCTTGTTAATCAAATAACAACTCCTTGTTCATGGTTAGGAAACATAACCATCTTTGATTAACAAGCTAGTCAAGTAGAGGCATACTAGTGACATACTGTTTGTCTATATATTCACACATGTATTATGTTTCCGTTAATACAATTCTAGCATGAATAATAAACATTTATCATGATATAAGGAAATAAATAATAACTTTATTATTGCCTCTAGGGCATATTTCCTTCAGTCTCCCACTTGCACTAGAGTCAATAATCTAGATTACAAAGTAATGATCCTTACACCCATGGAGTCTTGGTGCTGATCATGTTTTGCTCGTGGAAGAGGCTTAGTCAACGGGTCTGCAACATTCAGATCCGTATGTATTTTGCAAATCTCTATGTCTCCCACTTGGACTTGGTCCCGAAAGGAATTGAATCGACTCTTGATGACCTTGGTCCTCTTGAGAAATCTGGATTCCTTTGCCAAGGCAATTGCACCAAGATTGTCACAGAAGATCTTCATCGGTCCCGATGCACTAGGTATGACACCTAGATCGGAAATGAACTCTTTCATCCAGACTCCTTCATTTGCTGCTTCAAGCAGCTATGTACTCCGCTTCACATGTAGATCCCGCCACGACGCTTTGTTTAGAACTGCACCAACCGACAGCTCCACCGCTTAATAAAAACACGATCCGGTTTATGATTTAGAATCGTCCTGATCGATTGTCAAAGCTTCGCCGACGTAACCATTTACGACTAGCTCTTTGTCACCTCCATATACGAGAAACATATCCTTAGTCCTTTTCGTATTTCAGATGTTCTTGACCGCTGTCCAAAGTGATCCATTCCTGGATTACTTTGGTACCTTCCTGCCAAGCTTATGGCTAAGCATACGTCAGTCCGGTACACAGCATTGCATACATGATAGAGCCTATGGCTGAAGCATAGGAACATCTTTCATTTTTCTCTATCTTCTCTGCTGTGGTCGGGCATTGAGTCTTACTCAATCTTATACCTTGCAACACAGGCAAAAACCTTTCTTTGCACGATCCATTTTGAACTTTTTCAAAATTTTATCAAGGTATGTGCTTTGTGAAAGTCCAATTAAGCTGCCTTGATCTATCTCTATAGATCTTGATGCCCAATATGTAAGCAGCTTCACCGAGGTCTTTCATTGAAAAACTTTTATTCAAGTATCCTTTTATGCCATCCAGAAATTCTATATCATTTCCAATTAATAATATGTCGTCCACATATAATATCGTAAATGCTACAGAGCTCCCACTCACTTTCTTGTAAATACAAAGCTTCTCCAAAAGTCTCAGATAAACCCATATGCTTTGATCACACTATCAAAGCGTTTATTCCAACTCCGAGAGGCTTGCACCAGACCATAAATTGATCATTGGAGCTTGCACACTTTGTTAGCACCTTTTGGATCGACAAAACCTTCCGGTTGCATCATATACAACTCTTCTTCTAGAAATCCATTCAAGAATGCAGTTTTTACATCCATTTGCCAAATTTCATAATCATAAAATGCGGCAATTGCTAACATGATTCGGACAGACTTAAGCATCGCCACGGGTGAGAAAGTCTCATCGTAGTCAACCCCTTGAACTTGTCGAAAACCTTTCGCAACAAGTCGAGCTTTGTAGACGGTTACATTACCATCGGCGCCAGTCTTCTTCTTAAAGATCCATTTATTTTCAATGGCTTGCCGATCATCGGGCAAGTCAACCAAAGTCCAAACTTTGTTCTCATACATGGATCCCATCTCAGATTTCATGGCTTCCAGCCATTTTGTGGAATCTGGGCTCACCATCGCTTCTTCATAGTTTGTAGGTTCGCCATGGTCAAGTAACATGACTTCCGTAATAGGATTACCGTACCACTCACGGTGCGTATTTTATTCTGGTCGACCCACGAGGTTCAAGAGTAACTTGATCTCAAGCTTCATGATCATCATCATTAGTTTCTTCACTAATTGGTGTAGTTGTCACAGAACCATTTCTTGTGATGAACTACTTTCCAATAAGGGAGCAGATATGCTTATCTCATCAAGTTCTACTTTCCTCCCACTCACTTCTTTCGAGAGAAACTCTTTCTCCGTAAAGGACCCGAATTTAGCAACGAAAATCTTGCCTTCAGATTCTGTGATAGAAGGTGTACCCAACAGTCTCCTTTGGGTATCCTATGAAGACACATTTTTCCGATTTGGGTTCGAGCTTATCTGGTTGAAGTTTCTTTACATAAGCATCGCAGCCCCAAACTTTAAGAAACGACAACTTTGGTTTCTTGCCAAACCACAGTTCATAAGGCGTCGTCTCAACGGATTTTGACGGTGTCCTATTTAACGTGAATGCGGCCGTCTCTAAAGCATAACCCCAAAACGATAGCGGTAAATCGGAAATAGACATCATAGATCGCACCATATCTAGTAAAGTACGACACGACGCTCGACACACCATTTCTCCGTGGTGTTCCGGGTGGCGTGAGTTGCGTAAACTATTCCATATTGTTTCAAATGTAAACCAAACTCGTAACTCAAATATTCTCCGCCACGATCAGATCGTAGGAATTTTATTTTCTTGTTACGATGATTTTCCACTTCACTCTGAAATTCTTTGAACTTTTCAAATGTTTCAGATTTGTGTTTCATTAAGTAGATATACCCATATCTGCTCAAATCATCTGTGAAGGTGAGAAAATAACGATACCCGCCGCGTGCCTCAACATTCATTGGACCACAAACATCAGTATGTATGATTTCCAATAAATCTGTTGCTCGCTCCATAGTTCCGGAGAACGGCGTTTTTGTCATCTTGCCCATGAGGCACGGTTCGCAAGTACCAAGTGATTCATAATCAAGTGATTCCAGAAGCCCATCAGTATGGAGTTTCTTCATGCGTTTTACACCGATATGACCTAAACGGCAGTGCCACAAATAAGTTGCACTATCATTATCAACTCTGCATCTTTTGGTTTCAACATTATGAATATGTGTATCACTACCGCCGAGATTCAACAAGAATAGACCATTCTTCAAGGGTGCATGACCATAAAAGATATTATTCATATAAATAGAACAACCATTATTCTCTGATTTAAATGAATAACCGTCTCGCATTAAACAAGATCCAGATATAATGTTCATGCTCAACGCCGCACCAAATAACAATTATTTAGGTCTAAAACTAATCCCGAAGGTAGATGTAGAGGTAGCGTGCCGACCGCGATCACATTGACTTTGGAACCATTTCCCACGCGCATCGTCACCTCGCCCTTTGCCGCTGCTCGACTATTCCGTAGTCCCCTGCTTCGAGTTGCAAATATTAGCAATGTAACCAGATCAAATACCAGTGCTACTACGAGCTCTAGTAAGGTACACATCAATAACATGTATATCATATATACCTTTGTTCACCTTGCCATCCTTTTTATCCGCCAAATACTTGGGGCAGTTCCGCTCAAAGGTCCGTCTGCTTGCAGTAAAAACACTCAGTTTCGGGCTTAGGTCCAGACTTGGGTTTCTTCTCTTGATCAGCAACTTTCTTGCTGTTCTTTTGAAGTTCCCTTCTTCTTCCCTTTGCCCTTTTTCTTGAAACTAGTGGTCTTGTTGACCATCAACACTTGATGCACTTTCTTGATTTCTACCTCCGCAGCTTTTAGCATTGCGAAGAGCTCAGGAATTGTCTTAGTCATCCCTTGCATATTATAGTTCATCACAAAGCTCTTGTAGCTTGGTGGCAGTGATTGGAGAATTCTGTCAATGACACTATCATCCGGAAGATTAACTCCCAGCTGAATTAAGTGATTGTTATACCCAGACATTTTGAGTATGTGCTCACCGACGTAACTATTCTCCTCCATCTTGCAGCTATAGAACTTATTGGAGACTTCATATCTCTCAATCCGGCATTTGCTTGAAATATTAACTTCAACTCCTGGAACATCTCATATGCTCCATGACGCTCAAAACGCCGTTGAAGACCCGGTTCTAAGCCGTAAAGCATGGCACACTGAACTATAGAGTAGTCATCACCGCTTTGCCGTGACGCTCATAACTTCTCGCTCAAAGATCTGCAGCAGGCCTGTCACCCAGCGGTGCTTCCAGGGCGTAATTTTTCGTGCAGCAATGAGGATAATCCTCAAATTACGGACCCAGTCCGTGTAATTGCTACCATCATCTTTCAACTTTGCTTTCTCAAGGAACGCATTAAAATTCAACGGAACAACAGCACGAGCCATCTATCTACAGTAAACATAGACAATCAAAATACTATCAGGTACTAAGTTCATGATAAATTTAAGTTCAATTAATCATATTAAAAACTCCCACTTAGACAGACATCTCTCTAGTCATCTAAGTGATCACGTGATCCATATCAACTAAACCGTGTCCGATCATCACGTGAGACGGAGTAGTTTCAACGGTGAACATCACTATGTTGATCATATCTACTATATGATTCACGCTCGACCTTTCGGTCTCCGTGCTCGAGGCCATATCTGTTATATGCTAGGCTCGTCAAGTTTAACTCGAGTATTCTGCGTGTGCAACTGTTTTGCACCCGTTGTAGATGGACGTAGAACTTATCACACCCGATCATCACGTGGTGTCCGGGTACTACGAACTTTGGCAACGGTGCATACTCAGGAGAACACTTCTTGATAATTTTTAGTGAGAGATCATCTTATAATGCTACCGTCAATCAAAGCAAGATAAGATGCATAAAGGATAAACATCACATGCAATCAATATAAGTGATATGATATGGCCATCATCATCTTGTGCTTGTGATCTCCATCGCCAAGCACCGCCATGATCACCATCGCCACCGCGCCGACACCTTGATCTCCATCGTAGCATCGTTGTCGTCTCGCCAATCTTATGCTTCCACGACTATCACTACCGCTTAGTAATAAAGTAAAGCATTACATCGCTATTGCATTGCATACAATAAAACGACAACCATATGGCTCCTGCCAGTTGCCGATAACTCGGTTACAAAACATGATCATCTCATACAATAAAATATAGCATCATGCCTTGACCATATCACATCACAACATGCCCTGCAAAAACAAGTTAGACGTTCTCTACTTTGTTGTTGCAAGTTTTACGTGGCTGCTACGGGCTGAGCAAGAACTGTTCTTACCTACGCATCAAAACCACAACGATAGTTTGTCAAATAGACTCCGCTTTTAACCTTCTCAAGGACCGGGCGTATGCCACACTCAGTTCAACTAAAGTTGGAGAGACAGTCTTCCGCAAGCCATCTATGTGCAAAGCACGCCGAGGAACCGGTCTCGCGTAAGCGTGACGCGTAAGGTTGGTCCGGATCGCCTCGCCCAACACTACCGCTGAACCAAAGTATGACATGCTGGTAGGCAGTATGACTTGTATCGTCCACAACTCACTTGTGTTCTACTCGTGCATATGACATCAACGCATAAAAACCTGGCTCGGATGCCACTGTTGGGGAACGTGGTAATTTCGAAAATTTTCCTACGATCACACAAGACCATGGTGATGACATAGCAACGAGAGGGAAGAGTGTCCGTCCACGTACCCTCGTAGACCGAAAGCGGAAGCGTTATAACAACGCGGTTGATGTAGTCGTACGTCTTCACGATCCGACCGATCCAAGCACCGAACGTACGGCACCTCCGAGTTCTGCACATCGCTCAGCTCGATGACGATCCCGGACTCCGATCCAGCAAAGTGTCGGGATGAGTTCCAGCACGACGGCGTGGCAGGACGATGTTGATGCTCCACCGACGCAGGGCTTCGCCTAAGCTCCGTGATTTATATGACTTCTCCGGCGCAGGGCTTCGCCTAAGCTCTACGACGATATGACCGAAGTGGAATATGGTGGAAGGGGGCACCGCACACGGCTAAGGAAAGATCCGTAGATCAACTTGTGTGTCATGGGGTGCCCCCTGCCCCCGTATATAAAGGAGCCAAGGGGGAGGGGGCCGGCCGGCCTAGAGGAGGCGCGCCAGGGAGTCCTACTCCCACCGGGAGTAGGACTCCCCCCCCTTCTCCTAGTTGGATTAGGATTGGGAGGGAAAGGGAAGGGCGCCGCCTCTCCTTGTCCTATTCGGACTGGAAGGGGAGGGGGCGCAGCCCACCTGGCCGGCCCTTCTCCTTCTCCCTCAAGGCCCATGAGGGCCCATATACCCCGGGGTTCCGTAACCCCGGTGTTCCGGTGAACATCCTGCTTTCACTCGGAACCATTCCAAGTCCAAACATAGGCTTCCAATATATCAATCTTTATGTCTCGACCATTTCGAGACTCCTCATCATGTCCGTGATCACATCCGGGACTCCGAACAACCTTCGTGCATCAATACTTATAAACTCATTATGAACTGTCATCGAAGCGTTAAGCGTGCGGACCCTACGGGTTCGAGAACTATGTAGACATGACCTAGAACCATTCTCGGTCAATAACCAATAGCGGAACCTGGATGTCCATATTGGTTCCTACATATTCTACGAAGATCTTTATCGGTCAAACCGCATAACGACATACGTTGTTCCCTTTGTCATCGGTATGTTACTTACCCGAGATTCGATCGTCGGTATCCAATACCTAGTTCAATCTCGCATCTTTGGTAAGTCTCTTTACTCGCTCCATAATACATCATCTCACAACTAACTCATTAGTTGTAATGCTTGCAAGGCTTAAGTGATGTGCATTACCGAGAAGGCTGGAGATACCTCTCCGAGCAATCGGAGTGACAAAACCTAATCTCGAAATACGCCAACCCAACAAGTACCTTTGGAGACACCTGTAGTACTCCTTTATAATCACCCAGTTACGTTGTGACGTTTGGTAGCACCCAAAGTGTTCCTCCGGTAAACGGAGTTGCATAATCTCATAGTTACAGGAACATGTATGGGTCATGAAGAAAGCATTAACATACTAAACGATCAAGTGTTAAGCTAACGGAATGGGTCATGTCAATCAGATCATTCTACTAATGATGTGACCTTGTTAATCAAATAACAACTCCTTGTTCATGGTTAGGAAACATAACCATCTTTGATTAACAAGCTAGTCAAGTAGAGGCATACTAGTGACATACTGTTTGTCTATATATTCACACATGTATTATGTTTCCGGTTAATACAATTCTAGCATGAATAATAAACATTTATCATGATATAAGGAAATAAATAATAACTTTATTATTGCCTCTAGGGCATATTTCCTTCAAATCCTTCTTTGGATTTCTTGATGAGTATACATGAGCAACTATCATTGTTTGAGTAATCCTTCTAACAAAGGAACTCACTCAGTTGGTTATACCACATCCTTGCCGACTTCAAGTCATAAAATGACCTTTGAAGCTTCCACAATACATGTTGTGAATAAATTCAGAATCTTAATTCCATCAGGAATTATCATAGAGAAATCTGAATCAAGTGACTCATACAACTATGCATTCACAACAACCATCAGTTTGATAAACAAATTCATTATTCACTGCTAGTGATATCGGAACGTTATTCCACTCACAACAAAAGAACATGTTTCATCTTAAACGATGAAGGGTCTCTGCGTGAACCCATGTGCTACAAGCCTCGCTTCATGTCTCACCACCTCTTGGTTTTCATTTCTCATGAACAAAAAAAAATCCATTTGCTCCCCTGGGAACAAATTCAGAGGAGTGGCTATTACTGATCAGGTCAATACCCCCTCTTCTTGAGAGCGAGCGCATCCTCAATTGCTGCCTTCCTTTGGATCAACTAGAGAGTTTTAGACACTCAGCCATGCATGGAATTTGGTTCTAGATCCAATCCAAGGTCTTTCGCAATTCATGAGGATAAATAAATGTCGACATAATGTAGTCTTTATTATATGATTCTCCCGAATCCATATCCAGAGTGGAGATTTCATCATTACCTTTTGACTCTTTGTGATTTCCCACAACAGTTGAGTCAAGGTCTTCCGATGTCCCAGCACAAACATTTGTGTGCACACTCGTGCTGGGTCCTGGATGTTTCCAACATCCTTCGGGTGTCTTTCAACCCTTGGTTGAATATCAACATGAAGTTGACCTGCATTTACTGTTTGAGGATTCCTCATTCCCCTTGGACGCTTCCATGAAGCCTTGTCCTCTTGTGTCCAGATTCCTCCCCCTCTTCGGTGGCCGAGTGGACCTATGGGTCACATCCACTCTTTCTGACACATTCACTATGGGAACATTTTACTTTGTGACACCTATATACTTAGTAAATGCAACCGGCAGATTATTTGCGATACTTTGCAAATTGATAATCTTCAACCTCCAGCCTGCACTCATTCGTACGTGGACCTTGGGACTAGATGTCTATTCATATCTCATCTATTTTTTGGCATTCAATGTGGTCCATATCTCCCCCTAATGCCGGAAAATGTCCTGATCAAATACAATCAGCGCACCAGGCCATAAACAAGTCCCCTTCTTAGGACTACAGGTACTTTATGATTGACGGAGAATTATACCTCTCATAGATCCCCAATTTCTATGAGGGCCCATATATGTATGCTGCGGTGGTGAAATCGGTATGTATCCCACACTACAGATGGGAAATACTTACTCATTTCCACGTACTAACTGCAACGGGGAAACCATATAATATGCAGTTCGTCGAATTTGTATATGCAGTACGTAAAACTGCAATGTCCCCAACTAGATGTTGGGAGATTACAATTCTGTAGGAGCAATCTTGCTATCAACTTATCCTCTTGACAAGTGATTCCACAAGACCAATCTGGGTATGTACACAAAGTACCAATATGCTCCACAGTTATGCCTCAATCTAGGCAGTAATCATCAAATGCTCACGAACTAAATTTCGCAGCATTATTCATTCTGATGGATTTTATCCCGTGCTAGGATTGATTTGCTCTCAAATTAATGATCTGAGCAATCAACTATGTAAAAGCATGGTCCCTTTATAATAAGACACACATTGGACCATCTCACTGATGCATCCAAAAGCACTATAAAATATGTGAATATCCCATATAACAGTTGAATTGGATCACATATATATCTCCTATCCAAGGAAATCTAGTGGCCCATCCTCTTTCATGAGATAAGATGGCCTTGTGGTCAGTTTCCCGGTTTGCACACATCGTGCATACACAATTCAATGAATTTAGAAAATTCACACGGTTAGATTTGTGTCCAATTGGACCATCAATAATTTTCTCATCGTCCCAATACTAGGGAGACCCAGGCAATGTTGCCATATCTTGAACTTATCAAGATTCTAGAAAATTATCTTATACGCCAAATGTGTACCTAATTTAATGTATGTATAGTACAATCCAAAAGATAGAGAAGACATTTAGTCTAGGATTTCATTCAAATCCCTTTTGCTAAGTCATGGTTTCAACATAGAAACCATTGCGGGTATCCTTAAAACTCAGCAAGGTATGAGTAGAATCTAGATACATCAAATGCACCCATGATTACCATGTAGTACCCATAGGGAGTGCAATTGTGGCTTGACCAGAACCAACAATTACCGTATCACGACCACAATTGTCATGACACTTCCATTACTCTTATCAAGAGCTTGCAATGGAAACACTTAATCTCCCGAAATATCGTGTTAGTAGACCCAGTTTCCACTTAACACGTTTCCTTCTCAATTTGATTATTTCGTTAAGTTTCTAAAGAGAAAGAAACCAATTTCAACATATGATTGAACTCATATGGACATAATACATACACCATAAACTATATATGTCAGAGGACATACCACAAGCATCATGTCTGATGACATAGCTATCATATTATGTTGATGGACATAATTCATTTTACAGCATGTAATATGTCTATAGACATCATTACAGTGCTTGACAAAAGAGACTGAATCCGGTCTCCATATATGTCAATAAAATTGAAGTCCACTAACATGTCATCGATAGTCAATAGTGGACCTTTCTTTTGCTGAGCATGATCCTAGTTGCCCGTGTTCCCAGGAACATCTGGGAACTTTCAACCCATGGGCCTCTTGCCCTTAGCCAATTAATGGATGTACAAATCCACCAAATGCATGGAAGTATCACATTTCCTTGCATTGTGAGTCGTATAACCACATGTGTAGCAACCGAGGCTACTGACCTTGTCATTCTCCAAGGAATGACTTTTGCCCTTTTGTGCTCCATTCATATTCTGCTTCTCATCATGTCTTCACTTTCCTTCACCATTGACAAAACAATTCAGTCAAAATCCTCATAAAAGGATTAAAAGTGGAACACATTTCATCGATGAGATTGGCATCTGAAACCGCACTATTACAGAATCTCAACTCTCGGTTGATTTGATGCACATTAGAGGTGTATGTTGTCACTGACTCAAATTCATGGAATCGGACGAGCATCCATTTCCTATGCACTTCAAGCATCATCATCACCATATATTGATCACATTGCTCCTCAAAAGAGCTCTAGGGTACCAGATACCCTATTTTTTATAAATCATGGTGTAGTGAAGTGCAATGTAACATACTTTGCTATAGTGACTATAGCCGGAGCCCCTGAGCGGGTGTGGTTATGTGGGAACTGAGATCCCGGGCTGCCAAGTTAATCTTGACATTCATGGCCTAGGTTTGATTATTGAAGTCATCAATGGCGAACACAGGAAAACACTCTCTTGGATATGTCCAACATGTCCTGCATGAAATCCTCATGCTTATTAATTTACTCCTAGGTAAATTCTCGACATATAGCGATTATAAATTCGCCTAATCTCATATGTTGATATGGTAATGCGCTTTATAATACAGTAAATATATCAAATAAATTGCTGTAAAAACACATAGTAACAAAAACTGCATAGCTAGGAGCTATAGCAGAAAAGAATAATGAGGTAAACAAAACGGTCAGGACCGAGTCTGCATACCCCAAACGAGTGGGCATACGCCACTTTTTTTTTCATTTTCATTTTTTTTCTTTTATTCATGGGCCTGTCTAGTCCACTCGAGCAGGTGTGGATGTGAGCGGTTAGGGATTCTATCCAACCGCCACCACGATCCTCCCGATCGAGCCACCGCACAGATCGGGCGCCACCGCTAGCGAGTTGTCGGCGTTGCCATACCGCCACACGCTGCCGACGCGACACTGCTGCAGCCCGTTTTTCCAACGACGTTTGTTCACCGCGCGGCCAGCAATTTATGCCTTGCCGTCACACTGTTCCGTGCGCTGCCGACGACGCCGTGCCCTGCCGGCATCCATTTCTGCCGATGACGCATCTATGTGCGTCACCGCACGTTTTGTACTCACCACGTGCGCCGTGCCATGCAGCCAGCCATGGTGTCGCATCGCCTTGCCGTTGTGTCTCTCAACCCACAGCCACTACCAGTCGCGTGCGCCACCGTCGTCCTGCGCAGCCGCGCCGAGCCTTGCCATCGGTTCATGAAACGCCGCAGCGTCCGGCCATCGCATTGCGTAACCGCTTGTCTTGCAGTACGCGCGCACTATCCATGTTGTCGCCATGCCGAGCACCGGCCATTGACGTTGAGAGCCTCGTCAAGAGGCCGCGTTCGCAGCCGCCTCCTCGCCTTGCACCTAGTGAGCGCCTCCCCGACTTGTCGTGCCGTCGCGAGGTCACGCACGCGTCTCCAACCATCGGTGATGCCGAGAACGACGACCGGGCGATGGTGCTTCCTTTCTTCCCGTGTATACGCTCGGACAAAACAATTTTTGCATGAGTGCATGAACATACAAGAGAAACAATCAATTGTTAAACGGGCAATTGTTAGTCATGAGAAGATCAGATTGAATATGATAACTCCAGATCCATGCATGCTCCCGTGGCCGTGGGCAGCCTGGTGCGCCTCGCGTCCGTTCCACATCGCACAATAACACTCCGCCACGCCGTTGGTCGATGCGGTGCCGCCGCACCCGGTAGTCTTGCCGCTGTTGCACAGGATGACTCCGTTGGAACAAGGCGGTAGGCGAACGAATCGCTGCTCAGCGCCGTTCGCTGAGTGGCAGTTGCCCTTGCGCCGGGAGCCCGGGAGGCCTTGCCGCCAGGGTCGCGCACCGCATCGGTCGTCGCCCTGTTCCGCGCTGGGGCCGAACCGCCGAGGGCCTTCCTCGCCGAGACCTAGACCAGGGCCGCCGGGGACCGCGCAAGGCATCGACGAGGTCTGCATGCGCCAGCGCCGCCAGCCTTCTCTTTTCTTTGTGGCCTAATCGCTCTCTGTTAGGGCAAAGTGCTGATAACGTGTTTAGAGACAGAAGTAAGAACGAATCAACCGCATCAATTCCATTGATAGTCACATCTTATATACAAGGGGAGAGGACGCATGCAAGGGACGCGCCCGAGAGTGGGATGTGTGGAAACGCCATGACGGCTGCCGAACCGGTAACCGTACGTGCGCTATGTACAAGCGAGGATTAACCTCAATTACATAAATAATTTAATCCTAACAATATTCTGTACTTGAGATGGAGAAGAGAGAGATGGGAGCATGCATGCATCCTTTCGTGCTACAAATACAAACGTGCAAAATTAGGAAAGGAATCAAATGCAACAATGTGATTTGGATACTTGAAGAGGTGTTCGTCCACTGGCCGTGGGGTGCCGCTAGAAATGTTTGCGATGAGACTGAATTACTATGTCAGTGGGCCTAGATGGGGGAGTGAGACGGACACGGGCGCACGAATCAGGCCCAGTTCCTCTCAGAGATGAAAAATGATGTGCCGCGTTCGTTCGCTACGTCGGTAAGTCCAAAACGAATCCGACGGGTGCACCAACACGACTCCGTACGTATATCATCGAACCTCTCTTCGGGTCAGAGGCTCAGAGCTCGCCTCGATCGTGCGGCGCCCGGTCTCTTCTCTCCGAGCAAACCCTATGGAGCCGCCGCGCCGCACCAAGCGCCCCGCCGGGGACGGCGACAACGGCGTGAAGGTCGCCGCTGAAGCACCACGCTACGACGGCGCCGCGGGCTACGACTTCGTCGACGATAACGATCCAGATGGTGTCTCCTCGTACGGCAGCGGCGGCACCGGGTTCCTGGACGAGAGCGGCGGCTTCGTGGAGCGCGCGGCGCGGGGCGGCACCAAGGAGGAGGTCTGGCTGGGCGCCACCGACATCGACGGCGAGTCCCCTGGCCCGGCCCCTACGAAGCGCGCGAGGAAGGCCATGGAGAGGCAGGAGGAAGACGAGCGGATCCTGGAGGGCGTCGTCGGCTCCCGCGCCGTCTTCGACATCAAGAAGCGGATCGCCGGCCTCCTCCAGCCCGGCGAGACGGTCCCGCGCGCGCTCCGGAGGCTCAAGGGAGACAACCGTGGCGGGGGGAAGGGGATGGACCAGGCGGCGCGCTGCGCGTTCGACGAGCTGATGGACGCCTCTGCGGAGCTCGTGGGGCGCGGTGACCTCGATGCGTACACGGACGACCGCGAGGCCTTCGAGCGCGGCGCCTGGAACTACGAGGACGCCCGCCGACGCCGCCGCCTGGCGCGTGCCGCTCCACCAGCAGCCGCCCTTCCCGAGGCTCGAGAAGACGACGAGGCTGGCCCACAGACCGCTGCCGCGGCCCGTGACTACTACGTGGACATGTTCGGAGACGACACAGTCGATGTCCGTGCCGGCGCGAAAAC
The DNA here is from genome assembly GCA_021605145.1 of Aegilops bicornis. Classification (NCBI taxonomy): domain Eukaryota; kingdom Viridiplantae; phylum Streptophyta; class Magnoliopsida; order Poales; family Poaceae; genus Aegilops; species Aegilops bicornis. The sequence goes on along the minus strand of CM038675.1, from coordinate 826,345,472 downwards.
GGCGGTCGATCCATCCGGTGGACATGCAGCTAACCCGGATCAGCCAACAGCGCAGCCTGATGGTTCCGGTGCGACGACGGAGGAGGAAGCCGGCGGCGTGGCGGGCTGGGACTACGTGTACGATCCGTCGTCGGGGTACTACTACAGCGGCAGCACGGGGCACTATTACGATGCCGCGTCCGGGTGCTACTGGTCCGCGTCCACGGGCACATGGTTCTCCTACGACGTCGACGGCGAGGCGAGCAATACTCCGGCACCCACGTCGGAGTGTAGGAGCGCAGTGCTGCAAATGTTTGGCTGATCCCTGATCGTGCATTGATTTTGATGTTTACTTTGGATCGTTGTGATCCCTGCCTGATCGTTGTCTCAGCTCTCTGTCTTGTTTGCCCAGATTGCATGTGGTGTTCTTCAGATCAGCTTTTCTAGGTTCAAAGTGGCCATGGTTCCGGTAGTGTGGACTGAGTTGTTGCATATCTGATCACCTTTCTGACAATATGGTGCGTGCCAATCACCTGGTAGAGGCTATGTCTGTTGTTTTTCTTTTCATGCTATGTCTAGTTTCGCTTACTGTAACATGGATGTTAATTCTCCCTGCCTAAGAGCATCTCCAACAGCCGCGCTAAATTAGCGCCCCACCGTAAATTCGTCGGTTTTAGCGCGCGCAACACGGCGGGTCGCTCCAGCGGGCGCGCAAAAACGGCACGTGCGCTATACCGAGTTGGGCGCGCTAACGGAAACGCCATCCCGCGCGGTGTATTTCGGGCACCTGCTACAGCGCGCGGCACACTCGACCGCTCGCGCTGCACTCTCTCCTTTCCTCCTCCTCGCCAAGGCCGCGCCGGGCGCCTGCCACCCATGGATGCGCACATCGGCACCCGCTCTCCCGCTCTACAGCCACGACCCTTCGCCGCCGCCGCCGCCGCCGCTGATGACCACGGCGACGGGTGGCGTCGCGCCGCCGCCGTCTGCCGCCGCCGCACCGTCCGGCACCCCAATGCGGTGCGGCCGAAGAAGGGCAAAACTTCGGCGAAGAAAAACAAGGCGGCGGACTGCTCCGGCGGCACGAAGGCGAGGGGAAAGAAGCTTGCAGGGCGTTCGACGGCCGCGGCGGCTACCGAAGCGCCGGCGAGCTCACTCGTTGAGCCGGCCGCCGACGCGCACCATGTGTTCGATTTAAATGCCCCAAGGTGAAAAAATTCCAACTTTTATTTTCTTCTTGTTTTTCAATGCATCATCACATATAGATAGCTTATTTGCATTGTTCAAAAATTTTTGTAGTCTCAATGATGATGCATACATGTCAACTATGGGTGTTGGGTCCAACAATTGCATTGGTCTCAAACCAATGACATCCATTTGGAAGACCATGAGTTTGAGGTGGACGAGGAGGGTGAGGGCATTGTCGACGCGCCGAAAGAAAGAGCGGGCAATTACAGCACCAACGATGACAAGTTACTATGCAATACTTATTTGCAAGTGTCAAGGGATCCATCCATTGGAGGTGATCAAAGTAGAGATGCGTATTGGGGGCGAATGAACTTGTGGGTATGAACTTGTGGGCATGAACATTGTTGGAAGATGTTTGTGACAAATTTCACATGTTCATTGCATTTTGATAATTGTTTCAAACTCATTTTGTAGCTAAGTCGCGCGCGCCCGGCGAGTCGCGCGCGCTGTATTTTTGCGCGCTGCTGGAGCGGCGCGCGCGCTGCATTATAGCGCGGCTGCTGGAGCCAGCGTCATGTCAGCTTAAACCTAGCCGAAGGCCAAGAACAGGTTTTTTTTTTGCGGCGCATAGCGCGGCTGTCGGAGATGCTCTAAGAACTGGATGATGAGCTTTGGGAGTTCAGAGTGATGGCGGTTTCATAGCTCGCAGATAGATGTGATCCCCTTTGCTGACAATCTACAGAATTCCACTTGGCCATGGTCATGTGTATGTTCTTGTTTTCATGCTACTTATAGCCTTGGTTACCATAATATCGATGTTGTTGTTCCTTGCCTAACTGAACATGACAATGAAATTAACCGTTCCAGTCAATCGACAACTGTGGCTGTATATCTGCAATTCTGTTTTTTTCTTCTTCTTCTCAACTGTATCAGACATGACGATGGACCTGGTTAAGTGAAGTTGGAAACATGGCGAAACTGCTGTAACGGGAGTGATGATAAACCCAACCCTGCATGCAGCATGTAATTGGATTCAGTTGTTTTGCCACGGCATGATGACTTTCACCAGTTACCTGATGGATGATGGATATGTTACAGATGGAAAAAGCTGAAGAATCAGCAACGCTAAGCTAAGAGAGTGTGTGTGAGACATCTTCAGAGGGTCCTCCTGATCCTCAGAATGATGCAGCTTCTTCTCTCATGAGGGACTGATGCCTCAACCACACAATAGATGAGCGTCGCATATTAAATCTTCCATTTCAGAGCGGCCACACCATACAGTATGTCTCTCTCTAAGAGTTCCCGTTGCCACACCGAGCGCGCACACTTAATTTGCCAGTACAAATTATGTTCCTGTTCTTTTCAACATATTTCATGCTAAGATGATAGACTATGCTGGGCTTGAAAAACTGGCCCCGTTATTACTAGCCAAGGCCCATTTTAGCAGCAGATATTATGGTCCAAAATTTGAGACAAAACTTGAAAAATTGAAGCCCCACTCACAGTTGGAAATCAAATTTAAACAGCTATACCCGCAAAAAAAAAAAGAAAAAACTCTCTCCAATCTCCATAGAAACTGCCCGAGGAGTCAAGGGGAACAGGATGCAAGGATGGAGACTGCAGTAGGACAATAGTGTAAGGACTCTAATACTATCTGGGAACGTTCCCCCTGTGAACGGGTGCAGCGAACCATTTGATCGCTAAGTATGGCAGGAACCAGCAAACGAAAAGGTTCGCTGCGGGATCCTCCCCAACGCGAACCGCCTAGATGCGAACCCAACAAAATCAATCTGTTCTTCTCCGTAAGAGGGTTTTCTCGCGCTGCCGTCGCCGCCGCCATCTGAGAAATTTAGGTCCCCTTGCCTTCGGCTGCCATCTTGGCGCTCAGAGGTGGGGGACCTCGAATCTTCAAGACCTTTATGTTCTTCGTCAATGTCTAGTGGTCATTATAGTTTTGTAAGAATAAATTTCCTCTCGTTCTTTTGGTGGTGCCATGAGGTTAGAGAGTTTTTGTCCTTGCAGATCCGATTATTCGGGTCTGATGAGTTTATGTTGCTGTGTCATGCTTTTTTTTGTCGGTCTAATTCTTTGCGGAGGTGAAATACTTTATCAACACCATGGCGAAGACAGACTGATTCGATGGCCTGCAGTTCTAAGTGATCATCCTCGGCCCAAGTATGTTTGTCGATCAAGGCTTCGCATCGTTTTGGATGGGCAACCCAAGGCACTTTTGAAAACTGTATGAGTAAATTCAAAATTGCCATCACAAAATACATATTAAAATTGCCATGGTATGTTATAAAAAACTGCCATGGTAACTACAAAATAATTTGCCATGAATGTAAAGAGTGTCATACTAAGCTCAACAAAGAAAGGTGCCATACCATGAAAAATGCCAGGATATGCATGAATTACCATGGCAAAGTTATAGAAAAGTTACATGATGCGTGTGAAGGAGCACGTCCTTGAGGGGCCGAGCTACTGCTTGTGAAGGAGCGCTCCGGGATGGGAAGAGCGCCACAGACATAGATACGGGTGACGTGACCCGGCTCGTGGATCTGTGCATCCGCGAGGAGGTCAAGCGCCGGGAATGCGGATGCGGATGTAGATGCGGTCGCCACGGTGCTTTGGTGTCGACAAGCACACTGTGCACGGAAGACTCCTGGCGCCGCCGAAGGCAGGGGAAAGGGATCCCCTTGCGTAGAAGACTCGAAGTCGCTAGGAACGAGGTCCCCGGGGGCGCAGGGTTGGCAGCACAGTCAACCTGGGGCACTGTAGAAAGGTGCAATCATCAGGCGAAGTCGCCGGCGGGACAACGACAAGATCACCAGGGTCCTCTCTCTCCTTTCTGCTATCTGTCGCTCTCTCAGTGTGAATGGAAAGCTAAATGGGAAAGAGGGGAGCAAGTAGGTGAGTAACTTCGCTCGTTCGCGTGGTTTTTGTCTAGAGCGAATGAGTGTTGGACGATGATGTGGCAGGCAATGCATGTTAAGATGTGCGCCTCTAAATCCAACGTTTCTCGGGACGTGAAGTATCTGGTCACGAGCACATATGAGCCCGTTATCTACAACGTCCTTTATTCCGATGGGATCTGTGCCATGGTTGTTTATGGGCGAATACGGGGGAGTTAAAAATGCGGTGGTGTATAGTGTACAGTCGGGCCAGACCTGATCTGTGGGCCAGGACAACGGCCTCCGTCTGCTGTGCGTGCCGGCGATTCTGACGGCCGTCGCCTGAGCCGTGGATCGGATCGTCTTCCCGGAAGTTGGTCCGTCGACCAAGAAATTCACTTTCCCGCATGATTGTTGAAGAGATAGGGATGGTCCGTCCCGCTGTGCAATCCTTCATCGGCCGCAAACAGGGTTTGAGGCGCTGGTCCCAGCGACAAGTTTGCTGGCAAGTAGGCGACTCCATTATCGGCGATGGAGTTTCTAAGAAGGTAAGCATGATGATTTTTGTGGTACGAAGTTGGATGAGGTTGTTTTTTTATTTTGCAATTCGTTGATTTCCCCCAATTGTTCTGTCCATGCCCCGATTCAGATTCTCCTATGTCGAGGAAATTGACGAGAGTGCGACCGAGATGGATCTGGTGAAGCAGTTCACTCAGGTTGCGCACCTAGGCCCGACGCCGGCCGTGAGCGCCGACGCACAGATCTGCAAGTGGGAGAGGATAAGTGAGTACAGACGGGAAGCATCACCACAAGGATCCGAGCTTTTCACCAGCAAGATGCAAACAAAAGCCCCTGGTCAGATTAAGATAAGAGGTACGTTGCAGAGACGATAAAGCACGTATGCATTTCTGTTAATGATTCAAAAATCATAGAATGCCTGAATGGAAGTTGTGAGCTTTTCATTGACCGCACCCATGGGATTGTGCATAGAATTCGTGACCAGTAGCAATTGTTCTGTTTCTGAAGAAATGTTTTTTGATGCTGTCAAACTTGTTCAAACTAGTCGTCGTCTCCATGAGCTTGCATGGAAATCGTATGAATAATCACTTCCATAGGGGAAAACACATTAGAGTGATATATGGGACCACGGACAAGGCAAAAACAAAAATGTCAGTATGGAACTGTGAAAAGGAATTGCAAAACCAGTAGCTTATTATGTGCCGAAGACGAGGCCCCTGGCAATTAAGTACTCCGTCCCATAATGTAAGACTGTAGTGTCAAAGACGGTCTTACATTATGGAAGTTTTTGCACGTCTAATGCATGTCTTGACAATTAGTACTGGTTTTCGCACCCTCTAGTACATTTTCACCACTGCTTGGTTGCTGATGCGAATAGTAAATTTAGGAGTATCGTTGACAAAATTAATTGGGGATGTTGGGGGTGCTTAGAAAATTTGTTTAGTACTAGATGCATAATGAAAATCAGGAATTATGTTAATATAATGTTGTCTGAATCTATTGGCAATGAGAGGGGGAAAAATTCAGGGTTAGGATAGGAGCAGTGACACCTAGCAAGACGACATCCCTTCTCGCGTGACTGCTTTCGAGAAAGCGGTTAGGGATTTTGCAGAGAATTGTATGGAAAATGTGGTTGTGCTGACATTGGGTACACTGTCACGATTCACGGAGAAAGAATTTGGAATAAGATATGTGAAGAAGAGCAAGCTGAATGCGTAGAGAATGAAATGCATGCAAGAAATTGTGTGTGACTGTTCGGTACGCAGCAGGGAAAATTTGTGTTATTTATATTCATTTTTTATTGATTGTGCAAAGGCTTCACTGTTGGTAGTAATATACCAACCTCTTGCGGGTAAAGCAGGCGGGCAGAACACTTGATCATGTCGCTGTAAGTGTGTTGATAAGATTGCTAAGAACAGGGGACAATGGATGGCGCATCGTTGAACATAGGGAGAGCCACAATCACTCACTTCCGCCAAATTTTGGAGAGACAATTCACGATGTGTACAGCTGGGGACCATCAACATTGCGAAGGTTTGCAACGTTATCAGCAGTTTCTTTGCATCGATGGAGAATGTTACTTTCACGAAGCGGTCACTATGAAATTTGTGTAGGAAAATAAGTCCAGAGCATGCAGATGATGACGTAAGGAAAATAATGGAGGTGTTTGTTGAATTCGGATCTAAGGATCTGCACTTCACATACCGCGTCCAAGGTGGATAATGAGGGTAGGATTAAGAACTTAATGTCGGCAAATGGTGGCAGTCGACTTCAATATACTTTTTTTGGTGATGTTATGACATTCGACACAACGTACCGTACAAGTCTGTACGACATGTCATTCGGGCTATTTGTGGGAGTAACTAACCATTTTCAGACTGTCGAGTGTGTCTTCTGTGAATTTTCTCCGGATGATGGGAGAGGTGTCGCGCCGCAAACAATCCTAACCGGTACATCACTTATCGGTTCTTCAGTTAAACCATGTAGTCCACTTATGTAGGTACACTAACTAGTTTTATTTTGGGATGTGCGCAGATCAGAATCGTGCTATGGAGATTGCAATTCAGAGTATAATGTCAAAACCGTGCATTGTGGTGTAAGTGGCATGTGATGAAGAAAGCGAACGAGACCCTTGGGTCGCTGTACACCAAAAAGAGTGAATTTAGGGCAGAATTCCATAAGGTGGTGAAGCACATGCTCACCATATATGAGTTTGAGGATGGTTGATGCCTTTTGCTTGAGAAATACAAGCTAAAATCGCGTCCCTACATGACATAGTTGTAGGAGATAAGGAACAAGTTGGCAAAGCCATACTTCAAAGGGGTGATCTTGCGAAGATGACAAGTACCCTGTATGCTCCTTTCTTCTCGCCATGTTGATGGATTGAGCAGATTCTGTCAGACGACTTTCACATGACTATGAACCTTGCTTTTATTGGTGACCAATTCCGTTCTATTGCAAAATTGCAAGAGCAGCATATATCTCCAGTTCTGTAGTGCCAATGGGTACTAAGTTGATGTGTTTTAATCAGATTGTAGCTTGATTCTTCCAAATTCAGGATGTTTTGTTTTGATGCATCGTTGATGGTGTGGCGTCACCTCATGTCCCTGTGAGTTTTTGAATTTCTAATTAGGTGAGTTGGAATGTAGAGGCCGTTTCCTAGTGACATTCGGAGTATTATGAATAGGGATTGTAATCTGATCGTTGAGCGAGTTTTGTTACTGTTGTAATCTAGAAAAAAAAGGAATGTGGATGCCGTCAGTACACAAGCGTGTTGTCCCGGGAGTATTAAGTTTAGGGAGAGTGTGAGGGCAGGTGGCTGGATGGATCTCATGGTGAGCTTAGGCATGGGCTCTGTGCTCACTTGCCGGAGGGGGAGCGGACCGATGATGCAGAGCATCAGCAAGGTGAGTATGCTGGCTGTTTGTTAGTTAGTTTTTTTATAGAAAAACTGCTAGGTTTTTTTCATTAAGTGTCACCTATACAAGTATTACATTGGACGATGCAGTGGCTGTTTGTTACTAGCTGAGTTAACAAGTTATGAATAGGTGGCGTCGACGGCGTCGGTTTGTCCAGGACGTCGACCCGCGCCCATGTAGCTAGCAAGCTCTCTGTGCCGATGGATGGGTAACGGCCACCGTCGCATTTATTAAGATTGATGGGTGGGCCATGGTTGGAATATAGGTGGGAATACTACTGCCAATACTTAGTCAAATACGTTGGCATGTGCGAATCTCCATAGCATATGAGCGATGTAGATAAAGAGAGCATCTCAGCTCGGGCTCATAATGACACTTCCGCGTTTCTCGTGTAGTTTGTTGGGAAAACATTCACAGAGAACGTCAGTCAGATACCATTTCCCTAAATCTTTACCTTGCAATAAAACCCTAACAAGATACTGTTGGCGAACGCAGTAATTAAAAAAAAAATACCTACGCACACGCAAGATCCATCTAGGTGATGCATACCAACAAGCGGAAGAGTGTGTCCACGTACCCTCGTAGACAGAAAGCGGAAGCGTTTTATCAACGCAGTTGATGTAGTTGTACGTCTTCACGATCTGACCGATCTTAGCACGTACGGCACCTTCGTGTTCAGCACACGTTCAGCTCGATGACATCCCTCGTACTCTTGATCCAGTTGAGGCCGAGGGCGAGTTCCATCAGCACAACGGCGTGGGGACGGTGATGATGAAGTTACCGGCACAGTGCTTCGCCCAAGCACTACGACGATATGACCGAGGTGAGTAACTGTGAAGGGGGGCACCGCACACGGCTAAGAGATTGTCTGTTGTGCCTTTTGGGTGTCCCCTGCCCACGTATATAAAGGAGGGAGGAGGACGAGGCCGGCCCTAGAGGGGGCGTGCCAAGTGTGGGGAGTCCAACTAGGACTCCCAAGTCCTAGTAGGATTCCCCTTTTCCTTTCCGAAGTAGGAGAGAAGAAAGAGGGAAAGAGAGAGGGAGTAGGAAAGGGCAAGGGGGGCGCCGCCCTCTTTCTCCTAGTCCAATTCGGACCCATGGGGAGGCGCGCGCTTCTTTCCCTTTGGCCTGCCTCCTCTATTCCCGTATGGCCCAATAAGGCCCAATACTTCTCCCGGCGAATTCCAGTAACTCTCCAGTACTCCGGAAAATACCCCAATCACTCGGAACCTTTTCGATGTCCGAATATAGCCTTCCAATATATCAATATTTACCTCTCGACCATTTCGAGACTCCTCGTCATGTCCCAGATCTCATCCGGGACTCCGAACAAACTCCGGTCATCAAAATCACATAACTCATAATACAAATCGTCATCGAACGTCAAGCGTGCGGACCCTATGGGTTAGAGCACTATGTAGACATGACTGAGACACATCTCCGGTCAGTAACCAATAGCGGAACCTGGATGCTCATATTGGCTCCTACTTATGCTACGAAGATCTTTATCGGTCAAACCGCATAACAACATACGTTGTTTCCTTTGTCACCGGTATGTTACTTGCCCGAGATTCGATTGTCGGTATCCTCATACCTAGTTCAATCTCGTTACCGGCCAGTCTCTTTACTCGTTCCATAATGCAGCATCCCGCAACTAACTCATTAGTCACAATGCTTGCAAGGCTTATAGGGATGTGCATTACCGAGAGGGCCCAGAGATACCTCTCTGATACACGGAGTGACAAATCCTAATCTCGATCTATGCCAACTCAACAAACACCATCGGAGACACCTGTAGAGCATCTTTATAATCATCCAGTTATGTTGTGACGTTTGATAGCACATAAGGTGTTCCTCCGGTATTCGGGAGTTGCATAATCTCATTGTCTGAGGAACATATATAAGTCATGAAGAAAGCAGTAGCAATGAAACTGTAACGATCATAATGCTAAGCTAACGAATGGGTCTTGTCCATCACATCATTCTCCTAATGATGTGATCCCGTTCATCAAATGACAACACATGTCTATGGTTAGGAAACATAACCATCTTTGATAAACGAGCTAGTCAAGTGGAGGCATACTAGGGACACTTTGTTTTGTCTATGTATTCACACATGTACCAAGTTCCGGTTAATACAGTTCTAGCATGAATAATAAACATTTATCATGAAATAAGGAAATAAATAATAACTTTATTATTGCCTCTAGGGCATATTTCCTTCAGTCTCCCACTTGCACTAGAGTCAATAATCTAGTTCACATCGCCATGTGATTTAACACCAATAGTTCACATCACCATGTGATTAACACCCATAGTTCACATCGCCATGTGACCAACACTCAAAGGGTATAATAGAGTCAATAATCTTAGTTCACATCGCCATGTGATTAACACCCAAAGAGTACTAAGGTGTGATCATGCTTTGCTTGTGAGAGAAGTTTAATCAACGGGTCTGCCATATTCAGATCTGTATGTATTTTGCAAATTTCTATGTCAACAGTGCTCTGCACGAAACTACTCTAGCTAATTGCTCCCACTTTCAATATGTATCCAGATTGAGACTTACACTACTAGGGAAAAGCCTAGCAGCAACGCGGGTTTTAGGCCTATCAGTAGCGCGGCACGGTGCGCTACTGATAAGGCGCTACAACTAACGTATAGCAGTAGCGTGCCCCAGCCCACGCTACTGCTAAATCGGTTTAGTAGTAGCGACTTCCCAGAGGAGCGCTACTGGTAATTAGTAGTAGCGCTTCTCCCCGCCCGCGCTGCTACTATTATTTCGTATTTTATTTCTTTTTTATTTCATGTTGTATTCATACACCTTTACATAATTTTTCATACAACAGGAATTTAGAGATTGTTTTTACATCATAATGAGTTATTACATCACGGGGTGAAAGAACCGTGGACTAGTTTCAAGTGGATGTCCATCCACTTGAAACTAATCCATGATTCTTTCACCCAATGATATAATAAATATCATCATCATCATCATATCATTAACAACTTATCATCATAATACATCATTGTCATATAACACCTCCTCAAGATCATCGTTTTCATCAATGAGACATCATATAGCAAATTGTTCACTAGTCGTAATCACAACTCTAACACATTGTACCACATAATAAACATATTGTACCTTAGGACCTACTACATTCTCTTAGGACCTACTATATTCTCTAAGGTAAAATAGGAAAAAACAAGATAGCCCCTGACTCTCCATTATGGAGAATGGAGATTATCCTGTCTCCGATTCCTGTCTTTCGCTTAATGTTACTTCCAAGAACCTCCTTGCGAATCTCCAAACATTTTTTCCATTCTTTGATTAGCATGTGTTCACTAGTTTTAGAAATCCGATATGCATAGGTGAGCTCCTTAGATTGACCTGGCTGTAGGTTCATAACTGTGAGGCGACTATTCTGATACATCAGATGAGGCACACAATCCATCAGGATTTTCTATTGAAAAACATAGTAATAACTTCATAGTTAGCAATGATGTACTAGTTTTAGAAGTATGCAGAAGATGCACGGATGTCGTAATAGTAAAAGTTCTTACCAGGGTATCTCCATAGAAGTTACCGTGGTTCAACACGTGCACTAGTGGCACGTATTCACCATAATTTGGAGGAGTTCGATAATAGGTATTGTAATTCTCAAGATAAGTACGGTAAGCCATCAGATGACTTTTCTCCTTATAAGTTAATTTGGAGCCATCGGTGTAGTGGGTTTTGTCTACCATCTTCCGCACATTGTTTGAAGATTCAAAATAAGCTGTCAATGGAAATAAGCTGTCGACTATTTTTAAATAAACAATATAAATTAGGTAATAACTATGTTTGAGAAACTCACATTGCGGTAGAATCGGAAGCGTATCAACTAGGACCCAAATATCCATATTGTCTTGCTCGATGTCAGGATCACCAAGATCCATGGTGACAATCATACCCTCATAAAAACCATACATTTTGCAAAGTGCTTCCCAATTTTGGCAACCAAAATGGGTTACGCTCTGAGAATTGTACAGATTTACTTCAAAATCCATATCATGATGGGTCCTTAGGTGTATTTTCTTTGTTTAAAAATTTTCATGGTCTTCAAAACCCATCCTCTCCAAGACATAGCGTCTTGCATGGCATGGGATAAGCTAGTCGAATTGTCAAAGATGAAAATTACATGTTGAAATAGTTGAAGTCATGCTTAATTACGAAAAAAACACTTGTCGTTGTTGCGTACCGTTTCAACATCGAAGGTCTCGTCGAGCTTAGTGCTGAAGCATTGATCTTTGTCCAGCTCAACGAACCTGTCGCACATACCTCGATCGTCGTGGCACCAGCTGCACTCCCACGGGAGACTGTCGTCGTCCGAGTACGGCATTTCCTACATTCATAATTCAAAGATTAAACTTGTACAATTAAATATATGTACTACAAAACCTAAATTAGATCATTATTTTTCAAGAAAATCCAGGCCACTCGATATTTCCTACATATTCCAGCACAAGTCATGCCAGAATTCATGGAAAAATCCGGCATGACCTTTGCTAAGAAAGGACATATCGAGCGCCTGAAATTTGCCGGAACGGAAATTAATCAACACTCCGGCAAAATATAGGCCACTCGGAGGTGTAACCTGAACATGACCGGCCACTTGGGCAACCACATATCCTATTTGAGCAACACAAGATATACGTGGAGATTTGGCTGGTCTCACCTCGAGGTCGGAGAGGGTCGGTGTGACGGGGACGACGGCAGGGATGATGGAGGGGCTCCTTGATTTCTGCAAAAGCAAAAACCCTATAAGTTATCACTAATACATCCCGAATAATTGTTTAACTCAAAAGATAACAACAAATATGACATGTTCAACTAGTTCTATTAATTCAACTAGTTCTTACTAAGTATAAACTTACTATAAATAGAAAAAACTAATGCTTTCTAAAAATAAAGTAGTTCAACTAGTTATATTAATTATCTTACTAAAAATACATTAGTATTATTAATTCAACTAGTTTATTAATTTACTTACTAAACTAGTTCAACTAAAACTAAACTAGTTCAACTAGTTTACTAATTTACTTACTAATTATTTTAAACACTTACTAAAAACAGTAAAAATAAACTACATTATACAATAGTTAACTAGTACCATCACTACTACTAATTAACATCTACTACTGCTAAAAATCATTATCTATGAACCCTAAATTAACATCTACTACTACTAAAAAACATCTAGTACTAACTAAGCAGAGAGAACGGGGTGGGGAGGGGTGGGGGCTTACAGAGAGTGGAGAGACGGTGGCGGGTGGGTGCTCGGCACGGAGAGGTAGGGGCGGCGAGGCGGGCTCGGGATCGGGAGGCGGCGGCGGGTTGGGGTGGCGGCGGTGACAGTGAGGTCGAGAGCGGCGGTGTGGTCGAGTGCGGAGGGGTGGGGAGGCGGCGGCGACGGTGAGCGGTGAGCGGCGGCGGGCGGCGGCGGTGAGGTTGAGGGCGGCCTCGGGCGGCAGCGGTCAGGGCAGGCTCGGGCTCGGGCGGCAGCGACAGAGGAGTAGGGGAACAAGGGGAGGAAGGAGGACTTAGCGAAATTTTGAGCGGGCGCTCGTTTAATAGAGACACAGTGCTCGAAGGAAATTATGTTTAAATGACATGTATGATTTGTGAAGACAATGGTTCAATATCATATAAGGGCTTTTTGTACTTGTGCATTCAAGTAGTAAACTACTCCCTGTGCGGCCGTTGATGTATATGTATATATAACCTGAAAGATGGCAGTCCTTGGCTTCAGCCCCCACGCACATAGTGCGGGGGTGTTTGCAAAGAAGGCGCTTTTTCACACTTAATCCAACGCCTTGGTCCTATTAAGGAGGTGGTAGCGTAGCAAACTAGGCAACCGGACTATAATGCTTTATCACTTTCACTTAGCCATAGGAGTTCGAGGGTGGGGCTACTATATAGCCCCTGGGGGCACCGCACTCTCCCGAATTCGGGGTGCATATGTGCCTGACCGAAAAACGGTCCTTCGTTAATGCGGAGGAATTCTAAACATTCCGGTGAGTCATCGAGTGGTTGACCAGTCTCTCGCTATATCATGATCGGTTTTGGCTTTCTCATCGAGGTCCTCTCCCGGCCGAACCGGGGCACAATCGCAGTAGTTCTCCTGGTGCCGCGTTAGCCGATAGAATGGAACGTAAGGCAGCAAAACACAGGAGCCGGGTGTCGTGGTTCTAAGTCTGACAGTAGAATGGGGGGTAGGTATGGAGAGCAAGATCCTAGCTATGGAGTAGTTGTATACGCAAGGGATCTACGAGTTCAGGCCCTTCTCGGAGGAAGTAATAGCCCTACGTCTCGGAGCCCGGAGGCGGTCGACTGGATTATATGCGTATGTGTTACAGGGATGCGAACCCCTCTACCTGTGGAGGGGGGTTGCTTATATAGAGTGCGCCAGGACCCCAGCCAGCCCACGTAGTAGAGGGTTTAAGGTGCGTTAAAGCTAGGCGTTACTGGTAACGCCTTACATAAAGTGTCATTAAGGTCATAAAGACTATTTAACTACAGACCGTTTGGACACCGAGTGGCTCTTGGACTCTTGGTGGTCGAGTGGGTCATCATAGTCGAGTGTCTTTGAATCTGTCGAGTGGAAGCCTACTAGGTCGACTGGAGGGCTGCTTCTCTTGTGAATGTTCTTGTGGAGGGTACCTTTGGGCAGGTCTATGACCCTACCCCTGGTACATGACTTCATCATTAGCCCCCGAATGGATCGAGGTTTGAGTGAGGATGGAGTTGATAATCTTTCCGACCTGCTCTTTGTGTTGTGAGTGCGTCTTACTCTGGATCAACGACCTTTTAGTGATGGCTTCAACTTCTCTTTCAGTCGCCTTGATCCATTTTTCACGTTTGTCGAGTGAACTTTGTGAACCTGAGGATTTCCGAGCGACGGATCTGAGGAAATCCGTTATCTGACGAGTTACTCTACGGTTAGCGGATTTCGCGGGATCTGAATTTTGGGAAGCGCGCGAAGCGGAGAAAACCGCAGCACTCGGATGGGATAAGACGATGACGCCTCGATCCTCGCACCGCCTTTTTCGCCACGTATCGTGCACGCGCCAGTTGCGGGATTGTGACGGGATTGCCTGGGCCTACCGGTCAGCCACTCGGAAGAGACCCCATATAAAGCATTGGACCGGGCATTTTGAACAGTGCGTCCTGAGACTTCTCCTCTCTCCACCTCCAAAACTTTCTCGCCACGCTCTCCGTCTGTCCAGCGCCGAAGCTCGGTACTTTTCTCGCCGGCGACCATGGTGAAGGACAAGCCTGCCGCCCTGGAATGGGTGAAGAAGACGGCGGCGAAGGCCAAGGGGAGAGCGTCCAGTCGGGGCGGTTCCTCTTTGCGGTCCAAGCTGCCGCAGGGCTGGGTCCAAGGAGACTGGATCTGGTCGACCATCACCGAGAAATATCTCACCGATCTGGCCAACGAAGGACTGATCCCCCATGGGTCGGCGAGGCTTCCGGGCACGGAGTGGCAACCGCAGCCTGAAGAGGGTGAGTGCGTCCTCCTGGCAACCCACGTAGATAGAGGGTTTTCTCTGCCGCCAAATCCTTTTTTCCGGGGGTTTCTGAACTTTTTTGGGGCGCAACTCCACCATTTCACTCCAAACTCCATTGTGTATCTTGCTGCTTTCGTTTCGCTCTACGAGAATTTCTTGGGTTGTCGACCGCATTGGTGTCTTTTCAAGCACATATTCACCTGTCGCTCTCAGACGGTGAAGAAAACGAGCCCGAATGACGAGAGGACCCAAGTAATCCAAATGTGTGGGGGACTCGGGGTCCAGATGAGGGGGAAGAGCGCCTTTCCAGCTATGACTCTCCCCGACTCGGTTAGAGGGTGGCAGTTGACCTGGTTTTACTGCCAAGACCAGCCGACGCCGGGGCAGTCGACTGGGCTCCCTCCTTTCTCCATGAGTCGAGTGAACAAGCCGTCTTCCCTGAAGGTGTTACCAGAGGAGAAGGCCCAAGTAAAGCTGATGATGGAGCGTGTAGTCCAGCTTATTCTCGATGGGGTGACCGGCATGGACCTCCTGGAGGTTTTTCTCCGACGGCGTATTCAGCCACTCCAATACCAAGGTCATCCGATGTGGATGTACTCCGGTACAGATGATACCACTCGGGTCTATCCGGAGGAGGTTGATGACGCCATACTGGAGAAGTGGATGACTGCCATCACAGGAAATAAAGACAACCCTCATGAGCTAGGAGGATTCCACCACTCGATCAGAGTTACCAACCGCATAAGGTATCACCGCTTATCTCCGATCGTGATTTTGCTGCATTCATTCTGTTTTGATGTCAATTTCGTCGACTGACTTTCACCTTGTTTTGTTGTCTTCTAGGTCACCACCGAGATGTACTCGATGCCCAACGGGCGCAGGAAGCAGCCAAGAAGAAGAAGGAAGTGGAGGTGAGAGTCCGGAGGAATGGGAGTCCAACGGCGAGGAGGATGAGGAGGATGATGGCTCGATGATGAGGAGGAGGAGGAAGAAGAGGAGGAAGACGTCGACCCTCCTCGCTTGGAGGAAGGTCCAAGTTGACGACGACCCGTGACGGGCGCGCGGTAAAGCTGTTGTGCCCACCGGTCACCGACGGCGACCTAGGACAACTTCTCCCGCGCCGACTGAGAAGCCGCCGAAGCAACCTCGAGCGACGTCGTCAAAGCCGGCGAAGGCTCTGCCCAAGATGCGAATGGTCATCCCCACCATCTCCGGGTAACCAACAGAATCTTATATTTCCTTTTTCATCATGAATGAACTTTGGGTCGACTTGATGACTGATCAGCAGACTCTTGAAATCTACAGCGCCGCTACCTCCGAGACTTCAGCCAAGCACGATGATCAGGAAATGGAGGATGCGACCACTTCCAATCTTGGTAAGATCTCTGAGGTTTCACTTTTAGCCGACTGGGCTTCCATGTTTACTTCTGGATCTCTCTTGTAGTTCCGCCTCACGTCATTGATCTCCCCGATGATGACGAGGAAGCGCCATTGAGGAAGAGGAGGAACAAGAAAGTGCCTGCTGGCAAGGCTGCTCAAGTCGCGGCGACTCCTGAGACGCTGATTTCCGAGGGAGGCAACCCCACTCGGACTTCTGTATCTTTTGCTGTACCGCTGACAAGTGCCCGACCCACTTCGTCGACTGCTGATCCACCATCTCTCTTTGCTACACACCACGTCCCGGAAGACCAAGTAAGTGCTGCTAAAGAGGCCATACGCCAGTGACAGGGATCATGATGGAGCAGGTGAAAGCGGCTCGAGAGGCAAGTCAGCGGCCTATGATGCCGATTCAGCTCTCGAGCAATGTCCAAGTAAGTCGATCGTCGCTTGCTTTGTTAGGATATACTATCTCAACTGCTTTCTTCTAGAGATTTCCATATCTGTACACCCAAAGGGTGTGTGTGTCGTTGAACTTTTGTGGGGGCACGCTGAGTGCACCCACTGGGTGTAGTCCCCGAGACTATGGTCGACTGCGTGCAGTCGGCTATGGTCTTTATGCTGTGATCTTCTTCACTCGACCAGGACGGACCAAGTCGAATGGAACTGTAAACCGGTGGGGGCACGCTGAGTGCACCCACTGGGTGTAGTCCCCGAGACTATGGTCGACTGCGTGCAGTTGACTATAGTCTAAAGAACTGTTTCTTCTTTTTACTGCGGCTGATCACGACAATTAGCCATGTTTTTAGAATCGTAACCTTTTTGCCTCTTTTGGTCGATCGATCGAACCAAATTGGTAAACCAGGCGGCATCGCTGAGTGCACCCGCAGGTGTAGTCCCCAGACTATCAGAGAATGTTTTTATTCGACCGTAGTCTTAGAAATGCTACTATTTTTCCTTAGTCACTTTCGGAAGTGATCTGTCTTTGATGTCTTTCGTTGGTTGACTCTTTGTAGAAATCTTGCGTAGCTTGTGGCTCGCTATACTGAAAGTTAGAGAAAAAGCAGATTCAGCTCAACCTCGATTTGAAGCTTGCTCGTGAGAATTTGCGTAAGGCAAAGGATGAAGCAAAAGGTATGGCTGGTGAGAATTTTTGACGATCGCCTCTGTTTTTCTACTCATTCTCAACTCTGTTCTCATTGTTGCTTTGCGTATAAACCGGAAGAGACTTTGAAGAAGAAGGACCTTGACCTTGCAGAGAGCCTGTATATGCTTTGGAGAAAACAAAGCTCATTTGAAGAGAAGCTTGCCTCGGTCGACAAACTTGAAGATGAAAATGCCAAGTCGAAAGCCTCTCTGACGCTGACTAACAAGGAAGTCGGTCGACCAAGAACGACAAGAATGTTCTGTCGACAAGGTTGGCCAGTGGCGGGGAAGCTTAAACGACACAGAGATTTATCTTGGAGGGTTCGCCAAGAAGTCGCTTCTCATGCTTGAAGGTAATCTCTTTTATCCAACCGCCTTTCTCTCACCGGCTCATCACATGATCTTCATTTTGAGTCTGAATTGTGTTTTCAGAATTCTGCCAAAACTTTGAAGAAGAAACCGGTCAGTGGAAACCAGCTTGGACCCCATCAACTCTCCCGTGAAGGACGGTTGCTATGAATGTGCTCGACCGAGTCTCGTGGTTGCTAGCGTAGTGGATTATCTTGCTTTCGATTGAAAGTTGCGGTGTCGCGGATCGACTCGACTCTCGCCGTAAAAGCCTCTCCGTAATGATCTTGAATCTCGATGACTCATCGAATGAGATTCCAAGTCGAGTGCAATGATGGAAAAAGTCATCTGCCAGGTGTGGTGCTGATGTTGCTCTATCTCTGGTTCGTGTCCACTGCAAAGAAGCGCAAGAGGACAAGCAGGTGTCTCTCAAGGTTGCCAATACTAGGAAGCACAACTTCAGATCTTTCATGGAGAATTTCATCGCTGCTGCTACCCGTATTGCTGACGGAATCGACCTCGACCAGTTTGTTGCACCTTCCAAATTCTTCACGAGGAGTAAAAACTTCTAAGTCCCACTTTAAATTTGCCTCGGAATGCCGAGTGGTTTCAGAATCGATAAACTTTAACGGGCTTAACGCCTGGCGCCTTTGGATCCGTGAGGACATTTATCCGAACTTGGTTTTTCCTTTAACATGCTTTGCTTGCATTCGAGAGAACTTTATTCCTCATTCGGAAGATATTCCGTTGAAATTCCAATCGACTTGTGCTTCATCTATCCTGCAGTAGAGGTGAAACACAGATCGCGATCGACCTTGTCGTCCTTACGGATCGGGACGAACCGCACGTTGTGCTTGTGGCGAAGCTCAAGGAGGAGGTAGCAGTCGACCTGCACCTCGTCAGTCCTTGCGGATTGGGATGGACCGCATGTTGTACTTGTGGCGAAGCTCAAGGAGGAGGTAGCAATCGACCTGCACCTCGTCGTCCTTGCGGATTGGGATGGACCGCACGTTGTACTTGTGGCGAAGCTCCAGGAGGAGGTAGCAATCGACCTGCACCTCGTCAGTCCTTGCGGATTGGGATGAATTCCTTACTTAGGCGAGCACTGGGCTGCAGCTAAGCCCCCGAGTGGGAGGTTTGCTCTCCACTCGGTAGGATTTTTATTACTTAGGCGAGCACTGGGCTGCAGCTAAGCCTCCGAGTGGGAGGTTTGCTCTCCACTCAGTAGGATTTTTATTACTTAGGCGAGCACTGGGCTGCAGCTAAGCCCCCGAGTGGGAGGTTTTCTCTCCACTCGGTAGGATTTTTATTACTTAGGCGAGCACTGGGCTGCAGCTAAGCCTCCGAGTGGGAGGTTTGCTCTCCAATCGGTAAGATTTTTATTACTTAGGCAAGCACTGGGCTGCAGCTAAGCCCCCGAGTGGGAGGTTTGCTCTCCACTCGGTAGGATTTCTATTACTTAGGCGAGCACTGGGCTGCAGCTAAGCCCCCGAGTGGAAGGTTTGCTCTCCACTCGGTAGGATTTTTATTACTTAGGCGAGCACTGGGCTGCAACTAAGCCCCCGAGTGGGAGGTTTGCTCTCCACTCGGTAGGATTTCTATTACTTAGGCGAGCACTGGGCTGCAGCTAAGCCCCCGAGTGGGAGGTTTGCTCTCCACTCGGTAGGATTTTTATCACTTTGGATGTTTAAGGCGAATCCTTGGGCTGTTATAAGCCCCGAGTGGGAGGCTGGCTCACCACTCGGCAGGGTTTGAATACTTAGGCGAGTACTTGGACTGCAGCTAAGCCTCCGAGTGGGAGGCTGGCTCGCCACTCGGTAGGATTTGAATACTTAGGCGAGTACTTGGACTGCAGCTAAGCCTCCGAGTGGGAGGCTGGCTCGCCTCTCGGTAGGATTTTGGATACTTAGGCGAGTACTTGGACTGCAACTAAGCCTCCGAGTGGGAGGCTGGCTCGCCACTCGGTAGGATTTTGGATACTTAGGCGAGTACTTGGACTGCAGCTAAGCCTCCGAGTGGGAGGCTGGCTCGCCACTCGGTAGGATTTTGGATACTTAGGCGAGTCCTAGGAGTGAAGCTAAGCACCAGAGTGAGAGACTGGCTCGCACTCGGAAAGGATTTTTTACAAACTTAGGCGAATCGGATTCGCGACTAAGCCACCCACTGGGGGAAATTTCAACAAAAAGCAATAACAATTACTGGAAAAATTATAACATTCTTGTCTTGGATAAACAAACTTCAAAATCACTTTTATTACATCTCAACCGAGTGAGTTTTTAAGTGTAAAAGGGGCGGAGCAGCTCCGCGTTCCAAGCTCGAGGCTCGTCGATCTGACGATCAACGTTGTAGAGATGATAGGCTCCGTTGTGGAGGACTCTTGTGACGATGAAGGGACCTTCCCAAGTGGGAGCAAGCTTGTGTGGTTTCTGTTGATCCACTCGGAGGACCAAATCTCCCTCTTGGAAGGCTCGACTCTTCACATTTCTGGCATGGAATCGACGCAAGTCTTGCTGATAGATAGTCGAGCGGATCAAGGCCATCTCTCTCTCCTCTTCCAAGAGGTCGACTGCATCTTGCCGGGCTTGTTCCGCTTCTTCTTGAGTATAGCTCGACTCGAGGCGCATTGTGAAGCAGGTCACTACGATAGAACTGCTTCAGCTCCATAGACCAGGAAGAATGGAGTTCTCCCAATCGACCGATTAGGAGTGGTCCTCAATCCCCGTGAGAACTAATGGAAGTTCGTCGACCCAAGCTCTGCTGCGTGTTTGAGATCACGCAATGTACCGAGGTTTTATCCCTTTGAGAATGAGGCCGTTTGCACGTTCTGCTTGTCCATTCGACTGAGGATGAGCAATTGAAGCATAGTCAACCCGCGTGCCTTGAGAGGCGCAGAAGGCTTTGAACTTGTCATTATCGAAGTTTGACCCATTGTCGGTGATGATGCTATGCGGAACTCCATATCTGAATATCAACTCTCTGATGAAACCGATAGCGGTGCATGCATCGAGGTTCTTGATGGGCTTGGCTTCGATCCACTTGGTGAACTTGTCGATCGCTACTAGCAAATGGATGAAACCGCTTCGCCAGTTCTCAACGGTCCAATCATGTCCGATCCCCAAACAGCGAAGGGCCAAACGAGTGGAATGGTCTTCAAGGCTGAGGCTGGCTTGTGCGACATGTTGGAATAGAACCGCATCCTTCACACTTGTCGATTATTTCTTTTCCATTTCATTTGCTTTGCCAAGAAAATCCCGCTCGGTATGCTTTAGCCACAATGGTCCGAGAGGACGCATGATGGCCACAGGTTCCCGAGTGGATATCATCAAGAATTATCTGACCTTCTTCTGGCGTGATACACTTCTGGCCTACTCCAGTCGCGCTTTCTCTGTACAATTGTCCCTTGATCACTGTAAAGGCCTTGGATCGACGGACGATCTGTCGAGCCTCTTCTTCATTCTCTGGGAGCTCTTTCCTTAGGATATATGCGATGTACGGCATCAGACAATGGGAGTGATGACCACAACTTCCATAATCAGGTCGACCACGGCTGGGACCTCAACTTCAGTCGGGTCATTGGCACTCTTTTGCTGCGGGGCTTCTTCTGTGAAAGGATCCTCCTGCACTGATGGAGCATGAATGTGTTCCAAAAATACATTACTGGGAATGGCTTCCCTCTTGGACCCTATCTTCGCCAAATCATCCGCAGCTTGATTTTTTAGTCGGGGTATATGATGAAGCTCTAACCCCTCGAATTTCTTCTCCAGCTTTCTCACTGCATTACAATAACCTGTCATAGCTGGGCTTCTGACATCCCACTCCTTCATCACTTGATTAACAACCATACCCGAGTCGCCATAGACCATAAGGCTATTTAACGCCGAAAGTGAAATGGCCATGCGCAACCCATACAGGAGTGCTTCATATTCTGCTTCTTGTTGGAAGAATCAAAGTGAATCTGGAGAACATACTTTAGCCTATCTCCTCGGGGGGAAACCAATACAACCCCTGCACCAGAACCGTTCAGCATCTTGGAACCATCGAAAAACATAGTCCAGTGTTCCGAGTGAACTTGGGTCGGAAGTTGCTGTTCAGTCCACTTGTCGAGGAAATCTGCTATTGCTTGGGACTTGATGGCTTTCTTTGCCTCGAATTTGATATCAAGGGTAGGAGTTCAATCGCCCATTTTGCCACTCGACCAGTTGCATCTCTGTTATGAAGAATTTCCGACAAAGGGGCGTCGCTGACGACTGTAATGGAATGATCAGAGAAATAATGAGCAACCTTCTTCGTGGTCATATAGATCCCATAAACAAGCTTCTGATAGTGAGGGTATCTTTGCTTTGATGGGGTCGATGCTTGAAAGATAATAAACTGGGCGTTGAACTTTGAAGGTTTTTCCTTCTTCTTCACCTTTCGACCGTAAATGCAGTCTTGACGACTTGTCCAGTGGCTGCAATGTAAAGTAGCAAGGCTCCTTGCTGATTGGAGCAGCAAGCACCGGCTGGGTGGAGAGCAGAGCTTTGAGCTCTGCAAACGCTGCATCAGCTTCTAGAGTCCACTTGAACTTGTCTGACTTCTTCATCAGTTGGTAAATAGGCAATGCCTTTTCACCGAGGCAAGAGATGAATCGACTTAAAGCGGCCAAGCATCCAGTAAGTTTCTAGACATCGTGCACACGCACAGGGCGCTTCATTCGGAGTATGGTGCCAACCTTTTCTAGGTTAGCATCGATTCCTCGCTCAGAAACGAGAAAACCGAGTAACTTTCCACCAGGAACTCCAAATGTACACTTTGATGGATTAAGCTTGATATCATACCTCCTGAGATTGGCAAATGTTTCAGCAAGGTCACCAACAGGTCGGAACCCTTTCGTGACTTGACCACTATATCATCCATGTATGCTTCCACATTCCGACTGATTTGAGTGAGCAAACACTTCTAAATCATCCTCATGAATGTGGCTCCGGCATTCTTGAGACCGAATGGCATGGTGACATAACAGAAGCACCCGAATGGAGTGATGAATGCTGTTTTAATCTCATCGGGTCCATACAGACGGATCTGATGGTACCCGGAATAGGCGTCTAAAAAAGACAACCTCTCGCATCCCGCAGTTGAGTCGACTATTTGGTCGATGCGAGGAAGAGGGAAATGATCTTTCGGGCAGGCCCGATTGATATGCTTGAAATCGATGCACATTCGCAACGACTTGTCCTTCTTGGGGACCATGACAACGTTGGCGAGCCACTCGGAGTGGTATATCTCTCGGATGAACTCTGCTGCTAAGAGCCGAGCCACCTCCTCGCCAATAGCCTTTCTCTTCCGACGGCGGACCGAAATACTCTTTAACTGGTTTGAATTTTGGGTCGACTCGTAGGCGATGCTCAGCCAGCCCCCTGGGAACACCCGCATGTCAGCAGGCTTCCATGCAAAGATGTCCCAGTTCTCACGGAGGAACTGGGTGAGCGCATCTTCCTATTTTGAGTCGAGTGTTGTTGAGATGTTAGTCGGAGCAGCATCGGGATCAGTCGGGTGAATGTGAACCTGTTTCGTCTCGCCAGCTTGATCGAATGTCGACTCAGAAGCGGGCTTCTTAGCTCGCAACAAATCACTCGGATCCGCAGTTTTCGATACTCTTGTAGCTCTACCATCGCCAACCGAGCATCGGCGATATTAGAGCCTTCTGGAAGCACTCTTCTGCCTTCTTCCGATTGCCCGTGACAGTGATCACGCCCTTGGGACCAGGCATCTTCAGTTTAAGATACACGTAACATGGTCGGGCCATGAAACGTGCATAAGCTGGTCTCCCCAGAATAGCGTGATAAGCGCTCTGGAAATCCACGACCTCAAAGGTCAACTTTTCTTTCCGGAAATGCTTTGAATCACCAAAAACTACATCAAGAGCAATTTGGCTGAGTGACTCAGCCTTCTTTCCGTGAATGACTCCGTGGAAGCTCATGTTATCGGTACTGATTACGGACATCGGAATGCCCATCCCTTTCAACGTCTCCGCGTAAAATATATTCAAACCACTACCACCATCCATCAGGACTTTGGTCATTCGAGTGCCTTAGACAAATGGGTCGACCACCAATTCTTGCCTCCCAGTGGTTGCAATGTGCGTCGGTGATCGACCGGTCGAATGTGATGGCGGTCCGGGACCATTTCAGATAATTGGGAGTCGCCGAGCAACCAAGTTTACTTCCCGATTGATAACCTTCAATCGACTTTTGCTTTCAACGTCAAGAAAATCATCGTGGTGGAATTGACACGGGATATCCACCATCATCGCCCTCTCTATCCTCAACTTTGTCTGCTCCTTATCCTTATCCTTGGGCTGTTTCCTTGGAACTGCTGAATCAAGAGCCGACATCGCCGAGTGGTATGTTTCGGTAAATGAGTTTACCCTCTTCATCTTTCTTTGTATGAATATGACATGGTAAATCCAACACGCCGCTCCCATCCTGGTCTTTCACCTTCTTAGGGTTCCAAGGACCCTTGGGTTTCTTGAACTTTCCCGGGTCATCGCTAAGGCCTCTCCGGAGCCGCTGGCTCGGCTTTGCGCTTCGCTTCCGACCGAATTTCCTCCGCCCGGTCTCATTGGCGGCCGATTTATATTTACCACTCCGAGCCGATCCTCTTCTTCACCATTTGCATACTTGGTGGCAATCTCCATCATCCGACTCAGGGTCATATCTCCGGTTCGACCAAATTTCAAACTCAATTCTTCGTTCTTGACACCTTCCTTGAAGGCACAGATCGCCCGGTGATCAGATACATTCTCGACTGTGTGGTGCAAAGTGATCCATCTCTGGATGTAATCTCTCAAGGTTTCACTCGACTTTTGCACGCACGACTGCAACTCTGTCAAACCTGCTGGTCGTTTGCAAGTTCCTTCAAATGTCCTGACAAACACTCGGGCAAGATCTTCCCAAGTGTAAATCTTTGCTGGTGCTAATTGATTCAACCACGCCCTGGCTGAACCCTCCAACATAAGAGGTAAATGCTTCATGGCTACCTCATCGTTGCCACCGCCGATCTGAACCGCCACTCGGTAATCTTCAAGCCAAGTGTCAGGCTTGGATTCTCCAGTGAACTTGCTGACTCCAGTCGCCAACCTGAAGTTGGGAGGAATCACTGCGGCTCTGATGGCTCTGCTGAAACACTCTGGTCCCGAGACATGAACTCTGCTGCTGGAAGGAACATCTCTATCATGGCCGTCTCGGTGAGCTCTGTTCTCGCCGACCAAACCTTGAACGATAATGGATCTCGCATCAAAGCCTGGTTCCCCGGGTCGACCGAACTCTTCGCCCAAAGACTGCTTTTGGCGCAGGTCGCCCCGCTGCCGAGGGGCGTATGATCCACCCCTTGGGGAGGAGTGGGCACTCGACGTCGATCGCTGCGATCGAATCGGTGCTCATACTGCTCATGCCCTTGTATTGATCATCACGCCGCCCCCACGTTCCTCACGCCTCGGGGGCGATCTTGGACTATGGGCCGACTGGAATGAATTCGCAGCGACGGATCGGCTGTGAAGCCTGTTCCGCGACTGGGATACAACTGAGTTTTGATCTCCTGCCACCCGGAGCAAATCCCTGATTTGCTGCAAACCTCTACCTGCCTCCGACTGGGAAGGCTGAATTGATTCTGCTATACGGGCGGCAGCTGCTAAATTCTGAATCGGAGTTCGATATACCTGGGTTGGCGGTTGAAAGAGTCAAGGCGTCGATCGGATTCTCGAACCCTCGGTCGCGACGCCGCCGAGTACTCGCTAAAGATTCTCGGTCGAAAAGTCGCTCAGCCGGGTTAATGGCCAGCGCATCCTCCAAGGCGCGAGCCTCGGGGTTTCTCCAACGATAGGAGTGTCAAGTGCATCCATGTTCCGACGACGAAGCTCCTCCCTCTGGAGGGAAGTGAGGGCTCGGGCAAGTACTCTTCATGGGCTTGCACCGATCGCTTCCACCGCCACCTTCGTTGGTGCGGGTGAATCCAGGGGACCGCGTGGTCCATCGACCATCGTAACCTCTGCCGCCGGTCATCGCTATCGCATTTGGACGCGGTCTCTACGGAGCCAGTCGACAGGTCGAACAGGCCGTAGAGAGATTCATCGGGCTCGATCGCCGCAACTTGGGGGATGGCCGACTGGCGAGCCACCGCATGCCTCACCCACCGCTGAAGCCTCGACCGACCGGAACGCTTGCACCGGTGGGAGACTGGGAGTGAAGACAGCGCAGGAGCCGACCCATACTGGGTCGACGGTTGCCGCAGGAGGACGCCATGACACACGCGAAAGTGCGCCGCCCATGGATGGGGAGCGCGTCCACATCGAGTGGAGCCTCCCGGGTTGCCGGAGTCGTCGGCGATTTAACGTGAGCGCACCGAGACGGATCTCGTGGCCGTCGACCAGAACTCAACCTGAAACCATGATGCCGGAGATCGAGAGAATCCCAAATTCTCCAACAATGCGCTAGAACACCTGCCCCACGGTGGGCTCCGGGTGTCGTGGTTCTAAGTCTGACAGTAGAATGGGGGGTAGGTATGGAGAGGCAAGATCCTAGCTATGGAGTAGTTGTATACGCAAGGGATTTACGAGTTCAGGCCCTTCTCGGAGGAAGTAATAGCCCCTCGCCTCGGAGCCCGGAGGCGGTCGACTGGATTATATGCGTATGTGTTACAGGGGTGCAAACCCCTCTACCTGTGGAGGGGGGTGGCTTATATAGAGTGTGCCAGGACCCCAGCCAGCCCACGTAGTAGAGGGTTTAAGGTGCGTTAAAGCTAGGCGTTACTGGTAACGCCTTACATAAAGTGTCATTAAGGTCATAAAGACTATTTAACTACAGACCGTTTGGACACCGAGTGGCTCTTGGACTCTTGGTGGTCGAGTGGGTCTTCATAGTCGAGTGTCTTTGAATCTGTCGAGTGGAAGCCTACCAGGTCGACTGGAGGGTTGCTTCTCTTGTGAATGTTCTTGTGGAGGGTACCTTTGGGCAGGTCTATGACCCTACCCCAGGTACATGACTTCATCACCGGGCAAACCCAACATTTGACCAAAGACATGATTCGGAGCTGATGCATATAAGGCCTAACTCGAGACGCCGAACACTCCCTAAGTTATTCGGTCTTTATAAAAATGGGCAGAATAATGCCCTAAGCCCCTGGTGTCCAGGTACGCACAAAAATTCTGGTGCGGACAATGCCAAAACGCCAGCCTCCTCCTTGGTTATAGTAAGAACCCGGGGGATGTATATCTACAAGAGACAGTAAAAAAGGTTTACGCATGGTCTTAATCTGAAAAGAATCCTTGCAATGGGTCCCCATCGCACGCCTCTGCGCGTGTCTCCGCAGCCGTATCCTCGACGGGTGTAGTATGTTGTTCATCTGTAAAAGACAGGAACTTAGTTGAAAAGAAAAAAGATCGTGCGAAAAATGTACTTTATATTAAATAAACAGAGTACAGTTTGGAAGGTGAATAAAATTGAGCTTTATTGTCTCTTGTTGTACATGGATGCAGCCCCTTGTACGGGGGTATGCCGCTAGTAGGCGCCGGACTCGTCTAGCCGTGTCCGGGGTTCGAATGACCTATTCAGGTGCTTTGATTAGCGGAGCCGGATAGGTGTGGGGCTGTCAAGGCAGTCTCACGTTCTTCCGTGCTCGAGTAACACTTAATACTCCCTTTTAATGAGATGATGCCGCGTGGACCGGGCATTTTAAGTGTAAGAGATGCATAATGCGGTATTGCGTTAAAGCGGGCGAAAGCTTCGCGCCCCAATAGTGCGTCATAGCTACTTTCGAATGGGGCGATGTGGAAAGTTAACTTTTCGCGGCGGAAGTTGTCGGATGAGCCGAACACAACTTCTAGCAAAGGAAGCCCGCATAATGGGCATACAGGCCTGGCATTACCCCTTTGAAGGAGGTGTTGCTATGGCGAAGTTTGGTTGGGTCTATCCCCATTCTGCGGATTGTGTCCTGATATATCAGGTTTATGTCACTGCCGCCATCCATGAGGACTTGTGTAAATTGGAATCCGTCGATTATAGGATCCAATATCAAGGCAGTCCATCCTGCGTTCCGGATACTTTCAGAATAGTCCTGATGGTCGAAGGTGATTGGTTTTGACAACCAGTGTTGGTACTCCGCTAGGGTAGTTTGTGCGGCGCGCATCTTAATGGGCGCCGCTCTATTTTTCCATTTTATCACGTGAAGTGAGTTTACTGTTTTAACCTCTTGTGGGAACTTCTTTTGTTTTCCGGTGCTCTGCATGTGGGGTACGTCATCGTCTTCGCTTGGTGTGTCAAGCCCCTTGTGTTCGGCATTGAGTCTGCCGGACTGCTTGAAGACCCAACAATCTCTATGGGTATGGTTTGCAGGCTTCCCGGGAGTACTGTGGATTTGGCATATCTTGTCCAAGATTTTGTTTAAGTTGGATAGCTCATCGCTATTGTCCTTAAGGGGCAGTTTTTATTGTTCTGCCGTGAGCTTTTGAATCCGGCGTTGATCGCCGCGCTCTTTGGACCGTTCCTCTTAATCCGGCGCTGGTCCTTGCTGCGTCGTGGTTTTCCGTTTCCATCCCTTACTTCGGATGTACTTGGATCGCTGGTACTGCATCTTGCTAGCCAACTATACTCTCCCGCGCAAAAGCGAGTCATGAGGCTTGTCAATGCAGCCATGGTTCTCGGCTTCTCCTGGCCGAGGTGTCTGGCGAGCCATTCGTCTCGGACGTTGTGTTTGAAAGCTTCTAAGGCTTCGGCGTCCGGACAGTCGACTATTTGGTTCTTTTTGGTGAGGAACCTGTTCCAGAATTTGCGGGCTGATTCTCCGGGTTGTTGAGTTATATGACTTAAATCGTCTGCATCCGGAGGACGGACATAAGTCCCTTGAAAATTTGCCCGAAAAGCATTCTCGAGCTCTTCCCAACTTCCAATGGTATTTTCAGGGAGGCTTTTGAGCCAATGCCGGGCTGGCCCTTTGAGCTTGAGGGGTAAATATTTTATGGTGTGGAGATCATCTCCTCTAGCCATGTGTATGTGGAGGATGTAATCCTCAATCCAGACTCTGTGGTCTGTTGTTCCGTCAGATGCCTCTATGTTTACGGGTTTGAATCCCGCTGGGAAATCGTGATCCAGCACCTCGTCGGTGAAACACAGGGGGTGTGCGGCACCCCTATATTTGGGTGTGCCGTGATGTTCGGTTATTTGGCGTGTTGCATTGCTTTGAAGAGCTTGCTTTCTCGGCCCATAGATGGACCTAACTGGGCCATCCTTTTGATGTGAATCCTTATGCGGATCGCGTATCGCTTGTGTGCGGCGCCATTTGCCGTTCTCTGTTTGCCATGGGGTCGTCCATCCGACCGGGTGGCTTTCTTGCTTTTTGATTGTGGGGGCTCTACGGCCTCCTCATCAAATTCGGGCAGTAGTTTTCTCTTTGGGTAGCTCTTTGTTCGGCGACTATCACCGTATTTGTCTGCGGTGTTGAATACTTTGCTCCATCTGATTTTGAGTGCATCTTCTGCTGTTTTGAGCTTCCGCTTCTGCTTTTTCAGGCTACGCGTAGTGGCGACGAGCCTTTTGTGGAGGTTCTTCTGCTCCAACAATTTGTCCGGCGTGAGATCGTCCGGACTGTTATCTTCGCCGGGGACGGATTGTTTATCCGAGTTGTCCTGTTCGGACGGTTGCTCGAGAGCATGTTCGTCGTCCACCGGTTCGCCCTGCTCTATGGCTGGGTCATCGTAGAGGCGAGACTTTGTGCGGCGTTTACGTTGCCGTTTTGACTGCTTTTCGAGGGATTTACCCTTCGTAGCGTCCCGTTGTTCCTCGTCGTCACTTCCTTTAGGTGTATCCACCATGTATACATCATGGGATGAGGTGGTTGTCCAGCATCCTATAGGTGCTGGTTCATGGTTGTCTCCTACATCGTCGTCCATACCGTCGATGTCTTCGGAGTCGAAGTCGAGCACGTCGTGTAAGCTTTCGACAGTGGCTACAAAGTGGGTGGTGGGTGGGCGTTGAATTTCTTCGTCGTCCGCATCCCAACCTTCCTGACCGTAGTCTGGCCAGGGCTCTCCTGATAAAGAGAGAGACTTTAGTGATTTCAAGATGTCGCCAAAGGGCGAGTGCTGAAAGATGTCTGCGGCAGTGAACTCCATGACCTGCGCCCAATCGGATTCGATCGGCGGGGGCGCGGAGGGTTCGGAGTCCGGAGAGGAGACCGGCACCTTGGAGTCATGGTCTTCGCAAAGGACAGGGATGGAGTTCGGCTCAATCGCCGTTGAGATCGTAGCCCCCGAGGCGGTGTCCAACCACTCGTCCTCGATCGGGGGAGTTGGCTCCGAGCTAAGGGTCGGAGCGGACGCTGGTCGGCCTCGAGGCACCGTCCGGGCGGCAGAGCTAGATCGTTCCCATCGAGACAGTGCGGCGCGCTTGGCTGTGGCTCGAATCCGTCGAAGATCAAGTCTCCGCGGACATCGGCCGTATAGTTCAAGCTTCCAAATCTGACGTGATGGCCAGGGGCATAGCTTTCGATCTGCTCCAGATGGCCAAGCGAATTGGCCCGCAGTGCAAAGCCGCCGAATACGAAGATCTATCCGGGGAGAAAAGTCTCACCCTGGACTGCGCCGTTGTCGATGATCGAAGGAGCCATCGGGCCTATCGGTGACGGCATACGTAGGAACTCTCAATGAAAGCACCAATGTCGGTGTCAAAACCGCGGATCTCGGGTAGGGGGTCCCGAACTGCGTCTAGGCGGATGGTAACAGGAGACAAGGGACACGATGTTTTTACCTGTGTTCGGGCCCTCTCGATGGAGGTAATACCCTACTCTTGCTTGATTAATATTGATGATATGGGTAGTACAAGAGTAGATCTACCACGAGATCACGGAGGCTAAACCCTAGAAGCTAGCCTATGGTATGATTGTTGTTTGTCCTACGGACTAAAACCCTCCGGTTTATATAGACACCGGATAGGGTTAGGGTTACACAGAGTCGGTTACAATGGTAGGAGATCTACATATCCAGACGCCAAGCTTGCCTTCCACGCCAAGGGAAGTCCCATCCTGACACGGACGAAGTCTTCAATCTTGTATCTTCATAGTCTTGGAGTCCGCCGCGATGATAGTTCGCTATCCGGACACCCCTAGTCCGTGACTCCTTCACGGCATCTCTTTAAGTGAAGGTGCGGTACTGCTAATATCAGTGTAACTCTCAAAGGCGATACAGCTCCCCGCATTTCCTTGCTATTCTTATAGGATTCAAGTGGACAGGCCACTAGAAATCCTATTCCTATGTTTACAAGATCCTACAAATCAAAGAGGCTCAAAGTGTCCATCACAACCGACCGTATAGACCTCTACACTGCAAATGTACCTGCTCATCTTCAGTACAAGGAACATACTATACTACTAGCATACTCCCTCAGTTCCAAAATATAAGTCTTGGTACAGATTTCCACTATGGATCACATACAGATGTATCCAGATACATTTTAGAGTGTAGATTCACTCATTTTGCTCCATATGTAGTCCATGGTGGAATCTATACAAAGACTTGTATTTAGGAACGAAGAGAGTACATATTAAAGAAGAACGGAAGAGGAACATGGTAAAGAAGAGCAAGCAGATTTTGGATAATAAAATGTTGGTTGCGCAGTGCCCACACATGATGAACCAGAGCGCATTAAGAATTCAACTCCAAGCTGTCTCTCGACCATTTCAAAGTGTTGGATGAAGATCCCACGCCTCCTAACCCTTCTTCTTCCTCGTCTCCGATTCTTCCCATACAGAACACCGCACGGGCCGACGGCCGGACCTCCGGCCGCCACCGCCTTTGTTCCTCAATCACCCCACCACCCACCCTCGCCCCAACCCGCACCCGCGTCGAGTTTTCTTCATTCGGCGAGGCCCCACAACCACCGAGCCCTTCGATTGCACCGCAAACTCCGGCGAAGCTCAAAAATCGATCGACCCAATTTTGAAAATTAGTCTACTGTGATTTAACTAGTGTGGAATATAAAAGGGGAAAACCATAAGCATTGGGAGTATAGTGTTGAGCGTCCCATGGCGGATCTGATGGTGCAAACCGGACAAAGGCAACTTTGCAACCAAGACAAGAAATCAGAGTAAAGCAGTGGCGACCTATTTTCTTGCTGCGATAAATAAGTTGAGCAGATACGAAAGAGTACCGCCTCTGGTGCGGCGCCGTGTACGCATCTGCTGAGAATTTGACGGTGCTGCAGTAGCGATGGCTGTCGGCGGTGTGGAAGCAGATCTAGGAGGGTAAACGATGGCGGCGGTGCGTGGTGGATGAGACGGTCGTAGGAACGGCGCCGACAAGGTGGACGACGGTGGGAATGAAGCGAGAGGACGGGATGCAAGGATCCCAGTCCGAAGGCGTGGATGAGAGAGGTCGATCTCTTGTAACGGACGGCAGCGTCGGAGTATAAGCTCCGGCATGGTGGAGGAGGATAGCGGTGGATGGGGTGGCAGACGGCAGCGGACGGAGGAGGGTGCGGGGGAGAGGGTGTTTTGGCGCCCACGGAGTACGAATGGGGAAAAGGGAGGTAGAGAGGAAGGGGGGAACCATGTATTCAAGGCGCGCTTGTCTCAAATGCGATGAAATTTACAAACTTAGCCCCCATTTCAAATTTCTACTACATCACAGCAACATTAGTCGGTCGGGGATAGGACGGTAATGTCGCATACACCGAATATTTGCCGACGAGAGTTTGTTTTTGGCGCCCATCGTGTATGAATATGAATCGGGGAGGGAGTCGATTTCGCCGAGGACACACTGTTTTGGCGCCCACCGTATGAATCCGGGTGAGAGGCGGTTACGTCACGTTTGGGTGAAATTACAAACCTACCCCTATCGAAACCTATAGAAATCCAGCAGATAGGCTTTGCGTCGCAGGGATAGGCAGTAGTGATTTCCACCTCGCAGATTTTGGTTTCGGGCAGTTACTGCGACTTTCCCCGCTTCGTTCAAATTTTGCAGAGTGCATGTTTACTGTGCCAACTCAATTCGAATCCCGTTTGTATTCTATTTTTTTCGGGAGGGATCCATTTTCAATTGGAATTACATTCTATATACATCATTTATATATATATACTTTCAAAAGCACAACAAAGAATTCTGCTCCTTTATATGTATAATATGATTTACAAATACAACGATCTCGAAATCTTAAGGTTGAATTCAAAAAAAATTAACCAAATTATGTTCTACTAAAATGTATGGATCAATAATACCTACATATTAAATAACATAGATGTGCGTGAATTCATATGAGTATGCATGTTTGATAGATCAATTTTGGTTCGAGTATGGATTACATGTATCATCATCTCGAATTCAAATATTTGAATCCCTTTTTTGTTCACTCCTTTCACGCCCATCTCTCTCGCATGCATGCTCCTTCAGGTAGCTATCACTCTCTTTTCTCCATCTCACCCGCACACTCACTTCATGTTTCTCCTATCCTCGCAAACATGGTCTCTCGACGTCTCCCTTGAGAAGTCTCACACTCTCCCTATCATTATACATTACACGGTTGTCATTATCTCTCACGTCTCTACTGTTCTCTGGTACTCGGTACCTAAGCTTTCTTTTTCACCGCCACACACACAGTCTCCACTCGTCTTTCACTTTGTCTTTCTCTCTATGGGATTCTCTCACACACCCTATATGTCTCTACATATGACTCATACCACTAAAATTATGCTCTCTCTCTCTCTCTCTCTCCTGTAGACACAACATTTGTTGCCTTCTCCTTTTCGTCTCCATCCTGCATCGACATTATTCATTTCTTTATCGATCGGACAACCCCGACTACCGCCTCCTCTCTCTCTCACACATACACGCACACAACTCCTGCTTCCACTCCCCTTCCCGACTACCGCCTCTCTCACTCTCACAAACAAAACTCTCGCTCGCACCCGACTGCATTTCTCTCACAAACATTTATCGACTAGCTAGCCTCTAGATAGGTTTATACACCCGCACACTCGTGCTTCCACCATCGCATACATGTCTCTCTCCTGCTCCTTGTATATATGTAGATTTTTCTTCCCTTCTCGAGACACGCCCTCTCGATCGTGCACACACGCACTATCGCCTCATTTTAAGCTGATACCTATCACACACACACACTCCTTGTGTCTTTGTCACACATGCACTCCGTCCTCCTCCACTCTCCCTCTCTCTCACACACACATGGGCTTTTTGCAACAAGTAGCAAGATGCCCATGCGTTTTATGGAACATCAAGATGCATTTGTATGAGTAGTTTATCTTATGGGGAAAGGATGAACAAGGGAAGGCCTTATTTGCAAATGTGGATAGGGGTGTGGGTATCTTTTGCAAAATTGTTATAGTTTCCTTCCTATCCGTCAGATATAGATCGGACGGCCTATATTGCAGGATGGCAGGCACACGATCATCACCGACAATGCTTTTTATAAGAGTAGGGATAAAAATAGAGTTGGTGATGATGGTGGGCCTGCCATCCTGCAATGTAGGTCGTCTGATTTATGTCTGACGGATAGGAAAATATGGCAATTTACCCAAGACTCTTCACCACATTTGCAGATAAGGCCTTACCTCGCTCATCCTTTTCTCCCACAAGATCGTGATGTTCCGTGCAACGCACGGGCATCTTGCTAGTAAGAGTAGAAATTAGACATATACCACTTCTAATCTTGAAACCAACAACATTCCTCCCTTATCTCATCAAAACGCCAAAGGAATATATTTTGAGTGAAACATAACATATTTTTAGTGATATACATATTTCAAAACTAGACTTTTTTCTATCAAATCGGTGAATATGTAATAATCTACTTTGATCGTGTGGCAATGCATTGGCACATTGCTAGTAGTTATTATAATTTTTTGGACACCAGACAAACGGTGGAGTACATATACGAAGAGAAGAGGCACACACACGCAGTCGGCCTCTCGCTGTCTCGCACACATGAGTGTTATGTAAAGGCGATGTTAACAAATAAACCCTAAAACCCTAGGTGCACGATTGCTGCATTCGCGGGTACCGGGTACGTGGTGGAGCACCTTTGGAATAGTCAGCTCGCGTGATAATTTGATCCGTAGGACTTGATGGTCAGGACCACAGGTGAACGACTTGGAGCGCGGTGGCTCGCCAGTTGCCACATATCGAGTAGCCACGTTTAAAATATCGTTTTTCTAGTGGGGTTAAGAGTTCCGATTTTCAATGGCGCGTTATAAGTAGTAAGTAGTTTTCAAAACGATTGGTATGGAGCGAAAATGGAATTCATAGTACTACGTACCTCCTTGGCGTATGGTTGTATGGTTTTTTTTTTGCGATGGAGGTTGTATGGGTTTATGTTGCGAGATGTTGAACCTAGTAGTTCTAGGGCAAATACTATGGTTTAGATTTAGATGCTGGTTTTCAGTAAAGAAAATCGGAAGGGGAAACCCTTCTTTGATTAAAAAAATACTACCTCCATTCTCGCTTTACTAGTCCCCATCGTACTTTGGGTCAAAGTTTATCCACTAATTTTACTTGTAAAATGTGAATGGAAAATGATATTTTGTTATACCCAAACAAAAAAGGACTCGAGGGAGTGACTGCCCGACACCTGACGCGACCTCTCATAGCGTTAGGCATTGAGCGGCGCCGGGCCAAGAGGGCTGCACTCGCTGTAGGCCCGGCTGAGCACGCCTCCTCGCCACGTGCAACCAACTTAAGACTACCCCTCCTGCCTTCATTGAATCCGCGCGTGTGCCGGCAACACGTCCTTCCGCGAGCCGGCAGGCATTTTAGAACACAAAAAATGACTAAAATATAATTAATTTACATATGGTCTTGACTTGTTGTGCTCGCACTGGTAGCTGGAACTAGTAGAGGTTTTTCTTTATTTATAACTCTCCTCACATTTTCTTTGGCTTTCAAATGAATCATGGTTGTGGACATTATGTATGAAATGTGCAGATATCTGTGAACATGAGTTTGATGTGGAAGTTGAACTTGGAATGTCGGGCTTTCGCGTGAACTATACCATGTCCAATGCTTCGTCTGTTATTGTTTGGAAAGTAATTGCTGTTATTACATGACCCAAAAAACATTTTGTGCCACATCAAGAGATGCACGGACATCACAACAGTGCATGCCGATCGGATAAACATTTGAACCTATCTATTATGAAGGAAATTTTGTATTGACAACATTTTTAGATAGCAGGAGACGCCTAGCCTGCTCTGCCTCTGCTAGCTTATTTCTGGCTTCTTCCATCTCTTCTTTGGCTTGGGTGAAGAGAGCATCTGATTGCTCTTTTCGCTTCTTCAGGAACTCAGCTACATCCTCAAGTGCTGCTGCACGCTTTCTTTCAGCCTTTACTAATGCCACGAGGACACGAACAGCTGACGACTCCACCTGGCTTGTGTGTAATCCAGCATCATCTGGGAATTTGCACCTTGTGTCTAATCCAGCATCATTAGGGAACTAGAACCTTGTGTGTAATCCAGCCTCATTTTGGAAACATGATCTCGAGGTTGACCATACTCCCCTCCTTGCAGGAACTGCATCCTGACATGAAGTTACTTCTTTTTTAGATCAATACTCGTGAGCAACCTAGATCCATTTAGTAGAAGCTTTATAAATGTAACTCGGAGAAGTGAATTCAAAAGGAAAAAGTATATATAAATGTATCTACAAGGTGAGAACACCCACTTCCTACATCAAGCTAAAAACTAAAGCATTAGGACGATTAAGACTCTTCTTATTACACATCGAAGAACACCACGCTTAAGAGAAACATAAACTATAACATATACACATTGAAGAACACGAGGCTACATGAAAGTATTTGAAAGGCTGTTACTTACCAAAGCTCGTTTTACAGGTTCGGTGCAGCTCCTCTTTAACTTGCCATGCTCCTTGAAGATGTCCCTAATATCCCGTGTTTGGTCTTCATTGCTCCTCTGCATGTTCGCACTCGTGGTTTTAAAATCTCAACATGGCAAGAAAATATACTACTAGTAATACTCGCGCATCTTGTGGGCAACATTAAAGCACTCGTCTGCCATGTTAGAGCATCTCCAACAGAATCACAACGCGCGGCGCTTTAAAAAAGCGTTTACAGTGCTGAGATCAAGAAGTTGATAGAGTAGAGGATAGTTCTCAGCATAGATAGATAAAAAAGGTAATTCAACTACTCCTCGTCGTCCGACTCCTCCTCGGTGATGTCCTCCTCCGACGCCCGATCAGAGGCGTGAAGATACCGATCGTCGCCGGATTCCCAAGGCGACGCTGTTCTAGCCTCATGTTGAATTGAGCGTCCGATTTTGGCTCACGCTTGTCCTCGCGATAGGCGGCTCGCTCCGCCCTCCTCTTATCCCTCTCTGCCCACCATTGCGAGTAGAACTCTCGCTCGTAGATGATGTCCTGTGGGAAGTGTTGGTGCCACAACGCCATGGCTTCATCGACCATCTCGGCGATGCCAAGACGGTGCTCCCGCCTCCAGTTGTCGCGACGATCTTCGTCAGTGCTAAGCCGCGCAGAGGCGCTGAAGCCTCGCGCCGCCTCCCGCCGGCACGTTGGGGAAGTTCAGTGTTCTATGAGGCCACCGGAGGTGCCACGCCGCCGCGTCGGACGCGCGGGCGGCCTTGTTGGCGGTGTCAAAATTGCCAAGGCCGAGGCGCATCCCGCGGAACCGGATCTCAGCGGAGAAGCCGCCGGAGGGGCGCGTGCGGACGCCGCGGTATCCCCAAGTTTCCCGGCGACGCGGCGGCATGGTGGCACGGTGGCGGCGAGGCGAAAATGAGCGGGGAGAGAGCGGTGGCAAGGCACAGAGCGGTGGAGGGCGTTGGATTTTATAAAGCGCCACGGACGCCAAGGCCAAAACTAGCGCACGGTCGACCGCTTTTTCCGCTGCCGTGATGCTTTCCGACGCTTTCTGCTATCTCTACTCTTCTCTACTATTATATTTACTTTATATTTAGTATTTAATATTTTATCTCTACTTCCTTTACTTTCTACTTTTTTCTATACTTTTTTCTTGCAATATAGGTCATCCGATTTATATCTGACAGATAGGAAGGAAACAAATGAGAATTTTGCAAAATGATACCCATACCCCTCTCCAGATTTGCAAATAAGGTCTTCCCTCGTTCATCCTTTTCTCCCACAAGATAAACTACTCATACAAGTGCATCTTGATGTGGAACCTTGCTAGTTCTAAAAACCTT
Source organism: Aegilops bicornis (assembly GCA_021605145.1). NCBI lineage: Eukaryota > Viridiplantae > Streptophyta > Magnoliopsida > Poales > Poaceae > Aegilops > Aegilops bicornis. Next base: position 826,307,338 of record CM038675.1, on the reverse strand, counting down.
TCCATCATTTGCCACACTACTGGTTGCAGATGAAAAACCTACCGAAGCACAGCGCGATACATGAGCGACACAAAATTACAAGCTGATATTCTGTTGGACAATGGAGGCTATAACCGATTACTTTTACGGGAACAATAGCACCCAGGAAATTTGAAGGGAAGGTATGAACAAAATTTGAACTGCACATGTACTTCTAAGTGATTCAATACACACATTACCCATCGAGGAGGAGAACGATGGTCGCGGCAGCCTCTGTGAGTCATGGTCGGCAACGGGAGTCGGCCTCATTGTCCACGACGGTGGTACTTCTGCGCTTACGCCGGCTTCCGGAATCAGATCCGAGACCGTGGAAGACGATGCCGGGGAAGAGGCTCCGTGTACGACGACGATGGTGGACCGGCTCCAGTGCGGCGTACGAGGTCATCGATGAGGCAGATGCGCTGCAGTGGATGAGTGCGCCGATGTAAAGGGGAGGAGCACGAAGGCTGCGGTGCCGTGGAGAAGTCTATTTTGCGGTGGGGATAGAAAATGGGGAGTATTTAGGTGTACTACTCTGGGTGCCGGGTGGGGTTGGCTGGGTAGGGTGAACCTGGTTACAAAAACAGCCCCTACCAAGCCTCATCCGTAGGCTTGTTCCGAAGGCTATGATGGTAACTTCCCACTGCTCGAATCAGAGTCGCGGGAGATTTTCCCGCCGACCTCAAAATTTTGTGACACTGGACTCTCCGTGTGGCGTGTTGAGTGATTCAACTAAGCAACTAGTGAGTAGTAGTAGTAAACTCTGCATATTAGGTTTGACCGAAGTCAAACTTCCTAAAGTTTGACCAAGTTTATAGAAAAATATAAACATTTACCATAACAAATATGTATGATGTGAAAGTACATTCAATAATGAATCTAATGGTATTTATTTGTTATTGTATATGTTAATACTTTTTGTTATAAGCTTTCGAGAGTTTACAAAACTTGACTTTGACCAATCACTACAAAAAATACACTTCCGTGATGATACGTGTTTGTCACAGAGGTCGCGTTTTTGTCGTGCATATACATCCATGACAAATTTATGATGTAATCAAGATAGTCATACCTGTTGTCGTAGAAGTGTTCCATGACATTACCAAAATTATCATCACGGAAGTGTCCACTTCCATGACAATAAATCGCGCGTCACAGAAGTGCTTTCGTGTGACCGACAGGTGGCATCCACCGTAACAGAATGCCGTTAAGCTACCGGGTCGGGTTTTGGATCCGATAACCCATTAACAACCCCGACCAATGGGGATTTTCCACGTGTAAAATCATCATTGGCTGGAGGAAACACGTGTCGGCTCATTGTTGGGAGAGATGTCATTCACTCATTGGACAGAGGGCGCCTATGATACGTCGACACATGGCACGGCCCAACAGAGGCCCATTCCTGTGAAAAGGCCGACCCGTTTGACTTGTTCAAAAGGTGACAGTCGCCCATGGAAAGCCCTGTTAATGGCCTGTTCGCATATAGCCCATTTACAGCCCGCTAACCCAAGGCCCGTTCGCCTTATCCGAATTAGGCCCAGAGTGTCATCCGGCCATCCATTATGATTCCACCCAGTTTTCACTTCTGGCCCATGTATGGCCCATGACGTCTTTCGGCCCATATGAGGCCCTATGTAACTCTTGGCCTATTAATGGCCCGTGGTGAAACTAGCCCACAATGAACATTGTATCACTTTAGACCCATTAACGGCCCGTGGTGAAACTGGCCCGTAATGAACAGTGTATCACTTTATACCCATGTTATCTTTCGGCCTTGTTAGAGCCCATTTATTCTTGGGCTCATTTCGAGCATTCGTTTACTTACGGTCCGTTACTGTCATTTTCTGCTTGTGGGACAAATTCAGCCCGTGGTTACAGTCGGCCCATTTGTGGTCCGTTAATACATTGGGCCGCTTTTCATAGCTTCACAAATACAGCCTATTAATGATGGCCCGTTATGGTTGGCCCATGAACGGATGATTCCAACTCTAGCCCGTTTACGGCCATAATGCGGCCTGTTATTGGCCCATGTTTGGCCAATCGATCATACGGCCCGTATAAGGCCCATTGATGATACGGTCCGTAGAAGGTCCATTGTTTCTACGGCCCGTAGAAGGCCCAATGTTTCTACGGCCCATAGAAGGCCCACTATTTCTATGGCCCGTAGAAGGCCCACTATTTCTACGGCCCGTAGGAGGCCCATTGTCACTACAGTAAATATTAACCCATGGTTATTGTGGCCTAGTTTTAAAAAATAGGTTATTGCAGCCACTAGAAAACCGCGGAAAAAGAACTGCACTGACTACAAGCAAACAAATAAACAAGACAACAAGGAAATAAATAAGCAAGCAACTTATGCTAGGCTATCACGGCTATTACACATATTACATCCATCAGCATCAAAGTTCACCACCAAAGGTAAATATAGGGAACACAAGAAGATATAAACGCCACAAAGAAACAAGTCCGTAATCAAACCACTTTCAAGAGTTCAAGAAACAATATCCCGGTACCCATAATGTCAGCAAGATGCTTAGCAAGCTTATTGACTTTCTCTTGTTTGGCGCTTAAATCCTCCAAATATTGTCGTTGCACAAGAATGTACGCATCTTTATTCTCGCAGGACTTCCCCACCCTTTGGCTTCTTGGTGCAGACAATGATCGATGCCTTTCAGCTTGTAGCTGAGACTCAAGAAGTCAAGTGATTCAGCAAATGAAGTTCGAAGAGCTTGTGCCAATGGTACTGGCTAGTAACTCGAGCACTACATCAACGCAGGACTGTGGGATTTTCTCACTGTCAACAAGATCGTTTTTATCACCTTTCTTGAAGACCAACATGGTTGTCTCACTATCTTGAACCTTATCTGCATTACTTTCTGTACCATTGCAAAGTGGGGGGCACTTCTCCAATATTCTGTTTGCATACTACAAGAGAAACAAGCAGACACATCACAGGTTTAGCTTGTAGTATACCAAACTCATTTTGGTAAGCCGGTTCAAGAGTAAGGTGGACAGGATAACAGATGAAACAAACATATATCTATGTACTATGGGCAATCAGATTGTCCATATCATTCTAGTTTATGTTCCCTAATCAAGATAGAGACACAGTTCAACTCATATATTTTTAAGACACATAAACATAGACAGAATATAAGTGTGAGAAACTACACAGGATTGGCAGCACTTGTAATGTGCATCACATGAGAACATAACTGTTTATACAACTTAAACCGAAATCAACATAGAGCAAGAAGTTAGAACATCAATCCAGTTAAAGAAATAGGTTTAAAACATACCATTGCTATGCAATTGGAGTTTCAATTGGATCCTTCAAATTCAGAAGTAGTTGGTATGAGTAAATAAAGTGATGCAACAAAGAAAGGAGTATGGACCATAGCTACGAATCTGACACGAGAACAGCTTGTTTCTTCCGCTTTAAACGTGGAGTTTGGGTTAGCTGTGGTGGTCTTCGTGCTTTGGGCAATCGTAGTAGCTTTACAAACTGCTCGTGTGGGGTACTGTGGTGGACATGATGCTTTGTCAACTATAAGTGGGTTACTATCCGCTGGGGTTGCGGTTAGATGGGTTGTAGCTGGTTCTCTGCCCAACGTGTAAGTGTGCAATCTGGAAGAGTCTCGATTATGTGTGGTGGGGCTAGTTTAGGCCAGTACAACCATGGTTCTATCTGCATCGATGGGTAGCACTGTCTTTTGTGAAGAACGGGTTTTTGCTCCCTTAGATACTGCCATCACCGCCTCCAATTCAAATGGCTGATAAACAAGAAAAGAAATTGAACGTACATACATTGTATGATAGACAGATGTGGTAATTCACATATATGTTGTCTAACCAAACAGGACAACATGACACAATTTCACATATATGATGCCTAACTAAACAGGATAGCATGACACAGTTTCAGATATATGATGGATAACTTAACAGGATATAATGGCATAATTCAACATATGATGAGTACCTAAACAGGATGACATGAAAAACTATATGATGTCTTTCTAAAATAGGTTGGGATGAAATAATTCACATACATGTTGTCTCGTGACAGCATGACATAATTCAACATATGATGAGTACCTAAACAGGATGGCATGATATAATTGACATAATTGATTCATATACTAAGCAGCCGGCACTCGCATGTATGATCTCTAAACTAAGCAGATAGAAATCAATATTGTGCATATGATGTCTAAACTAAGCAATGCAAGACACCATATGCATCATATGAGAAATATAAACATTGCAACTTAGAGCATACACCTCGTGGGATATAGGATCGTCATCTGCCTCTCAATCCTCCTCCGAGGAGCTCCTCAGAACCATCGAGATATATGCTTCAACAGTACCATTGCTCGCTCAAGACCTTGTTGTCACTCCAGATTTTTCCATAACCGCTCAAATGGCTGATACACATGAAGAGTAGTTCAATATACATGCATTGTCGACAAATGGAATACGTAATGAAAAAAAAGATGGCATGAGATAATTCACATATATGATGCCTGCTCCATGGCGGTGCATAATTCACATATATGATAACTGGCTGAAAAACATGGCATTGCATAATTCACATATCTGATATAGAAAGCAAACGGGAGGCATTCACACAAAACATGTCTAATCTAAGCAGATGGCATGGCAATGCAAGACACCATATGCATGATATGAGCAATATAACCCAGCCAAGTTAGAGCATGCACCTCGGGGATACGATTGGTCATCTCTCTCAATCCTCCTCCGAGGAGCTATCTCAGAATCAGCAAGAAATCTGCATCGACAGTAGCACCGACCGCTCAGAAGACCTTGTTTTCACTCCAGATTTTCCCATGACCGACTCAAATGGTCGACGACAGAAGAGTAGATGAATGTATAAACATTGTTGACAAATGGAATACATTATGGAAAAAATATGGCACGATACAATTCACATATACGATGATCAAGCTAAATAGGATGGCATTGCATGATTCACGATATGATGCCTAGCTAAAGAAGATGGCATTGCATAATTCCCATATACTCCTCCGTTTTAATATTTGTCTTTTAGAGATTTCAAATGGACTACCACATACGGATGTATATAGACATATTTTAGAGTGTAGATTCACTCATTTTGTTCCGTATGTAGTCACTTGTTGAAATCTCTAAAAGACAAATATTTAGGAATGGTGGGAGTATGATATTGAAACCAAACAGGTGGCATTCACCCAAAGCAAATCTAAACTAAGCTGATGACATATAATATGTATAATGTAAGCAATGCAAGGCGCCATATGCATGATATGACCAACATCAGCATGCCAGGTTAGAGCAAACACCTCAGGTGGTAAACATGCATGGTCGGCTCCTTCTGAATCTCCATCTGAACAGTTATCTTCCTTGGAGCAGCGTCTGCATGACATTATATTCGCACGCAACGGTCTTCTCTTTGTCTCTACATGTTCAGTACGATTATGTACAATATCTGACATGCATAATAAAAAATAGTTAGATTTTGTAAGGCCTAAGGGGTGCATGCAAAATTCAAGACTGATGGTAGCAAACGAGTGGATGGATCGAAAACTAATGATAGCAGGTAGATTATAGCTTCAGTTTCAAAAGATAGACAATGGATCATCTATTGTTTGTTGCCCACCCAACATGAACCACATAGAAGACCCTAGATGAACTAGATAGTAGACAGATACTATTCATTGCTGGCTCGATATGAGACCCATGGGCAATTCAAAACTCAAGATTGAACGATAAAGTAGTAGGTAATAATAACCGATGTATAACGTAAGCAAACACAAAAGACTGCGACCTCTCTTCTGGAACTGTCTAGTCCTCGTGTTCATCTCGTCACCGATGATGGTAATGCAGTTATCGGGCTGCCGACAACGGGAAGATGATCTCGAGGCGGCGAAGAAAGTCTGCAGGGCGATCTCGCTGCAGTGAACGCTTCATCGATGGTGCACCTCGTGTGGGTGGATGACAAGACGGCAGGAGTAGGACATAACACACATAGTTTTCTTTGAGGCCAATCTGAAAATGAAGGAAATCTGTAAGGGCTCCTTAGAATTGGAGGATTCTATAAACGCAGGGACAGGAAAAACACAGGAATAGGATAGGAATGCACATGCAAAACAGAGCATTTGGAAACATAGGATTTCAATCAACCCGGTGTTTGGCTCACATGAATTGGAAGAACAGAGGAATGGAGAAACAAAGTGATGCGACGAGTGTACAACCTCTTTGGCATAGCCTTGTGGACCTCGGCATCATTGGGTTGGACGTGGAGGATGGTGATGATGCCGGTGTGAGTGTCGGAGGCGGGAAGAAGATCCGAGGCCTCCGAAACGGCTCCGAGGGTATCGTCATTGTGATGGACGGTTCCGTCCTTGGAGCAGCTCCGCTAAGGAGTACAGCGATGAGGCTGAAGCATGACAAGACAGACAACTTTAATATGAAGTGGGACCCTAATATCATCTGCAATAGATGATGTAAAATACATCACCAAAAATTCCTAGATGTAAAATGCATCAGCCGCGCCACGGCCGCTCCGACAGATGTCAAGTACTGCTCACTCTAAACTTAATCGAAGAAAATGAACTTCACAAATAAACTGAATTTTACCGTCAAACTGATTGAACTAGTAATGAGCATTGCAATAGACGCTAGGGCGTTCAAGCACTAGTAGAAGAGAAGCAGTGATCTAAATCAGCAGACGCCGAAAGCAGGAACGCACTAGCAGAGAGCAAGTCGTGGCAAGAGCACCGCAAGCGAAAGTGCTAAAGCAGCAACTCCTGTAGCTGCCGGAGGTCGTGGCAGCAAAGAAGCAGCAAGAAGAGAGAGCAAGAGCAAGAGCAGCAGCACGAACGAAAGCAGAATAGCAGCAGCAGCGACGACAAAGAAGAACAGAAAGAGCGAGCGAGAGCCGGAGCAGTCAGAAGCTAGTGTTACAGGGAAGTCGCCACGAGGAAGCAACGACTTGGGGAGAGACGCCATGGATGATGTGGCCGGCGACGGCGCCGTCGATGGAGACGCCATGTCTGCTCGGTATCGAGCACCGACAGCCCCGTGAGATCGAATAAAAGATAAAATGCAGCGGTGAGTGCAGAACCTCCTTGGTGGCGCCGAGTTGGCCTCGGCTTCATCGGAGGAATTGGTGAGGGTGTTGCGGTTCCGGTGGGGCAGGTCAAGACGGCGCTGTGGTGATTGAGGTGGCGCGATAGAAGAGGCGAACATCGGGGCAGCTCGTTGGAGGTGGAGGACGGTGCGGCTGATCCGGCGGGACGACGAGATCAACAACGGATCCTCATCCGGTGCGGTGGATGAGGGACGGCGAGCTGTTTCGGTGGACGACGTAGTCGAGGAAGAGTCTCTGGCTGGGCGGCGGTCGGGAGGCCGACGGAGGAGCGTGTGGTTTCGCGGGTTTTGGCGGCCTCGGTGTACGAATGGGGGGGGGGGGGAAGGGGGAGGGGGGAGCCAAGCTTAGGGACGCGCTTGTCCGAAATGTAGGGTAAGTTACCAGCATAGCCCCACCGGTTTTGACACCACGACGTGGAGCTTCATTTCCGACCGAGGGGAAGAAGGGGGATTTCGCGTGTCTGGGCTGCGGGAGCGATTTCGGATGAGGAGGGAGTTCTCGCGTGCGCCCAAATTTCGGGATAACAAGGCGCGGCGCTGGTTGAAGAAGTGGGAGTTTCAAAGCAGGTGAGACAAAAGATACTCGAGCTTGAAAATTTTGGGATAACAAGGTGCGGATTCCTTGTTCGGCAGGACAAACTTAACATGTAAAAAAAATCATACAAGACACAAGAGAGTCATGTCCCCTTTTACTATATTGCTATAGATGCCATTGAAAAAACTACAAGAAAAATATAAAAAAAGATCGGGAGAACAAGATTACCCTGCACAGTACCAAATCGATTCACACTTCCCTCAACAACAACAAAAAACAAATCAATTCCCACCAAAGAAAGAGTAATGTCCCTTTTTATATGATTAGAGATGCCATGATCTCGAATTTCAATTTTTGAATCCACGTTATGTTGAATTCGAATATATCATTAGGTGACCTTGCGGTTTATAATTGATGTAGTCGTACATTTTGATCTTCCATCATATATGAACATTTTACTCCACCATGTGAACATATATATTCTCGCTTACCATATGGACTAAATTTGAATCAATTTTCCTTATTTGAATACGATTGTTGTCAAGTTATACAATAATTTAAATATTATCTTGATAACAAAAAGACATGCATATAGCAGTAATCATATTTCACTATGAACTACATGTACCATACGCTCTCCAATTCAAATATTTGTATCCATTTTATGTTGAATTCAAATCATAGTACATTATTGGTCTAGGTAGCGATATGTACGGGATAATCTAAACCCTGTTTTCATACGTATAATTTTTGGCTAAATTGGGACAAGTTTTGGTATAAGCCTCTTGCAAAACCGGAGATTCTCTCAACAAGCCTCGTGGTTCCGAGAGGGAACGTGTCACCTTTGTGTGCGAAATGATATACGCTGCCTCCCCCCTGATTTTATTTACAGAGGCAACATAGAACTATATGAGTGCTTTGTTAAATTTTGGAATTATTTCGGGTTCATTTGGCCTTAATTGAGTTTCTGGACTTTTAATGTGCATAATCTAAATATGAATTGCATGCACATGCTCCGGTGCACCAAAGTGGGTTGAAAAATCACATGTGTGTCCTTGGTTGAATTTCTAGGTCCCACGGAAGAAATGAGAATGAAATTCAAACATCTCAAGGCCATGACTCTGCCGAGAACATCGAGAAACTTAGATTTTAAATTCATGTAAATCCAAAACTCGGCTGGAAATCATGAAACTTGGCATGGTGTCATGTCATGGCACTAACATGTTGTGACAAAAATTGGGCCGATTTGGAAGCTCGTGGTTCTAAGAGGGAACGTGCCACCTTTGAGTGTGAAACGATATACGCTGCCCCCCGCCCTTGAGTTTCTTAACAAAGGCAACATAGAACTACATTAGTGCCATGTTAAATTTTGGAATTATTCCAGGTTCGTTTCTCGTTTTTTATACATTAATTGAGTTTCTGGTCATTTAATGTGCATAAGTCAAATTTGAACTACAAGCACATGCTCTCGTGTACCAAAGTTGGCTGAAAAATCACATTTGTGTCCTCGGGTGAATTTCTAGGTCCCATGCAAGAAATGCGAATAAAATTAAAACATCTGGGCATCATGGCTCGGCCGAGAACATTGAGAAACTTGGTTTTAAAATTTCTTGTAAATCCAAAACACGTCTGAAAATCATGAAACTTGGCATGGATGTCATGTCATGGTACTACCATGTTGTGGTAAAAAAAATGGGCGAATAGGAACAGATTTTGGTATAAGCTTCTTGCAAACCGAAGCTTCTCTCAAGAAGGCTTGTGGTTCTGAGAGGGAACGTGTCACCTTTGAGTGCGAAGTTTATTTACAAAGGCAACATAGAACTACATGAGTGCCCTGTTAAATTTTGGAATTATTCCGGCTTCGTTTGGCCTTATTTACACATTAATTGAGTTTTTGGTCATTTAATGTGCATAATTCAAATTTGAACTACAAGCACGTGCTCTCGTGCATCAAAGTTGGTTGAAAAATCACATTTGTGTCCTCGGGTGAATTTCTACTCCCATGCAAAAAATGAGAATAAGATTCAAACATCTCGGCATCGTGGCTCGGTCGAGAACATTGAGAAACTTGGTTTTAAAATAATGAAACTTGGCATAGTGTCATGTCATGGTAGTACCATGCCGTGGTAAAAAAATTGGCCGAATAGGAACAAATTTTGTATAAGCTTCTTGCAAATCGGAGCTTCTCTCAAGAAGGCTCGTGGTTCTCGGAGGGAACGTATCACCTTTGTGTGCATAATTCAAATTTGAAATACAAGCACAAGTGCCAGTGCACCAAAGTTGGTTGAAAAATCACATGTGCGTCCTCGGGTAAATTTCTAGGTTCCATGCAAGAAATGGGAATGAAATTCAAAATTCTGGGCGTCGTGGCTGGGTTGGAAACATTGAGAAACTTAGTTTTTTAATTCCTGTAAATCCAAAACACGCATGAAAATAATGAAACTTGGCTTGGTGCCATGACATGGCACCAACATGCTGTGGTAAATTTGCAGTCGGATTTGCGAAGGCGCACACATTAACAATCAACAAAGTCATTTTGGAACAAGTGCTGTCACGTTACAATCGGAAACACAAGTATTATTGAAACCGTAGGCATTCTACTTACTAGTACCATTTAAGTGCCGCCACGAGTCCCCATTTTTTATTAGCTAGGAGGCGCCATGCAGGGTAGCTATTTGAGTACGAGAGGCGTGCGATCAGACCCCTGCACGTGCTTATCGAGAGGACATCCCTTTGACCTCCATCTGCCGTCCACCTCTCTCCCAAGGTCTCCATTAATAGCGCCCGAGCCTCTGTTTAATGGCGTGGCTATGTCTCACTCGACTGAGATTTAAGAGAGAGAAAAGAAAATCTGAAAGCACGAATCTTGATGTAAGATCCGACAGACCTATAGCATCTACTGCGACTTATAGCAAGACTGATGAATATATAAGGACGATTTTTATTTTTTTTGATCAAAGAAGGTCTTGCCCCTTCCTATTTTCATTACTGAAAGCAACCAAAATTCACAAGAAGTTCAGCACAACTCCAGCCTAACACGAAGGACTAAAAGCTACGTACCAGATTGAAATCGCAACATCCCAAGAGGCCAACAAAGGCCAAACATCCGCGCTAGAACCCAACAAATCACAACCGATGACACAATCCACATCCTAAACCGATTATTACATCAAAAGAAACCAGGAAAATGAAGGAAGCCCAGCAGCAACTAGAAGAACAGCAACGCCAGGGTCGCCACAGCAAGAGTTTTCTTCATTCCAGCCTCGCAACATTGATCTTCCACAGAAAGATAAGGACGATTAATTGTCTTACATAATTAGAAATATATTGAAAAATGCCACATGCAGCTGGGCCCGAAATACATAAGGGCAAAAGAAGAAGGAAGACAAGGATCTGGCTCGCTGATCTCTACTTTCTTGATGCGTTGTCGCAGGCCATGGAACTAGTCTCCATGGCGAGTGGCGATGAGCTCTTTCGTGTCCTCAAGACGCTGCTTGAGAACATCCAGGGATTCCTCCACCAGCATTTGGTGCTCATTGCGGAGCATGTCATTCTCGTCCATAAGTTTCTTGATGATGACGCCGATCCTCTTCAACAAGGCACTGGTCTCCTCCTGCTGGTCTGCACTTCGGATGATCTTCTCCCTCAGCAGGTCGCGCTCGGCCCGGAGCCTCTCATTGCCCTCCCTTAGTTGCCGGATGACGCCGGTAGCCTGCTCAAATGAGGCTATCACGTCATCCTGCAACCTCGCCAAGCCGGAGATCTGATCCATCTAGCTATGGACGATCGCATGCATGCGCTTGTAACAGTCGTCGCCTAACCGCGAGAAATTTTCCCAGGCCGCCGCGGCGCGGCGGGACATCTCTGCTGCATTCGTGGCATGGCGGGACATCTCTACGGCTTCCGCGGTGCGGCCGGACCAGTCTACTGCATCGACAGCGCGGCGGGACCTCCGTGTTGCTTCAGCGGCATGGGGGGACCTCTGTGCTGCTACTTCCGCGCGGCGGGACATGTCGGCTGCTCTCGTAGCGAGGCGGGACATCTCTCGTGCTTCCGCTTCCATGCTCGCCTCTCCCTGGTGGCAATCTCGACCTGTAACTCACGCTGGCCATGGCGCATTTAAGGGAAAGATGCTGAATGACTTGTTTGTTTTTGTGGATGAGGAGTTGAGGAGGAATGTGCAGTAATCTTGGCATACTAGTATTTATAACCGAGTACTAATACTCTCCTGAGTGGGAAACCGTTTAGGTTGTGATCGGTGTGAACAGGTTTGAAATTCAATATAGCGTGGTACTAATACGTTCCTAAGTGGGAAACCGTTTAGGTTGTGATCGGTGTGAACAGGTTTGCAATTCAATATAGCGTGGAATAATTTGGAATGTGACGAGACGCTAGCTCAAATTTTATTGACGGTTCTAGTTTCGAAGTGCGGCACTATTCCCGGATGGAGTACTTCTTTTTCTACTCCCTCCTTTCCGGTTTTATAGGGCTTATCTCAAAATTTTAGTTTTTCCATTTTATAAGGCTCAATTTGGTTGTTCCCCAACACATGTTCAAGGAGCATTAAATCATTGCATGCAAGTATTAAGAGAAAATTGACCAATGCATGTACTTTATGCATGCATGCATTGCAATTAATGCATTGATAAACATAATTTTTTGAGAAAAACTAGAGCATTAATTAGGTGCTTTTGCAAACTACAAAAAATATTCCACCACTCACCATAAACCGGAAAGGAGGGAGTACTGCTGTGTACGTGCAATAACTAGCACCGTCGTATACATATCTTATGGTTAATGGGGCGTTCGACAGGAATAGCCGCGTGGCGAGCTCCGAGCTAGTCCTTTTTTTACGCATTAAACCTATCTCTCGGGACTTCTCGCACGCACCATCGTGCCACCCACAAAACTTGTACTCTGAGTTTAGTAGCACGTTATACAGGAAGAGAAGAGGTGCACGACGCACTTGTCCTCTCACACATGCGCCTGTTTTTCTCGAAAAGGAGGATGATGACCCCGGCCTCGTGCATCTGGGAGTCACACACGCATCTGTAGCTACGAATTGTAGTGTTCTCAACCATCCGATTGGCTCTATCATGGATGTACCTATATACTAAAACATGTCTAGATACATCTATATTTTGACAAATGGAAGGCATGTATTGTGGAACGGAGGAGTGCTTGTCATCAAAATGGATAAAAGGGACGTATCTAGAACTAAAATACGCCTACATACATCTTTATCCATTTTGATGACAAGTAGTACTTCTTACCCAAAGGAACTTTATATTCAATGTACACAAAATATCCGCTCGATCGTTGGAAATTACTGATCTGATGTCGAAGTAATTGCTGCATCGCCACCAAAACCCACCATTTCTTAAGCTAAAGTAGACCAAGGTAATCCCTATATTAGCATATTACTAAGATAAACAGAAGGCACCGTCGAAACATTTAGGACGTGAGCTTGTCAATCTGAATGTGGAGGGACACAAGCTTAGCCCCGGCCAGCAGCTTCGGCGGAACTATCAAGAAGATCAGCTCCACGCGTCGACATCGCCGATCCTTGCTGCTTGTCACCTCCATTTCCACCTTGACGGCGCCGGTCGTGCCTTTTGCCTCCCGCGGGCCGTTCGCCCATAGCTTGGCCAAGTAGTGCGGCGTTGGGGACGCCGCTCGATGCAGATGACCGACACGGCGATAGGCGCGCCGATGTCAAGCATGCCGCCGACCAAGAAAATCGCGGGGCGGTCCTCCTCCGCGAACAACAAGAGTCGTGGCTCCGACAGTGGCACTTGCAGCTGGAGCACCTTGCCGTACTGGATCCTGTGCACGGGCATGGGATGCGCGGTGCTGATGTGGTGGTAGAGCCGCAGCGGGCCTTCGTAGCTGGCTGCACGGGCATGGGGCATTTGCGGTGGCGAGCGGACACACACTCTGGAGTCGGGCGAAGCTTGTGGTATGTGACGAGAGCCCACAGCCTTCGTGCGGGCACTCCACCCTCACCGATGAAAGGACGGTGTCCACCGCCGTGTTCCGACGCTGAAGCCACCGCCAGCTGCACTTCTGGCACTGCCGCTGGTTCCCGGGGCGCAGGCCAGGTGCCCTCCCTTGCACTGCAGAAATCAATCCAACAACACATCAATCAAGAAACATGCACCTTGCTCAATCAGCCGAACGGACGAGGTGTATTCGAACCTCATACACTGGATGCGTCAAGGGGCAGAGGCACAAGGGGCAGTGGAGCAGGTGAGGTCCATCGACACCTTAGAGAGCTCCATCGTCGGGTCCTGTTCCTGTTCGGTCTACATGATCTCGCCCTCCTCGTGCACAACCATCTCTCGACTTGGGCCAGGGTATTACAAAGCTTACCGTCACATATTTTATACTCCCTCCATTCCTAAATGTACTCCCTCCGTTCGGAATTAATTGTCTCGGAAATGGATGTATCTAGAACTAAAATACGTCTAGATACATTCATTTTCGCGACAAGTAAGGCTGGCCATAGTGGGAGTAACATAAGTAGTATCATGCACTTGGGACTCGCAAACATGCTTATGTGGCAGGCAATTAAAGAAGAGAGAGATGGTTATAGTAACATAGGTAGATACTGTGACATAATAAATATGGTGCTACTATGTGTCATGCATGGAAATAAATGGGACCATCTATGATACTACTAATCTATGATACTATGCACTATAGAGGTATTAGAACATGGACTAGTAACGTATGCATGTTACTAGTCTAAGTTACTCCCCACTATGACCAGCCTAATTCCGAACGGAGGGAGTAAGTCTTTCTAGAGATTTCACTAGGTGGACTACATACGGAGCAATATTAATGAATCCACACTTAAAATGCATCTATATACATCCGTATGTAATTCATAATGGAATCCCTACAAAGACTTATAATTTAGGAACAGAGGGAGTACTACTTCAAGGTGCATTAAATCAACACATGCAAGTACTATCAAAAGAAGAGTCACTGCATGCATGCATGCGTTGTAATTAATGCATCGGTAAACGCAAATTATTGAAATATATCGAGTGCAGTGCTTTGATGTGTCGCATTAACTCATACATCAACGAGAAGTTTGATTATCCTCTCCCTCGCGGACTTAACTGCACCTCCCTTTGGTTGTATGACAGGTTGGCCACACACCCGTCGGGCCCACCTGTCATACACGCAAACACAGGAGCGTCCCTCCCTCGACCATGAGCGTCGTGGCTCGCAAGAATAGGAGAAGCTTTCGCTACACGCTCTCCCTCCCGCACGCGGTGGACATGCAGCAGTTCAATCGGTGTCAGATGGCCGAGCGTCATCAGAGTACTCCTCCAGTGCAGTAGTACACCATCATTGTTCGACTTCCCAAAGAGGCGAAGAGCCAAGCGTAGCCCGGACGCTCGTGTGGCAGTTTCATGTGTAGAGTAGTCTAGATAGTGTGTACCGTGCCTGTAAGCTTAAAATCGTTGGGGTCGGCTCCATGCTATGTGGCCGTCTCGATGTTTTTTTAAATTAAAATAGTCTTCTGGCCCTACGAGTCACCCTGGTGATTGTAGTTTGCACGCTCATCTGGTCAAGACAGGAATATATATTTTAATTTGTTTTTTTAAAAGGGGGGACACCCCGGCCTTTACATCAGAATGATGCTTACGGCCACATATATTTTAATTTGTGGTGGGTAAATGTTAGAGGTTGCAGCAAATATATTGTACACTGCGGGTCTTTCAACCAAGTTTAGAGGCAAGCATGTGGGGCCAGTGCTATGATATGTCGCGTCAACTCGTAGATCGAGGAGAAGCTTGATTTTACTACATGCCTTCTCCCTCGCCCATGCACGCTGTTGCTCGCAAATGAGGACAGGCTTTTGCTTAGTAGTACTTCTACAACAAGCTATCTGTCCCGCTCGCGGTGGACGGACATGCAGCAGTGGATTCGACACTGTAGAAGCAGTAGTAGTAACATCATTGTTCGTCTTCTCGAAGAGGCGAAGAGCCAAGCGCAAATCGAACGTTGCATTTGCGAACATTGGAGCACGCATATAGCCAAGTTCTTGCATGAGACAAAATTGCTATGTGAGCCCACTATTGTACTAGTAATGCATAACTACTTGCTAGTATAGCCTCAGTAAACCGTAAAGGAGTATTTTTCCTTCTAGAGATTTCAATAAGTGACTAGACTACACCGAGACGGAGTACATATGGAGCAAAATGAGTGAATGTGCACCGTAAATAAATACGCATTTCAGTTCCATCGTTTTCCTCTCCGAGGTGCACAATATTGAGTATACTGACTAGTCTCTTTTTGACACACATTTATGTTGTTTTTTTTTGACACAGTACAGACGCAAGCGCTCATATACACGCGCATACACTCACCCCTATGAACACACACACGCACGACACTATCATCTTGAAATTTACGAAGTCACCATAGGCACCTCGTCGTCGACGGGTCCATAGGTGCTTGAATGCCAAGGAGGAAGAGGGTAGCGGTTCCCGAGACGTTGAACGGTCAATGATGCATCCTCAATTACATGTAGAGGGGATTAATTGGAGAAGCAGACTAGAGCTAGCACGACGTGAATGCAACAGAGTTTGGACTGTCAAATAATAAAGGCGCCCCACCACGCCAATCCATCTACTTCCAAGTCTCTACGACACTGCTCACTCCAATCCAAGACCAAGTGACCAGAAGCCACAAGCACCTATGGAGGCGATGGACGCGAGCGGCAGTCGGCTGTGCCAAATCATCCAAGGCGCCGGCCTGCGGCCCCGCACCGCACAGCGTTTCCAGATGGTGCTGGCGACCGCAGGCATCGTAGCCCTCGCCGACGCCGGCTTCGCCTCTCGCATGGACGACATGATGGTCAACTCCATCCGCAAGTTCACCGCCGTCAAGAAGCCGCTGCGGACGACCTTTTGCTGTATCGCTTCCAAACTGCGCCCAGGCTCCTCATTGCCTGCCACCCTCATCGGCCTCCATGGTGATGAACTCTTTCAAGCCCTGGTGGCCCTGCAGGTGCCGGAGGTCGCGACGAAGAATGTGCACCCGAGGTCATGCTCGCGGCGCAGTGCCTCGCCATGCAAGAAACCGCCGACCTGCACATCCACGTCTACGAGGAAATCATCTACATAGGCCACTACAAAGCAAGCGAGGACAGAAAGACGTTGGCCTTCTTCCAGCGGCTAGAATCTTTGGACGCCATTGTTCAGAAGCACGTCGACCTGGCCACGAAAGCCGCTGCTACTTAGGCGCCGTTCGGTGGGCCGGCGCCCTGAGTCGAGGAGGTGGACGTCGTCGATGGATGCATCTCTTCTTCTTGCCTCATGTAACCAGCACTGCATCGCCTCGTGGCCTTAATGTTTTATTAGTATAGTACTCCCACCGTTCCCAAATATAAGTTTTTCTAACGATTCCAGCAAGTGACTACTACATACGGAGCAAAATGAGTGAATCTACACTCTAAACTATGTCTTCATACATCTGTATGTTGTATTCCATTTGAACTAGTATCTAAAAAGGCTTATATTTATGAACGGAGGGAGTATATGGCATTTTTTATTCTAGTCGTAACGTTTTCACTGTGAGGTGGGGCCGCAGTTGAGCAAACCCACCCCACCCACCGGGCGTCGGCCGAGTTTAGAATTAGAAGAGAGAAACGAGGGAGGAGAGCTAGCTGTAGCACGGACGCTGTTGTCAGATGGGACTCGTGTTTATAGAATAGGAGTACTGAGCACTCGTGCCTCTTTTTTTTTAGGGAAAAATTAGTCGTATGTCTAGTACCACTAGTTGGGTGCGTGCGACCTATAGCTGTCATCACTTTAGGTCTCCTTTTCGAACCGCGGCTACGCTTCATAGTACATATTTTTTCACGCATTTATCCTCCTATATGCACTCCTAGGCTATTTCCACGTGCTCCCATTCGCCGACATGTGGGACATAGAGCATCTGGGTCGTAGTGCATGCATGACTCGGAGCATATGCCGGGGTACTTTACATTTCAGACCTCACAAATTACATGCAAACCCCCCGCAGAAGAATAAATAAATCAATGAATTACTACATGAAACCGGATTATTTTCGTGGAAACCGGAGCATGCTCATTAAATTTTGGACATAACACGTTTATAAAAAATTACCGAACCTAAACCAGTCTAAGGGCCTCTTTGATTTTTCCCGAAAAATAGGGCCTCTTTGATTCGCACGATACTGAAAACACAGGAATGGGGAAAGTATGATGGCGATGAACCGAGACGAAGAGAACTCTAGCTCAGTTAGAGGTTAGAGTTAGATTCTAACCCTGAACTAACTCTAAACCAAAGAGGTGTATGGATGGCAGGGTTAGATTGACAATAAATGCTCTATCTCAATCATTTGACTACTTTGGACCCTATTTTTAGTCGACTAAAATAAGTCCCTTGGATCCAAGCACCCTCTTGGTGTGGCCGGCTCTTCTGTGGCCTCCTCCCGCTCACAATTGACATAAACGAACGATATATACAAATCAAGCATGCAAAACATGATAATTTTTACTTTGTCCATACAAATGAGATATCCCACTTAAACATACAAGTCGTCAATCAAGCTTCACAAAATAAAAAAAAACACTTCATGAAACAAAGAATGGGCTAACTCATCACGAAAGTCGTTCATGATAGGGAGGGAGCCCGGAGCCCCTTACGCACCGAGGGAGGAGCTCGCCATCGTCACTCTGGAGGAAGGCTCTGTAGAGCCCAAGCCCCGGGAACCCCTCCGACGCTGGCCCTTGCGAGTTGAGGTCGACACTGGCATGGGTAGCAGGCCCGCTTGCCGCTGACAGGGAACTTAATCTTTGGGCCTCTAGAAATAATGAAAGCATGTAACTAAAATACCTAGAAAGGTGAAATGAATCTTTGGGCCTGTAGAAATAATGCAAGCCTGAAACTGAAATACCTACAAAGTTGAACTGAATCTTTGGGCCTTTAGAAATAATGCAAGCCTGAAACTCAAATACCTAGAAAGGTGAACTGAATCTTTGGGCCTCTAGAAACAATGCAAGCCTGAAATTGAAATACCTAGAAAGGTGAACTGAATCTTTGGGCCTCTACAAATAATGCAAGCCTGAAACTGAAATACCTAGAAAGGTGACCTGAATCTTTGGGCCTCTAGAAAGATTTATTACCTCCTCAAGCAGCATCAAACAATTCCATGCGTGCACCACAAATCTATAGCAAGTTTGATCAGGATCTACTTTTCCAAATCAGAATTAGCGCTAGAGCAAGCAAGATCAATGATATGGCCGTGAGACGTAGAAGGAACGAACAAAATCACCACTCTCGCGGCCTCCCCGGTAGATGCGCAGCCACAAGCATTTACAGAGGGAGAAAACGACCGTGAAGGGGGAGCGGGCGACCTTCAAGGTCGGAGGGAGAGGGCGACCGGAGTAGGGCGGCAGAGGCCGAAAGGAGAGGGCGGCCGGAGGAGAGAGAGGGCAAGCGGCGCTTGGGTGGGCGGCCCTATGGGGAACAGAGAGGAGTCGTGCGAGAGGGGGGGAAGCGATCTGGTGCGGGCAGGTGAGATTTTTTTAGGGGAGCGATCTGGTGCAGGCAGGTGAGATTTTTTTAGTTTTCTTTTAGTGGGCCCGAGGATAACTAACCCAATTAGAACCTCTCCACCGGGCTAGTTTTTTTAGCTGGGTTAGAGCAAACTAGCTCAAATTAACCACTCTTGTTTCGATAATTTGAGGCTATTTCAACCCAAACTAGCTCCAACTCAGGGATCCAAACAAAGAGGAGTGTTACTGTACATGCTACAGTGTGGACCGTAGCACATTGTTTTTTATGGCCATATCACCACATTGTTTTCTACTGCTGGTTCACTGGGCTACCGTGGTTCGCACGGCTGGTTCACTGGGCTGCCGTGGTTCGCACTCCTCCGACCTGAGTAGTACTCCCTCCGTTCCTAAATATATTTCTTCATATATATTTCACTGTGGACCACATACTGATGTATATAGATGCATTTTATGTGTAGATTCACTCATTTTTCTCCGTATGTGGTCCAGAGTGAAATCTCTCCAAAGACTTATATTTAGGAACGGAGGGAGTAGTATATATACTACATCATTCTTTGCTCCTTCTTACTACTCCGACATGTGGGAGAGTCAGCATCCGGGTCGACGTGTCATGCACTAGATTAGAGCGCGGAACGGAAGGGGGGCATCACCCCGGTCGGAGCGCCAAGAATTCATGACTGTAGTGAGTGGTCATATCACAAGTCTTCCCAGCAGAATGGCCACAAATCGCACAGCCCCACTCGCTCACCCTCCTCGCCTCTCTGTCAAACCGCCTACCCTAAAACTGCCGCGCGTACTGCCCGGGAAAAGCCCCGCCCTCAACTTTTAACTACGCGAAAATAGTTCGAGATTGTTTGTTCTATATAAACACAGTACTTACTGTATGTTTATTCACCTGTGGGGTTGTTCAATGAATGGAGGGGCGGGGAGCACAAGTGAATAATACTACCTTCTGTCTGGTTTATTGGTCCCCATTGTATTTTGTGCCAAATTTTGACCATAGATTAAACTAAGAAAATGTTCACGCATATCACCAAACATTATATTTTTCAAAACTATGTTCAAATACGAATCCAATGAGATAATTTTTCTTGACATGCATTAACATTTTGTTAGTTAAATCTTTAGTCAAAATTTGGCACAAACTATAAAAGGGACCTATAAACTAGGACGGAGGTAGTACTGTAGTAGTAAATAGGAGTCGTAGAGTAGTCACCTGAAATAGAGAGTTTCTTTTCTTTAATGCCACGTACACAAATTGAAACGCTTGTTGTGGAGAGAAAAAAGATAATCACTCCACTATATATGGACGCAGGGGCCTGAGCGCTTGCTTTACTAGGGTTGCTCTCTTGATTCTCTCATCCTCCCCAGATATAAACAAGACAGCGGTAGCGACATTTTCTCTCTGCTCACCGCTGGTCACAGATCCGGTCGGATCCCTTCGGCCGGTGTGTGTAGAGGACTAAAAGGTGCATCGTTCACGCGGTCATCACCGCCGAGGGAGGAAACCCACAGCTGCCGGAGGGGCCCGATCCTCTACCCCTGCCGTTCTCTCCGACACAGCCACTGGCTCGAGGTCCTCCGACCCTTCTTCCTCCCCGCCGTATTGTCCGCAGATCCGACCTGCTGCTGCCGACATCCCGGCGACCCTCAGGTATAAGTTTTTCGAAAGCGGCCTTGCTCTACTGCCCCAGCTCCCCACGTGTCTGCATGTGCATCTTTTTCTACTCCCATCAGCTCTTCCGGAGCCACCTAAATTTTTAGTATTATTAGAGGTAAAGCTACTTCATGCATTCGAATCTTGGGCTTTGTTCAAACAACGAAGAAAGGGGGGAAAGTTGTAGCATGAATCTAGGACTTGATTCAAAGAGGAAATAATATGGTAAAAGTAGTAGAGACCAGATACCCAACCGGTCTCTTGGTTGAAAAGGGAAATAATGGGAAAACGCAGTACGAACTGGATAAGGAACAGATCTATTATTGGTTGAAAAAAGGATAGACAGTGGCGGCTGGTGGACAAGTCAACAGAGTATGCCCAGGATTAGATTTGCTGCCATCACATAGTAAATGGTCTCCAGTATTAGATTTGCTGCCCTCACATAGTAAAAGGTCCCATGATTAGATTTGCTGCCCTCACATAGTAAAAAGTCTCAGGAATAGATTTGCTGCCCTCACATAGTAAAAAGTCTCAGGATTAGATTTGCTGCCCTCACATGGAAGTTCGTCGACCCAAGCTCCTGCTGCGTGTTTGAGATCACGCAACAGCCGAGGTTTTATCCCTTTGAGAATGAGGCCGTTTGCACGTTCTGCTTGTCCATTCGACTGAGGATGAGCCATTGAAGCATAGTCGACCCGCGTGCCTTGAGAGGCGCAGAAGGCTTTGAACTTGTCATTATCGAAGTTTGACCCATTGTCGGTGATGATGCTATGCGGAACTCCATATCTGAATATCAACTCTCTGATGAAACTGATAGCAGTGCATGCATCGAGGTTCTTGATGGGCTTGGCTTCGATCCACTTGGTGAACTTGTCGATCGCTACTAGCAAATGGGTGAAACCACTTCGCCAGTTCTCAACGGTCCAATCATGTCCAGTCCCCAAACAAATGAAGGGCCAAACGAGTGGAATGGTCTTCAAGGCTGAGGCTGGCTTGTGCGACATGTTGGAATAGAACTGCATCCTTCACACTTGTCGACTATTTCTTTTGCCATTTCATTTGCTTTCGGCCAAGAAAATCCCGCCGGTATGCTTTAGCCACAATGGTCCGAGAGGACGATGATGGCCACAGGTTCCCGAGTGGATATCATCAAGAATTATCGACCTTCTTCTCGGCGTGATACACTTCTCGCCTACTCGCCAGCGCTTTGTCTGCATAATTGTCCCTTGATCACCAGAAGGCCTTGGATCGACGGACGATCTGTCGAGCCTCTTCTTCATTCTCTGGGAGCTCTTTCCTTAGGATATATGCGATGTACGGCATCAGACAAATGGGAGTGATGACCACAACTTCCATAATCAGGTCGACCACGGCTGGGACCTCAACTTCACCGGGTCATTGGCACTCTTTGCTGCGGGCTTCTTCGTGAAAGGATCCTCCTGCACCGATGGAGCATGAATGTGTTCCAAAATACATTACCGGAATGGCTTCCCTCTTGGACCCTATCTTCGCCAAATCATCCGCAGCTTGATTTTTTAGTCGGGTATATGATGAAGCTCTAACCCTCGAATTTCTTCTCCAAATTTCTCACTGCATTACAATAACTCTGTCATAGCCGGGCTTCGACATCCCACTCCTTCATCACTTGATTAACAACCAGATCCGAGTCGCCATAGACCATAAGGCTATTTAACGCCGAAAGTGAAATGGCCATGCGCAACCCATACAGAGTGCTTCATATTCTCGCTTCGTTGTTGGAAGAATCAAAGTGAATCGAGAACATACTTTAGCCTATCTCCTCGGGGGGAAACCAATACAACCCCTGCACTAGAACCGTTCAGCATCTTGGAACCATCGAAAAACATAGTCCAGTGTTCCGAGTGAACTTGGGTCGGAAGTTGCTGTTCAGTCCACTTGTCGAGGAAATCTGCTATTGCTTGGGACTTGATGGCTTTCTTTGCCTCGAATTTGATATCAAGGGGAAGGAGTTCAATCGCCCATTTTGCCACTCGACCAGTTGCATCTCTGTTATGAAGAATTTCCGACAAAGGGCGTCACGACGATCGTAATGGAATGATCAGAGAAATAATGAGCAACCTTCTTCGTGGTCATATAGATCCCATAAACAAGCTTCCGATAGTGAGGGTATCTTTGCTTTGATGGGGTCGATTACTTGAAAGATAATAAACTGGGCGTTGAACTTTGAAGGTTTTTCCTTCTTCTTCCCGCTCGACCGTAAGTACGGTACTGACGACTTGTCCAGTGGCTGCAATGTAAAGCAGCAAGGCTCCTTGCTGATTGGAGCACCAAGCACCGGCTGGGTGGAGAGCAGAGCTTTGAGCTCTACAAACGCTGCATCAGCTTCTAGAGTCCACTTGAACTTGTCTGACTTCTTCATCAGTTGGTAAATAGGCAATGCCTTTTCACCGAGGCGAGAGATGAATCGACCAAGCGCCAAGCATCCAAGAAGTTTCGGACATCGCACACACGCGACAGGCGCTTCATTCGGAGTATGGTGCCAACCTTTTCTAGGTTAGTATCGATTCCTCGCTCGGAAACGAGAAAACCGAGTAACTTTCCACCAGGAACTCCAAATGTACACTTTGATGGATTAAGCTTGATATCATACCTCCTGAGATTGGCAAATGTTTCAGCAAGGTCACCAACAGGTCGGAACCCTTTCGTGACTTGACCACTATATCATCCATGTATGCTTCCACATTCCGACTGATTTGAGTGAGCAAACACTTTTGAATCATCCTCATGAATGTGGCTCCGGCATTCTTGAGACCGAATGGCATGGTGACATAACAGAAGCACCCGAATGGAGTGATGAATGCTGCTTTAATCTCATCAGGTCCATACAGACGGATCTGATGGTACCCGGAATAGGCGCCTAAAAAGACAACCTCTCGCATCCCGCAGTTGAGTCGACTATTTGGTCGATGCGAGGAAGAGGGAAATGATCTTTCGGGCAGGCCCGATTGATATGCTTGAAATCGATGCACATGCGCAACGACTTGTCCTTCTTGGGGACCATGACAATGTTGGCGAGCCACTCGGAGTGGTAGATCTCTCGGATGAACTCTGCTGCTAAGAGCCGAGCCACATCCTCGCCAATGGCCTTTCTCTTCTGGACGGCGGACCGCCGAAAATACTCTTTAACTGGTTTGAATTTTGGGTCGACTCGTAGGCGATGCTCAGCCAGCCCCCTGGGAACACCCGCATGTCGTGAGCTTCCATGCAAAGATGTCCCAGTTCTCACGGAGGAACCGGGTGAGCGCATCTTCCTATTTTGAGTCGAGTGTTGTTGAGATGTTAGTCGGAGCAGCATCGGGATCACCGGGTGAATGTGAACCTGTTTCGCCTCGCCATTGATCGAATGTCGACTCCGTGGCGGGCTTCTTAGCTCGCAACAAATCACTCGGATCCTCGGTTTTCGATACTCTTGTAGCTCTACCATCGCCAACCGAGCATCGGCGATATTAGAGCCTTTCGAAGCACTCTTCCGCTTTCTTCCGATTGCCCGTGATGTGATCACGCCCTTGGGACCAGGCATCTTCAGTTTAAGATACACGTAACATGGTCGGGCCATGAAACGTGCATAAGCTGGTCTCCTGCATAGCGTGATAAGCGCTCGAAATCCACGACCTCAAAGGTCAACTTTTCTTTCCGGAAATGCTTTGAATCACCAAAACTACATCAAAAGCAATTTGGCCGAGTGACTCAGCCTTCTTTCCGTGAATGACTCCGTGGAAGCTCATGTTATCGGTAATCGAGTCCGACATCGTAATGCCCATCCCTTTCAACGCCTCCAGATAATATATTCAAACAACTACCACCATCCATCAGACTTTGGTCACCGAGTGCCTTCGACAACCGGGTCGACCACCAATGCTTGCCTCCTGTGGTGGCAATGTGCGCCGAAAGTGATCAGACTGGTCGAATGTGATGGCGGTCTGGGACCATTTCAGATAATTGGGAGTCGCCGGAGCAACCAAGTTCACTTCCCGATTGATAACCTTCAATCGACTTTTGCTTTCAACGTCAGCAAAAATCATCAGGGTGGAATTGACCGGGATATCCACCATCATCGTCCTCTCTATCCTCAACTTTGTCTGCCTCCTTATCCTTATCCTTGGGCTGTTTCCTTGGAACTGCTGAATCAAGAGCCGACCTTTGTCGAGTGGTATGTTTCGGGTAAATGAGTTTACCCTCTTCATCTTTCTTTGTATGAATATGACATGGTAAATCCAACACGCCGTTCCCATCCTGGTCTTTCACCTTCTTAGGGTTCCAAGGACCCTTGGGTTTCCCCTTGAACTTTCCCCGGGTCACCGCCAAGGCCTCTCCGGAGCCGCTTAGCTCGACTTTAACTTCGCTCCGACTGGAATTTCCTCCGCCGGTCTCATTGGCGGCCGATTTATATTTACCACTCGAGCCGACCTCTTCTTCACCATTTGCATACTTGGTGGCAATCTCCATCATCCGACTCGTGGTCATATCTCCGGTTCGACCAAATTTCAAACTCAATTCTCTTCGTTCTTGACACCTTCCTTGAAGGCACAGATCGCCTGGTGATCGATACATTCTCGATCGTGGTGGTGCAAAGTGATCCATCTCTGGATGTAATCTCTCAAGGTTTCACTCGACTTTTGCACGCATCGATCGCAACTCACAAACCTGCTGGTCGCTTGCAAGTTCCTTCAAATGTCTCGACAAACACTCGGCAAGATCTTCCCAAGTGTAAATACTCATTGGGTGCTAATCGATTCAACCACGCCTCGCTGAACCCTCCAACATAAGAGGTAAATGCTTCATGGCTACCTCATCGTTGCCACCGCCGATCTGAACCGCCACTCGGTAATCTTCAAGCCAAGTGTCGGGGCTTGGATTCTCCAAAGGAACTTGTTGACTCCGATCGCCAACCCTGAAGTTGGGAGGAATCATCGCGCCCCGATGGCTCTGCTGAAACACTCGTCCCGAGACATGAACTCTACCGCTGGAAGGAACATCTCTATCATGGCCGTCTCGGTGAGCTCTCGCTCCTGTCGACCAAACC
The DNA here is from genome assembly GCA_021605145.1 of Aegilops bicornis. Classification (NCBI taxonomy): domain Eukaryota; kingdom Viridiplantae; phylum Streptophyta; class Magnoliopsida; order Poales; family Poaceae; genus Aegilops; species Aegilops bicornis. The sequence continues at coordinate 826,281,351 of CM038675.1, read as the reverse complement.
TTGAACGATAATGGATCTCGTGATCAAAGCCTGGTTCCTCGGGTCGACCGAACTCTTCGCCAAAGACTGCTTTTGGCGTCTGTCGTCCTTCCCGCCGAGGGGCGATGATCCACCCCTTGGGGAGGAGTGGGCACTGACGTCGATCGTTGCGATCGAATCGGTGCTCATACTGCTCGCGCCCTTGTATTGATCATCACGCCGCCCCCACGTTCCTCACGCCGGGGCGATCTTGGACTATGGGCCGATCGAATGAATTCGCAGCGACGGATCGGTTGTGAACCCTGTTCCGCGATCGATACAACTGAGTTTTGATCTCACACCCGGAGCAAATCCCTGATTTGCTGCAAACCTCTACCTGCCTCCGATCGAAGGCTGAATTGATTCTCGCTATACGGGCGGCAGCTACTAAATTCTGAATCGGAGTTCGATATACCTGGGTTGGCGGTTGAAAGAGTCAAGCGCCGATCGGATTCTGGAACCCTCGGTCGCGTACGCTCGTCGAGTACTCGCTAAAGATTCTCCAGTCGAGTGCGCTCAGCCAGGTTGGCCAAGCGCGCATCCTCCAAGGCGCGAGCCTCGGGGGTTTCTCCAACGATAGGAGTGTCAAGTGCATCCATGTTCCGACGACGAAGCTCCTCCCTCTGGAAGGAAGTGAGGGGCTCGGGCAAGTACTCTTCATGGGCTTGCACCGGATCGCCTCCACCGCCACCTTCGTTGGTGCGGGTGAATCCAGGGGGACTGCATGGTCCATCGACCATCAGAACCTCTGCTGTCGGGTCACTGCTATCGCATTCAGACGCGGTCTCTACGGAGCCAGTCGAACAGGCCGTAGAGAGATTCGTCGGGCTCGATCGCCGCGACTTGGGGGATGGCCGACTGGCGAGCCACCGCATGCCTCACCCACCGCTGAAGTCTCGACCGACCGGAACGCTTGCGCCGATGGGAGACTGGGAGTGAAGATAACAGCAGAGCCGACCCATACTGGGTCGACGGTTGCCGCAGGAGGACGCCGCGGACACACACGCGAAAGTGCGTCGCCCCGCGGATGGGGAGCGCGTCCACGTCGAGTGGAGCCTCCTGAAGCCAAGCGGAGTCGTCGGCGATGAACGTGAGCGCACCGAGACGGATCTCGTGGCTGTCGACCAGAACTCAACCTGAAACCATGATGCCGGAGATCGAGAGAATCCCAAATTCTCCAACAATTCGCTAGAACACCTGCCCCACGGTGGGCGCCGGGCGTCGTGGTTCTAAGTCTGACAGTAGAATGGGGGGTAGGTATGGAGAGGCAAGATCCTAGCTATGGAGTAGTTGTATACGCAAGGGATTTACGAGTTCAGGCCCTTCTCGGAGGAAGTAATAGCCCCACGCCTCGGAGCCCGGAGGCGGTCGATCGGATTATATGCGTATGTGTTACAGGTGCGAACCCCTCTACCGTGGAGGGGTGGCTTATATAGAGTGCGCCAGACCCCAGCCAGCCCACGTAGTAGAGGGTTTAAGGTGCGTTAAAGCTAGGCGTTCATCGTAACGCCTTACATAAAGTGTCATTAAGGTCATAAAGACTATTTAACTACAGACCGCTTTGGACACCGAGTGGCTCTTGGACTCTTGGTGGTCGAGTGGGTCTTCATAGTCGAGTGTCTTTGAATCTGCCGAGTGGAAGCCTACCAGTCGATCGAGGGTTGCTTCTCTTGTGAATGTTCTTGTGGAGGGTACCTTTGGGCAGGTCTATGACCCTACCCCAGGTACATGACTTCATCACCGGGCAAACCCAACATTTGACCAAAGACATGATTCGGAGCTGATGCATATAAGGCCTAACTCGAGACGCCGAACACTCCCTAAGGTATTCGGTCTTTATAGAAATGGGCAGAATAATGCCCTAAGCCCCTGGTGTCCAGGTACGCGCAAAAATTCTGGTGCGGATGATGCCAAAACGCCAGCCTCCTCCTTCGTTATAGTAAGAAACCGGGGGATGTATATCTACAAGAGACAGTAAAAAAGGTTTACGCATGGTCTTAATCTGAAAAGAATCCTTGCAATGGGTCCCTCATCGCACGTCTACCGTGTCTCCGCGCAGCCGTATCCTGGACGGGTGTAGTATGTTGTTCATCTGTAAAAGACAGGAACTTAGTTGAAAAGAAAAAAGATCGTGCGAAAAATGTACTTTATATTAAATAAACAGAGTACAGTTTGGAAGGTGAATAAAATTGAGCTTTATTGTCTCTTGTTGTACATGGATGCAGCCCCTTGTACGGGGGTATGCCATAGTAGGCGCCGGACTCGTCTAGCCGTGTCCGGGTCCGAATGACCTATTCAGTGCTTTGATTAGCGGAGCCGGATAGGTGTGGGGCTGTCAAGGCAGTCTCACGTTCTTCCGTGCTCGAGTAACACTTAATACTCCTTTAATGAGATGATGCCGCGTGGACCGGCATTTTAAGTGTAAGAGATGCATAATGCGGTATTGCGTTAAAGCGGGCGAAAGCTTCGCGCCCCAATAGTGCTTCATAGCTACTTTCGAATGGGGCGATGTGGAAAGTTAACTTTTCGCGGCGGAAGTTGTCGGATGAGCCGAACACAACTTCTAGCAGTAGGAAGCCCGTACAATGGGCATACAGGCCTGGCATTACCCCTTTGAAGGAGGTGTTGCTATGGCGAAGTTTGGTTGGGTCTATCCCCATTCTCATGGATTGTGTCCTCGATATATCGTGTTTATGTCACCGCCGCCATCCATGAGGACTTGTGTAAATTGGAATCCGTCGATTATAGGATCCAATATCAAGGCAGTCCATCCTCGCTCCGGATACTTTCGTAATAGTCCCGATGGTCGAAGGTGATTGGTTTTGACAACCAGTGTTGGTACTCCGCTAGAAGTTTGTGCGGCGCGCATCTTAATGGGCGCCGCTCTGTTTTTCCATTTTATCACGTGAAGTGAGTTTACTGTTTTAACCTCTTGTGGGAAATTCTTTTGTTTTCCGGTGCTCTGCATGTGGGGTACGTCATCGTCTTCGCTTGGTGTGTCGAGCCCCTTGTGTTTGGCATTGAGTCTGCCGGACTGCTTGAAGACCCAACAATCTCTATGGGTATGGTTTGCAGGCTTCCCGGGAGTACTGTGGATTTGGCATATCTTGTCCAAGATTTTGTTTAAGTTGGATAGCTCATCGCTATTGTCCTTAAGGGGCAGTTTTTGATTGTTCTGCCGTGAGCTTTTGAATCCGGGCGTTGATCGCCGCTCTTTGGACCGTTCCTCTTAATCCGGCGCTGGTCCTTGCTGCGTCGTGGTTTTCCGTTTCCGTCCCTTACTTCGGATGTACTTGGATCGCTGGTACTGCATCTTGCCAGCCAACTATACTCTCCCGCGCAAAAGCGAGTCATGAGGCTTGTCAATGCAGCCATGGTTCTCGGCTTCTCCTGGCCGAGGTGTCTGGCGAGCCATTCGTCTCGGACGTTGTGTTTTAAAGCTTCTAAGGCTTCAAGGCCCGCATACCGACTATTTGGTTCTTTTTGGTGAGGAACCTGTTCGCAATTTATGGGCTGATTCTCCGGGTTGTTGAGTTATATGACTTAAATCGTCGTGCATCCGGAGGACGGACATAAGTCCTCAAAATTTGCCCGAAAAGCATTCTCGAGCTCTTCCCAACTTCAAATGGTATTTTCAGGGAGGCTTTTGAGCCAATGCCGGGCTGGCCCTTTGAGCTTGAGGGGTAAATATTTTATGGTGTGGAGATCATCTCCTCTAGCCATGTGTATGTGGAGGATGTAATCCTCAATCCAGACTCCAGGGTCTGTTGTTCCGTCATATGCCTCTATGTTTACGGGTTTGAATCCCGCTGGGAATTCGTGATCCAGCACCTCGTCGGTGAAACACAGGGGGTGTGCGGCACCCCTATATTTGGGTGTGCCGTGATGTTCGGTTATTTGGCGTGTTGCATTGCTTTGAAGAGCTTGCTTTCTCGGCCCATAGATGGACCTAACTGGGCCATCCTTTTGATGTGAATCCTTATGCGGATCGCGTATCAGCTTGTGTGCGGCGCCATTTGCCGCTCTCTGCTTGCTATGGGGTCGTCCATCCGACCGGGTGGCTTTCTTGCTTTTTGATTGTGGGGGCTCTACGGCCTCCTCATCAAATTCGGGCAGTAGTTTTCTCTTTGGGTAGCTCTTTGTTCGGCGAGTGTCACCGTATTTGTCTGCGGTGTTGAATACTTTGCTCCATCTGATTTTGAGTGCATCTTCTGCTGTTTTGAGCTTCTGCTTCTGCTTTTTCAGGCTACGCGTAGTGGCGACGAGCCTTTTGTGGAGGTTCTTCTGCTCCAACAATTTGTCCGGCGTGAGATCGTCCGGACTGTTATCTTCGCCGGGGACGGATTGTTTATCCGAGTTGTCCTGTTCGGACGGTTGCTCGAGAGCATGTTCGTCGTCCACCGGTCCGCCCTGCTCTATGGCTGGGTCATCGTAGAGGCGAGACTTTGTGCGGCGTTTACGTTGCCGTTTTGACTGCTTTTCGAGGGATTTACCCTTCGTAGCGTCCCGTTGTTCCTCGTCGTCACTTCCTTTAGGTGTATCCACCATGTATACATCATGGGATGAGGTGGTTTTCCAGCATCCTATAGGTGCTGGTTCATGGTTGTCTCCTACATCGTCGTCCATACCGTCGATGTCTTCGGAGTCGAAGTCGAGCACGTCGTGTAAGCTTTCGGCAGTGGCTACAAAGTGGGTGGTGGGTGGGCGTTGAATTTCTTCGTCGTCTGCATCCCAACCTTCCTGACCGTAGTCCGGCCAGGGCTCTCCTGATAAAGAGGGAGACTTTAGTGATTTCAAGATGTCGCCGAAGGGCGAAAAGTGAAAAGATGTTCTGCGGCAGTGAACTCCATGACCTGCGCCAATCGGATTCGATCGGGCGGGGCGCGGAGGGTTCGAGTCCGGAGAGGAGACCGCACCTTGGAGTCACGGTCTTCGCAAAGGACAGGGATGGAGTTCGGCTCAATCGCCGTTGAGATCGTAGCCCCCGAGGCGGTGTCCAACCACTCGTCCTCGATCGGGGGAGTTGGCTCCGAGCTAAGGGTCGGAGCGGACGCTGGTGCGGCCTCCAGGGCACTGTCCGGCGGCAGAGCTAGATCGTTCCCATCGAGACAGTGCGGCGCGCTTGGCTATGGCTCGAATTTGTCGAAGATCAAGTCTCCGCGGACATCGGCCGTATAGTTCAAGCTTCCAAATCTGACCTGATGGCCAGGGGCATAGATTTCGATCTGCTCCAGATGGCTGCTTAATTGCCCGCAGCGCAAAGCCGCCGAATCTGAAGATCTGTCCGGGAGAAAAGTCTCACCCTGGACTGTGTCGTTGCCGATGATCGAAGGAGCCATCGGGCCTATAGGTGACGGCATACGCAGGAACTCTCAATGAAAGCACCAATGTCGGTGTCAAAACCGCGGATCTCGGTAGGGGGTACCGAATCGTGCGTCTAGGCGGATGGTAACAGGAGACAAGGGACACGATGTTTTTACCCAGGTTCGGGCCCTCTCGATGGAGGTAATACCCTACTCCTGCTTGATTAATATTGATGATATGGGTAGTACAAGAGTAGATCTACCACGAGATCACGGAGGCTAAACCCTAGAAGCTAGCCTATGGTATGATTGTTGTTTGTCCTACGGACTAAAACCCTCTGATTTATATAGACACCGGATAGGGTTAGGGTTACACAAAGTCGGTTACAATGGTAGGAGATCTACATATCCGTATCGCCAAGCTTGCCTTCCATGCCAAGGAAAGTCCCATCCGGACACGGGACGAAGTCTTCAATCTTGTATCTTCATAGTCTTGGACTCCGGCCGTGATGATAGTTCGGCTATCCGGACACCCCCTAGTCCAGGACTCCTTCACCAGATCTCTTTAAGTGAAGGTGCGGTACTGCTAATATCAGTGTAACTCTCAAAGGCGATACAGCTCCCCGCATTTCCTTGCTATTCTTATAGGATTCAAGTGGACAGGCCACTAGAAATCCTATTCCTATGTTTACAAGATCCTACGAATCAAAGAGGCTCAAAGTGTCCATCACAACCGACCGTATAGACCTCTACACTGCAAATGTACCTGCTCATCTTTAGTACAAGGAACATACTATACTACTAGCATACTCCCTCAGTTCCAAAATATAAGTCCTGGTACAGATTTCCACTATGGATCACATACAGATGTATCCAGATACATTTTAGAGTGTAGATTCACTCATTTTGCTCCATATGTAGTCCATGGTGGAATCTATACAAAGACTTGTATTTAGGAACGAAGAGAGTACATATTAAAGAAGAACGGGAGAGGAACATGGTAAAGAAGAGCAAGCAGATTTTGGATAATAAAATGTTGGTTGCGCAGTGCCCACAGATGATGACCCAGAGCGCATTAAGAATTCAACTCCAAGCTGTCTCTCGACCATTTCAGGCGGTTGGATGAAGATCCTACCTCTCCTAGCCCTTCTTCTTCCTCATCTCCGATTCTTCCCATACAGAACACCGCACGGGCCGCCGGCCGGACCACCGGCCCCCACCGCCTGTGTTCCTCCATCACCCCACCACCCACCCACGCCCCAACCCCCACCCGCGTCGAGTTTTCTTCATTCGGCGAGGCCCCACAACCACCTGAGCCCCTTCGATTGCACCGGCAAACTCCGGCGAGCTCTGAAAAATCGACTGACCCAATTTTGAAAATTAGTCTACTGTGATTTAACTAGTGTGGAATATAAAAGGGGAAAACCATAAGCATTGGGAGTATAGTGTTGAGCGTCCCATGGCGGATCTGATGGTGCAAACCGGACAAAGGCAACTTTGCAACCAAGACAAGAAATCAGAGTAAAGCAGTGGCGACCTATTTTCTTGCTGCGATAAATAAGTTGAGCAGATACGAAAGAGTACCGCCTCTGGTGCGGCGCCGTGTACGCATCTGTTGAGATTTTGACGGTGCTGCAGTAGCGATGGTTGTCGGCGGTGTGGAAGCAGATCTAGGAGGGTAAACGGTGGCGGCGGTGCGTGGTGGATGAGACGGTCGTAGGAACGGCACCGGCAAGGTGGACGACGGTGGGAATGAAGCGAGAGGACGGGATGCAAGGATCCCAGTCCGAAGGCGTGGATGAGAGAGCTCGATCTCTTGTAACGGACGGCAGCGTCGGAGTATAAGCTCCGGCATGGTGGAGGAGGATAGCGGTGGATGGGGTGGCAGACGGCGGCGGACGGAGGAGGGTGCGGGGGAGAGGGTGTTTTGGCGCCCACGGAGTACGAATGGGGAAAATGGAGGTAGAGAGGAAGGGGGGAACCATGTATTCAAGGCGCGCTTGTCTCAAATGCGATGAAATTTACAAACTTAGCCCCCATTTCAAATTTCTACTACATCACAGCAACATTAGTCGGTTGGGGATAGGACGGTAATCTCGCATACACCGAATATTTGCTGACGAGAGTTTGTTTTTGGCGCCCACCGTGTATGAATATGAATCGGGACGGAGTCGATTTCGGCCGAGGACACACTGTGTTTTGGCGCCCACCGTGTATGAATCCGGGTGAGAGGCGGTTACGTCACGTTTGGGTGAAATTACAAACCTACCCCTATCGAAACCTATAGAAATCCAGCAGATAGGCTTTGCGTGGCAGGGATAGGCAGTAGTGATTTCCATCTCGCAGATTTTGGTTTCGGGCGGTTACTGCGACTTTCCCCGCTTCGTTCAAATTTTGCAGAGTGCACGTTTACCGTGCCAACTCAATTCGAATCCCGTTTGTATTCTATTTTTTCGGGCGGGATCCATTTTCAATTGGAATTACATTCTATATACATCATTTTTATATATATACTTTCAAAAGCACAACAAAGAATTCTGCTCCTTTATATGTATAATATGATTTACAAATACAACGATCTCGAAATCTTAAGGTTGAATTCAAAAAAATTTAACCAAATTATGTTCTACTAAAATGTATGGATCAATAATACCTACATATTAAATAACATAGATGTGCGTGAATTCATATGAGTATGCATGTTTGATAGATCAATTTTGGTTCGAGTATGGATTACATGTATCATCATCTCGAATTCAAATATTTGAATCCCTTTTGTTCACTCCTTTCACGCCCATCTCTCTCGCATGCATGCTCCTTCGTAGCTATCACTCTCTTTTCTCCATCTCACCAAGACACTCACTTCATGTTTCTCCTATCCTCATAAACATGGTCTCTCGACGCCTCCCTTGAGAAGTCTCACACTCTCCCTATCATTATACATTACACAGTTTTCATTATCTCTCACGTCTCTCTGTTCTCTGGTACTCGGTACCTAAGCTTTCTTTTTCACCGCCACACACAGTCTCCACTCGTCTTTCACTTTGTCTATCTCTCTATGGGATTCTCTCACACACCCTATATGTCTCTACATATGACTCATACCACTAAAATTATGCTCTCTCTCTCTCTCTCTCTCCTGTAGACACAACATTTGTTGCCTTCTCCTTTTCGTCTCCATCCCAGACTGACATTATTCATTTCTTTATCGATCAGACAACCCCGACTACCGTCTCCTCTCTCTCTCACACAGACACACAGACACAACTCCTGCTTCCACTCCCCTTCCCGACTACCGTCTCTCTCACTCTCACAAACAAAACTCTCGCGTTCGCATCCCGACTCGTACTTCTCTCACAAACATTTATCGACTAGCTAGCCTCTAGATAGGTTTATACACCCGCACACTCGTGCTTCCACCATCGCATACATGTCTCTCTCCTGCTCCTTGTATATATGTAGATTTTTCTTCCCTTCTCGAGACACGCCCTCTCGATCGTGCACACACGCACTATCGCCTCATTTTAAGCTGATACCTATCGCACACACACTCCTTGTGTCTTTGTCACACATGCACTCCGTCCTCCTCCACTCTCCTCTCTCTCACACACACATGGGCTTTTTGCAACAAGTAGCAAGATGCCCATGCGTTGTACGGAACATCAAGATGCATTTGTATGAGTAGTTTATCTTGCGGGGGAAAGGATGAACAAGGGAAGGCCTTATTTGCAAATGTGGATAGGGGTGTGGGTATCTTTTTGCAAAATTGCCATAGTTTCCTTCCTATCCGTCAGATATAGATCGGACGGCCTATATTGCAGGATGGCAGGCACACGATCATCACCGACAATGCTTTTTTATAAGAGTAGGGATAAAAAATAGAGTTGGTGATGATGGTGGGCCTGCCATCCTGCAATGTAGGTCGTCTGATTTATATCTGACGGATTGGAAGGAAAATATGGCAATTTACCCGCACTCTTCACCACATTTGCAGATAAGGCCTTACCTCGTTCATCCTTTTCTCCCACAAGATCGTGATGTTCCGTGCAACGCACGGGCATCTTGCTAGTAAGAGTAGAAATTAGACATATACCACTTCTCGAATCTTGAAACCAACAACATTCCTCCCTTATCTCATCAAAAACTCCAATGGAATATATTTTGAGTGAAACATAACATATTTTTAGTGATATACATATTTCAAAACTAGACTTTTTTTCTATCAAATCGGTGAATATGTAATAATCTACTTTGATCGTGTGGCAATGCATTGGCACATTGCTAGTAGTTATTATAATTTTTTGGACACCAGACAAACGGTGGAGTACATATACGAAGAGAAGAGGCACACACACGCAGTCGGCCTCTCGCTGTCTCGCACACATGAGTGTTATGTAAAGGCGATGTTAACAAATAAACCCTAAAACCCTAGGTGCACAATTGCTGCATTCGCGGGTACCGGGTACGTGGTGGAGCACCTTTGTAGGAATAGTCAGCTCGCGTGATAATTTGATCCGTAGGAGTTGATGGTCAGGACCACAGGTGAACGACTTGGAGCGCGGTGGCTCGCCAGTTGCCACAGATCGAGTAGCCACGTTTAAAATATCGTTTTTCTAGCGGGGTTAAGAGTTCCGATTTTCAATGGCGCGTTATAAGTAGTAAGTAGTTTTCAGAACGATTGGTATGGAGCGAAAATGGAATTCATAGTACTACGTACCTCCTTGGCGTATGGTTGTATGGTTTTTTTTGCGATGGAGGTTGTATGGGTTTATGTTGCGAGATGTTGAACCTAGTAGTTCTAGGGCAAATACTATGGTTTAGATTTAGATGCTGGTTTTCAGTAATGAAAATCGGAAGGGGAAACCCTTCTTTGATTAAAAAAATACTACCTCCATTCTGCTTTACTAGTCCCCATCGTACTTTGGGTCAAAGTTTATCCACGAATTTTACTTGTAAAATGTGAATGGAAAATGATATTTTGTTATACCCAAACAAAAAAGGACTCGAGGGAGTGACTGCTCTGACACGGACGCGACCTCTCATAGCGCAGGCATTGAGCCGGCGCGCCAGCCAAGAGGGCTGCACTCGCTGTAGGCCCGGCTGAGCACGCCTCTTCGCCACTTGCAACCAACTTAAGACTACCCCTCCTGCCTTCATTGAATCCGCGCGTGTGCCGGCAACACGTCCTTCCACGAGCCGGCAGGCATTTTAGAACACAAAAAATGACTAAAATATAATTAATTTACACATGGTCTTGACTTGTTGTGCTCGCACTGGTAGCTGGAACTAGTAGAGGTTTTTCTTTATATATAACTCTCCTCACATTTTCTTTGGCTTTCAAATGAATCATGGTTGTGGACATTATGTATGAAATGTGCAGATATCTGTGAACATGAGTTTGATGTGGAAGTTGAACTTGGAATGTCAGGCTTGCGCGTGAACTATACCATGTCCAATGCTTCGTTCATTATTGTATGGAAAGTATTTGCTGTTATTACATGACCCTAAGAAAACATTTTGTGACACTTCAGTAGATGCACGGACATCACAACTAGCATGCTAAGTGGATTTTCATTTGAAACTTTCTATTATGAAGGAAATTTTGTATTGACAACAGTTTTAGATAGCAGGAGACGCCTAGCCTGCTCTGCCTCTGCTAGCTTATTTCTGGCTTCTTCCATCTCTTCTTTGGCTTGGGTGAAGAGAGCATCCGATTGCTCTTTTCGCTTCTTCAGGAACTCAGCTACATCCTCAAGTGCTGCTGCACGCTTTCTTTCAGCCTTTACTAATGCCACGAGGACACGAACAGTGGCGACTCCACCGGCTTGTGTGTAATCCAGCATCATCTGGGAATTTGCACCTTGTGTCTAATCCAGCATCATTAGGGAACTGGAACCTTGTGTGTAATCCAGCCTCATTTTGGAAACATGATCTCGAGGTTGACCATACTTCCCTCCTTGCAGGAACTGCATCCTGACATGAAGTTACTTCTTTTTTAGATCAATACTCAGAGCAACCTAGATCCATTTAGTAGAAGCCAGATAAACAGAACTCGGAGAAGTTAATTCAAAAGGAAAAAGTATATATAAACAGACTACAAGGTGAGAACACCCACTTCCTACATCAAGCTAAGAATGAAAGCATTAGGATGATTAAGACTCTTCTTATTACACATCGAAGAACACCACGCTTAAGAGAAACATAAACTACAACATATACACATCGAAGAACACGAGGCTACACGAAAGTAATTGAAAGGGTGTTACTTACCAAAGCTCGCTTTCTGAGGTTCGGTGCAGCTCCTCTTTAACTTGCCATGCTCCTTGAAGATGTCCCGAATATCCCGTGTTTGGTCTTCATTGCTCCTCTGCATGTTCGCACTCGTGGTTTTAAAATCTCAACATGGCAAGAAAATATACTACTAGTAATACTCACGCATCTTGTGGGCAACATTAAAGCACTCGTCTGCCATGTTAGAGCATCTCCAACAGAAGCGCAATGCGCTTTAAAAAGCGTTCTAAAGGCTGAGATCGAGAAGTTGATAGAGTAGAGGATAGTTCTCAGCATAGATAGATAAAAAAGATAATTCAACTACTCCTCGTCATCCGACTCCTCCTCGGTGATGTCCTCCTCCGATGTCTGACTGTAGGCGTGAAGATACCGATCGTCGTCGGATTCCCAAGGCGACGTTGCTCCTAGCCTCATGTTGAATTGAGCGTCCGATTTTCGCCTACGCTTGTCCTCGCGATAGGCGGCTCGCTCCGCCCTCCTCTTATCCCTCTCTGCCCTCCATTGCGAGTAGAACTCGCGCTCGTTGATGATGTCCTGTGGGAAGTGTTGGTGCCACAACGCCATGGCTTCCTCGTCCATCTCGGCGATGCCAAGACGGTGCTCCCGCCTCCGGTTGTCGCGACGATCTTCGTCGGTGCTAAGCCGCGGCAGAGGCGCTGAAGCTCTGCGCCCGCTCAGCGTCGGCACGTTGGGGAAGTTCAGTGTTCTATGAGGCCACCGGAGGTGCCACGCCAGCGCCGGACGCTGCTGGGCGGCCTTGTTGGCGGTGTCAAAATTGCCAAGGCCGAGGCGCATCCCGCGAACCGGATCTCAGCGGAGAAGCCGCCGAGGGCGCGGCGACGCCGCGGTATCCCCAAGTTTCCCGGCGACGCGGCGGCATGGTGGCACGGTGGCGGCGAGGCGAAAATGAGCGGGGAGAGAGCGGTGGCAAGGCACAGAGCGGTGGAGGGCGTTGGATTTTATAAAGCGCGCCGGACGCCGCGCGCCAAAACTAGCGCACGGCCGACCGCTTTTTCCCGCGCGCGCGTGATGCTTTCCCGACGTTTCTGCTATCTCTACTCTCTTCTCTACTATTATATTTACTTTATATTTAGTATTTAATATTTTATCTCTACTTCCTTTACTTTCTACTTTTTTTCTATACTTTTTTTCTTGCAATATAGGCCGTCCGATTTATATCTGACAGATAGGAAGGAAACAAATGAGAATTTTGCAAAATGATACCCATACCCCTCTCCAGATTTGCAAATAAGGCCTTCCCTCGTTCATCCTTTTCTCCCACAAGATAAACAACTCATACAAATGCATCTTGATGCGGCACCTTGCTAGTTCTAAAAACCTTTCCATCATTTGCCACACTACTGGTTGCAGATGAAAAACCTACCCAAGCACTGCGCGATACATGAGCGACACAAAATTACAAGCTGATATTCTATTGGACAATGGAGGCTATAACCAATTACTTTTACGGGAACAATAGCACCCAGGAAATTCGAAGGGAAGGTATGAACAAAATTTGAACTGCACATGTACTTCTAAGTGATTCAATACACACATTACCCATCGAGGAGGAGAACGATGGTCGCGGCAGCCTCTGTGAGTCATGGTCGGCAACGGGAGTCAGTTCATTGTCCACGACGGTGGTACTTCTGCGCTTGGCGTCGGCTTCCGGGAATCAGATCCGAGACCGTGGAATACGATGCCGGGGAAGAGGCTCCGTGTACGACGACGATGGTGGACCGGCTCCAGTGCGGCGTACGAGGTCATCGATGAGGAAGATGCGCTGCAGTGGATGAGTGCGCCGATGTAAAGGGGAGGAGCACGAAGGCTGTGGTGCCGTGGAGAAGTCTATTTTGCGGTGGGGATAGAAAATGGGGAGTATTTAGGTGTACTACTCTGGGTGCCGGGGTGGGGTTGGCTGGATAGGGTGAACCTGAAGTTACAAAAACAGCCCCCTACCAAGCCTCATCCGTAGGCTTGTTCCGAAGGCTATGATGGTAACTTCCCACTGCTCGAATCAGAGTCGCGGGAGATTTTCCCGCCGACCTCAAAATTTTGTGACACTGGACTCCCCGTGTGGCGTGTTGAGTGATTCAACTAAGGAACTAGCGAGTAGTAGTAGTAAACTCTGCATATTAGGTTTGACCGAAGTCAAACTTCCTAAAGTTTGACCAAGTTTATAGAAAAATATAAACATTTACCATAACAAATATGTATGATGTGAAAGTACATTCAATAATGAATCTAATGGTATTTATTTGTTATTGTATATGTTAATACTTTTTTGTTATAAGCTTTCTGAGAGTTTACAAAACTTGACTTTGACCAATCACTACAAAAAAATACACTTCCGTGATGATACGTGTTTGTCACAGTAGGTCGCGTTTTTTGTCGTGCATATACATCCATGACAAATTTATGACAGAATCAAGATAGTCATACTGTCTTTGTCGTAGAAGTGTTCCATGACATTACCAAAATTATCATCACGGAAGTGTCCACTTCCATGACGATAAATTGCGCGTCACAGAAGTGCTTTTGTCAAGGGTGACCGACACGTGGCATCCACCGTAACGGAATGCCGTTAAGCTATCGGGTCGGGTTTTGGATCCGATAACCCATTAACAGCCCTGACCAATGGGGATTTTCCACGTGTAAAATCATCATTGGCTGGAGGAAACACGTGTCGGCTCATTGTTGGGAGAGATGTCATTCACTCATTGGACAGAAGGCGCCTATGATACGTCGACACGTGGCACGGCCCAACAGAGGCCCATTCCTATGAAAAGGCCGACCCGTTTGACTTGTTCAAAAGGTGACAGGCCGGCCCATGGAAAGCCTGTTAATGGCCTGTTCGCATATAGCCCATTTACAGCCCACTAACCCAAGGCCCGTTACGCCCTATCCGAATTAGGCCCAGTAGTGTCATCTGGGCCATCCAATATGATTCCAGCCCGTTTTCACTTCTGGCCCATGTATGGCCCATGACGTCTTTCGGCCCATATGAGGCCCTATGTAACTCTTGGCCTATTAATGGCCCGTGGTGAAACTGGCCCACAATGAACATTGTATCACTTTAGACCCATTAACGGCCCGTGGTGAAACTGGCCCGTAATGAACAGTGTATCACTTTATACCCGTTAAGGGCCCGTTATTCAGTTGGGCCGTTTCCAGCTCATGTTATCTTTCGGCCTTGTTAGAGCCCATTTATTCTTGGGCTCATTTCGAGCATTCGTTTACTTACGGTCCGTTACTGTCATTTTCTACTTGTGGGACAAATTCAGCCCGTGGTTACAGTCGGCCCATTTGTGGTCCGTTAATACATTGGGCCGTTTTCATAGCTTCGTCAAATACAGCCTATTAATGATGGCCCGTTATGGTTGGCCCATGAACGGATGATTCCAACTCTAGCCCGTTTACGGCCATAATGCGGCCTGTTATTGGCCCATGTTTCATTAATCGATCATACGGCCCGTATAAGGCCCATTGATGATACGGTCCGTAGAAGGTCCATTGTTTCTACGGCCCGTAGAAGGCCCAATGTTTCTACGGCCCGTAGAAGGCCCACTATTTCTATGGCCCGTAGAAGGCCCACTATTTCTACGGCCCGTAGGAGGCCCATTGTCACTAGAGTAAATATTAACCCATGGTTATTGTGGCCTAGTTTTAAAAAATAGGTTATTGCAGCCACTAGAAAACCGCGGAAAAAGAACTGCACTGACTACAAGCAAACAAATAAACAAGACAACAAGGAAATAAATAAGCAAGCAACTTATGCTAGGCTATCACGGCTATTACACATATTACATCCATCAGCATCAAAGTTCACCACCAAGGTAAATATAGGGAACACAAGAAGATATAAACGCCATACAAAGAAACAAGTCCAGAACTGAAACCACTTTAAGAGTTCAAGAAACAATATCCTGGGTACCCATAATGCTGGCAAGATGCTTAGCAAGCTTATTGACTTTCTCTTGTTTGGCGCTTAAATCCTCCAGCGCTTGCTGTTGCACAAGAATGTACGCATCTTTATTCTGCAGGGACTTCCCCAGTCCTTTGGCTTCTTGGTGCAGCACAGCTGACTGATGCCTTTCAGCTTGTAGCTGAGACTGAAGAAGCCGAAGTGATTCAGGCAGCGAGTTCGAAGAGCTTGTGCCAACGGTACTGGCTAGTAACTCGAACACTACATCAACGCAGGACTGTGGGATTTTCTCACTGTCTACAAGATCGTTTTTATCACCTTTCTTGAAGACCAACATGGTTGTCTCACTATCTTGAACCTTATCTGCATTACTTTCTGTACCATTGCAAAGTGGGGGGCACTTCTCCAATATTCTGTTTGCATACTACAAGAGAAACAAGCAGACACATCACAGGTTTAGCTTGTAGTATACCAAACTCATTTTGGTAAACCGGTTCAGTAGTAAGGTGGACAGGATAACAGCATGAAACAAACATATATCTATGTACTATGGGCAATCAGATTGTCCATATCATTCTAGTTTATGTTCCCTAATCAAGATAGAGACACAGTTCAACTCATATATTTTTAAGACACAACAACATAGACAGAATATAAGTGTGAGAAACTACACAGCATTGGCAGCACTTGTAATGTGCATCACATGAGAACATAACTGTTTATACAACTTAAACCGAAATCAACATAGAGCAAGAAGTTAGAACATCAATCCAGTTAAAGAAATAGGTTTAAAACATACCTGTTGCGCAATTGGAGTTTCAATTGGATCCTTCAAATTCAGAAGTAGTTGGTATGAGTAAATACAGTGATGCAACAGCAAAGGAGTATGGACCATAGCTACGGAATCGACACGAGAACAGTTGCTCTTCTGCTTTAAACGTGGAGTTTGGGTTAGCTGTGGTGGTCTTCGTGCTTTGGGCACTGTAGTAGCTTTACAAACTGCTCGTGTGGGGGTACTCTGTGGTGGACATGGTGCTTTGTCAACTATAAGTGGGTTACTATCCGCTGGGGTTGCGGTTAGATGGGTTGTAGCTGGTTCTCTCCTTAGCAATTGTAAGTGTGCAATCTGGAAGAGTCTCGATTATGTGTGGTGGGGCTAGTTTGTGGGCCAGTACAACCATGGTTCTATCTGCATCGATGGGTAGCACCGTCTTTTGTGAAGAACGGGTTTTTGCTCCCTTAGATACTGCCATCACCCCCTCCAATTCAAATGGCTGATAAACAAGAAAAGAAATTGAACGTACAGACATTGTATGATAGACAGATGTGGTAATTCACATATATGTTGTCTAACCAAACAGGACAACATGACACAATTTCACATATATGATGCCTAACTAAACAGGATAGCATGACACAGTTTCAGATATATGATGGATAACTTAACAGGATATAATGGCATAATTCAACATATGATGAGTACCTAAACAGGATGACATGAAAAAACTATATGATGTCTTTCTAAAATAGGTTGGGATGAAATAATTCACATACATGTTGTCTCAGGACAGCATGACATAATTCAACATATGATGAGTACCTAAACAGGATGGCATGATATAATTGACATAATTGATTCATATACTAAGCAGCTGGCACTCGCATGTATGATCTCTAAACTAAGCAGATATAATTCAATATTGTGCATATGATGTCTAAACTAAGCAATGCAAGACACCATATGCATCATATGAGAAATATAAACATTGCAACTTAGAGCATACACCTCAGGTGGGATATAGGACTGGTCATCTGTCTCTGAATCCTCCTCTGAGGAGCTCCCTGTAAGCATCGAGATATATGCTTCAACAGGTACCATTGCCTGCTCTGAAGACCTTGTTGTCACTCCAGATTTTTCCATAACCGGCTCAAATGGCTGATACACATGAAGAGTAGTTCAATATACACAGATTGTCGACAAATGGAATACGTAATGAAAAAAAAGATGGCATGAGATAATTCACATATATGATGCCTGGCTCCATGGCGGTGCATAATTCACATATATGATAACTGGCTGAAAAACATGGCATTGCATAATTCACATATCTGATATAGAAAGCAAACGGGAGGCATTCACACAAAGCATGTCTAATCTAAGCAGATGGCATGGCAATGCAAGACACCATATGCATGATATGAGCAATATAACCCAGCCAAGTTAGAGCATGCACCTCGGGGGATACGATTGGTCATCTCTCTGAATCCTCCTCGAGGAGCTATCTCAGAACCAGCAAGAAATCTGCATCGACAGTAGCACCGATCGCCGTAAGACCTTGTTTTCACTCCAGATTTTCCCATGACCGACTCAAATGGCTGGCCTTACAGAAGAGTAGATGAATGTATAAACATTGTTGACAAATGGAATACATTATGGAAAAAATATGGCACGATACAATTCACATATACGATGACTGGCTAAATAGGATGGCATTGCATGATTCACGTATATGATGCCTAGCTAAAGAAGATGGCATTGCATAATTCCCATATACTCCCTCTGTTCCTATATATTTGTCTTTTTAGAGATTTCAAATGGACTACCACATACGGATGTATATAGACATATTTTAGAGTGTAGATTCACTCATTTTGTTCCGTATGTAGTCACTTGTTGAAATCTCTAAAAAGACAAATATTTAGGAATGGTGGGAGTATGATATTGAAACCAAACAGGTGGCATTCACCCAAAGCAAATCTAAACTAAGCTGATGACATATAATATGTATAATGTAAGCAATGCAAGGCGCCATATGCATGATATGACCAACATCAAGATGCCGAGTTAGAGCAAACACCTCAGTGGTAAACATGCATGGTCAGCTCCTTCCGAATCTCCATCTGAACAGTTATCTTCCTCGAATACAATCTGGAAATGCAAGAGAGGGGGCACTTACCACCATGGAGCAAAGGTTCTGCATGACATTATATTCGCACGCATACGGTCTTCTCTTTGTCTCTACATGTTCAAGACGATTATGTACAATATCCGACATGCATAATAAAAATAGTTAGATTTTGTAAGGCCTAAGGGTGCATGCAAAATTCAAGACTGATGGTAGCAAAGCAGTGGATGGATCGAAAACTAATGATAGCAGGTAGATTATAGCTTCAGTTTCAAAAGATAGACAATGGATCATCTATTGTTTGTTGCCCACCCAACATGAACCACATAGAAGACCCCAGATGAACTAGATAGTAGACATATACTATTCATTGCTGGCTCGATATGAGACCCATGGGCAATTCAAAACTCAAGATTGAACGATAAAGTAGTAGGTAATAATAACCGATGTATAACGTAAGCAAACACAAAAGACTGCGACCTCTCTTCTGGAACTGTCTAGTCCTCAGGTTCATCTGCTCAGTCGATGATGGTAATGCAGTTGGCTGGGCTGCCGACAACGGGGAAGATGATCTGAGGCGGCGAAAGAAAGTCTGCAGGGGCGATCTCTGCTGCAGTGAACGCTTCTGTCGATGGTGCACCTCAGGTGGGGTGGATGACAGCACGGCAGGAGTAGGACATAACACACATAGTTTTCTTTGAGGCCAATCTGAAAATGAAGTAAATCTGTAAGGGCTCCTTAGAATTGGAGGATTCTATAAACGCAGGGACAGGAAAAACACAGGAATAGGATAGGAATGCACATGCAAAAGCAGAGCATTTGGAAACATAGGATTTCAATCAACTGGGTGTTTGGCTCACATGAATTGGAAGAACAGAGGAATGGAGAAACAAAGTGATGCGACGAGTGTACAACCTCTTTGGCATAGCCTTGTGGACCTCGGCATCATTGGGTTGGACGTGGAGGATGGTGATGATGCTGGTGTGAGTGTCGGAGGCGGGGAAGAAGATCCGAGGCCTCTGGAAACGGCTCCGAGGGTACTGCTCTGCTGTGATGGACGGTTCCGTCCTTGGAGCAGCTCCGCTAAGGAGTACAGCGACGAGGCTGAAGCATGACAAGACAGACAACTTTAATATGAAGTGGGACCCTAATATCATCTGCAATAGATGATGTAAAATACATCACCAAAAAGTCCTAGATGTAAAATGCATCAGCCGCGCCACGGCCGTTCCGACAGATGCTGTAAGTACTGTTCACTCTAAACTTTACTGAAGAAAATGAACTTCACAGTTGAAACTGAATTTTACTGTCGAAACTGATTGAACTAGTAACAGAGCATTGCAATAGACGTTTAGGGCGTTCAAGCACTAGTAGAAGAGAAGCAGTGATCTAAATCAGCAGACGCTCGAGCAGGGAACGCACTAGCAGAGAGCAAGTCGTGCAGTAGCACCGCGAGCGAGTGCTAAAGCAGCAACTCCTGTAGCTACCGGAGGTCGTGCAGCAGCAGCAGCAGCGCAAGAGAGAGCAAGAGCAGAGCAGCAGCACGAACGAAAGCAGTAACAGTGCAGCAGCGCGATCGACAGCAAGAACAGAGCCGCAGCGCGAGCGAGAGCCGGAGCAGCTGCAGCTAGTGCCGTTGTGGAAGTCGCCGCCGAGGAAGCAACGACTTGGGGGAGAGACGCCGTGGATGATGTGGCCGGCGACGGCGCCGTCGATGGAGACGCCATGTCTGCTCGGTATCGAGCACTGGCAGTCCCTGAGATCGAATAAAAGATAAAATGCAGCGGTGAGTGCAGAACCTCCTTGGTGGCGCCGAGTTGGCCTCGGCTTCATCGGAGGAATTGGTGAGGGTGTTGCGGTTCCGGTGGGGCAGGTCAAGACGGCGCTGTGGTGATTGAGGTGGCGCGATAGAAGAGGCGAACATCGGGGCAACTCCTTGGAGGTGGAGGACGGGGCGGCTGATCCGGCGGGACGACGAGATCAACAACGGATCCTCATTCGGTGCGGTGGATGAGGGACGGCGAAGCTGTTTCGGTGGACGGCGACGAGTCGAGGAAGAGTCTCTGGCTGGGCGGCGGTCGGGAGGCCGGCGGAGGAGCGTGTGGTTTCGCGGGTTTTGGCGGCCTCGGTGTACGAATGGGGGGGGGGGGGAAGGGGGAGGGGGGAGCCAAGTTTAGGGACGCGCTTGTCCGAAATGTAGGGTAAGTTACCAGCATACCCCCACCGGTTTTGACACCACGACGTGGAGCTTCATTTCCGGCTGAGGGGTAGAAGGGGGATTTCGCGTGTCTGGGCTGCGGGAGCGATTTCGGATGAGGAGGGAGTTCTCGCGCGCGTCCAAATTTCGGGATAACAAGGCGCGGCGCTGGTTGAAGAAGTGGGAGTTTCAAAGCAGGTGAGACAAAAGATACTCGAGCTTGAAAATTTTAGGATAACAAGGTGCGGATTCCTTGTTCGGCAGGACAAACTTAACATGTAAAAAAAAATCATACAAGACACAAGAGAGTCATGTCCCCTTTTACTATATTGCTATAGATGCCATTGAAAAAACTACAAGAAAAATATAAAAAAATCGAGAACAAGATTACCCTGCACAGTACCAAATCGATTCACACTTCCCTCAACAACAATAAAAACAAATCAATTCCCACCAAAGAAAGAGTAATGTCCCTTTTATATGATTAGAGATGCCATGATCTCGAATTTCAATTTTTGAATCCACGTTATGTTGAATTCGAATATATCATTAGGTGACCTTGCGGTTTATAATTGATGTAGTCGTACATTTTGATCTTCCATCATATATGAACATTTTACTCCACCATGTGAACATATATATTCTCGTCTACCATATGGACTAAATTTGAATCAATTTTCCTTATTTGAATACGATTGTTGTCAAGTTATACAATAATTTAAATATCTATCTATCTATCTATCTATCTATCTATCTATCTATCTATCTATCTATCTATCTATCTATCTATTATATAATTAAAACGATAGAAAAGGAACGGCTCAGATTTAGCAGTAAAACAAAATAACAATCGCTACGTTCATGGTTTTGGAATCGCTAGGCACTTCTTTTTTTAGAGTCAGAAGAAAGAAAAAAGAGATCGAGGGTCCTGAAAAAAAATCATTACGTTCACGGTATAGAATCGCTAGGCACTTCTTTGTTTTAGAACATAGAAAGAAAAAAGAGATTGAGAGTCCTGAAGAAAAAAAAACAAATCGCTACGTTCACTGTATAGAATCGCTGCTCACTTCTTCATTTTTGAACAATTAGGCACTTCGTAATCTGTATGAAAGAACAAGTCTGATTCGTATGCGGATTACTTAGAGTTCTACGTGCTAAAAGGACAATGATACAAGCATGTACGATTCGTATTTGTTTTCTTTCGGAAAAACAAGACCAAAGACGCGTACAAGCATGTACGTTTAGGACAATGATACAGAGACTTTGCATTACCTTTTTTGTGAGTGAGTTTAGATTAGCTAGAGTTGCACGGCTCAAACGTCTCAAAAGATTGCAGCATTTTGGAAAGGGAAGACTGAAGACGTGTACTGCCGTGCAAGCATGTTGGTTTATTTAGGAGACTTCTGAGAAGACAAAAGACGTCTACTGGAGTACGTATCTACGAGAAGGATAGTTGCATCCATAAATTGAAGTGGGCCCTTTTCCACGTTGTGATAACATGCATGAAACGAGCTCAGACGTCTAGCCAGCACGCAGTATACATGATGGAGACTTCGAGCAACACATAGGAAGAAAAGAAAAGAACAACTAATGAACATGGGCAATATTTATTTATTTTTGTTGAGAAAAGGCAATACAAATTTTTTGCTAGACTTTTGCCCAAAAACTATCAATACTCAAGGTTGCAAACTCTTCTGCAATTTCGTTTTTGAGCTAAGATATAAAAAAGAAAATAAGGAAGACTACTGATCCAGCCAGGTTTTATAGTTCATTGCACTTGAATCCAACAAGTAGCGCTACATCCCGTGCGTAAGTCAGGTCAGCGATAATATCGAATAGTACATGCTCTATATTTTGAGCGAATTAAGGACTGCGGGAGTATAGAACATAGACATCAAATGAGTTTGCACTTGACGGGTTCTGTCCAGAAGCTGAACGTTAGTATTTACACTAATTATGCCAGATACGTGTAAATTAGCAGAGATCTCTTTCATTGGTCTAAATCAGCTTTAAATTATCTACTCTCATGATTATGTAACAAGTATATTTTATTCGGTGCACCATGAGAATTTTGTTGTACAAACACACTGTAGATACAACTCCTAACTATTATATAGATAAAATAATGTAAATAAGTATGGCGGAGTAAACAAAATGGAATTAGTGTTCTATATCCCATACAAACTCCATATGAAGATCATAAATAACCAAATTTCAATTATGTAAGAAAAAGCACAAAAAAAGTAAATGCATGTATCTGAATTGTGTACAAGACATGCATATCATCGTGCAAGCAAAATTGGTGTTTGATGCCAACCTGCTACACGTGTAACATCGCTATATCATGTGAGTTAAGGAAGCAAAACTGCATTTTGGCTGCAAGAGCAGAAGTTGGAAGCAAAATATCATGTGAACAATGTAGCAAGTTATTTCAGTTCTGTTAAAAATATCTAATTAAGGATCCTTACAAAAGACCTACATGACAACAAAGGGAAATTAGGATGATACTAAGTGATAGTTGATGTTTCTTGCAAGTCTATCTATGATCTTTATCTGATAATTACATTCTCGGTATGTGCCTAAGGCAATTCAAGTAAGACATCATACCTTGAAGCATCTAGAAGTAATGGTGCATGTGGAAATATATCATAAAGTTTAGTATAATCCTTCAACATCTAAATTCAATATTTCCTTTAAAATCGGTGAGCAACGAGCTGAATACAGCAAGAAAAAAAACAAGTTATACATCATCAATATTAAGATTTAATTATGAGGAAAATCCATCTAAAACTTATAGCAGAAAACATAAATTGAAAGGATTGGGATGAAAAATATAAAACATCAAAAAATATAAAACATCAAAATATTATTATAAAATCAATTGTTTTGAATGCATTGATCCATCAATGCCATCGTTCTTTCATTGTTGTTGTTAGATAACAAAATGCACACTCCATCAAATACCAAAGAATGCATTCGTTTTTACGATCACTTCTTATATTCTCAATTGTTTCAATACTAATATAGCATCAGAATATAAATCAAATGGTAGTTTGCAATAGCAAATAGCAATACAAAGTAAATCTAGCCGCGCAAATGCGCGGGTCACCCAGCTAGTTATCTTGATAACAAAAAGACATGCATATAGCAGTAATCATATTTCACTATGAACTACATGTACCATACGCTCTCCAATTCAAATATTTGTATCCATTTTATGTTGAATTCAAATCAAAGTACATTATTGGTCTAGGTAGCGAGATGTACGGGATAATCTAAACCCTGTTTTCATACGTATAATTTTTGGCTAAATTGGGACAAGTTTTGGTATAAGCCTCTTGCAAAACCGGAGATTCTCTCAACAAGCCTCGTGGTTCCGAGAGGAACGTGTCACCTTTGTGTGCGAAATGATATACGCTGCCTCCCCCCTGATTTTATTTACAGAGGCAACATAGAACTATATGAGTGCCCTGTTAAATTTTGGAATTATTTCGGGTTCATTTGGCCTTAATTGAGTTTCTGGACTTTTAATGTGCATAATCTAAATATGAATTGCATGCACATGCTCCGGTGCACCAAAGTGGGTTGAAAAATCACATGTGTGTCCTTGGTTGAATTTCTAGGTCCCATGGAAGAAATGAGAATGAAATTCAAACATCTAGGCGTCATGACTCTGCCGAGAACATCGAGAAACTTAGATTTTAAATTCATGTAAATCCAAAACTCGGCTGGAAATCATGAAACTTGGCATGGTGTCATGTCATGGCACTAACATGTTGTGATAAAAAATTGGGCCAATTTGGAAGCTCGTGGTTCTAAGAGGGAACGTGCCACCTTTGAGTGTGAAACGATATACGCTGCCCGCCCCGCCCTTGAGTTTCTTAACAAAGGCAACATAGAACTACATTAGTGCCATGTTAAATTTTGGAATTTTTCCAGGTTCGTTTCTCGTTTTTTTATACATTAATTGAGTTTCTGGTCATTTAATGTGCATAAGTCAAATTTGAACTACAAGCACATGCTCTCGTGCACCAAAGTTGGCTGAAAAATCACATTTGTGTCCTCGGGTGAATTTCTAGGTCCCATGCAAGAAATGCGAATAAAATTAAAACATCTGGGCATCATGGCTCGGCCGAGAACATTGAGAAACTTGGTTTTAAAATTTCTTGTAAATCCAAAACACGTCTGAAAATCATGAAACTTGGCATGGATGTCATGTCATGGTACTACCATGTTGTGGTAAAAAAATGGCCGAATAGGAACAGATTTTGGTATAAGCTTCTTGCAAACCGAAGCTTCTCTCAAGAAGGCTCGTGGTTCTGAGAGGGAACGTGTCACCTTTGAGTGCGAAATGATATACGTTGTCCCCCTTGAGTTTATTTACAAAGGCAACATAGAACTACATGAGTGCCCTGTTAAATTTTGGAATTGTTCCGGCTTCGTTTGGCCTTATTTACACATTAATTGAGTTTTTGGTCATTTAATGTGCATAATTCAAATTTGAACTACAAGCACGTGCTCCCGTGCACCAAAGTTGGTTGAAAAATCACATTTGTGTCCTCGGGTGAATTTCTACTCCCATGCAAAAACGAGAAGAAGATTTAGACATCTCGGCATCGTGGCTCGATCGAGAACATTGAGAAACTTGGTTTTAAAATAATGAAACTTGGCATAGTGTCATGTCATGGTAGTACCATGCCGTGGTAAAAAATTGGCGAATAGGAACAAATTTTGTATAAGCTTCTTGCAAATCGGAGCTTCTCTCAAGAAGGCTCGTGGTTCTCGGAGGGAACGTATCACCTTTGTGTGCATAATTCAAATTTGAAATACAAGCACATGTTCCAGTGCACCAAAGTTGGTTGAAAAATCACATGTGCGTCCTCGGGTAAATTTCTAGGTTCCATGCAAGAAATGGGAATGAAATTCAAAATTCTGGGCGTCGTGGCTGGGTTGGAAACATTGAGAAACTTAGTTTTTAATTCCTGTAAATCCAAAACACGCATGAAAATAATGAAACTTGGCTTGGTGCCATGACATGGCACCAACATGCTGTGGTAAATTTGCAGTCGGATTTGCGAAGGCGCACACATTAACAATCAACAAAGTCATTTTGGAACAAGTGTTGTCACGTTACAATCGGAAACACAAGTATTATTGAAACCGTAGGCGTTCTACTTACTAGTACCATTTAAGTGCTGCCACGAGTCCCCATTTTTTATTAGCTAGGAGGCGCCATGCAGGGTAGCTATTTGAGTACGAGAGGCGTGCGATCAGACCCCTGCACGTGCTTATCGGGAGGACATCCCTTTGACCTCCATCTACCGTCCACCTCTCTCCCAAGTTCTCCATTAATAACGCTCGAGCCTCTGTTTAATGGCGTGGCTATGTCTC
This sequence comes from Aegilops bicornis, assembly GCA_021605145.1. Lineage (NCBI taxonomy): Eukaryota > Viridiplantae > Streptophyta > Magnoliopsida > Poales > Poaceae > Aegilops > Aegilops bicornis. The sequence continues at coordinate 826,255,320 of CM038675.1, read as the reverse complement.
ACTCGACTGAGATTTAAGAGAGAGAAAAGAAAATCTGAAAGCACGAATCTTGATGTAAGATCCGACAGACCTATAGCATCTACTGCGACTTATAGCAAGACTGATGAATATATAAGGACGATTTTTATTTTTTGATCAAAGAAGGTCTTGCCCTTCCTATTTTCATTCTTGAAAGCAACCAAAATTCACAAGAAGTTCAGCACAACTCCAGCCTAACACGAAGGACTAAAAGCTACGCACAGTATTGAAATCGCAACATCCCAAGAGGCCAACAAAGGCCAAACATCCGCGCTAGAACCCAACATTTCACAACCGATGACACAATCCACATCCTAAACCGATTATTACATCAAAAGAAACCAGGAAACTGAAGGAAGCCCAGCAGCAACTAGAAGAACAGCAACGCCAGGGTCGCCACAGCAAGAGTTTTCTTCATTCCAGCCTCACAACATTGATCTTCCACAGAAAGATAAGGACGATTAATTGTCTTACATAATTAGAAAGATAATGAAAAATGCCACATGCGGCTGGGCCCGAAATACACAAGGGCAAAAGAAGAAGGAAGACAAGGATCTGGCTCGCTGATCTCTACTTTCTTGATGCGTTGCTGCAGGCCGCGGGAACTAGTCTCCGCGGCGAGTGGCGATGAGCTCTTTCGTGTCCTCAAGACGCTGCTTGAGAACATCCACGGATTCCTCCACCAGCCTTTGGTGCTCGTTGCGGAGCATGTCATTCTCGTCCATAAGTTTCTTGACGATGACGCCGATCCTCTTCAACAAGGCACTGGTCTCCTCCTGCTGGTCTGCACTTCGGATGATCTTCTCCCTCAGCAGGTCGCGCTCGGCCCGGAGCCTCTCATTGCCCTCCCTTAGTTGCCGGATGACGCCGGTAGCCTGTTCAAATGAGGCTTTCACGTCATCCTGCAACCTCGCCAAGCCGGAGATCTGATCCATCTAGCTATGGACGATCGCATGCATGCGCTTGTAACAGTCGTCGCCTACCCGCGAGAAATTTTCCCAGGCCGCCGCGGCGCGGCGGGACATCTCTGTTGCATTCGTGGCGTGGCGGGACATCTCTACTGCTTCCGCGGTGCGGCCAGACCAGTCTGCTGCATCGACGGCGCGGCGGGACCTCCGTGTTGCTTCAGCAGCATGGGGGGACCTCTGTGCTGCTACTTCCGCGCGGTGGGACATGTCGGCTGCTCTCGTAGCGAGGCGGGACATCTCTCGTGCTTCCGCTTCCATGCTCGCCTCTCCCTGGTGGCAATCTCTCGACCCAGAACTCACGCTGGCCATGGCAGACGCAAGGGAAGGATGCTGAATGACTTGTTTGTTTTTGTGGATGAGGAGTTGAGGAGGAATGTGCAGTAATCTTGGCATACTAGTATTTATAACCGAGTACTAATACTCTCCTGAGTGGGAAACCGTTTAGGTTGTGATCGGTGTGAACAGGTTTGAAATTCAATATAGCGTGGTACTAATACGTTCCTAAGTGGGAAACCGTTTAGGTTGTGATCGGTGTGAACAGGTTTGCAATTCAATATAGCGTGGAATAATTTGGAATGTGACGAGACGCTAGCTCAAAATTTATTGACGGTTCTAGTTTCGAAGTGCGGCACTATTCCCGGATGGAGTACTTCTTTTTCTACTCCCTCCTTTCCGGTTTTATAGGGCTTATCTCAAAATTTTAGTTTTTCCATTTTATAAGGCTCAATTTGGTTGTTCCCCAACACATGTTCAAGGAGCATTAAATCATTGCATGCAAGTATTAAGAGAAAATTGACCAATGTATGTACTTTATGCATGCATGCATTGCAATTAATGCATTGATAAACATAATTTTTTGAGAAAAACAAGAGCATTAATTAGGTGCTTTTGCAAACTACAAAAAATATTCCACCACTCACCATAAACCGGAAAGGAGGGAGTACTGCTGTGTACGTGCAATAACTGGCACCGTCGTATACATATCTTATGGTTAATGGGGCGTTCGACAGGAATAGCCGCGTGGCGAGCTCCAGGCTAGTCCTTTTTTCAGACGCATTAAACCTATCTCTCGGGACTTCTCGCACGCACCATCGTGCCACCCACAAAAACTTGTACTCTGAGTTTAGTAGTACGTTATACAGGAAGAGAAGAGGTGCACGCACGCACTTGTTCTCTCACACATGCGTCTGTTTTTTCTCGAAAAGGAGGATGATGACCCCCAGCCTCTGCATCTGGGAGTCACACACGCATCTGTAGCTACGAATTTTAGTGTTCTCAACCATCCGATTGGCTCTATCATGGATGTACCTATATACTAAAACATGTCTAGATACATCTATATTTTGACAAATGGAAGGCATGTGTTGTGGAACGGAGGAGTGCTTGTCATCAAAATGGATAAAGGGACGTATCTAGAACTAAAATACGTCTACATACATCTTTATCCATTTTGATGACAAGTAGTACTTCTTACCCAAAGGAACTTTATATCCAACAGACACAAAATATCCGTTCGACTGTTGGAAATTACTGATCTGATGTCGAAGTAATTGCTGCATCGCCACCAAAACCCACCATTTCTTAAGCTAAAGTAGAACAAGGTAATCCCTATATTAGCATATTACTAAGATAAACATAAGGCAATCGTCGAAACATTTAGGACGTGAGCTTATCAATCTGAATGTGGAGGGACACAAGCTTAGCCCCGGCCAGCAGCTTGGGCGGAACTTTCAAGAAGGTCAGCTCCTGCACGTCGACGTCGCCGGGATCCTTGCTGCTTGTCACCTCCATTTCCACCTTGACGGCGTCGGTCGTGCCTTTGGGCTCCCCCGGCGGGCCGTTCGCCCATAGCTTGGCCAAGTAGTGCGGCAGTGGGGACGCCCCCGCTCTGATGCAGATGACCGACACGGCGATAGGCGCGCCGATGTCAAGCATGCCGCCGACCAAGAAAATCGCGGGGCGGTCCTCCTCCGCGAACAACAAGAGTCGTGGCTCCGACAGTGGCACTTGCAGCTGGAGCACCTTGCCGCATCGGGATCCCGTGCACGGCATGGGATGCGCGGTGCTGATGTGGTGGTAGAGCGCCGCAGCGGCCTTCGTAGCTGCTGCACGGGCATGGGGCATTTGCAGGGCGCGAGCGGACACACGCTCTAGTGATCGGCGAGCTTGTGGTATGTGACGTAGAGCCCACAGCCTTCGTGCGGGCACTCCACCCTCACCGATGAAAGGACGGTGTCCACCGCCGTGTTCCGCACGTTGAAGCCACCGCCGCGCTCGCACTTCTGGCACTGCCGCTGGTTCCCGGGGCGCAGGCCAGGTGCCCTCCCTTGCACTGCAGAAATCAATCCAACAACACATCAATCAAGAAACATGCACCTTGCTCAATCGAACCTCATACACTGGATGCGTCAAGGGGCAGAGGCACAAGGGGCAGTGGAGCACGGTGAGGTCCATCGACACCTTAGAGAGCTCCATCGTCGGGTCCTGTTCCTGTTCGGTCTACATGATCTCGCCCTCCTCGTGCACAACCATCTCTCAACTTGGGCCAGGGTATTACAAAGCTTACCGTCACATATTTTATACTCCCTCCATTCCTAAATGTACTCCCTCCGTTCGGAATTAATTGTCTCGGAAATGGATGTATCTAGAACTAAAATACGTCTAGATACATTCATTTTCATGACAAGTAAGGCTGGCCATAGTGGGAGTAACATAAGTAGTATCATGCACTTGGGACTCGCAAACATGCTTATGTGGCAGGCAATTAAAGAAGAGAGAGATGGTTATAGTAACATAGGTAGATACTGTGACATAATAAATATGGTGCTACTATGTGTCATGCATGGAAATAAATGGGACCATCTATGATACTACTAATCTATGATACTATGCACTATAGAGGTACAGTAACATGGACTAGTAACGTATGCATGTTGCTAGTCTAAGTTACTCCCCACTATGACCAGCCTAATTCCGAACGGAGGGAGTAAGTCTTTCTAGAGATTTCACTAGGTGGACTACATACGGAGCAATATTAATGAATCCACACTTAAAATGCATCTATATACATCCGTATGTAATTCATAATGGAATCCCTACAAAGACTTATAATTTAGGAACGGAGGGAGTACTACTTCAAGGTGCATTAAATCAGCACATGCAAGTACTATCAAAAGAAGAGTCACTGCATGCATGCATGCGTTGTAATTAATGCATCGATAAACGCAAATTATTGAAATATATCGAGTGCAGTGCTTTGATGTGTCGCATTAACTCATACATCAACGAGAAGTTTGATTATCCTCTCCCTCGCGGACTTAACTGCACCTCCCTTTGGTTGTATGACAGGTTGGCCACACACCCGTCGGGCCCACCTGTCATACACGCAAACACAGGAGCCGCCCCTCCTCGACCATGAGCGCCGTGGCTCGCAAGAATAGGAGAAGCTTTAGCCACACGCTCTCCCCGCACGCGGTGGACATGCAGCAGTTCAATCGGTGTCGATGGCCGGAAGCGTCTTTGTAATTCCTCCAGTGCAGTAGTACACCATCATTGTTCTACTTCCCGAAGAGGCGAAGAGCCAAGCGTAGCCCGGACGCTCGTGTGGAAGTTTCATGTGTAGAGTAGTCTAGATAGCGTGTACCGTGCCTGTAAGCTTAAAATCGTTGGGGTCGGCTCCATGCTATGTGGCCGTCTCGATGTTTTTTTAAATTAAAATAGTCTTCTGGCCCTATGAGTCACCCTGGTGATTGTAGTTTGCACGCTCATCTGGTCAAGACAGGAATATATATTTTAATTTGTTTTTTTTTTTGAAAAGGGGGGACACCCCGGCCTTTACATCAGAATGATGCTTACGGCCACATATATTTTAATTTGTGGTGGGTAAATGTTAGAGGTTGCAGCAAATATATTGTACACTGCGGGTCTTTCAGCCAAGTTTAGAGGCAAGCATGTGGGGACAGTGCTATGATATGTCGCGTCAACTCGTAGATCGAGGAGAAGCTTGATTTTACTACATGCCTTCTCCCTCGCCCATGCGCGCTGTTGCTCGCAAATGAGGACAGGCTTTTGCTTAGTAGTACTTCTACAACAAGCTATCTGTCCGCCATGTGGACGGACATGCAGCAGTGGATTCGACACTGTAGAAGCAGTAGTAGTAACATCATTGTTCGCCTTCTCAAGAGGCGAAGAGCCAAGCGCAAATCGAACGTTGCATTTGCGAACATTGGAGCACGCATATAGCCAAGCTCTTGCATGAGACAAAATTGCTATGTGAGCCCACTATTGTACTAGTACGTACAACTACTTGCTAGTATAGTCCTGTAAACCAGAAAGGAGTATTTTTCCCTTCTAGAGATTTCAATAAGTGACTAGACTACACCGAGACGGAGTACATATGGAGCAAAATGAGTGAATCTGCACCGTAAATAAATACGTACTAGTTCTATCGTTTTCCTCTCCGAGGTGCACAATATTGAGTATACTGACTAGTCTCTTTTTGACACACATTTATGTTGTTTTTTTTGACACAGTACAGACGCAAGCGCTCATATACACGCGCATACACTCACCCCTATGAACACACACACGCACGACACTATCATCTTGAAATTTATGAAGTCACCATAGGCACCTCGTCGTCGACGGGTCCATAGGTGCTTGAATGCCAAGGAGGAAGAGGGTAGCGGTTCCTAGACGCGTTGAACGGTCAATGATGCATCCTCAATTACATGTAGAGGGGATTAATTGGAGAAGCAGACTAGAGCTAGCACGACGTGAATGCAACAGAGTTTGGACTGTCAAATAATAAAGGCGCCCCACCACGCCAATCCATCTACTTCCAAGTCTCTGCGCAACACTGCTCACTCCAATCCAAGACCAAGTGACCAGAAGCCACAAGCACCTATGGAGGCGATGGACGCGAGCGGCAGTCGGCTGTGCCAAATCATCCAAGGCGCCGGCCTGCAGCCCCGCACCGCACAGCGTTTCCAGATGGTGTTGGCGACCGCAGGCATCGTAGCCCTCGCCAAAGCCGGCTTCACCTCTCGCATGGACGACATGATGGTCAACTCCATCCGCAAGTTTACCGCCGTCAAGAAGCGCGCGGACGACCTTGCTGTACTGCTCCAGCCCGCGCGCCCAGGCTCCTCATTGCCTGCCACCCTCATCGGCCTACATGGTGATGAACTCTTTCAAGCCCTGGTGGCCCTGCAGGTGCCGGAGGTCGCGACGAAGAATGTGCACCTCGAGGCCGCGCTCGCCGCGCAGCGCCTCGCCATGCAAGAAACCGCCGACCTGCACATCCACGTCTACGAGGAAATCATCTACATAGGCCACTACAAGGCAAGCGAGGACAGAAAGACGTTGGCCTTCTTCCAGTGGCTGGAATTTTTGGATGCCATTGTTCAGAAGCACGTCGACCTGGCTACGAAAGCCGCTGCTACTTAGGCGCCGTTCGGTGGGCCGGCGCCCTGAGTCGAGGAGGTGGACGTCGTCGATGGATGCATCTCTTCTTCTTGCCTCATGTAACCAGCACTGCATCGCCTCGTGGCCTTAATGTTTTATTAGTATAGTACTCCACTGCTCCCAAATATAAGTTTTTCTAACGATTCCAGCAAGTGACTACTACATACGGAGCAAAATGAGTGAATCTACACTCTAAACTATGTCTTCATACATCTGTATGTTGTATTCCATTTGAACTAGTATCTAAAAAGGCTTATATTTATGAACGGAGGGAGTATATGGCATTTTTTATTCCAACAGAACGCTTTTCACCGTGAGGTGGGGTCATAGCTGAGAAAACCCACCCCACCCACCAAGGCCGGGCCGAGTTTAGAATTAGAAGAGAGAAATGAGGGAGGAGAGCTAGCTGTAGCACGGACGCTGTTGTCAGATGGGACTCGTGTTTATAGAATAGGAGTACTGAGCACTCGTGCCTCTTTTTTTTAGGGAAAAATTAGTCGTATGTCTAGTACCACTAGTTGGGTGCGTGCGACCTATAGCTGTCATCACTTTAGGTCTCCTTTTCGAACCGCGGCTACGCTTCACAGTACATATTTTTTCACGCATTTATCCTCCTATATGCACTCCTAGGCTATTTCCACGTGCTCCCATTCGCCGACATGTGGGACATAGAGCATCCGGTCGTAGTGCATGCATGACTCGGAGCATATGCCGGGGTACTTTACATTTCAGACCTCACAAATTACATGCAAACCCCCCGCAGAAGAATAAATAAATCAATGAATTACTACATGAAACCGGATTATTTTCGTGGAAACCGGAGCATGCTCATTAAATTTTGGACATAACACGTTTATAAAAAATTACCGAACCTAAACCAGTCTAAGGGCCTCTTTGATTTTTCCCAAAATAGGGCCTCTTTGATTCGCACGATACTGAAAACACAGGAATGGGGAAAGTATGATGGCGATGAACCGAGACGAAGAGAACTCTAGCTCAGTTAGAGGTTAGAGTTAGATTCTAACCCTGAACTAACTCTAAACCAAAGAGGTGTATGGATGGCAGGGTTAGATTGACAATAAATGCTCTATCTCAATCATTTGACTACTTTGGACCCTATTTTTAGTCAGACTAAAATAATTCCCTTGGATCCAAGCACCCTCTTGGTGTGGCCGGCTCTTCTGTGGCCTCCTCCCGCTCACAATTGACATAAACGAACGATATATACAAATCAAGCATGCAAAACATGATAATTTTTACTTTGTCCATACAAATGAGATATCGCACTTAAACATATAAGTCGTCAATCAAGCTTCACAAAATAAAAAAAACACTTCATGTAACAAACAATGGGCTAACTCATCACGGAAGTCGTTCACGATAGGGAGGGAGCCCGGAGCCCCTTACGCACCGAGGGAGGAGCTCGCCATCGTCACTCTGGAGGAAGGCTCTGTAGAGCCCAAGCCCCGGGAACCCCTCCGACGCTGGCCCTTGCGAGTTGAGGTCGACACTGGCATGGGTAGCAGGCCCGCTTGCCGCTGACAGGGAACTTAATCTTTGGGCCTCTAGAAATAATGAAAGCATGTAACTAAAATACCTAGAAAGGTGAAATGAATCTTTGGGCCTGTAGAAATAATGCAAGCCTGAAACTGAAATACCTACAAAGTTGAACTGAATCTTTGGGCCTTTAGAAATAATGCAAGCCTGAAACTCAAATACCTAGAAAGGTGAACTGAATCTTTGGGCCTCTAGAAACAATGCAAGCCTGAAATTGAAAGACCTAGAAAGGTGAACTGAATCTTTGGGCCTCTACAAATAATGCAAGCCTGAAACTGAAATACCTAGAAAGGTGACCTGAATCTTTGGGCCTCTAGAAAGATTTATTACCTCCTCAAGCAGCATCAAACAATTCCACGCGTGCACCACAAATCTATAGCAAGTTTGATCAGGATCTACTTTTCCAAATCAGAATTAGCGCTAGAGCAAGCAAGATCAATGATATGGCCGTGAGACCGAGAAGGAACGAACAAAATCACCACTCTCGCGGCCTCCCTGGTAGATGCGCAGCCGCCGCGCACGACAGAGGGAGAAAAACGACTGGTGAAGGGGGAGCGGGGCGACCTTCGAAGGTCGGAGGGAGAGGGCGGCCGGAGTAGGGCGGCGGAGACCGGAAGGAGAGGGCGGCCAGAGGACAGAGAGGGCGAGCGGCGCTTGGGCGGGCGGCCCTATGGGGAACAGAGAGGAGTCGTGCGAGAGGGGGGGGAGCGATCTGGTGCGGGCAGGTGAGATTTTTTAGGGGAGCGATCTGGTGCAGGCAGGTGAGATTTTTTTAGTTTTCTTTTAGTGGGCCCGAGGATAATTAACCCAATTAGAACCTCTCCACCGGGCTAGTTTTTTTAGCTGGGTTAGAGCAAACTAGCTCAAATTAACCACTCTTGTTTCGATAATTTGAGGCTATTTCAACCCAAACTAGCTCCAAATCAGTGATCCAAACAAAGAGGAGTGTTACTGTACATGCTATAGTGTGGACCGTAGCACATTGTTTTTTACGGCCATATCACCACATTGTTTTCTACTGCTGGTTCACTGGGCTACCGTGGTTCGCACGGCTGGTTCACTAGGCTGCCGTGGTTCACACTCCTCCGACCTAAGTAGTACTCCCTCCGTTCCTAAATATATGTCTTCATATATATTTCACTTTGGACCACATACGGATGTATATAGATGCATTTTATGTGTAGATTCACTCATTTTTCTCCGTATGTGGTCCAGAGTGAAATCTCTCCAAAGACTTATATTTAGGAACGGAGGGAGTAGTATATATACCACATCATTCTTTGCTCCTTCTTACTACTCCGACATGTGGGAGAGTCAGCATCCGGGTCGACGTGTCATGCACTAGATTAGAGCGCGGAACGGAAGGGGGGCATCACCCCGGTCGGAGCGCCAGTAATTCATGACTGTAGTGAGTGGTCATATCACAAGTCTTCCCAGCAGTAACGCGCCGTCAAATCGCACAGCCCCACTCGCTCACCCTCCTCGCCTCTCTGTCAAACCGCCTACCCTAAAACTGCCACAGACGTCTTTGCCCGGGAAAAGCCCCGCCCTCAACTTTTAACTACGCGAAAATAGTTCGAGCTTGTTCGTTCTATATAAACACAGTACTTACTGTATGTTTATTCACCTGTGGGGTTGTTCAATGAATGGAGGGGCGGGGAGCACAAGTAACAATACTACCTCTGTCCGGGTTTATTGGTCCCCATTGTATTTCGTGCCAAATTTTGACCATAGATTAAACTAAGAAAATGTTCACGCATATCACCAAATATTATATTTTTCAAAACTATGTTCAAATACGAATCCAATGAGATAATTTTTCTTGACATGCATTAACATTTTTTTAGTTAAATCTTTAGTCAAAATTTGGCACAAACTATAAAAGGGACCTATAAACTAGGACGGAGGTAGTACTGTAGTAGTAAATAGGAGTCGTAGAGTAGTCACCTGAAATAGAGAGTTTCTTTTCTTTAATGCCACGTACACAAATTGAAACGCTTGTTGTGGAGAGAAAAAAGATAATCACTCCACTGTATATGGACGCAGGGGCCTGAGCGCTTGCTTTACTAGGGTTGCTCTCTTCATTCTCTCATCCTCCCCAGATATAAACAAGACAGCGGTAGCGACATTTTCTCTCTGCTCACCGCTGGTCACAGATCCGGCCGGATTCCTTCGGCCGGTGTGTGTAGAGGACTAAAAGGTGCATCGTTCACGCGGTCATCACCGCCGAGGGAGGAAACCCACAGCTGCCGGAGGGGCCCGATCCTCTACCCCTGCCGTTCTCTCCGACACAGCGCCGGCTCGGGAGGTCCTCCGACCCTTCTTCCTCCCCGCCGTATTGTCCGCAGATCCGACCTGCCGCCGCCGACATCCCGGCGACCCTCAGGTATAAGTTTTTCGGAAGCGGCCTTGCTCTACTGCCCCAGCTCCCCACGTGTCTGCATGTGCATCTTTTTCTACTCCAATCAGCTCTTCCGAAGCCACCTAAATTTTTAGTATTATTAGAGGCAAAGCTACTTCATGCATTCGAATCTAGGGCTTTGTTCAAACAACGAAGAAAGGGGGGAAAGTTGTAGCATGAATCTAGGACTTTATTCAAAGAGGAAATAATATGGTAAAAGTAGTAGAGACCAGATACCCAACCGGTCTCTTGGTTGAAAAGGGAAATAATGGGAAAACGCAGTACGAACTGGATAAGGAACAGATCTATTATTGGTTGAAAAAAGGATAGACAGTGGCGGCTGGTGGACAAGTCAACAGAGTATGTCCAGGATTAGATTTGCTGCCATCACATACTAAATGGTCTCCAGTATTAGATTTGCTGCCCTCACATAGTAAAAGGTCCCAGGATTAGATTTGCTGCCCTCACATAGTAAAAAGTCTCAGGATTAGATTTGCTGCCCTCACATAGTAAAAGGTCTCAGGATTAGATTTGCTACCCTCACATAGTAAAAGGTCTCCACGGTTAGATTTGCTGCCCTCACATAGTAAAAGGTCTCCAGGATTAGGTTTGCTGCCCTCACATAGCGTGAACAAGCTCGGCATCACCACTTTATGCCTCCTTGTAGGTACATTGTGCTGATGCGTCCACTGTCGCATGTCCTTATACCAACCTTTTGCCCTTGTTAATTTAAGGGCGCATGTAAAATGAAGTGATCACACTGTTACCTTAGGCACATGTCTAACCAGTGTTATTGTTAATCTAATGTCTCCAGTGATAAGATGCAATTAAACTGTGTTTCAAATGGCACTCCTGCTGTTTTCCCCAGTATGATAAGTAAGTTGCTCCTTTATGCTACTGAGTGTCCTGGTGTCCCCACGGTCCCATGCCCTTAAACCAACTCTTGAGCTGCTGTTGATTTACTGTGTCTGGTAAACAAGCAATGCCACCATTAAAGTAATCCCATATCTGAGGAATCTCATTGTTGATCGTAATACTTCTGGTAACATGAAGCATTGTTGACGTTTTAAAATTTCTACTGTCCTTGCGTGATTGCCATGAACATAATTAAGATGCTTCTTTTCATTTTGTATATGGTTCAGATATTCTTATTGACCAAAGAACTGTTTACTTTCTATCATTTTGTGCAGATAGGGATATCCATTTCACCTTGTTGCTATTGTGACCTTTTGGTGAACTGCACAAAACACTTTTTCTTGGAATGAGTGTCTTGTGCAGGTCAACTAAAATGCCACGTGGGCAACATCTCTCAATTTTGGTGGAACTGCACAAAATGGTGATTGGAGTTTCCAAATCTCCATCAAGTTCTGCTAGTAATCTCGTGCAACATTTTATTATCCTTTGCAAGATGGAGCCGTCACTGTCACCACAATGGCACTTTATTTTAGTGGAACTGCACAAAAGGATAAGAAAATTATAGTTGCACCTTACATGAGCCGGACAGCCAACCTTAATGTTCCTCAATTTTAGTGCAACTACTAAAGAAGAACCTGCCAGCTCACAAGAGCAAGTACTTATTGCTAGCTGAATGATGCAATCTTTGCTTCATTTCAGGTGAACCATGAAAAAGGCGCATGAATTGAATCATGGAACTCTGCAGACCTCATCCTAGTGGAGCTGGAGGTTGAGTTCAAGGAGGCCGCTACTAAAGTGAAATCATGCTCTCCTGTCTCCTTGTTTGTTCTGTGCAAACATGCTGTGCAAACGGGAATACTCAACTACAATTGTTGTGATGGTCAAGAGCATTCGCCAAGTTCTTCGATTGTATGACATGGCTAGCCAAGATGGATTTAATCCTGATATTCACTTTATCAAAACGCTCTAATGGGTTGGTTCTGAATCTTGCAAGCTGGGAATCAATGAGATGTGTAGGCATCTTTGTTGTACTTATTATTTGAATCTTATTTGTTGGTTCTGAATCTTGCAAGTTGGGAATCAATGAGATGTGTAGGCATCTTTGTTGTACTTATTATTTGAATCTTATTTGTTGGTTCTGAATCTTGCAAGCTGGGAATCAATGAGATGTGTAGGCATCTTTGTTGTACTTATTATTTGGATCTTATTTGTTGGTTCTGAATCTTGCAAGATGGGAATCAATGAGATGTGTAGGAATCTTTGTTGTACTTATTATTTGGATCTTATTTGTTGGTTCTGAATCTTGCATGCTGGGAAACACGGCATGATGATGCAGAGGACATCAACAATAATAAACAATTCAAACTTGGTAGTATTATCTTTGTGAAAGTGCGACAAATGTGCGATCGTAAAAGGCCCGAGAATAATAATTCTAATTGTTGTGCATGTTGATCCCATGCACTGATAGAACGAGCCAATGCATTGCTTGTTTTAAGTATAAATTTCTATTAAAGCTAATTAAATTTAACTAAAGTGACCACTAACTCCTGTTGTTACAGTACCAATACAGACACGCTCGTGAACCGACGTGTGGCCGGAGTAGGTTTCTTAATGGAGGCGTTTGAATGTGCCGAGGGTGCATCTTCTGCCGGGCGTGCAGCGGACGAGGGAGGGGTAGTAACTATTGTCGTCAGTACACACTCAGCTTCTTCGTTGAATCCAGTTCCCCAAGAGCTGAAAAACGAACTGCCGCCGCCGCCTACACACTCGTTCACTCGAAGAAACTCCAATGGCGATCCGAGGGTTGAGCCTGCTGGATATGGACTTCAGCAAGGAGTTAGTTCACCGTTCAGTCCTATGGCTGCACCAAGTTGAATGTGATGTACGCCAATGAAACGGACTCGGTGAAGCTCTGCCTCGACTCAGTCCTATGGCTGCACCAGGTTCTGGAGCATTCACCTGTTTCATCGGCAGCGCCGACTGCACCTTCGCTACGGTGGAGAGAAGGAAGAACGCGACGATTCGGCCATCTGGTGCAACAAGCTTGTCGACATCCATAAGCAATACAAGATCATCAGCAACGGGCAGGAGAAGGACTCCGTGGTTGACCTCGCTGAGACCATCATCGACCCCTGATACGCCAACATGAAAGAAGACGACCTGAACACGTGGGAGGTACCTCTGAATCTACCCTACATAACCTACGCTGCCAAGGACGCATACGCATGCTACGACATGTACAGGCAGATCTTGGACATGAGGGCGTGTCTGCTTCCCGTAACCAACGAGTACACGGACAGCCGCAGCGTCATGATCAAGCGTGCCAGGAAGGTCTAGATGTTGTACTTTATCTGTTTATAAGCACCTTTATCATCTAAGTGTTTCATGCATTAGCCTATGTGTCGTAATTATCTGTTTTGTACGAAATATTTCTTTTAAGAACCCATTAACCTGATTGCTTTTTTTAGTGGCTATTTGCTTATGTATGTAAACTAGTTCACTTGTCCGTAAAAAAAACTAGTTCACTCGGCTGCCGTGCTTTGAATCTCCTTCCTCCCAACATATTCCTCTCCTTAGGAGGACCTAGTAGGTCTCTGAATTTGCTCCCACTTTCTTTTTCGATGTAAACTGAGTTTTCTCCCAGTACTTTCCCCTAGAACCAACTCAACTGTCCCACGTCTAGCCTAGAAAATAATAATACCCCACGTACTATTTACTCATCAAATTAAAATGATATTTTATTTCATAAGTTGAAAGTTCTTACAAAATAATAATAATAATTGTTTATATATAACTTGCCAAGTTAACTCCTAGTGATTGCGTACATAAGCTTGCAAAGATTTTACTGACGTGCAATCATGTGTTTATGTTTTTATAACATTTCTCCGTCTAGCCCAACATGATATTTTCACCCAGCCCAGCAAGTCCGCGAATTTCGAGAAAAATGCAAATGGAATTTAAACGGGCTGCATAGATGCTACATCATTGTTTCACCCAGCCCAACAAATGGACTAAAAAAACAAATGGACTGGCTGACATGTGGGCCAAGAGGTCGAAGTTTAAGAAGGCGTTGGATTTACATCCAACGGCCGCATTCTTCTTCAATCTCTCGTCTTCTTCCCCAGCGCTGCCGGAACCGCCTGCTCCAGGCTTCGGCGTCTAGCGGCGTTGTTTAGCGCTCCTCAACGGAACGCTACCCCGCCGACGGCTAGGCCATCCCTCCACTCCGCACCTCCTGTTATTCTCTGCCGAGTGTAGGCCCACCCCGCACCCGAACCAGTCAAGTTTCCCACTCCTCTTCGTATGCGACTCCACTGCCCCGTCTTCCCCATCTCCGGGTCGTTCCAGGTCCTTGCCGTCGTCCACCGCCTCGGTGCGCTCGGCGCGGCGTGGTCAACAGACGAGAGTCATCGGAAGAGGATCAGATGCGGAGAGCTCGACGGCTGGGACCCACGAGGTCCATGGTCGCACGCAAGGAAAGTTCCTCCTTATTACGCACTGTACGTGGGAAGGGCTTCTGTATTTCGCGAAAAAACGTCCCCCCCGCTGACAGGTCGGAGCCACCAGCTATATCTTCGCATGCAAGGAAGTGCCTCCTTATTACGCACCAAAAAATGAATACCCCCTGCTAGCTGGGACCCACCATAGTGGGTGGCTGACTTGTGAGTCTACTAAGTTGATGAGGACAGAGGGCTTTGTCAACTTAGTCAATATGAACGATTCTAGCACCAGTGACCATAAGATGTCCATCCAATGGCCATAGTGCTTCTTCAACGTCTGGTCTTCTTGCTCCAGCCGCCCAAAGCAGCGCCGGTCGTGCCGCGTGCTCCTGCCTCTCGTGGCCGGCTGTGATGCCGCGGAGGCCTCACCGCCCCCTACTACTCCCACCGCTGGCCCAGGGTATCCCTCTACTCACCCACACCCCCTGTTATTCTGCGGCGACAGCAGCCTCACGCCGCAGCCGAACCAGTGAACCCTCGTACTCCTCTCCGCGTGGGCATCCACTGCCGCGTCTTCCCCGGCTCCGCGTCATCCCCTTCCTAGGCCTCGCCGTCATCTACCGCCTTGGTGCTCTCGTCGCGGCGTGGTTAATGTGGTCAACGACCGACTTCCATCGGAAGAGTATCAGACGTGGAGAGGCCGACAAATGGGTCCAAGGCCACAACCCAGTTTTTTTGTGATTTGCCAAGTAAGTCGCTTTGTCAGGCCTGTTGGGCTGCAAATCTTTTAAGACGAGGAGATCTTCATTCGGCTGGCCAAGAATATGGCCTATCAGTAATGAGAAATGGGATGTACATTTTTAAAACACATCAAACCGGCAATTAGTTTGAAATATCTTTTTTTCATTTTGAGATTTTAAATTACATTAATTTTTATGCGTGGAGAATTTGTTGGATTTTATATTGATATACATTTATTTTTATTTTGAAAATCAGTTTGAATGTCAGTCGAAATTTTGGGATTAAAAACAGTTCGGACCGCAAAGAAATATGCAAAATTTCGTATATTTTTTTAACCGTGGCCACAATATGGGCTGTAATGCTAACAAAAAGAATATGGGCACCAAAAAAACCTTAAGAATTAGCAAATGGGCTGTAAATTATTAGAAATAATGGCAGATGGGCTGTATGCTGTTTTCCACAGATTTGAGGCTTTCCTAAAAAAAGGTTGACGCACAAGCAGTGACTGTTGGATGTCCATCCAACGGCCGTCGTGCTTCATCAATCTCTGCTCTTCCTGCTCCAGTCGCTCAAACAAGCGGCGGGACTGCCTGCTCCCTCCTCCTCATGACCGATCAGGTTGCCGCCAGCAGCCTCACTGCCCCACCGTACTCCCATCGCTGGCCTAGCCATCCCTCTACTCACCCACACCTGCTGTTATTCTCCGGCGACGACAAACGAACCAGTAAACCCTCGTACAGTCGTACTCCTCTCTGCGTGGGAAACAACTGCCGAGTCTTCCCTGCCTCCGTGTCGTTCCCTTTCTAGGCCTTGCCATCGTCCACCGCCCTGGTGCTCTCTGCGCGGCCTGGTCAACGTGGTCAATGACCGACATGCATCTGAAGTGGACTGTACGTGGAGAGGCCGACAGCTGTGTCCATGGTCGCACGGAAGGAAATGCCTCCTTATTACGGGCAAAATAATGATTCCTCCACCTGACGTCAGGGACCCACCGAAAGGACCTCTGTATTTTGTGAAAAAAACGTTACCGCCGCTAACAGCTCGGACCCACCAGCTATATCTTCGCACGCAAGGAAGTGCCTCCTTATTGCGCACAAAAAAAATGAATACTCCCCCTGTTAGCTGGGACCCAGTATAGTGGCAGGCTGACTTGTGGGCCTACTAAGTTGACGGGGACGGAGGGCTTTGTCAATTTAGTCAATATGCATGATTCTAGCTCCAGTGACCGTACGATGTCCATCCAACGGCCGTAATGCTTCTTCAACCTCTGGTCTTCGTGCTCCAGCCGCCCAAACCAGCGCCGGTCGTGCCTCGTGCTCCTGCCTCCCGTGGCCGGCTGCGATGCGGCGGAAGCCTCACTGCCCCCTACTAGTCCCACTGCTGGCCAGGCCATCCCTCTACTCACCCACACCCCCTGTTATTCTGCGGCGACGGCAGCCTCACACCGCAGCGAACCAGTGAACCCTCGTACTCCTCTACGCGCGGGCATCCACTGCCGCGTCTTCCCCGGCTCCGCGTCGTCCCCTTCCTAGGCCTCGCCGTCGTCCACCGCCCTGGTGCTCTCGGCGTGGCGTGGTCAACATGGTCAAGGAATGGCTTCCATCGGACGTGGACTGTACGTGGAGAGGCCGATACTGGTTCCACGGCCACAACAAGGAAGTGCCTCCTTATTACGCCGCAAAATAATTATTCATCCACCGACAGCGAGGACCCACCGGACGGGCCACCGTGATTTCGCGAAAAACATTTCCCCTGATCGCTGGGACCCACCAGCTACATCTTTGCATGCAAGGAAGTGCGTCCCGCAAAAACGATTCGCCGACCGCTGGGACCCACCAGCTACATCTTCGCAGTAAGGAAGTGCTCGGCGCTTGGGACCCACCTGGTCGAAGCGTACGTAGGGTTGTCATTCTGGTCGCGAACGTGTACGTACATACTGGTCGTTGTAGAGGCGCGCACATGTCGTAGTAGAGGCGCGCACGTAGCATGTACACGTACGTACAACGGCGAGGGTGCAAGAAAGAAAATACGGCCACGTACGTACATACGGGCAGGGTCTCGAACGCCTACTCGCGCATATGTACATGGCTGGGTCGGAACGGAGAAACAACGTCGTCGTCGTGTTCATGGGGAGCCAACCGGCTGGGTCGGAATGGAATGCGTGGTCGTGTTCATCGGGAGGGCTTGGACGGAACAGGCGATGGAAACGAGGCCTGGCGTACCGCACAACGGAGGAAACGGCCTTGTGTTCGACCGGCCACGTTCGAAACGGGATCCTGTTGATCGGGAGGGGCCTGGCGTACCGCACAACAAGGAAACGGACCTCCTACGGTCGAAACGGGGGTCCTGTTGATCGGGAGGGGTGTGGCGTACCGCAAAATGGACGAAACGGACTTGTGTTGGAGCGCTACGGTCAAAACGGGGGTGCTGTTGATCGGGAGGGGTGCGGAGTACCGCAAAACGGACGAAACGGACTTGTGTTGGAGCGCTACGGTCGAAACGGAGGTCCTGTTCATCGGGAGGGTGTGGCGATCGCAAAACGGGACTCCACGGATACTGTTCATCTCCACCGTCGACCTCCTCCAGTCTCCACGGGCTAACGTCGACCTCCTCCAGCCTCCACGGGCTCCTGTGAAAGTGCAACTATCCCTAGGTGGTTTTGGTAATTCATAACAACATATAGCTCTTTGATCTAATGCTATTCCAAGACAAATATTTCAGGAAAAGCTCAATGAATGGCATGGCATGGATGATGAAAGTGGATCCCTCAAAATATTCAGGACAAAGGATTGGCTCAAGCTCAAAAGCTCAAGACTCTACATTTTACATTTTAGTGATCCAAGATCACATTGAGTCTATAGGAAAAGTCAATACTATCAAGGAGGGATGAGGTGTTGCTTAATAAGCCTCTTGCTTCATGCACTTAGTGATATGCTCCAAAACCCTCAACTACTTTCTCACATCCACATATGACCTAAACCTGAAGTCAAAATCGGTCCTACCGATTCTTTCTATCCGGTGCCACCGAGTTCAAATGTCATAGCCACTGCCACAAACCCTAGGCAAATCGGTTTCACCGACAGGGATCTCGGTCTCACCGAGATGGGATTGTAATCTCTCTGTTTCCCTTCGTAACGTTTCGGTCTAACCGATGTGAGCGATCGGTCCCACCGATATTGCAATGTAAACTCTCTATTTCCCTTTCGTAACATTTCGGTCTCACCGAAAGAGCGAATCGGTCCCACCGAGTTTACCTGACCAACTCTCTGGTTAGCTAATTACCAAAATCAGTCTCACCGAGTTTGTGTAGTCGGTCTCACCGAGATTACGTTATGCAATAACCCTAGCCATATCGGTCCTACCGAGTTGCATGTTAGTCCCACCGAATACCCTAACGGTCACTAGGTTTACTGAATCGGTCCGACCGAGTTTTTTGATTCGGTCCCACCAAGTTTGGTAAATTGTGTGTAATGGTTAGATTTTGTGTGGAGGCTATATATACCCCTCCAGCTCCTCTTCATTCATGGAGAGAGCCATCAGAACAAACCTACACTTCCAACTTACCAGTTCTGAGAGAGAACCACCTACTCATGTGTTGATGCCAAGATATTCCATTCATACCACATGAATCTTGATCTCTAGCCTTTCCCAAGTTGCTTTCCACTCAAATCTTCTTTCCAACAAATCCAAATCCTGTGAGAGAGACTTGAGTGTTGGGGAGACTATCATTTGAAGCACAAGAGCAAGGAGTTCATCATCAACACACCATTTGTTACTTCTTGGAGAGTGGTGTCTCCTAGATTGGCTAGGTGTCACTTGGGAGCCTCCGACAAGATTGTGGAGTTGAACCAAGGAGTTTGTAAGGGCAAGGAGATTGCCTAGTACATGAAGATCTACCGCTAGTGAGGCAAGTCCTTCGTGGGCGACGGCCATGGTGGGATAGACAAGGTAGCTTCTTCGTGGACTCTTCGTGGGTGGAGCCCTTCGTGGACTCGCGTAACCATTACCCTTCGTGGGTTGAAGTCTCCATCAACGTGGATGCATGATAGCACCACCTATTGGAACCACGACAAAAACATCCGTGTCTCCAATTGCGTTTGAATCCTCCAAACCCTTCCCTTTACATTCTTGCAAGTTGCATGCTTTAATTTCTGCTGCCTATATACTCTTTGCATGCTTGCTTGAATTGTGTGAAGATTGCTTGACTTGTGCAAAGATAGCTAAAATCTGCCAAAGTCTAAATTTGGGATAATGTTAAGTTTTTAATCGGTCAAGTAGTCTAATCACCCACCCTCTAGACATACTTCAAGGTCCTACAAGTGGTATCAGAGCTTTGGTCTCCATTTGCTTTGATTTCCATAGCTTTTGGTGGTCATAGCCTTGGTTTCACAACCTAGGAGAGTATGGCGTCTAGCGAGGGAAATTATCACCGTAGAGGTCCTTACTTTGATGGCACTAATTTTGTTAGTTGGAAGCATAAAATTAAAATGCATATTCTCGGACATAACCCCACCGTTTGGGCTATTGTGTGTATTGGCTTGCAAGGTGAATTCTTTGATGGGAGAGAACCAAACCGTGAAGCTAGCGCGGAAGAGTTGAAGATGCTGCAATACAACGCTCAAGCTTGTGATATCCTCTTCAATGGCTTGTGCCTCAAGAATTCAACAAAATCAGCCGCCTTGAGAATGCAAAGGAAATTTGGGATACTTTGATTGATATGCATGAAGGTACCGACTCCGTCAAGGAATCCAAGTTGGATGTGCTCCAAAGTCAGCTTGACAAGTTCAAAATGAAGGATGGTGAAGGTGTCGCTGAAATGTACTCTAGGCTTGCTCTTATCACAAATGAGATTGCCGGCTTAGGAGTGAAGAGATGACCGACAGATTCATCATCAAGAAAATACTAAGAGCATTGGATGGAAAATATGATACCGTGTGCACATTGATCCAAATGATGCCAAATTACAAAGATCTCAAGCCAACGGAAGTCATTGGAAGAATTGTTGCTCATGAGATGTCACTCAAGGATAAGGAGGAACTTCACAACAAGTCAAGTGGTGCTTACAAAGCCTCATGTGAAGCCCCCACATCATCAAGTGAGAAACAAACCTTCAATGAAGGCTTAATGGTGAAGAACTTCAAAAAATTCTACAAGAGTAGAAGCAAAGAAAGAAGCTCTAAGTCAAGGTCCTACAATGACAAAAGGTCTTCTAGTCGAGAGCGCAATTGCTACAATAGTGGGAGACCCGGACACTATTCCAATGAGTGTACGGCACCCTAAAAAAGAAGAGAAGATTCTCCCAAGAGAAGAAGTAGAAGAGAAGAATCACCACCAAGAGAGAGAAGGAGTAGAGATGATCGTTATGAACAAAGACCCTCACGGAGAAGCAAGGATTCGGAAAGGAATGACAAGTCATCAAAGAGCTACACAAAACAAAGACATCAAGCTCACGTTGGTGAATGGGTATCCTGCTCCGACTCCGACAATCACTCCGAGAGAAGCTATCACTCTGACTCCGAATACACCCAAGATGAAGGTGTTGCCGGTTTAGCACTTGTGTCAACCAACTCCTACGACATATTTGATTCACCAAATGAAGGAATTGGAAGATGCTTCATGGCCAAAGGTCCTAAGGTAACACACCCTGAGTATGTTGATTTTAATAGTGATGAAGATGACTTGTTAGGTGATGATGATTTACTTGTTGACAACTCTAGTGATGAATACTATGATGAAACGTCAATTAGTCATGCTAATCAAGATGAAACGAATGACTATGATAAGGATAAGATTGAGCTTCTAACTAAAGAACTAAACACTCTTAAGTTAGCTCATGAAACTATCTTCGAAGATCATCGAGAACTTTTAAGGGCTCATGAGAAGTTACGCTTTGAAAAACTCAATCTTGAGAAAGAGCATGAGGTCCTAAAAGCAATCAATGATGATCTCCGTAAGAAAAGTTCTTCTTACATTGCCAAGCGTTTATTCTTATCTACTTACATGCCTCAAGTCAAGTCTAGTAACAAGAACAAGAAAGATTCTTTCTCTAGTAGTAACAATAACAATGCTAAATCCAATATTGTTGCTTCTAGTAGTTCTCTTGATTCCACTCATGATTCTCTTAGCCAAGTTACTCTTGAGCAAGAAAACAGCTTATTGAAGGGAATTATAGAGAAAGGTGTATACAAGAGCCTTGCCAGGAGTAAGCAATTTGAGGAAATTGTACGCAAGCAAGGAAGGCACCGGAAGAATCAAGGTGTTGGTTTTGAACGAAAGTTCAATGCCAATGGAGTAGAGTGGGAAGAAGATCAATACCCCAAGACGAAGTTTGTTCCTCAACAAGAGAAGTACGATCCTACTTCCTTCAAGGGAACACAAGCACAAGATGATCTTCCACCACAAGACCACAAGAACAAAGGCAAGGACAAGCTTCAAGAGGAGATTGATGCATTTGAAGAAGCACCCAAGGCCTTGGTCAAGTGGGTTCCCAAGACTACGCCAAGTTCTACTTCATCAAGTACAACTACTACACCAAGGATTCCCATCAAGATGATGTGGATCCCGAAGAAGAAGAACTAGAGAGTTCTTGAGGGTGACTCCGCCAACATTCTTCACTCATATCATTATGGCAAGGACAAGTGCAATCGTCTTCCATATCTTATACTAGTTCAAGGAGTCACAAACCCTCATGTTGGTAAGGCAAGGGACAAGGTAACCTAATGTTTTCATGGACATCATTTTGTGAGTGCATCACTCTACGTCTATGGATATTCTTGTTTGTTCCTTGTGGGACTAACCCATGTAGGTATTGAAAGTGCAACTCACTCCAAAGATTTGCTCCAAAAGATCTACATCGACATTGAGCATCCACATCTTCAACACCTACATGAAGTCATCATCGACAAAACCCAAGGTTAGTTCATCCCTCTAAGGAGGGATCTCACATCTAGGGCGAGCTTAACTCTAAGAATTGAGTCAAAGCAACTCTAATGATCTGAACACATAAATGCTTTATGTAAAAGTGGTAACCCCACTCGAGCTTAAACGATGAGTATGACCTATGATCAAATGTTCTCATTTGACTCCTAAGTCAATATACTCATATATAGATGACATAGTCATCGCCAATTGTTTGATAGATGCTAGAATTGGTTGTGCATGCTTTGTCACATATTTCATTTGTCATTTTATTGTGTGAGCATGTTGGTTGCATATTTTACTCATTCGAGGACATCCACTTGTTGTTTTGATTGATTGGTTTCTTCTTCTTTGGCCAAGTGGATGGACAAGAATGCCTAAGAACCTTCTCTAGCTATCTATGCTTTTCTCGTCTCAAACTCTATTCATGCTACATCACAAAATTTGATCAAGTCAGATTCGAACCACTCTGTGTGAGGAGCACTCGGAGTCCCCGATTCGTCATAGACTTAAAACTTCCAAAAATTCTTTGTGATTTTCGGTCTGACCGATTCATCTATTTCGGTCATACCGAGATCACTAAGTCGATCTAGGTTTTCTTCTCGGTGCAACCGATTTGAACTTTTCAGTCACACCGAGTTGCTGTAACTGTTAACAGTTATGCATCTCGGTGCCACCGAGTTGTTCCACTCGGTCACACCGACAGTGTCGGGCTATATATTCACACGGGCAAAATTTTGGAAAACTTTCTCCGAAACTCTTCGCCTGCGCATAGCTCGCTCTGCCTACTAGGTCTCCGGATCGTCGACTTCGTCGCCAGCCGCCTCCTGTCACTGGTCTCCGCCGCTGTCAACGGGTTTCATCTCCGCTGTTGCCGCCGTAGCGAGTTCACCGCCGAACTAGGGTATGAACTCGATCACAGTGCTATCCTCGTCTGATTTTCAGCACATTGTGTTCATTATGCTTCTTGCCATGATTGAAACACCTCTATCCAGTCAAAACAATCCTTAGAATAGATGTGATTCGAAAATTTAGGGTTAGGTTTCCGCCGAAACCATCTCGGACCCACCATGTTGAAAAACTCGGTCCCAACGATTTGGCTAACGCCATTGCACTAGTAACTCTCGGTCTGACCGAGAATTGCTAATCGGTGTGACCGATTTTAAAACTTTGTGAAACCCTAGCAGTCTCGGTGCCACCGAACCGTGACTCGGTCTGACCGAGTTCACTAGTTTAGGTTCCAAAACTGCTTCGGTATCACCGAGTTTGAAAATCAGTAGATCTGAAATGCTTTCTGTGGAAAACTAAAACTAAGTTTTTTGAATCATTCTGAGGGAGTCCTGGATTAGGGGGTGTCCGGATGGCCGGACTATGATGTTTGGCCGGACTCCTGGACTATGAAGATACAAGATTGAAGACTTCGTCCCGTGTCCTGATGGGACTTTCCTTGGCGTGGAAGGAAAGCTTGGCGATCTGTATATGTATATCTCCTCCCTTTGTAACCGACTCTATGTAACCCTAACCCTCTCCAAAGGTCTATATAAACCGGAGGGCTTTAGTCCGTGGGGATCTAACAACAATCATACCATAGACTAGCTTCTAGGGTTTAGCCTCTCTGATCTCGTGGTAGATCTACTCTTGTACTACCCATATCATCAATATTAATCAAGTAGGAGTAGGGTTTTACCTCCATCGAGAGGGCCCGAACCTGGGTTAAAACATAGTGTCCCTTGTCTCCTATTACCATCCGCCTAGACGCACAGTTCGGGACCCCCTACCCGAGACCGGCCGGTTTTGACACCGACATTGGTGCTTTCATTGAGAGTTCCTCTGTGTCGTCATCTTTAGGCCCGATGGCTCCTCCGATCATCAACAACGATGCCGTCCAGGGTGAGACTTTTCTCCCCGGACAGATCTTCGTATTCCGCGGCTTTGCTGCGGGCCAATTAAACAGCCATCTGGAGCAGATCGAAAGCTAGCCCCTGGCCATCAGGTCAGATTTGGAAGTTTGAACTACAAGGCTGACGTTCGCGGAGACTTGATCTTCGACGGGTTCGAGCCACAGCCGAGCGCGCCGCACTTTCACGATGGGCATGATCTAGTTCTGCCGCTGAACAGTGCCCTGGAGGCCGCACCAGTGTCCGCTCCGACCCTTATCTCGGAGCAGACTACGCCAATCAAGGACGGGTGGCTGGACACCGCCTCAGGGGCTGCAATCTCTACGGCGATCGAGCCGAACACCATACCTGTCCTTTGTGAAGCTCGTGACTCCAAGGTGCCGGACTCCTCTCCGGACTCCGAACCTTCCGCGCCCCTGCCAATCGAATCCGATTGGGCGCCGATCATGGAGTTCACCGCCGCGGACATCTTTCAGCACTCGCCCTTTGGCGACATTCTGAATTCACTAAAGTCTCTCTCTTTATCAGGAGAGCCCTGGCCGGACTATGGTCAGCAAGGTAGGGATGCGGACGACGATGAAATTCAAAGCCCACCCACCACCCACTTCGTAGCCACTATCGACGATTTAACCGACACGCTCGACTTCGACTCTGAAGACATCGACGGTATGGACGACGATGTAGGATACGAACAGGAACCAGCGCCTATAGGTCACTGGACAACCACCCCATCTCACAATGTATACATGGTGGATACACCTAAAGGAAACGACAACGAGGAACAAAGGGACGCAACAAGGGATCGTTCCCTCGAAGAGCAATCAAAGCGGCGGCGTAAGCACCGCTCCAAGCCCTACCTCGACAGAGAAAGCAGCCATACAGACCCAGCCATAGAGCAGGGCGAACCGGTGGACGACGAACATGCCATCGAACAGGGCAACTTGGATAAACAACCTGTCCCCGGCAAAGACAACAGTCCGGACGACCTCAAGCCGGACAAGTTGCTGGAGCAGAAGAACCTCCAAAAAAAGGCTCGTCGCCACTGCGCATAGCCTGAAAAAGCAGAAGCGGAAGCTCAAAACAGCGGAAGATGCACTCAGAATCAGATGGAGCAAAGTATTCAACACCGCAGAAAAATACGGCGATAGTCGCCGCACAAAGAGCTATCCGAAGCGAAAATTACTGCCGGAATTTGATGATGAGGCCTTAGAACCTTCGCAATCAAAAAATAAGGAAGCCACCCGGTCGGACAAACGACCCCACGGCCAACACAGTGTGGCAAAGGATGCCGCACACAAGCCGGCACGCGATCCGCACAAGGATTCGCATCAAAAAGATGGCCCAGCCAGATCTATCTATGGGCCAAGAAAGCAAGCTCTAGTAAGCAATGCAGCACATCAAATACCCGAACATCGTGGAACGCCCAGATATAGGGGTGCCGCACACCCCCTATGTTTCACCGATGAGGTGCTGGATCATGAATTTCCAGCGGGATTCAAGCCCGTAAACATAGAGGCATACGATGGAACAACAGACCCTGGAGTCTGGATCGAGGATTACATCCTCCACATACACATGGTTAGAGGAGATGATCTCCACGCCATAAAATACTTACCCCTCAAACTCAAAGGGCCAGCCCGGCATTGGCCTAAAAGCCTTCCGGAAAACACCATTGGAAGTTGGGAAGAGCTCGAGGATGCTTTTCGGGCAAATTTTCAAGGGACCTATGTCTGACCTCCGGATGCAGATGATTTAAGTCATATAACTCAACAACCCGGAGAGTCAGCCCAGAAACTCTGGAACAGATTTCTTACTAAAAAGAACCAGATAGTCGACTGTCCGGACGCCGAAGCCTTAGCAGCTTTCAAACACAGAGTCCGAGACGAAAGGCTCGCCAGACACCTCGGCCAAGAAAAGCCAAGAACAATGGCCGCACTAACAAGCCTCATGACCCGCTTCTGCGCGGGAGAGGATAGCTGGTTGGCAAGATGCAGCACCAGCGACCCAAGTACATCCGAAGTTAGGGATGGAAACGGGAAACCGCGACGCAGCAAGGACCAGCGCCGGACCAAGGGAAACAGCCCAAAGAGCACGTCAGTCAATGCCGGATTCAAAAGCTCTCGGCAGAATCAAAAAAAGTTGCCCCTCAAGGATAATAGGGACGAGCTATCTAACCTAAACAAAATCATGGACAAGATATGTCAAATCCACAGTACTCCCGGGAGGCCTGCAAACCATACCCATAGAGATTGTTGGGTCTTCAAGCAATCCGACAAACTTAACACCGAACACAAGGGGCTCGACACACCAAGCGAGGACGATGACGAACCCCACAAGCAGAGCACCGAAAAACAAAAGAATTTCCCACAACAAGTCAAAACAGTAAGTTCACTTCACGTGACAAAAAGGGGAGAACAGAGTGGCGCCCATAGAGATACGTGCCATACGGCCTATCCCAGAGGAGTCCCGCCACTGGTTGTTAAAACCAATCACCTTCGACCATCAGGATTACTCTAGAAGTATATGGAATGCAGGATGGACTGCCTTGGTATTAGATCCGATAATTGACGGACTCCACTTCACACAAGTCCTAATGGATGGCGGCAGTGATTTAAACCTGCTATATCAGGACACAATCCGCAAAATGGGGATAGACCCAACAACAATTCGCCATAGCAACACTTCCTTTCAAGGGGTAACGCCAGGCCCAGATGCCCATTGTACGAGCTCTTTCCTGCTAGAAGTTATGTTCGGCTCACCCGACAACTTCCGCCGCAAAAAACTGACCTTCCACATCGCCCCATTTACAAGTAGCTATCAAGCACTACTGGGACGCGAAGCTTTCGCCCGCTTTAACGCAACACCGCATTATGCATCCCTTATACTTAAAATGCCCGGTCCACGAGGCATCATCTCATTAAAGGGAAACATTGAGTGTTCCTCGAGCGCGGAAGATTGTGCGGCTGCCTTAACAGCCACACACTAAGCCGGCTTAACTAATCAAAGCACCTAAAACAGGTCGTTCAGACCCCGGACATGGCTAGACGAGTCCGGCATAAACATACAAGGGCTTACTAGCCGCATACCCCCGTTCTAGGGGCTCCGCGCATGTACAACAAGATACAATAAAGCTCAATTTTATTCATTTTTAAATTTTACTTCGTTTATTTAATATAACGTACATTTTCGCACGATCTTTTTCAACTAAGTTCCTCTCTTTTACAGATGAACACCGTGCTACACCCGTCCAGGATACGGCACAACGGAGACACAAAGCGCAGAGACGCAAGAGGAGTCGTTCCAAGGATTCTTTTCAGATTAAGACCCTGCATAAACCTTTTTTACTGTCTCTTGTTGATACACATCCCCCAGTTTCTTGCTATGACCGAGGTGGAGGCTGGCGCCTTGGCATCGGCCACGTCAGGATTTTGCGCGTACCTAGACACCAGGGGCTCATTACTAAGGGCGTTGTTCAGCCCGTTTTCATAAAGACCGAATACCTTAGGGAGTGTTCGGCATCGCGAGTTTGGCCTTATATGCATCAGCTCCGAATCATGTCTTTGGTCAAATGTTGGGTTTGCCCGGCTCCTGTGTTTTGCTGCCTTATGTTCCGCTCTATCGGCTAAGGCGGCACCAAGAGAACTACTGCGATTGTGCCCCGGTTCGGCCAGGCGAGCACCTCAGTAGAGAAAGCCGAAAACTGACTGTCATGATATAGCGTGATATTGGTCAACCACTCGATGACCCACCGGAATCTTTAGGATTCCTTCGCATTAACGGACGGCCGTTTCCCGGTCAGGCACACACGCGCCCTGAATTCGGGCGAGCGCGGTGCCCCTATGGGCTATATAGTAGCCCCACTGTCGAACTCCTATGGCTAAGTGAAAGTGATAAAGCATTATAGTCTGGTTGCCTAGTTCGCTGCGCTATCACCTCCTTTATAGGAGCAAGACGTTGGATCAAGTGTGAAAATGCGCCCTCATTTAACACCCCGCATTATATGCGTGGGGGCCAGCGAAGACTGCCATCTTTCGTGTTATATACAAATATACATTAACGGCCGCACATGAGGTATTTTAACTCTTGCAGGCACAAGTATAAAAAGCTTTTATATTCAATCGAAACATTGTTTCACAATAATACATGTCACTCGAACATGATATCCTTCGAGCACTGCATCTCTATTAAACGAGCGCCCTGCAGAACTTCCTGAAAATAGTGCTCGGCAGGTATTCGGCTCCCCTCCAAATCTTGGGATGCAACGTCGGTGGCCTTCATCTCCGCCCAGTATGTCTTGACACGTGCAAGAGCCATCCGCGCACCCTCTAGACATGTTGACCTCTTCATTGCATTGATATGGGACACCGCACCAAGGAACTACTGCACCAAACCAAAATAACTCTTCGGCTCGGGCCTTTCCGGCCACAGATGACTCACGACATCCTTCATGGCGAGTCCAGATAACCTATTCAGCTCCGCCCTTTCGGCCAAATGCTCTGATAATGGAACTGGGCGCTCTGGATTGTGGAACTGCGACCTAAAAAGCTTTTCCACTTCGTGATCCTGTTGATCTCGGAAGTGTTCGGCCGCGTCCGCGGCACTTGCCGCCAAGTCCAGATAAGTATCCGCCGCACTCCACAGCTGGTCCAACTGAGCATACTGAGGATCCCCAAACTTCATCCGCAGCATAAAGGGCTTTCCAGCCGCGATATCTCCGGCCTGACGTAGCTCCTGCTTCATGGCTCTCATTGCAGAGCAAGCATCCTTGGCCTCGGTAGTGGCCTTCTCCAGGTCCTTTTGTTCCGCCCGATCTTCTTTTTCAAGAAGCTTGCAGCGGTTGGCATCATCCTTCAACTTCACAGCCATCTCGGCCATTTCCTTCCTGCTTCGGCAGTGAGCAGCATGTTCGGCTTTCAGCTCATCGGCCGCCTTCAAGGCAGCCGCATCACTTTTTCTGGCCTGCTCCTTGGCTCGGGCGAGTTCCGCCCGAAGGTTCTCCATGGCAGCGGCACCATCTGCATCAAGCATACATGTTGTAAGGCACGGGCATCAAGCCCCCTTACCAGGTGTCCGCGGAGAAATTGCATACCTTGTGACTCGTCAAGCCGCTTGTTGACAAGCGCGATGTAGGCATCGGCCACGTCAAGTTGCCGCTTTAGCTCGGCAAATTTATCAGTCCGGCTAGCCACCGGACGATTCGCCACCTACATTGGAAGAGCAACATGTTATATCTGATATTATGATCCTCAGCGCGCCGTCATTTTTGACAACACACCGAGTCTCAGGGGCTACTATCTATACGGGGCGCATCTTTTATATGCGGAACTGTCAAATGGTACATCATTTTGCGTACCTCAAAACATGTCAGTAAACTCCTGACGGCCTCGTGCAATCCGCTCTCCACAGATGAAATCCTTTCAATCACCGTGCCCATCAATGCACGGTGTTCTTCTGAGATAGACACTCACCCGAGCAGATCCTTCAGCTCCTCCGATCGTGCACCGGGCGGTGCCGGACTCGTCTGATGGCCTTTTTCAAAGGCCGGACACGGAGGGCTTTGGGGAGCCATACGGCTGCATTCCGGCCCTGCCGGATTCAGGGTAACCCTCCGTGACGACACCTCAGGGTCGCCCGCCTCGCAAGGCGGTATGCGGCAGGGGAGGCGTTCGCTCTCCATCATCTCCGGACGAAGATCCCCTGAAGATGAGCTCTGCTGAGAAGGGCTGAGATCCGAACTACAAGGTAAAAATTCAGTTATCTTTCTCAGGAATAGAATAGGGATGCCTCTTATTTTAAAACTCCCCTCTCTACTTACGGCTCGTTGGAGGGCTGATCCCCTTGAGGGCACAGTGCGGCCGAGGCACCTCCCGGTGCAGGACCCTATGACAAAGATTTCTTCCCCCGCTTTGAGACCATGGTCTCCGGGTCTTCAGAGGCGGTCCTCTTCTTTCCCTGGGTGGAGGGATTCTTGATTCCTCCTTTCCTGACAGCCTCCTTCGGGGGGGACGGTAGCTTCCTTGTTCCCCCCTTCGCCTTCTTTCAAAGGCGCAACCTCCAGCATCCTGGTTAACACGGGATCCAGCGTGGTCTTGGGGAGGGGGGCCGGACACCTCATTAGCTTTGCTTTCGCTATCCACTCCTGTTTAAAGGGACAACTCTTTTAAGGGAAATTTTATGATGAATATACGGATAGTATGTCCGGGTGCAGGGCTACTTACTTGAGTATCCGGGCGATTGCAGCTTAGACCTGCGTCCTCGGTCAAGTCCGGACACATTGCTTGTGATCCGAAAAACAATTTGTACATCTCCATGGGCGTCGCGCCCGTAAAGTATTGGAGAGCTCATGGTCCCTCCGGATTAAACTCCCACAGGCGGAGGGGGCGGCGTTTGCAGGGCAAAGTGCGGCGAATCAACATGACCTGCGTCACTACGGCCAGGTTGATGTCTCTTTCCAGGAGATCTTGAATGCGACCCTGCAACAAGGGCACGTCCTTGGACGGCCCCCAGTCGAGCCCTTTATTGACCCATGACGCCAGCCGCGGGGGAGGACCCGAGCGAAAGGCAGGTGGCGCCACCCACTTGGTGCCCCTGGGAGCTGTGATATAAAACCACTGTCGTTGCCATAAGCTGAACTCCTCTTGAAAAGAGCCCTCGGGGCATGGAGTGCCAGAATTCTTGCTTATAACAGCCCCTCCGCACTCCGCTTGCTACCCCTTGATCATCTTCGGCTCCACTTTGAAAGTCTTAAGCCACAATCCGAAGTGAGGAGTAATGCGCAGGAAGGCTTCGCATACGACAATGAAGGATGAGATGTGGAGGATGGACTCCGGATCCAAGTCGTGAAATTCCAACCCATAATAAAACATGAGCCCCCTCACGAAGGGATCCGTCGGGAAGCCTAACCCCCGAAGGAAGTGAGACGCGAACACACGCTCTCACCAGGCTTGGGAGTGGGAATAACCTGCCCTTGAGCAGGAAGCCTATGCGAAATTTCGCCAGTTAAGTATCTGGCATCTCTTAGCTTTAGTATGTCTTCTTCCGTAATGGAGGAAGGCATCCACCGGCCTTGAAGGTCGGAGCCAGACATCATCAAAGGTCCGAAGCGCCTGAATCTGGAGCTTTGGGTGTTGGAACTCGAGGCGAGGGGTGGATTCGATTGAGATTGAAAGAAAGGAGTAGAGCCTTGGTCTCTTTATAAAGAGGTTGAATACCAAGAGCCCTCCCCGTGACCGTTTGGGACTCGCCTTCGATAGAGGAGACGTGCCAACGGGCATGATTGGGTTACCCACGCCCGTATTGATGAGAATCCCGGAATAAGGGGACACGATCTCTGCTTTGAACAAGACATGCCAAGGAAACCGCCTCGCTAAACGCGTTGAGGTGGGATAGTAAAAACGATTCGAATAAAGGCTTGGCCGTGGTGTGATGTCATGCTATGAAATACGTCAGCAGATTGGATTTGTGTAAATGTTATTCTCTCTACGGTGGTATGTGGAAATTATTTTGCAGAGCCGGACACTATCCTTGTGTTAAAAATCTTCTATGAAGTATTCGGAGGAGGAACCCGCTTGCAATGCCGAAGACAAATTGCGCGCCGGACTCGTCGTCATTGAAGCCTGGTTCAGGGGCTACTGAGGGAGTCCTAAATTAGGGGGTGTCCGGATGGCCGGACTATGACCTTTGGCCGGACTCCTGGACTATGAAGATACAACATTGAAGACTTCGTCCCGTGTCCGGATGGGACTTTCCTTGGCGTGGAAGGCAAGCTTGGCGATACAGATATGTAGATCTCCTCCCATTGTAACCGACTCTATGTAACCCTCACCCTCTCCGGTGTCTATATAAACAGGAGGGTTTTAGTCCGTAGGACGAACAACAATCATACCATCGACTAGCTTCTAGGGTTTTGCCTCTCTGATCTCGTGGTAGATCTACTCTTGTACTACCCATATCATCAATATTAATCAAGCAGGAGTAGGGTTTTACCTCCATCGAGAGGGCCTGAACCTGGGTAAAAACATCATGTCCCTTGTCTCCTGTTACCATCCGCCTAGACGCACAGTTCGGGACCCCCTACCCGAGATCCGCCGGTTTTGACACCGACACATTCTTTTGCAAAAATTTCTGCATTTTGTGATGCTCATCCACTCTTCCTCATCTATAACTATTCACAGGGTCAGCAGTCAGTGTGTGCAGCATGTCAGACCAAAGTGACAGCCAGAACAAGTCAGAAGAGCAGATTCACATGAGTGAGGGCACTAGTCCCTCTAGCAGCTCAGATGAGGGAAGCAGAAGCACTCCTAGCAATTTGCCCCAAGCTGCCACTAGGACAAGGAAGAAGAAAACCTCAGAGTCCGAGGATGAGGATTATGTGGCACTTGAGGATGAGACTATTTCAAAGAAGAAAGTACTCAAGAAGGAGTATAGCTCAACTGCAGTAAAGCCAGGGATGAAGATCAAAAGGCCTGCAGGAAGACAACCAATGTCTAAAGCCAGAGTCTCCACTCAAGCATCTTTGGAATCCCAACCCAAAGAGCCTGCTGCAGAAGGAAAGAAAAGGAAGGAAAGGGTCAAGAAGACCATGGCCAGAGTAATAGGAAAGCCTTCCCTGATGGAAGAAGAGGACGAAGAAGAGGTTGCTACACCAGCACCCAAGGCACAAAAGCTGATGGGTGATGCTACAAATTCAGGGGCTGCATCTTCAAAGCCCAAAGAAGCACCCAAAGCTGCCTCCAAGCCCAAGAGTGCACCTAAGAGGAATACCAGGAGTATACCAGCTACTGAAAAGAACAAGGCCCCGTGCACGATGTTGCTGCTGAGGAAGATGATGAAGGGCAAGTCCTAAGGAAGCTCAAACCCAAGATTCCAGACCACAATGATGCTCATCCTGTGGCTGAAAACATGAAGATCAGGAGAGATTCAGGGTTGAGGCTATGGAGAGAGTCAGATCCATATGCCACCAGGAGAAGGACTGCTGTTGATTACAGGTTCCACACAAAGGAGCAGCAATACTTCTATGAGACAATCTTGTTGGACAAGAAGCCCATAGTGTGTGATATGAGGTGGGTCGACTGGACCTACATACAGGAAAATGAAGAACACTATCCTGGAGTGTATGACAGCTTCAGTGCGTGTGGAGTTGCAGACTTTGTTGGGCAGAAGCTCACAAACTGGAATGATGAGCTCATTATGCAATTCTACTCCACAACACATTTCTATCCAGATGGCAGGATAGTTTGGATGTCTGAAGGAACGAGATACCAATCAATCATTGAGGAATGGGCAAGTCTGATCAATGCCCCAAAGGAGAGTGAAGATGACTTGGACGTTTATGGCAAGAAGAACATGGATCACAACTCTGTGTCACAGATGTACAAGGAGATCCCAGATGAGGCACTTGAGACTTTCAAGTTTGGGTCAGTTCATTTTCTTCTGTCAGGGCTGCCAACGATCAACTGGATCCTAAGGCACACTCTGTTGCCCAAATCAGGTGACCACAACATGATCAGAGGGCATGCAATTAATTTTCTACACATATTTGATGTGCCCCAGA
Organism: Aegilops bicornis; assembly: GCA_021605145.1. Lineage (NCBI taxonomy): Eukaryota > Viridiplantae > Streptophyta > Magnoliopsida > Poales > Poaceae > Aegilops > Aegilops bicornis. The sequence continues at coordinate 826,221,445 of CM038675.1, read as the reverse complement.
AATTCAAGGTCATGAGCCTCATAGTTGAAACTATCAAGAAGACAGCAGCAGACCAAAAGAGAAGCTGTGGATATGCCCCACAAATTCAGGAGTTGATTAACTCAAAGATGGGCACAGGGAAGTATCTGTTGGATAAGGAACACTTTGTTCTCTATCCTGACTTTGAGGATAATCAATTTGTCATGACTGAGAATGAACCATCATCAGTAAAAGCTCAAGAAAAGAAGGAGAAAGCAAGGAAAGAGAAGGCTGCCAAGATGCCAACTCTAGCAGAGGCATCTGAGTACTTTTTGAAGAGCAAGCAGGACCAGCTTTGTTACTTGATAGCATCAACTCTGCGAATTGAGAAGGGGTTGGCCACCCTAACTCAAAACCAGGAGAGCCTGGAAAGAATCATGGAACAAAAATTCTATGATCTTGATGTCAAAATGCGAGATTGATCGGTTGTGGAGCGATTCTGAGGATGATATGCAGGAGAGGAAGGGCAGGACAACAACTGATGCATTTGCCAGAGTGCCTCGAGCTCAGAGATCAGCTGCAGATCCAGTAACAGACACCAAATTCACTTCATCTGCTCCAGCTACAGCTCCAGTGCAACCAGCTCCGGAACCAACTCCTTCAGTTCCTTCCACATCAACTGAAGTCTTCGTCCAAGGAGCCATCTCTACGCCACCAGCTGAAGATCAAGCCTGAGAGACGACATAGTCCTATGCATTTTCTAGGAACTTTTTGGTAACTTGTTGCCAAAGACGGAGAAAAATGTATAGTTCATAGGGCTTCGAGAGAGAGAGAGAGTTTGCTTTTGTTCTCTCTTGTCTTCTTGGTTGAACTTTGTTTGCTTTTGATTGCTTGAGATACTATGCTATTACCTGTGAGACATTGATGATCATGTGTTTGATCAGAAGCTACACTTATGCTTGTTAGATGATATTATCTTACTTACCCTTATATGATCATTCACTGTGCTTAGTGATGAGTGCATGTATTCAATCCTTATTATTTTGAGCGCTCCACCAAGATGTATGTGACATGGAAGAGTAACCCATGAGCCTAATTCCTTGTGCATTTGCAGTCCAAAGCAAATCTTAAAATATGCACAAATTTAGGGGGAGCTCTTGCTTATCACATACTTCTCAAAGCGACGATGTTTATCTTATTATCATTTGTCGAAGCTTTGATCTACATGTTGTCATCAATTACCAAAAAGGGGGAGATTGAAAGTGCAACTTTCCCTAGGTGGTTTTGGTAATTCATAACAACATATAGCTCATTGAGCTAGTGCTATTCCAAGACAAATATTTCAGGAAAGCTCAATGAATGGCATGGCATGGATGATGAAAGTGGATCCCTCAAAATATTCAGGACAAAGGATTGGCTCAAGCTCAAAAGTTCAAGACTCTACATTTTACATTTTAGTGATCCAAGATCACATTGAGTCTATAGGAAAAGCCAATACTATCAAGGAGGGATGAGGTGTTGCTTAATAAGCCTCTTGCTTCATGTGCTTAGTGATATGCTCCAAAACCCTCAACTACTTTCTAACATCCACATATGACCTAAACCTAAAGTCAAAATCGGTCCTACCGATTCTTTCTATCCGGCGCCACCGAGTTCAAATGTCATAGCCACTGCCACAACCCCTAGGCAAATTGGTTTCACCGATAGGGATCTCGGTCTCACCGAGATGGGATTGTAATCTCTCTGTTTCCCTTCGTAACGTTTCGGTCTAACCGAAGTGAGCGATCGGTCCCACCGAGATTGCAATGTAAACTCTGTTTCACTTCGTAACATTTCGGTCTCACCGAAGAGCGAATCGGTCCCACCGAGTTTACCTGACCAACTCTCTGGTTAGCTAATTACCAAAATCGTTCTCACCGAGTTTGTGTAATCGGTCTCACCGAGATTACGTTATGCCCTAACCCTAACCATATCGGTCCCACCGAAAACCCTAACGGTCACTAGGTTTACTGAGTCGGTCCGACCGAGTTTGTTGATTCAGTCCCACTGAGTTTGGTAAATTGTGTGTAACGGTTAGATTTTGTGTGGAGGCTATATATACCCCTCCACCTCCTCTTCATTCGTGGAGAGAGCCATCAGAACAAACCTACACTTCCAACCTACCAGTTCTGAGAGAGAACCACCTACTCATGTGTTGAGGCCAAGATATTCCATTCATACCACATGAATCTTGATCTCTAGCCTTTCCCAAGTTGCTTTCCACTCAAATCTTCTTTCCACCAAATCCAAATCCTGTGAGAGAGAGTTGAGTGTTGGGGAGACTATCATTTGAAGCACAAGAGCAAGGAGTTCATCATCAACACACCATTTGTTACTTCTTGGAGAGTGGTGTCTCCTAGATTGGCTAGGTGTCACTTGGGAGCCTCTGACAAGATTGTGGAGTTGAACCAAGGAGTTTGTAAGGGAAAGGAGATCGCCTACTTCGTGAAGATCTACCGCTAGTGAGTCAAGTCCTTCGTGGGCGACGGCCATGGTGGGATAGACAAAGTTGCTTCTTTGTGGACCCTTCGTTTGGTGGAGCCCTCCGTGGACTCGCGCAACCATTACCCTTCGTGGGTTGAAGTCCCCATCAACGTGGATGTACGATAGCACCACCTATCGGAACCATGACAAAAACATCTGTGTCTCCAATTGCGTTTGAATCCTCCAAACCCTTCCCTTTACTTTCTTGCAAGTTGCATGCTTTAATTTCCGCAGCCTATATACTCTTTGCATGCTTGCTTGAATTGTGTGAAGATTGCTTGACTTGTGCAAAGATAGCAAAAATCTGCCAAAGTCTAAAATTGGGAAAAAGTTAAGTTTTTAATCGGTCAAGTAGTCTAATCACCCCCCTCTAGACATACTTCAAGGTCCTACATCCTGTTCATCCAACCTCCACCGCGCGCTACTCCACCGGCTACTGTTCAACTACCCCTCCACGGGCACCCCTCCACCGTCTACTGTTCATCCAGCCTCCACACCACGGGGTCATGTTCATCCAGAGGCAACGCCACCGCTCACTGTTCATCCAACCCACCCACCCCCATAGCGCTCGCTCATCCAATCGATCGGCTTGATTAGCAGCGATGGCGAAGGAATCGCTCCATCGGGTTCAGTTAATAGCCATCGATCGATCGCTCGGGTTCAGTAACGTGTAGCCTGCAGTGCAATCGCTCGGGTTCAGTTAGAGCCCAACGCCTCTCTCGGGTTCAGTTAGAGCCAATGCCTTGCACACACGTGAGTACGTACGAGAGAAACGCGCATCGCTCGGCCCCCGACCTCCAACAATAACCGGCAACTCCACGAAATTTTCCTCCCCCTCGCTTCTACCGTGGTTTTTTCCGTCATGGACGGCCCAAAGAATGTCATGCAGCTGCGTCTCCGGCCCGTGCTACATCTTGAGCTTGCGTTGGTTTTCCCCGAAGAGGAGAGGATGATGCAGCACAGTAGCGTAAGTATTCCCTCAGTTTTTTAGAACCAAGGTATCAATCCAGTAGGAGGCCACGCGCAAGTCCCTCGTACTGCACGCACAAAACGATAGCTACTCGCAACCAACGCGATTTGGGGTTGTCAATCCCTTCACGGTCACTTGCGAGAGTGAGATCTGATAGAGATAATATTTTTGGTATTTTTGGTATAAAGATGCAAAGTGAAAACTAAAAGCAAAGCAAGTAAATAAAGTGATGGAGATTGATATGATGAGAATAGACCCGGGGGCCATAGGTTTCACTAGTGGCTTCTCTCAAGAGCATAGATATTCTACGGTGGGTGAACAAATTACTGTTGAGCAATTGACAGAATTGCGCATAGTTATGAGGTTATCTAGGTATGATCATGTATATAGGCATCACGTCCGTGACAAGTAGATCGAAACGATTCTGCATCTACTACTATTACTCCACTCATCGACCGCTATCCAAAGCATGCATCTAGAGTATTAAGTTAAAAAGAGTAACGCCTTAAGCAAGATGACAGGATGTAGAGGAATAAATTCATGCAATATGATAAATACCCCATCTTGTTATCCTCGATGGCAACAATACAATACGTGCCTTGCAACCCTTTACATCACTTTGGGTAAGGACACCGCAAGATTGAACCCAAAGCTAAGCACTTCTCCCATTGCAAGAACTACCAATCTAGTTGGACAAACCAAGCGGATAATTCAAGAGACTTGCAAAGATAACTCAATCATACATAAAAGAATTCAGAGAAGATTCAAATATTATTCATAGATAAGCTGGATCATAAACCCACAATTCATCGGTCTCAACAAACACACCGCAAAAAGAAGATTACATCGAATAGATCTCCACAAGAGAGTGGGAGAACATTGTATTGAGATCCAGAAAGAGAGAAGAAGCCATCTAGCTACTAGCTATGGACCCGAAGGTCTGAAGTAAACTACTCACACTTCATCGGAGGGGCTATGGTGTTGATGTAGAAGCCCTCCGTGGTGGATGCCCCTTCGGTGGAGCTCCAGAACAGGCCCCAAGATGGGATCTCGCGGATACAGGAAGGTACGACGGTGGAATTAGGTTTTTGGCTCCTCTTCTGATCGTTTGGGGATACGTAGGTATATATAGGAGGAAGGAGTACGTCGGTGGAGCGTCAGGGGGCCCACGAGGCAGGGGGCGCGCCCTCCACCCTCGTGACCGCCTCTGGCACTTCTTGGAGTAGGGTCCAAGTCTCCTGGATCACGTTCGGTGAGAAGATCACGTTCCCGAAGGTTTCATTCCGTTTAGACTCCATTTCATATTCCGTTTCTTCGAAACACTGAAATAGGCAAAAAAACAATTCGGGCTGGGCCTCCGGTTAATAGGTTTGTCCCAAAAGTAATATAAAAGTGGAAAATAAAGCCCATTATAGTCCAAAACAATAGATAAAGTAGCATGGAGCAATCAAAAATTATAGATACGTTGGAGACGTATCTGGCATCCCCAAGCTTAATTCATGCTCGTCCTCGAGTAGGTAAATGATAAAAGAGAATTCTTGATGCGGAGTGATACTTTGGCATAATTTCAATGTAAATCTTCTTAATCATGGTATGAATATTCAGATCCGAAAGATTCAAGACAAAAGTTCATATTGACATAAAAATAATAATACTTCAAGCATACTAATCAAAATAATCATGTCTTCTCAAAATAGCATGGCAAAAGAAATTTCATTCCTACAAAATCATATAGTTAGGCTATGCTTCATTTCCGTCACACAAAGATGTTCCCAACTTCTATACCCCCGATGACAAGCCAAGCAATTGTTTCATACTTAAATAATATCAAACTTTTTCAACCTTCACGCAATACATGAGCGTGAGCCATGGATATAGCACTATGGGTGGAATCGAATATGATGATGGGGATTGTGTGGAGAAGACAAAAAAGGAGAAAGTCTCACATTGACGAGGATAATCAAAGGGCTATGGAGATGCCCATCAATTGATGTCAACATGAGGAGTAGGGATTTCCATGCAACGGATGCACTAGAGCTATGAATGCTCAACAAAAGAAAACTAGTGGGTGTGCATCCAACTTGCTTGCTCATGAAGACCTAGGGCATTTGAGGAAGCCCATCGTAGGAATATACAAGCAAAGGTCTATAATGAAAAATTCCCACTAGTATGAAAAAGACAACTTATGAGACTCACTATATGAAAAACATGGTGCTACTTTGAAGCACAATATATGAGACTCACTACATGAAGAACATGGTGCTACTTTGAAGCACAAGTGTGGAAAAAAGGATAGTAGCATTGCCCCATTTTTTTATTTTTTATTTTTTTTTATTTTTTTGGGCCTTCTTTTTTCTTTGGCCTTTCTCCTTTTTTTGGGACAATGCTCTATTGAATGATGATCATCACACTTCTATTGATTACAACATAAGGATTACAAATCGAAACTAGAACAAGGTATGACTCTATATGAATGCCTCCGGCAGTGTACCGGAATGGTGCAATGAATCAAGAGTGACATGTATGAAAAATAATGCATGGTGGCTTTGCCACAAATACGATGTTAACTACATGATCATGCACTGGCAATATGACAAAAATAAAGTATGTCATGATGATGATGAACGGAACGGTGGAAAGTTGCATGGCAATATATCTCGGAATGGCTATGGAAATGCCATAATAGGTAGGTATGGTGGCTGTTTTGAGGAAGATATAAGCAGGTTTATGTGTGAAAGAGCGTATCATATCACGGGGTTTGGATGCACCGGCGAAGTTTGCACCAACTCTCAAGGTGAGAAAGGGAAATGCACGGTACCGAAGAGGCTAGCAAAGGCGGAGAGGTAAAAGTGTGTATAATCCATGGACTCAACATTAGTCAAAAGAACTCGTATACTTATTGAAGAAATTTAGAAGTCATCAAAAGTCAAGTACTACACGCATGCTCCTAGGGGGATAGATTGGTAGGAAAAGACCATCGCTCGTCCCCGACCGCCACTCATAAGGATGCACAAGCCAGGTACACTTCATGTTTCAAATTTGTTACACAACTTTAACCATACGTTCATGCTACGGGATTTGCTAACTTCAACACAAGCATTTCTCAAATTCACAACTACTCAACTAGCTTGACTTTGATATTATCACCTCCATATCTCAAAAAAATTATCAAGCATCAAACTTATCTTAGTATTCAACGCACTCAAAAGAAAGTTTCACATATCTTGAATAACAAGTATATTAACATTAAGCAAATTACCATGCTATTAACGACTCTCAAAATAATCTAAGTGAAGCATGAGAGATCAAGTTTCTTTAAAACAAATCCACCACCGTGCTCTAAAAGATATAAGTGAAGCACTAGAGCAAAAAATTATCATGCTCAAAAAGATATAAGTGAAGCGCTATGAGCAAACTATCAAGCTCAAAAGATATGAGTGAAGCACATAGAGTATTCTATCAAATTTCAATTCATGTATGGCTCTCTCAAAAGGTGTGTACAGAACGGATGATTGTGGTAAACTAACAAGCAAAGACTCAAATAATAGAAGACGCTCCAAGCAAAACACATATCATGTTGGTGAATAAAAATATAGCTCCAAGTAAATTACCGATAGAAGTAGACGAAAGAGGGGATGCCTTCCGGGGCATCCCCAAGCTTTGAATTTTTGGTGTCCTTGGATTATCTTGTGGGTGCCATGGGTATCCCCAAGCTTAGGCTCTTGCCATTCCTTGTTCCATAATCCATCAAAAGAATTCTCCCAAAACTTGAAAACTTCACAACACAAAACTCAATAGAAATCTCGTGAGCTCCGTTAGAGAAAGAAAACAAAAGACTACTTTAAGGTACTGTAATGAACTCATTCTTTATTTATATTGGTGTTAAACCTACTGTATTCCAACTTCTCTATGAATTATAAACTATTTTACTAACCATAGATTCATCAAAATAAGCAAACAACACACGCAAAACAGAATCTGTCAAAAACAGAACAGTCTGTAGTAATCTGTAACTAACGCAAACTTTTGGAACCCAAAAAATTCTACCAAAACTAGACGACCTGTACAATTTGTTTATTGATCAGCAGCAATTGGAATCAGTATTTTATCACGTTCTGGTGATTTTTAACAATTGGGGCACTGAGCACAAAGATTCTGGAAATTACAGCAAGATCAAATAACTATCATCCAAGAAGATCCAATAGGTTCAACTTGGCACAAACACTAACTAAAAGATAAAACCACATCTAAACAGAGGCTAGATGGATTATTTATTCCTAAACAGAAGCAAAAACAAAAACTAAAAAATAAAATTGGGTTGCCTCCCAACAAGCGCTATCATTTAACGCCCCTAGCTAGGCATTGAGATTTCAATGATACTCACATGAAAGACAAGAATTGAAGCACAAATAGAGCATCATATAGCATGTGACAAACACATCTAAGTCTAACATACTTCCTATGCATAGGCATCTTATAAGCAAACAAATTTGCAAGGCAAGCAAAAACTAGCATATGCAAGGAAGAAGAAAGTGACGATAGCAATTTCAACATGAAGAGAGGTAATTTAGTAACATGAAAATTTCTATAACCATATTTTACTCTCTCGTAATAATTACATGTAGAATCATAAGAAAATTCAACAATATAGCTATCGCATAACATATTCTCAACACGATCCACATGCATGCAAAGTTGACACTCTTCCAGAATAGTGGGATTAACATTAACTAAAGTCATGACCTCTCCAAACCCACTTTTATCAAAAATTTCATAAGATTGAATATTCTCCAAATATGTGGGATCTAAAGTTGACACTCTTCCAAACCCACTTTCACTATTGTTGCAAACAATATTTTCAATCTCATATTCATCATGGGGATTAAATAAAATTTTAAGATCATAAGAAGAATCACCCCAATCATGATCATTGCAACAAGTAGAGGACATAGCAAAACTAGCATCCCCAAGCTTAGGGTTTTGCATATTTTTAGCACAATTGACATCAATAGAATTTATAGTAAAATCATTGCAATCATGCTTTTTATTCAAAGATCTATCATGAATCGCTTCATAAAGTACTTCATCACAATTTTTAGATTCATGAATTTCAGGAAAAACCTCATAAAGATAATCTAGTGCACTCAATTCACTAGCAATAGGTTCATCATAATTGGATCTCTTAAAGAGATTAGCAAGTGGATGAGGATCCATAAACTTTTAGCAAGCGAAGATGCAAGCAAAAAGAAGGCACATGGTAACACAAGATTGAGCAGAGGAAGGGCGAATAAAACGGCAAGGGTGAAGTCGGGGAGAGGAAAACGAGAGGCAAATGGCAAATAATGTAATGCGAGAGATAGGGATTGTGATGGGTACTTGGTATGTTGACTTTTGCGTAGACCTCCCCGGCAACGGCGCCAGAAATCCTTCTTGCTACGTCTTGAGCTTGCGTTGGTTTTCCCCGAAGAGGAGAGGATGATGCAGCACAGTAGCGTAAGTATTTCCCTCAGTTTTTGAGAATCAAGGTATCAATCCAGTAGGAGGCCACGCGCAAGTCCCTCGTACCTACACAAAACGATAGCTACTCGCAACCAACGCGATTAGGGGTTGTCAATCCCTTCACGGTCACTTACGAGAGTGAGATCTGATAGAGATAATATTTTTGGTATTTTTGGTATAAAGATGCAAAGTGAAAAGTAAAAGCAAAGCAAGTAAATAAAGTGATGGAGATTGATATGATGAGAATAGACCAGGGGGCCATAGGTTTCACTAGTGGCTTATCTCAAGAGCATAGATATTCTACGGTGGGTGAACAAATTACTGTTGAGCAATTGACAGAATTGAGCATAGTTATGAGGTTATCTAGCTATGATCATGTATATAGGCATCACGTCCGTGACAAGTAGATCGAAACGATTCTGCATCTACTACTATTTCTCCACTCATCGACCGCTATCCAGCATGCATCTAGAGTATTAAGTTAAAAATAGAGTAATGCCTTAAGCAAGATGACATGATGTAGAGGAATAAATTCATGCAATATGATAAATACCCCATCTTGTTATCCTCGATGACAACAATGAAATACGTTCCTTGCAACCCTTTCTGTCACTAGGTAAGGACACCGCAAGATTGAACCCAAAGCTAAGCACTTCTCCCATTGCAAGAACTACCAATCTAGTTGGCCAAACCAAACGGATAATTCGAAGAGACTTGCAAAGATAACTCAATCATACATAAAAGAATTCAGAGAAGATTCAAATATTATTCATAGATAAGCTGGATCATAAACCCACAATTCATCGTTCTCAACATACACACCGCAAAAAGAAGATTATATCGAATAGATCTCCACAAGAGAGGGGGAGAACATTGTATTGAGATCCAAAAAGAGAGAAGAACCCATCTAGCTACTAGCTATGGACCCGAAGGTCTGAAGTAAACTACTCACACTTCATCGGAGGGGCTATGGTGTTGATGTAGAAGCCCTCCGTGGTGGATGCCCTCTCCGGAAAAAGCTCCGGAACAGGCCCCAAGATGGGATCTCGTGGATACAGGAAGGTACGGCGGTGGAATTAGGTTTTTGGCTCCTCTTCTGATCGTTTGGGGATACGTAGGTATATATAGGAGGAAGGAGTATGTCGGTGGAGCGTCAGTGTGGCGACCGATTCTCCGAGTATTGATTTCCAGAAAATGGCCGTTGTGCTCATCAGCCCCAGGATTACTGTTAGCTGATGAGGCACCAACTTGATACAGAAATTCCAAGCAAAATACAATATATGTAGTACAAGACCTTTCTGGCTTGTGAGTACAACAAATGATTTCTAAAGGTTGATGGCGGAAGCGGTTTATGGATCAGCAGCATCTATGGGACTCCAAATTCCATAGGAACAGCTGACCAGGTTAACTCCTATCTTCGCGAGACTACTATCACCATTTGCTTAGGTTCCGTGGCTGTCATCGCAACGCTCCTCTCCAAGCAAGAAATCTGGCCAAGACAATAGCCAGGGACAAGCCAGTGAGTACTTTGAATGTACTATAAACATCATGAACACAGGTATAATATAACAATGATGTGCTGAAAATATTTTATGCTCGTATGCGTCGGTCACAAAAGATAAATAAAATGCTGATACGTGCAAGCATGTTATTTATGAATATGCAATAACATAGTAGTATTAAAATCTATGAAATAAATAACAATATGCCACGATCAAGGCGTCTTAGTGACACCACATAAAGGGCTTTAAAAGAAATGTCATGATCAGGCGTCTTAGCGACATCACATAAAGGGCTTTAAAAGAAATGCCACAGTCGGGCGTCTTAGCGACACCACATAAAGGGCTTTTAAAAGAAATGCCACAGTCGGGCGTCTTAGCGGCACCACATAAAGGGCTTTAAAGGAAATGCCGCAGTCGGGCGTCTTAGCGACACCACATAAAGGGCTTTAAAAGAAATGCCACAGTCGGGCGTCTTAGCGACACCACATAAAGGGCTTTAAAAGAAATGCCACAGTCGGGCGTCTTAGCGACACCACATAAAGGGCTTTAAAGAAAATGCCACAGTAAATATCCAGGAGGTAGAACCATCCCAGGGATATTCGATAATACCAATAAAATCACGGGTTAGTCAACAATAATAATAATAATCATAATTATCACAATCCACAAGTTGTGAAATTCAGTTACAGTTTAACAGTTTCACCTCCGAAGACCGACACTAAGACCGACACTTGACCCATCCCACACTGTAATCCTTAACGATGGACACGGCTATTCGAATAGGTTCAATCTCTGCAGAGGGTGTACTCTTTACCCACGAGTAACGGATTCCATTAGTCCATCGGGACTAATTCCGTCTACGGTCTTTTTGTTGAAGACACACCCAACTTGCACACACCAGCTTAACTCACATGTGTCTGGAATCACCCACGACACCTGTTAAGCAAAACTCTAAGTGGGGAGGCTACAACCTCGGCGTAACATGGGATCACAAAATTTATACCATGTGGCCCGGGAGCTACCCCTTGGCTACAACCCGAAACACCCATGCTCCCGGACCCGATGGTATGACTACCGGAGGCCTCCGGTATCTCCCACCATGGCCTCTCTGTACGGTGTGTGCTAGGAAAGGGGTTGACAACTTACTAAACCGTACCCTACTTGTTGTAGAGGCAGTGGTAGTCTGAAGCAAGTATGGGGAGTTCTTGGCACAAGACTCGATCTACTGATCGACTCAGGAGGTTGTAATGTTCCCTGCAAGATTAGTATAACAATGCATATACTTCAAACAACAGATAGAAACACCATGCGACATACCCCCTCATGCCATACCGGACACGTCCGTCTCGACGGAGGTCTAGGGACAAGACCGTGTCTACCCAAGACAGTGGCCTTCCCAGCTTTCCTCCCGGTATGCATGAAAGGCATATGACGGTGATTCCTATCACAATCATATCATCTCCATTTGCATGAAATTCATTAACATGCACTCATGAGTATGAACACATCCTCACATAAAATGACGTATGCTCGTGTCGGGGTGGTGTTGTCACCGTGCCAAGCAACACACACCAAAAATTTCACCAGGGTTCAAAATGCTTGCCTTCAGGTCATGGGAAGGCAGGGTGCATTCCAACACATCTTGAAATCTTCAAAAATCCTATTTAAAAGAATATATTTGAATTACTACATAAAATCAAAACAGCACAAAACGGTTGTATGAATTTTTTTCAAATAAATCTTAAAATAAACTAGACCATATTTGAGAGAGGTAGGAAAAAGAATCAATTCATTTGGAGTTGTATTTAAAAAGTTATAGTCAGTCAAAGTTCTGGTCAAAATCTGATTTTAAATAAACAGAAAAAGGAAAGAAAACGCTTCGAACTGGTACACGTCGAAAATGTACTTCGAGCTTTACGTCTCCACTTAACCCACGTGGATCTGGGCGGGGTCACCGGCAGTGGGTCCAAGGCCCACCGTCGTTTGACCGGTCTCCCCGCCTCCTTCCTCCTCACAGCCAAGCAGGCGGGGCTCCGGCGACCAACGCCGGCGAGCGGCGGCTCCTCGCGGCCTCTGGAGGGCGGGGATGGAACCGCAAGACTGGGGCGGTCCTTCCGGTAGTCGAGGGAGTGACAGGGATGGAGTGAGCTGTCGGCGGCGAGCTTTGCAGCGGAGGAAGCTTCGGAAGCATAGTGGTTTTGGGGCTGCGGTGGTTCTCGATCTAAATTGAGTAGGGGGAAGGGTTCACGGGAGGAAGAAAGGGTTTCTGGTGAAGAGATTGGAGAGGTGGAGGCCCTGGTTGCGCCGAACGGAGCCGGGAGGCGGCGGTGGCCGAGCTGACCGGAGAGGTTGAAGATGACCTGCTCCCCTTCAATTGGTGGCGATGGGGGTGCTAGTGAGACGGCGTGAGGCTTCCTGAGGGCTCGGAGACGCTCGGGGCTTCCTTATATAGCGTGGCTAGGTCGGTCCGAGGTGGCCGGAGATAAGAACGGCGGCGAACCGACGTTCTGTAGCAGCAGGGGGATGTGGCGGGGCTGAGGATGGCAGCAAGAGCTAGCGGACGAGTGGGGCACTGCTCCAGGGCGAGCTGGCGTGCGGGAGTTGCTCGGGCGGCGCCGACACGGCCGGGGCCTACAAGCGGTCGTCAGCTAGCCGCCACGGCCAGCCTGGCGGTGGCGCTGTGGGGTGCCAGGGGTGGTCGGGGTGGCGTGGCGTGGCAGGGATACGTGGCGTGCTAGCAGCTGTTGGCCAAGGGCGGAGCAGGTCTTGAGGCGAGGCAGCGGCTCGTCTTGCGTCGTGCCAAATACTGCGCTCTGGCGCCGCCAGCACGCCCGGGGACGTGTTTGGCGAAATGCCGGGTAGCCTAGAGGTCATGGTGAGGCTGGCAAGAAAGCAGGGGCTAGGTTAGGGCTAGCAAGAGGATCAAGGGACATGGTGGATAGGCCAGGGGCTCAAGTTCACAATGTAAACTTGAAGTCATGCCAAATCTGGCTATGCACTCAGGGTGTTTGTCAAAATGCCAAGGGCATCTAGGAAACACTTGGGGTGGCCAAATTCTCCAGATCAGTGTCTCTTTGGATGGATAAGGGGGTGGTGAAGTTAGTTTGTGAAGCGAAACTTGTTAGTGCAAGTTATGCAAAACTTGATTCTGGCGAGAAGGTGAATGGCACTGTTTCATGAACCGTAAATCTTCCAAAGGGTCATCTCTTCTGGACTTAAGGTTTTGGCAAGGTTGACTATAGGTAGTAAAAGGTATTTTTGATGAAGAAGCAAGTTAGGATATGGTTGCAGTACAAATCACCAAATGGCACCAGAATGAAGATGAGGATGATTCACTCAATTTTTCCAAAGAACAACACTAGGTTTTTGCATAAAGTTGGATGGCATGCTACTATTGATATCTCATAATTTTGGTGGAGGCTCTAGAGAAATATTTAATTAGGCTATAGTGCAAAAGTGTCCACTGGACCAGATTTGAAAAACAGGTGTAAAACTTAAAATATGCAATGAAATAATTATATTAATGCACACAAGTGATTTAGAGACACCACATGACATCTCCAAATTTTGGTTGGAATTTTAAGTGAATCTATCAAAAGGTTGTAGTTCAAAAAGAGCTCCAAAATTTAAAACACTTCATTTTAATGAATAAAGCTCAGGGTGAAGTAATTTAATAAATAAATCTACTGATTATGAAAGTGTTATACAGAGAGCATAGAAGCCCAATATGTTTTGGAAAGCTCCACATGAAAAAGACACCTTAATATTAAAAGAAGAGTTCTGAAATCAACAGAAATAAAAAAAATTAAAACTCCTGGCAAAAATTTTAATATTAAAAAAAACTTGGCTCAATGTTTGGGGTGTTACAGTCAGGGGGCCCACGAGGTAGGGGGCGCACCTAGGGGGGTGCGCCCTCCACCCTCGTGACCACCTCTGGCACTTCTTGGAGTAGGGTCCAAGTCTCCTGGATCACGTTCGGTGAGAAGATCACGTTCCCATAGGTTTCATTCCGTTTGGACTCTGTTTGATATTCCGTTTCTTCGAAACACTGAAATAGGCAAAAAACAGCAATTCTGGGTTGGGCCTCCAGTTAATAGGTTAGTCCCAAAAGTAATATAAAAGTGGAAAATTAAGCCCATTATAGTCGAAAACAATAGATAAAGTAGCATGGAGCAATCAAAAATTATAGATACGTTGGAGACGTATCAGCCCGCCCAGGACGAAAAGCCCATTTTCTGTCATGATTTTTTGTCATAGAAGTAGGAGCCCACCACATCTATGATGATACCAGGTTTTGTCACAATTATCGTCATAGAAGTGTCATATGTATGACAGAAAAAAAATTCGTTCGGCCCAAAATGTCACGGATGTGTCTTTTTTTGTAGTGAATGCTAATACGCGGACTTAAAAAAACGGAGGGAGTACACATTTGTTTTCTTAGTTTGTAGTGAACTAATCATTTGTTGAAATTGTGAAATAAATATATTAGGCTATTGACTTCGAATGTAATGGTCTATACAATTCAATAGTTACAATCATTGTCGAATCCCAAGATGTATACAAGGTCTATAGTACTTCACAACATGCTCAAACTCACATAATCCCAGTCAAATGAGAATCTAAATGCATTTCATAGTTATTACTTTGTAGGATGCAACAAAAACAACCATAACTCTACATCAGCCATTGGCCTTGTTTGGATACTCTAACACAGTTAGAGTTAGAGTTATTTTCTAACCCACTCTAACCCAAATAAGCACCTCTCCACCGGGATAGTTGGGTTAGATGGAACTAACCCACTCTAACCCTCCCTGTTTGGATACTTTTGGGTTATTTGAGCCCCCAACTAACCCAAACTAGCCCTAACCCCATGATCGAAATAGGGACATTATAGAAGCAACATTTTGACATATCCCAATGTGTGAATGAAACGTGCAGAGAGAGCTTTTGAAGATGGAGTAGATAGGGCGGGAAAGATTGTATGTATGTGGACGAGAGAGTAGGAGACAAACCTAACGAGACAAAGGGAGAGAGATAGAGAAAGAAAGAGAGAGGAAGAAGTTAGGTATGTGGGAAAGATGGAGACATGTAATATACATGAGATGCGTGTACATCCAGATTCTGTATACATGGAAGGAGAAGAGACAACATGTTTGATGAGAGAGTTGGAAAAACATGGATGAGAGGGGAAGGATCTCGTGGGTTGAGGGATTGACAATTTTGTGTGGGGGAGAGAGGGATTGGTAATTTTGTGCAAGAGAGAGAGAGAGAGGGTGGGGGGAGGAGTCAGTCAGCCGCCGTCACATCACCCCGCTTCCAAATGACCCCGCATTCTCTAGCGCGGTGTGGTCGCCGTCTTCGATCTGCTCGATGCCCTCTTTGAATATTGAGGTGTTGTGCATGTTGGGGTGCAAAGAAGCACAAGCGAGAGTGGTCGCTGTATAACCTTGGATGGGGATGAATTGTGTGCTCGGGGGAGTGTGTGTGTGTGTTGTGCTGCGTGCGTGTGTGTGTGTGTGTGAGAGAGAGAGAGAGATATTGAGAGAAAACAAACCTAAGGAGAGAAATGGGTATTCACAACGAGATTGTGCGGGCATTGAGGTGGGCAGGGGCCGGGTGAGGGTGTCAAAATGTGTGCTTTGATGCATGTTTTGCATGCGACCGTGCGAGGGACGGGCGAATCGAGAGAGATGGTTGTTGTGTTACGGATGCTCCTCTCTCTCTCTCTCTCTCTCTCCCTCTCTCTCTCACACACACACGCACAAGTAAACTAGAAGACCGTTCTCTCATGTATATACAACGTATCTGCATATCTGTCTATGTCTCACTCATGCATGATCATCTGCACATTCACACCTCTCTATGTCTGTATCACACGCCCACCGTCTCCACATTGCCCTTCCGCCACAACACACATATGGACACATACACACGTTCTCTCTCAGTCACACACACAAAATCAGTAGTAAAAAACTAGGCGCACCTAAAACGTCCAAATCCAAATAAACACGAATCGGAGCTAAATTCAAATATATGGAAATATTGCAGCGTCAAGAACTTTCCCAGGAAAAAGTTGAGTAATATTCGAGGATTTTTTCACACACACAAAAGGTTATTGGATGTCCTTCGGCCTTGACGAGGTGGCCTTGCACCGTTCGATCGACCGCTGGCAGTTCACGTGCTTGCACAGGATTCCGTATCGTGGTTGTGGTACTAACTAGTAATATCGTGGTCGTGGTACTAACTAATAAAAGCACTGCCTAAGTCTAATGTTTACGTGTACTAGTACGGCTTTCTTTTAAGTTTGACCAACCTTATATAAAACTAAAGTAAGCTCCCGCACGCGCACTCATCAATATGTCGCCGCCGCCGTTGCGCATGCCGGCGCCCGCTTGCTCCGGCCAACAATTTCTCGCCCATCACCGCCGTGTCGCCGCCATCCCTGTGCCATGAAGCCGAAGGCTCGCCCGCTCACATCATCTGCAGTCCCTCCTCGCGACGCCGCTGCGCTACCAAGCACGCGAGCAGCTGGTGGAGACGCGCCTATGCACGCATCGTATGAAGAGGGGACAAGCGCGTGCTCCAGCACGCCGGCGAGGAGGAACTAGTGTGTCATTGTCTTCTCCGCCCGCGCGGAGGAGGCGCGCATGGTGGTTGTCGCGGCGGAAGCCAGTCGCGCGCGCGTCGAGCCCGCAAACCGGGTGCGGACGCAGAATCTACCTTCGAGACCTTGAATGCCATGTGCATCCTGCAATCTGAAGGAGCAATTTGGGTCAGTCGACTTATGTGAGCCGTTTGATGCAACATGGATGGCTAGAAGGGCTTCTTCCACCTCTTCTGTCATCTTC
Source organism: Aegilops bicornis (assembly GCA_021605145.1). Classification (NCBI taxonomy): domain Eukaryota; kingdom Viridiplantae; phylum Streptophyta; class Magnoliopsida; order Poales; family Poaceae; genus Aegilops; species Aegilops bicornis. The sequence continues at coordinate 826,204,145 of CM038675.1, read as the reverse complement.
TTCCTTCGCTCCGTCGACCTTCTTTCACAAATCGACTAACCCAAATTATACTACTAGTACGAACGTATTAAGTACAGTAGGAACACGAAGATACGAGCAGTAGTACCAACTGCAAGAAGAACAGTACTAAAGAGTTCAAATAATGACAAAGAACATACTAAACATAGTTCTGCTGGGGCCTCAGCAAAACACACCCTTGAAAATAAACTAAGCAACTAGTTTGCTTGACACTGCGATAGAACCAGCATGAGCGGCGACAACGCCACCTACTCGAGTCCGAGTCCACGTCCTCGACTTCGTCCTCGTCCCTCTTCCTCTTCCTCGTCAGCCGGCCTTCTTTGCTTGAACCGAACATTGGGCTCTGCTTCTTCATCCAACCCTTGTAGATATTTAAACAAAGGTAGGCATCCATTGCTGCGTACAGTATGTGATCTTCATCTAATGTCTTCGACTCCCATGCATGATGAAACTCGTGATGAGGTTTCTTCAGTTTAGCGTACGAAGGATCAATCATGGTTGTTGTCAGGTTCAGCATTGAAGGTTGAGAGGAGGACACCAGGCTTGCCTTCTGGAAATCGAAGGGCTGGCCTACAATGAGACCTATCCGGACCTTGAGGACATCCACAATAGTTCTTAAAGCCTACAATGTGAATTTCACTCTTTTGTCCTTGAGGAAGTTCTTAAAATCCTGGCACTCAACGTCGGCATGGCATATGTGGTAGACCGAGCAAATGTTATGTACGCAAACCTGGATCACGGCGGGCTTCTTCCTCTCTTCGTCCTTTAGATCCTTATCTCGTCCCAGGACTGTGGTGTACTCAACATCTAGCCCAGCGACCCACTCATCCGTTGAACTGTTGAACATGCGTAGGAAGCGAGCAAGCCATGCTTTCACCGTCGCGGATCCACGTGTGTAGATGACAATGAACCGATCGCCGGTGATGGCTCTAACCTGGTACTCTGCGGCGACCATGGAGATTTGGGAGGCCACGGATTTTGGAGGAGGGTTAGGAGAAGTTGAACTGTTGTACCCCGCAAAAACTGGGAGCGAATTAATGTGAAAGGACGGGACGACTGGGAGCGAACTGTTGTAAGGTAGTAGAAGATGGAGACGAGTAGGGCGTGCGAAGGGCGTGGGGTTGTTGGCTTGCCCGGTGGATAAACGGCTGCAAGCCCCCAAAGAGTTCTCGAGAACTATGCGGGACCCACAAGATGCCATGTCTACTAGACCCATATCGTAGGCCTGACGGTATAGCTTCTGCCTGTTCGCACGCCATGCCGATGCATGGATGTAACTTCACTTAATTTCGTCAACCGCGCGCCTCCCACGACCTTCGCCTCCCTCGCGCTGTCGCGCCCTTTGAGACTTCGACCGGCTATAAATGAGCAATTTTTTTGCCTACTCCGCATGCATGATACTCCCTCTGGTCCTTTTTACTCCCGTCAACCGTTTGCAAAGTGTTTGACCAAATTTATACTTTTTTAACACCACCTTATATTAATTAACCAGCCACACCAGTACACTCATTCCATACAATATTCACCACACATGGCGGTACATTATTTACAAGAATACCATCTAATCTATTGTCAAAGCTATACTTAGCGATTAAGTGTGCCACCTTATTGACCGAACGGCTAATCTTTGAAAATTGAAGATTGTTGATCAACTTCGAGATGCTCAACACTTTCATCTTCAGGTCACGCATAGCAGACCTGTCATAGTCCCCTGATGCAAGAGATGCTACCACAAAAGCGCAATCAGTCTCTAAAATTACAGGATTATGAAGAGAAATACCTATGTAGAGACCGGCAATGCAAGCCCTAAGCTCCGCTTCCTCCACGCTTTGACAGGCATCAATGAAATCCCATGACCAAATTTATACTAAAAATATCAATATCTACAATACTGATTATAATGAGTATAAGAACTACGTTTTATAATGAGTGTAAAAATATTGATTTGACATTGTGAATGTTGATACATTTTTCTACAAGTCTGGTGAAAGTAGAGGTACATTGACTTCAAACAGAACTTAAATGCACAATGCAGACTAGTTCCTCCGTCCAGGTGTGTGCCATGTCCTATCTTGTCATCACAACAAGGTTAGCTATTAGAGTACCACTACCTCCCTTCTAGTTTAAAGGGCTCGATTCAAAAAATTCACCTACTCTTAGCAAGATAGTAGAGGCGGTGGAATAGTTTTTGAAGTTTGCAAAAGTACTCAACTAGTGCTGTCGTTCTTCACACAAAAATGTGTTTACCAATGCATGCATGAACACTAGTTACTCTAACCCCCCTCTCTTCTTTAATTCCTTGCCACATCAGCATGTTTGCTAGTATTCCCGTGTGCATGATACCAGCTAAGATACCACCATTATGGCCAGCCTTAATCATCGCATGCAATAATTTAGTGCACCTTGAAATATGAACATGTGTGGGGTGTGTATGTTTTTAATGACTTGAGACTATACCTAGCCCAGATGCAAGATGACTTATTATGCACCGTTCCCCATACTGCGCAGGAAGCCCGTTCGTCTCCAAATCTTTTCCTCTCCATGTGTGGAAACAATATGCCTGCCAAACTCTCCTTCTCCCTCCGACGGTCCCACCACTCCAACCCGTGTGAAAAAATCTGCGTGCATGACTCTCCTCCCCCCACGCTCGTCCAATCCATTGTGACCAGCAATATTGCCACCCCTTCGCTCCCCCGTAATTTACTCCAACAAATATGCCCACGTAGCTGTTACTTAACTGTAGGTGCATTGGGTCACTGACATATGGGCCCAACAGATGTTCGGCCCACATGTCGATGGCATAACTGAACATGCTGATTAAGTCGATCTGACTTCGATCCATATCTTACGTAGGTGTGCCATTGCTCGCTATAAATATCGCGCCTCCCATGACATCGCTATCTCCTCCCCCACACGTTCACGTTCATTGCTATCTCCTCCCCCTCCCTCTCACGTCGACCACCATGGCATCGCCCCTCCGAAGCCCTAGGAGCCCCTCGCTGCACCGCACGAACGGTCACGCGTCGTCGTTCTGTTCCTCGCCGCCACTAGTCGAGGAGGACGCGTCGGTGTTCCGCTCCTCGCCGCAACGCGACGTGTCGCCGTTCCGTTCTTTCACATCCTAGTTAGTCCATGCATTAGAGTGTTGCATCATGTTTACCTTTCATCAGAAATTTGAAATGGGGAAGACAGAACCCCCAGAACCCCTCTGAATCCAACTAGGGTTTACTAAAAATATTTTCAATGAACCTGAAATGCCCTCTAAAAATGTTCATCAGCTTTGCCTTGGTCCTAAACCACTGTAAGAAGTGATGCACAAATTTCTAGGTCACTAGATTAAATATTTAGCTATTTGAATTTGGGCATTTAAATTATATAAAATATTTCAAATGCTCAAATAACCCCAAACTAAAATGGTCCATGCTGGATATATTCCAACTAGGGACCATGAGCAGTTTGGTGATTTTTGGAGTTGCCTAGGTATTTTTAGAAATGCAACAAACCTACAGAAATAATTAGAAAACAGAAATAAAAGGGAAAACCTCTTACCTGGCCGAACCCAAGCCCTGCCCACTGGCGGCCCAAAGACCGTGCCGCCCATGCCATCCACTGCTTCTTCGCCACGCAGTATCAGAAGGCTGGCCGGCGAAGCGCGAAGCTCGCCACGGCGCCAGCAGCTTGCCACTTCACGCGCCTGGACACTGGTCAGGCTCCACGTTGCCGCCCCGACCCCGTGGACATCTCGTTTCTTCCCCTGCCTCTCTCTCTAGCTCTCCCTCCGCCATGGCCGATGCTGCCGCGCCCGCGCCACCATGAAACCGCATCCACCGTCGTCCCCGTACCGAGCCACCGTGTCCAACCACTCTGCCGTCGTCGACTCCGTCGAGCAGCCCGAGCCCCGAGCGCTCACGAGCCCTGCTTCGTCTTCCTCGAGCTCGTCTTCACCGAGCACCGCCGCAGATCCCCTTCGCCGTCGCCACCGCATCACCTCGTCCCCGACCTCGCCGACTGCTTCGCCGCACTCGCCGTGAGCCCAGCTACCTTCCCATCCTTCTCGTTCACGCTCTCGAGCCCCACACCGACTACACCGAGCTCGGCCGCACCCGCCGCCGCCACCGCACGTCACCGTCGTGGCCACAACCACGTTGGCTCGACTCCGAGCACACCACCGCACTCACCGCACTCCCAGGAGCCCAACGCACCTCACCCGTGCCTTGCCATGCCCCGTGGCCACGGGTTCGTCCTCACCCTACTCCGGCAACCGCCAAGCTCTTCGCCGGCGACGTTTCCGGCCACCCCGAGCTCAACCACCGCCACCAAACGCCGCGGCTTGCTCCCGGCTACACGTAGATGGCCTCCACCGCCCATTTGGTCGCCGGAATGCACAAACGCACTCTCGCCACCGCGTCTGACTTCGCCGGCGGCTAAACGTCGGCGGGTTTGACCCCGTTGACAGAGTTGACTAGTGGGGCCCCTCTGCTAATTAACCTAGTTTAGCTTTAACTAAAATTAGTTAGCTAAATTAACTACTGACATGCGGGACCCACTGGTCAAGTTGACCTGGATGCCCCCGTTGACCCCCAGCGTCACCACGACGCCTTCTTGTATAATAATTAATTTCTGGATTTATTTGTATTCAGGAAATTCCAGAAATTGTTGCAAACTTCAAAAAATCATAGAAATTAATCTGTAACTCCAAATGCAAAGTTTTATATATGAATTTTGATCAGAAAAATTCAATATATCCATTGGTAATGGTTTCATGCATGATAGAACAAGTTAACCTTGCTGTTTAAGCAGAACAAGATAATGCACCTTTACGGCTATGTTAAATGAGCTAACATTTGAATCTTTGATTCAAATAAGTTCATTCCTTTCTGTTCTAGCTTGCATTAGGCCAACACACATTCATATTGCCATGTCATAGCATGCATCATATTATTGCATATTGTCATGTGTTGTTTATGTTCGTTGTTTCTTTCGTGATAGGTTCTGCCTCCGAGGATAACCCTGAATATCCGTCTGAAGGGCAGTATCCTACTACCACTACATCAGGCAAGAAACCCATTGATCATTCCGATACAAACCCATGTTCTTGCTTCTGCTCTTGTTTACTGCATTAAGACAACGCGATTCAAACTGTTGTGTGCTGCGGTAGTTGAACCCACTTCCTTTGCATGACCTGTCGTTGCCACAGTAACTAGATGAAACCCACTAGCATGTGTAGGAGTTGATTGAGCCATGTTTGTGAATCCTACCATGCTATGCTTAGAGTTGTGTCAGGTCTGGCTCATCGGGATGATGAACTAGAGTGAAAGGTTGTGTCGGGTTCGAGAGTGAAAGTGTTGAAGATGTTTTGGTAAAGGAATCGATGAGAGGCCATGTAGGAGTACATGGTGGGTTGTTTCATTGAGGCCATCCCTAAGAACTGAGATCTGTATGTGTGATTTAAGATCAGCTACTACCACACGTTGGGCCCTGAGATATGACCCCTCTCGACTTACCGACCCCTCTCGTCCTCTGTCCAGGAGTTGCAAGTAGTTTACGGTGTTTGTAGTATCTTTGGGGCACGCCTTGATCTTGACCTTAAAGGGTGGGCTGTGTTGCGGTAGGCACGTGTACGCAGTGTACCGATTCGCCCGTTTGGTGTCTCGGGAACCCTGCACACATCGTTCGGGGCCGTTAGTGGAACCTCGGCCGGACTCCCTGCGGATGGAACCCGAATAGGCGATAAACCTGGACTAGAGACTTGTGTGGTTGGTTAGGTCGTGGTCTACACCCACGTCGGCTTTCGCTTGAAGTCTGCCGAGCACATGTCGTGTGCAGATGCTAAGTGGTGGAAACATGTGTGACGAAGTACACCCCTGCAGGGTATATAAAACTATTCGAATAGCCGCGTCCGCGGTAAAGGACTACTTGGTCGCCTATGCAGTTCATAGACAAGTAAATGGATACTACTAACAGCCTCAAGATAAGTGTGAGTACCGCGGATGGCCCTCTCGTGGGTTGACGAGAGAGGATCCACGGTGGAGTATTGTAATGGTGATTAGTGGACTCGTGTGCGACAAATGCTTTTCAAGTGGTGTCACGTAGGATAGCTTAGCGAAGAGTCAAAGCTGGCTTGCTGCAATAACCCCACTACCTTCTTGAGAATGAGCATGTATAATAGGATTACATTGTAAGACTTGCTTTGAGTACCTCCGTACTCATGTTTGCTTAATTAATGTTTTCAGACGACAACACCGCCCCCTCCGATGGGTTTTATGTAGACCTTGACGTCGACGAGTGAACTAGCCAACCAGGTGGTGATCCAAGGCTTGTGAAGGGCCACTGTAGATAGAAGGACTTCGTCAAGCTTTCTTTCTTTTTAGTGTCTGTACTCAGACTAGTTTGCTTCCGCATGTGCTTGTATGTTTGTATGACTTGAGTGTTTGGTCATGTGACCCCTATCTGTATGAATATGTTATGTATGGCTCCTCGGGCCTCTTAAATAAAGTACTTTGAGTTGTAGAGTTTTGTTGTGATGCCATGTTGTATGTACTCATATCGGGCATATTGTGTGTATGATTGAAATGCTTGGTATGAGTGGGATCCGACAATCTAGTTGTTTATCCTTGGTAGCCTATCATATGGGGAAATGTAGTCTAGTGCTTCTGAGCGATAGTAGTCCGCTACAGCCCAGTTCGCCGGAGTCCTGCTAGCCCAGCACTACTGCTCGGAAGACTTGACTGGCCGGCATGTGATTCACTTCGTTCCTGTGTCTGTCCCTTCGGGGAAATGTCACGCGGTGACATCCGGAGTCCTGCCTAGCCTGCTAGAGCCCGGGTTGTCGGAGTCCTGTTAGCCCAGTGCTACAGCCCGGATTCACACGTTGATGACCGACATGCTCGATGTGATTCATGTATGCCTGTCCCCATGGGTTAGCGCCGCTTTGGGTTCCACGACTAGCCATGTCGGCCCGGGTTCTCTGTCATGTGGATGCTGGCGACACTATCATATACGTGAGCCAAAAGGCGCAAACGGTCCCGGGCCATGGTAAGGCGACACCCGTGGGAATACCGTGCATGAGGCTGCAAAGTGATATGAGGTGTTACCGGCTAGGTCAATGTGACTTGGAATCGGGGTCCTGACACGTTCCTTGCCGCCACTAGTCGAGAAGGACGCGTCGGTGTTCCGCTCCTTGCCACGATGCGACGCGTCGCCGTTCCATTCCTCGCCGCCACTAGTCGAGGAGGACGCGTCGGCGTTCTGCTCCTCGCCGCGACGCGTCGAGGTGGACGCGTCGGCGTTCACAATCTCGCCAGCACGTGCGTCGGAGGACGCGTCGGCTCCCCGCTACGAGGAGAACGCTGCGCTGCCCGCCGAGCCCCCCAGCCTTAAGGAGCTTTGGAAAGAAATGGATGTCGCCTTATGGGAGGCTTTTCCTCTAGCAGAGCGCGCCAAAATAGAGGCGGAGAAGAAGGCCGACGAAGAGAAGCGCACCCCGGAACAAGCTGCCTGGGAGGCCTATGTTGCATCCGAGAGAGTCAGGCAATTGGCTCTTTGTCAGAAGGCTCGTGCGAGGGCCGTGAGGGTGGCGGAGGACGCCCGTGCGGCATACAGTGCGGTCAGACCAAGCGCCTCATATACGCTTGGCGGTACGTGGACCGGGTGCACACTTCCAGCTAGGCGTTGTACCTGTTGGCGCCGGATCACCACACCGGTGAGATCGCCCTCGCCCGCCGGCAAGCCGCCAATCAGCACCACGCGAGTTGTGACGCTGAGGAAGAGGCATTGTGTCGGCGCGCTGGGAAACGGCCGCGCACCAGGGCACTCGTGGCGCGCCGCAAGCGCTCCTGCGAGCGTCGTGGCTTTTAGGAGGAGTATAATTTTGTTTAAATGGCGATCTCATTAGTTTTGGGGCGCAAATGATAAATCCCGAGCGTTCAGGAATTTTTAGCATCCTTAATTAAGTATGTAAAAGGGAAAGTTTGGAAACCTTGTGTATTCAAATGCGCATTTTGCAAGTACGTGCATATAGCACAAACTTTACTATATACTATCGCACTACACGTCTCTCTCGATATATGCTTGCAGACTGTGCTACTCCCTCCATCCAGGTCAATAAGTCATCTTTGGTTGTGCACCGTGACCAAGGAGGGAAGACTTGCACACCTAGACGGAGGGAGTACTACTAGTACTTATGTACGTGCAAAAGCACGATTTAACATTACGATGCGGTTTTTGTAAAAGTAGAAAAACAGCACTAGTCAAGCTTGTGAAACGATTCAATGCAAAACAAATGCAAAAATGCTCGTCTGATTGTTTACTTTTAGCTTCCTTCTCTGTTGTTATTTCTCTGTCATACTTTGTATGGAGTATCTCACTGGTTGGAAAGGCATGCAAATTCCCAAACCGCTTACTACACCCTGTATCAAATTCTTTTGCCTAACAAGTTGTGTCGTGCAATTGGAATTCCAGCTTGAGTACTACTACTAGCAGGAGTACCAGGGGCCAGTCTTTTAGGCTTATAGATTAGTAATCCCATAACTACTACCTCCGTCCTGGTTTATTGGTCCCCATTGTAATCTGTGTCAAATTTTGATCATAAATTTAACTAATGAAATGTTAGTGCATGTCACATGCACTACTCCATCCGTCTAGGTGAGTAAGTCATCTTAGGCTGTGCACCGTGACCAAGTAGGAGGAGAAAACAAGAAACGTTCATGTTTATTTGCTAATTAATAGTATTGCATGCAATGAACTAACCACTGCATGTCGTGTTTGATATCTCAAGTTATTTAAAGCATGCACACTCTTTATCTCTTATTGGTTGATATGTCAAGAAACAAGAAACGAGGTAGAAGTTAATGCACCGCTACCTAAGTGTTTTGGGATTATTTGGTTTTCGTAAGATGACTTACACACCTAGACGGAGGGAGTAACATTTTATCAGTTAAATCATTGGTCAAAATTTAGCACAAATTACAATGGTGAGGAATAAACCAGGACGGAGTAGTAGTATAGAAGCCCAAATAAATGAGTGAGGCGCCTTATTGTTACTCTCCACTGTGACTAGTCTTGTGGGAAAAGCTGGGGAAGCCGCCAAAAGAACTGGCCCTAGGAGTAGTAGCTAGGGATCGAGTGTGCGAGATGAACTGGAGAAAGTAAATGCAGAGAGATGAAATGCAAAAAAGACGGAGGGATGTGATGGTTGCTTGTCCGTTTATTTTACCAGGCCACTTATTACTGGGAGTGGTTGGGTTTTGTGATATGAAGGCTTTCTTTGTCGTGCCACGCGCAGTGAGAGGTGAGACTCCGATGCAGCGCCGCCCTCTACACTTGTACTACATCGGTCGTGGTTTATTAGTCCCCATTGAATTTGGTGAAGATTTAATCGACAAAATGTTAGTGCATGTCAACAAAAACTATATCGTTGGATTCGTATTTGAACATAGTTTTGAATGATATAATTTTAGGTGACATGCATCAGTATTTATCGTACTATATATAATGTTAGTTCAATTTTTGGTCGTACTAATCCATAGTAGTAATGTGCCCATGCGTTGCACCGAAGAGTGAAATGCATTGACCGGGGAGTTGTTTATTTTGACAAAGGATGTGGGGGTCATCTCATGTGTAACGGGTATCGATAGGTTTTTCGGATATTATCTTATCTCTAGAGCTCACAAACATCCGGGTGAAATAGATAAAATGGTACCTTTTGCAAACAAAAGCGTTCAACTGTTCAACCTGCATCCAAAACTTGTGAAGAAATAACACTTATTGTGCTCTGCAAGAAATGATCTTTAAGAATTAGTTTTTGAGTATCGATTATTATACATGTTGGCTACAGATGACATGGCACTTTCTTATAGTCAACAGTTGGCTATACTATTAAGTAATATTAACCATGCCCTTATACACCTAGGCAGTGAGGATTAAATCAGGATGACTTGCAAGGGGCAGAGGAGATGTAAGAAATGGTTCATCGTAAGTCTTTCACCAGTACTGTAGTAAAAATTCATACATGGAAGATTCTAGACTAAACCATAAGCGGATACACTTTTATTCATGCGCGATACTCCAATAGAGCAAGATCCTGCATGGAAGTCTCCACATGCTTAGATAGCGGATTACACTGAGCGAAGACTAATAATCAACATTTAACTTGATAATGCGTAATTTTTTTTAGAAGAACAGGGAGGCTCCTCCCCGGTTCCATTATCAAATGAAACCCAACGTGTCTTACATCAGCTCACTGAGAGGAGCAGTTCAAAGGAAGGACTGCGGCGAAAGCCACTCAAGTTTAACGACAAGCTTACAGAATGAAAAGCGGCAAAGACACGGGCCATAAGCACCCCCACACACACACACTACATGTTTTCTAAGTGCACTTGATAATGTGTATGTCCAGGTGAACCTCCTTGGAGTCCCCGTGCACCGCGTCGGAGGGTAAAGGATGGAACGGATGCCATGGGTTTTCCACGTCCACATTGGCGAGATAGTCCCAGCTCCCCAGAGTCCAAGTCCGTTCGATGAGGCCGGTGTCGCCTCCCACGCGACCCGGAGGGGTAGTAACACTGACCACGCACCCGTACATCTGCCTCGTGTCAATGTCAGCGTCAGCGGCGTCGCCCCTGACGCACATTACAAAGACGGGGCGGCGGCCTGCGCGGGCCTCACAGGTGCCCACGATCAAGAGGAAAACGCTGACGTCCTCCTCCGAGACTAGCAGGCGGTGGTGATCCTCCAGCGACTTCGGCATGGTGAACCGGTAGCACGTGTCGTACTTGATGTTCTCCGCCAAGGGCCAGCAGTGACTGCTGCACGCATCCGTGAGGTGATGCACCATGTCCGGCCCGAGCCACAAAAGCGGCATCGGTCACTCATAGCGATGGGCGAAGGGCTCCTTGGAGGCATCGACCGGGCCGTCCATGAAAGCAGGGAGTGGCTGTAGGGGCGTTGCGCCCGATTGAATATATGAGCAAGTTACTATGAGATTTAATCCGAATAAGCACAAAATAAATCATGACGGCTATAACGGACATGAAACTAATCATGTGGACTAGCATAGTAGTAGGATACTGAGTAGAAACATGACTTCTACCACGATTTGAACAAGAAGGACAGAAACACATACGGTGCAGCAGAGCAGCATCGTTGGTGTTCAGGTTGTCGCCCATGTCGTTGAGGAAGAGGTTGCCGAGGTCGGGAAGAAGTAAATGCGTCGGTGAAGTCGTGGCTGCCAGTGATCGCGAGTCGCTCCCAGATTTCAACAGCGCTCGCCGAATGGAGTGCAGGAGGGTGGCTGTAGGGACATTCTTGACGCCGAATGGAGCGCAGGAGTAGCACACGAAGCGATAGATGGTGTCCTTACTAGTACTCCCTAGTCTCTATCTATCTATATCTATATATATCTACTCTTATAGAAAACCGAGTTGGTGATGATGGTATGCCTGCCATCTTGTAATATAGACCGTCCGATCACTATCTGATGGATAGAAAGCCAACTATAACAATTTTACAAAAGATACCCGCACCTCTCTCCACATTCACAGATAAGGCCTTGCCTCGTTCATCCTTATCTCCCACAACCTCGTGCTCCTCTCTATGTCTCTATCTCTACTACTCTTCTTTGTTTTTTATAACAAATCGAATAGTGTTCTTGTGCGTCCGCTGCCTTGGGCTGAACACGCCTCCTCGCCTCCATCATCACCAATTGAGTCTTTTATAGGAGTAGGAGTAGAGAAAAAACCTAGTTGGTGATGATGGTGTGTCGTGCAATGCACGGGCATCTTGCTATTTTTTTGCATATAAGTCCAAACACCACGTAGAGACAGTCTTTGAGCATGGTTCGTAGTCGTTCCACGCTCGGGCATTGAAGTTTGTAACTATTTTAGATTAGAATATACTACTCCTACGGTGCTAGTAGTAGAGCAGACTCCTACTCTACTACTCTACTCTAGCAAGCTAGGGCATAGTACTATAGTAGGTACTGTAGGCAGTACCAGTACTGTGATCACTCAAGCAAGTTGTCTATCATCAATATGACCCTACGCTGCTGGTATGTGTCTCGTAAGTCAAGTGGCGTGTTGTGGTCATCATCACCTGTCCACTTCACGCGGCACATATTCGCTTCTCCATCTTTGTCCGCACATAATCTCGTCCAAGCTTCCATCCCCGCTAAGGCGCCTCCCCCCTTCGTCCGAAACCCAAGCACTAACAATGGCAGAACCGAGCAGCGTCCGCCGAAAGAGTGGCTGGAATTCCCTCCCCACAGAGGTAATCAAGCTCATTGTTTCGCGTGTGGACAATCTCGGTACCATGCCCGCTCGCCCGGCGTGCTCATCGGGCTGTACCGTTTACTCAAAGCCCTCGGCTGGAGTTTTTAAGCCAGCTCCTTGCTTCTTGATGCCGCTGATCTTGAAGCGGCATGTCACGCAGCATAACGATCGTGGGGTGGCAAGCATCAACCCCTTCACTGCGATCCGATCCCCGTCGGCCTCGGCTACATTAACGGTATGTCTTTGGGTCGGCATGAACACGTCTTGGATGGTGCTCGTCGACGGTCGCGGCAGCTGGATGCTCATGGAGGTCTACACCCGGCGATTGATCCCCCTTCCTTCGATTAACACTGCACTGCTTTGGCACCGCGGCCCAGAATACTCGGAATCTTACAGTAGCCAACATGATACCAAGTTTGATTTGCTCAAGGTTATAATCTGCCAAGTGCCCACAAGATCTGTGAATTATAAAGACTTCAGGCGAATTGCGTTCTTCAACCGCGGTCTCGCCTATCTGACAGGTCACTGCGGTAAGTGGATAAATCTGCACGTCCATCATAGGATCATATATCCTCCATGGTTTTCCGATGCCATTGAACACAAGGGCTTCATTTACGCTGTCGACTCCTTCTATGGCTGGACGTATTGCTGGCCTACTCCAGTCATCGCTACAAACGGCTGTTACAGCAGTATGTTACTTTCCTATGATATCATGATGGCTTGCTTATATTACTGTCAACATTTATTGAAAAAATATTCATGCTCATAACATGTTGTTCTTAAGATTGACTAAATCAAGAGCCCTTTTTTATTTGACTCCAACTTGATATGATGTTGTAGGCGCTTTGGTGTCCCTACCCTTCCTAATCCCAGAACCTTTCAAAGAAAAGCGGCATGGCAGTTGCAGGTGGTTCCTGGCTCGATCAGACGACGGCGAAAGATTGATGATCGTTCGCACATACCGAACGTGTTGTTTCGCGGAATACAATCACAGTCACTGCAAGGTCTTTGAGCAGGATCCCAGCTTCTCTGGGCCTTCAGGAATTTTTGACTGGAGGCTGGTAAGTAGCCTTGGTGCACGCTCTCTGTTTGTCGGACTGAATTATCCGATTAACTAGGAGATAACCAACGACAAGGATCATGATGGCAGCGCGGTTTCGTTCATCAGGCAAAACTGTGTGTACACAGCGTACCATGCGTCTCTGCATGCACCATACCCTGATATGTGCCGCCACGCTCTGCAGCCCAAAGTAGGAGAGAGGGTCGCAAGTATCATACTTCGACCTGCTGGCTGGAGTTTCCCCCGTCAGGCACCCATCTGGTTCAAGCCGTCAGCCAATCTCCACAGCTTAATAAATCGTAACGTCTAAGCGAGCCGATTAGTTAGATGCGTACACTTGGTGTAGTAGGATCTTTATTTAGTTTGATGCATACACTTGTTCTTTTTTGGTAGCCCTTTTGTAATGATGGCTGATGTTTGGTTTGGAAGAGAGAGTTGCGTCTTCACTCTTCTGGCCTGCTTACTGCTTCTGTTGCACCCCCAGCCCTGGTTGTTGCTGCTGTTTTCAATGTACAATCAGTAATATATGTCGTCTGTTGGTATAATAAATGTGTTGTTAGAACGACAAACACAATGTTTTGGAAGTCGTTGCATGGTTCGATCCTTTAGTGCCCCGTACCGTACGTAGCTCATACTATTTTTCGTACGGAACACATTTTCCACTTGTTGATAAGATGTAGCCCACTGATGAAGGCCCAATAGAGAAGCCCATAATTAACTGGAAGGGAGGCTCTCACATGAATCCGGCCCAGGTACATGCTCATGGTCCCCTAAACATAAATAAGTAAATAAATAAATAAAGCTAAATGCTCATGCACCAGTTTTTTGGGAAAATAGGTAGCCCGGTATTTATTTTTGAAGAATACCCAAGCTAGGCATATTTGTTTTCTCTGAATTACTGGGCTGCAAATCTTTCAAGACGGGGAGGGATGCATTCCGTCCTGGCCAAAGAGTATGGTCAATGTCTGTTAAATGTAATATCAGAAGGGGTTGAAAATTCCAAAAAAAATTTATAGCAAATGGGATATTAGTTTTTTTTTTTGTTCTTCACTGATATCTTACACGTATTTCATTGGATTTAACATGATATAGTACTAATTTATTTTTAAATTATGGCTATTAATTTTAGGATTAAGAATATTCCGTTCCCCAGCAAAAAATTGCGAATTTTCAAAATTTCCCACATGTTTAGTTTATTTTTTGACCCTGGTACTGACCAAAAAATGGCCAGCAATTCTAAAAATGGAAAACGGGCTGCAATAATTCCATATGAATTAGAAAATGAGTAAAAATTATAAAAATAATAGCAAATGGCTGACTTGTTTATGCAAGGCTTTGCCAGTGAACACACGATTCTAGCAGCGAAGGTATTTGGATGTCCATCCAACGGTAGACGGCGTCTTCTTCAATCTCGATCTTCTGCTCCGGCCGCCTAAACTAAGCTGGCGGGACTGCCTGCTCCCTCCTCTTGTGGCCTGCGTGATGCAGCGCGAGCTTCCCGGCACACCCTCGCCTCCATTGGCACGGCGCGCAATCAACTACCTCCTTATTACGCGAAAAAAATGATTCCTCCCATCGACATCTGGGCGCACCGGTTGGAAGGCTGACGATGGGCCTACTACGTTGTGGCGTCACGCAGGCTTGTCAACTTAGTCAACAAACGATTCTAGCAGCAGTAACCGTTGGATTTGAATCGAATGGTCCTGCTGCTTCTTCAATCGCTGCTCTTCTTGCACCAGCCGCCCAAACCAGCGCCGGGGAGACCGCCTGCTCCTGCATCGAGTGGCCGGCTGTGCTGCCGTTGAGGCCTCATTGCCCCCTACTACTCCCATCGCTAGCCAGGCCCTGCGGTGACGGCAGCCTCACACCGCAGCCGAACCAGTGAACCCTCGTACTCCTCTCCGCATGGGCATCCACTACCGCGTCTTCCCCGGCTCCGCGTCGTCCCCTTCCTAGGCCTCGCCGTCGTCCACCGCCTTGGTGCTCTCGGCGCGGCGTGGTCAATGTGGTCAACGACATTGCATCGGAAGAGTACTGTACGTGGAGAGGCTTACAGCTGGGTCCTATAAGTGTCACAAACAGCCCTAGAGTTCGTACTAGAATAACACCTTAAGACACAAATCAACCAAAACCCTAATGTCACCTAGATACTCTAATGTCACCTCAAGTATCCGTGGGTATGATTATACGATATGCATCACACAATCTCAGATTCATCTATTCAACCAACACATAGAACCTCAAAGAGTGCCCCAAAGTTTCTACGGAGAATCACGGCCAACGTGTGCCAACCCCTATGCATAGGTTCATGGGCGGAACCCGCAAGTTGATCACCAAAACATACATCAAGTGAATCACGTGATATCCCATTGTCACCACAGATACGCATGGCAAGACATACATCAAGTGTTCTCAAATCCTTAAAGACTCAATCCGATAAGATTGCTTCAAGGGGAAAACTCAATTCATTACAAGAGAGTAGAGGGGAGAAGAAACATAAGATCCAACTATAATAGCAAAGCTCGCGATACATCAAGATCGTGCCAAATCAAGAACACGAGAGAGATAGAGATCAAACACATAGCTACTGGTACATACCCTCAGCCCCGAGGGTGAACTACTCCCTCCTCATCATGAAGAGCGCCGGGATAATGAAGATGGCCACAGGTGAGGGTTGCCCCCTCCGGCAGGGTGTCGGAACAGGGTCTCGATTGGTTTTTGGTGGCTCTGGAGGTTTGCGGCGGCGGAACTCCCAATCTATTTTCTGTTCTGGAAGTTTTAGGGTATGTGGAGTTATATAGGCGGAAGAAGCACGTCAGGGGAGCCACGAGGGCCCCACGAGGCAGGGGGCGCGCCCTAGGGGGGTGGGCGCGCCCCCACCCTCATGGCTTCCTTGTTCCTTCCTTGACGTGGGGTCCAAGTCCATCCGGTAGCTTTCCTTCCAAAAATAACTTCTCCAGTTGATTTCGTTCCATTTTGACTCCGTTTGATATTCCTTTTCTTTGAAATACTGAAACAGGCAAAAAACAGCAAATCTGGGCTGGGCCTCCGGTTAATAGGTTAGTCCCAAAAGTAATATAAAAGTGGAAAATAAAGCCCAATATTGCCCGAAATAGTAGATAATATAGCATGGAGACGTATCAGGCATCCCCAAGCTTAATTCCAGCTCGTCCTCGAGTAGGTAAATGATAAAAAGATAATTTTTGATGCGGGGTGCTACTTGGCATAATTTCAATGTAACTCTTCTTAATGGTGGTATGAATATTTAGATCCGAAAGATTCAAGACAAAAGTTCAATATTGACATAAAAATAATAATACTTCAAGCATACTAACAAAGCAATTATGTCTTCTCAAAATAACATGGCCAAAGAAAGTTATCCCTACAAAATCATATAGTCTGGCTATGCTCTATCTTCACCACACAAAGTATTTAAATCATGCACAACCCCGATGACAAGCCAAGCAATTGTTTCATACTTTTGACATTCTCAAAACTTTTCAATCTTCACGCAATACATGAGCGTGAGCCATGGACATAGCACTATAGGTGGAATAGAATGGTGGTTGTGGAGAAGACAAAAAGGAAAAGATAGTCTCACATAAACTAGGCCTATCAATGGGCTATGGAGATGCCCATCAATAGATATCAATGTGAGTGAGTAGGGATTGCCATGCAACGGATGCACTAGAGCTATAAGCATATGAAAGCACAACAAAAGAAACTAAGTGGGTGTGCATCCAAGTCGCTTTCTCATGAAGACCTAGGGCATTTTGAGGAAGCCATCATTGGAATATACAAGCCAAGTTCTATAATGAAAGATTCCCACTAGTATATGAAAGTGATATCATAGGAGACTCTCTATCATGAAGATCACGGTGCTACTTTGAAGCACAAGTGTGGTAAAAGGATAGTAGCATTGCCCCTTCTCTCTTTTTCTCTCTTTTTATTATTTGGGCCTTTTTTATGGCCTCTTTTTTTCGTCCGGAGTCTCATCCCGACTTATGGGGGAATCATAGTCTCCATCACCCTTTTCCTCACTTGGGACAATGCTCTAAAAATGATGATCATCACACTTTTATTTTTCTTACAACTCAACAATTACAACTCGATACTTAGAACAAGATATGACTCTATGTGAATGCCTTCGGCGGTGTACCGGGATGTGCAATGAATAAAGAGTGACATGTATGAAAGAATTATGAACGGTGGCTTTACCACAAATACTATGTCAACTACATGATCATGCTAAGCAATATGACAATGATGGAGCGTGTCATAATATATGAAACGGTGGAAAGTTGCATGGCAATATATCTCGTAATGGCTATGGAAATGCCATGATAGGTAGGTATGGTGGCTGTTTTGAGGAAGGTATATGGTGGGTGTATGATACCGGGGAAAAGTGCATGGTATTAGAGAGGCTAGCAATGGTGGAAGGAAGAAAAGTGCGTATAATCCATGGACTCAACATTAGTCATGAAGAACTCATATACTTATTGCAAAAATCTACAAGTTATCAAAGCAAAGTATTACGCGCATGCTTCTAGGGGGATAGGTTGGTAGGAAAAGACCATCGCTCGTCCCCGACCGCCACTCATAAGGAAGACAATCAATAAATAAATCATGCTCCGACTTCATCACATAACGGTTCAGCATACGTGCATGCTACGGAAATCACAAACTTTAACACAAGTATTTCTTAAATTCACAACTACTCAACTAGCATGACTCTAATATCACCATCTTTATATCTCAAAACAATTATCAAGCATCAAACTTCTCATAGTATTCAACGCACTCATAAGAATTCTTTCAAATCTTGTATGCTTAGCATATTAGGATTATTTAAGCAAATTACCATGCTATTTAAGACTCTCAAAATAATCTAAGTGAAGCATGAGAGATCAATAGTTTCTATAAAACAAATCCACCACCGTGCTCTAAAAGATATAAGAGAAGCACTAGAGCAAATTACAAACTACTCCGAAAGATATAAGTGAAGATCAATGAGTAGTCGGATAATTATGCAACTTATGTGAAGACTCTCCCATTTAAGGATTTCAGATCTTGGTATTTTATTCAAGCAGCAAGCCAAACAGAATAAAATGACATTTCAAGGATAGCACTCATCGTGTGAAGAAGCAAAAACTTAAGTTCAACCAATACTAACCGATAATTGTTGGAGAAGAAAGGTGGGATGCCTATCGGGGCATCCCCAAGCTTAGATGCTTGAGACTTCTTGAAATATTATTTCGGGGTGCCTTGGGCATCCCCAAGCTTGAGCTTTTGTGTCTCCTTAATTCCTCTCATATCACGGTTTCCTAAATCTCAAAAGCTTCATCCACACAAAACTCAACAAAGACTCGTGAGATAAGTTAGTATAAACCAATGCAAAAACCTTATCATACTATTCTGTAGTAAATCACTAGAATTATTATTCAACATTGCATACTAAATGCCTCTGCATTTTTAATACTCCTATCATCAAATAGAATCATTAAACAAGCATACATATGAAAACGGAATGCGTCGTGTTCATCGGGAGGCAACGGAACGCGTGGGAGCCAACCGGCTGGGTCGGAACGGAAAGCATGGTCGTGTTCATCGGGAGGGCTTGGACGGAACAGGCGATGGAAATGAGGCCTGGCGTACCGCATAACGGAGGAAACGGACCTCCTACGTTCAGAACGGGGTCCTAATGATCGGGAGGGGCCTGGCGTACCGCAAAACAGAGGAAATGGACCTCCTACGGTCGAAACGGGGGTCCTGTTGATCGGGAGGGGTGTGGCGTACCGCAAAACGGAGGAAACGGACCTCCTACGGTCGAAACGGGGGTCCTGTTGATCGGGAGGGTTGTGGCTTACCGCAAAAGCAGACGAAAGCGGACTTGTGTTGGGCGCTTCTGATTGAAAGCGAGGTCCTGTTCATCGGGAGTGGTGTGGCGTACCGCAAAACGGGACTCCACGGGATACTGTTCATCTCCACCATCGACCTCCTCCAGCCTCCACGGGCTCCTGTTCATCCAGCCTCCACCGCGCGCTACTTCACCGGCTACTATTCAACCATCCCTCCACCGTCTACTGTTCATCCAGCCCTCCACACCACGGGGTCCTGTTCATCCAGAGGCAACGCCACCGCTCACTGTTAATCAAACCCCCCCCCCCCCCCGCAACGCTCACTGTGCATCCCAGGGGCCGCATGGCACAACTATGGGAAAGGCTAGCAGCAGCGCGGGTTTTAGGTGTATCAGTAGCGCGGGGAGTGGCGCTTCTGACTAACACATAGCGATGGCGGCGTGCTCACAGCTCTTGCTACACAAGTGTAGCAACAGCGCTTAGTGGAAGCTTCGCTACTACTAGTAGCTCTAGCGCTTTTCACAGACGCTGCCTTTGCTATCGTAGCTTCTTTGCTAACTTTTATACACTCGCTCTTGCTGATTTAAGTAGTTTTTGTTTTTTTTTGGCATATTTGTTTTGTATTTGAACAGGCTTTATAGAAGAACCTTTAGCACATAGAAATGTCATCATGATACACATACAAATGCCTGCGAGACCACAAATGTAATCATAGAATATACATACAAATAGTCTTATCATAATCATCATCCAACACAAAGTGGTATCTTGTCATCATCTCGAAAATAGCGATACATGCAAGTCTCGAATACGTGCAACTACAACAACATCATCCATCTAAACAAAGGTATACGCAAGAAGAGCTATCACTATGAGTGAGAGCGGAACTATCTGATACATGAGGTGGCGGTTATGAGTCCTCTCTCGCTAGCGTGAACCTCAAGTAACTAGCTTCTCCTTCTTATGCCTTTTGAAGCCTTTATGGCTTGCGCCCGTGAACCCATTCACTTGCGCCTTGACACTCATGCCACTCGTTGTACACCCCGGAACCTTCCCTTTGTACACGACATAGCAATTCCATCTAGCCATCAAGAAACTAGGTACACTGTTAGAGATGCATGTTCATGAAGAGGATGTACAATCATATATATGCAACAAAATATACTAGAGCAACACCGAAAAATAAAGGGTTAGCAACTAGATGCAACATACAGTATGCAAATTAGTTAACTAGAGGTGCACGAGGTCATAAATGCATAAACTAACAAAGTAGTGTTATGCAAGTTCGGCAGGGACCGTGGACATCACAAAGTTTCATCGCTACAAAAAGTATACAAGTTCAACCGACACATATCATCATCATCGGCATCATAAATCACTAGAAGTTCCATCCTTCCATATCATCGAGGATGAACCCTAGCTTCTTGAACGGCGTGAGGTCTAGACATTGCATGCCTATGTGAGTTTGGACGTCAGCTCGCGATATAGGGCCGTGGAGGAACATCCCCTTCTCATCGACGACTTCTTTCATGATGATCGTCGCATTGTCGCTTTGGATGCGAAAGAAGTCATCTCTAAGTTTATAATCCGCTTCTCAATGAGATTCTAGCCACTTGTGGATATGATCATCATTTCTGCTTCTCATGCGAAGCTTTTGGTGATCCATGTTGAACTGAATCATGAGATGGACGATGTAGAAGCCATCCTTCTTGCTTGGTTTTGGGACATGGATGCAGGAGAAGTTAGTCTTATGTGCGAAAACCATCTTCTTGTTCCTTTGTTTCCTGATCTGCACGTGGCCACCTCTAATGCTGAAGCCTTGGAGAGCATCATCTAGAATATTCATTATGTGGGTGTAGTCTTTTTTCTCGTAGTCTCTGGAAGGGTCAAAATACGGCGTGGGAGACTTGCGGGTAAAGAACGATAAGGACAAGCGCACCCGTTGCTTGAGGAAAATACACCTCAAATTATTCCCCATATGCGAGAGAAGGAATGATTGAAATGTCTGAAAGGGTTGTCCGAACTGACTTACTTTGGATGATAAGGCACGAGGACAATTTCCTGGTCCTTATTATGTACCATGAAGTTTTGGAGGTACTCCCTAGCAGTTTCACGCTCAAAATCGCCGAGACTCAAGAAAGACTCGTGCATGTAGTACGGATCCGCCACACAGATTTGCGAGACTTCTTCACTCTTCATGACGGAGCTCATATGTAAGCGCAAAAAGGCGGGACGATTGTAAAATCGAGCCGCCTTGTTAGAAACATCTCAAAGATATGTTCAAACCGCAGGAAGAACACCTCCATGAGCCATGTCTCGACATAGCACTTCCCTCGAGGCACACGAGCCGCGTATGTCGGATATCCTGGATCCTTTGAGGCTAGTAGGCTTTTCTCAGTCGACAACACATGGTCGTGCAGTCTCCTGAGATCCCCTGATAGTGCCTCCAGTGGTTTCGGCGGTAGCATCGGCTAGCCCGTGAGATGGAACATGACCGCACCTTTCACGGGTACACGCTCTTCAGAATGCATCGTCTGGCTGATATGTGCTCTGGCTTGTTTGGAGGCAGTTATCTTCCCCAATCTCTTCCTCTCCTTTTTCTTGGGCACACCTTCCAGACCCTTCCTTAACCCCTGCCCAAGTGTTCCCGGGCTAAATCTTTGTCACGACCCTCGCGCCCAGCTAGTTGAGCCTGTGTTGAGGCGGCATCTTGAGCGTGTCTGTGAGGATTTCATGAAGAGAGACTTTTGCAATCCTGCTACGACCCTGCCGGGCATATCATCAATATCCTCATTAGCAAGCTGATAGCCCGATTCGTCATATGGTTGAATCATCATATCTATGTCACAGTCATACAGCGTTTGTATTGAGGAAATCCATAGGGTCGACCTCCGTCTCATCATCCATTCTCTCATTCTCTGGGAGAAATTACATCAGCCAATACTATTGCACCCCCTTCATCATGTCGTCCGCTGCTCTCAGCCGGCACTACAGGAGCCGGTAATTGCATAGGCGCGGTGGTGGTCTCCGCACATGCTTGTTGTGTGGTTATTGGTGTGCTCTTGGCCGGCTCCAGATGAATAAGATTCTTCGGCCATAGCAGCACCCAACCCTTGCAGCTTCCAATCCGCGGCGGGGTCTCGTCGTCCGCTCCCACATGTTGTCTTTGGAGGAGGCAAATCCTCGTGCCCGATTTCACACTGGTCAAGCTAACCCTGAAGTGCCCAGCGAGAGATCGGCTGGTTGTGGAACGTGGTTTTGCGAGGGTCCATTATCATCCCCTTTCCCACGTCCACCTTCCGGCCTGTGATCAAGTAGAGTATGGTGCACGGGGTTTCTTTCGCCTGCAAACACATATGTCTGTGGCGTAAAACAACCGGAAGGCAACAAAATTGGAATATTATATATATATATATATATATATATATATATATATGTTGGTGCGACATGTAATTACCGTGACGGCGTCCAGCTCAGCCAAAGACGAAGGCCCACCTAGCACGCCGGAGACTGAGGACGAGCTGCTATGAGCGGGAGCGGCTGTGAGAGGAGGCCCGGTTGCATGAGCCAGTGATGGTGCGATGGTGTTGGTGTTCATGGAGTTGCTCCCGACGAAACTGGGCAACGGGAAATCATGTACCGTTTTGTCTGGATTTTCCTTCGTCCAGTTGATGATAACTGGAACCAAGTTAGTAGCGAAATCATTTCTGCAGGTAGTTACAGCTGCATTGACTGTCTGCTGTAGCAACTCATATTTGTCCTCGGCTGCTTTTTTCGCGTCCCCGGCTGCTTTTTTCTCGACCGCAAGCTTCACCTTCGCGTCGATGTCCGCCTGACTAAACTTCTTTTTCTGCTTCTTGGCCTCCGGGCCCTCATTGTAAAACACATTCCACGTGGCGCCGTCTCCAGCGCCGTGCACCTGACCATATTGCGGCCACTTTGCCCAAAGGGAGTCCCTTAAGTTCGTTCAAGGCCGGTTCGGAGGGTGTCCCACTTGGGCCTCATCGGAGAAGTAGGGCTTTCGGCTGCAAGCTAGTGTTGCTTCTCCGATAGTCTAATCAATTTCCTCGTGATCTTGTCCGTGTAAAAACCTTTTTCTCCTTGTCCCACTTGTAGCGGGCTCGATGAAGTCACGCTCCAAGGGGTTGGTGAACTTCGCAAAGTGCAGGAGACCAGCGGCTTCACGTTCTGCGTCCTCCTTATCCCATATGGGCCTTTTACCGAGGTAGCCACGGCTTCGGGCGATGCTTCCCGTGTTCCTTTCTTTGAAGGCTCTTGAATTTCGCAGCCTTAGCCTTGGCTGCCTCGGTAGCGCAAGTGTCCTTGAACTTTTCGAACTCCTCTTCCGTAAGTGTTGGATTTTCCTCCAGAATCTTGGACAGGGGTTCATCAGCCTCAATAGCTCGTTTCACCCTCCCTTTCCAGGAGGCCAAATCATTGTTGAACATGCCCATGGTGTGATTGTTAATATTTTTCATCTTAGGATCATCCCACGGTTGTTCTATGTTATCATCCCGATCGGGGAACTTGAATCTCTTGTGCAACTTCATTAGGAGCAACTGCATCAAATGTTCTTTACTCCTTAAGTCATAAATCGTTGATGCTCGCGCATTCCCGTGGGATGCATCCTACTTGGTTCCCATAGCACTTGCGAGGTTCTTCCGCTCTAACGGCTCAAACTTTCCAGTGCCATCTTTGTGATCACAAGCCGTCAATCCCTAGTTTGTTAGGTTTTCGTATCCTCTGCTTCTTATGCTTCCTCTTTTCGGTAGCGGCATCGGGGCCGGTACCTTCCCTGCCAGTATCTTCCCCGCCGGTACCTTCCCCATCGGTCTCGGCGCCACCATCGATCTTGGCGCCCGTCGGTGTTGATGTCGGCGTCGGTACCATCATCGAGGCCGACCTGCAAACCTTGCTTAGCAGTCAAATAGTCGAGGTACTCTTGTTCACCCTCATAATCCATCTAAATGCGCATCTTGGTCAAGGCCCGGTTTCTTCGTTGTTCGACATGTTTCCTATGATTAAGTGTCCTCATTTATTTCTAAAAGTATGAATAAATGAGAAATGACATAAAAAGAAATCTATGTGCCAGCACTCGATATGCCAACTATGTAGCACAAATCATGCCTTTATTCACGGGAAATTTCGGCATGACCTTTGCTAAAGAATGGACATATCGGCGCTTTGAATCACCGGAGCGGAAATGAATCAACATTCCGGCGTAACATAGGCCACTCGGATCATTTTCCAAACATGACATGTCCAAAACATGACATATCCACATATCACATGTCCAGTTCAAATTTGCATATAAATTCAGCTAATTTTGAAACCTAGCTAAATTAATAACTAAATAGATAACCTAATTAACATACTGCCCTAACTAAAACTTTTGGCGATGTGACTTGTGAGTGTTAATCACATGGCGATGTGAACTAGATTATTGACTCTAGTGCAAGTGGGAGACTGTTGGAAATATGCCCTAGAGGCAATAATAAATTAGTTATTATTATATTTCGTTGTTCATGATAATCGTTTATTATCCATGCTATAATTGTATTGATAGGAAACTCAAATACATGTGTGGATACATAGACAACACCATGTCCCTAGTAAGCCTCTAGTTGACTAGCTCGTTGATCAACAGATGGTTACGGTTTCACGACCATGGACATTGGATGTCGTTGATAACGGGATCACATCATTTGGAGAATGATGTGATGGACAAGACCCAATCCTAAGCCTAGCACAAAGATCGTGGTTAAATGCGCTAAAGCTTTTCTAATGTCAAGTATCTTTTCCTTAGACCATGAGATTGTGCAACTCCCGGATACCGTAGGAATGCTTTGGGTGTACCAAACGTCACAACGTAACTGGGTGGCTATAAAGGTGCACTACAGGTATCTCCGAAAGTGTATGTTGGGTTGGCACGAATTGCGACAGGGATTTGTCACTCCGTGTGACGGAGAGGTATCTCTGGGCCCACTCGGTAGGACATCATTATAATGTGCACAATGTGACCAAGGGGTTGATCATGTGATGATGTGTTACGGAACGACTAAAGAGACTTGCCGGTAACGAGATTGAACAAGGTATCGGCATACCGACGATCGAATCTCGGGCAAGTACAATACCGCTAGACAAAGGGAATTGTATACGGGATCGATTGAGTCCTTGACATCGTGGTTCATCCGATGAGATCATCATGGAACATGTGGGAGCCTACATGGGTATCCAGATCCCGCTGTTGGTTATTGGCCGGGGAACGTCTCGGTCATGTCTGCATGGTTCCCGAACCCGTAGGGTCTACACACTTAAGGTACGATGACGCTAGGGTTATAAAGGAAGTTTGTATGTGGTTACCGAATGTTGTTCGAGTCCGGATGATATCCCGGACGTCACGAGGAGTTCGGAATGGTCCGGAGGTAAAGATTTATATATGGGAAGTCCTGTTTTGGTCACGGAAAAGTTTGGCTTTTATCGGTAGCGTCTGGGACCACCGGGAGGGTCCCGGGGTCCACCAAGTGGGGCCACCGTCCCGGAGGGCTCGTGGGCCAAGTGTGGGAGGGACCAGCCCAGGTGGGCTGGTGCGCCCCCACAAGGGCCCAAGGCGCCTAGGGTTTGGGAGGCGCACCCACCTTGCTTTGAGGCAAGTTCCCTCTCCCCCCAGCCGCCACCCATAGATGGGATTGGGGATGCCGCACCCCTTGGGGTGGAAACCCTAGAGGGGGCGCACCCCCCTCCCTCTCCCCTATATATAGTTGAGGTCTTGAGGGCTGCCAACACATGAGTTTTCACCTCTCCATGGCGCAGCCCTGCCTCTCTCCCTCCTCCTCTCCCGCGGTGCTTGGCGAAGCCCTGCAGGATTGCCACGCTCCTCCACCACCACCATGCCGTTGTGCTGCTGCTGGATGGAGTCTTCCTCAACCTCTCCCTCTCTCCTTGTTGGATCAAGGCATGGGAGACGTCACCGGGCTGTACATGTGTTGAACGCGGAGGTGCCGTCCGTTCGGCACTAGGATCTCCGGTGATTTGGATCACGATAAGTACGACTCCTTCAACCCCGTTCTCTTGAACGCTTCCGCTTAGCGATCTACAAGGGTATGTAGATGCACTCTCGTTCCCCTCGTTGCTGGTTTCTCCATAGATAGATCTTGGTGACACGTAGGAAAATTTTGAATTTACGCCTCGTTTCCCCAACAAATGGCATCATGAGCTAGGTCTATTATGTAGATTCTTTGCACGAGTAGAACACAAAGTAGTTGTGGGCATTGATGATGTTCAATATGCTTACCGTTACTAGTCCAATCTTGTTTCGACGGTATTGTGGGATGAAGCGGCCGGACCGACCTTACACGTACACTTACGTGAGACAGGTTCCACCGGTGACATGCACTTGGTGCATAAGGTGGCTAGCGGGTGCCGATCTCTCCACTTTAGTCGGAGCGGATTCAATGAAAAGGGTCCTTATGAAGGGTAAATAGCAATTGGCATATCACGTTGTGGTTTTGCGTAGGTAAGAAAGCGTTCTTGCTAGAAACCCATAGCAGCCACGTAAAACATGCAAACAACAATTAGAGGACGTCTAACTTGTTTTTGTAGGGTATGCTATGTGATGTGATATGGCCAAGAAGAATGTGATGAATGATATGTGATGTATGATATTGATCATATTCTTGTAATAGGAATCACGACTTGCATGTCGATGAGTATGACAACCGGCAGGAGCCATAGGAGTTGTCTTTAATGATTTTATGACCTGCGTGTCATTGAACAACGCCATGTAATTACTTTACTTTATTGCTAACCGGTAGCCATAGTAGTAGAAGTAATAAGTTGGCGAGACAACTTCATGGAGACACGATGATGGAGATCATGGTGTCATGCGGTGGCGATGATGATCATGGAGCCCGAAGATGGAGATCAAAAGGAGCAAAATGATATTGGCCATATCATGTCACTATTTGATTGCATGTGATGTTTATCATGTTTATGCATCTTATTTGCTTAGAACGACGGTAGTAAATAAGATGATCCCTCATTAAAATTTCAAGAAAGTGTTCCCCTAAG
The DNA here is from genome assembly GCA_021605145.1 of Aegilops bicornis. NCBI lineage: Eukaryota > Viridiplantae > Streptophyta > Magnoliopsida > Poales > Poaceae > Aegilops > Aegilops bicornis. Next base: position 826,176,873 of record CM038675.1, on the reverse strand, counting down.
CGTACCTTTGTTGCGAAAGTTAAATCGTTCGAAGCACCACGTGATGATCGGGTGTGATAGATTCTTACGTTCACATACAACGGGTGTAAGCCAGATTTACACACGTGAAACACTTAGGTTGACTTGACGATCCTAGCATGTACAGACATGGCCTCGGAACACAAGAGACCGAAAGGTCGAGCATGAGTCGTCTGGTAGATACGATCAACATGAAGATGTTCATCGATGATGACTAGTCCGTCTCACGTGATGATCGGACACGGCCTAGTTGACTCGGATCATGTAATCACTTAGATGACTAGAGGGATGTCTATCTGAGTGGGAGTTCATAAGATGAACTTAATTATCCTGAACATAGTCAAAAGATCTTTGCAAATTATGCCGTAAGCTCGCGCTTTAGTTCCACTGTTTAGATATGTTCCTGGAGAAAATATAGTTGAAAGTTGACAGTAGCGATTATGCGATCAGTAGAAAGCTTATGTCCTTAATGCACCGCTTCGGTGTCTTTGAACCTCGAACATCGTGCATGGATGTTGCGAACATCGACATACACATCTTGATAACTACGTGATAGTTCGGTTAAGCGGTTTAGAGTTGAGGCACCAAAGGCGATTACTTACATAAAACATATGAGATGTTTCGAGGGCTGAAATTGGGATTTCAAGCTCGTGCCCACGTCAGGAGGTATAAGACCTCCGACGATTTTCTTAACCTGCAAACTAAGGGAGAAAAGCTCAATCGTTGAGCTTGTGCTCAGATTGTCTGAGTGCAACAATCACTTGAATCGAGTGGGAGTCGATCTTCCTGATGAGATAGTGATGTTTCTCCAAAGTCATTGCCACCAAGCTGCTAGAAGCTTCGTGATGAACTATAACATATCAGGTATAGATATGATGATCCTTAAGCTATTCGCAATGTTCGACACCGCGAATGTAGGAATCAAGAAGGAGCATCAATTGTTGATGGTCAGTGAAACCACTAGTTTCAAGAAGGGCAAGGGCAAGAAGGGGTACTTCATGAAACAGCAAATTAGTTGCTGCTCCAGTGAAGAAACCCAAGGTTGAACCCAAACACGAGACTAAGTGCTTACGTAATGAGGGGAACAGCCTTTGGAGCAGAATTACCCTAGATACTTGGTAGATGAGAAGGCTGGCAAGGTCGATAGAAGTATATTGGATATACATTAAGTTATTGTGTACTTTACTAGTACTCCTAGTAGCACCAGGGTATTAGATACCGGTTCGGTTGCTAAGTGTTAGTAACTCGAAATAAAAGGCTACGGAATAAACTGAGACTAGCTAAAGGTGAGCTGACGATATGTGTTGGAAGTGTTTCCAAGTTTGATGTGATCAAACATCGCACGCTCCCTCTACCATCAAGATTAGTATTAAACCAGAATAATTGTCATTTGGTGTTTGCGTTGAGCATAGACATGATTGGATTATGTCTATACTTGTCTGATTTATTCATTTAAGGAGAATAATGGTTACTCTATTTATTTGAATAATACCTTCAATGGTATTGCACCTAAAAGGAATGGTTTATTGAATCTCGATCGTAGTGATACACATTTTCATGCCAAAAGATATCAGATAGTAATGATAGTACCACTTACTTGTGGCACTGCCATGTAAGTCATATTGGTGTAAAACGCATGAAGAAGCTCCATGTTGATGGATCTTTGGACTCACTCGTTTTTGAAAAGGTTTGAGACATGCGAACCATCTCTATTGGTGTATACGCATGAAGAAACTCCATGCAGATGGATTGTTTGGACTCACTTGATTTTGAATCACTTGAGATATGCAAATCATACCACATGGACAAGATGACCTGAAAAGCCTCGGTTTGATGAAGATGGAACAAGATAGCAGCTTGTTGGAAGTAACACATTTTGATGTGTGCAGTCCAATGAGTGCTGAGGCATGTAGTGAATATCGTTATGTTCTTACTTCACGGATGATTTAAGTAGATACTGAGTGTATTTACTTAATGAAACACAAGTCTGAATTATTGAATGGTTCAAGTAATTTCAGAGTGAAGTTAAAGATCATCGTGACAAGAGGATAAAATGTCTATGATATGATCATAGTGATGAGTATCTGAGATTCTGAGCTTTGTACGCAATTAAGACATTGTGGAAATTGTTTCACAATAAATACCGCCTGGAACACCATAGTGTGATGGTGTGTCCGAACATCATAGTTGCACCCTATTGGATATGGTGCGTACCATGATGCCTCTTATCGAATTAACTCTATCGTTCATGGGTTAGGCATTAGAGACAACCGCACTCAGTTTAATAGGGCACCACGTAATTCCGTTGAGATGACGCCGTTTGAACTATGGTTTGGAGAAACCTAAGTTGTCGTTTCTTAAAAGTTTGGGGCTACAATGCTTATGTGAAAAAGTTTCAGGTTGATAAGCTCGAACCCAAAACGGATAAAATACATCTTCATAGGACACCCAAAACAGTTGGGTATTCCTCCTAATTCAGATCCGAAAGTAATAGGGATTGTTTCTTGAATCGGGTCCTTTCTCGAGGAAAAGTTTCTCTTGAAAGGATTGAGTGGGAGGATGGTGGAGACTTGATGAGGATATTGAACCGTCACTTCAACAAGTGTGTAGCAGGGCACAGGAAGTTGTTCCTGTGGTGCCTACACCAATTGAAGTAGAAGCTTATGATAGTGATCATGAAGTTTTGGATCAAGTCACTGCCGTACCTCGTAGGGTGACAAGGATGCATACTACTTCAGAGTGGTACACTAATCCTGTCTTGAAGGTCATGTTGCTAGACAACAATGAACCTACGAGCTATGGGGAAGCGATGGTGGGCTCATATTCCGACAAATGGTTAGAAGCCATGAAATCCGAGATAGGATCCATGTATCAGAACAAAGCATGGACTTTGGTGGACTTGCCCGATGATCGGCAAGCCATTGAGATAAATGGATCTTTTAGAAGAAGACGGACATGGACGGTAATGTCACCGTCTATGAAGCTCGACTTGTCGCGAAGAGTTTTTCACAAGTTCAAGGAGTTGACTACGATGAGATTTTCTCATCTGTAGCGATGCTTAAGACCGTCGGAATCATGTTAGCATTAGCTGCATTTATGAAATCTGGCAGATGGATGTCAAAACGAGTTTCCTTACCAGTTTTCGTATGGAAAGGTTGTATGTGATACAACCAGAAGGTTTTGTCAATCCTGACAGATGCTAACAAGTATGCAAAGCTCCAGCTATCCTTCTAAGGACTGGAGTAGGCATCTCGGAGTTGGAATGTACGCTCTGATGAGATGATCAAAGATTTTGGGTCTATACCAAGTTTATGAGAAACTTGTATTTCCAAAGAAGTGAGTGGGAGCACTATAGAATTTCTGATGAGTATATGTTGTTGACATATTGTTGATCAGAAATGATGTAGAATTTCTAGAAAGCATATAGGGTTGTTTGAAAAGTGTTTTTCAATGAAAAACCTGGATTAGGCTACTTGAACAATAAGAATCAAGATCTATAAGATAGATCAAAAATGTTTAATAATACTTTCAAATGAGCACATACCTTGACATAATCTTGAAGGTGTTCAAGATGGATCAGTCAAAGAAGGAATTCTTGCCTGAGTTATAAGGTATCAAGTTAAGAGTTAAAGCTCGACCACGGCAGAAGAGAGAGAAAGGACGAAGGTCGTACCCTATGCCTTAGACGTAGGCTCTATAGTATGTTATGCTGTGTACCGCACCGGAAGTGTGCCTTGCCATGAATCAGTCAAGGGGTACAAGAATGATCTGGAAATGGATCATTGGACAGCGGTCAAAATTGTCCTTGGAGTAAATAAGGACATGTTTCTCGATTATGGAGGAGATAAAGAGTTCGGCGTAAAGGGTTACGTCGATGCAAGCTTTAAAACCTATCCGAATGACTATGAGTAGCAAACCGGATACGTATAGTGGAGCAATCATTTGGAATAGCTCCAAGTGGAGCGTGGAAGCAGCATTTACAATATGACCTAGAGATTTGCGAAGTACATAGGGATCTGAATATTGCAGATCCGTTGACTACAACCACTCTCACAAGCATAAACATGATCAAACCCAGAACTCATTGAGTGTTAATCACATACTGATGTGAACTGGATTATTGATTCTAGTAAACTCTTTGGATGTTGGTCACATGGCGATGTGACCTGTGAGTGTTAATCACATGGCGATGTGAACTAGATTATTGACTCTAGTGAAAGTGGGAGACTGTTGGAAATATGCCCTAGAGGCAATAATAAATTAGTTATTATTATATTTCCTTGTTCATGATAATCGTTTATTATCCATGCTATAATTGTATTGATAGGAAACTCAAATACATGTGTGGATACATAGACAACACCATGTCCCTAGTAAGCCTCTAGTTGACTAGCTCGTTGATCAACAGATGGTTACGGTTTCCTGACCATGGACACTGGATATCGTTGATAATGGGATCACATCATTTGGAGAATGATGTGATGGACAAGACCCAATCCTAAGCCTAGCACAAAGATCGTAGTTCGTATGCTAAAGCTTTTCTAATGTCAAGTATCTTTTCCTTAGACCATGAGATTGTGCAACTCCGGATACCGTAGGAATGCTTTGGGTGTACCAAAGCGTCCTGGCAATCGGGTGGCTATAAAGGTGCACTACAGGTATCTCAAAAGTGTCTATTGGGTTGGCACGAATCGAGGTAGGATTTGTCACTCCGTGTGACGGAGAGGTATCTCTGGGCCCACTCGGTAGGACATCATCATAGTGTGCACAATGTGACCAAGGGGTTGATCATGTGATGATGTGTTACGGAACCAGTAAAGAGACTTGCCGGTAACGAGATTGAACAAGGTATCGGCATACCGACGATCGAATCTCGGGCAAGTACAATACCGCTAGACAAAGGGAATTGTATACGGGATCGATTGAGTCCTTGACATCGTGGTTCATCCGATGAGATCATCGTGGAACATGTAGAGCCAACATGGGTATCCAGATCCGCTGTTGGTTATTTGCCGAGAGAACGTCTCGGTCATGTATGCATGGTTCCCGAACCCGTAGGGTCTACACATAAGGTTCGATGGCTTAGGGTTATAAAGGAAGTTTGTATGTGGTTACCGAATGCTGTTCGAGTCCCGGATGAGATCCCGGACGTCACGAGGAGTTCCGGAATGGTCCGGAGGTAAAGATTTATATATGGGAAGTCCTGTTTTGGTCACCGAAAAGTTTGGGTTTTATCGATAACGTCAGGACCACCGGGAGGGTCCCGAGGTCCACCAAGTGGGGCCACGATCCCGGAGGGCTGCATGGAGCCAAGTGTGGGAGGGTACCAGCCCGGGTGGGCTGGTCGCCCCACAAGGGCCCAAAGGCGCCTAGGGTTTGGGGGAGGCGCACCCACCTTGCTTGGGGGGCAAGTTTCCCCTCTTCCCCCCCTTGGCCGCCACCCATAGATGGGATTGGGGCTGCCGCACCCCTTGGGGTGGAAAACCTAGAGGGGGCGCACCCCCCTCCCTCTCCCCTATATATAGTTGAGGTCTTGAGGGCTGCCAACACATGAGTTTTCACCTCTCCATGGCGCAGCCCTGCCTCTCTCCCTCCTCCTCTCCCGCGGTGCTTGGCGAAGCCCTGCAGGATTGCCACGCTCCTCCACCACCACCATGCCGTTGTGCTGCTGCTGGACGGAGTCTTCCTCAAACTCTCCCTCTCTCCTTGCTGGATCAAGGCGTGGGAGACGTCACCGGGTTGTACGTGTGTTGTGCGCGGAGGAGCCGTCCGTTCGGCACTAGGATCTCCGGTGATTTGGATCACGATGAGTACGACTCCTTCAACCCCGTTCTCTTGAACGCTTCCGCTTAGCGATCTACAAGGGTATGTAGATGCACTCTCGTTCCCCTCGTTGATGGTTTCTCCATAGATAGATCTTGGTGACACGTAGGAAAATTTTGAATTTCTGCTACGTTCCCCAACAATATATACGGTTCCTCAGCGCTGAAGTTTTCGTTTTTGAGTCGGCTTCTTTCCCTTCTTGTTCGTAGAAGAATAATTGAGCCCCTCATTGTGACTTTGCCTTTTCCATGGAGTACGATTTTTCTTAGGTAATGTAGTATTGATTCTTCTTTTGACGTATACTTCATCATCATCGTCATCTTCCCTCATTGGGTTGCCGTACTGATCATAGTCTTCCTCGTTGGCGACTCCATCCATTCCAATGATGTTCCTTTTGCCTCTCCTCACGACAACACGGACTGCATGGGTCGGTTATGAAAAAGCATTGTGGCACGTGCTTAGCGTGTACCCATGGCTCTTTTTTTGCGATAGCGTTCACGGTAGCGCTCTTGAGGTCGGGTATAGTCATGGTAGTGAAAATCCGGTTTTCTCTTTCGACATTCTTAGCCCATCTGACACGGAACATCGTCGTGTTGTGCAGTCGAGTAGTCAAGCTCCCGGATCTCCTCGACCCTTCCATAAAATCGTTCGATTCTTGCCGTTGTCGCTGCCGGTCATGCATTCCATCGTCACCCCTGAGTTCTGATCATCACTGTCCATATCTTTGGCCTCCGTGTAGAACATGTATCCATTGATATCATATGCCTGATAGGTTACGAGGTTGGGCGAGGGGCCACGTGCTAAGGCGTATATGAGCAATCCATCCTTAGAGCCCTCCTCCGGGGGATTAGCAATAATATGCTCTTTGAACCAATGCAGGAAAGTGGAGTTGTGCTCTCTAGTAACCCGGCGTTAGATCACCGCATACCCCCGGTCACAATACTTCTTTGCGATAATTTCTTTGTGCGATTGCCACGAAAGGATCTACCTCGTCTAGGTGTTGTAGCACTACCAAGTTTGCTCTGTCAAAGTCCTTTGCGTCGATCTGAGTATGCCACGTGCAGTTCCTCTGCGGATTGCGGTGACCATCTCCTTCGAGCCTCCCATCATGCTTGTTAGCAGGCAAACCAACACTAACACCAGCGGCTGGTGCATGCCATATAGAAAATTCTCAAATAAATAGATGCACTCTTATGTCAAATAGCCCTTGACGATGCTTCCATACTGACGGGACATTTTACGAACGAATCCTTTGATGATCCCGTTCATCCTCTCAAACGGCATCATGTTGTTCAGGAATAGCGGCCCCGGGTCTATTATGTCATCCACAATATGGACACAGATGCACCATCACGTCAAAGAACGCAGGCGGGAAGTACATCTCAAGCTCATTCGATTATCACAACGATCTCTTCACAGCAGCCTTGAAGCTGCTTCACACTGATCGACTTTCGAGAGATGGCGTCGAAAAAGTTGCAGAGACCAATAAGCGTGTCACGGACGTTCTTGTCCATTATCCCTCTAAGGGAAACAGGTAGTATCTGCGTCATCATCACATGACAGTCATGAGACTTCATCCCGCTGAACCTTTTCTTGTCCGTGTCTAGATATCTGCTTATCTTGCCACGTTAACCGGAACTAACTTTGACTCCGGTAAGGCACTTAAAGAATTGATTGATCTCAGCCTGGCTTAAGGTGAATCAAGAAGAGGGGCAATAAACCTATTTCTTTATTTTCTTGCCCTTCTTCTCCCGTGCCTCTGTCTCCGTCTCTGTCTCGTCTGACATTTTACAGGGTGGCATGTGCAGATCTTCCCTGATTTTCAAATCTTGCAAGTCTTTTCTTGCCTTCGGCCCATCCTTGGTCTTATCCGGCATGTTCATCAGTGTTGCGAGCAAGCTCTCAAGGACATTCTTACATATATGCATTTGATCAAGGCAATGAGGTGTATCGAGTTTGTGCCAGTACTCCAAGTCCCAGAACACAGACCTCATCTTCCATACCTTCAGCAGCGGCTCCGGCGCCTTTTTCATCGTCTTTCCCGGCGCTGGGCACTCCTTCCAGTTTTTCAACAGCTCATCGATTTTGGCACCGCTCCGCTTACGTGGAGTTCCTCGATGCTCAGCATGACCATTGAATAGATCTCCACGGTTTCTCCACGGGTCGTCCTGTTCAAGCCATCTTCGATGCCCCATGTACACGATTTTCCCAGACCCGCCATCTTTCCTTGAGTTAGCTGCTGAGACGTCATATCATCCATGCACCGCGTGCATCCGCAATATCCATGGCACACCTGGCCTGCCACATATCCGTAACCGAGATAGTCGTGCACTGTCATGATCAGCGCGGCTCTCATGTTGAAATACTCGCCTTTCTTTGGCGTCCCATGTCTTGGCGGTGTTTTCCATAACGTGTCTAACTCCTCTTGAAGTAGCCCCTTACAAATTAATATTATTTCCTGGATGTTTCGGCCCTTGAATAAGCATGCTCATGTGAATGTACTTGATTTCATGCACAACCAGGGGAGGTTGTACATCCATACAAACACGGGCCATGTGCTATGGTTGGTGTTACGGTAGTCAAACGGATTCATGCCATCGGTACCGCGCCAAGCACGATGTTCCTTGCATCACATCCAAAATACCGATAGAAGCTGTTCTCGCTCTCCACTGGCTTCCATCCTTCACGTGTCTCAACCCGGATCATCTCCATCGTCGGGCTTCTTCCTCTCTGCATGCCCGGCGCATTAGCTTTGCTTCCTTGGGATCTACAAAATACCTCTAGAGGCGGGGAGTGATCGGTAAGTACCATACAACTTTACGGGGACATTTCTTCCCGGCCTTCTTGTATCGAGAAGCATTGCACACGGACAGCTTGTTTTTTCCGCGTACTCCTTCCGATAAATTATGCAATCGTTGATGCATGCATGTTATCTAACGTGTGGCGGATCAAGAGGGCACATGATCTTCTTGGCCTCATCAACACTAGTAGGACATAGATTACCCATGGAAGAACATCCTTTAGGTACTTGAGATGCTCATCGAGGCTAGTGTCGGTCCATTTGTTTTAGCCTTCGTTTCGTGGAGTTGGAGCGTGAAACTCAAGTGGGTCACCTTAGGATTGCAACCATCATACAATGGAGTGTTCGAGTCTACCACCGGTTGCTCCAACTTAGCCTCCTCTCTAGAAGCAGCTCTCTCAAGATTTTCGTCTCCTTGAGAAGCAATGCTTGAACATGAGGGTCCCTTGACGATTGAACTTAGTACCGACGAACTCTGCTGCATGGAGTCCATGTCATTCTCTCCGCCGCCATGTCCGGCCCCTTCTCCTCCGCCATGTCCGGCCCCTTCTCCGCCGCCATGTCCAGCCAGTTCCCCACCGCCATCATCGATCATCTCTTTGTCTTGCCCCATGTCATCATTGCCTGCCCGTCGGCATCCTCAACATCGTCATCCTCATCTTTAGTTATCCACCGAGTATAGCCATCCATGAAACCAGTCATGAGCAGGTGCGCTTCGACACGACCATCGTCATAGGGGTCGAGCCAAACTATTCCTTTGCATTTTCGACACGGACATAAAACATCTGTCAGGTTATTTTCTTTCATGTCCTGCACCGCCGACCGCAACCACCTGTCCACCATCGTTCCACTGACCATCATGAACGTCTGCACGGTAATAATAAAACAAATTTATTATAAAAATGCATGCATGCATCAAAGTCATACAAAAATTCGGCATGACCTTCCCTAAAAATGGGACATATATGGATCTAGAGTTTGCCCGGAATTCGCTGAAACGGAAATAAATCGACATTTCGGCAAAACATAGGCAACTCAAAAGCACAATTTGGCGTCAAATCATGCCACACACACAATTTCCATAAACATGCCACACTCAAAAGCATGAAATTTTAATCACCTCTATCTCGAGATCGAGCACATGATGGAGATGATGTTGTAGGGAGATCAAAAGTGCACAAAGCTCTTCTTGACAAAGATAGATCTAGTTAGGGGGCAAATAGGTCACTTAACTAAATCCTACATCTACCTAGCTACCTAATTTGGGAGGAGACAACTTCAACTAGTGGAGGGGAAGGAAAAGAGAAAGGAGATGCATTTATGGAGGTGGTGTAGTTAGGCAGGAGTAATGAAGAGAGAGAAAGGTAGATAGAAGAGGGAGAGTAATGGGGAGAAGTATTGAGGAAGAAGAAGAGTGAGAGGGGAGCATGTGGGAGGTAGGGAAAGGGAAGAGAGGAGGGGAGGGAGGAGGAACGGTGGGGAAAAGGTGGTGGGTTGGTGCGGATTAGCGATGGCTGGAGCTAAAAGCAGCTGCTGCTAAGGAAGTAGCAGCGATGCGCTTTGGGCAACGGCGCCATCGCTATGAGGACCAAAAAGTGTGGATATTTGAAATTTAGCAGCAACGACCTCAGAAAAAGCGCGCTACTACTACATCCATAGCAGTAGTGCGGCTCGCGGCACCGCACTGCTGCTAAATGGAGTTTGGTGGACACCGCTAGTTGATATTTGTAGCAGCGCGGTTTACACTTAGCGCGCTACTGCTAAAAACTTGTCAGTAGCGAGTTTCCTGCACACGCGCTACTACTAATTAACAGCAGCACTCCTTTTTGAGCCGCGCTGCTGCTAAGATTTTGTGTATAGGCTTTTCCCTAGTAGTGTCGATCAGCTTCAGTTAGTAGTAGTAGCGAAGGAATCGCTCGATCGGGTTCAGTTAACAGCCATCGATCGATCGCTCGGGTTTTAATGTAGCGTAACTGCGATTGCAATCGCCGGGTTCGATTAGAGCCCAACGCCTCGCTTCGGGTTCGATTAGATCCAACGCGCCTACGCACACACGCAGCAGACGTGTACGAGAAACGCAGCATCGCTCGGCTCCCAACCTCCCACCGTAGCAGGAACTCCCGAAATTTTCCTCCCCTCGCTTCTACCATGGTTTTTCCGTCATGGACGGCCCAAAGAATGTCATGCAGCTACGTCTCCGGCCTGCCAGACGAAAAGCCCATTTTCATCATGATTTTTGTCATAGAAGTAGGAGCCCACCACATCTATGATGATACCGGGTTTTGTCACAATTATCGTCATAGAAGTGTCGTATGTATGACAGAAAAAAATTCGTTCGGCCCAAAATGTCACGGATGTGTCTTTTTTTTGTAGTGTGATAAGATAATATTTTTGGTATTTTTATGATAAAGATTGAAAGTAAAGATTGCAAAGTAAAAAATAGATTGGAAACTTATATGATGGAGAATAGACCCGGGGGCCATAGGTTTCACTAGTGGCTTCTCTCAAGATAGCATAAGTATTACGGTGGGTGAACAAATTACTGTCGAGCAATTGATTGAAAAGTGCATAATTATGAGAATATCTAGGCATGATCATGTATATAGGCATCACGTCCGTGACAAGTAGACCGACACCTGTCTGCATCTACTACTATTACTCCACACATCGACCGCTATCCAGAATGCATCTAGAGTATTAAGTTCATAAGAGCAGAGTAACGCATTAGGCAAGATGACATGATGTAGAGGGATAAACTCAAGCAATATGATATAAACCCCATCTTTTTATCCTCGATGGCAACAATACAATACGTGTCGTTTCCCCTACTGTCACTGGGATCGAGTAACCCAAGATTGAACCCAAAGCTAAGCACTTCTCCCTTTGGAAGAAAGATCAATCTAGTAGGCCAAACCAAACTGATAATTCAAAGAGACTTGCAAAGATAACCAATCATACATAAAATAATTCAGAGAAGATTCAAATATTGTTCATAGATAATCTTGATCATAAACCCACAATTCATCGGATCTCGACAAACACAACGCAAAAAAGAGTTACATCTAATAGATCTCCAAGAAGATCGAGGAGAACTTTGTATTGAGATCCAAAGAGAGAGAAGAAGCCATCTAGCTAATAACTACGGACCCAAAGGTCTGTGGTAAACTACTCACACGTCATCGGAGAGGCTATGTTGTTGATGTAGAAGCCCTCCATGATCGATTCCCCCTCCGGCGGAACGCCGGAAAAGGCCCCAAGATGGGATCTCACGGGTACAGAAGGTTGCGGCGGTGGAATTAGGTTTTCGTGGTGCTCCTCGATGGTTTCGGGGTACGTAGGTATATATAGGAGGAAGAAGTAGGTAGGTGGAGCCACGAGGGTGGAGGGCGCGCCCGGGGGGGTAGGCGCATCCCCTGCCTTGTGGCTTCCTCGTTCGTTTCTTGACGTCCACTCCAAGTCCTCTGGATCATGTTTGTTCCAAAAATCACCTTCCCGAAGGTTTCATTCAGTTTGGACTTCATTTGATATTCGTTTTCCGCAAAACACTGAAATAGGCAAAAAAACAGCAATTTGCACTGGGCCTTGGGTTAATAGGTTAGTCCCAAAAATAATATGAAAGTGTATAATAAAGCCCATTAAACATCCAAAATAGAATATATAATAGCATGGAACAATAAAAAATTATAGATACGTTGGAGACGTATCAAGCATCACTATGTTGATCATATCTACTATATGATTCACACTCGACCTTTCGGTCTCAAGTGTTCCGAGGCCATATCTGCATATGCTAGGCTCGTCAAGTTAAACCCGAGTATTCTGCATGTGCAAAACTGGCTTGCACAAAGAACTGTCACAACGGTGCATACTCAGGGAGAACACTTATACCTTGAAATTTTAGTAAGGGATCATCTGATAAAGCTACCGCCGAACCAAGCAAAATAAGATGTATAAAAGATAAATATCACATGCAATCAAAATATGTGACATGATATGGCCATCATCATCTTGTGGCTTTGATCTGCATCTCCAAAGTACCGTCATGATTTCTATCGTCACCGGCATGACACCATGATCACTATCATCTTGATCTCTATCAACGTGTCGTCATATGGTCGTCTCTCCAACTATTGCTTTTGCAACTATTGCTATCGCATAGCAATAAAGTAAAGCAATTACATGGCACTTGCATCTTATGCAATAAGGAGACAACCATAAGGCTCCTACCAGTTGCCGATAATTTCAAAAACATGATCATCGCATACAACAATTTATATCCATCACGTCTTGACCATATCATATCATAACATGCCCTGCAAAAACAAGTTAGATGTCCTCTACTTTGTTGTTGCAAGTTTTACGTGGCTGCTACGGGCTTAGCAAGAACCGTTCTTACCTACGCATCAAAACCACAACGATTTTTCGTCAAGTGTGATGTTTTAACCTTCAACAAGGACCGGGCGTAGTCACACTCGATTCAACTAAAGTTGGAGAAACAGACACCCACAAGCCACCTGTGTGCGAAGCACGACGGTAGAACCAGTCTCATGAACGCAGTCATGTAATGTCGGTCTGAGCCGCTTCATCCAACAATACCGCCGAATCAAAGCACGACATGCTGGTAAGCAGTATGACTATTATCGCCTACAACTCTTTGTGTTCTACTAGTGCATATAACATCTACGCATAGACCTGGCTCGGATGCCACTGTTGGGGAACACAGTAATTTCAAAAAAATTCCTACGCACACGCAAGATCCATCTAGGTGATGGATAGCAACGAGCGGGAGAGTGTGTCCACGTACCCTCGTAGACCGAAAGCGGAAACGTTTTATCAACGCAGTTGATGTAGTCGTACGTCTTCACGATCCGACCGATAATAGCACCGAACGTATGGCACCTCCGTGTTCAGCACACGTTCAACTCGATGATATCCCTCGTACTCTTGATCCAGTTGAGGCCGAGGGAGAGTTCCGTCAGCACAACGGCGTGGCGATGGTGATGATGAATTTACCGGCGCAGGGCTTCGCCTAAGCACTACGATGATATGGCCGAGGTGTGTAACTGTGGAGGGGGGCACCGCACACGGCTAAGAGATTGTCTGTTGTGCCTTTGGGGTGTCCCCTGCCCACGTATATAAAGGAGGAGGAGGAGGAGGAGGCCGGCCCTAGAGGGGGCGCGCCAAATGTGGTGAGTCCTACTAGGACTCCCAAGTCCTAGTAGGAGTCCCCTTTTCCTTTCCGGAGTAGGAGAGAAGAAAGAGGAAAAGAGAGGAAAGGGCAAGGGGGCGCCGCCCCCTTTCCCCTAGTCCAATTCGGACCCATGGGGGGGCGCCTCCTTCCCTTTGGCCTGCCTCCTCTATTCCGGTATAGCCCAATAAGGCCCAATACTTCTCCCAGCGAATTCTCGTAACTCTCCGGTACTCCGAAAAATACCCGAATCACTCGGAACCTTTCCGATGTCCGAAAATAGCCTTCCAATATATCGATCTTTACCTCTCGACCATAGTGGGACTCCTCGTCATGTCCCCGATCTCATCTGGGACTCCGAACAAACTACGGTCATCAAATCACATAACTCATAATACAAATCGTCATCGAACGTTAAGCGTGAGGATCCTACGGGTTCGAGAACTATGTAGACATGACCGAGACACATCTCCGGTCAATAACCAATAGCGGAACCTGGATGCTCATATTGGCTCCTACTTATTCTACAAAGATCTTTATCGGTCAAACCGCATAACAACATATGTTGTTCCCTTTGTCATCGGTATGTTACTTTCCCGAGATTCGATTGTCAGTATCCTCATACCTAGTTCAATCTCGTTACCAGCAAGTCTCTTTACTCGTTCCGTAATGCACCATCCCGCAACTAACTCATTAGTCACAATGCTTGCAAGGCTTATAGTGATGTGCATTACCGAGAGGGCCCAGAGATACCTCTCCGATACACGGAGTGACAAATTCTAATCTCGATCTATGCCAACTCAACAAACACCATCGGAGACACCTGTAGAGCATATTTATAATCACCCAGTTACGTTGTGACGTTTGATAGCATACAAGGTGTTCCTCCGGTATTCGGGAGTTGCATAATCTCATAGTCTGAGGAACATATATAAGTCATGAAGAAAGGAGTAGCAATGAAACTGTAACGATCATAATGCTATGCTAACGAATGGGTCTTGTCCATCACATCCTTCTCCTAATGATGTGATCACGTTCATCAAATGACAAGACATGTCTATGGTTAGGAAACATAATCATCTTTGATAAACGAGCTAGTCAAGTAGAGGCATACTAGGGACACTTTGTTTTGTCTATGTATTCACACATGTACTAAGTTTTCGGTTAATACAATTGTAGCATGAATAATAAACATTTATCATGAAATAAGAAAATAAATAATAACTTTATTATTGCCTCTAGGACATATTTCCTTCAGATACAACCAACTAAACAAAAGACGTACGAAAGCAAGCTGATAGCTCATATTTTTTGTCAAATAATGTAAACTATTATTCTATAATAGTTTAATATAATGTGTTACGCCTGATGTTATTAAAAAAGAACGATTTAAAGTGCTCATTTAGTAACTTTGTGTCGGTTGCAAGTTTTCCGTAAGTTAGAAAATAAAGTATAGACCCCAACAATAAAGTGCATACATGGGATGCATAGACCCCAACTTGTATTTGAAGATGTATTTCTTATCTATAATCTATAATACCTAAATAGTTCATCCCCACTATTCTAATTCTCTTGACATGCAGCCTATCCACCTCAGCAGCCCTGCCATGTCATCTTTTTTCTCCTTTTCTTCAATATCCTAATTCTCTTGACATGCAGCCTATCCACCTCAGCAGCCCTGCCATGTCATCTTTTTTCTCCTTTTCTTCAATAAAATCGTGTGAATCAATTTCTATTTAGTATACGTGCCTAACTTTTCTTGTTGAACCAAGCGAACAGTCAAGAGTAAAAAAAAATCAAGTCATGCGTTATGGATAGCCATCCAAATTAAAGGCAACTTCCGTGATTCCCTTCCTATTCCCCATGATCAAGTGGCTTGCTTCGTCCTTCCCGTCCCAGAGTCGCTTCCTTCAATCAGTTACGACCTAGGCAATCGAACAGACGCTGCTGCACTAAGCTGGTCCCTTGACCTCTCCACTACGATCTATAAAGGTTGGTTTCATGGCATGGTACTACCACATGGAAATCAAGAGACCCTTCGTGGTTCTTCTCCTCTTCCGCCCCACACGGGCTAAGGCAGAGCGCCAGGTTCTGCACACCACGCGGCGATGTATCCGGTCGGCAGGCGGACGAGGATCTCCACGAGCACGTCGGCTGGCAAATGCGGGAGCGCGTCCATGGTGAAGGCGGAAGAGGAACTGAGGATCGTATCAGAAGCAGGAGAGGGTCCGCTACATGCCGCAGCCTCTGCAGCTTCTCTTGGCGACATTGCAGGTGATTAACCTTCATGATTTCTTATTCTATGTTGCCGGACGACCACAACACATGTAATGATGCAGGAATGTTGCCATCCACTCAATCTAAGCAACTGATTTTAGCTGCGTAAGGGGCAGCCCAAGATAAGTACGCGTACAGTTGGTCCTTTCAGGTCGAATGTCCAGTTCTTCGCTTCCCCTTCTCAGATTCATGTGATTTTTAGTGTATGGATTATATCAAATTGGCACACACACATAGATTTAACTAAATTATATGCTTATGTGTAATTAGGAGGGTAATAGATAACGCATATTACATCTTTTGACCACGCCAAAATAGAAACAATCTTTTTTTGTTCATATTACTAAATTATATATTTTTATCACATTCCTTTCTGTAATTATATATAGATGCCTGATGTTATGGACTAATCTGAATATTTCATATGCAGCTCACATATGCCAACTGTCATTTCTTTCAAAATTTCCTTATGAGACGACCTCACATGCTACATGGTCAATCACACATTCAGCTTCTTACAAACTGCACTACGGATTGTACCAGAAATTAGTAATTAATTATGTTGCCTAAATTTAGAATTAGTTTTTAGGGGAAAAATTAGAATTATTTATCGGCAGAGTGATCACCTTCATTTGTAATTATGAACTATCATTAGTTTTTATATCATAGTAAATCCTTCATACATTGTTCAATCCATAGCGTAATTACTTTGATCCTTTTCAAAATCTAGAGGGAAAAGATCAAAGAATTTGAAAAATGGTTTTCTGAATGTATGTGACTGAGAAACAACTCTTACCTTCAGATTTGTTATACCTCAGTCTATATGTAAGCAATTTTAGTATATTCCATTGACGTGGATAATCTATTTGCTGATCTGTTTGTGCACAAATTCGTTCAGGAATGTCACTATTCTCTGTATCCGTGTTGAGTTTCTCCTTAGCAATTATCACCTTCAGAGATTTGTAGTCTTTCTATTTTTGCCAAACATTTGTTCACACACAAGCTTTTACAGAAGTATTGTGTTCAATCTGGTAATAAAATTAATCGATTATTCCGTTGTTTGCATGTAAATGATACATCCGTGAATGCATTGTATCATCTACCATTATAATCGATTAGTGTATTTGTAACGAACATACAATATTTTCTTTGATGTGACAATCTTTCCAAAAGGGCTCTTTTGATCCCAAGCTCGCATGCTCCCTGATGAATAGGAAAATCTGGAAAAATATTCAAAAAATTCTGTTTTTTTTGTGATAAACATTGATGAAAGTTTTAACTTCCTGCAAATTTTCATGATGAAATAACATTGGTGGAGGTCCGGACAAAAAGAACAAAATTGATGCTCCAAAATGGTTCCAACAATAGTTTTTTCGGAGTATCAATTTTTTTGGGCCCGTACCTACACGAATGCTATTTCATCACAAAAAAATTTGGGAAGTTAAAACTTTCATCAATGTTTATCTAAAAAAATATTCATAATTTTTTATTTTTTAACGATTCTTTTACTATTATTTCCTAATTAGCTTCCAGTAATTCATAAATCTTATTGATGCATAAATTCCGCAGCAACGCACGGGGTGTTATCTAGTATACATATACACATGTGCGCGCACTCACACACACGCGCACGCACACACATACACATATAGGGCCTAATATGTTTTTTGGAGTAGCCTTTAACCACTGATAAAATTATTAGTATATGAGATGTACGACATCAAAGTTATACCATTAGAAACTCTATTCACATACAAATTTGATGGTATGTTTTATGTAACATACATGCCATATATTATCGTTCTAACACATGGTCGAAGGTAACCTTGAAAAAAGTATTAGGCCCTAAATATTTGAACGGAGGGAGTACATCAAATGCTAATTGCTAGTGGGTATCTGACTTGGCAATTGACAAGGGCTCCACCAACATGCATGTCAATAACTTAATGCATGTGAGTAATAATTAACAATTCTAAAATATGTTAAACTTGTGTACATGCATATCACAGGCAAGGATCTCATCATCATGCATATCAATAATACCCATTTTGCTGATGAGATCATAGGATATATGGCACATGTGTTAGTACAATGAAAAATCCAGGAATTTGACTGTGGCTTTCTTGGATTTTTTTAACAAGAGTACTATTTTCATTGGAATTAGTACAATGAATTTCTTTGGAATTGCTACTTATCCAACAAAGTTTTGAATTTTAGAATCACTATTTGTTGTTTAAATATTCTTTGGAATTGAGATTACAAAAACCTAAGTTTTCTTAAGATAAATGATACAAGGGACTTGCACAATTAAAATTATATGAATTTTTATATGGAATTCTCAAATATCCATGCCAAGTGTTAAGTTTAAAATGTTATGAATTTTTATCGAAATCAATTATCTGAAAAGGTAGCACTCTAACAATTACCCTAAGAGTTTCTCTCATACAAAATTACACTAAGAGATCTCATTATTGTACCGAAACCATCGTATTTGCGTCGTACTTCAGACAACAAATGTCACTCATATAACCCAAAAACAAGGTTCACAAATTCAAAAAGACTGTAGGAAAATCACATTTTGTAGTGTAACTAGAGCGTGTAAAAGCGCATTAACTAGCTGCATGTATCATTCATTCCATGCGCATTAACTAGCTGCATGTGCATGTACAGTATTATGCAATAATGCAGTGTATTATCGCAGGAGTAGTTACATGTCTGCACCACAAAAGTGGACTTGATTGTTGCCATCTCATAGTAATCAATAGCTGTGCCAATTGCGGTTCATGGCGCACCCCCAGAGCCAAACGTCCTCATCCGTTTATGGGGCTATTAAATTGATATTGTCGATTGCCACGTGCCTTCAATGCATAATATTGATGACAATATTCATTGGGCTATTATGGGTTGAAATTTTGGTGTACTATCTTCATTTCTGTCAAGGTAAGGATAAAATTCTAAATTCAGATAATGTGGTTTTGTTCACATTCTCATGGTTAAAAAATTGGGAATAAGCAAATAATTTGACAATTAAAAGGAGAGCATGTTGGATGTTTGTATGATAATTAGAAAAGTTGGTGATACTACCACGAAAACTTATGCGGTTTGTTTTCCTGTATATTCAATAAAGTGATAGTAGTTTTCTCGCAAAATAGAAATAAAATAAAGTGATAGTAGATTTTGACCGTACATGGATAGTTGGAGCACCATCATCTGGACTTTATATTTTGACCACATTGTTGATCTATGCAAATGTAGTTGGAAAGGATTGCACTCAATCACCCTTTGTTCTTCTCCTTTTGCGCCGCACCAGTTGGAAGTGAGTTTTTACTTTGTTCTTTTCCGGTAAATATGAAGAATTCAAATCCACTATTTATATTATTATCTAGTATAAATGGTTTTTCAGTTCATCTGCCATTTTTATAGCCTATTTCACCTATGGTCTCACATGTAAAGTGAAAATCTAGAGCGTAATCAGATTTGCTATTGCTGCATTTTGTTTTTGCTGATTTATTAAGGGCACTTAGAAATTATTGAAATATGTAGGTCAATAATATAAAAAGGTATATCTAAAAAACCTTGTCATTTGTGATGTCAAATTCTCTCCCTTCGCCATTCTTGGATTAGATTTGATTGCTCACCTGATAATTGTCCTTAATCATTTCAATTATGAGTTTATGACACAACTAATTTTGGATCAGCCTAGTTCTAAAATTGCTTAGAATAATTTTAAAATTGCTTCCATTTTTTTAAATTCGGCCTCAGGGCGCTTTATTACGATGTCAACAGAGTTGCATCATGAATTACATAAGGCAAGAGGATATCGGGTGGATCCCCATCCCAACTAAATTCAGTATGAGACTCATTAGAATATTTTTTTTAAATGATGTGTCACTTGATTTGCTTCTCTCAAGAAGGATGAAACGAAATACAATTAATCATATGTGCTCTAGTAAAACAGTCCGCCAAGGTAGCTGCGTAGGAGCGTAGCACCTCCAACTCACCTCTACATGCACAATAGTTCGATTCTATAGCAACATTCGTACATCCCAAGTACTCAATGAGATCACTAGATTTCTAAACCACTACGTCCTCAACATTGAGGACATCAGAAAAAGCAGCCGCAACACCTGTAACCGCTTCACCAATACTATTACCGAGGACAAGTCCTACAGCTCCAGTGCCATCATCATGGAAAGCAGCATCAGCGTTGAATTTATAACATCCCTGTTTTGGTTTAGCCCATAATATTTCATGTGGCCGGCTAGAAGAAGACACAAAGCCAGAGTTTTTTGTTAGGGCTTCAATTGCAAAAGCAATCCGAGGGGGTGCCACAACAGTTTCGCCCATTACAAATTCACGCCTTTGCCATTAAATGTACCAACAAGTGACATCAATTGACTCTTGCAAACCGACCATCCGAAGAACCATAGACTTCTGACTAGAGCTGCATAAGATGCCTTCCAATACTACCCACCATGCTGATCTGTCCGCACACAAAGCATGTTGAATCACCTCAGATAGACCCAAAGCTTTCCACTAAAATTGCTTCCATATTTACAATATTTAATAATAATAATAATATCTTCTAAGGACAAAGCATTATTCTATATTTAAATGTAAAATAAACATATAGTAATCGATACAAACATAAATCAAGAAAAAACTTGAGCCACCATGCCTCTTATTCAGTTACTTTAGGGAGCCTCCTCTTTACTCACCGTGGCTCCTCCGATGCAAGGAAACCATGCCTGCCACTACCGCGAGAGCTCGATCCTGCGGCCCACCCGGCGCCGAAGCGATCTTGGCCTCATCCCGGAGGTGACCGGCCTTTTTCCGCGCCGCGGCGCCCTTCTCACCTTCCATAAGCTCTCTGACCAGCGCCGCCACCTCCTCCCGCGGGACAACCGCTCCGTCCTTACCGAGGGGAGGCCTCTCCCACAAAGCTAGGCCCACCCGATCCGACGACAGCATCACCGCGTTCATCCTCTGCTCGGCGTACAGCGGCCACACCACCATCGGCACGCCCGCCGCCACGGTCTCCAGCGTGGAGTTCCATCCGCCATGAGACATGAACCCTCCCACGGCGACGTGGTTAAGGATCTCCACCTGCGGCGCCCACAGTGGCACAAGGAGCCCTGTACGGTTCATCCTCTCGACGAACCCGTCGGGCAGATAGCTCAGCGGGTCGGCATCGGTAGGGACAGTGCCGAGGTAGGCCGCGCTGCTGTCCTTGTCGTTGGGGTGGTGTACCACCCAGAGGAACCTCTGCCCGCTCGCCTCCAGCCCAGCCGCCAGCTCGGCCGTCTGCGCCCTGGACAGCGTGCCGCCGCTGCCGAATGACACGTACAAGACCGAGCCGTCCGGCTGGTTGTCCAGCCACCGTAAACAGCTGTGGTTGACCTCGTCGGAGTCGGGGCACCGCCGCCGGGTGAATGGACCCACAGCGTACGCCGGCGGGTACACGCCCTTGTCAGAAAGCTCTTTGAACGCCGCCAGCGTGTCGTGCTCCAACGCATCCATGGTGTTGACGATGAAGCCTTCCGCTAGGAGGTAGTTGCGCCCGACGTCGATCATGAGCTGGTACACGGGATCGGAGCGGTTCTGGAGGGGCTCGAGGAGATCGGCGCCGTGTAGCGGCACGCACCCCGGGAGCAGCACAGGCTCCGGGAGGTCGCGGCACTCGCAAGTGGTGGTCCTCGCGAGCTCTGGGATGTAGAGAAACGATAACAGCGACATGAGGTTGGAGGTGTAGAGGACGTACCCAGGCAGACCCATTTCCTTGCCGACGGCGAGCGCCGCGGGGCAGAGCATGTCAGTCACGAAGGCGGTGATCCCCGCCGGGAGGTCAAGGAGGGAGCGTAGTAGGTCGCGTAGCGCTGGCAGGGCGCGGCTGATGACGGTGAGGATGCGAGTCACCAAGTGCGCGTCGGCAGGGAGGTCGTCGATGGACACCTCCGTGAGCGCGGCGACGGAGACGCCCGGCGGGAGGAAGGCGAGCGGCAAGGAGTGGCCGGGCGAGGACAGGCTGGCGTAAGTGATGATTGTGACGGTGAAGCCGTGGTGCACGGCGAGGCGCTTGGCCAGCTCGGAGGCCGGGAGGACGTGGCCCAAGCCGGAGCTCGTGAGGATGACGACGTGTGGCGCCTGTGCCATGACCAGGAAAACGAGCTAGGACGTGACGCCGTGGTAGCTAGCTAGTGTGCCCCCTGCGTTTATTCGGCAGCAAACACGTACGCATATATAGTGCACATAAGCAGAAGGATTGTAGTACGAGCTACAGAAAGGAAAAGCGTGAGCTAAACGTTTCCAATCTGGCGGTTGTACGCTCGTGTCGGCCACCACACGCGGTCTGACACGTACTACGTGCCCCATGCATGGGGCCCCACGCATGCCAGCATCTAGAAACCTCATCGCACCGCCCATACATAACTCCTCCGGCAATCCCATCGTTGAGATCTGTCATTATTGAGTGAGGAGCGGAGATGCAGTGGAAGATCGCATGTCTTGAGATCTGTCATTTTTATTATTACCACATCCTCTCGTGTCATTACCTATTCAGGACTTTTTTTTAGCATCAGTACAGACACAAGCGCTCATATACATGCGCATACACTCATCCCTATGAACGCACACACGCACACCCTATCCCTATGAGCACCTCCGAGAGACTGAGCCGGTATATCATCTTGAGATTTACGAAGTCATCGTAGGCGCCTCGTCGTCGACGGAAACGTCTCCTCCCACTGAAAGCGTATCACCGGAAATCCTGAAATAAATCCAGGAATAATGCGAGCACCAGAATTTAAACCCTGATGGGTTGGGAATACCACTGTCCAACTAACCAACTCAACCACAGATTGATTCGCATCTACTCAGGACTTGGTGGATATACACGGATGGTGCACCATCAACCTCTCATATCTTTAGCTTTCCAAGAATTAATGGAAATAACAACGACGATTACTGTTCCACACACGCTTTCTTCACACATTTTTTACACATATCATAAATTGACAAGTGATATAGGCGTGAGTATTTCCAGCACAGTACTACTTCCTCCGTCTAGGTGTATAAGTCATCTTAGGTTGTGCATCACGACCAATGCGGAGGGAAAAACAAGAGAACTTAATGTTTATTTACTAATTAATAACATTGCATGCGATGGACTAACCACTGCATGTCGTGTTTGGTAGTCTCAAGTCACTGAAAGAATGTACGCCCATATCTCTTATTGGTTGATATGTCAAGAAACTAGAAACGAGGTAATAGTTAATGCATCGCGCCTAAGTATTTTGAGATTATTTGATTTTTATAAGATGACTTATACACATAGACCAAGGGAGTATGGATTTCTTCACCATGTTTGTATGGATGTGAAGGCTTGCAAGTCATTAAACCCCAGCCTTAACTAATTCTGTTGTCAGGAGAGATGGTTTTTCTTGAAGCAAAGGAATCTTGCAAAGCATGAACCCATAGAATGAGACATATGAAATATAGAGTGAATACGAGCGTTTGTCGTGGCTTACAAGGAAATAAGCACATCTTGCCTTCTTTTGCATACCAACATTATTATTTACATGGCGCCCAACGTTCCAGCCAGCACACACATACCGAATTAAACTTGAAACATCTTCACATGGACTTTCTCTTGTGGCTCATGCATCTATAAAAATGTGAAGCTTTATGGACTCATGGGCAGTGTCCTTCGACACTACATCCATGCATATATCTAGAGAAGTCACTTTTTTAACCTATTTAATGAATTAATACCATATATCTAGTCATGCCTTCTTTTTTTTTGGGCGGGGAACTGCTTGATCATCCTTGCTTTACCTGGGCGGGCAACTATAATTTTTTTATAGAGAAAGAATAATACTCTTCACGTTATATAGCAATACTGGAAAACCCACTTCCGTTGGGGCCTTTTTTCATCAATAGTTAAATTTGTCGGTTGACGAGTGACTGAACAAAGTCATGCATTTAACTTTGGTGCAATTTTTAAGGTGTTTGGTGGCTTGATTGCATATATATCACCAGTAAATCCAATGCAGATGTTGCAAATGCCGCCCCGACGTGCCCATGACCGGTACTTGATTGTAGTGTTACTCCGTACCAAAAAAAAGGAATTGGATGTTGCTAAATACTCCATCCCTCCCATAATATAAGATGTTTTGCAAGTTGTTTAACCTTAAAAGATCATCTTATATTGTGGGGCAGAGGGGGTGTACTAAAGAACTGGTTCGAGTTGAGCAAGTGGATTATATCAACTAGCCGATAACAACTTTAAAGTAGTAGTCACAACAAACATCTACGGATAAGAATGGTCAATATAGAGACGTTCAATGAACCTCAAACTCGTAGATGATTTTCAGGTAATATAAATATTTTTAGGACGAGTCTATTTTCAACCTTGAGCTTGTAGATGAAATTATTCGTCGCAAGCACATTAAAATTATTATTTTGTTGGAAAAGGGGAAGGGCATTGTCTTGTAAGGAAAGCAGCCCATAGTGTAGCCCGATCAAAAAAGGATCGCGGTGCTTCATAGAGATAACAACAGCAGCAGCAGCAGCAGCAAAAAGTCTTTAGTCTCAAATAAGTTAGGGTGGATTAGAGGTGAAACCCGCAAGATTTCGCAACCGACTCATGGTTCTGCCACATGGATAGCACGCTTCTATGCACCCCTGCCCATGGCTAGTTCTCTGGTGATACTCCAGTCCTTCAGGTATCTTTGTATGGACTCCTCCCATATCAAGTTCGGTCTATCCCTACCTCTTTTGACATTATCAACGCACTTTAGCCATCCCGGAGGCCTGCACTAAATATGCCCAAACCATCTCAGACGATGTTGGACAAGTTTCTTTTCAATCGGTGCTACCCCAACTATATCTCATATATCATCATTTCGCACTCGGTCCTTCCTTGTGTGGCCACACATCCACCTCAGCATGCACATCTCCGTCACACCTAACTATTGAACATGTCACCTTCTAGTTGACCAACACTCAGCGCCATACAACATTGCGGGTCGAACTGCCGTCCTATAGAACTTACCTTTTAGCTTTTGTGGCACTCTATTGTCATAGAGAACGCCAGATGCTTGGCGCCACTTCATCCATCCGGCTTTGATTCAATGGTTGGCATCTTCATCGATATCCCCATCCTTCTGCAGCATTGATCCCAAACGTCGAAATGTGTCCTTTTGAGGCACCACCTACCCAGCAAGGCTAACCTCCTCCTCCTCCTCGTGCCTAGTAGTATTGAAACCACACCTCATCTACTCGGTTTTAGTTCTACCAAGTCTAATTTCAAGGTTTGTCTTCGTAGCTCTAACTTCCTATTGACTCCCGGAGTGAGGAGCGGAGATGCAGTGAAGGAGGCCCGGCTGTTTGCAAAGCGCATACCTGCATGCTACGACGCGTGACGCGCGATGCTGCAAGCTGAATGAACGGCACATCCATCCTCTCACGTTATATCTACTCATGACACTATACAACGACAAATACTATTTTGCACACGCCTCCTTTCCACTCATTTTCTGCATATAAATCGTTCACTTCTTTGCTTAGAACATTATTATCATCTTTTTATTTCTACATCCTCTCGCGTCGCTATCTACTCAGGACTTAATGGATTGACATGGATGGTGCACCATCAAGCTCTCATATCTTTAGCTTTCTAGACTTAATGGTGATAACAACGATGATTACTGTTCTACTCACGCTTCCTCCACACATTTTTGACACATGTCGTACATTGATAGGTGATATAGGAGTGAGTATTTCCAGCAGGACTATGGATTTTTTCACCCTGTTTGTATGGGTGTGAAGGCTTGCAAGTCATTAAATCCCAACCTTAATTAATTTAGTCGTCAGGAGAGATCATTTTTTTGAAGCAATGTAATCTTGCAAAAGCATGAAGCCACAAAATGAGACATCTGAAATATATAGTGAATACGAACGTTTATTGTGCCTTACAAGGAAATAAGCACATCTTGCCTTCTTTGACATACCAATATTATTACTTACATGACGCCCAACATTCCAGCAAGCACAAACATCCTGAATTGAACTCGAAACATCTTCACATGGACCTTCTCTTATGGCTCATGCATCTACGAAAATGTGAAGCTTTATGGGCTCACGGGAAGTGTCCTTTTTTTACGAGAAAACTTCCGATTTCTTCATCTCCAATCATGGCAGTACAACGAACACCAGAAATAATAAAAATTACAACTAGATCTGTAAACCACCTAGCAACGACTATAAGCACTGAAGCGAGCCAAGGGCGCGCCGCCGTCATCGCCCCTCCATTGCTGGAGACGGGCACAACTTGTTGTAGACAGTAGGAAAGTCGTCGTGCTAAGGCCCCATAGAACCAGCGCACCAGAATAGCAACCATCGCCGATGAAGAATAATGTAGATCGAAAGGATCCAAACCGAAGACACGCGAACGTGGACGGACAACGATGGGATCTGAGCAAATCCATCAAAGATAGATCCGCCGGAGGCATACCTCCACACGCCCACCAACGATGCTATACGCACCACGGAACAGGGGCTAGGTGGGGAGACCTTTGTTACTACATGCATGTGTATCTATAGAGAAGCCACTTTTTGAACCTTTTTAGTGAATTAATATCATATATCTAGTTAACCTTTTTTTGAGGGGAACTGCTTGATCAGCCTTGCTTTACCTGGGCATGCAACTATAATTTCGTATAGAGAAAGAATAATACTCTTCACATTATATTTGCAAGCAATACTAGAAAACTCATTTCCTTTGGGGGCCTTTTTTCATCGGTAGTTAAATTTACCGGTTGACGACTGACTGAACGAAGTCATGCGTTTAACTCTGCTGCAATTTTTAAGGCGTTTGGTGGCTTGGATTGCATAAGGGAAATGGAATGTCTTCATGGTAAATACTAAAGAATTGGTTTGAGTTGCGCAAATGGATCATATCAACCAGCCGATAACAACTTCATAACAGTAGTCACAACAAACATCTACAGATAAGAATGGTCAACATAGAGGCGTCCAATTAACCTCAAACTCGTAGATGATTTTTACGTAATAGAAATATTTTTGGGATGAATCTATTTCCAACCTTGAGCTTCTAGATGAAATTATTCACTCGCCAACACATAATTTTTTTGGTGATTACAGTTGCAAACTCTTTACGTGTTTCATTGTAATTTTGATTTTGAGGGTATTTGTACGAATGTTTCTGGATAAGTGTCCTTTCTCTGACTTTTTCGTGGTTTATACGGGCATGTGTTGCACGGAGACATTTGTTCAATGGATGCATGGTAATTCCTCAAGAAGGTGAATAAGCAGATGTGTTGAAATCCTAAATACTCATTTCATAATCCAGCTTATCCACAAGGCACTGAATCCCATTTTCTCCATAGCACCTTCAAGGAAGTCCCAATCCACTCTATCATACGCCTGTGCAACAAATTTTATGGGCGTGTGTGCGTGGAGTCGGACTGTGCAACAATTATCAGCCTGCTTAATCACAGAGCAAGTAACCAATCCACACAATTTGCCTTAATTCAGTGCAACGAAAAGACCCAGCAACAAACTAGCACACGAGCTAGCCGCTATGGCGAGAAGACAAGGAAACTTCAGCCTCACTGGAAAATGTCCAGATACCCTTAGTAGCATCCTGGCAGAGGATTGTAATATCCTACCCTCTGTAATTTAAGTGGTTTCTGGGTGTTCCTCAAAAAAAAAAAGAAATCCTAAATACTGTAGTTTATTAGTTTTTTTTAAGAAACAACGGTGTAGTTTAGTTTGGATGGTCTTCATACACTGGTGGTGTTTTTTTCCTGGCCCGCTACAGGTTGCAGTCTTGCCAAATAAAGCCCATTTCGGTAGCACAAAGAGAAAACAAAAAACAAGTCGAGCACGCAGCAGTACACAGCCGCCGCCGCCAGCCCTCCTCTTCCCATTTCGTTCGAGGGTTCCCGGCGGCTACCTCTTCTGCCGGCCGGTCAGAAGATGACGTCGCCTCTGACGGAGATCCCGGACCACCTCCTGGGCGAGATCTTCCTCCTGGCCTGCCCGACCCGGAAGACCTCGTCCGCGCCTCGGCAGCCTGCGTCTCCTTCTACCGACTCACCACTGACGACTCCTTCCTCCGCAGATTCCGCCGCCTCCACGCACCATCAGTACTCGGATTCCTTCAGGCAGGCGGCATGTTCCATCCCACCATGCCGCCTCACCCCTCCGCGCCAGCCGCCCGCGCGCTCACCCGCGCCGCCGACTTCTACTTCTCCTTGATCCCCTCCCGTTGCCACTGGACCGTGCAGGACATCCGCGATGGCCGCGTACTCCTCTCCCGTGACCTCCGGCAAGAAGAGTGGCCCCTTGCACCGGTCTTCAGAGATCTCGCGGTGTGCGACCCCTTGCACCGGCGGTACGTCCTGCTCCCCCCGGTAACTCACGACCTAGGCGCTTCACTTGAGCACCCGTTCCCCATGGTACGCCCGGCCCGGTGCAAGCCCTTCCTCGTTCCCCTCGGCGAGGAGGAGGCAGCGGCGGGAGAGACGGCATTCAGGGTGATCTTGGTGGCACACTGCATAACTAGTTTGGCTGCGTTCGTTTTCTCTTCGAGCACGGGACAATGGCAAGCCGCTGCATCCAAGGCTTGGAGTGATTTGGGCCTTGGCGAGCGCGACATGGCCGAGATGTCACGGGTCCACCCATTTGTTCTCAGCCGCCATTATGCTTATGGCTGCTTCTACTGGGACTGGGTGGAGTTCAGGAGGAAAAAGTTGCTCTTGCTTGACACATCCAAGATGGAGTTCTCCATTGCTGATCTCCCGCCCAGAAAATGGAGCAAGCTTGGTATAGCCATTGTGGAGGCAGGGGAAGGCAGACTTGGGATCTTTGGTTTCCACGATGAAACTTCATCCGATCTTAGCTATATGGTTGCACGGAACAAAGGCGAGAGTCCCAGCCAGTGGCAGACAGAGAAAACAATTTCACTAGATTCTGGGTACAAATATTTTATCAGAGCTGCAACACAAAGGTACTTGCTCTTGACAAGGATAGAAGCCTCATTTTTGGTTTATCCACTTATTGGATATTTCTCAATGGATGTCAAGACATTGCAGCTTCAGAGGGTTTATGATGAACCGCAATATCTTAAGTATGAGACATACACATATATCAACTTCCCACCATCATTATTGTCTTCAAGGAAAATATGAAGTGGTAAAGTTTCTATTGCTTCCAAGTTATCTACTTCCCTTAATAATTATCACATGACTTGTCTGTTGCTTCATGTTCATTATGGCAATCCGCAATTCTTGTTCTATTTAGTAGTGTTTAATTTCTTGGGCTCATGGGAAAACTAAGAAAGCTTGAGGACATAGTTGTGTTTCTTGTCTTGTTTGTTTTGATCGCCTTTTTATTAGAGTTGAGTTATTAAGAGAAATTATATTTTGTACACTATGAGTACCTTATGCATGGGTCCAGATGGAATCACTAAAAACAGTTGGTCGTAATAATTATATCTGATTAGTATGATGGTCAAAGTAAACGTAGATGGAATACAACTTTATATCCAGTTTACCTTGGATTGTTTCACCTGAAAAAATTCATTCAAGTCAAAGACAGCTCATTTCGTAGACTTCTCTTTTGATAGATTTAAGGAGGCAGAAAAGGTCTCAGTGTTGTTTTGAGATAGACCTGCATAGCTGGAATAATCACAAAGAGATATCGAGTCACTGCTCTAAATAAGAAGAGCTTGTTCTCACAGGCAACTGAGATTTTATCCCGTGATGTTGTTTATCGAAAAAGGCTTTCGCCCCGCTTTATAGATAAAGCAACTGCCCAAGCCAAACATCCAACAAGGTTCACACACACACACACAAAGGTCTAGTACAAACAAGAAGTCATAGGGTTAATGCTGAGGGCACAGCTCAACAAGCCCTGAAGAAACAGAAAACGCGCACACGCGGGGTGCGGAGAGCATCTAGTCGGGCTCCGGACGTGGCGGGGGGAGCGGAGGCGCCAAGCGGAAGGCCATCGATCGAAGGTCGGCGAGGAGGTTGTTGATGATGTCCCGATCCTGGGGGCGGCTAAGCGGCCGCCAAAGCTGCAAGTATCCACACATTTTAAAGATGGCGTCAGTAGCACGTCGAAGAGGGACCTTCTGTATGACAAGCTTATTGCGAACCCCTGATGTTGTTTTACCTGAAATCAATCTCATAAGATCAATGGAGTGCTTATCAGCATGGGCAACTGAAATTGTTCAATGCTGAAGTTCAATTATATGAAATTATTCATATCATGGTTGTGCTCCTAATGTCAAAGCAAATCGTATTGGTTGAGATGATTGACTTAAATTTAGAGTTTTCATGTGACTGTATTGTTTCTCGCTACCAGGACTCCTGTTTCTTTCCTTTCTTTAGGTATAAGTTTGTTATAATGCTAGAGTGTGCCTAGGTAGTAAATGAACTCCTGCAGAACAAAGGTACCAGTTTTGCATGAGTTTTTCAGGACTGATTCCTTTAGGGGTTCACATGCCTCTGTCTGGCCATATATCCCAATTACAATAATGCCCACACTGAAGTGAGTGTCTGTCTGCCGTCACACATATCAAATTCAGTTGAGATCAATATTATGCTATTCTGCGATACTACCTAAGTACCTAAAACTTTGTCCCTTTAAGCTCATTAAACTATTGATTTAGTATTCACCAATTGGCCACAAAATCTTCAGTGATGTCTGAGTTGTATTTTGGTCTTGTTTGTCCAGGTTCTGTGGAGGCGTCACCAGATCAGCTTTCCGAGTTCAAAGCGACCACGGTTTCGATAGCATGGAGTCCTTGCGGATGTGATCACCTTGCTGGCAATCTCTAGAATTCCACTTGGCAGTGGTCATGTCTTGTTTTCATGTTACTTGTAGGCGGGGAATACACCTATTTGCAGCGATGTTAGTGGTAGATGGATCTGGCTGTTCCCTGCCTAATAAGTGAATCTGACAATGAAATTAACAGTTTAAGTCAACAAGAGCTGTGGGTAAATCTTGCTGCTGCTGTATATCTGCAAGTCCCAACTTATTTTTTCTTAACTAGACATGACAAAATAACCAACCAATTAACCTTGTGGAAGAAGTTAAGCACAATTTGACCCCGTTTCACAAGTTTTGCATGATCTGACCCCCGTGCAAAACTTTTGACGGCTGTTAAGTCGTGCTATTTTTTTTCCACAAGGTCAAAACAATGATTTTTGCCCAGGGATGAGGAACTTTGACCAAGTGCAAATACCTGATGATGGATGCATGCTTGAGAAAACAAAGATGTAGGAATCAATGTTGTAAACCTGAGAAAACTGTTGGGGTTGGCGGATGCATCTGAACACGACTCTCTGATGCTGCACCTCCTCTGAATCTCTGATGATGCACCTTCTCTGATGCCTGATGCTTTGAGCATATAATAGAATTGACGCTGATGCACAGTCTTTGATTTCGCAGACAATAACCATGAAAGAAACTTTTCTTTTTTTTTGCAGAGGAATTATTAACAGATATCGTGGCTGGCATATCTAGGTTAATACTGCAAACATCACTGCAAATAGGTTTTCCGACATATCTTGGGTTGGCCGACATATCTGAGTAGCTTATGCGTCGTCTATTTTTCAGGCCTGGTGAAATTACAAAACCGACAGTAGGCCGAAGCAATTATTGTCAGGTTATTGTTTTGGAGAACATATGGATACAGTTTATGTTGGGCATATAAGCCTCGGCTAGGCTGCAGGCACGGCGAGCGCGTGTGTGCACGTGGTGGCCGTGTCGGGCTCGAGCCAGAGTGAGCCTGGGTGCATGTGTGTGTGTAGGCGTGTGTGTGTGTGCGGGTCAGCGCGTGTGTGTGCGTGGCTGCACGGCTCTGAGTGTGGTTTAGGGGGAGTGGACTGCGTCGGGCGCTGCATGGCCGCGGCGATCGCCACTACAAAAAATATGTCAACTTGTGACCTTGATTATTGGTCACTGAAAGGTCATGGTTTTTCATTTGCGACCTTTTTGTGACCAAAAAGAGAAGGTCAAAAGCTGGCGGTCGTTAACTGACTATAGCGACCTTCTCTGTGAGAAGGTCATAGACGTTTACGACCAAAATATTCCTACTGTGGCGTTTTGGTCACTAGCAACCTCCCCAGGCCACGTAGGCATCCAGCGTGGCAAGCTGATGTGGCACAAGATTCAGCCCGGTCCAATTCGGGTTTTCTACATGGGCCTAGCCCAACAATTCGGCCTTTTTAATGTATTTTTCCTATTAATTTTGGGTTGACTTCATGGGCTAAGCCCAACATTGCAGCCTTTTTATTTCCAAGGAGTGATCCTTTTTTAGACCATTTATTTTTTGGGTCGCATCTATTTCTCAATTGGGCCTCAGCCTTTTTACAGTCCATTTCCTTAATTTTTAGTTTTTCCCCTATGAATATCATTTGGAAAATGCCCATTTTAGATGCCAAATACTATTAGGTCCCACTTGTCAGGTTCTAATTAAAGACAAAGCAGGTTTCAATTTCCACACAATTATTTCAGTCAGAACAGCAAAGAAATGAACATTTTCAAACCACATGCCAATTTTGGCTAAGAGCACAATCTTTACATAATTCATTTCACCATTACATGTGATACTATCACAACATATAACTACTACAACTATACTCCTGACTTCTTCACTTTCACTTTCAGGCTGGAGCTTCTTAAGTGAGAGGAAACACCATTTCTGGATATGTTCGTACAGGCTGAACGAAGGCGCCTACCAATAAATCAAAAGAGTTAGAAACAAAATAAAAAATATATAGAAAGCAGCTAGGGACTAAATCATGAAGCATCTCTACATGTAACATGTAACAGTAATAACCACAAAGACTAGCTCACAGAAACAACACAAGAGATAAGAACACATAGTTGTTGTGTGAATAACAAAACTCCCAGAATGGTTCTAGATGTTGAATGCAGAAAATGGTTCAATCTTAGATGGTTCATTGAGCACGGCACTAACGAGCGATTTACGATAACAAGACATATGTTCTACACTAATTTTACACAAATCATTATCAACTACAATTTACAACAGACTCAAAACAAAACACCATAGCTTTTGCATCACATAGGGAATCAACACAATAATATATGTCATGCCATCATGGCTCATAGACCAAGTAACAAAAGAAAATAATGGGATAGACAGTACACTTATCTAGTCGGAGAAGATAGTCAAACAATAATCTGTCTAAGACCAGAATACAAGTGATGCTTATGATTGCAGAATCTAAACAGTGAGTTTAAATATATTGACATTTCAACCATAATGTAGTAGTAAAAAGAACATGTTTATATAAATAAGTATTGGGAAGTCAATGTAATAAGTACTGGTAAGTCAATGTAATGGCCATCACAGTTAATTTGTACTATTACATAAGATTTGGCTGATCTTCGGGTTTCGGTGCATGGGCTGTGCCATTAACACAAAATGCTACGCTCGCCCATACAAACATACTGTATTCAAACAGGTCGAAATTCAGTTAATTAGTCAGGACAAGATGCTCCCTTCCCTTAGTAACAAGTAGGAGTAATAACGTCAACAACTCCATGCTTGGGATCGCAACAAACCAAAGGCGAGCCAGATTTTTTTCAGGCTATATAGACATTGACCAAGTCATACTCAAGATGAAAAGAGAGGAGACATGACAAACAGTTATACTCTAGAACAACCAAAAATTTAGAACAAACAGGAATTATATAGCAGGCCAGGCACTTGTTCATCTTCTACAACGAGGACCTGACCCGGTCAGTCAAAAGAAACAGCATAAGAAATGGTTGATTCAGGGAAGCATAACCAGAGGAATGTAATCTATGTATATGAGATCAGGCGAAGTAAAACTCCACATGCTTGCAGTAACAAGTAGCCTATCCCAACGAGGCAGACATTCTATCCAACGAGGACAACAGCCTATCCCAGGAAGAACTAAGAGCAGGGAGGGGAAACATTAGCCATACCTCGAATCAGGATCAGCGTACAGAGTGGTAACGAGGGTCGTCTCACCTCTCACCCTGCACGTTCGACTTGCCAGTGTGACTGGTCAGTGAGAAGCATAGCTGGACACTTCAGCTGTGTTAAGAACCAAGCAAATGGTAGTATAAGCACACGATGCACAAGTATATTAAACAGAGCAGAAAACTGTGCGTGCTATGTTTAATCCCTCAACATGAACAGTTCATCTTCAGTTCGTCTGAAGAAAAAGGGGACATGTTTTTGTTCCATTATTTCGTTCACTAGATTAGTGTTCACCATTGATTTGTAAATCTAGTCCATTCGAGCACTGTGAAGACAAAGCAATCCAAACTGCTATTACTAATTAATAGAGATCTATAAGAAATAAATTAAACACAGAGCCGCAGTTTTCTGCAGCATATGGACCAAGACATGGAGTAAAAGTTATGTAGCCGTAAAAGACTACTTGAGGACTGACTTGACGGTGTATTTTGCTAAAACAGATCATTCTGTGCTTCTACGCGGTCTTACTATTCGTGCAACGGGAAACGTACACTTCAGCATAAAAGGAGGCACACATTGGAACAGAGCTGCTCAGCCTATGAACTGACGGACTCCATAAAATGGTACTGGTACTTCTCCTAGCAAACCTGTATAGTAATAATGGCATGCAGATGTTTCAGAGAAGCAGCCTGTATAGTAATCAAACAGTGGGCCTTGCTGTTACAAACTGTGAGTGCGCATGACCTGGTTACCCAACCACCGCGTGGTGCCGGTAGGTGCAACTACTGAAACGAATTGAGTCGAGTATGTTGATTAATTAAGCAGACTAAATTGGCTCCAGACTGACAATACACTAGATGACTCGGGTAAATCCAGTTCAAATATCGGGTGAATTCAGTTTGAATACCACCAGTTTTGGGCACCTAGGCTTGGGCAGAGTTTGTGGACGCACAAACTGCAGGAAGGAACAAACTGAGCAGTGAGGCTTGCTTGTGGCAAAGTATAACTGAAGATGAGAACACGTCGCTGCTTCTGCTCCTCGAGAAGAAAGAAGAAGCAATGCTGACAAGGTCACTCACCCACCGTTTTGTTTTAGCGGCAGCGGCTCGGTTGGCGCAACCACCGAAGAGCAAATTTAGTTGGGTATGACCTCCCAAATGAACAGGCCATTGCTAGTACTAGATTACACCCACCCTAAATGCAAAACAATGTGTGTTCGTGGTCAAAGGCATGATAATAAGTTAATGACTGGAACAGATTGAGCTGGGTACTATGGCGGAATAAGCAGACTAAATTGTTGCCGGATTGATTGATTACGCAGTGCACTAGACCCTCAGTTCAAATGGCACCGGTTTTGAGTACTAGGCTTGACTGGATGATGCACACAAACAATCTTCACTTGAAGAGCATGAGTAGTACATGGTCACGCATAACGTCATACAGCCAGGCTGCGCGATAGAGAAGCTGAAGCAAACCAAAATGGCGAACGGGAGGGGCGTATCGTACCGGTGCATGTTCTGGTGCGTAGCTTGGTGTTGGCGTACTCGACGATGATGTAGGGGTCCTGGCGTGAGAAGAACTCCGTGTCCTACAGCTTCCTGCACCCCGTCACTGCCCAAAACCAACATGTGCAGCGGCTCCTCCCCCTCCCTGAGCTGTGCAATCTTGGGGTCCAGCGTGAGCCCGCACGGAAGCACGGCAGCTCCACGATCCGCCCCCGGGCCCGGAACTCGTCGCCGGCGAGCATGATGGAGTGCGGGCACTTGGCCCTGTCCTCCTCATCCAGCGGGTCCGGCAGCGACCTTGCAGAGCGATCCGCCGGTGCGGGAGGAGTTGAGGCGGCCGAGGTCGAGCCCAGAGACGATCCCGATGGCGCCGCCGAGGGCTCGCCGATGCGCCAAGAAGGGGTCATGCCGCGCGCCCGCCGCCCGCCGCCTTGTCGACGTCCAATGGCGGTTGGATCTGGATGGGGATGGCCGTGTGGCTGTGGTGTAGCGAGCAGAGGTGGCGGCGGCCATGGGGAAAAGGGAGCGTGAGCGGCAGCGGCGAAGGGGATAAGGGAGGGGCGGCGACGGGGGGGCGGCGTCGTCGATCTGGATCGGGGTGAGGGATTGGGGTGGGTGGCGGATCTGGAGCAAAAGAATGGAGGCGGGGGAGGGAGGAATGAGAGAAAGAATGGAGGCGGGGGTGGGTGGAAAATGTCCATGAGGACAGACCTAGGGTTTCGGCTCGGGTGGGTTTGGGCCGTTGGGTCAGGAAGCATCCGACGGTGGTTGAGCGTGATCCGCTTGATATGCCCATGGTCCAATCAGAACGCAGCAAACCATTTGATGACCATATGACCATATAAATTGGTCATGATCGATTAAGATAAAAAAATTTCATTCCAATTTTCAGTGCTCAAAATGAGTTTTTTGTGAAAGTCCTATAAAATATTTGTTCAAATGATCTCATATTGTGCACAATGATGCATCTTAGAATTTCAAACAATGTTGCCTAAGGGAGTTTTTAATTTATTTGCACGAAAAATTCATTTTCCATTTTTTGAGTGTCCGAAAAGAGGTTTTTTTTGTGAAGGACCTACCATATATTTGTTACAAAATTGTACCAAATCAATTTTATAAAATACTAGGAAATATTTAATGCACAGTTGACCAAATGGTTGGGTGTAAAAGAATTTGATCCACCTCTCGTGAAAAAGACAAATTTCCACCGATTCAGCTAGAAGCGGGTCAAATTTGAACTGTAGCTACCTCGTAGTTTGCTCTTTATTTTTTCCAAAAATCATTTTTAGGTACATAAGTATCTATTTAATCAGAGAAACACCAAAAAAAATTCAAGATTCAACCACTAGCTAGTAACGGTCATTCCCGCCATTTCGACCGCATTTTGAAACGGGCATAAAAAATTCAAAAAAATTGGGAAACCTTCGCATTGTGTCATTATATGTGGCCAAGTTCCCAGGAAAAATAACAAACTTGTAATAAGGCAATTATTTTAAAAAAGTGTTCTCAGAAACGAGCTATCACGTGTGGAGATCAATGGCTTTCAAACCAAATGATCAATCTTATGGCCACATCCATGGCATAGTTTGTTCAAATGATCTCATATTGTGCACAAGGGTGCATCTTGGAATGGCAAACAATATTGCCTAAGGAAGTTTTCATTTTCTTTGGACGAAATAACCATTTTCCGTTTTTCGAGTGCCCAAAAGGAGGTTTTTTGTGAAGGACCTCCCAAATAATTGTTACAAAATTGGATCAAATCAATTTTTTAAAATATTAGGCCATATTTAATGCACAATTGACCAAATGGTTGGGTGTAAAAAGTTTTGATCCACCTCTCGTGAAAAAGACAAATTTCCGCCGATTCAGCTGGAAGCGGGTCAAATTTGAACTGTAGCTGCCTTGTAGTTTGCTCTTTATTTTTTCCAAAAATCATTTCTAGGTACATAAGTATCTATTTAATCAGAGAAACACCAAAAAAAATTCAAGATTCAACCACTAGCTAGGAACGATCATTCCCGCTGTTTTGACCGCATTTTGAGGCGGGCATAAAAATTCAAAAAAACAAAAATTGGGGAACCTTCGCATTGTGTCATTATATGTGGCCAAGTTTCCAGGAAAAATAACAAACTTGTAATATGGCAATTATTTTAAAAAAGTGTTCTCAGAAATGAGCTATCACGTGTGGAGATTAATGGCTTTCAAGCCAAATGATCAATCTTATGGCCACATTCATGGCATAGTTTGTTCAAATGATCTCATATTGTGCACAAGGGTGCATATTGGAATGGCAAACAATGTTGCCTAAGGAAGTTTTCATTTTCTTTGGACGAAAAACCATTTTCCATTTTTCGAAAGTGCCCAAAAGGAGATTTTTTTGTGAAGGACCTCCCAAATAATTGTTGCAAAATTGGACCAAATCATTTTTCTAAAATACTAGGACATATTTAATGCACAATTGACAAAATGGTTGGGTGTAAAAAGTTTTGATCCACCACTCGTGAAAAAGACAAATTTCCGTCGATTCAGCTGGAAGCGGTTCAAATTTGAACTGCAGGTGCCTCATAGTTTGCTATATATTTTTTGCAAAAATCATTTATAGGTAAGTAAGTACCTATTTAATCAGAGAAACACCAAAAAAATTCCAAGATTCAACCCCTAGCTAGGAACGGTCACTCCCGCTGTTTTGACCGCATTTTGAAACGGGCATAAAAAATTCAAAAAAAAATCAAAAAAAATTGGGAAACCTTCGCATTGTGTCATTATATGTGGCCAAGTTCCCAGGAAAAATAACAAACTTGTAATACGGCAATTATTTTTAAAAAGTGTTCTCAGAAACGAGCTATCACGTGTGGAGATCAATGGCTTTCAAGCCAAATGATCAATCTTATGGCCACATTCATGGCATAGTTTGTTCAAATGATCTAATATTGTTCACAAGGATGCATATTGGAATGGCAAACAATGTTGCCTAAGGAAGTTTTCATTTTCTTTGGACGAAATAACCATTTTCTGTTTTTCGAGTGCCCAAAAGGAGGTTTTTTTTGCGAAGGACCTCCCAAACAATTGTTGCAAAATTGGACCAAATCATTTTTATAAAATACTAGGACATATTTAATGCACAATTTACAAAATGGTTGGGTGTAAAAAGTTTTGATCCACCTCTCGTGAAAAAGACAAATTTTCGTCTATTCAGTTGGAAGCGGGTCAAATTTGAACTGCAGATGCCTCATAGTTTGCTATTTATTTTTTCCAAAAATCATTTATAGTTACATAAGTACCTATTTAATCATAAATACATGGTTTGGTGGCAATACGTCGTGGTTTGGGCAGTGGCCAAGGGCCCCAACTCTAGAGCGCGTAAACTCGCATGCCCGCCGCATGGTCACCGCTTGACCGTGGCGTTGCCATGTGTTCTGGGTGGCCTAGGCATGTCTAGTGGGTTGGGCACTCCCCAGGTAGGTGCTAGGAAGAAAATTACAACATAAGAATCTCACGAGGAGACCGATCGATGCTCAAACATGAATAAGCAACCAAGTGTTTGATTTGCGGTACGGGAAATGCACATGGCTAATGGGCGTGAGTTTTGGCTGAGGATGATCAATTACTAAGAAGACCGTCTTCACAAATTTTCACCTCAAAAGGAGGAGCCTAGGTGGTACTTGCTTTACAAAGTACCACACAGGACATAAATACAAATGTTGAAGCTGGGCTCAAAATAATGAATGGATTGAGATGGCATTTGGTGGAGGATGGTTATTTGGGCATAGGAAAACACTGTAGAAATGGATACCATTTGGACATGCCAAAGTGGTACTTCCTTCACAAAGTGCTGCTCTGAACAGAATAGGAAAATGAATATTTTCGAATTATTTTTAAACTAGGCAAGGAATGTTTTTACATATTTGACGAAGATATGACCCAAAGATTTTTGAGATTTTTTTGGGAATTTTGGGAATGACAGAAATATAGGTTGCTTCACAACCTAGGGCAAAAACTGCCACATGGATATGACACATAAACAAAACTGATGAGGTGGCGCCTAGTCATAGCAACCCACCACAATTTACAAGGCTATGACCATCTATATTGGTCGTTAACAACTAGAAATAAGGCAGCGGACTAGCGCTGTTTGCTTTATGACCTTTTCGTAAGGAAATTACGACCTTTCGACCAAAATGGTCGCAATGGTTTAGGGTTTGGAGCCCCTCGAACAGCTTTTTGACCAATTGGTCTGAAATGGTCATAGGTCTATGACCAATTCTTCCGTGGTCACCGATGTAAGGTCACTAGTTGACATATTTCTTGTAGTGCGTGTCTTGGCGCGATCGGGCCTTGAGCAGCTCTTGGCAGCGGGACGTGGCGAGTGGCAAGTGGGTGCGTTTGAGCGCGGCCCGGGATGTCGGAGCTCGCGGGTATAAGATCCATATCACTCTTGTGTAATCGCTGAGGCAAATGAGTTCGTGCTCGTGGAGAAAAACAAAGAAACCCGTACGTGCGGGGGTGCGTTCGTGCGCCGGCAAATCTTCTCTGTTCTTCTTCCTCCACTCCGGTCGTGTCTCCGGTGGTTCGGTTTTTGCAACAACATTTGGTATCAGAGCCTCGTTGCTCGGGGCTGTGGCGCGACGAGTCCATGGTGAGCACGGAGGCGGGCGCAACTGTGGCTGGTTGTGACGCCGTCCGTGCGGTGGATGCAGAGGCGCAGCGACGACACACAGCAGCGCGGCGGCATGGAGGCGCGGTGCTGCGGGTGAGGCCGCAGCGATGCGTGGCGAATGAGGCGCGGCGGCGAGCCGGGCGCGACCGGTGCGTGTTATGGGTGCGCACCGGATGCGTCGGGCGCGTCGGGACCGCGGGTGTGGACCGCGTCGAGGCGCTGGACCTGGTTGCGCAGATCACGTACGTGCGTAGCGGGAGCGCGGGTCGGGAGCGCAGGGACGTGGGGTATGGCACGCAGACGCGGCGCGGCGGTGCATGGAGCTGTGGGCTTCGGCAGCGGCAGTGGGCGATGGCGGTTAAGACGACGACGACGGTGCGGCGGAGCAGGCGCTGCTGGAGGACGTCGACGTCGAGGACTACGGCCTCCTCTGAGCCTCGGCTTATGGGGAGAAATGTTGGGCATATAAGCCTCGGCTAGGCTGCGGGCACGGCGAGCACGTGTGTGCGCGTGGTGGCCGTGTCGGGCTCGAGCCAGAGTGAGCCTGGGTGCGTGCGTGCGTGTAGGCGTGTGTGTGTGTGTGCGGGTCAGCGCGTGTGTGTGAGTGGCTGCACGGCTCTAAGCGAGGTTTAGGGGGAGTGGACTGCCTCGGGCGCTGCATGGCCGCGGCGATCGCGTGCGGGCGTGATCGGAGCACGCGAGCCGGTGCGCGCGGGACGTGGCGAGTTGCAGGTGGGTGCGTTTGAGCGCGGCCCGGGATGTCGGAGCTCGCGGGTATAAGATCCACACCACCCTTGTGTAATCGCTGAGGCAAACGAGTTTGTGCTCATGGAGAAAAACAAAGAAACCCGTACGTGCAGGGGGCGTTCGTGCGCCGGCAAATCTTCTCTGTTCTTCTTCCTCCACTCCGGTCGTGTCTCCGGTGGTTCGGTTTTTGCAACAACAGTTTACCTATGGATTGTTCCACCATTGAATGATTCATCCAGACAAGCACGACTCTTGTCTGTTTTTAATTTGATAGTTATACATTATAAGGATCTGGAATAGTTTTGGTTTGGTCATCTCCACATCTATAAATTTATCTCTTGTTTTTGTTTCTAAAAAGATCTGTATAACTAGTATGTTCGCAGATAAGTGCCTGATTCACTATTCTGAACAACAAGAGCAGCTAGTGCTTGCAAGTTGTTTGATTTAAATCATCCTTGTTGTCTGAACCTTTGCCTCGTCTGTTCAGATTGGGCGGAGTCTTAATCAGATCGGCGCTATTAATTCGAAGTGACCTCGTCATTGTAATATCATTAGCGTGGAGTTCTCGCAGATCTGATTGCTTTGCCCCTACAAGGTGACAAATGACAATCTACAGAGCCTCCTGCCCTTTGCGTCAAAAAATAAAATAAAATATACAGAGCTTCACTTGCAGTGCTTATGTCTGTGTCGTTCTCGTTTCATACTAAGTCTATCTTCGGTCAGTGCAGTCTTTCGATGTGGCTGTTCCCTGCCCATGAATTTGACAATGAAATTAAGAGTCCGTATCAGTCTGTAACTATGGGAAAGCTAGCCTGAAAATTTATTTCCTAAAAGTCACTATTTTTTTCAACTTTGAGAGTTGCTATAATATCTGACAAGTGACAAAAAGTTTCGCAACAGAACTGATGGCCAACCCCCGGACAAACAATACTGACTATATGTTTCACACTTGAAGATGACCAACCCAAGAACAGAGGTGTCAAAAAAAGCTAGCTTAAGAGTAGA
The DNA here is from genome assembly GCA_021605145.1 of Aegilops bicornis. Classification (NCBI taxonomy): domain Eukaryota; kingdom Viridiplantae; phylum Streptophyta; class Magnoliopsida; order Poales; family Poaceae; genus Aegilops; species Aegilops bicornis. The sequence continues at coordinate 826,134,840 of CM038675.1, read as the reverse complement.
CAATGCTTGGGCCCTGCAATACTTGTTTCTACGGAGGCGCAGAAAGAAATGGTATGAAGCCATTGCCAGTTCCAGAGCAGCGGTATTATTGGTGTGCTCATCTTTTCCTCTTTTTGTTCAGCTGTTGGCTTCAGTTCCGAAGTAAATTAGTTGGATGCAAGCTTACAGTTTCTTTCTAGTCGCATAAATCATTTCCTTTTCCTTTGAATAGCAAACTGAAAAACAAAGTTTTTGTACAAGAGAAAGCTATGTTTAGGAAGCGTTTGGTTTGCAATTTTCCGCCGTATGTCTCCTGATTACATCCCTTACTGAAAACGTTACCGATGTTTGGTTGGGCTGGGCCAGTTTCCATCGCTGTTTGTGCCACTTTGCAAAGGTTAGTGTGTTCTGCTAGCAGTAGCCAATTTATGTACTCCTAAAGCGAGATCTATAGGGTGGGCGACAAGAGTCAGTGTGGATGGCGACGGTCGGTGGCAGAGAAATTTTACTGAGCGGCAGTTAGGTTCCCACCGAGGCATGTTTGGTTTTAGGCCAGCAGCTAGAGGTGATGTATATTTGCATCACTTGTGGCAAAATTTTAGGCATGGCGTAAAAAACTATTCGGCACCATACTCCTGTAGGGCATCTGTGGGAAATGTTTATTTTTGGCCCAAAGTGACCCAAATTGCAGTTTCTTTGGGCATGGTGGCTACATCATTTTGTTGGAGATGCTATAAGAATATATTGTAGACAGTGATGAACAAGGAAGAAAATTGGCACCAGTTGTTAGATATGCCCTCCTTTTCAGTTTATAGGTACTCTGCGTACCCCCAAATCGTCAGTTTATAGATGAACGAGGAAGAAAATTGGTACCAATGTAATATGAATTGGATATGAAAATTATACCATTAGAACATATAACATTCAAAGTTTTTCATTGTATATTTTTAACATATACTCCCTCCGTTCTCAAATATTTGTCTTTCTAGCCATCTTAAATGGACTACAACGGATGTATGTAGACATGTTTTAAAGTGTAGATTCACTCATTTTGCTTCGTATGTAGTTACTTGTTGAAATCTCTAGAAAGACAATTATTTAGGAATAGAGGGAGTATTTTGTATTACGGTTGTTGAATTATTGATATGCATGAGCCTTATAAACCGGAAAAAGTATGAAATTACACTACTTAGTATAAAAAAGGGCGGCTTTCAAACATACACGTCTAAGAGTTTGCTCCCATTGTCTAACCGAACGTGCACGCAGGTGGAGAAGCACGTCTCGCCCGCTCCCGTGAGCGGGGAGGCGAACCCTTGCGCCGCCCACCTCCAACCTCGCCCATCCCCTTCCCCTCCCTCGCCGCCGCCGGAACGTGCCGTCGGCAAAGCACGGCCGGCGTCGGTGGCGGCAGGGCCTCTTCCCCTTCCTCACGGTGGGCTGGTGCAGGACATCGACACTGCGCGGATGCGTGGTTCTGCAAGACGGCGCGGCGCGGCTGCAGCCGGGGCGGCACGACGGTGGAGTCCTGGTGTGGCGACGCGGTCGGTTGATTGTCGGGGGCGTGGTGGGGCGTGCCTGCGTTGGTGGCGGCCGTGGGCTTCCCGGGCTAGTTCTGGATCGGGCAGATGCTCTGGCCGGCTGCTAGCAGGCAGCATGGGCCGGCTGTCGCTGGTGGCTTTGGCTGCTGGAGGCATGGTGGCGTTCTCCTTTTGCTGGGGTGGTCCGGCGGCTCTATGGCTGTGGTGACCGCGTCCAGGGAGCGGATGATGCGGATCGATGGGGAGGTAGTGCTTGTGTTCGTTGTCGTGTCTCCACCGGTGGCGCTGGGTGGCGGTGCAGCAGGCCCGCTCCCCTGGTTTTAGGCCGAAGCAGGGCTACGAGTCGGAGCTTGTGCTCAGGCGGATCTGGACGGTGCTGGGGTGAGTCGGAGTTCGCGCTCCGAGAAGGCATGCTTGGGCTCGATCCGGGAGGTGCCAGTGGGTGGTGAGGTCCCTCTCCTCGCGGGTACGATGGACGTTGGTGGTGGTTGGGGCTCCGCTAAACTATTAGGCAGATCGGTGTCAAGGGCCACGGTCAAGGCGTCGTGCAAGCGGACTTGGCGACGGCCGTACGGAGTAGGGTCTCCCCCGTCCATCGGGTACAGCTAGAGATCCAGGCGTGGATGCCTCCTATTGTGGAGGCACCCACCCATACGTTGTGGCTAGTGCCGGGCTAGGAGCGAAAAGTGTCACCTTTTACTCCTCCTTCCGTGGTAGATGTGGTGTGATGGATGGTTGGTGGAGTCTTGGGCATGGATGCCGGGGTGGCGGCCCGGGATGGCGGTCCGCATGGTTGGCTCTCTGGCGGGCACCATGGCGACGAGGATGGCATTACCTCTTGGTCATGTGTGCGGCGGGAGGTGGTGCAGTGGGTGGCTCGGGTGTGCTCTATGTCTCTGATGATGGCCGTGCCCCGATCCGGATCTGGAAGATCTATGCTCCCTACACTTGCCCTTGAGACCTCGTGGTGATGCGGGGGAGCTGTCGAGCAAAAGCTTCGCGCTCTGCTGCTGATGACGACAACGCTCGCGGGCGACGTTATCTTTTCAAAGACGTGGTCATGGCGCTCCTCTCCTTGTCCGGGTTCTTGGTGAAAATATATGTCTGCTGTAGACTCGGCAACGACGGCGCCGTGTCGTTATCCCTCCTGGTGGCGTTGTTGTGGAGCTTAGGTGTTATAGGGCTTAGCGCGGTGTTGCTTTAGTTCTTCCTGTATTTTATTTCGGTCGCATAGTCGTGTGCGTTCTGCGCGATCCAATCATCTTTGGATCGACAGTGTTTGGGGCCACCCCATCTTCTTGTATCGTTCGGCCATGTACTCTGTTTGATTGTTACTTTATATATAAAAAGCGGGACGAAAGCCTATTTCGAGAGGGAGGAGCTCAGTAGAAATTCTAAATGAAGCTCAATAATGCTGATTTTCTTTAGAATTAAAAAATGCAGCTCAAGGTTGAGCCACTTTTTTTTTTTTTTTGCTTTTTTTAGGGGATTCCAGGATTTTGTAGTCTACACGCCGGGTCTGACAAATTGGGCTCACCACTACCGGCCAAGCCCAAGGAAGGAAAAATAAGTCGGACTCGCTCTCCAACAGGCCGACACCCACGCTATTGCACGCACGCACGGCTCTCGTCGAGGGTTTCCTACGCTCAGAAAAACAAAAATAAAATCTCGTCGAGGGGTTCCCGGCGGCTGCCTCCTCCGCTCTACCTCGCCGGCGTCCAACACGATCCTCCTAACGACTCCCGGCGACCAGCGAGAAGAAAATGACGTCGCCTATAACGGACATCCCCGACCATCTACTCGCCGGGATCTTCCTCCGGCTGCCCACCGCACAGGACCTCGCCCGCGCCTCCGCCGTCTGCGTCACCTTCCGCCGAATCTCCACCGACAGGTCCTTCCTCCACAGCTTCCGCTGCCTCCACGCACCACCACTTCTCGGATTCCTCGACCTCGACGGCTTCCACCCAGCCATGCCCTCCACTCCCGCTGCCCGTGCGCTCGCCGTCGCCGCAGATTTCACCTTCTCCTTCCTCCCCTCCCACCGCCGCTGGACCGTGCAGGACATCCGTGACGGCCGCGTCCTCCTCGCCCGCAACACTGCAAAACATGGGCAGCCCCCGGTCTTCGGAGATCTCACAGCGTGCGACCCCTTGCACCGGCGGTACTCCCTGCTCCCCCCACTACCTAACGGCCTAGCCGCTTCGCTTGAGCACCCGTTCCCCCCGGCAAGTGAGGCCTACTGGAAGCGCTTCCTCGTTCCTCTCGGCGAGGACGAGGTAGCGGCTGGAGAGACAACATTCAGAGTCATCTTGATGGCAGATTGCGAAACCAGTCTGGCCGCCTTCTACTTCTCATCGAGCACCGATCAATGACAAGCCGTTGCACCCAAGGATTTGAATGATTTGGCCCTTGGCAAGGGCTATATTCACAGGCGCCATTATGCTTATGGCTGTTTCTACTGGGACTGGGTGAATTTTGGGATGAAAACGTTGCTCTTGCTTGACACCAAGAAGATGGAGTTCTCTACTGCTGACCTCCCGCCAGGAGAATGGACCTATGAAGGTATAGCCATTGTGGAGGCAGGGGAAGGCAGGCTTGGGATCTTTGGTTTCCACCGTGAAACTTCATCCGATCTCAGCTACACCATTGCAAGGAACAAAGGCGAGAGTCCCTGTGAGTGGCAGATGGAGAAGACAATCTCGCTAGATTCTAGATACAAATATTTTGTCAAAGATGCAACACAGAGGTACTTGTTCTTAACAAGGAGAGAAGCCTCATCTCTATATAATGAACTTGTTGGATATTTCTCAATAGATGTCAAGACGTTGCAGCTTCAGAGGGTTTATCAGAAACAACACTATCCTTGGAATGAGGCATATTCATATATCAACTTCGCACCATCATTGTTGTCTTCAAGGAGAATATGACCCACCATCACTGTTGTCTTAGGAGAATATGAAGTGGTAAAGTTTCTATTGCCTCCATGTTATCTGGTTCTCTTCATAATTATCACATGACTTGTCTATTGCTTCATGTTCGTTATGGCAATTGGTAATTCTTGTTTGATTAGTACTGTTTAATTTCCTGTGCTCATTGGGAAAACTAAGAAAGATCGGGAACATAATTGTGTTTCTTTTCTTGTTTGTTTCGATCACCATTTTTAAGGAATGATCGTGTACACTATGAGTAGCTTATGCTTGAGTCCTAATAGAGTCACTAAAAACACCAGGTCATTGTTATATTAGTTTCGAGTACTAGTTCTGATGGTCAAAATAAATGTAGAAGGAATACAACTTTATATCCAGTTTTACCTTGGATTGTTTCACCTCAAGAAAATTCGTTCAAGTCAAATATTGCTCATTTTGTACAGTTCTTCTTTTGATAGATGTAAGGAAGCAGAGAAGTTCTCTTGTAGTCATCTTCAGATGTATAATTGTATCTTACGTTTCTATCTCGAGATAAACGTGCATAAGATCGAAGGTAGTGCTTATCCGCACGGGCAACTGAAATTTTTCTTTGTTACAGCTGATCTCTCCACCACTCTTATATCCTCGGTATCATGGTTGTGCTCTGAATCTCCAAGAAAATCATATTGGTTGAGATGATTGACTGAAACATAAGAAGTTTTCAGGTGGTTGCATTGTTTCTTGCTCTACCAACACTCCTAGAGTGTGCCTAGGCAGTAAATGAACTCCTGCAAAACCAATTCTGTATCACCCCGTTCGGATGTTGATATTGAGGCCCAGATTTTGGCTTTGGCATTAGACAACCCGAATATCTCTGTTTGGATGGCCATGGAATGGACGCTCGGTATTGGCCCAAGATATTGGTCGGCCTGCTTTCCTTCCCCAATTCTACTATCCCGAAACCAGAGGCTCCTACCTCGACTTCGCTCTGAATTCGGGGATCGAGCGCCCCACTTACCGGTTCGTTTGCCCACGCTCCTGGAAAACGCAGAAGCAGGCGCGGGAGGAGGAGATGAAGGGTGACGGCGAGGCGCACATCGAACTCCCCAGCGACGGAGGTGCCTCTCCTTCCCTCTTCCTCCGCCACAGGTGTGCCTCTCCATGTTTCTCATTCCCGCACAGGCACCTCCGGCGCAGGCTCACAACCCGCTCCCCCACCCCGCCTCCAATGCACAAGCACTACACCGGCCGCCGCCTTGCCTCCGATTGTGATGGCTGCATCTCTCCCCACCCCCCATGGCTGCTGGCCTGCTGCTGCTTCTCCATGGGCTATCCCCTAGGCCCCCATCTCAAGAAACCCTAGAATCTTAATCCCTTCTAATTTCTATACAATGTTCATCGTGTTACAAATAAGCAATTCCAATGTAGAAAATGACCATCCAAACAAGCTTAAGAATTGAACCCATTATGCGAATTCCAAGTGTCAATTTCGTGCACATCCAAACAATAGAATTCGGGTTCAATGTCAATATCAAAGTCAAGCAGATTTGATATTGAGGCCAATTCAATACCATGGCCCTCAATATCAACATCCAAACAGAGCATAAGTGGTTGCAATCAGCGTGCATTGTGTTGATCCTCAGCGAGATGATAACTCTAATAAATAGTTGAGACAAAATGTGACATGGACATATACATACATCAGCTAGCTCTACCACAGTTGTTGGTTGATTGAAACTGTTAAATTCATGGTCACATTCACTCTTGTGCAGTGAGAGGATTAGCCACATTAACTGAAGCTACATAGTAGCTTGCAAACTAGAACAACATATACACCACTACTGCCTGGTGTATTGCGTTCACCCTCAACGAGACCACAACTCTAATACTAGCTAAGAAAAAAAACTTGACATGGAAATATACTTCAGCTACCTTTTACCACAGTTGCCGATTGATTCAAACTGTTAATTCCATTTGTCACACTCTTTTTTTTTGAGGGAACCATTTGTCTTAGTCACAGAGCAGCACATCCATATTGCAGAGAGAAGCAAGCAGAGAGAAGCTGAGGGAGAATGACACATTGCATCAGGAACAAACACATATCTCAGACGAATTAATGGATCCAAAATAATTTGCCGGTGATTTAGTACAACTTTGTAGTAAATCAGCGACAACTACCATGGATCGAGAGGGAGTAGTAGATAACACTGAGATGTTGAACCTTGGATCACAATAATAAAATTTTCAAACAAAACTTAGACTTATGTGACTGCTTTGATGTAGATGTGGACATGGAAACTAGGAGAGAAATAGTAATTCATTCAAGCTGGCAATTGAAAGGGTCTTAAACCATCAGGGTTTGCTTGCTCCAGCAAAATCACATGGGCAACATAGCAATGTAAAGCAACCAGCAGGGCACAGAGAAGCTCAAGAGAAATCTCATCACATTGCATCACCAGAAACAATCTCATCACAGACGAACAGCATACCATCAGTAGATAACATATAGATACTAGATAGATCATCAGTCTCACATTGCATTGCTTCATCGGTGCGCAACAATAGCATCAGGGTAGGTGGATTAATCCCACATATGTCCACAGGATCAACTAGAAATATATAGATAGATGGATAGATAGATAGATACAGGGTTGGTAAATGGCATAGCATTGGTGTGATGAAGCTCCTTCTGACCCCATCAGCATCTTGAGTGGATTTGATTAGGCCCCCACCAAGAAAGGCCAGCGAGCATTGTTGGCCTGGATTTGCTGCTCCAACTGCGCCATGACATCGTCGAAGGTGGTGTTGGGGTAAAACCAGTTTTGAATTGCCTAGAGGGTGGAGAAGTCACATCATCTGAGGTTTGTTGTGGGTTCAATTATGACCCCGGTCTAGAAGACGGAGTGGTTGCATGTGTAAGTACATCATGTTACATATCTATTTTAAGCTAAGCTAAATGCCTAAACTAAACAATTTTCTATTAAGCGCGGCATCCTCTCTTGAGGCGAGCCCTATCGATGATTTCATTCTCAGACAATGTGAAACCTGAAATACCAACGGTAGTTTCCAAGTGCCATCTCTATTCGACTCCCATGCTTATTCTTGAACGCTTGAAGGGGAAGTCCGGGCTGGGTCAGCTAAAGGCGGAGCCGGGCGGGATATGGTATTAGCTCTCTATGTGCTATTAGCTTAAGCTTATCACTCCAGCTTATTACCCGTCGTCCTGCGAGTTGTAGCCGTCAGAAACGTCCTCTTCCCCGTACAACGGCCTCAAGGATTCCATCCTCGCGACGAACGCCGCCAACTCCTCGTCCCGCTCCAACACTGGCTTTCTCTTGGAGCCATACCCCGCCGCCTCCTCCGCCTCCGCCTTGGCCTTGAGGAACGCCGCCTCCTTCTCCAGCAGCTCCATGAACTTGATGAGCCCCTCCTCCGTCGTGATGGTCTCCACCTCCACGTTGGCCTTCTCCACCTTGGCCTTGACCTCCGGCTTGGCCTTCTTGACCTCCGTCTTGGCCTTCTTGACCTCCGTCTTGGCCTTCTCCACCTTGGCCTTGGCCTCCGGCTTGGCCTTCTCCGCCTTGACCTTGATCTCCGGCTTGGCTTTCTCCACCTTGCCCTTGGCCTTGGCCTTCTTCACCTTGCCCTTGACGGTGATGGGCGCCTGCTGCTCCGCCCTGGCCTCGACGGTGAACGCCTCCAGATCCGCCCTGGCCTCGACGGCGAACGGGGTGAAGGGGAAACCCTCCAAGCCGGCGGCCATCGGCATGGAGAAGTGCATCTTCTCGACGGCCATCGCCGGATCTCTCCTCTCCTTCTCCTCTGGTTGCTTAAATTAGGGTTAGGGTTTGGTGGGGATTGGGGATTTCTCGCTCGCTCGATCCTTTCTTCTCTTCTCAACGAAAACGGGACAGTGGGGGCGGCGGCGGCTGGCCTATATATACACATATTTCCAGGCGAACCTTAGCCTAGCCTCGGCTCCGAGTCGGGCCTCGTCTCCGGACCGGCCTCTTCTTCCTTCATTGGGCTGGGCTGGGCCAGTCAACCATCTCGAAAAAAAAAACTTATATTTGGTTGGGATTTCCCCCCGATTTTATGCCAATGCCATTCACATGTTTTATTATTCAAAAAAATGAGCATTTAAGTTTTTCGAACATGTTTTATTTTTATATTTTTTGGAATATTGTAAAAAGTTTCACCGTCATTTTTGTGAAAACATGAACCATTTTTTTAAATGAGAATTTTGGATTTTGTAAAAATGCAAACAATTCTAAACTTTTTTTCTTTGCCTTTGACTCTCGTTTTCATCTCCCCCGCTTCTAAAATAATTTTACGAAATACGAAAATATCTTTCCTTAGCCAGTTTGCTTGTTTTTATTGCCTTCATGTGAACACTCAAAAACATAAAATGAAAGCAAAAAATTTAAGATGACAATGGATCCACTTAAAGTTTTCTACTTGGATCATCTTCGATGCAGTTGTGCTCGTGCTGAAACCCCAACTAGTTTAGTTGATGCAAAATCATTTAGATGAGCATGCTCACTTTAAAAGTCACCGTTTGTCTAAAAAAGGCATACTCTTATGGAATCAAATAAATCGTTCGCTATAGTATGCTTGGAATCTATGTGAAATTTTTTCATGATTTTACTTGTTGCTTCGAACACCTTCCCTACCTATGCGAGTTTAATGATAATGAAACCTTATCTTCTTCTGCCAACGGTGTTTATAGTTACTATGATATCAAACAAATTGAAGACTTTGTTGATGTTAAGGGCTCCTATGAAGTTGCTTCTTTGATTGAAAAGTATGATGCTACTTTCTACAAATCTGATTTTTTTGCCATACTTAAATATTGCTATAAAAACTATGCTTCTAGTGCATATGTTAGTAAATTCATTGGGAGAATGTCTACTGCTTTTGAAGAGAATAATGATCTGCAGGAATCTATAGATAATTATGATCCCGTTCATTCGCTTGAAATAATTCAGACTTTGCTTTGTTGGGCCACTCAACCTTCTGGGAAAATAAATAAATTATATTTGCTTGGGATTTTCTCCCAATGCCATGCCACCGCTATTCACATATTTATCAAAACATGAACGTTTAACTTTTTGGAGCGTGTACATTTTTATTTTTTTATAAAATATGGGAATATTTTTAAAAGTATCATCATAATTTTTGTGAAAACAGGAACATTTTTTTAAAAGAGATTCTTTTTGTACAAAATGCAAACATTTTTAAACTTGTTATTAAAATGATTTCCATCTATTTACAAGAAAAAAAACATAAGGAACATTTAGATTTGTTCAAATTTCAAAATAGTCCAACTCTCAGGACTACAACAAGTTGACTTGCCAAATTTCATGTGAGAAAAGGCTATGGCCTACTCAAAGCTAAAACATGCTACCTTCGGGATAAATATAATTTGGCCCAGCCCACGGTGCGAAACCTAGCACCAGTCTTCTTCTTTTTTGAGACACACATAGATAATTCAGACTTGCTTTGTTGGGCCAATCAACCTTCTTGGAAATTAAATTTGGTTGGAATTTCCCCCCAATGCCATGCTACTCACATTCACATATTCTATTACCAAAATATGAGCATTTACGTTTTAGGAGCATGTACATTTCGAACATTATTTAAAAAAGTTTGGAATATTTTAAAAAGCATCACCATCATTTTTGTGAAAACGTGAACCATTTTTTTAAATGAGAATTTTTTTTGTAAAAATGCAAACATTTCTAAACTTTTTTTTGCCTTTGCCTCTCGTTTTCATCTCCCCCACTTCTAATTTTTTATTTACAAAACACGACAATATTTTTCGTTTGCTAGTTTGCTTGTTTTTATTGCCTTCATGTGAACACTCAAAAACATAAAATGAAAGCAAAAAATTTAAGATGACTATGGATCCACTTAAAATTTTCTACTTGGATCATTTTTGATCCATTTGTGCTCGTGCTGAAACCCCGGCTAGTTTAGTTGATGCAAACTCATTAGATGAGCATGCTCACTTTAAATGTCGTCGTTGGTCTAAAAAAGGCATACTCTTATGGAATCAAATAAATTGTTTGCTATACTATGCTCGGAATCTATGTGAAATTTTCATGATTTTACTTGTTGCTTCGACGACTCTAAAAAACACCTTCCCTACCTATGCGAGTTTAATGATAATGAAATCTTATCTTCTTCTGCCAACGGTGTTTATAGTTACTCTGATATGAAACAAATTGAAGACTTTGTTGCTGTTAAGGGCTCCTATGAAGTTGCTTCTTTGATTGAAACGTATGATGCTACTTTCTACAAATCTGATTTTTTTGCCATACTTAAATATTGCTATAAAAACTATGCTTCTAATGCATATGTTAGTAAATTCATTGGGAGAATGTCTACTGCTTTTGAAGAGAATAATGATCTGCAGGAATCTATAGATAATTATGATCCCCTTCATTCACTTGAAATAATTCAGACTTTGCTTTGTTGGGCCACTCAACCTTCTCGGAAAATAAATAAATTATATTTGGTTGGGATTTTCTCCCAATGCCATGCCACCGCTATTCACATATTTATCAAAACATGAACGTTTCTTTTTGGAGCGTGTACATTTTCATTTTTTTTATAAAATATGGGAATATTTTTAAAAGTATCACCATAATTTTTGTGAAAACAGGAACATTTTTTTAAAAGAGATTCTTTTTGTACAAAATGCAAACATTTTTAAACTTGTTATTAAAATGATTTTCATCTATTTACAAGAAAAAAAACATAAGGAACATTTAGATTTGTTCAAATTTCAAAATAGTCCAACTCTCAGGACTACTACAAGTTGACTTGCCAAATTTCATGTGAGAAAAGGCTGTGGCCTACTCAAAGCTAAAACATGCTACCTTCGGGATAAATATAATTTGGCCCAGTCCACGGTACGAAACCTAGGACCCGTCATCTTTTTTGAGACAAACATAGATAATTCAGACTTGCTTTGTTGGGCCAATCAACCTTCTTGGAAATTAAATTTGGTTGGAATTTCCCCCCAATGCCATGCTACTCACATTCACATATTTTATTACCAAAATATGAGCATTTACGTTTTAGGAGCATGTACATTTCAAACATTTTTAAAAAAAGTTTGGAATGTTTTAAAAAGCATCACCATCATTTTTGTGAAAACGTGAACCACTTTTTTAAATGAGATCTTTTTTTGTAAAAATGCAAACATTTCTAAACTTTTTTTGCCTTTGCCTCTCGTTTTCATCTCCCCCACTTCTAATTTTTTATTTACAAAACACGAAAATATTTTTCGTTTGCTAGTTTGCTTGTTTTTATTGCCTTCATGTGAACACTCAAAAACATAAAATAAAAGCAAAAAAATTAAGATGACTATGGATCCACTTAAAATTTTCTACTTGGATCATTTTCGATCCATTTGTGCTCGTGCTGAAACCCCGGCTAGTTTAGTTGATGCAAATTAATTAGATGAGCATGCTAACTTTAAATGTCGCCGTTGGTCTAAAAAAGGCATACTCTTATGGAATCAAATAAATTGTTTGCTATACTATGCTTGGAATCTATGTGAAATTTTCATGATTTTACTTGTTGCTTCGAACACCTTCCCTACCTATGCGAGTTTAATGATAATGAAATCTTATCTTCTTCTGCCAACGGTGTTTATAGTTACTATGATATCAAACAAATTGAAGACTTTGTTGCTGTTAAGGGCTCCTATGAAGTTGCTTCTTTGATTGAAAAGTATGATGCTACTTTCTACAAATCTGATTTTTTGCCATACTTAAATATTGCTATAAAACTATGCTTCTAATGCATATGTTAGTAAATTCATTGGGAGAATGTCTACTGCTTTTGAAGAGAATAATGATCTGCAGGAATCTATAGATAATTATGATCCCGTTCATTCGCTTGAAATAATTCAGACTTTGCTTTGTTGGGCCACTCAACCTTCTCGGAAAATAAATAAATTATATTTGGTTGGGATTTTCTCCCAATGCCATGCCACCGCTATTCACGTATTTATCAAAACATGAACGTTTAACTTTTTGGAGCGTGTACATTTTCATTTTTTTTACAAAATATGGGAAAAATTTTAAAAGTATCACCATAATTTTTGTGAAAACAGGAACATTTTTTTAAAAGAGATTCTTTTTGTACAAAATGCAAACATTTTTAAACTTGTTATTAAAATGATTTTCATCCATTTATAAGAAAAAAACATAAGGAACATTTAGATTTGTTCAAATTTCAAAATAGTCCAACTCTCAGGACTACTACAAGTTGACTTGCCAAATTTCATGTGAGAAAAGGCTATGGCCTACTCAAAGCTAAAACATGCTACCTTGGGATAAATATAATTTGGCCCAGTCCACGATGCAGACCTAGCACCAGTCTTCTTCTTTTGAGACACACATAGATAATTTGGACTTGCTTTGTTGGGCCAATCAACCTTCTTGGAAATTAAATTTGGTTGGAATTTCCCCCCAATGCCGTGCTACTGACATTCACATATTTTATTACCAAAATATGAGCATTTGTGTTTTAGGAGCATGTACATTTCGAACATTTTTTAAAAAAGTTTGGAATATTTTAAAAAGCATCACCATCCTTTTTGTGAAAACGTGAACCATTTTTTTAAATGAGAATTTTTTTTGTAAAGATGCAAACATTTCTAAACTTTATTTTTGCCTTTGCCTCTCGTTTTCATCTCCCCCGCTTCTAATTTTTTATTTACAAAACACGAAAATATTTTTCGTTTGCTAGTTTGCTTGTTTTTATTGCCTTCATGTGAACACTCAAAAACATAAAATGAAAGCAAAAAATTTAAGATGACTATGGATCCACTTAAAATTTTCTACTTGGATCATTTTCGATCCATTTGTGCTCGTGCTGAAACCCCGGCTAGTTTAGTTGATGCAAACTCATTAGATGAGCATGCTCACTTTAAATGTCGCCGTCTGTCTAAAAAAGGCATACTCTTATGGAATCAAATAAATTGTTTGCTATACTATGCTTGGAATCTATGTGAAATTTTCATGATTTTACTTGCTGCTTCGACGACTCTAAAAAACACCTTCCCTACCTATGCGAGTTTAATGATAATGAAATCTTATCTTCTTCTGCCAACGGTGTTTATAGTTACTATGATATCAAACAAATTGAAGACTTTGTTGCTGTTAAGGGCTCCTATGAAGTTGCTTCTTTGATTGAGAAGTATGATGCTACTTTCTACAAATCTGATTTTTTTGCCATACTTAAATATTTCTATAAAAACTATGCTTCTAATGCATATGTTAGTAAATTCATTGGGAGAATGTCTACTGCTTTTGAAGAGAATAATGATCTGCAGGAGTCTATAGATAATTATGATCCCGTTCATTCGCTTGAAATAATTCAGACTTTGCTTTGTTGGGCCACTCAACCTTCTCGGAAAATAAATAAATTATATTTGGTTGGGATTTTCTCCCAATGCCATGCCACCGCTATTCACATATTTATCAAAACATGAACATTTAACTTTTTGGAGCGTGTACATTTTCATTTTTTTTATAAAATATGGGAATATTTTTAAAAGTATCACCATAATTTTTGTGAAAACAGGAACATTTTTTTAAAAGAGATTCTTTTTGTACAAAATGCAAACATTTTTAAACTTGTTATTAAAATGATTTTCATCTATTTACAAGAAAAAAACATAAGGAACATTTAGATTTGTTCAAATTTCAAAATAGTCCAACTCTCAGGACTACAACAAGTGGACTTGCCAAATTTCATGTGAGAAAAGGCTATGGCCTACTCAAAGCTAAAACATGCTACCTTCGGGATAAATATAATTTGGCCCAGTCCACGGTACGAAACCTTGCACCAGTCTTCTTTTTTGAGACACACATAGATAATTCAGACTTTCTTTGTTGGGCCAATCAACCTTCTTGGAAATTAAATTTGGTTGGAATTTCCCCCCAATGCCATGCTACTGACATTCACATATTTTATTACCAAAATATGAGCATTTTCGTTTTGGGAGCATGTACATTTTAACATTTTTTAAAAAAGTTTGGAATATTTTAAAAAGCATCACCATCATTTTTGTGAAAGCGTGAACCACTTTTTTAAATGAGAATTTTTTTTGTAAAAAAGCAAACATTTCTAAACTTTTTTTGCCTTTGCCTCTCGTTTTCATCTCCCCCACTTCTAATTTTTTATTTAGAAAACACGAAAATATTTTTCGTTTGCTAGTTTGCTTGTTTTTATTGCCTTCATGTGAACACTCAAAAACATAAAATGAAAGCAAAAAATTTAAGATGACTATGGATCCACTTAAAATTTTCTACTTGGATCATTTTCAATCCATTTGTGCTCGTGCTTAAACCCCGGCTAGTTTAGTTGATGCAAAATCATTAGATGAGCATGCTCACTTTAAATGTCGCCGTTTGTCTAAAAAAGGCATACTCTTATGGAATCAAATAAATTGTTTGCTATACTATGCTTGGAATCTATGTGAAATTTTCATGATTTTACTTGTTGCTTCGACGACCCTAAAAAACACCTTCCCTACCTATGCGAGTTTAATGATAATGAAATCTTATCTTCTTCTGCCAACGGTGTTTATAGTTACTATGATATCAAACAAATTGAAGACTTTGTTGCTGTTAAGGGCTCCTATGAAGTTGCTTCTTTGATTGAAAAGTATGATGCTACTTTCTACAAATCTGATTTTTTGCCATACTTAAATATTGCTATAAAAACTATGCTTCTAATGCATATGTTAGTAAATTCATTGGGAGAATGTCTACTGCTTTTGAAGAGAATAATGATCTGCAGGAATCTATAGATAATTATGATCCCGTTCATTCGCTTGAAATAATTCAGACTTTGCTTTGTTGGGCCACTCAACATTCTCGGAAAATAAATAAATTATATTTGGTTGTGATTTTCTCCCAATGCCATGCCACCGCTATTCTTGTATTTATCAAAACATGAACGCGTTTAACTTTTTGGAGCGTGTACATTTTCATTTTTTTACAAAATATGGGAATATTTTTAAAAGTATCACCATAATTTTTGTGAAAACAGGAACATTTTTTAAAAGAGATTCTTTTTGTACAAAATGCCAACATTTTAAAACTTGTTATTAAAATGATTTTCATCTATTTATAAGAAAAAACATAAGGAACATTTAGATTTGTTCAAATTTCAAAATAGTCCAACTCTCAGGACTACTACAAGTTGACTTGCCAAATTTCATGTGAGAAAAGGCTATGGCCTACTCAAAGCTAAAACATGCTACCTTCGGGATAAATATAATTTGGCCCAGTCCACGGTACGAGACCTAGCACCAGTCTTCTTCTTTTTTGAGACACACATAGATAATTTGGACTTGCTTTGTTGGGCCAATCAACCTTCTTGGAAATTAAATTTGGTTGGAATTTCCCCCCAATGCCGTGCTACTGACATTCACATATTTTATTACCAAAATATGAGCATTTGTGTTTTAGGAGCATGTACATTTCGAACATTTTTTAAAAAAGTTTGGAATATTTTAAAAAGCATCACCATCATTTTTGTGAAAACGTGAACCATTTTTTTAAATGAGAATTTTTTTTGTAAAGATGCAAACATTTCTAAACTTTATTTTTGCCTTTGCCTCTCGTTTTCATCTCCCCCGCTTCTAATTTTTTATTTACAAAACACGAAAATATTTTTCGTTTGCTAGTTTGCTTGTTTTTATTGCCTTCATGTGAACACTCAAAAACATAAAATGAAAGCAAAAAATTTAAGATGACTATGGATCCACTTAAAATTTTCTACTTGGATCATTTTCGATCCATTTGTGCTCGTGCTGAAACCCCGGCTAGTTTAGTTGATGCAAACTCATTAGATGAGCATGCTCACTTTAAATGTCGCCGTCTGTCTAAAAAAGGCATACTCTTATGGAATCAAATAAATTGTTTGCTATACTATGCTTGGAATCTATGTGAAATTTTCATGATTTTACTTGCTGCTTGACGACTCTAAAAACACCTTCCCTACCTATGCGAGTTTAATGATAATGAAATCTTATCTTCTTCTGCCAACGGTGTTTATAGTTACTATGATATCAAACAAATTGAAGACTTTGTTGCTGTTAAGGGCTCCTATGAAGTTGCTTCTTTGATTGAGAAGTATGATGCTACTTTCTACAAATCTGATTTTTTTTGCCATACTTAAATATTTCTATAAAAACTATGCTTCTAATGCATATGTTAGTAAATTCATTGGGAGAATGTCTACTGCTTTTGAAGAGAATAATGATCTGCAGGAGTCTATAGATAATTATGATCCCGTTCATTCGCTTGAAATAATTCAGACTTTGCTTTGTTGGGCCACTCAACCTTCTCGGAAAATAAATAAATTATATTTGGTTGGGATTTTCTCCCAATGCCATGCCACCGCTATTCACATATTTATCAAAACATGAACATTTAACTTTTTGGAGCGTGTACATTTTCATTTTGTTTATAAAATATGGGAATATTTTTAAAAGTATCACCATAATTTTTGTGAAAACAGGAACATTTTTTTAAAAGAGATTCTTTTTGTACAAAATGCAAACATTTTTAAACTTGTTATTAAAATGATTTTCATCTATTTACAAGAAAAAAACATAAGGAACATTTAGATTTGTTCAAATTTCAAAATAGTCCAACTCTCAGGACTACAACAAGTGGACTTGCCAAATTTCATGTGAGAAAAGGCTATGGCCTACTCAAAGCTAAAACATGCTACCTTCGGGATAAATATAATTTGGCCCAGTCCACGGTACGAAACCTTGCACCAGTCTTCTTTTTTGAGACACACATAGATAATTCAGACTTTCTTTGTTGGGCCAATCAACCTTCTTGGAAATTAAATTTGGTTGGAATTTCCCCCCAATGCCATGCTACTGACATTCACATATTTTATTACCAAAATATGAGCATTTTCGTTTTGGGAGCATGTACATTTCGAACATTTTTTAAAAAAGTTTGGAATATTTTAAAAAGCATCACCATCATTTTTGTGAAAGCGTGAACCACTTTTTTAAATGAGAATTTTTTTTGTAAAAAAGCAAACATTTCTAAACTTTTTTTGCCTTTGCCTCTCGCTTTCATCTCCCCCACTTCTAATTTTTTATTTAGAAAACACGAAAATATTTTTCGTTTGCTAGTTTGCTTGTTTTTATTGCCTTCATGTGAACACTCAAAAACATAAAATGAAAGCAAAAAATTTAAGATGACTATGGATCCACTTAAAATTTTCTACTTGGATCATTTTCAATCCATTTGTGCTCGTGCTTAAACCCCGGCTAGTTTAGTTGATGCAAAATCATTAGATGAGCATGCTCACTTTAAATGTCGCCGTTTGTCTAAAAAGGCATACTCTTATGGAATCAAATAAATTGTTTGCTATACTATGCTTGGAATCTATGTGAAATTTTCATGATTTTACTTGTTGCTTCGACGACCCTAAAAAACACCTTCCCTACCTATGCGAGTTTAATGATAATGAAATCTTATCTTCTTCTGCCAACGGTGTTTATAGTTACTATGATATCAAACAAATTGAAGACTTTGTTGCTGTTAAGGGCTCCTATGAAGTTGCTTCTTTGATTGAAAAGTATGATGCTACTTTCTACAAATCTGATTTTTTTTGCCATACTTAAATATTGCTATAAAAACTATGCTTCTAATGCATATGTTAGTAAATTCATTGGGAGAATGTCTACTGCTTTTGAAGAGAATAATGATCTGCAGGAATCTATAGATAATTATGATCCCGTTCATTCGCTTGAAATAATTCAGACTTTGCTTTGTTGGGCCACTCAACATTCTCGGAAAATAAATAAATTATATTTGGTTGTGATTTTCTCCCAATGCCATGCCACCGCTATTCTTGTATTTATCAAAACATGAACGTTTAACTTTTTGGAGCGTGTACATTTTCATTTTTTTTTACAAAATATGGGAATATTTTTAAAAGTATCACCATAATTTTTGTGAAAACAGGAACATTTTTTTAAAAGAGATTCTTTTTGTACAAAATGCCAACATTTTAAAACTTGTTATTAAAATGATTTTCATCTATTTATAAGAAAAAAAACATAAGGAACATTTAGATTTGTTCAAATTTCAAAATAGTCCAACTCTCAGGACTACTACAAGTTGACTTGCCAAATTTCATGTGAGAAAAGGCTATGGCCTACTCAAAGCTAAAACATGCTACCTTCGGGATAAATATAATTTGGCCCAGTCCACGGTACGAGACCTAGCACCAGTCTTCTTCTTTTTTGAGACACACATAGATAATTCACATATTTTATTACCAAAATATGAGCATTTACGTTTTAGGAGCATGTACATTTCGAACATTTTTTAAAAAAGTTTGGAATATTTTAAAAAGCATCACCATCATTTTTGTGAAAACGTGAACCATTTTTTTAAATGAGAATTTTTTTGTAAAAATGCAAACATTTCTAAACTTTTTTTTGCCTTTGCCTCTCGTTTTCATCTCCCCCGCTTCTAATTTTTTATTTACAAAACACGAAAATATTTTTCGTTTGCTAGTTTGCTTGTTTTTATTGCCTTCATGTGAACACTCAAAGACATAAAATGAAAGCAGAAAATTTAAGATTACTATGGATCCACTTAAAATTTTCTACTTGGATCATTTTCGATCCATTTGTGCTCGTGCTGAAACCCCGGCTAGTTTAGTTGATGCAAAATCATTAGATGAGCATGCTCACTTTAAATGTCGCCGTTTGTCTAAAAAAGGCATACTCTTATGGAGTCAAATAAATTGTTATCTATACTATGCTTGGAATCTATGTGAAATTTTCATGATTTTACTTGTTGCTTCGATGACCCTAAAAAACACCTTCCCTACCTATGCGAGTTTAATGATAATGAAATCTTATCTTCTTCTGCCAACGATGTTTATAGTTACTATGATATCAAACAAATTGAAGACTTTGTTGCTGTTAAGGGCTCCTATGAAGTTGCTTCTTTGATTGAAAAGTATGATGCTACTTTCTACAAATCTGATTTTTTTTGCCATACTTAAATATTGTTATAAAAACTATGCTTCTAATGCATATGTTAGTAAATTCATTGGGAGAATGTCTACTGCTTTTGAAGAGAATAATGATCTGCAGGAATCTATAGATAATTATGATCCCGTTCATTCGCTTGAAATAATTCAGACTTTGCTTTGTTGGGCCACTCAACCTTCTCGGAAAATAAATAAATTATATTTGGTTGGGATTTTCTCCCAATGCCATGCCACCGCTATTCACATATTTATCAAAACATGAACGTTTAACTTTTTGGAGCGTGTACATTTGTCACGCCCAAGATGCGACCCTACTCTAAAGGAACTCGAAGGTCCCATCAAGGATAGAAGCGCATCTTGAAGACGCTTTTGCAAGGTGGATATCATTACATCAACATTACATAAAAGATGGGGATACATACAAGACATACAATGCCGCAAAAATACAACATCATCTTACACAAGAGCATCATCTGACTATGGATGAAACACAAACAGAAACTCAACCGACATCCACCCTGCTAGCCCAGACTGCCGACCTGGAACCTATCCCCTGATTGAAGAAGAAGCAGAAGAAGAACTCCAAAACAAGAAAACATCGCTCTCGCATCATGATCATCGCATAACCTGTACCTGCAACTGGTGTTGTAGTAATCCGTGAGCCACGAGGACTCAGCAATCCCATTACCATGGGTATCAAGACTAGCAAAGCTTAATGGGTAAGGAATAGGGTAAAGTGATGAGGTTGCAGCAGCGACTAAGCATGTATGGTGGCTAACTTACGCAAATAAGAGCGAGGAGAGAAGCAAAGCAAGCGGTCGTCAACTAGTAATGATCAAGAAGTGATCCTGAACTCCTACTTACGTCAACCCAGAAACCATGTCCTCCTCTCGATCAACCCCGAAAAGAGACACTCACGGTTACGCACACGGTTGGTGTATTTTAGAAGAGTTTACTTCAAGTTCACTACAACCGGATATTAACAAATTCCCATCTGCCACATAACCGCGGGCACGGCTTTCGAAAGTTCAAAATCCTGCAGGGGTGTCCCAACTTAGCCCATGATAAGCTCTCGCGATCAACGAAGGATATTCCTTCTCCCGGGAAGACCCGAACTGTCTCGGAATCCCGTTTACAAGACATTTCGACAATGGTAAAACAAGACCAGCAAAGCCGCCCGAATGTGCCGACAAATCCCGATAGGAGCTGCACATATCTCGTTCTCGGGCACACCGGATGAGCAAGACGACAGGTTGGCATAGACCACGGTTGCCAGGCGCCGGACATCGCTCGGTTTGGACCAGCACTTAGAGAAGCACTGGCCCCGGGGGGGGGGGGGGCTAAAATAAAGATGACCCTCGGGCTCCGGAAACCCAAGGGAAAAAGGTCATAGGTGAGGCAAATGGTAAAACCAATGTTGGGCCTTGCTGGAAGAGTTTTATTCAAAGCAAACTGTCAAGAGGGTCCCATAAATCACCCAACCGCGTTAGGGACGCAACATCCGGGAACATAATACCGATATGACGGAAACTAGGGCGGCAAGAGTGGAACAAAACACCAGGCATAAGGCCGAGCCTTCCACCCTTTACCAAGTATATAGATGCATTGATAAAATAAGAGATATTGTGATATCCCAACATAAACATAATCCAACATGGAGAAATCTTCATCTTCACCTGCAACTAGCAACACTATAAGAGGGGCTGAGCAAAGCGGTAACATAGCCAATCAACGGTTTGCTAGGAAGGGTGACAAAGGTTAGAGGTTCATGGCAATTTGGGAGGCTTGATAAGCAAGTGGTAGGTAACGCAGCATAGCGATAAAACGAAGCAACTAGCATAGCAATGATAGTAGTGAGATCCAAGGTGACGGTCATCTTGCCTGAAATCCCGCAAGGAAGAAGAACGAGTCCATGAAGAAGATGAAGCCACGAAGACGAACCAAGCGTAGACGAACGTATCCTCACGATCGCAACAAAACGGGAACTATCGAGAAGAAGCACACAACATGGTAAACACACCACACAAGAACAAGGCATGATGCTCAACCAAGTATGATGAATGACTAGGATACATAAAGCTACTCATGGCAAGAGATGATGCATACAAGAGCAACACATCAAAGCAAGTTTAAATGAGGCCGGAAACAACATAGAACAATTCCGGTAAGTCCTCATATGCAAATTTCGAAATTGGTCCAGATCTGAATAAACCTTATGTTCAAGTTGTTAAACAGCAAGTTAAGATGCACAAATATGATCTACACGAAATTCTAGTCGAATTACATATAAAGTTTATTTAATTCGGAGCTACGGCCTAGAAGATATGAGCAAAACAAGATAAGCATGGCATTAATGAAAAATGCATACAAATATCAAGCAAACACCTCAAAACAAGTAAGCAACATGATAATATGAAACTACATGCAAAATCAAGCAAGTTTCATATAGAGCACACTCAAAACGGAGCAACGGTTCAACACATACACACCATACAAGTATAAAGGACAAGCTGACTAAAACAACAACTAGGCATATTGCAAGCATCAAAACAATATGCTACAGCATCTCAACGTGAAAACAAAAGGCATGAGCATGATGTACAGGTAAAGCATGACAAAACATGAACAATGATCTATCTCCAGAAATCACTAGAACATGCTCAAAAGGACATGGAAAGATTGCAAATAATAACAGTTTCACAGACTTAGCAGAATTCACAGGACATGGCAGAAATAACATCAGGTTGCAATGTTTAGAGCTAGCAAACAACATGATAAAGGAAATTATCATGGCAACCAAAAGCACGGAATGAATCCACTAATTGCATAGAACAAAAGTCCCTTACTGACCATGAGCCAAAAAGGATCACAAGATATGATGGCACCCATGTAAACATAGCAAGTTATATGACAGATTCAGACTTGGTGAAAAATAACAGCACATGGCAGAAACAACGATAAGTAGGCAGGTTCGTGAGCTTGAATCACTCACCACAGAGCAATAAATGGCATGGCAAGGTAAACAAAAGCAAGATGTCATAACTATGAATCTTATAATGGCAATAGCATAGTCATAGGGTGCATGGATCACTAGCAAAACACATGGAAAAACTGAACGTAATGTTAACAGGCTGACAGCAACATTATTTAGCAACTTGAGAGCAAGATTACAACAACTTAAAGCAGGCTATAAATGCAACCATGGGCATGGCTGGATAGAGCATTACATATATAAAAAAACATCCTTAGTGAGCATCTCCATATTATGCATAGAACACATGGTAGCAGCAAGTTTATATGGCAACAAAATATAACAGACATAGACTTAGCAGAAATGAGAAATCAGCAACATCACGGAGACTACTTTGCATGCTTGTGCTAGTTACCACATAGATCACAAAAATACATGGCATACACCCCTGTAAATATGGAATGGCATAGTTCAAAACACATGTAGAGCTCATGCTCATAGGATGCACACATCAAGTGCAACAAAAATGACAAATCACCAAGTTCTGATAACAGGCAGCAGATAACATCATATAGCACTCTTGCAACGATGATTAGGGCATCAAGATGGACTAAAACAAACATGACACAATGGAATGAAATGTAGAGCCACTCATGGCGAACATTATGATATATCAAATGCATGTAACGGAGCTACGGATGCAGAGTTATGATGCGATGAACAGGGGACCAGAATGCAAAAATCTCAGGGACTTAGGGAAAATCGGGGTCAACCTCGGGATAGATCTGGACGGCGCGGATTCCGAGGCTCGCCGGAGCTCGTCGCCGGAGACGAGGAGGATGAGGTCGCCGGCGAGGGAGGGGTCGCCGGATCTGGCCGGAGGGAGGCTGAGGCGGCGGGGATGGCGCATCGCGGAGGGCGGCGACGGAGGGACGCTGTACGGGCCGGGCGCGACGGCCGCGGGCGGCGGCGGCGGCGACGGGGCGCTTAGGGCGCGGAGCTCGGAGGCGACGGCGAGGCGCCTGGCGGCGGCGGCGCGCGAGGAACCCGCGGGCGGCGGGCGCCGGGCGCATCGAAGCGATGAGGGCGGGCCGCGCGGAGCCGATTCGGGCCCCGCGGGCCGGTTGCGGCGGGAGGTGGCGGAGGCCACGTGGCAAGCCAGGGTTGGCTGGGAGCGGCGACAGGATTCGTCCGGTGACGGCCGGACGTGTCCGGTGGCGACGGGGGTGAATTTTAGGGTTTGGACCCGGGATTTCGGGGGGAGAGGCATATTTATAGATAGAGGGAGCTAGGAGAGTCCAAATAAGGAGCGGTTTTCGGCCACGCGATCGTGATCGGACGACCGAGAGCATAGAGGGGGTTTGGATGGGTTATTGGGCCACTTTGGAGGTGTGTTGGACTGCACACAAATGAGGCCTTTACGGTTCCCCGGTTAACCATTTGAGCATCAAACGACCTCCAAATGGCAGGAAATTTGACAGGCGGTCTACTGGTGCTATACCAAGGCCGCTTGGCAAACCTCGGTCCATTCCAAAAAAGTTTAACGCCCGCACACGAAAAGAGGCAAAAGGGGGCGCCAGGGAACATAGGAGTGTCGGATTGCGAAACGGACAACGGGGAAAATGCTCGGATGCATGAGACGAACACGTATGCAAATGCGATGCACATGACGACATGATATGAAAAGTAGATGATGACATGGCAAAGTGCAACACGCAAGCACATGACATGGCAATGACGGCGAATAACTGGCATACACCTGGCGCATCGAATCCGGGGCGTTACAACATTTTCATTTTTTTTACAAAATATGGGAATATTTTTAAAAGTATCGCCATAATTTTTGTGAAAACAGGAACATTTTTTAAAAGAGATTCTTTTTGTACAAAATGCAAACATTTTTAAACTTGTTATTAAAATGATTTTCATCTATTTATAAGAAAAAAACATAATGAACATTTAGATTTGTTCAAATTTCAAAATAGTCCAACTCTCTGGACTACAACAAGTTGACTTGCCAAATTTCATGTGAGAAAAGGCTATGGCCTACTCAAAGCTAAAACATGCTACCTTCGGGATAAATATAACTTGGCCCAGTCCACGGTACGAAACCTAGCACCAGTCTTCTTCTTTTTTGAGACACACATAGATAATTCAGACTTGCTTTGTTGGGCCAATCAACCTTCTTGGAAATTAAATTTGGTTGGAATTTCCCCCCAATGCCATGCTACTGACATTCACATATTTTATGACCAAAATATGAGCATTTACGTTTTAGGAGCATGTACATTTCGAACATTTTTTAAAAAAGTTTGGAATATTTTAAAAAGCATCACCATCATTTTTGTGAAAACGTGAACCATTTTCTTAAATGAGATTTTTTTTGTAAAAATGCAAACATTTCTAAACTTTTTTGGCATTTGCCTCTCGTTTTCATCTCCCCCACTTCTAATTTTTTATTTACCAAACACGAAAATATTTTTCGTTTGCTAGTTTGCTTGTTTTTATTGCCTTCATGTGAACACTGAAAAACATAAAATGAAAGCAAAAAAGTTAAGATGACTACGGATCCACTTAAAATGTTCTACTTGGATCATTTTCGATCCATTTGTGCTCGTGTTGAAACCCCGGCTAGTTTAGTTGATGCAAACTCATTGGATGAGCATGCTCACTTTAAATGTCGCCGTTTGTCTAAAAAAGGCATACTCTTATGGAATCAAATAAATTGTTTGCTATACTATGCTTGGAATCTATGTGAAATTTTCATGATTTTACTTGTTGCTTCGACGACTCTAAAAAACACCTTCCCTACCTGTGCGAGTTTAATGATAATGAAATTTTATCTTCTTCTGCCAACGGTGTTTATAGTTACTATGATATCAAACAAATTGAAGACTTTGTTGCTGTTAAGGGCTCCTATGAAGTTGCTTCTTTGATTGAAAAGTATGATGCTACTTTCTACAAATCTGATTTTTTTTGCCATACTTAAATATTGCTACTTCTAATGCATATGTTAGTAAATTCATTGGGAGAATGTCTACTGCTTTTGAAGAGAATAATGATCTGCAGGAATCTATAGATAATTATGATCCCGTTCATTCGCTTGAAATAATTCAGACTTTGCTTTGTTGGGCCACTCAACCTTCTCGGAAAATAAATAAATTATATTTGGTTGGGATTTTCTCCCAATGCCATGCCACCGCTATTCACATATTTATCAAAACACGAACGTTTAACTTTTTGGAGCGTGTACATTTTCATTTTTTTAAAAAATATGGGAATATTTTTAAAAGTATCACTATAATTTTTGTGAAAACAGGAACATTTTTCTAAAAGAGATTCTTTTTTACAAAATGCAAACATTTTTAAACTTGTTATTAAAATGATTTTAATCTATTTACAAGAAAAAAAATAGGGAACATTTAGATTTGTTCAAATTTCAAAATAGTCCAACTCTCAGGACTACAACAAGTTGACTTGCCAAATTTCATGTGAGAAAAGGCTATGGCCTACTCAAAGCTAAAACATGCTACCTTCGGGATAAATATAATTTGGCCCAGTCCACGGCACGAAACCTACCACCAGTCTTCTTCTTTTTTGAGACACACATAGATAATTCAGACTTGCTTTGTTGGGCCAATCAACCTTCTTGGAAATTAAATTTGGTTGGAATTTCCCCCCAATGCCATGCTACTGACATTCACATATTTCATTACCAAAATATAAGCATCTACGTTTTAGGAGCATGTACATTTCAAACATTTTTTAAAAAAGTTTGGAATATTTTAAAAAGCATCACCATCATTTTTGTGAAAACGTGAACCATTTTTTTAAATGAGATTTTTTTTTGTAAAAATGCAAACATTTCTAAACTTTTTTTTGCCTTTGCCTCTCGTTTTCATGTCCCCCACTTCTAATTTTTTTTACAAAACATGAAAATATTTTTCGTTTGCTAGTTTGCTTGTTTTTATTGCCTTCATGTGAACACTCAAAAACATAAAATGAAAGTAAAAATTTTTAAGATGACTATGGGTCCACTTAAAATTTTCTACTTGGATCATTTTCGATCCATTTGTGCTCGTGCTGAAACCCCGGCTAGTTTAGTTGATGCAAAATCATTAGATGAGCATGCTCACTTTGTGGGGTCACTGTTTGTCTAAAAAAAGGGAGACTCTTATGAAATCAAATAAATTGTTTGCTATGCTATGCTTGGAATCTATGTGAAATTCATGGTTTTACTTGTTGCTTCGAGGACACTAAAAAACACCTCCCTACCTATGTGAGTTTAATGATAATGAAATCTTATCTTCTTATGCCAAGGGTATTTATAGTTAGTATGATATCGAACAAATTGAAGAACTTGTTGTTGTTAAGGGTTCCTATGAAGTTGCTTCTTTGATTGAAAAGTATGATGCTACTTTCTACGAATCTGAAAATTTTGTCATACTTAAATATAGCTATAAAAACTATGCTTCTAATGCCTATGTTAGTGTCATTGGGAGAATGTATGCTGCTTTTGAAGAGAATAATAACATGCAGGAGTCTATATATAATTATGAACATGTTCATTTGCTTGAAATAATTCAGACTTTGCTTTGTTGAGCCACTCAACCTTCTTGGAAAATAAATAAATTATATTTGGTTGCGATTTCCCCAAGATTTTATGCCAATGCCATTCACATAATTTTTTATCAAAACATGAGCATTTAACTTTTTGGAGCATGTACATTTTGCATTTTTGGGAATATTTTAAAACAAAGTATGTCAGAATCATTTTTTTAAACATGAACCATTTTTTAAAAAATGATAATTTTATTTTTGTAAAAATGCAAACATTTATAAACTTTTTATTAAAATGATTTTCATCTATTTAGAAGAAAACAACAAACATAAGGAACATTTAGATTTGTTCAAATTTCAAAATAGTCCAACTCTCAGGACTAAAACAAGTTGACTGGCCAAATTTCATGTGAGAAAAGGCCACGGCCTATTCAAAGTTAAAACATGCTACCATCGGGATAAATATAGTTTGGCCCTCTTTGACTCAGAACGAAAGACAAGTAATATAAGACGAGACTAGTTTGGAGGACGAGCTCCACTGAGTCCAATATTTTGATTGTTGAATAGTGCCAAAATGGTATCTTAAAGTTTCAAAAAATTCTAAATCAACATGTTTATATGGATGTGTATTACATATGTGCAAATTTTCATTCCGAAACAAATAACCATGCCAATTACACAAAAATGAAAAAAATTGTGATTTTGGAAAGATGAACAATGCATGTATTACTTACTATTTAGAAATCAACATTTTGTCATTTTTGTATAGCTCACATGTTTACTTATTTCATCACCAAACATTACTCTTGTGACAACTTTTGCCGAAAGTACATCCAAGATCTCGGCTTATATACACCATCAACTCGCCATGTGCTTCCTTTGCCGAGCTCCTTCCCCGGAGCTCGGCAAACATTCAACCGAGCTATCACCGCCTACCACGTGTCTTGTTTGCCCAGAGCAACTCTTGGAAAATAATTCTTTGCCGGGTGCCTCTCTCATAAAACGGCATTGTCAACCTGGTTTCTAATTGTTTTCGTGTAACCCTACAACAAAAACAGATATTGTTAGGAACGTAGCATGAATTTCAACGAATTTCCTACGATCACGCAAGCTCTATCTAGCAGATGCATAGCAACAAGAGGGGGAGAGTATGTCCACGTACCCTCGTAGACCGAAAGCGCAAGCGTTAGCTTAACGCGGTTGATGTAGTCGAACGTCTTCTTGATCCAACCGATCAAGCACCAAACGCGCGACACCTCCCAGTTCTGCACACGTTCAGCTCGATAACGTCCCTCGAACTCTTGATCCAGCAAAGTGTCGAGGGAGTGTTTTGTCAGCACGACGGCATGGTGGCGGTGATGGTGAATATGATCCACACAGGGCTTCGCCTAAGCACTACGACAATATGATCGAAGGAGTAAACGGTGGAGGGGGCACCGCACACGGCTAAGAACAATTGATGTGCTTTAAGGTGCCCCCTGCCCCCATATATAAAGAAGGAGAGGGGGGAGGCCAGCAGTGGCTATACCTTCATAGGTCCATTTTCTCCTGGCGGGAGGCCAGCAGTGGAGAACTCCATCTTCCTGGTGTCAAGCAAGAGCAACTTTTTCATCCTAAAATTCACCCAGTCCCAGTAGAAACAGCCATAAGCATAATGGCGCCTGTGAATATAGCCTTTGTCAAGGGCCAAATCACTCAAATCCTTGGATGCAGCAGCTTGCCATTGATGGGTGCTGGAAGAGAAGACGAAGGCAGCCAGACTGTTTTTGCAATGTGCCATCAAGATGACTCTGAATTTTATCGCTCCAGCCGATGCCTCCTCGTCGGCGATTGGAACGAGGAAGCGCGTGGAGCAGGCCTCGATTACCAGTGGGAATGGGTGCCCAAGCAAAGTGGCTAGGCCGTGAGGCATCGAGGGGAGCAGGACGTAGCATAACTTAGAAGAAACTGCATCAATCTGAGGACCCTCTGAAGATGTCTCACACACACACACACACACACTCAGAGTAGCGTTGCTGATTCTTCAGCTTTTTTCCATCCGTAACATGTCCATCCATCAGGTAACTTGATGAAAGTCGTCATGCCGTGGCAAACAATCGACTCCAATTACATGCCGCAGTAGGGTTGGGCTGGCTTGATTACCAGTCCCGTTACAGCAGTTTCGCACATGTCCAACTTCACCTGCCCAGGTTCATCGTCATATCTGATACAGTTGAGAAGAAGAAGAAAAAAACGAATTGCAGATATACAGCCACAATTGTCGATTGACTGGAACTGTAAATTCATTGTCAGGTTCGATGTTATGGTGACAGGGAACAGACACATCGATGTTATGGTGACCGAGGCTATAAGTAGCATGAAATTAAACAAGGACAACATACACATGGCCACAGCCAATTGAAATTCTGTAGATTGTCACGCGCCATCTTGTCAGCAAGGGGGTCACATCTATCTGCGAGCTATGAAACCGCCATCACTCTGAACTCCCAAAGCTCATCTGATGACCGACATCCAGTTCTTAGGCAGGGAGCAGTAATATCCATGTTACAGTAACCGAAACTAGACACAGCATCAAAACAAAAACAACAGACACAACCACTGCCAGGTGAAATTCTGTAGATTGGCACGCGCCATATTGTCAGAAAGGCGATCACATCTGCGAGAACTCCATGCTACCGAAACCATGGTGGCTTTGAACTTGGAAAGCAGATCTGACGAAGAGTACATCGAATCTGGGCAAATAAGACAAACAGCTCAGACAACAAATAAGGTTTTCCGTGCACATTGAAGAGTTTATGAGCTCCAAGGAACAGAACTGTAATATCACAGGGAAGAGGCATAATAGTAGTGTTACATTGGTAATATTCATCGCAACTGAATTTGAAACATGTTAATGCAAAGACTCAACTTTATTGTGTTTAGCACTGTAATCTGCACTACAAGTTGAAACACATAGCCATATTGGCCCAAACATACACAAACTAGCCTTGAAAACTTAGCCTTACAGAATTGGCACATTCGTGTTGCAGGAGTTCATATACTACCAAGGCACCTAGCAGTATAACAAACCTCTAACTAAAGAAACGAAAAAAAATAAAGAATCTAGGGTTCAGGGGTGTTGGTAGGAGAACCAACAAACCAGGTGCACTCTGCCATCCCAGTACAAAAACGAGTAACAATAAGGAAAGGAATACAAAACTTTGCCACCTCTAGTTCATGCATATTACAGATTTGCTAATACACAATCACCTAAAACCTTAAGCTTCAGTCAATCATCTCACGGGTGAGATTCTCCCCCATATGATTTGCTTTGAAATTACACGAGGATCTAGGTGTGGTGGAGATTGACTGAAATAAACAAGATTTTTTGGCTGCCTGTGCAACGCTAAGAACTCCCTGATCTTATGAGTTGATTTCAGATAAAACAGATTGTGATCACAAGCTGTTATTATTATATAGAGCGGTGAGCTCACAAGCTGCTCTTATTATTTAGAGCAGTGGCTCATGATCTTACCAGTTATTCAAGTTTTCAAAACAACATCTCAAGATAAAATTATATATGTAAGGATGGCCAAAATAAAACTTTCTGCCTCCTTATACCTATCAAAAGAAAAGTGTACAGGATGAGTTGTGCTTGACTTGAATGAAGAAATTTTCTCAGGGTGAAACAATCCTAACTAAACTAATTTTACACTTGTAATCCTTCTGCTTTACCTTGACCGTCAAAGCTACTCCTTAAAAATAATTACGGTGATGTTTTTTTTTGGTGATTCCATCAGGACTCGTGCATAAGCTACTCATAATGTGCAGGATATTTTTTCTTACCAACCTCAATCGCTTAAAATGGCAATTGGAAAAAACAAGACAAGAAAACACAATGATGTTCCAAAGCTTGCTTAGTTTTCCCACAAAGACAAGAAAATAAACACTACTAAATCATGTAAACAGGAATTATCAATTGCAATCAAGCATTAGACAAGCTGTGTGATAATTATAAAGGGAGGGAGCTAACAAGGATATGATAGAAATTTTACCACTTCATATTACCCGCGAAGACAACAACGATGGTGGGAAGTTGGTATATATGTGTGTCCCATACATAGGCAATAATTGTTTGGCACAAACCCTCTGAAGCTGCAACGTCTTGGCGTCCATTGAGAAATATTCATCAACGAGTAAACTATGTACAGATGAGGCTGGTTTCCTTGTCAAGAGCAAGTGCCTCTCAGTTGCAGCATCAATAAAATGTTTGTATCTAGAATCTAGTGAGATTGTCTTGTCCATCTGCCACTGGATGGGACTCTCACCTTTATTTTGTGCAATGGCATAGCTGAGATGAGATGTAAAGTCACCATCAAATCCAAAAATCCCAAGCCTGCCTTCCCCTGCCTCTACAATGCCTACACCTTTTTTACTCCAATCTCCAGGTGGTAGATTAGCAATGGAGAACTCCATCCTCCAGATGTCAAGCACCAGCAACTTTTCACTCCTGATTATCACCCAGTCCCAGTAGAAGCAACCATAAGCATAATGGCGCCTGAGAAAAGAAGGGTGGAGCTGTGGCATCATGACCAAGTCGTCAATGTCAAGGGCCAAATCATTCCAACTCTTGGATGCAGCAGCTTGCCATATTCCGGTGCTCGAAGAGAAGACGAAAGCAGACAGCGTAGTTTTGCAATGAACCATCCAGATGACTTTGAATGCTGTCTCTTCCGCCGTCTTCTCCTCGCGGAGGGGAACGAGGAAAGGCTTGCACCGGGACCTGTTGTACTTGGGGAGCAGGTGCTCAACCGAATGGGCTAGGTCGTCAGGTACCGGGGGAAGCAAGATGTACCGACGGTGCAAGGGGTCGCATACCGCGAGCTCCTGGAAGACAGAGGGCTGTGAGCCCCGATTGAGGAGGACGCGGCCGTCGCGGCAGTCCTGGACAGTCCAGCGGCAGTGGGAGGGGAGGAAGGAGAAGGAAAAGTCGGCGGCGAGGGCGAGCGCGCGGGCGGCGGGCGCAGACGGGTGAGGCGGCAGGGCAGGATGGAACCCGTCGCGCTCGAGGAAGCCGAGGAGTGGTGGTTCGTGAAGGCGACGGAATCTGCGGAGGAGGAATCGTTCGGTGGCGAGTCGGCGGAAGGAGACGCAGGCGGCAGAGGCGCGGGCGAGGTCGGCCGGGGCGGGCAGCCGGACGAGGATCTCGGTCAGGAGGTGGTCGGGGAGATCCGTTAGAGGCGACGCCGTCTTCCTCTTGCTGGTCGCCATTGGCGTGGAGTGGGCAAAGTGGTTGGTGGAACGTGGTATAGGCCGGCGAGGGAGGTAGAACCGGCCGTCGGAGGGCGGAGGAGCCAGCCGCCGGGAAACCTCGGCGAGATCGAAGCGGAGAATCCGTCCAGAACCCTCGGCGGCGGTGCTGTTGGGGTCGGGAGAGTCAGCTGAGTGGTTTTTTTTTCTTCCTTTTCTGATACCGAAATGGGCCTTGGCTGGTAATGGCATGCCCAGTTTTCAGGCCCGGCATCTAAATAGAGAAACTAGTCGTCCAGCTTTGTCTAAAAAGAGAAACTAGAAGCCCTAAAAAAAAAAAGAGAAACTAGTCGTCCAGCTGATTAAAAGAACTTTCTAAAAAAAAGTTGATTAAAAACAAACAAAAAAACTGAGTCAGCTCAGAACACTCGAGTTTCTCAGAAAAATAATTGTTTAGAGTTTGGATGTGATCCATGATGCTTCGCTCCATGGATGGGTTATTGTTTAGAGTTTCATTCCCTTATACTCCCATGAGTCGTTTTTATTCGTCATATAAGATTTGTCTTAAGTCAACTGTGTAAAATTTGATCAACTTTATAAAAAAATATCAATGTTTATAATATAAAATCAATATCATTAGTTGTGTCATGAATTTAATTTTCATATTGTATAACTTTAGTATTGCAAATATTGATATTTTTTATATAAATATGGTCAAAGTTTACAAAGTTTTACTTGAGACAAATCTTATATATGGAGCAGGAGTGGCTCCCCATCTCCTGCTGCTCCCAGCCCAGGCGCAAGCAGGGTGACGACGCCCTCCACTGCGGCCCTGCCTACGGCGGCGGCTGCAGCGGGTGGCCCTCCAACTATATACGGAATAAAACAGGTCGCAAGGAGGACTTCAAAATATGTACAAAATACCTTAATTCAAAGAACAAAATAAGTAATGCTTCCTCCGTCTTAAAATAACTGACCCAACTTTGTACTAACTTTTGTACAAAGTTGAGTCACTTATTTTGGGACAAAAAGAGTACCTAGCAATTGACGTATTTGGACTAATCACTTCATAAGATCGAAGGCAAGAGACCCATGGAGCACCATCGGCCTCCAAGACTGTTTCCCCACAAGCGTGAGCCGTGGCACACAATCCACCCCACTTGACTCATGGATGCCTTCCACCATCAGGCTCTCAAACAACCGGCGCTCGGCGCGGGCCGCAGAGCAGAAGCTTGCGACAACGCGATGATGTGTGGCCCGCAACCCCGACAAGGTCTCTTTCTCCTGCACAACCCCGACCGGCGCATTGGCTGCTAACGATAGAGGCAGCGAACAATATAGCTCAGTTTCTCTGATCGAGGCGAGCCGTGACAACTTCTTCTCCGGTGAGGCCCTCCTGCGGCGTAGCTACCAATGGCGAAGGCGGTGCACGGGTCTTCGCGGCCATCGACGGTGGCTCCCCATCTCCTACTGCTCTTGGCCCGGGCGCAAGCGGCGTGACGACGCCCTCCACTACGGCCCTGCCTGCGGCGGCGGCTGCAGCGGGTGGCCCTCCAATGAAGAGCAATGGTGGCGTCCTATGGTTACCCGTAGCCACGGCTCGGGTTGCATATCTGCCATGGCCCCCGCCCTCGACTAGGGCATGTGTAGATGTTCAAGTGTGGATTGGGGACAAAAGTTGGTTATGCCAAGAGGGCTTACTGAAAATGCACCATAGGGAGAAGGGAGAGCTTTAATGATGAAAGAATAAGTATGCATAAGAACACCAAAGGTAGTTAAACACGATCATTGTCAAACCTATAATAGTCTTGTCTTAAAAAAGAATGTGCTATCCCTGAATGGCTACTGCACCATACATTTCAGGGCCTTGTTTGGTACAGAATGGAGGATGATGTGGCCCCCACATTTTTGATCCGACGGCACATATTCGAGATTCTAGGTTTCCAAATGAATATCAGTTTTCATCATATAGATTCCCCGTCGTTTCCATTGACTGGGCTGGCTCCCGTGTGTTCAGGGCTTTCTACACTTGCAGAAGATCTCTAGATCAACACACAATGAAAAGTTGAAGAACAATCTACAACGAGCACTGTTTGTGCAAAGTGGACACATCACATGGGTTAGGCTAGCTATAGTCCTTGTGATAGCAAAATAGAACCATAAATGGATGGGCATTTTAAGTTAAAGGCCAGTCTCCGCCCTTGTTCGGGCAAGAAACGACCGGCCGGTTGAGAGTTATCCATTGGTTCGAGTAATGCATTACCTTCAGCGAAGTTTCCTAGTTGCCATTTTAAGCCAAAGGCACAGCCACGAGCCTGCCTCACCCGTTTGCACAAACTAGGCAAAAATGTCACGTTCCATCGGTCCACCACCAGCAAACCCAAACCCAAACCCAAATGAATGGCGCGTGAAGTGGAGGAGTGCTCGAAATTGAAGAGGGGACTGCCACATGCTGCTTCATACTGTATTTGGGGAGGAGGAAACTTCGTGGAAGATGAAGCCTCAAGCTCATATCGCATCCCATGTCATCAAGCTTACTGAAGGTTAACACACGCACACACAGACACGATCCTCGTGGCTGCCGTCGTCGTCGAGGAACTGAACCGTACCGGGGGGAATGTAGCATCCCGGAAGTTGCTACTTGCTAGATTGGCGATGCATATATACGAAGGCCCCCGGCCACTCTCTCACACCACTCACGTACCTAGGGTGTCTCCAAGCAGAGCCCGGTCGTCTGCAACTACGGTCTTGGACGGCCGGCGGCAAACGTACTGGTCCGACATCCGTCGCGGGGAGCCAGCCGCTGGCACAGCGGACCGGAGGCCCTGAGCGCGGTTGCAGCCTGCAGGTACGTTACTCACCCGGTCTCTATCCATAGTTAATCAGTAATACGTACGTACAACCAGTATGGAATGGATACATATGTAGCTGCAGATCAGAGAGGAACTTCTTCATTTACCTTGTGCTAGTAAGTTGAGCTGATTGCTAGCTAGCTGGATTGGATTTTATGTAGGTGTAGCTTAATTACCTTGGGCAGTTAATTTGTTGCACGGCGGATACATACTGGCTAGCTACTTTGTGGTACAATAGTTTGCATTGCAGTGTACTGCCATCCTGCTAGGTGACATGATTGACTCTGCATACACATCTATTACTATTTTTGTTCATAAATACAGAAAGAAAAGCAAATAAGCATCTGTCTGGCTTTACCGTGTGCTTTAAACAAGAAAAAAAAAACAATTCAATAAACACATGGAATATATATCCGGCTTTACCATGCATCCCATGGAACAAGTAATTTACAGTATGTGGTGCTACGTCCGTTCACAAATACAAGATGTTCATTCTCAAAAATAAATAAAGAAAATACAAAATGTTCTAACTTTTTTTCTGAATCGGATTTTTATATAAACATGTTTTTGTGTGTTTGTTAACCCATTTCAGTCAATATGTAATCCACATTGAAATATCCAAAACATCATTAATTTGTGAATGGAGGGACTATTAAATAAACACATTGACTTTTGCCGTGATTTCAGTTTCCTACATTGGGCAAGTGTGGTAGCTTCTCACTGACACAATGGAGCAAGTAGAGATTTGGGCACCCATCTTCGCTGATCCTCTCCCAAGCCAGGTATATATATTTACTTAGTTGATCGATCAGCTCACATATTAATGCTAGCCACCATGCATGACTAGTTGGGTGCTTGGTTTCATTTCAATCAAAATGGAGCTGGCCTGCATTTATAAAATAAAAACCCACAAGTTATGTAAGAAGAGTATAAGCACAACCAAAATAATCAAGAAAAAGTATTGAAGCATATTCCCTGGTTTAGCCAACTTCCATTTTAACTGGATGTAATATATCAATGTCAGCTAGCATAGTTCATATATAGTCCACGTTCTTTAGCTCTTATTAAATCTTGGATATAGAATTTGCAAGGGACTCATCGAAATCCTAGCACGAAATTAACATACGTTTCATTGCTCTGATGACAGGCGGAGATTCAAGTTTACTCAACATCCCTGGATTATGACACCACGGACTTCCAGTCACTCGTAGAAGGACCCCAAGATGAACATGATTTGGACAGATGTTTAATTGTTGCATCCATTCCAAACTTCATTACACGAGCAAGCAATTTATCCATGGTTCGACTTTGAAACCAATTAACATATTAAGCTTTCCTTACAGGTGCATTCAATCCTACTTTTATAAAGGAGGCAAATTTAACTCATGAGGCAAGATTTTCTCACATGCAAAAGTACAAACTTGGTAATAAATGAATGTGGCATATGGTACTGAACATATGTTTCATCATTGCAGATTGAATGCAGATTTTATTCACCAACTAGTGATCATGGCATGACCATACAAACACTTGGACCTGCTCCACCGGAGGTGCTGCCTGAGAAAGAGGAGGCCCTTGCCACCATGGCCCTTGGCGGCGGCGGAGTAGGAGGAGGAGGAGGAGGAGGAGATGAGAGGGGCAGGAGCAGGTATGAATTATATAGGATCCATTCGTTGCAATATATTTTTCGACTTGTCATTGTCTCAAGTGGACAAAAATGGGGGCAGAAGAAACAACGACCATTGGACATCTGAAAGTGAAGGCCACAAACATGGGGGCAGAAGAAACAACGACCATTGGACATCTGAAGAGGTGAAAGAGCTAGTGGATGGTGTATCTGTATATGGGGTTGGACATTGGACTAAATTGAAGAATGAAAGGTTACCGATATCACTTCGAACGGCGGAGCATCTTAAGGTATAGTCGGTTGGTGATTTATTGCACCCTAAAGCACAAGCATCCATAGATATTATCTCTGTTCATTACTTTGTTGTTTCTCACATTTTTTCTTTGTTAATATTTTATTTATCTATATTTTTTATTGCAAAATATGACAACTTTTATGTTTTGTTTAATCCTTCGGGATAAATGGAGAAACTTGTTGAAAGCCTACACGGTCAGGCCCACATCTAAAAAGAAGGTTTTATTCCATAAGTATGCTGAATTCATTATGGAACACCACTGATTTTCATCTCTCATTTCTTAAATTCCAGGGAAATGTGAAAAGAAGGATCTCGCCTCCTCTAGATAAGGATTGTGTCGAAAAGATCCAGAGGCTAGCAGCTGACTACCCTCGAAAATGAAGCTGCACAAGTGAATGCTACAAGACATTGTATTGTTCTTCTGGTGTAGCAGTGACCCAGCAACAAGCGTTCTACTCCCTCCGTCCGGAAATACTCGTCGGAGAAATGAATGTATCTAGACGTATTTTAGTTCTAGATACATCCATTTTTATCAATTTCTCCGACAAGTGTTTTTGGACGGAGGGAGTTTTATTTTTCTAGAACTGCAAAGCATAGGCTGCCATATTAAGTGTGTCGAGGGTAGAGAGTAGATTGAGCCATCTGGAGGGAGCAGCTTCTATGTCGTGCCTAACTACCTAGACAGACTAGTGAAGCACTCTGTATTAATGTAATGGGGAGGAGGTCTCCTGATCCATTAATGTAATGGGGAGGAGGTCTCTAGATAAGGTACACAGGTCCTGCACAAAGCAGTTCAACCCAAACTAACTAAGCACAAAACTATTGAGGTTGACTTTATAGACGCATTCAGCAGTTAATAACTAACAGAAATACATAACATTATTTCTCATGTAATGCCCAAAGTGGTGTAAACTTTCTGGATTGGCTGATTGTTCATTGGAGTCTGACAAACAAGATCGCAATTCCGAAGACACCAGTTTTACTATGTTAAGTTACGAACCATGTACATTATTGAATCAAAAGTGCAAATGAGACAGATACTATACCGCATTTGAAGGGGATGGCCAGCAGTGGATATCAGCTCCGGCATGAATGGCATCAATTGAACATGAAGCAAAAGGGAGCCTCGAAATATCGGCCCTTACGAGAGCGAGGTTCCTGCAGAACCAAAAGAAGAGAGCAGTAAGTATTTGCTAGAAGCATCATCGAATACTGCTAATGAATGTTCACGATTACTGTAGTGTACTTGGATCAAAAAGAACATTCTGAGGTAGTAATAGATTGAACTAAGGGAGCAGATTACCGCATATTCACATGCCGTTCAATTGGATTCTGACCACATAGATCTTAGTCTTTTTTGGTATTAAAGAAAAATAAAGCACTAGTTTCCACACAAAAATTAGATGGCCCAAGTGGTCTACTTGATGGTTTGTTAGAGTTGGATGTTGGATGTTACAAAACCTTTTTTCAATCCTCACAGGAAAAGCTCAAAATAAGCACGAAGGAAAGCTCACGTGTTAATAGGGGTTTCTTCTTGCTTGATGTAGTCAGAGCATTGGTGGAGGATATTCTTAGAAAAGTCCAAAGCAATCACAGATGACTATGCCCCAGAGCTTGCAAACTTCCTTGAAAACTAGCCACAAAACATCAATATTATTTTGACATGAAAGAGCGGCGATCATTTTTTGTTGCAACAAGAAAACATGAAGCACCAAATACTTGGCTTTGACAGATTTACGACTTAATATAAATAGTTTCTCACAGGCCGACAATAGCTCCCACTTTTTTCTAGCAGACACAACGGGTTCCCGTACCTTCCCTGAGACGAGAATCAGCTAGTGGCGTAGGTACATACCGGGTCGAGTGCGACGGCCACCCGGCGAGCCGGCAGCGGCAGGCCTGGGCAGGCAGGGGACGCGTGGGAGGAGGAGGAGCAGGAAGCCGCTGCGGCTCTCACCGCGAGCTCCATGGGCGAGGCCGACGCGGAGCTGCAAAGCAATTGCAGTAGTACGCTGCAGCCTGGAACCTGGAGACGCGCCGGCCGGCGAAGGTCCGGCAGGGGAGGGAAGACGAGGGGTGTTTTTTTTTTGAGAAAAAAGGAGGGACGTGCTTTTTGTTTTTTTTGAGGAAAAGGAGGGGCGTGCTGGTCGTGGGCTGATCTCATGCGTGGCGCCGCTAGCTCCAATTGTCACCACCCCTCCTCCAAAACCGGATCCATACCTGGCTATCTGGGTCGGCCCGGCCCGGCACACACTCAAACGTGTCTGGCATGACACATTAAGTAAACATGATGGCTGTGGCATGTTTATTCCCTAATGGGCAGATCGGCACATTTAACCTTTTCTCACTGAATTACTTCAAAATATGGCACATTTACTCATATTTGAACTTGCTGAAAGGGTAGATTTTACATAGCTCGTAAGCATACTGAATAATAGATTAAGGTGTAGAAATAGGGCAGCGATCTACATCGGTCAGGCGATTGGGAGCCCAGATAGGTCCCCTCGCGAGTTGTGGAGTCGCCACCTTCTTGGTCATTAGATCTCGCCTCCACTATTGTTGTTCCCTTTGCCCACTGCTCGCACCAAAATTGTGGGGGATAGAGCTAGCAGCAGCGAGCACCGCCCCTCCCCGCCCCACAATATCAACTCTTCATCGGCTCCTCGCATCCGGCGGCGGAGGCTTGCTCGGCGCCGTAGCATCCTACCATCCCTGCATCCTGCGGTCACTGTTAGAGCTTGCCGCTTTGCCGATTGCAGCTCTCTTACTTGCCGGTCACAGCTCGTCATGGTCATCATTGTAGCTTGCCGCTTTGCCGATTGCAGCTCTCTGACCTGCCGGTCACAGCTCGTCATGGTCACCATTGCAGCTTGCCAACGTATTATCGCCATTCACCTCTTGTTGTCGATGGCCCCTGTGTTCCCTCATATCGTCGTCGCGGCGGCACCAACAACGCACATCCCCCGGTCCCAACATTTCTAATCGACGGTCACAACATCGCACCTCACCGATTGCACCATTGCCAAACTGGATGTGGTTGTTTGCAGCATCATCGACAATCGTTGGTCCTAGCATCTCGCATCGCCATTCACATCCTCGCGCCTAACCGGTTGTAACATCGATGGTCATAGCCACGGGCAACCTACTCACTCCTTAGTCTTTATCGTAGGCACAAGGAGGCGATGCTTCGTAGGACGACGGTTTGCTGCAACAATGGAGGTTTCTCCTTGCAGCATCAATGCCCCCCCCTCCCCCCCCCCCATGCAACACCGCCGGCAATTGGGTGTGTGTTGGGAGCCTCTCACAACATCGGCCGCACACGGGAATTCATAGTCGCTTGGGAGTAAACCTGTTCAAACCCGGGCTAGGCCGGGTTTCGGGCCGGGCTTTGTAAGTCCGAAGCAAAAATCCCAAGCCCGGGCCCGAAGCACATGGACAGTGCAATTTTTCAATTAAAATAATTATATTTTGGATATTAAAATAATATAGTATATCTATATTTCAAATAAAATATACATTTATTGCCATTTTGGGCTTTTTTCGGGCTTTCAGGCGGGAAAAATGGAGCCCAGGCCCAGCCCGGATGCCGGGCTTTCGAGCTCAGGCTGCCCACGCACAGGTCTGCTTGGGAGTAGGAAGTAGCTGGCAATGAAAGGAAGAAGAGGAGAGTGGGGAATTGGGGACGCAACCATGGGCTGGTGTGCGAAGAGATAAGCGTAAAAGGAGTGGGAAAGGGTGTTGTGTGTGAGGCACACTAGGACACATAGCATGCAAACATATAATGTAAAGTGAGCATCTACACCACGGTAGAGGGCGACAATATAACACATATCAGACATGTTGAACAGAGAAAAAGGGGATTGGTAATTTTGACGACCGTGCCAAGTGCAACCAGTGCTTTGCTTCATGATTTTCAGACAAAATAGAATATGAAAAAGTCAGATATTTATGAGTTTGTCTTACCCAGAAATTGGTGTACGTCTTTCTATCACGATATAGATAATATTGCAGATGCACCTACAAGCTACAAAGACAACACGAATTGCGGGGCCATGAAACGGATTCATCAGAGCGACCACAGTGACCGCATATTGTATCAAGTCACCTGCTATAGTGAGCATTCATGCTAGAGCGCTTTCCTTGCCCCGGGAGTTTCAGTTGCAGACACCATCCACCATCCACCATCCAGAAAGGCAGTCTTCATCTGCTTCAATTCATCTGGGGCTCAAGAACATGGAGCAAATGGTATCGTAGAACAAACGCCGAACAAACCACGCTGTATTCAGATGCACCTACCCAGAAAGGCAGTTTGAGTGCAACAGCACCACGCTGTATTCAGAAGCCCTTTCTTCTTGGAGCAATGGCATCGTAGAAAAAACGCCGATCTGTACTGAGCTTTAGTCCTGTAGCACAGAGTGCCAAGATGCATATTCAGCCGATACAATTTCCGAAGAAATAAATGCAGGAAGATTCACTTTCATCAGATTCTTCCATTTTTTTTGGTAAATGGATCAACAGAAAACAAATGATTTTGGCTAAAAGAATTAATATGATACACATACTTTTGCCATGTTGCTAGAGCACCAGATGTTTGCATGTGAGAATTATTTTATTTATTATTTTTAGAAAAGGGGAGGATGCACCTCGGGGGCGACGCGAGGGAGAGGCATGGCTTTTTCTCAGCCGCCACACGGTAGAGTAAATTCAGGGAGAAGTTTGGAGAGAGGAGTAAAATTTTACTCTATTACGGCGGGTAAGCGATCGGCTAGCTGCCACTTAGAGGAGTAAAAACGAAAATTTACTCGTCTAACCGGTTATAAAGGATCGGTTAGAAATGCCCTTAGATTAAGGAGTTCTCAGAATCATCTATGGGTTTGGGAGAAGAAAAATTGTAGCACGACGCCTTTAACAATGTAATAACACCAACAAGCGTTGCCGTCATCAGTTCGGAGCACTGGCAAAGCTCGGTTTATGCCGACAATTTCACCTCACAATGAATTCGACCGTCACAGTCCACCGGCCCGCTAGACGGAGCTCGGACAAGCCCGTCGGCCTAGGGGCCTGCACCGGCCATATCCATCAAGCATCCGACTCCCCGTATCACAAGAGTAGTTGAGGGTTTCGCCAAGAAGCCGCATGGGACCGTTGTCATATATGAGCACTACCTAGAGCCACAGCCGCATTAACATGTGCCGATGTCGTCGGGCCATGACACTCCTGCAGGAGCCGGTAATTCCTGCTCTTGGGCAGTGTAGCAGCCCGTGAATTTTCATTGGCTGGGACTGGGAGAAGCCAAGGAGTCCACCATGTCTAGGAAATTGAATCTACTTTACAGAATGTTTACAGTATTTTGATTTTAGAATTTCATTTTGTATCCCTCTTCAGCGCACACAAATACCGGCACCCACGTACAGGCACAGCCGCCGCCTCTCCCCCTTCCACTTCCACCCCCACCATCTCCTCCGATTTCCACGGGCTTCCCCTCCAGTCCACGCCACCGGCCGCCGGCAACAAGATGGCCCCGACGCTGACGGACCTCCCGGGCGGCCTCCTCACCGAAATCCTTCTCCGGCTGCCCGCGCCGGAGGACCTCGCGCGCGCCTCGGCAGCCTGCCCCGCCTTCCGCCGCGTCGCCACCGACGGCGCCTTCCTGCGCCGCTTCCGCCGCCTCCACGCCCCGCGGCTCCTCGCCTTCATCGACCTCGACGGCTTCCAGCCCGCGCTGCCGCCCCACCCCTCCGCGCCAGCCGCCCGCGCGCTCGCCCGCGCCGCCGACTTCTCCTTCTCCTTTCTCCCCTCCCACTGCCGTTGGGTCCCGATGGACGTCCGTGACGGCCGCGTCCTCGTCGGTCGCAACCACGGGCAGGATGCGCGGCCCCCGATCTGCAGGGAGCTCGCGGTGTGCGACCCCCTGCACCGCCGGTACGTCCTGCTCCCCCTGGTGCCCGACGCCCTCGTCGCCTCGGCGGAGCACCCGCCCCCCGTGCGACGCAGGCCCTTCGACGAGCCTCTCCTCCTTGCCCTCGGCGAGAACGATGAAGGGACGGCATTCACGGTGATCTCTATGGTGCATTGCGAGACTAAGCTGGCTCCCTTCGTGTTCTCTTCGAGCACCGGGCAGTGGCGAGCCGCGGCACCCATGTTCTGGTCGGCCATGCCAGTGTCGCCCATGGACCATACTTATCTCCGGCGGCATCACGCCTATGGCTGCTTCTACTGGGAGTCCACCCTGATCAAGAGGAGAGAGGTGCTTGTGCTCAACATCCAGAGGATGGAGTTCTCCATCGCCGAGCTCCCATCCTCTGGTTGGGGCACTCTAGGCGTGGCCATTGTGGAGGCAGGGGAGGGCAGGCTTGGGCTGTTTGGTATCCGTGATGGAACTGCAGGTGGCAAACCTGACCTTTGCTATACAGTTAGGCGTAACAAAGGCAAGAATTCTGGTCAATGGCAGATGGTGAAGACATTCGCACTAGGTTCTGAGGGCCTGAATTATATCAAAGCCGCAACCGAGAGGTATGTGCTCCTGATATGTTCTAAAGCCCCGCGGTTCGTCGGCTTGTCTATGGAGATGCCAGACTTGGAGTATATCTCGGTGGATGTCAAGAAGTTGCAGCTTGAGAGGGTCTGTCTGAAGCCTTTTGGGAATTCCTTGTCCAGGACACGCATATATGCCCACTTCCCGCCGTCGCTGTCCTCGCCAACAATTTGAAGTGGTACACTTTCTACTGCATCCTAGTTATGTTATGTCTTTCACTTCATAGTTTTCACATTGTCTAATGCTTAATTGTTCAGTGTTGCAATTGGTCATTCTTGTTTACACGATTTAGTAGTGGTTCTGTTTTTGTGCTCAGTCATTGGAAAATGAACATATTTGTGATCTGTTGTCCTGTTTGTTTCAATTGCTATTTTGAGAGAATCGTACCAAATAAAATATCTTTCGCATAGCTCAAGCTTCCACTATCATTTTAGGAGTCATAAAATAAGAACATGTATTTTCGTGGAATAGTTTTTATCTTTTATGGCCAAGGTAATGGAGAAGTAATCCAAATAAAGCTGCAGTTTACCTTTGGAGTGTTTACTTTCACCTCTAGAAAATAATTGCAGTTAAGTACTCATCTTGTCCACTTCTCATAAATATAAGGATGTAGGGAGGTTTTTTCTTTTGGTCATCTTCACATTCATTTTTTCTTTTCTTTCGATGATGTTGTTTGAAAAAAATCTCTGCCCAATTACTTGGTTCACAAATAACAGCCTGAGTCAATGCTCTGAATAACAAAGAAAGAATAGTGTGCCCTCACAATGTGTGATTTGAATCAGTCTCAGAATCAGTTGTAGGCTTGACATCTATCATTTGTTGATTGTGGCTAGAACCCATGATATATTTCCTTAAGTGACTTAAGCTAGGTAATAAAAATCTGAAGTCCTACAAACACTGTGTTTGTTTCAATTCCTGTTTTAAGAGAATCGTACAAAATAAATATCTTTCACATAGTCTCAAGCTTCCACTATAATTATCACAACATTTATATCGTGGAATTGTTCTATGGTCCATGTAATGGAGAAGTAATCCAAATATAGATCCAGTGTACCTCTGGAGTGTTTGCTTTCACATCTAGAAAATTAATTACAGTTAAGAAGGACTCATCTTGTCCACTCTCTTCTCATAAATATAAGGATGTAGCCATGTAGGGAGGTTTTTTGTTTTGGTCATCTTCACATTCTTTTTTTCTTTTTTTGTGATGATGCTGTTTTGAGAAATCTCTGCCTAATTACCTCCTTCACAAATAACTGCCTGAGACACTGCTCACGCACTGTGTGATTTGAATCAGTCATGTAAATTTGTTACATGCAAGGTTTTGGTTACCAGTCG
This sequence comes from Aegilops bicornis, assembly GCA_021605145.1. Classification (NCBI taxonomy): domain Eukaryota; kingdom Viridiplantae; phylum Streptophyta; class Magnoliopsida; order Poales; family Poaceae; genus Aegilops; species Aegilops bicornis. The sequence goes on along the minus strand of CM038675.1, from coordinate 826,089,944 downwards.
AAATTTTGAGATTTCCCATGGTTACCGCATATTTCTGTGCCCCTCCGTAAATCGCCATACCAAGCAAAAAATACCAGTTTTTTTGAATTTGAATGATCGATTTATAGTAAAGTATGTAGGATCTAATTAGTTGGTTCTGATGTGCTGGTAGCAACCTAGTTCCTGTTTTGAGAGGTCTCTGGTTCGAATGTTTCGTTCATTCACTTATTTGAATTCAAAATTCAACTATAAAATCTGTTCGAAATATTCTTGGTATTTCTCGGTAACCGTGGTAAGCATGTTTACCAGTTCCCCTCGGTAAAATTGCCTCATTCGGTAACCAAAACCTTGGTTACATGCTCACATCTATCATTTGTCGATTGTGGCTAGAACCCCTAATATATTTCCTTGACTTAAGCTAGGTAATAAAATATCCTAAGTCCTGCAAACACTAAACTACCAGTTTAGAATGACCAAAGATTTTCGGTGCTTGTTTCTTTATGCGTGCATGCCTATGTCTGGCTATGTGCTCCAACCTGCATTGCAATTCGGTGCTAAACACACAGAACGTTGCATATCGCACATCCGGTTGCGATGAATGGTTAACCTTACTTGTTGAAGGAATGCTATTCTGCTATTGTATCTAGCCAATATGTATAATTCGTTCCTTTAAGCTTGTAAGCTCTTAACTATGTTTACAAGTTGGACCCAAAAATCTTCTCTGTTTGGCTAAACTTTCGTCTTGTTTGTTCAGATTTGGGGGAGCCGTAATCAGATCAGCATTCTCAATTCAAGACAACTGGGATTTACATTGCTTCGCCTGGCATTCGTCATGTCTATGTTTTGGTTAATTACTATGGCATTGATGTGGATGTTGTTTGTCCGAGTGTGGCAGTGCAATGTCTATGTTGTGTCCTTCCTTTGATATCTAAGAATGTTACATTTTAATTAACGGTCTCAATCAATCAAGAACTGTGGTAAGTCCACCTTTATTTGTTATACTGAGCAGTGCGTTGCGATGCATCTGGTGCTGATGAATGGATGTGGCGGCGAGTGGCTGCTGCTTGTCCAAGTCTGCTGCTCCTTGACAGCCATGGCAGCGTACCGCTCATACATAACTGTTGCCTCTTGAGCATCTAAAAGCTCGACGGTCTTTAGAAATAAGAGCTGCTTCTATTGATGCCTAGAGCTTAGAAACAACTTCTAATGGTCCACCCCAACACCAATCGAATTCTGGTGTGTTTGGTATCCTGGGTTTGTGCGTTTGTTATTGAAGTGACAGTTGCATTTATTTTGTTCGATTCTTTCTTCTCTCTCTCTCGCCAATCAAAAGCCGTACATTTTTATTTCCCTATGATAATTTAGATGATTGATATCTTTTAAACTAGATTTTTTTTTTCATATATTTCAATTCCTCGTCACAAGAGCTAGCACAAGACCAATCTTGGGTACATTTTAAACTACTCTAAATTTCACTATTTCAATCAACTGAAATATATGTTAATTTTTTAGAAATATAGTAAAATGATTGAAATATGTGTTACGAAAATGAAATGTGTGTGAACTTTTTACTTTACATTTCATCACTTCAAAAAAATACATCAAACTAAAATTTGTAAACTCTTTCAAATACAATAGTCTAAATCAAACTAAAATTGAGAAATATTCACATACATTTTACACATACTTCAATCAATTTTGTACACTTAATTTGGTTGCTTTCGAATATTAACTCGCTAAGATAATTAATGACGAGACAAATCTTTTGCCTCTATTTCCACAAAAATATATATGTTATTTCACTAAATTTCAATTTTTCAAATATTATTTATGAATATTCACACATGTCTTAACCATTTTTGTTATATTTCAATCAATTCTAGAAAACATTCCACGTGCATATTTCGCAAACATTTCAAGCATTTAACACATATTCAACGCTTTTGAATATTAACTCCAGTTATGTTCTTTCAAATATTATTTCCCTCAATTTCAATTATTCAAATAATATTCACACATATCTTAACCATTTTAGTTATATTTCAATCAATCACAAAAAACATTCCACGTGCATATTTCACAAGTATAAAATTATCTTAGTGAGTTAATTAATTATAGGAAAATTATAAATAAAACGCCCACACATTTTAGTAACATTTTACACGATTTTAACACTTCATACTTGCCCAACATTTGTTAAATAAATTTTGCAACCGCATTTACATTTCAGTCATTTCACCCATTTCCACTGCTTATTTTTGAAATTAATGGGAATAAGCTGACGTTGTTGAAAGCTCACAAATTATTTCAATTTTATACATATTTCACATGAATGTCAACTATTTGACTCATGTTGACGAGAAAGAGTTTCCCCTCGCTTTGTATTACAAAGCAACCAACTGATACAACCAACGATAGGTCTTTGGGGTGGAAGCAAACAGACACACCCAAAAGAAACGAAGAGAAAACCAAAGGAACAAATGCTGACAACGGCGGATCAACAAAAACGAAAAAGCCTCGCGACCACTGCGCCCACCGTAGATCTCCCACCAAGCTCCTAGACTCCGAAGTACTGGTACCAATGAACACCTCTAAGAAGGGACGCGACGATGACGATATTGCTGCCAAGGGTTTCCCCTGGTACTCGACGAAAAGAGAAGAAGGGTAGCCCCCAACGCCCTCCAGGAAGGTCCGGCGACACCCTCAAGCGCCACCGTGTTGGTGCCGGCCATGCCGACAGGAATTTCTCCCGATCCCAACCTCGGGCGCTCCGGAGCCCACCACCAAATCGACCACCACTCTGCGCCAACATGGTCTTGAAGCTTCTCACGCCGTCTCACCACGGCACCACGAAGTGAGGTCTGCGCTCCGAAGAAGGGAAGCCGGGACTAGAAGTAGCAGCACCGCCGGCACGCGGGAGGGTTCCACCTCCACCATCAGCAATGGTAGCCGACCGGACGTAGTAGCAGGAGCATACCAGGCCCGGTCGGGCCCTCCCACGCCCGTAAAGCTCCCGCCTTTGCGCTGCAGCAGGCACACCGTGGGCGTCGGCGCCCCCGGTCCGAGCTGCTCCTCTACCTCACCACGTAGAAGACATCGGCCACGCCGAGACCCGACCCGCTAAGACCTAGATGGGGCCCGTAGAGCCCAGATCTGAGCCGGGATGCGCTGCCGGCCACCCGCCAAGGAGCAGCGCCGCCCGCCACCACGTCCGCCGGGCACCCCACGGGTCACCGGACAGCTGCCTTACTGGCGACACCGCCGCCGCCCCCCGCCCCGGGACAAGAGGACGCACGCGCGGGGAGACGAGATCCCACCGCCGGCGGCACCACCTGAAGGAAATATGCCCTAGAGGAAATAATAAAGTTGTTATTTATATTTCCTTATATCATGATAAATGTTTATTATTCATGCTAGAATTGTATTAACCGGAAACTTGATACATGTGTGGATACATAGACAAAACACAGTGTCCCTAGTAAGCATCTACTAGACTAGCTTGTTAATCAAAGATGGTTAAGTTTCCTAACCATAGACATGTGTTGTCATTTGATGAACGGGATCAAATCATTAGGAGAATGATGTGATGGACAAGACCCATCCGTTAGCTTAGCAGAATGATCGTTAAGTGTCGGTGTACAAAAGTAGGGGGCTCTCCTTTTGACCCCTTACTTGTGCACGGGCAGTCAGAGCCACGCACCACGGCCACACCTAGCAGGGCAGAGAAGGGAAGCCGGAGAGAAACCGCAACGCAAGATGACTAAGGCAACGCCAAGATCAAGGACACAAAGAGCAGAGGGACGAAGCAGTTCCCCAGGCAAGACTCTTGCCAGGGTGGCCTCAGCGGCCCCGACAAGAGCCTTGTCGGGGCAGCTCGCCCAACACCAGCGGAGCGCGCCACCCTTGAGCCCACGGCTTCCGACGTAATCAATCACGTTGGGACAAGGGCTCGGGAGGCACCTCCATGGTGGCATGCAGATCTTTGTCAAGATCATAGATACACAAGATCAGATGAGGACCAGAAGACGAGGCCCTCGGCAAAATCCTTGCCGAGGAAAACCACAAGACCCCCGGCAAGATCCTTGCCGGGGACGATTACGACGCCGTGGTAAAACCCTTGCCGGGGCCCCGACAAGACCCTTGCCGAGGACGCCTGCGGGTCCACGGCCAGGCCCGCACTTATCAAAACTCCACCGCCGTTCCCATGCAGCTGCCAGCCCAACCAGCTGGGCAGGCACCTGCGTGGCAGCGCGTGGCTTCTAGGCCAACTCAGCAAGCACCTGCGTGGTGGCATGCAGATCTTCGTGAAGATCCTCCCACCGCGCCACTTCAGCTACCTGCCTGCCTACATGGCGCCACATGCATCGCTGGCCTGGGCGTGTGTGAAGCAAGGCGAGGCGGCGACGGACGGGACGGGCCTTGTTCCCGTCCCCGATAAAGCTAAGGGACACCTAAGCGATGCATTAAATGCATCTTGTCCTGTCTGACGATAAGCTCGCAGATCTGTAGGCCTTTCCACCCCTCGTGCCAATGTGGCAGCCCCTTTCGACTATAAAAGGAGGCCCGTGGCATCTTGGAGAAGGATTCGGCTCTTTTGGACTATGCAGCTACCATAGCTAGTTCGAGAGCTCAAGAACTCTCTCAAATACACACCAAAGCAGGACTAGGGTATTACGCATCCTCGCGGCCCGAACCTGGGTAAACAAACTGTGCCTGGCTCTTAAACCTGCTCTTCTCTCAACCCCGCACCCCGCCAACCATAGTAGGGATTCTTGTGATCCCAATGGCGTCATCTTTGGCGCGCCATGTAGGGGGCACAGTTGAGAGAATCTGGTTTAGTAGCTAGTTTAGCGGTTCTTTGTCGCCATGGCTCCCAAGAAGAAGTCGGCGATGGTGATTGGTTCATCCGGGGCCGGACAGCCCGTACCGGTGCGGGCGAGCAGCGGGCCGGTCGCAGACAGAACCTGAGCCACGGCCCGCGAGCACCAACATCACTCTGGCAGTCGGAGCCTGGCGAGCGGTGTCGTTCGCGCACAGAACGACGAGCCCCATGCCACCAAGTCCAAAGACGGAGCCGGGCCCTCCGTAGGAAGAGCCCTGTGCAGCACTCGAAGGACATAGAAGGCCAACATGCGCACCGAGGCGCTGGCGAAGAAGGCGTGCAGCCGCAGGGCCGTGATAAAGCTACTTCTAACATGGTTAGAAGTCAAAGCGTGTCACGGTCCACGTAGGTTTCGCCGCCACCCACGCCGTCAGAGGCCCTAGAGCGCAGTCACTCCTCGATTTCCCTCCTGCTGCTGAGAAGCTCGCTGAATGGAGGGCCACCATTCGGAGCCTCGTTGGCATCGCCAACAAAGACGAGCCGCGACCCACGGGGCCTTTCGGCCGACGCTCCGTCGAGCCACCACATGCGGGAGCTGGAAGGACCGGAGGTGCTGCGCCCACGGTGCACTCTCCTCCTCCACGCCAGCCGCCGCGGGTGTCGATCCGTCGTGATGACGCTTGTGATAACATTTCCATAGCGTCGTCCGATCCCCGGACCCACCGCGACCAGCACCAAGTTCTTCAAGAGCGAGCCCGTGAAGACGCTCGGACCACCATCGAGCGGCGGCGCCCAATGTCATTGTGGTTGATGCACTTGCCAGTAGATTCTATTTCTTCCTGGTCGGATATGTGCCATGAGTTTGTTGGCGCCTTTACGGGAGGCCACCAAGCCCATGCCCAGGCAAGCGATTTGCATGTCATCCCCCAGAAAGAAGGCGAAAGCCTGCGCAAGTACATCTAGAGGTTCAGCCGAGTACAGTACAACATCCCGGATGTTCATCCTGCCGCCATCATCGGTAGCGTTCCATCTGAATGTGCACAACCGCAAGATGCGTGAAGAGCTGGCAATGAACAAGGTGAAAGATGTGGCAGAACTCTACGTTCTGGCCGACAGATGTGCTCGAGATGAAGAGGGAAGGAAGTACCCCGGCGAAGATGCCGGCATGGAAACCGACTCTTCAGACGAAGATGCTGCCGCCCCGGCGAAGAAAGGCCGGCGTCGCAACAGGAAGCGCAAGGGTAAAGCCGTGCTTGCCGTCAAGGGGTCTGACGACACCGGCGCCGCCAAGAAAACCAAGGCAGACGACCCCGGCAAGGAGATTACTGGGTGCGTCGCCTGCCGGGCCTTGGCGGCTACCGAGAAGCCAGGAAACTTCGACAAGCAATACTAAGATCCATCGCACCAAGGGCCACGATCTTCAGAACTGCCGACAAGTTGAGCTGCTTGCCGAGAAGCAAAAGGCTGAATATGAGAGGTGGGATAAGGAGAAAGGCCAGGATGGTGCCGAGGGGTCCGGCAAGAAGCACAGTGGCCAAGCAGGCCGCCGCGGCAAAGACAACCAGTAAGAGAGGCCCGCTCGGGGCCGCGACAAGAAGCAGGAAGACGATGATCACGAGGAGGACGACGAGTCCGGCGACCATGAGTTCCAAAAAGCTACAGAGGCTATGTGCGTTGATGGCGGTGCCTCGCTGCATACTTCTCACCGCCAACTCAAGCAGTGGGCGTGTGAGATTACAGCGGCAGAACCTTCGTTCGATGCCCAGAAACCACTGAAGTGGTCTAGCACGCCTATCATCTTTGACACCGAGGATCACCCTGATCGCACAACTGCGGTCGGGTGCTTGCCGTTGTTGGTCTCACCAACAATACGCAACCTCATGGTGACAAAGATGTTAGTTGACGGCGGGGCCGGTCTGAACTTGATCTCGCCTGCTGTGATCAAGAGGCTACAGATTCCCAACGGAGACCTCGAAGAAATGGGCAAGTTTCAGGGGGCCAATCCGGGAAGGAGTCAGCCAAAGGGAAAGGTCACGCTGCCCGTGACGTTTGGAAGTGATTTGAACTACAGGACAGAGAGGATTGTCTTTCATGTCGCCAAGATCCCCTTGCCTTACAACGGGATCCTTGGCCGCCCAGCGCTGGCCAAGTTCATGGCGGCGTCACATTACGCCTATAACACACTGAATATGCCAGGGCCAATGACTATCATCACCATCCCCTCTGACAAGAAAGACGCGCTGATCTGAGCCGACCAGCTCTACCGGGAGGCAGTTGCAGCAACTGCCGCCAAGGCACTTGCTCCTGCCGCTGAAGCCCCGGAGGGAATAAGACAGGCAAGACCTCCTTCACCCACTCTGGCAAGCGCACCTCTTCGGAGTGTTGTGCTCCCGTCGAGGACGTTCCTGAGAGCTCCACCGGCAAGAGCAAGTAATCAAGAGCTACGCCACCAGAGACCAAGAAGGTGTCCGTCAAGGAGGATGGCACGGGAGGGGCTTTCACCATAAGCTCCACCCTCGACAGCAAATAGTAAAGCAAGATCGTCGCCTTCCGATGTGTTTGCATGGCAAGCATCCGATATCCCCGGCGTTCCCAGGGAGGTGATTGAGCACCATCATGCTATCTGTCCTCATGCGCGACCCGTCAAGCAGAAGGTCAGAAAGCAAGCTCTGGAACGGCAAGAGTTCACCGCAGAGGAAATTAGAAAGTTAGAAGCGGCAGGTTTGGTGAGGGGAATACTCCATCCGACGTGGTTGACCAATCCGGTAGTGGCGCGCAAGGCGAATGGGAAGTGGAGACTGTGTATTGACTACACAGATATCAATAAGGCTTGTCCCAAGCACCCCTTCCCGTTGCCGCGCATCGACCAGATTGTTGACTCCACGACCGGGTGTGATTTGTTGTCATTCCTTGATGCTTACTCAGGATATCACCAGATCTTCATGGCAAGAGAAGATAGCATTCATCACCACATTGGTAAGTATTGTTTTATACGGATGCCTTTCGGGTTGAAGAGTGCTGGCTCAACATTTGCAAGGGCAGTCCAAATTGGTTTTGAGCCTCAGCTCCATAGAAATATGGAAGCTTACATGGATGACATAGTGGTCAAAACCAAGGACAAAGCAAGACTTATACCAGATTTGGAAGAGACATTTGCGAACCTGTGCAGGATCAATCTCAAGCTGAACCCTGAGAAGTGTGTCTTCGGCGTTCCGTCCGCAAGCTTCTCGGGTTCTTTGTCACAGCGTGGGATCAAGGTGAATCCAGACAAAATCAAGGCCATTGAGCAGATTGAGGCGCCCAAGCGGATCAAGGATGTGCGTCGGCTCGCAGGCTGCATTGCCGCCATGAGCAGATTCATCTCCAAGTCCGCCGAGCACGCCCTTCCCTTCAAAATTCTGAAAAAAGCGGGCCCAATGGAATGGACCCGAGAGGCCGAGGCAGCGCTACAAGATTTGAAGAAGTACCTTTCCTCCACACCAATACTGGTTGCGCCTAAACCACAAGAACCGTTGTTACTATACCTAGCGACAACGGATCAAGTGGTCGATCTTCTTGTTGGTGGCAGAGGGAGGTCAATGAAGGGACAGTAGCGGCAACAGAGTTGATAGATGGTGAGCCAAGAATTCCCCCGGCAGAGGCCGGTGCCGGCAAGGTTGGACCCGCGCAAGAAAATGGGGCGGTGCAAAGAAATAAAATGATGCAGCACCCGGTCTACTTCGTCAGCTCCCTCTTGCAGGGGGCTAGATCAAGGTACTCCGGTGTGCAAAAATTGCTCTTCGACCTCCTTATGGCCTCGAGGAAGCTGCGCCATTACTTCCAAGCACATGAGATCACCGTTGTCACTCACCTCCCGTTGGAACGGCTACTGCATAACCCCGATGCGGCCGGGAGGATTGTGGAGTGTGCCTTGGAGCTGTCAAGCTTTGGTTTGAAGTTTGAAAGCACTTCAAAAATCCAAAGCAGAATCCTGGCAGAGTTCATTGCAGAATGGACCGCTACACCCGACGAAGAAGTTCAAGAGACTGCTCTCCCGGCAAGAGACTTCTACATGCATCGCTGGCCTGGGCGCTGCGTGTCAAGAAAGGCGAGGCGGCGACGGACGGATGGGCCTCGTTCCCATCCCCGATAAAGCTAAGGGACACCTAAGCGACACATTAAATGCATCTTGTCCTGTAATACGACTAATAAGCTCGCAGTACTGTAGGCCTTTCCACCTCCTGCGTGCCACTGTGGCAGCCCCTTTCGACTATAAAAGGAGGCCCGTGGCATACTGGAGAAGGATTCGGCTCTTTTGGACTACGCAGCCACCATAGCTAGTTTGAGAGTTCAAGAACTCTCTCAAATACACACCAAAGCAGGACTAGGGTATTACACATCCTCGCGGCCCGAACCTGGGTAAACGAACTGTGTCTGGCTCTTAAACCTGCTCTTCTCTCAACCCCGCGCCCCGCCAACCGTAGTAGGGATTCTTGTGATCCCATAGGTGTTGTTTCCCCTACATTAAGTTTTATTGACATTGCTTTCTTCAGGGCATATACATATTCCTTTGACTATGAGATTATGCAACTCCCGGATAACGGAGGAATACCTTGTGTGCTATCAAACGTCCCAATGTAACTGGGTGATTATAAAGATGCTCTACATGTATCTCTGAAGGTGTTTGTCTGGTCAATATAGATCGAGATTAGGATTTGTCACACCGAGTATCGGAGAGGTATCTCTGGGCCCTCTCGGTAATGCAATTCATAATAAGCCTTGCAAGCAATGTGACTAATGAGTTAGTTGCGGGATGATGTGTTACGGAACGAGTAAAGAGACTTGACAGTAATGGGATTGAACTAGGTATGAAGATACCGCCGATCGAATCTCGGGCAAGTAACATACCGATGACAAAGGGAATTACATATGTTGTCATTGCGGAACGACCAATAAAGATATTCATAGAATATGTAGGAACCAATATGAGCATCCAGGTTCCGTTGTTGGTTATTGACCGGAGAAGTGTCTCGGTCATGTCTACATAGTTCTCGAACCCGTAGGGTCCGTACACTTAACGTTCGATGACGATTTTGTATTATATGAGTTATGTGATTTGGTGACCGAATGTTGTTCGGAGTCCTGGATGAGATCAAGGACATGACGAGGAGTCTTGAAATGGTCGAGAGGTAAATATTCATATATAGGACGATGATATTTTGACACCGTAAGTGTTCTGGGGGTACCGGGAACATATTGGGTCACCGGAAGGGGTTCCGGGCATCCCCCCGGCAACTACATGGGCCTAATTTGCCAAGAAGGGGATAGACCAGCCCCTAGGGGGCTGGTGCGCCCTATGTAGGCAAAAATAAGGGGGGATGAAAGAGGTTAAGAAAGAAAGGATGGGAAGGATTGGCCTCCCCTTCCTTCTCTCCTACATCCTCCTTTCTTCCCCCTCCAGATGAATATGGGAGGGGGGAGGCCGAATTGGGAGGCACCCAAGTAGGATTCCTCCTACTTGGGGCGCCCCTTGGCTGCCTCTCCTCCCCTCCAACCTATATATATATATATATGAGGTGGGCACCACTAGAACACACAACATTGATTCCTAGCCATGTGCGGCGCCCCCTCCCTAGTTTACGCCTCCGGTCATATTCACGTAGTGCTTAAGCGAAGCCCTGCACGGATCACTTCACCATCACCGTCACCACGCCATCGTTCCGACGGAACTCTCCCTTGACACTTTGCTGGATCAAGAGTTCGAGGGACGTCATTGTGCTGAACGTGTGTAGAACTCAGAGGTGCCGTACGTTCGGTGCTTGATCGGTTGGAACAAGAAGAAGTTCAACTACATCAACCGCATTGTCAAACACTTCCGCTTTAGGTCTACGAGGGTACGTGAACACACTCTCCCCCTCTCCTTGCTATGCATCTCCTAGATAGATCTTGCGTGAGTGTAGGAATTTTTTTGAAATTGCATGCTAAGTTTCCAAACAGTGGCATCAGAGCCTGGTCTATGCATAGATGATATGCATGAGTAGAACACAAAGAGTTGTGGGCGGTGATTGTCATACTGCTTACCACCAATGTCTTATTTTTATTCGGCGGTATTGCTGGATGAAGCGGCCCGGACCAACCTTACATGACCACTTTCATGAGACCGGTTCCACCAACAGATATGCAACTAGTTTTGCATAAAGGTGGCTGGCGGGTGTCTGTTTCTCCAACTTTAGTTGAATCGAATTTGACTGCGGCCTATCCTTGTTGAAGGTTAAAACATCAAACTTGATAAAACACCGTTGTGGTTTTGATGCATAGGTAAGAGCGGTTCTTGCTAGAAGTCCATAGCAGCCACGTAAAACTTGGAACAACAAAGTAGAGGACGTCTAACTTGTTTTTGCAGGGCATGTTGTGATGTGATATGTTCAAGACTTGATGTGATATACGTTATTGTATGAGATGATAATGTTTTGTAAAAGTTATCGGCAACTAGCAGGAGCCTTATGGTTGTCGCTTTATTGTATGAAATGCAAACGCCATGTAATTTGTTTACTTTATCACTATGCGTTAGCGATAGTTGTAGAAGCAATAGTTGGCGAGACGACCACGACGCTACAATGGAGATCAAGGTGTCAAGCCGGTGACGATGGAGATCATGACGGTGCTTTGGAGATGGAGATGAAAGGCACAAGATGATGATGGCCATATCATGTCACATATTTTGATTGCATGTGATGTTTATCTTTTATGCATCTTATTTTTCTTAGTACGGTGGTAGCACTGTAAGATGATCCCTTACTAAAATTTCAAGGTATAAGTGTTCTCCCTGAGTATGCACCGTTGCGACAGTTCGTCGTGCTAAGACACCACATGATGATCGGGTGTGATAAGCTCTACGTTCACATACAACGGGTGCTAGACCATTTTCCACATGCGGAATACTCGGGTTAAACTTGACGAGCCTAGCATGTACAGACATGGCCTCGGAACACTGGAGACCGAAAGGTCGAACGTAAATCATATAGCAGATATGATCAACATAGAGATGTTCACCATTGGATACTACTCCATCTCACGTGATGATTGGCATGGTTTAGTTGATATGGATCACGTGATCATTTAGATGACTCGAGGGATGTCTTTCTAAGTGGGAGTTCTTAAGTAATATGATTAAGTGAACTTAATTTATCATGAACTTAGTCCTAATAGTTTTTGCATATCTATGTAGTAGATCAATAGCTCATGTTGGAGCTCCCCTATGTTTTTGATATGTTCCTAGAGAAAGTTAAGTTGAAAGATGATAGTAGCAATGCTGCGGACTGCGTCTGTGATTTGAGGATTATCCTCATTGCTGCACAGAAGAATTATGTCCTTGATGCACCGCTAGGTGACAGACCTATTGCAAGAGCAGATGCAGACGTTATGAATGTTTGACAAAGCTCGGTATTATGACTACTTGATAGTTTAGTGCACCATGCTTTACAGCTTAGAACCGCGATTTCAAAAACGTTTTGAACGCCACGGAGCATATGAGATGTTCCAAGAGATGAAATTGGTATTTCAGTCTCATGCCTATGTCGAGAAGTATGAGACCTCTGACAAATACTTTGCCTACAAAATGGAGGAGAATAGCTCAGCTAATGAGCATGTGCTCAGAATGTCTGGGTACTATAATCACTTGAATCAAGTGGGAGTTAATCTTCCAGGTCAGATAGTGATTGACAAAGTTCTCTAGTCACTATCACCAAGCTACTAGAACTTCGTGATGAACCATAATATGCAAAAACAATTCCCGAGCTCTTCACGATGCTGAAATCAGTGAAGGTAGAAATCAAGAAAAAGCATCAAGTGTTGATGGTTAACAAGACCACTAGTTTCAAGAAAAGGGACAAGGGAAAGAAAGGGAACTTCAAGAAGAATGACAAACAAGTTGCCACTCCTGTGTGGAAGCCCAAAACTAGACCTAAGCCTGAAACTGAGTGCTTCTACTGCAAAGGAATGGCCACTGGAAGCGGAACTACCCCAAATACTTGGCGGATAAGAAGGATGGCATCATGGCAAAGTGAACAAAGGTATATTTGATATACGTGTTATTGATGTGTACTTTACTAGTGTTCATAGTAACCCCTGGGTATTTGATACCGTTTCAGTTGCTAGGATTAGTAACTCAAAACAGGAGTTGCAAAATGAACAGAGGCTAGTTAAGGGCAAGGTGACGATGTGTGTTGGAAGTGTTGCAAGGTTGATAAGATCACCATCGCACACTCCCTCTACCTTCGGGATTAGTGTTGAACCTAAATAAATGTTATTTGGTGTTTGCTTTTGAGCATAAATATGATTTGATCATGTTTATTGCAATACGGTTAATTGTTGTTCTGTTTACATGAATACAATCTTCTATGGTCATATACCCAATGTGAATGGTATATTGAATCTCCGTCGTAATGATACACATATTCATAATATTGATGCCAAAAGATGCAAAGTTGATAATGGTAGTGCAACATATTTGTGGCACTGCCGTTTTGGTCATATTGGGGTGTAAAGCGCATGAAGAAACTCCATGCGGATGGACTTTTGGAATCACTTGATTATGAATCATTTGATGCTTGCGAACCATGCCTCATGGGCAAGATGACTAAAACTCCGTTCTCCGGAACAATGGAGCGAGCCACTGACTTATTGGAAATAATACATACCGATGTATGCGGTCCGATGGGTGTTGAGGCTCGACGGGTATCATTATTTTCCGACCTTCACAGATGATTTGAGCAGATATGGGTATATCTAATTGATGAAACACAAGTCTGAAACATTTGAAAAGTTCAAAGAATTTCAGAGTGAAGTAGAGAATCATCGTAACAAGAAAATAAAGTTTCTACGATCTGATCACCGAGGCGAATATTTGAGTTACGAGTTTGGCCTTCATTTAAAACAATGTGGAATAGTTTCACAACTCACGCCACCTGGAACACCACAGCGTAATTGTGTGTCCGAACGTCGAAACCGTACTTTATTAGATATGGTGTGATCTATGATGTCTCTTACCAATTTACCACTATTGTTTTGGGGTTATGCACTAGAGACAGCTGCATTCACGTTAAATAGGGCACCATCTAAATCCGTTGAGACGACACCGTATGAACTATGGTTTGGCAAGAAACCTAAGCTGTCGTTTCTTAAAGTTTGGGGTTGCGATGCTTATGTGAAAAAGCTTCAGCCTGATAAGCTCGAACCAAAATCGGAGAAGTCCGTCTTCATAGGATACCCAAAAGAAAATGTTGGGTACACCTTCTATCACAGATCCGAAGGCAAGATCTTGGTTGCTAAGAGAGGATCCTTTCTAGAGAAGGAGTATTTCTGGAAAGTAGTGAGAAGGAGGAAAGTAGAACTTGATGAGGTAATTGTACCATCTCTCGAATTGGAAAGTAGCTCATCACAGAAAACCGTTCTCGTGATGCCTACACCAACTAGAGATGAAGCTAATGATAATGACCATGAAACTTCAGATCAAGTTACTACCAAACCTCGTAGGTCAACCAGAGCATGTTCCGCACCAGAGTGGTAAGGTGATCTTGTTCTGAAAGTCATGTTACTAGTCCATGACGAACCTACGAACTATGAGGAGCGATGATGAGCCCAGATTCCGATAAATGGCTTGAGGCCATGAAATCTGAGATAGGATCCATATATAAGAACAAGGTGTGAACTTTGGTGGAATTGCCCGATGATCGACAAGCCATTGATAATAAATGGATCTTCAAGAGGAAGACAGACGCTCATGGTAGTGTTACTATCTACAAATCTCGAATTGTTGCAAAAGGTTTTCGACAAGTTCAAGGTGTTGACTATGATGAGATTTTCTCACTCGTATCAATGCTTAAGTCTGTTCGAATCATGTTAGCAATTGCCGCATTTTATGAAATCTGGCAAAAGGATAACAAAACTGCATTCCTTAATGTATTTATTAAATAAGAGTTGTCAATCCTAAAGGTGCTGACAATATGTGCAAGCTCCAGCGATCCATCTATGGGCTTGTGATACGTCCATTTTGCATCATGCTTTTATATCGATATTTATTGCTTTATGGGATGTTATTTCACGTTATGTCACAATACTTATGGCTATTCTCTCTTATTTTACAAGGTTTACATGAAGAGGGAGAATGCCGACAGCTGGAATTCTGGGCTGGAAAAGGAGCAAATATTGGAGACCTATTCTGTGCAACTCCAAAAGTCCTGAAACTCCACGGAATATCTAAAATAAATAAAGAAAAATCGTCGCCAAAGATGAAGGCCAGGGGGCCCACACCCTGCTCACGAGGGTGGGCCCCTCCAGGGCGCGCCCCCTACCCGTGGGCCCCCTGGTGGCTCTCCGATGCCCATCTTCTCCTATATGAAGTCTTTCGATGAGAAAAAATCAGAAGCAACCTTTCGGGACGAGACTCACGCCACGAGGCGAAACCTTGGCGGAACTAATCTAGGGCTCCGACGAGCTATTCTCGGGGACACTTCCCTCCGGGAAGGGGAAATCATCGCCATCATCATCACCAACGCTCCTCTCATCGGGAGAGGGCAATCTCCATCAACATCTTCAGCAGCACCATCTCATCTCCAAACCCTAGTTCATCTCTTGTATCCAATTATTGTCCCCAAGTCCGGATTGGTGCTAGTAGGTTGCTAGTAGTGTTGATTACTCCTTGTAGTTGATGCTAGTTGGTTTATTTGGTGGAAGATCATATGCTTAGATCCTTTATGCATATTATTACCCCTCTGATTATGAACATGAATATGCTTTGTGAGTAGTTACGTTTGTTCCTGAGGACACGGGAGAAGTCTTGCTATTAGTAGTCATGTGAATTTGGTATTCGTTCGATATTTTGATGAGATATATGTTGTCTAGCCTCTAGTGGTGTTATGTGAACGTCGATTACATAACACTTCACCATTATTTGGGCCTAGAGGAAGGCATTGGGAAGTAATAAGTAGATGATGGGTTGCTAGAGTGACGAGCTTAAACCCTAGTTTATGCGTTGCTTCGTAAGGGGCTGTTTTGGATCCATATGTTTCATGCTATGGTTAGGTTTACCTTAATACTTTTGTTGTAGTTGCGGATGCTTGCAGTAGAGGTTAATCATAAGTGGGATGCTTGTTCAAGTAAGAAAAGCACCCAAGCACGGGTCCAGCCCACATATCAAATTATGAATGTACCAAACGCGAATCATATGAACATGATGAAAACTAGCTTGACGATAATCCCATGTGCCCTCGGGAGCGCTTTTCCTATTATAAGAGTTTGTCCAGGCTTGTCATTTGCAACAAAAAGGATTGGGCCACCTTGCTGCACTTTATTTACTCTTGTTACTTGTTGCTCGTTACAATTTATCTTATCACAAAACTATCTGTTACCACTTATTTCAGTACTTGCAGAGAATACCTTGCTGAAAACCGCTTATCATTTCCTTCTGCTCCTCGTTGGGTTCGACACTCTTACTTATCGAAAGGACTACGATAGATCCCCTATACTTGTGGGTCATCAAGACTCTTTTCTGGCGCCATTGCCGGGGAGTGTAGCACCTTTGGTAAGTGGAATTTGGTAAGGAAAAATTTATATAGTGTGCTGAAATTTTCTGTCACTTGTTACTATGGAAAGTAATTCTCTGGGGGGCTTGTTCAGGGTATCTTCACCCCATCCAAAGAGAGCAAAGAGTTGATCCTCAACCTACTGAACCTATTGAAAATGAAACTCCTTTTGAAGTTCCTTCAGGTATGATGGAAAAACTGCTGGCTAATACTTTTACAGGAGATGGAACAAAGCATCCTGATGAACATCTACTCTATGTGGATGAAGTTTGTGGATTATTTAAGCTTGCAGGTATACCCGATGATGTTGTTAAGAAGAAGGTATTCCCTTTATCTTTGAAGGAAGACGCATTGACATGGTATAGGCTATGTGATGATACGGGATCATGGAACTATAAAAGATTGAAATTGGAATTTCATCAAAAGTATTACCCTATGCATCTTGTTCATCGTGATCGCAATTATATATATAATTTTTGACCTCGCGAAGGAGAAAGCATCGCTCAAGCTTGGGGGAGGCTTAAATCAATGTTATATTCATGCCCCAATCATTGTATGTCTGAACGTCATAACCGTACTTTATTAGATATGGTGCGATCTATGATGTCTCTTACCAATTTACCACTATCGTTTTGGGGTTATGCATTAGAGACAGCTGCATTCACGTTAAATAGGGCACCATCTAAATCCATTGAGATGACACCATATGAACTATGGTTTGGCAAGAAACCTAAGCTGTCATTTCTTAAAGTTTGGGGCGGCAATGCTTATGTGAAAAAGTTTCAACCTCATAAGCTCAAACCCAAATCAGAGAAATGTGTCTTCATAGGATACCCAAAGGAAACTGTTGGGTACACCTTCTATCATAGATCCGAAGGCAAGATATTCGTTGCTAACAATGGATCCTTTAGAGAGAAGGAGTTTTCCTCGAAAGAAGTGAGTGGGAGGAAAGTAGAACTTGATGAGGTAATTGTACCTTCTCCCGAATTGGAAATTAGTTCATCATAGAAATCAGTTCGAGTGATTCCTACGCCAATTAGTGAGGAAGCTAACGATGATGATCTTGAAACTTCAGATCAAGTTACTACCGAACCTCGTAGGTAAACTAGAGTATGTTCCGCGCTAGAGTGGTACGGTAATCTTGTTCTGAAGTCATGTTACTAGACCATGATGAACCTATGAACTATGAGGAAGCGATGATGAGCCCAGATTCCGCAAAATGGCTTGAGGCCATGAAACCTGAGATGGGATCCATGTATGAAGAACAAAGTGTGGACTTTGATTGACTTGCCCGATGACCGGCAAGCCATTGAGAATAAATGGATCTTCAAGAGAAAGATGGACGCTGATAGTAGTGTTACTATCTACAAAGCTCGACTTGTTGCAAAAAGGTTTTTCGACAAGTTCAAGGTGTTGACTACGATGAGATTTTCTCACTCGTAGCGATGCTTAAGTCTGTCCGAATAATGTTAGCAATTGCCACATTTTATGAAATCTGGCAAATAAATATCAAAACTGCATTCCTTAATGAATTTATTAAAGACGAGTTGTATATGATACAACCGAAGGTTTTATCAATCCTAAAGGTGCTAACTGCTACCTGTTGAGCATGCGTTGGTTTTCCCTTGAAGAGGAAAGGGTGACGCAGCAAAGTAGCGTAAGTATTCCCTCAGTTTTTGAGAACCAAGGTATCAATCCAGTAGGGGACTACACGGAAGTCCCGAGTACCCGCACAAAAAATTAATAACCTTGCAACCAACGCGATAAAGGGGTTGTCAATCGCTTCATGGCCACTTGCAAAAGTGAGATCTGATAGAGATAATAAGATAAATATTTTTGGTATTTTTGTTGTATAGATTGGGAAGTAAAGATTGCAAAATAAATAGTGATAGAAATAGCACGTTGGCGGGAGATTAATATGATGGAAAATAGACCCGGGGGCCATAGGTTTCACTAGTGGCTTCTCTCAAGATAGCAAATTCAGCGGTGGGTGAACAAATTACTGTCGAGCAATTGATAGAAAAGCGCATAGTTATAAGAATATCTAGGCATGATCATGTATATAGGCATCACATCCATGTCAATTAGACCGAAATGATTCTGCATCTACTACTATTACTCCACACATCGACCGCTATCCAGCATGCATTTAGAGTATTAAGTTCATAAGAACAGAGTAACACATTAGGCAAGATGACATGATGTATAGGGGTAAACTCAAGCAATATGATATAAACCCCATCTTCTTATCCTTGATGGCAACAATACAATACGTGCCTTGCTGCCCCTACTGTCACTGGGAAAGGACACCGCAAAATTGAACCCAAAGCTAAGAACTTCTCCCGTTGCAAGAAAGATCAATCTAGTAGGCCAAACCAAACTGATAATTCAAAGAGATTTGCAAAGATAAAAAATCATACATATAAGAATTTAGTGAAGATTCAAATATTGTTCAAAGATAAACTTGATCATAAACCCACAATTCATCGGATCTCGACAAACACACCGCAAAAAGTATTACATCGAATAGTTCTCCAAGAAGATCGAGGAGAACTTTGTATTGATATCCAAAGAGAGAGAAGAAGCCATCTAGCTAATAACTATGGACCCGAAGGTCTATGGTAAACTAGTCACACATCATCAGAGAGGCTATGGTGTTGATGTAGAAGCCCTCCGTGATCGATTCCCCCTCCGGCAGAGCGCCGGAAAAGGCCCCAAGATGGGATATCACGGGTACAGGAGGTTGCGGCGGTGGAAATAGGGTTTCGTGGTGCTCCTGGATGTTTTCGGGGTATTTGAGTATATATAGGCGAAAGAAGTAGGTCGGTGGAGCCAGAGGGGCCCACGAGGGTGGGGGCGCGCCTACCCCCTGGGCACGCCCTCCTACCTCGTGGGCGCCTTGTTGCTTCATTGACGTCCACTCCAAGTCTCCTGGATTGCGTTTGTTCCAAAAACGACTCTCCCGAAGGTTTCATTCCGTTTGGATTCCGGTTGATATTCCTTTTCTGCGAAACACTGAAATAGGCAAAAAACAACAATTTGCACTTTGGGCCTTTGGTTAGTAGGTTAGTCCCAAAAATAATATAAAAGTGTATAATAAAGCCCATTAAACATCCAAAACAGATAATATAATAGCATGGAACAATAAAAAATTATAGATACGTTGGAGACATATCACTAACAAAATGTGCAACCTCCAGCGATCCATCTATGGACTGGTGCAAGCATCTCGGAGTTGGAATATACGTTTTGATGAGTTGATCAAAGCATATAGTTTTATACAAACTTGCGGTGAAGCCTGTATTTACAAGAAAGTGAGTGGGAGCACTACAGCCTTTCTGATAAGTATATGTGAATGACATATTGTTCATCAAAAATGATGTATAATTTTCTGGAAAGCATAAAGGAATGTGTGAAAGGAATGACATATTGTTCATCAAAAATGATGTAGAATTTTCTGGAAAGCATAAAGGAGTGTGTGAAAGGAATTTTTCAAAGAAAGACCTCGGTGAAGCTGCATACATATTGAGCATCAAGATCTATAGAGATAGATCAAGACGCTTGATAATATTTTTTAATGAGTACATACCTTGACAATTTTTGAAGTAGTTCAAAATGGAACAGTCAAAGGAGTTATTGCCTGTATTGCAAGGTGTAAAGTTGAGTAAGACTCAAAACACGACCACAACAGAAAATAAAAAGAAAATGAAAGTCATTCCCTATGCCTCAGCCATAGGTTCTATAAAGTATGCTATGATGTGTACCAAACCTATTGTGTACCTTGCCATGGGTTTGGCAAGGGGGTACAATATTGATCCAGGAGTGGATCACTTGACAGCGGTCAAAATTATCCTTAGAAGACTAAGGAGATATTTCTCGGTTATGGAGGTGATAAAGAGTTCGTCGTAATGAGTTACATCGATGCAAACTTTTACACCGATCCGGATGACTCTGAGTCTCAATCTGGATGCATACTGAAAGTGGGAGAAATTAGCTAGAGTAGCTCCATGCAGAGCATTGTAGACATAGAAATTTGCAAAATACATACGGATCTGAATGTGGCAGACCCGTAGACTAAAACTTATCTCACAAGCAAAACATGATCACATCTTAATGTTCTTGGGTGTTAATCACATAGCGATGTGAATTAGATTATTGACTCTAGTAAACCCTTTGAGTGTTGGTCACATGGCGATGTGAACTATGGGTGTTAATGACATGGAGATGTGAACTATTGTTGTTAAATCACATGACGATGTGAACTAGATTATTGACACTAGTGCAAGTGGGAGACTGAAGGAAATATGCCATAGAGGCAATAATAAAGTTGTTATTTATATTACCTTATATCAGGATAAATTTTTATTATTCATGCTAAAATTGTATTAACCGGAAACTTGATACATGTGTGGATACATAGACAAAACACAGTGTCCGTAGTAAGCCTCTACTAGACTAGCTCGTTAATCAAAGATGGTTAAGTTTCCTAACCATAGACATGTATTGTCATTTTGTGAACGGGATCACATCAGTAGGAGAATGATGTGATGGACAAGACCCATCCGTTAGCTTAGCATAATGATCGTTAAGTTTTATTGCTATTGCTTTCTTCAGGGCATATACATATTCCTTTGACTATGAGATTATGCAACTCCCGAATACCGGAGGAATACCTTGTGTGCTATCAAACGTCACAACGTAGCTGGGTGATTATAGGATGCTCTACAAGTATCTCCGAAGGTGTTTGTTGGGTTGGCTTAGATCGAGATTAGGAATTGTCACTCTGAGTATCGAAGAGGTATCTCTAGGCCCTCTCGGTAGTGCACATCATAATAAGCTTTGCAAGCAATGTGACTACTGAGTTAGTTGCGGGATGATGTATTACGGAACTAGTAAAGAGACTTGTCGGTAACGAGATTGAACTAGGTATGAAGATACCGACGATCGAATCTCGGGCAAGTAACATACCGATGACAAAGGGAATTACGTATGTTGTCATTGCGGTACGACCGGTAAAGATCTTCATAGAATATGTAGGAACCAATAGGAGCATCCAGGTTCCGCTGTTGGTTATTGACCAGAGAAGTGTCTCGGTCATGTCTACATAGGTCTCGAACCCGTAGGGTCCGCACACTTAATGTTCGATGGCGATTTTGTATTATATGAGTTATGTGATTTGGTGAACGAATGTTGTTCAGAGTCCCGGATGAGATCACGGACATGAAGAGGAGTCTCGAAATGGTCGAGAGGTAAAGATTCATATATAGGACGATGATATTCAGACACCGGAAGTGTTTTGGGGGTACCGGGTACATATCGGGTCATCGGAAGGCGTTCCGGGCATCCCCCCGGCAACTACATGGGCCTAATGGGCCAATAAGGGGACAAACCAGACCCTAGGGGCTATATTCATCCGGAGGGGGAAGGAAAGAGGGGAAGAAAGAATGAAAGGGGAGGGATTCGGCCTCCCCTTTCCTTCTCTCCTCCCTCCTCCTTCCTTCCCCCTCCGGATGAATATAGAAGGGGCGAGGCCGAATTGGGAGGCGCCCAAGTAGGATTCCTCCTACTTGTGGCGCCCGTTTGCTACCTCTCCTCCCCTCCAACTATAGATATGAGGGGGGACTGCTTGAACACACAACATTGATTCCTAGCCGTGTGCGGCGCCCCCTCCATAGTTTACGCCTCCGGTCATATTCACGTAGTTCTTAAGCGAAGCCCTTCGCAGATCACTTCACCATCACCGTCACCACATCTTCGTGCCGACGGAACTCTCCCTCGACACTTTGCTGGTTCAAGAGTTCGAGGGACGTCATCGAGCTGAATGTGTGCAGAACTCGGAGGTGTCGTATGGTCGGTGCTTGACCGGTCGGAACGAGAAGAAGTTCGACCGCGTTGTCAAACGCTTCCACTTTCCTTCTACGAGGGTACGTGGACACACTCTCCCCCTCTCGTTGCTATGCATCTCCTAGATAGATCTTGCGTGAGCGTAGGAAATGTTTTGAAATTGCATGCTACGTTTCCCAACACCACCCGGGCTGGAGCCGGGGGCGCCCGCCGGCGACAGCAGGGGAGAGGAGGAGGGAAGAAGTGAAGGAAATATGCCCTAGAGGCAATAATAAAGTTATTATTTATTTCCTTATATCATGATAAATGTTTATTATTCATGCTAGAATTGTATTAACCGGAAACATAATACTTGTGTGAATACATAGACAAACATAGTATCACTAGTATGCCTCTACTTGACTAGCTCGTTGATCAAAGATGGTTATGTTTCCTAACCATTGACATGAGTTGTCATTTGGTTAACGGGATCACATCATTAGGAGAATGATGTGATTGATTTGACCCATTCCGTTAGCTTAGCACTCGATCGTTTAGTATGTTGCTATTGCTTTCTTCATGACTTATACATGTTCCTATGACTATGAGATTATGCAACTCCCATTTACCGGAGGAACACTTTGTGTGCTACCAAACGTCACAACATAATTGGGTGATTATAAAGGTGCTCTATAGGTGTCTCCAAAGGTACTTGTTGGGTTGGCGTATTTCGAGATTATGATTTGTCACTCCTCGGAGGGTATCTCTAGGCCCACTCGGTAATGCACATCACTTAAGCCTTGCAAGCATTGCAACTAATGAGTTAGTTGTGGTATGATGTATTACGGAACGAGTAAAGAGACTTGCCGGCAACGATATTGAACTAGGTATTGAGATATCGACGATCGAATCTCGGGCAAGTAACATACCGATGACAAAGGGAACAACGTATGTTGTTATGCGGTTTGACCGATAAAGATTTTCGTAGAATATGTGGGAGCCAATATGAGCATCCAGGTTCCGCTATTTGTTATTGACCGGGGACGTGTCTCGGTCATGTCTACATAGTTCTCGAACCCGTAGGGTCCGCACGCTTAAAGTTAGATGACGGTTATATTATGAGTTTATGTATTTTGATATACTGAAGGTAGTTCGGAGTCCCGGATGTGATCATGGACATGACGAGGAGTCTCGAACTGTTCGAGACATGAAGATTGATATACTGGACGACTATATTCGGACACCGGAATGGTTCCGGGGGTTATCGGATATATACCGGAGTACCGGGGGGTTATCGGAACTACCCCGGGGTTTAATGGGCCTACATGGGCCTTAGTGGAGAAGAGGAGGGGCGGCCAGGGCAGGTCGCGCGCCCCCTCGCCCTCTAGTCCGAATTGGACAAGGAGTGTTGGCGCCCCCCGTTTCCTTCCTCCCTCCCTCCTCCTTCCCCCCTTCTCCTAATCCAACTAGGAAGGGAGGGAGTCCTACTCCCACTGGGAGTAGGACTCCTCCTCGCGCGCCCCCTCCTGGCCGGCCGCCTCTCCCCCCTTGCTCCTTTATATACGGGGGCAGGGGCACCCCAGAGACACAACAATTGATCATTGATCTCTTAGCCGTGTGCGGTGCCCCCCTCCACCATAATCCACCTTGGTCATATCCTAGCGGTGCTTAGGCGAAGCCCTGCGTCGGTAGAACATCAACATCATCAACATGCTGTCGTGCTGACGAAACTCTCCCTCAACACTCGGCTGGATCAAAGTTCGAGGGACATCATCGAGCTGAACGTGTGCTGAACTCGGAAGTTCGTGCATTCGGTACTTGATCGGTCGGATCGTGAAGACGTACGACTACATCAACCGCGTTGTGCTAACGCTTCCGCTTTCGGTCTACGAGGGTACGTGGACACACTCTCCCCTCTCGTTGCTATGCATCACCATGATCCTGTGTGTGCGTAGGAAAATTTTGAAATTACTATGTTCCCCAACAGTGGCAACCGAGCCAGGTTTTATGCGTTGTGGGCAATACAAGTCATACTACGGTTGTCGAGCCAGGTTTTATGCGTAGCGATAGTCGTAGAAGCATATATTGGCGAGACGACAAATGATGCTACGATGGTGATCAAGGTGTCGCGCCAGTGACGATGGTGATCATGACGGTGCTTCGGAGATGGAGATCACAAGCACAAGATGATGATGGCCATATCATATCACTTATATTGATTGCATGTGATGTTTATCTTTTATGCATCTTATATTGCTTTGATTGACGGTAGCATTATAAGATGATCCCTCACTAAATTATCAAGGTATAAGTGTTCTCCCTGAGTATGCACCGTTGCGAAAGTTCTTCGTGCTGAGACACCACGTGATGATCGGGTGTGATAGGCTCTACGTTCAAATACAACGGGTGCAAAACAGTTGCACACGCGGAATACTCAGGTTAAACTTGACGAGCCTAGCATATAACAGATATGGCCTCGGAACACTGAGACCGAAGGTCGAGCGTGAATCATATAGTAGATATGATCAACATAGTGATGTTCACAATTGAAACTACTCCATCTCACGTGATGATCGGACATGGTTTAGTTGATATGGATCACGTGATCACTTAGAGGATTAGAGGGATGTCTATCTAAGTTGGAGTTCTTAAGTAATATGATTAATTGAACTTAAATTTATCATGAACTTAGTACCTGATAATATCTTGCTTGTCTATGTTGTTGTAGATAGATGGCCTGTGCTATTGTTCACTTAAATTTTAATGCGTTCCTTGAGAAAGCAAAGTTGAAAGATGATGGTAGCAATTACACGGACTGGGTCCGTAACTTGAGGATTATCCTCATTGCTGCACAGAAGAATTACGTCCTGGAAGCACCGCTAGGTGCCAGACCTGCTGCAGGAGCAACACCGGATGTTATGAACGTCTGGCAGAGCAAAGCTGATGAGTACTTGATAGTTCAGTGTGCCATGCTTTACGGCTTAGAACCGGGACTTCAACGACATTTTGAACATCATGGAGCATATGAGATGTTCCAGGAGTTGAAGTTAATATTTCAAGAAAATGCCCAGATTAATAGGTATGAAGTCTCCAATAAGTTCTACAGCTGCAAGATGGAGGAGAATAGTTCTGTCAGTGAGCATATACTCAGAATGTCTGGGTATAACAATCACTTGATTCAACTGGGAGTTAATCTTCCGGATGATAGCATCATTGACAGAATTCTTCAATCACTGCCACCAAGCTACAAGAGCTTCGTGATGAACTATAACATGGAAGGGATGGATAAGATGATTCCCGAGCTCTTCGCAATGCTAAAGGATGCGGAGGTAGAAATAAAAAAGGAGCATCAAGTGTTGATGGTCAATAAGACCACCAGTTTCAAGAAAAAGGGCAAAGGGAAGAAGAAGGGGAACTTCAAGAAGAAAAGCAAACAAGTTGCGCTCAGAGAAGAAACCCAAGTTTGGACCTAAGCACGAGACTGAGTGCTTCTCTTGCAAAGCGGTAGTCCTTTGGAAGTGGACTGTCCCAAGTATTTGGCGGATAAGAAGGATGGTTAGGTGAACAAAGGTATATGTGATATACATGTTATTGATGTGTACCTTACTAATGTTCGCAGTAGCACCTGGGTATTTGATACTGGTTCTGTTGCTAATATTTGCAACTCGAAACAGGGACTACGAATTAAGCGAAGATTAGCTAAGGACGAGGTGACGATGCGCGTGGGAAATGGTTCCAAAGTCGATTTGATCGCGGTCGGCACGCTACCTCTACATCAACCTTCGGGATTAGTTTTAGACCTGAATAATTGTTATTTGGTGCCAGCGTTGAGCATGAACATTATATCTGGATCTTGTTTAATTCAAGACGGTTATTCATTTAAATCAGAGAATAATGGTTGTTCTATTTATATGAGTAATATCTTTTATGGTCATGCACCCTTGAAGAGTGGTCTATTTTTGTTGAATCTCAATAGTAGTGATACACATATTCATAATATTGAAGCCAAAAGATGCAGAGTTGATAATGATAGTGCAACTTATTTGTGGCACTGCCGTTTAGGTCATATCAGTGTAAAGCGCATGAAGAAACTCCATACTGATGGACTTTTAGAACCACTTGATTATGAATCACTTGGTACTTGCGAACCGTGCCTCATGGGCAAGATGACTAAAACGCCGTTCTCCGGAACTATGGAGCGAGCAACAGATTTGTTGGAAATCATACATACAGATGTATGTGGTCCAATGAATGTTGAGGCTCGCGGCGGGTATCGTTATTTTCTCACCTTCACAGATGATTTAAGCAGATATGGGTATATCTACTTAATGAAACATAAGTCTGAAACATTTGAAAAGTTCAAAGAATTTCATAGTGAAGTTGAAGAACATCGTAGCAAGAAAATAAAGTTTCTACGATCTGATCGTGGAGGAGAATATTTGAGTTACGAGTTTTGTCTACATTTAAAACAATGCGGAATATTTTTGCAACTCACGCCACCCGGAACACCACAACATAATGGTGTGTTCGAACTGTTGGGGAACATAGCAGAAATTCAAAATTTTCTACGCATCACCAAGATCAATCTATGGAGTAATCTAGCAACGAGGGGAAGGAGAGTGCATCTACATACCCTTGTAGATCGCTAAGCGGAAGCGTTCAAGTGAACGGGGTTGATGGAGTCGTACTCGTCGTGATCCAAATCACCGATGATCCTTGTGCCAAACGGACGGCACCTGCGCGTTCAACACACGTGCAGCCCTGTGACGTCTCCCACGCCTTGATCCAGCAAGGAGAGAGGGAGAGGTTGGGGAAGACTACGTCCAGCAGCAGCACAACGACATGGTGGTGATGGAGGAGTGTGGTAATCCAGCAGGGCTTCGCCAAGCACTGCGAGAGACAAGGAGAAAGAGAGGTACGGCTGCGCTAGGGAGAGGTGGAACCTCTTATGTTTGCAGCCCCAAAGACCTCAACTATATATAGGGGAGAGGGAGGGGGCTGCGCCCCCTCTAGAGTTCCCACCCCAAGGGGTGCGGCAGCCCCAAAACCCATCTAGGGTGGCGGCCAAGGGGGGGAGGGGAAACTTGCCCCCAAGTAAGGTGGAGGCGCCTCCCAAACCCTAGGCGCCTTGGGCCCTGGGCGGCGCACCAGCCCACCCGGGGCTGGTCCCCTCTCACACTTGGCCCATGCTGCCCTCTGGGGCCTGTGGCCCCACTTGGTGGACCCCCGGGACCCTCCCGGTGGTCCCGGTACGTTATCGATAGCACTCGAAACTTTTCCGGTAACCAAAACAGGACTTCCCATATATAAATCTTTACCTCCGGACCATTCCGGAACTCCTCGTGACGTCTGGGATCTCATCCGGGACTCCGAACAACATTCGGTAACCACGTATATCTATTCCCTATAACCCTAGCGTCACCGAACCTTAAGTGTGTAGACCCTACAGGTTCGGGAACCATGCAGACATGACCAAGATAACTCTCCGGCCAATAACCAACATCGGGATCTGGATACCCATGTTGGCTCCCACATGTTCCACAATGATCTCATCGGATGAACCACGATGTCGAGGATTCAATCAATCCCGTATACAATTCCCTTTGTCTAGCGATATAGTACTTGCCCGAGATTCGATTGTCGGTATCCCGATACCTTGTTCAATCTCGTTACCGGCAAGTCTCTTTACTCGTTCCATAACACATCATCCCGTGATCAACCCCTTGGTCACATTGTGCACATTATGATGATGTCCTACCGAGTGGGCCCAGAGATACCTCTCCGTCACACGAAGTGACAAATCCCAGTCTCGATTCGTGCCAACCCAACAGACACTTTTGGAGATACCCGTAGTGCACCTTTATATCCACCCAGTTACGTTGTGACGTTTGGTACACCCAAAGCATTCCTACGTTATCCGGGAGTTGCACAATCTCATGGTACAAGGAAATGATACTTGACATTAGAAAAGCTTTAGCATATGAACTACACGATCTTTGTGCTAGGCTTAGGATTGGGTCTTGTCCATCACATCATTCTCCTAATGATGTGATCCTGTTATCAACGACATCCAATGTCCATGGTCAGGAAACCGTAACCATCTATTGATCAACGAGCTAGTCAACTAGAGGCTTACTAGGGACATGGTGTTGTCTATGTACCCACACATGTATCTGAGTTTCCTATCAATACAATTATAGCATGGATAATAAACGATTATCATGAACAAGGAAATATAATAATAATAACTAATTTATTATTTCCTCTAGAGCATATTTCCAACAGTCTCCCACTTGCACTAGAGTCAATAATCTAGTTCACATCGCCATGTGATTAACACTCACGTGTCACATCGCCATGTGACCAACATCCAAAGAGTTTACTAGTGTCTGTAAACTAGTTTAGATCATCATGTGATTAAGACTCAATGAGTTATGAGGTTTGATCATGTTTTGCTTGTGAGAGAGGTTTTAGTCAACGGGTCTGCAACATTCAGATCCGTATGTACTTCGCAAATCTCTAGGTCATATTGTAAATGCTGCTTCCACACTCCACTTGGAGCTATTCCAAATGGTTGCTCCACTATACGTATCCGGTTTGCTACTCAGAGTCATTCGGATAGGTGTAAAAGCTTGCATCGACGTAACCCTTTACGCCGAACTCTTTATCACCTCCATAATCGAGAAACATGTCCTTATTACTCCAAGGACGATTTTGACCGCTGTCCAATGATCCATTCCTGGATCACTCTTGTACCCCCTTGCCAGACACGTGGCAAGGCACACCTCAGGTGCGGTACTCAGCATAGCATACTGTAGAGCCTACATCTAAAGCATAGGGGACGACCTTCGTCCTTTCTCTCTCTTCTGCCATGGTGGAGCTTTAAGTCTTAACTTCATACCTTACACCTCAGGCAAGAACTCCTTCTTTGACTGATCCATCTTGAACACCTTCAAGATCATGTCAAGGTATGTGCTCATTTGAAAGTACTATCAAGCGATTTTGATCTATCCTCATAGATCTTGATGCTTAATGTTCAAGCAGCGTAGTCCAGGTTTTCCATTGAAAAACACTTTTCAAATAATACTATATGCTTTCCAGAAATTCTACATCATTTCCGATCAACAATATGTCAACAACATATACTCATCAGAAATGATATAGTGCTCCCACTCACTTCTTTGGAAACACAAGTTTCTCATAAACTTTGTGTAAACCCAAAATCTTTGATCATCTATCAAAGTGTATATTCCATCTCCGAGATGCTTACTCCAGTCCTTAGAAGGATTACTGGAGTTCTGCATGCTTGTTAGCATCTTTCAGGACTGACAAAACCTTCTGGTTGTATCTCATACAAACTTCCCTCAAGAAAATTGTCGAGGAAACAATGTTTTGACATCCCATCTGCAAGATTTCATAAATAATGCAGTAACTGCTAATACAATTCCAACAGACTCTTAGCATCGCTACGAGTGAGAAAGTCTCACCGTAGTCAACTCCTTGAACTTGTCGGAAAACATCTTAACGACAAGTCGAGCTTTCTTAATGGTGACACTTACCATCATTGTCCGTCTTCTTCTAAAATCCATCTGTACCCAACAACCTGTACGACCATCAAGTAATTCTTCCAAAGTCTACACTTTGTTTTCATACATGGATCCTCTCTCGGATTTTATGGCCTCAAGCCATTTGTCAGAATCCGGGCCCACCATCGCTTCTCCATAGCTCATAGGTTCATTGTTGTCTAGCAACTTGACTTCCAAGACAGGATTACCATACCACTCTAAAGCAGTACCTGTCCTTGTCGTCCTACTACACACTGGTTCAAGTGATGGTTCATTAACATCATCAAGTCTCCACCATCCTCCCACTCAATTCTTTCGAGAGAAACTTTTCCTCGAGAAAGGACCCTGTTTCTAGAAACAATCACTTTTGCTTCTGGATCTGAAATAGGAGGTATACCCAACTGTTTTGGGTGTCCTATGAAGATGTATTTATCCGCTTTGGGTTCGAGCTCATCAGGATGAATCTTTTTCATATAAGCGTTGCAGCCCAAAACTTTCAAGAAACGACAGCTTAGGTTTCTCTAAACCATAGCTTTTACGGTGTCATCTCAACGGAACTATGTGGTGCCCTATTAAAGTGAATGTGGTTGTCTCTAATGCCTAACCCATGAACGATAGTGGTAATTCGATAAGAGACATCATGGTATGCCCCATATCCAATAGGGTGCATCTATGATGTTCGGACACATCATCACTCTATGGTGTTCCAGGCGGTGTTTGTTGTGAAACAATTTCCACAATGTCTCAATTGTGTACCAAACTCGCAACTCAGATATCCATCTCTATGATCATATCACATACATTTTATCCTCTTGTCACGAAGATCTTCAACTTCACTCTGAAATCACTTGAACCTTTTAATAATTCAGACTTGTGTTTCATCAAGTAAATATACTCAACATCTACTCAAATCATCTGTGAAGTAAGAACATAAGGATATTCACTGCATGCCTCAGCACTCATTGGACTGGACACATCAGAATGTCTTACTTCCAACAAGTTGCTATCTTGTTCCATCTTACTGAAAACGAGGCTTTTCAGTCATCTTGCCCATGTGGTATGATTTGCATATCTCAAGTGATTCAAAATCAAGTGAGTCCAAACGATCCATCTGCATGGAGTTTCTTCATGCGTATACACCAATAGACATGGTTCACATGTCTCAAACTTTTCAAAAACGAGTGAGTCCAAAGATCCATCAACATGGAGCTTCTTCATGCGTTTTACACCAATATGACTTACATGGTAGCGCCACAAGTAAGTGGTACTATCATTACTATCTTATATCTTTTGGCATGAAAATGTGTATCACTATGATCGAGATTCAATAAACCATTCCTTTTAGGTGCAAGACCATTGAAGGTATTATTCAAATAAATAGAGTAACCATTATTCTCCTTAAATGAATAACCGTATTGCGATAGACATAATCCAATCATGTATATGCTCAACGCAAACACCAAATAACAATGATTTAGGTTTAACACCAATCTCGATGGTAGAGGGAGCGTGCGATGCTTGATCACATCAACCTTGGAAACACTTCCAACACATATCGTCAGCTCACCTTTAGCTAGTCTCCGTTTATTCCGTAGCTTTTATTTCGAGTTACTAACACTTAGCAACCTAACCGCTAACTAATACCCAGGTGCTACTAGGAGAACTAGTAAAATACACAAAAACATAAAGTATAACCAATATACTTCTATCGACCTTGCCAGCCTTCTCATCTACCAAGTATCTAGGGTAGTTCTGCTTCAGTGTCCGTTCCCTCATGACAGAAGCACTTAGTCTCGGGTTTGGGTTCAACCCTGGGTTTCTTCACTGGAGCAGCAACTAATTTGCCGTTTCATGAAGTACCCCTTCTTGCCCTTGCCCTTTTTGAAACTATTGGTTTCATTAACCATCAACAATTGATGCTCCTTCTTGATTTCTACATTTGCGGTGTCGAACATTGCGAATAGCTCACGGATCATCATACATATCCCTGTTATGTTATAGTTCATCACGAAGCTCTAGTAGCTTGGTGGCAATGTCTTTGGAGAAACATCACTATCAAGTGATTGTTGTACCCAGACAATCTGAGTATAAGCTCAACGATTGAGATCTTCTCCCTTAGTTTGTAGGCTAGAAAACTCGTCGGAGGTCTCATACCTCTTGACGTGGGCACGAGCCTGAAATCCCAATTTCAGCTCTTGGAACATCTCATATGTTCTGCGACATTTCAAAAATGTCTTTGGTGCCCCAATTCTAAACCATTTAACATTACCGAACTATCATGTAGTCATCAAAACGTGTATGTTAGATGTTCGCAACATCCACAGACCACGTTCGAGGTCCAGCACACCGAGCGGTGCATTAAGGACATAAGCCTTCTACTGTCCGCATAATTGCTACTGTCAACTTTCAACTATGTTTTCTCTAGGAACATATCTAAAACAGTAGAACTAAAGCGCGAGCTATGACATAATTTGCAAAGGGCTTTTGACTATGTTCAGGATAATTAAGTCCATCTTATGAACTCCCACTCAGATAGACATCCCTCTAGTCATCTAAGTGATTACATGATCCGAGTCAACTAGGCCGTGTCCGATCATCACGTGAGACGGACTAGTCATCATCGGTGAACATATTCATGTTGATCGTATCTACCATACGACTCATGCTCGACCTTTCAGTCTCTTTTGTTCCGAGGCCATGTCCATACATGCTAGGCTCGTCAAGTCAACCTAAGTGTTTCGCGTGTGTAAATCTGGCTTACACCCGTTGTATTTGAACGTTAGAATCTATCACACCCGATCATCACGTGGTGCTTCGAAACAACGAACTTTCGCAACGGTGCACAGTTAGGGGGAACACTTTCTTGAAATTTTAACGGGGGATCATCTTATTTACTACCGTCGTTCTAAGCAAATAAGATGCATAAACATGATAAACATCACATGCAATCAAATAGTGACATGATATGGCCAATATCATTTTGCTCCTTTTGATCTCCATCTTCGGGGCTCCATGATCATCATCATCACCGGCATGACACCATGATCTCCATCATCATGATCTCCATCATCGTGTCTCCATGAAGTTGTCTCGCCAACTATTACTTCTACTACTATGGCTAACGGTTTAGCAATAAAGTAAAGTAATTACATGGCGTTGTTCAATGACACGCATGTCATACAATAAATTAAGACAACTCCTGTGGCTCCTGCCGGTTGTCATACTCATCGACATGCAAGTCGTGATTCCTGTTACAAGAAAATGATCAATCTCATACATCACATATCATTCATCGCATTCTTTTTGGCCATATCACATCACATAGCATACCCTGCAAAAACAAGTTATACGTCCTCTAATTGTTGTTTGCATGTTTTACGTGGCTGCTATGGGTTTCTAGCAAGAACGTTTCTTACCTACGCAAAAACCACAACGTGATATGTCAATTGCTATTTACCCATCATAAGGACCCTTTTCATCGAATCCAATCCGACTAAAGCGGGAGAGACTGGCACCCGCTAGCCACCTTATGCAACAAGTGCATGTCAGTCGGTGGAACCTGTCTCACGTAAGTGTACGTGTAAGGTCGATCTGGGCGCTTCATCCCACAATACCGTCGAAACAAGATTGGACTAGTAACGGTAAGCATATTGAACAAAATCAACGCCCACAACAACTTGTGTTCTACTCATGCATAGAAACTACGCATAGACCTAGCTCATGATGCCACTTTGTTGGGGAGCGTGGCAGAAATTCAAAATTTTCTCGCATCACCAAGATCAATCTATGGAGTAATCTAGCAGCGAGGGAAGGAGAGTGACTCTACATACCCTTGTAGATCGCTAAGCGGAAGCGTTCAAGTGAACGGGGTTGATGGAGTCGTGCTGCCGTGATCCAAATCACCGATGATCCTAGTGCCGAACGGACGGCACCTGCGCGTTCAACACACGTGCAGCCCTGTGACGTCTCCCACGCCTTGATCCAGCAAGGAGAGAGGGAGAGGTTTGGGAAGACTCCGTCCAGCAGCAGCACAACGGCGTGGTGGTGATGGAGGAGCGTGGTAATCCAGCAGGGCTTCGCCAAGCACTGCGAGAGACAAGGAGAAAGAGAGGTAGGGCTGCGCCAGGGAGAGGTGGAAACTCTTATGTTTGCAGCCCCAAAGACCTCAACTATATATAGGGGATAGGGACGGGGCTGCGCCCCCTCTAGGGTTCCCATCCCAAGGGGTGCGGCAGCCCCAAAACCCATCAAGGGTGGCGGCCAAGGGGGGGAGAGGGGGAAACTTGCCCCCCAAGTAAGGTGGAGGCGCCCGCTCCCGAAACCCTAGGCGCCTTGGGCCCTGGTGGGGGGGGGGGCACCAGCCCACCTGGGGCTGGTCCCCTCCCACACTTGGCCCATGCTGCCCTCTGGGGCTGGTGGCCCCACTTGGTGGACCCCCGGACCCTCCCGGTGGTCCCGATACGTTACCGATAGCACCCGAAACTTTTCCGGTAACCAAAACATGACTTCCCATATATAAATTTTTACCTCCGGACCATTCCGGAACTCCTCGTGACGTCCGGGATCTCATCCGGGACTCCGAACAACATTCTGTAACCACGTATATCTATTCCCTATAACCCTAGCGTCACCGAACCTTAAGTGTGTAGACCCTACGGGTTCGGGAACCATGCAGACATGACCGAGACAACTCTCCGGCCAATAACCAACAGCGGGATCTGGATACCCATGTTGGCTCCCACATGTTCCACGATGATCTCATCGGATGAACCACGATGTCGAGGATTCAATCAATCCCGTATACAATTCCCTTTGTCTACCGATATAGCAGTTGCCCGAGATTCGATCATCGGTATACCGATACCTTGTTCAATCTCGTTACCGGCAAGTCTCTTTACTCGTTCCGTAACACATCATCCCGTGATCAACCCCTTGGTCACATTGTGCACATTATGATGATGTCCTACCGAGTGGGCCCAGAGATACCTCTCTGTCACACGGAGTGACAAATGCCAGTCTCGATTCGTGCCAACCCAACAGACACTTTTGGATATACTCGTAGTGCACCTTTATAGCCACCCAATTACGTTGTGACATTTGGTACACCCAAAGCATTCCTACGGTATCCGGGAATTGCACAATCTCATGGTCTAAGGAAATGATACTTGACATTGGAAAAGCTTTAGCATACGAACTACACGATCTTTGTGCTAGGCTTAGGATTGGGTCTTGTTCATCACATCTTTCTCCTAATGATGTGATCCCGTTACACGATCTCTAGCGATCCATTTATGGACTGGTGCAAGCCTCTCAGAGTTGGAATAAACGTTTTGATAGTATGATCAAAGCATTTTGTTTTATACAGACTTTTGGAGAAGCCTGTATTTACAAGAAAGTGAGTGGGAGCTCTGTAGCATTTCTGATATTATATGTGGATGACATATTGCTGATCGAAAATGATATAGAATTTCTGGATAGCATAAAGGGATACTTGAATAAGAGTTTTTCAATGAAGGACCTCGGTGAAGCTGCTTACATATTGGGCATCAAGATCTATAGAGACAGATCAAGACGCTTAATTGGACTTTCACAAAGCACATACCTTGACAAAGTTTTGAAGAAGTTCAAAATGGATCAACCAAAGAAAGGATTCTTGCCTGTGTTACAAGGTGTGAAGTTGAGTAAGACTCAATGCCCGACCACTTCAGAAGATAGGGAGAAGATGAAAGATGTTCCCTATGCTTCAGCCATAGGCTCTATCATGTATGCAATGCTGTGTACCAGACCTGATGTGTGCCTTGATATATGTTTAGCAGGGAGGTACCAAAGTAATCCAGGAGTGGATCACTGGAAGCGGTCAAGAACATCCTGAAATACCTGAAAAGGACTAAGGATACGTTTCTCATTTATGGAGGTGATAAAGAGCTAGTCGTAAATGGTTACGTCAATGCAAGCTTTGACACTGATCCGGACGATTCTAAATCACAAACCGAATACGTGTTTACATTAAATGGTGGAGCTGTCAGTTGGTGCAGTTCTAAACAAAGCGTTGTGGCGGGATCTACATGTGAAGTGGAGTACGTAGCTGCTTAGGAAGCAACAAATGAAGGAGTCTGGATGAAGGAGTTCATATCCGATCTAGGTGTCATACCTAGTGCATCGGGACCAATGAAAATCTTTTGTACAATACTGGTGCAATTGCCTTGGCAAAGGAATCCAGATTTGACAAGAGAACCAACCACATCAAGAGACGCTTCAACTCCATCTAGGATCTGGTCCAGGTGGGAGACATAGAAATTTTCAAGATACATACGGATCTGAATGTTGCAGACCCGTTGACTAAGCCTCTTCCACAAGCAAAACATGATCAGCACCAAGGCTCCATAGGTGTTAGAATCATTACTGTGTAATCTAGATTATTGACTCTAGTGCAAGTGGGAGACTGAAGGAAATATGCCCTAGAGGCAATAATAAAGTTATTATTTATTTCCTTATATCATGATAAATGTTTATTATTTATGCTAGAATTGTATTAAATGGAAACATAATACTTGTGTGAATACATAGACAAACAGAGTATCACTAGTATGCCTCTACTTGACTAGCTCGTTGATCAAAGATGGTTATGTTTCCTAACCATTGACACGAGTTGTCATTTGATTAACGAGATCACATCATTAGGAGAATGATGTGATTGACTTGACCCCTTCCGTTAGCTTAGCAATCGATCGTTTAGTATGTTGCTATTGCTTTCTTCATGACTTATACATGTTCCTATGACTATGAGATTATGCAACTCCCGTTTACCGGAGGAACACTGTGTGTGCTACCAAACGTCACAACGTAACTGGGTGATTATAAAGGTGCTCTACAGGTGTCTCCAAAGGTACTTGTTGGGTTGGCTTATTTTGAGATTAGGATTTATCACTCCGATTGTCGGAGAGGTATCTCTGGGCCCACTCGGTAATGCACATCACTTAAGACTTGCAAGCATTGCAACTAATTAGTTAGTTGTGGTATGATGTTTTACGGAACGAGTAAAGAGACTTGCCGGTAACGAGATTCAACTAGATATTGAGATATCGACAATCGAATCTCGGGCAAGTAACATACCCATGACAAAGGGAACAATGTTTAAATTCACATAGATATGTTCCTTGACAAACGTTTAAATTCTTATTTGTGAATTTTATTGAAATATGTGTCCAAATTTCATACATGTTTGTGTTGTTTCACACATTTTTGATGCTTACTTATGAATTTGACTGAAATACGATGAAATTGTTGAAAGCTAACAAATTATTTCAATTTTATAGAAATTTCACACAAATTTCAAGTATTTTACTCATGTGTGAATTCTTGTTTGTTAATTTGATTGAAATATGAGTGAAATAATTTCATTAATGTTTCAATTATTTAAATGAGCAAAATGGTTGGAATCTCTCCACAATAAGAATTTATTGGAATTGAAATACAATATCTTCAAACATGTACAAGACTAGTCTTGTTCTAAAGGTCTTATCACCAGGAATTCAAATGTATATAAAACTCAAAAAAATATTTCAGTTCAAAAAAATATCATCCATTTAAATTAAATATCCTAATGAAATAAATTGGATGTTTTTTCAATGAGAGTGAGAATATGGGAGTATGTGCAACCTTCCTTCTCGCCACACTCTCACTTTTCGATGAGTACACTGCTGCAACTGGTATCGAAAAATTAAATGGGGGAAACAACTTAATGTTGGAAAATTTGATCTGGTCTCCACCAGCCACTGGACCAACGATGCTACTTCCATACGTAGGCTCTCAGGAGGAATAAACCAAATAGACGAAGCAAGGCATGAAATATGAAAACGCGCCCGGGTCTCTCTAAAGGGGTGCCTTGGGTGAACTCTAGGCACCAAGAGAGGATGTCGTTGGGCTAAGCCCGTGCGGTAGACTGCGGTGTACTGACCATTTTCTGGCACAATGGTGCTTTATTTTTGCGGTGTGGGATAACTAGTAGAAAAAGGGCCATTTGTCCAGGTTCATAA
This sequence comes from Aegilops bicornis, assembly GCA_021605145.1. Taxonomy (NCBI): domain Eukaryota; kingdom Viridiplantae; phylum Streptophyta; class Magnoliopsida; order Poales; family Poaceae; genus Aegilops; species Aegilops bicornis. The sequence goes on along the minus strand of CM038675.1, from coordinate 826,052,158 downwards.
AGCCCATTGGTCCCGGTTGGGGAACCGGGACTAAAGGGTCGGTACTAAAGCCCTATACCTTTAGTCCCGGTTCTTACACCAACCGGGACAGATGGGCCTCCACGTGGCCGCTGCGGCGAGCCCAGGCAGGAGGGCCTTTGGTCCCGGTTGGTAGCACCAACCGGGACCAAAAGGCATCCACGCGTCAGCAGCTGGCAGGAGCTGAGGTTTTTGTTTTTTTGAAAGGGGGTGGTTTAGGGGGTTTTGGGGGGTTAATTTAGGGTGTTAGCTAGCTAATAGAGAGAAGTGTCCTCTCTTATCTCCGTGCTTGGTTTACCAATGCTACCGCTATGCCTAAACATGGCTTACATTGAAGTGAAGGCAACATGTGGTGCATGTCGAAAGTAATACAAATCCTAATTAACTTGATCAAGTTTGGATTAGTACTACTTTCGACATGCAGCACATGTTGCCTTCACTTCAGTCCAATCCATGTTCATTTCACCCACTGATATATAATAACTCCTCATGCTTGCATCATGCATCATCATAATAACAAGTCTTACTAATCATCATCATACAACCTCTACTCGTTATTAATAACAAGTCATACGATCATCATCCTCATTGTCATCGAACCAACCCAGCAGAATTGTTCTTAGCACATGATCATCAGTACTAGTTAGGACCTAAATACCCTCTTTAAGGTAAAATAACATAAAACAATATAGGCCCTGACTCTCCATTATGAAGAATGGAGATCATCATGTCTCCAATTCTTGCGCTTCACTTCCTTTTGCTTCCAAGAACCTCCTTACGACTGTCCATAAATTTTTTCCATTCTTTGGTTTTCATGTCTCCACTTCTTTTAGAAATCCGATATGAACAGGTGAGATTCGTAGGATGACCTGGCCGTATGTTCAAAACATCAAGGCGACTATTCTGATACATCAGATGAGGCACACAATCATTCGGGATTATCTGTTGAAAAACATAGTAATAACTTCGTAGTTAGCAATGTAGTTAAGTTTCAAAATAATTTATGCAAAAGATGCACGGATGTCGTAATAGTAAAAAATCTTACCATGGCATCTCCATGGATGTTACCGTAGTTCAACACGTGCACTAGTGGCACGTATTCACCATAATGTGGAGGAGTTTTATAATCTATATTGTAATTCTCAAGATCAGTACAAAATGCGACCAGATGATTTTTCTCCTGATAAGTTAACTCAGAGCCATCGGTGTAGTGGGTTTTGTCTACTATCTTCCGCACATTGTTTGAACAATGAAAATAAGCTGTCAACTATTTTGAAATAAACAATAGAAATTAGCTAATAACTATGTTTGAGAAACTCACATAGCGGTAGAATTGGAAGCGTATCAACAAGGACCCAAATGTACATATTGTTTTGCTCGATGTCAGGACCACCAAGATCCATGGTGACAAGCATATCCTCATAAAAACCATACATCTTGCAAAGTGCTTCCCAATTTGGGCAACCAAAATGTGTTACGCTCTCAGAATTATACAGATTTACTTCAAAATCCATACCATGATGAGTCCTTAGGTGAATTTTCTTTGTTTTGAAACTTTAATGGTCTTCAAAACCCATCCTCTCCAAAACATAGTGTCTTGCATGGCATGGGATAAGCTAGTCTAATTATAAAAGATGAAAATTACACGTTGAAATAGGTGAAGTCGTGCTTAATTATGAAAAAAACACTTGTCGTCGTTGCGTACCGTTTCAACATCGAAGGTCTCCTCGAGCTTAACGCTGAAGCACCGATATTCGTACAGGTCAAGGAATCTGTCGCACATACATCGGTCGTCGTGGCACCAGTCGCACTCCCCCGGGAGACTTTCGTCATCCGAGTACACTACTAGGGAAAAATTTATACACAACATCTTACCAGTAGCACTGAACAAAATAGAGCGCTACTTCTACTTAGTAGTAGCATTTTTAAATAAACCGCGCTACTGCTACTACTTTAGCAGTAGCGCATTTGGCGAAATAGCGCTGCTGCTATATTTGTACTGGGCGCAGATGACTAGCCTCACTTAGAAGTAGCGCGTATCACTGACCATCGTTACTGCTATGGCCCTTAGCAGTAGCGCGTTTCCCTGAAACGCGCTACTACTTACTTACCTTATCCTGGAGCGGTTCACCCTCTAACACTCGCTCCCTCTCACTCGCTCTCGCCCACGCCGAACCCGTACGTTGTCCGCCGCCGCTGCACTGCTCCTTGCCGAAGTCCTCCCTCCTTCCTCCTCCCCTCCCTCCTCCCCCCTCCTCCTCCGGCCGCCCTCCTCCCACCGCCCCTCTCCCTCCTCCTCCTCCGGCCGCCCCCTCCCTCCTCCTCCTCCGGTCGCCCCCTCCCGCTCCTCCCCCCGCCCCTCCCTCCTCCGATCCTACCTGCCTCCTCCCCCTCCTCCTCTCTCCTTCCACCTCCCTTCCCCTCCTCCCTCCACCTCTTTTTTTTTTCTGTTTTTCACTGTAGTTTTTTACTATTGTATAATGTAGTTTTTTTACTGTTTAGTAAGTGTTTGAAAAAATTAGTAAGTAAATAATAAACAAGTTGAACTAGTTTAGTTTTAGTAAGAACTAGTTGAATTAATAGAACTAATGTATTTTTAGTAAGAAAACTAATATAACTAGTTGAACTAGTTTATTTTTAAAAAGAACTAGTTTATTTCTATTTATAGTAAGTTTATATTTAGTAAGAACTAGTTGAATTAATAGAACTATTTGAACATGTCACATTTGTTGCTATTTTTTTAGTTTAAGCAATTATTCCCGCATCGACGTCGACGATGCCTATCCCGCATCCTCGTCGTCGATACCCATCGTTCGCTAGGGTTTTAGTTGTATTAGTGATGTTATATGTATGTACTATGCGGGATGTATTAGTGATAAATTATAGGGTTTTTGTTTTTGCAGAAATCAAGGAGCCCCTCCATCATCCCCGCCGTCGTCCCCATCATCGACCCCCTCCGACCTCGAGGTGAAACCAGCCAAATCCCCATGTCAATATGAGTCCTATAAGATATGATGTAGATAAAAACATGTATTTCTTGTGTTGCTCAAATAGGATATGTGGTTGCCCAAGTGGCCGGTCATGTTCAGGTTACACCTCCGAGTGGCCTATGTTTTGCCGGAGTGTTGATTAATTTCCATTCCGGCAAATTCCAGGCGACCGATATGTCCTGTTTCAGCAAAGGTCATGCCGGAATTTTCCGTGAATTTTGGCATGACTTGTGCTAGAATATGTAGGATATATCGAGTGGCCTGGATTTTCTAGAAAGATAATTAAATGATATTTCGGGTTGACTTTAAGTCTATCGAGGCCGAAGAATCCCGACTGTTGTCGTGGAGGTCGTTTCTCCTTCTTCTCCGAGTGCTAGACAATTTGGTGTAATGCACTAGGGGAAGGAGGAGTAACGACCATCACCGACGGTCGCAAATGTCAGAGAGGAATCAGTGAGGGAGAGTCTCCACCATATATGAGAGGATGAAGAATCCCGACTGTTGTCGTGGGGGTAGCTTCTCTTTCGTTCCCGCGTGCTAGACAATTTGGTGTAATGCACTCGGGAACGAAAGGAGGAGCTACCATCACCGATGGTCGAATATATACACCACATGAGCTGAGAGTTTTCAACAAAAGACTCGACAGACCGATAGTCAACCCGTGATGAATAATAATTTTCTAATTTAGTTTTTGTGTACATATATTTAATTGTACAAGTTTAATCTTTGAATTATGAACATAGGAAATGTCGTACTCGGACGACGAAAGTCTCCCGAGGGAGTGCGGCTGGTGCCACGACGACCGAGGTATGTGCGACAGATTCCTTGACCTGGACGTAGATTGGCGCTTCAGCATTAAGCTCGAGGAGACCTTCGATGTTGAAACAGTACGCAACAATGACAAGTGTTTTTTTCATAATTAAGCACGACTTCAACTATTTCAACATGTACTTTTCATCTTTTGCAATTCGACTAGCTTATCCCATGCTATGCAAGACGCTTTGTCTTGGAGAGGATGGGTTTTGAAGACCATGAAAGTATGGAAACCAAGAAAATTCACCTAAACACCCATCATGGTATGGATTTTGAAGTAAATCTGCAAAATTCTTAGAGCGTAACCCATTTTGGTTGCAAGAATTGGGAAGCACTTTGCAAGATGTATGGTTTTTATGAGGGTATGCTTGTCACCAAGGATCTCGGTGATCCTGACACCGCCGAAGACAATTTGGACATTTGGGTCCTTGTTGATACGCTTCCAATTCTTCCCCTATGTGAGCTTCTCAAACATAGTTATTAAGTAATTTATATTGTTTATTTCAAAATAGTTGACAGCTGATTTCCATTGATAGCTTACTTTCATTCTTCAAAGAATGTGCGGAAGATGGTAGACAGAACCAACTACACCGATGGCTCTGAGTTAACTTATCAGGAGAAAAGTCATCTAGTCGCATATTGTACTGATCTTGAGAATTACAGTGCCTTTTATTGAACTCCTCCAAATTATGGTCAATACGTGCCACTAGTGCACGTGTTGAACCACGATAACTTCCATGGAGATATCCTGGTAAGATTTTTTGCTATTACGACATCTGTGCATCTTTTGCATAATTCTAAAACTGAACTACATTGCTAACTACGAAGTTATTACTATGTTTTTCAACTGAAAATCCTGATGGATTGTGTGCCTCATTTGATGTATTAGAATGGTCGCCTTGATGTTTTGAACATACAGCCAGGTCGTCTTACGAATCTCACCTGTCCATATCGGATTTCTAAAACCGGTGAACACATGATAATCAAAGAATGGAAAAAATGTATGGACAGTCGTAAGGAGGTTCTTGGAAATAACATTGTGCGAAAGGCAAGTATTGGAGACAGGATAATCTCCATTCTCCATAATGGAGAGTCAGGGGCTATCTTGTTTTATGCTATTTTAACTAAGATAATATAGTAGGTCCTAAGATAATGTAGTAGGTCCTATGAGGTACAATATGTTTATGAGAGTTGAGGATGATGAGTAGTTGTGATTATGTCTAGTGACCAACTTGTATGTGATGTCTCATTGATGAAAACGATGATCATGAGGAGGTGTTATATGAAAATGATGTATTATGATGATAAGTTGTTAATGATATGATGATGATGATATATTATATCATGGGGTGAAAGAACCGCGGATTAGTTTCAAAAGTGGATGTCCATCCACTTGAAACTAGTCCATGGTTCTTTCTCCCAGTGATGTAATAACTCATTATGATGTAAAATAATTCTCTAAATTGCTGCGGTATGAAAACTTGTATAAAGGTGTATGAATACAACATGAAATAAAAAAGAAATACAGAATAATAGTAGTAGCGCGTTCTAGGAGAAGCGCTACTACTAATTACCAGTAGCGCTCATAGTACAAAGCGATGCTATTAAGTCGACATAGCAGTAGCATGGTCCAAACCACGCTACTGCTAACCTTTAGCTGTAGCGCCTTACTAGTAGCGCCGCGCCCTGCGCTACTGATAGACTTTAAACACGAGCTACTGCTAGGGTTTTCCCTAGTAGTGGTACGACATTTCCTATGTTGATAATTCAAATATTAAAATTGTACAATTAAATATATATACTAGAAAACCTAAATGAGATCATTATTATTCATCACGGGTTGACTATCGGTCTGTCGAGTCTTTTCTTGAAAAATCTCAGCTCACGTGGTGTATATATTCGACCGTCGGTGATGGTAGCTCCTCCTTTCGTTCCCGAGTGCATTACACCAAATTGTCTACCACACGGGAATGAAGGAGAAGCTACCCCCACGACAACAGTCGGGATTCTTCGTCCTCTCATATATATATGGTGGAGACTCTTCCTCACTGACACCTCTCTGACATTTGCGACCGTCGGTGATGGTAGCTCCTCCTTTCGTTCCCGAGTGCATTACACCAAATTGTCTAGCACACGGGAATGAAGGAGAAGCTACCCCCACGACAACAGTCGGGATTCTTCGTCCTCTCATATATATATGGTGGAGACTCTTCCTCACTGACACCTCTCTGACATTTGCGACCGTCGGTGATGGTAGCTCCTCCTTTCGTTCCTGAGTGCATTACACCAAATTGTCTAGCACACGGGAACGAAGGAGAAGCTACCGACAACAGTCGGGATTCTTCGTCCTCTCATATATGGTGGAGACTCGACAGACTTAAAGTCAACCCGAAATATCGTTTAATTGTGTTTCTAAAAAAGGACATATCGAGCGCCTGAAATTTGCCGGAACGGAAATATACATGTTTTTAAATACATCATATGAGCATTCAAACTTGATGGCCATTACATTTAAATGATTGAAAATATGAGCAAAAACATTTCAAAATATCTTATAGGACTCATATATATTGACATGGAGATTTGGCTGGTCTCACCTCGAGGTCGGAGGGGGGTCGGTGACGGGGACGACGGCGGGGATGATGGAGGGGGCTCCTAGATTTCTGCAAAAATAAAAACCCTATAAGCTATCAACTAATCAAATGCATACGCCTTGCATAGTGATCCCCAATTTTAGCATTCAAAGTAGGAGTAGTTTTCCAATTTGAGCATTCAATAAGCAAAACTAAATCATAAAATAAATTAGTATTCAAATTAGCATCCATTCAATAAGCAAAACTACATCATCTCTTGCGTTCGTACATCGTCGAATATTATCACTAATACACCTCAAATAGTATCATACATATAGCATCGCTAATACAGCTAGAACCGTAGCGCCCGACGGGTATTGGCGCGGGCGGTGGACACCCAAAGAGAAGGAACCGTCACAGGATCATAGCTCCAGTGAGATCCCTGAAGAACCTCCCAGGTATTGGAGAACCTGCCCTCCAACGCAACCATGTAGCAACGGACGTGCTCATCCTCCTCGCTGACACGGTAACGTACCACCTCCGTGGTGTCCGGAAGCCTCGGCACCGTTACTGGCCCACGCGACCGCCACCAAACAAGGTTCGGGTCAACGACGGGCTGGCTCCTCACCATGCTACGCTCCCCGGAAGGTAGCACCTCCCAATACCAGCCCGACGAAGCCTAGTCCTGGACATGGCCCCTCTGATCAAGCAGGCCTCGTCCGCCGTCGACGACGAGGATGCGGGATAGGCATCGTCGACGTCGATGCGGGAATAATTGCTCTAACTAAAAAAATAAACTAGTTCTATTAATTTCTTACTAAAAATAAACTACTTCTATAGTAAAATAAAGTAGTTTTATTAAATCAACTAGTTCAACTACTAAGCACTTAGGGCCCGTTCGGATCCTCTCCAACTCCTCCAAATAGCCAGCTTCTGCTTCTCCTGCCAAATCCTGCTTCTCGTAGAAAAACTGGCTCCAAAGAAAACGTTCGGGAGGTCAGCTCCACTTCCAGTTAGTTTAGTTGGGCTGGTAGCCCAATAAACTTGCTTCAGGCCCATTCAAGGAAAGGCAGGCCACGCTTCGATCAGAATAGCAAAGTATCGGGAGAAAGACATGACGCGAACTGCACGCTGCCCCTCGCTCACTTGGCGGTGGCATATCCAGTAATTATCTCCAACTCCTCCTCCTTCGATTTTTGGGAGCGGGGTTGCCCCAAGCTTCTCGTTTTTTACTGCGAGGGACATCGCTCCATGGCTGGCTTCTTGAAGCTGTGGCGTTCGGGCCGTCTCCAGCGCGGAGCCGCAGAAGCTGGGAGCAGGACAAGATCCGAACGGGGCCTTACTATAAATAAAATAAAGTAGTACTTACCAAAAATAAACTACTTCTATAGTAAAATAAAGAAGTTTTTATAAAATCAACTAGTTAAGCTACTAAGCACTTACTATAAACAAAATAAAGTAGTACTTACTAAAAATAAACTAGTTTTACTAGCTGGTTCTATTATTTTTCTAACTAATTCTATTAAACACTTACTAAAAAACATCTAATTCAACAAATCTAAAATGCACACTAACATAACATCTAATGCACTAACCTAAATCAGAGAATGTTCAAATTAAGTAGTATTGCTTGGTTTTTTTAAAGAAATGTTCAAATATAAAATTTAGTGAAAAAGTAAAGGTTTTGCCAAATGCCTTCTTCATATAGAAAATTGTTACTCTTTAATTTAATAATTTAGTACTTCGTGACTATACATAATAATCTGCGTGACTATACATAAATACTAGTATATATACATGGAAAAAATACATATATGAAAAAAAATGAAAAAAAGAGAGCCGGGGCGGCGGCGGCTCACAATGGGCCGGCCGCGAGGGTGACGGCGGGCGGCGGTGTGGGGCGGACGGCGTCAGCGTCTGAAGAGATCCGGGCGGTAGCAGGGCAGGGCGACGGCGACGGCAGGCGTGGGCGGTGACGACAACGTCGTGGGCGGCGGACAGCGACGGCGTGGGTGGTGGACGACGTCGGCGTGGGCTCCAGGGCGGGGGCGATGGAGACGGCGTCCGGCAGCCTGGCGTCGTCGGGTCTCCGCGCGCGTCGTCGGGGGCGAGCTGCAAGATGAAAACCAAAATTTTCACAAGTGTGCCTTATATACATGAAGCTTTAGTCCCAGTTCTTGTCACGGAGCGGGACCAATGTGTTGGAAATATGCCCTAGAGGCAATAATAAATTAGTTATTATTATTATATTTCCTTGTTCATGATAATCGTTTATTATCCATGCTATAATTGTATTGATAGGAAACTTAGATACATGTGTGGGTACATAGACAACACCATGTCCCTAGTAAGCATCTAATTGACTAGCTCGTTGATCAATAGATGGTTACAGTTTCTGACCATGGACATTGGATGTCGTTGATAACGGGATCACATCATTAGGAGAATGATGTGATGGACAAGACCCAATACTAAGCCTAGCACAAAGATCGTGTAGTTCGTATGCTAAAGCTTTTCTAATGTCAAGTATCATTTCCTTAGACCATGAGATTGTGGAACTCCCGGATACCGTAGGAATGCTTTGGGTGTACCAAACGTCACAACGTAACTGGTGGCTATAAAGGTGCACTACGGGTATCTCCGAAAGTGTTTGTAGGGTTGGCACGAATCGAGACTAGGATTTGTCACTCCGTATGACGGAGAGGTATTTCTGGGCCCACTCGGTAGGACATCATCATAATGTGCACAATGTGACCAAGGGGTTGATCATGGGATGATGTGTTACGGAACGAGTAAAGAGACTTGCCGATGCTTGAGATTGAACAAGGTATCAGGATACCGACGATCGAATCTCGGGCAAGTACAATACCGCTAGACAAAGGGAATTGCATACGGGATTGCTTGAATCCTTGACATCGTGGTTCATCCGATGAGATCATCATGGAACATGTGGGAGCCAACATGGGTATCCAGATCCCGCTGTTGGTTATTGAACGGAGAACGTCTCGGTCATGTCTGCATGGTTCCCGAACCCGTAGGGTCTACACACTTAAGGTTCGGTGACGCTAGAGTTGTTATGGGAAATAGTATGTGGTTACGAAGGTTGTTGAGTCCGGATGAGATCCCGGACATGAGGAGGAGCTCGGAATGGTCCGGAGGTGAAGATCGGTATATTGGACGAAGGGTATTGGAGTCCGGAATTGTTCCGGGGTACCGGTGATGACCAGCGTGTGTGCGAAAGGGGTTTGGAGGCCCGGCAAGGTTTGGGGGCCTTATGGGCCAAGGGAGAGGGCACATCAGCCCACTAAGGGGCTGAGCGCCCCTCCACCCCATCTCACGTAACTTTGGAGAGGTGGAGGCGCCACCCCTAGGGCAGCCACCCCTCCCGGCTTGGGGGGCAAGTTTCCTAGGGGGTGGGGGCGCCAAAACCCATCTAGGGTTTCCCCTATGGCCGCCGCCCCTCCCCTAGGGAACCCTAGGGTGCCTCCCCCTCCTCCCTTTCCCCTATATATAGTGAGAGAGAGAGAGAGAGAGGGCAGCCGCACCCTTCCCCTGGCGCAGCCCTCTCCCTCCTCCAACACTTCCTCCTCCTCCGTAGTGCTTGGCGAAGCCCTGCCGGAGAACCACGAGCTCCATCACCACCATGCCGACGTGCTGTCGGAGTTCTCCCTCAACTTCTCCTCCCCCCTTGCTGGATCAAGAAGGAGGAGACGTCCCCGGGCTGTATGTGTGTTGAACGCGGAGGCACCGTTGTTCGGTGCTTAGATCGGAATCAACCGCGATCTGAATCGATGTGAGTACGACTCCTTCATCCGCGTTCTTGTAACGCTTCCGCTTAGCGATCTACAAGGGTATGTAGATGCACTCTCCTTCCCCTCGTTGCTAGATTACTCCATAGATTGATCTTGGTGTTGCGTAGAAATTTTTTGAATTACTGCTACGTTCCCCAACAGTGGCATCATGAGCTAGGTCTATGCGTAGTTTCTATGCACGAGTAGAACACAAGTTGGTGTGGGCGTTGATTTTGTTCAATATGCTTGCCGTTACTAGTCCAATCTTGTTTCGACGGTATTGTGGGATGAAGCGACCCGGACCGACCTTACACGTACACTTACGTGAGACAGGTTCCACCGACTGACATGCACTTGTTGCATAAGGTGGCTAACGGGTGCCAGTCTCTCCCACATTAGTCGGATCGGATTCGATGAAAAGGGTCCTTATGAAGGGTAAATAGCAATTGACATATCACGTTGTGGTTTTGCGTAGGTCAGAAACGTTCTTGCTAGAAACCCATAGCAGCCACGTAAAACATGCAAACAACAATTAGAGGACGTCTAACTTGTTTTTGCAGGGTATGCTATGTGATGTGATATGGCCAAAAGAATGTGATGAATGATATGTGATGTATGAGATTGATCATTTTCTTGTAATAGGAATCACGACTTGCATGTCGATGAGTATGACAACTGGCAGGAGCCATAGGAGTTGTCTTTATTTATTGTATGACCTGCGTGTCACTGAATAACGCCATGTAATTACTTTACTTCATTGCTAAACCGTTAGCCATAGTAGTAGAAGTAATAGTTGGCGAGACAACTTCATGGAGACACGATGATGGAGATCATGGTGTCATGCGGTGACGATGATGATCATGGAGCCCGAAGATGGAGATCAAAGGAGCAAAATGATATTGGCCATATCATGTCACTATTTGATTGCATGTGATGTTTATCATGTTTATGCATCTTATTTGCTTAGAACGACGGTAGTAAATAAGATGATCCTCATTAAAATTTCAAGAAAGTGTTCCCCTAACTGTGCACCATTGCGAAAGTTCATTGTTTCGAAGCACCACGTGATGATCGGGTGTGATAGATTCTAACGTTCACATACAACGGGTGTAAGCCAGATTTACACACGCGAAACACTTAGGTTGACTTGACGAGCCTAGCATGTACAGACATGGCCTCGGAACACAAGAGACCGAAAGGTCGAGCATGAGTCGTATGGTAGAATCGATCAACATGAAGATGTTCACCGATGATGACTAGTCCGTCTCACGTGATGATCAGACACGGCCTAGTTGACTCGAATCATGTAATCACTTAGATGACTAGAGGGATGTCTATCTGAGTGGGAGTTCATTAGATGAACTTAATTATCCTGAATAGTCAAAAGCCCTTTGCAAATTATATCATAGCTCGCGCTTTAGTTGTACTGTTTTAGATATGTTCCTAGAGAAAATATAGTTGAAAGTTGACAGTAGCAATTATGCGGACAGTAGAAGGCTTATGTCCTTAATGCACCGCTCGGTGTCTGGACCTCGAGCGTGTTACGTGGATGTTGCGAACATCCGACATACACGTTTGATGACTACATGATAGTTCGGTAATGTTGAATGGTTTAGAATTGAGGCACCAAAGACTTTTTCGAAACGTCGCAGAACACATAAGATGTTTCGAGGGCTGAAATTGGGATTTCAGGCTCGTGCCCACGTCAAGAGTTATGAGACCTCCGATGATTTTCTTAGCCTACAAACTAAGGGGGAAAAGCTCAATCATTGAGCTTGTGCTCAGATTGTCTGAGTACAACAATCACTTGAATCGAGTGGGAGTTGATCTTCCTGATGAGATAGTGATGTTTCTCCAAAGTCATTGCCACCAAGCTGCTAGAGATTCGTGATGAACTATAACATATCAGGGATAGATGATCCTTGACGCGATGTTTGACACCGCGAAAGTAGAAATCTAGAAGGAGCATCAATTGTTGATGGTTGGTGAAACCACTAGTTTCAAGAAGGGCAAGGGCAAGAACGGATACTTCATGAAACGGCAAATCAGCTGCTGCTCTAGTGAAGAAACCCAAGGTTGAACCCAAACCCGAGACTAAGTGCTTCTGTAATAAGGGGAACAGCCACTAAGAGCAGAATTACCCTAGATACTTGGTAGATGAGAAGGCTGGCAAGGTCGATACAAGTATATTGGATATACATTATGTTAATGTGTACTTTACTAGTACTCCTAGTAGCACCAGGGTATTAGATACCGGTTCGGTTGCTAAGTGTTAGTAACTCGAAATAAAAGCTACGGAATAAACGGAGACTAGCTAAAGGTGAACTGACGATATGTGTTGGAAGTGTTTCCAAGGTTGATGTGATCAAGCATCGCACACCCCCTCTACCATCGAGATTGGTGTTAAACCTAAATAATTGTTATTTGGTGTTTGCGTTGAGCATAGACATGATTGGATTATGTCTATCGCAATATGGTTATTCATTTAAGGAGAATAATGGTTACTCTGTTTATTTGAATAATACCTTCAATGGTCTTGCACCTAAAAGAATGGTTTATTGAATCTCGATCGTAGTGATACACATTTTCATGCCAAAAGATATAACATAGTAATGATAGTACCACTTACTTGTGGCAATCGCCATGTAAGTCATATTGGTGTAAAACGCATGAAGAAGCTCCATGTTGATGGATCTTTGGACTCACTCATTTTGAAAAGTTTGAGACATGCGAACCATGTCTATTGGTGTATACGCATGAAGAAACTCCATGCAGATGGACCGTTTGGACTCACTTGATTTTGAATCACTTGAGACATGCAAATCATACCACATGGGCAAGATGACTGAAAGCCTTGTTTTCAGTAAAATGGAACAAGAAAGCAACTTGTTGGAAGTAATACATTTTGATGTGTGCAGTCCAATGAGTGCTAAGGCACGCAGTGGATATCGTTATGTTCTTACTTCACAGATGATTTGAGTAGATACTGAGTATATTTACTTGATGAAACACAAGTCTGAATTATTGAATGGTTCAAGTAATTTCAGAGTAAAGTTGAAGATCATCGTGACAAGAGGATAAAATGTCTATGATATGATCATAGAGATGAGTATCTGAGTTACGAGCTTTGGCACGCTATTCAGACATTGTGGAAATTGTTTCACAATTAATACCGCCTGGAACACCATAGTGTGATGATGTGTCCGAACATCATAACTGCACCCTATTGGATATGGTGCATACCATGATTTCTCTTATCGAATTACCACTATCATTCATGGGTTAGGCATTAGAGACAACCGCACTCACTTTAATAGGGCACCAATTCCGTTGAGACGACACCGTATGAACTATGGTTTGGAGAAACCTAAGTTGTCGTTTCATAAAAAGTTTGGGGCTGCGACACTTATGTGAAAAGGTTTCAGGTTGATAAGCTCGAACCCAAAGCGGATAAAATGCATCTTCATAGGACACCCAAAACAGTTGGGTATACCTCCTATCTCAGATCCGGAAGCAAAAGTAATTGTTTCTAGAAACGGGTCCTTTCTCGAGGAAAAGTTTCTCTCGAAAGAATTGAGTGGGAGGATGGTGGAGACTTGATGAGGTTGTTGAACTATCACTTAAACTAGTGTGTAGCAGGGCACAGGAAGTTGTTCCTGTGGCACCTACACCAATTGAAGTAGAAGCTTATGATACTGATCATAAAACTTCGGATCAAGTCACTACCAAACCTCGTAGGTCGACAAGGATGCGTACTACTTCAGAGTCGTACGGTAATCCTGTCTTGGAGGACATGTTGCTAGACAACAATGAACCTACGAGCTATGGAGAAGCGATGGTGGGCCCAGATTCCGATGAATGGCTCGAGGCCATACAATCCAAGAGAGGATCCATGTATAAGAACAAAGTGTGGACTTTGGAAGAACTGCTTGATGGCCGTAGGCTGTTGGGTACAGATGGATCTTAAAAGGAAGACAGACAATGATGGTAAGTATTACCATTAAGAAAGCTTGACTTGTCGTTAAGATGTTTTCCGACAAGTTCAAGGAGTTGACTACGGTGAGGCTATCTCACTCGTAGCAATGCTAAGATTCCGTTGGAATTATATTAGCAATTACTGCATGATTTATGAAATCTTGCAGATAGGATGTCAAAACATTGTTTCCTCGACGATATTCTTGAGGAAAGGTTGTATGTGATACAACCGTAAGGTTTTGTCAATCCCGAAGATGCTAACAAGTATGCAAAGCTCCAGCAATCCTTCTAAGGACTGGAGTAAGCATCTCGGAGTTGGAATATAGACTTTGATAAGATGATCAAAGATTTTGGGTTTATACAAAGTTTATGAGAAACTTGTATTTCCAAAGAAGTGAGTGGGAGCACTATATAATTTCTGATGAGTATATGTTGTTGACATATTGTTGATCAGAAATAATGTAGAATTTCTGGAAAGCATACAGGGTTATTTGAAAAGTGTTTTTCAATAGAAAACCTGGATTAAGCTGCTTGAACATTGAGCATCAAGATCTATGAGGATAGATAAAAAACCGCTAAATGGTACTTTCAAATGAGCACATAGCTTGACATGATCTTGAAGGTGTTCAAGATGGATCAGTCAAAGAAGGAGTTCTTGCCTGAGTTGTAAGGTATGAAGTTAAGAGTTAAAGCTCGACCATGGAAGAAGAGAGAGAAAGGACGAAGGTCGTACCCTATCCTTCAGACGTAGGATCCATAGTATGCTATGCTGTGTACCGCACCGGAAGTGTGCCTTGCCATGAGTCAGTCCAAGGGTACAAGAATGATCCAGGAACGGATCATTGGACAGCGGTCAAAATTATCCTTAGAGGAATAAGGAAATGTTTCTCGATTATGGAGGTGATAAAGAGTTCGGCGTAAAGGGTTACGTCGATGCAAGCTTTAACACCTACCCGAATGACTCTGAGTAGAAAACCGGATACGTATAGTGGAGCGACCATTTGGAATAGCTCCAAATGGAGCGTGGAAGCAGCATTTACAATATGACCTAGAGATTTGCGAAATACACACGAATCTGAATGTTGCAGACCCGTTGACTAAAACCTCTCTCACAAGCAAAACATGATCAAATCCCAGAACTCATTGAGTCTTAATCACATGGTGATGTGAACTAGTTTAGTGACACTAGTAAACTCTTTGGATGTTGGTCACATGGCGATGTGACCTATCAGTGTTAATCACATGGCGATGTGAACTAGATTATTGACTCTAGTGCAAGTGGGAGACTGTTGGAAATATGCCCTAGAGGCAATAAAAATTAGTTATTATTATTATATTTCCTTGTTCATGATAATCGTTTATTATCCATGCTATAATTGTATTGATAGGAAACTCGGATACATGTGTGGGTACATAGACAACACCATGTCCCTAGTAAGCCTCTAATTGACTAGCTCGTTGATCAATAGATGAGTTACTGCTTCCTGACCATGGACATTGGATGTCGTTGATAACGGGATCACATCATTAGGAGAATGATGTGATGGACAAGACCCAATCCTAAGCCTAGCACAAAGATCGTGTAGTTCGTATGCTAAAGCTTTTCTAATGTCAAGTATCATTTCCTTAGACCATGAGATTGTGGAACTCCCGGATACCGTAGTAATGCTTTGGGTGTACCAAGCGTCTACAACGTAATCGGTGGCTATAAAGGTGCACTACGGGTATCTCCGAAAGTGTCTGCATGGGGTTGGCACGAATCGAGACTAGGATTTGTCACTCCGTATGATGGAGAGGTATCTCTGGGCCCACTCGGTAGGACATCATCATAATGTGCATAATGTGACCAAGGGGTTGATCACGGGATGATGTGTTACGGAACGAGTAAAGAGACTTGCGATAGCGAGATTGAACAAGGTATCGAGATACCGACGATCGAATCTCGGGCAAGTACAATACCGCTAGACAAAGGGAATTGCATACGGGATTGCTTGAATCCTTGACATCGTGGTTCATCCGATGAGATCATCATGGAACATGTGGGAGCCAACATGTGTATCCAGATCCCGCTGTTGGTTATTGACCGGAGAACGTCTCTGTCATGTTCAGCATGGTTCCCGAACCCGTAGGGTCTACACACTTAAGGTTCGGTGACGCTAGAGTTGTTATGGGAAATAGTATGTGGTTACCGAAGGTTGTTCGGAGTCCCGGATGAGATCTCGAACATGAGGAGGAGCTCCGGAATGGTCCGGAGGTGAAGAACAGTATATTGGACGAAGGGTATTGGAGTCCGGAATTGTTCTGGGGGTACCAGGTGATGACCAGCGTGTGCGAAAGGGGTTTCGGAGGCCCCGACAAGCTTTGGGGGGCCTTATGGGCCAAGGGGAGAGGGCACATCAGCCCACTAAGGGGCTGAGCACCCCTCCCACCCCATCTCACGTAACCTGGAGAGGTGGGGGCGCCACCCCTAGGACAGCCACCCCTCCCGGTTGGGGGGCAAGTTTCCTAGGGGATGGGGGCGCCAAAACCCATCTAGGGTTTCCCCTATGGCCGCCGCCCCTCCCCTAGGGAACCCTAGGGCGCCTCCCCTCCTCCCTTCCCCCTATATATAGTGAGAGAGAGAGAAAGAGGGAAGCCGCACTCTTCCCCTGGCGCAGCCCTGTCCCTCCTCCAACATCTCCTCCTCCTCCGTAGTGCTTGGCGAAGCCCTGCCGGAGAACCACGAGCTCCATCACCACCATGCCGTCGTGTTGTCGGAGTTCTCCCTCAACTTCTCCTCTCCCCTTGCTGGATCAAGAAGGAGGAGACGTCCCCGGGCTGTACGTGTGTTGAACGTGGAGGCACCGTTGTTCGGTGCTTAGATCGGAATCAACCGCGATCTGAATCGCTGCGAGTACTACTCCTTCATCCCCGTTCTTGTAACGCTTCCGCTTAGCGATCTACAAGGGTATGTAGATGCACTCTCCTTCCCCTCGTTGCTAGATTACTCCATAGATTGATCTTGGTGTTGCATAGAAAATTTTGAATTTCTGCTACGTTCCCCAACACAATGCACCCTTTTGGTCACGGTTGGTGCTAAGAACCGGGACCAAAGCCCTCTTTTCAGTAGCCCAAAGGACGGGAAACAGAGACCTTTGGTCCCGGTTGGTGGCACCAACCGGGATCAAAGAGGGGCATTGGTCCCGGTTGGTGCGAAGAACCGGTACCAATGCCACCCATTAGTCCCGGTTGGTGCCACCAACGGGGACCAAACATCGTGTGCTGGAACTGGTGCGGTGCGGTGTGATGTTTAATTAGTCCCACCTCGCTAGCCGAGAGGGGCTCGGAGTGGTTATTAAGCCCTGCCGAGCCGAGCACTTCGACCTCCTCTCTATTGCAGGCTTATGGGCCTAAATCCACTCTCTGTCCCTGTGGGCCTACTGGGCCTACTACGGGCCTGCATCCTGGCCCCAGTAGCGGGTTTCTATTCATATGGAGGCCGTGGTGGCCTAGTAGGTGGCACTTTTTTTATTTTTTCCAGCTTTTTTGCTTTCTTTTTTGTTTTATTTACTTTATTTTGTTTCTACTTACAGCAAAATACTTACTAGTTTTCCAGTTATTCTTTTTGGTTTTAGGTAATAAAAATTATAAAATTTCTGTTAGTGCCATTAATTTCCAATTTGAATAGTTTAAATTTGAATTATTTGAAATTTGTGTGAATCACTAGTTTGTGATTAACTTTACTATAAAAAAGATTTTAGAGTGATTCCTTTTCCTGCTATTTAATATTACTATTTTTATCATTATATTCAGAAACAGTTTTTGTTATTTTAGTTTCTAACAAAAGAAATCTTTATGATAATTCTTTTGGCTATTAAAGTTTCTAACGAAAAAAGTTATTTATGAAAATTCTTTTTGCTTTTAATGTTTTGAAAAGAAAATACTTTGATAATTTTAGTTGCATAAATTTTAGTTTATTATTTTTGCTATTAGAGTTTCATAAAAGTTGAGAGGGTTACGGGAAAAACTGGATGCACTTCGTGTACAAAATGAACTCCAGACTATTTGTGTGTTCAAAATGCACCATTCAAAGCCACATCAGCAATTTTCAACCCTTTCTGACGTCATTTGTTATTTTTCATGCATTTACTAATTTTTTTGAGCTTAATGACATGTGCTAAAAAGTTAAGAGGGTTACGGCAAAAACTGGATGCACTTCGTGTACAAAACGGACAATCTCTTTCAAAGTATCAGGGTTTCATACGGACACTCGTCTGTTACATGGATATTCTAGATCAAAGGCATCATCATAATAGTCGTGGAGAGAAAGTCTTCACTTTTTCTTTGCTTCTGTCCTTTGCTTATTGCGCCGTAACCATGGATAATCTTCATCATTTAACAGGGTGCTTGGGTCAGCCTTGACTTTGAAGGGAGGAATTTCGTAAAACTTTTCATAATCTTCGGACATATCTGTCTTGCCCTCCACTCCCGCGATGTCTCTTTTTCCTAAAAGAACTATATGGCGCTTTGGCTCATTGTATGATGTGTTCGCTTCCTTATCTTTTCTTTTTCTCGGTTTCGTAGACATGTCCTTCACATAGAAAACCTGCGCCACATCATTGGCTAGGACGAATGGTTCGTCTATGTACCCAAGATTGTTCAGATCCTCTGTTGTCATTCCGTACTGTGGGTATACCTGTACCCCGCCTCCTGACAGATTGACCCATTTACACTTAAACAAAGGGACCTTAAAATCATGTCCGTAGTCAAGTTCCCATATGTCCACTATGTAACCATAATATGTGTCCTTTCCCCCATTGGTTACTGCATCAAAGCGGGCACCGCTGTTTTGGTTGGTGCACTTTTCATCTTGGTTGATCGTGTAAAATGTATTCCCATTTATCTCGTATCATTTGTAAGTCAATACAGTCGAAGATGGTCCCCTGGACAACGAGTACAGCTCATCACAAACAATGGTGTCACCTCTGAGACGTGTTTCGAACCAACTGCCGAAAGTCCTGATGTGTTCACATGTAATCCAGTCGTCACACTGCTCCGAGTGTTTGGCGTGCCGACTGTTCTTCTGTTCATCGACATTTGGGGTCACCAAGATAGAGTTCTGTAGAACTGTGTAGTGTGCTCCAGACCAAGAATGCCCGTCCCTGCATATTATTGAGTCCCCTCCAAGCATGCCTTTTCCAGTCAGTCTCCCCTCATACCACGATTTAGGGAGACCAATCTTATTAAGTCTAGGAATGAAGTCAACAAAAAATCCAATGACATCCTCTGTTTGATGGCCCATGGAGATGCTTCCTTCTGGCCTAGCGCGGTTACGGACATATTTCTTTAGGACTCCGATGAACCTCTCAAAGGGGAACATATTGTGTAGAAATACGGGGCCTAGAATGACAATCTCGTCGACTAGATGAACTAGGACGTGTGTCATGGTATTGAAGTAGGATGGTGGGAACACCAGCTCGAAACTGACAAGACATTGCACCATATCACTCCTTAGCCTTGGTATGATTTGTGGATTTATCACCTTCTGAGAGATTGCATTGAGGAATGCACATAGCTTCACAATGGATAACCGGACGTTTTTCGGTAGACGCCCCCTCAATGAAACCGGAAGCAGTTGCGTCATAATCACGTGGCAGTCATGAGACTTTAGGTTCTGGAACTTTTTCTCTGGCATAGTTATGATTCCCTTTATATTCGACGAGAAGCCAGTCGGGACCTTCATACTAAGCAGGCATTCAAAGAAGATTTCCTTCTCTTCTTTGGTAAGAGCATAGCTGGCAGGACCTTCATACTGCTTTGGAGGCATGCTGTCTTTTTCGTGCAAACATTGCAGGTCCTCCCATGCCTCCGGTGTATCTTTTGTCTTCCCATACACGCCCAAGAAGCCTAGCAGGTTCACGCAAAGGTTCTTCATCACGTGCATCACGTCAATTGAAGAGCGGACCTCTAGGTCTTTCCAGTAGGGTAGGTCCCAAAATATAGATTTCTTGTTCCACATGGGTGCACGTCCCTCGGCGTCGTGTAAATCATTGACCATAGCAAGTACGTGATCACCGGTACGCATGGCGGGCTTCTTCCGGTGATCTGCCTTGCCTTTGAAATGCTTGCCTTTCTTTCGACATTGATGGTTGGTCGGAAGAAATCGACGATGCCCAGTACACATTCTTCCTGCATTTGTCTAGGTATATACTTTCGGTGTCAGCTAAAAACAGTACGTGCATGCGTGGTATCCCTTGTTAAATACATCACGAAAGGTTCTTGAGCGGACCAATCATTGATGGTTACAAACAGCAACACGTGCAGATTAAATTCCTCCTGTTTGTGCTCATCCCACACACGTACACCCTTTTCCATTCCACAGCTATAAAAGTTCTTCAACTAATGGCCTTAGGTACAAATCAATGTCGTTGCCGGGTTGCTTAGGGCCTTGGATGAGAACTGGCATCATAATGAACTTCCGCTTCATGCACATCCAAGGAGGAAGGTTATACATACATAGAATCACGGACCAGGTGTTGTGATTGCTGCTCTACTCCCCGAAAGGATTAATGCCATCCGCGCTTAAACCAAACCATACGTTCCTTGGGTCACTTGCAAACTTAGCCCAGTACTTTCTCTCGATTTTTCTCCACTGCGACCCGTCAACGGGTGCTCTCAACTTCCCGTCTTTGTTACGGTCCTCTCTGTGCCATCGCGTCAACTTGGCATGCTCTTCGTTTCTAAACAGACGTTTCAACCGTGGTATTATAGGAGCATACAACATCACCTTCGCAGGAACCCTCTTCCTGGGGGCTCGCCGTCAACATCACCAGGGTCATTTAAATGCGATCTTATACCGCAATGCACCGCATACCGAGCATGCGTTCAAATCCGTGTACGCACCACGGTAGAGGGTGCAGTCATTAGGGCATGCATGTATCTTCTGCACCTCCAATCCTAGAGGGCATACGACCTTCTATGCTGCGTGCGTACTGTCGGGCAATTCGTTATCCTTTGGAAGCTTCTTCTTCAATATTTTCAGTAGCTTCTCAAATCCTTTGTCAGGCACATCATTCTCTGCCTTCCACTACAGCAATTATAGTATGGTACCAAGCTTTGTGGTGCCATCTTTGCAATTGGGGTACAACCTTTTATTGTGATCCTCTAACATGCGATCGAACTTCAGGTTCTCCTTTTGACTTTCGCACTGTCTCCTTGCATCAACAATGACCCGGCGGAGATTATCATCGGGCATAATATCGTCTGGTTCCTCTTGATCTTCAGCAGCTTCCCCCATTGCAGCATCACCGTATTCCGGGGGCACATAGTTGTCATCGTCCTCTTCTTCTTCGTTGTCTTCCATCATAACCCCTATTTCTCCGTACTGGTCCAAACATTATAGTGTGGCATGAAACCCTTATAAAGCGAGATGGCTGTGAAGGATTTTCCGGTCAGAGTAAGACTTCGTATTCCCACATATAGGGCATGGACAACACATAAAACCATTCTTCTTGTTTGCCTCAGCCACTTCGAGAAAATTATGCACGCCCTTAACGTACTCGGAGGTGCACTACTAGGGAAAACCTTGTACACAGAATCTTAGCAGCAGCGCGGCACAAAAAGAAGCGCTACTGCTAATTAGCAGTAGCGCGGGTTTTTACCCCTCGCTACTACTAAGTTGATAGTAGTAGCGCGAGTTTTTAACCCTCACTACTACTAAGCGGTCTCTACTGTGTCCCCCGACAAATGCCCTAGTAGTTGCGAGGGGTATAAACCCTTACTACTACTAAGTTGATAGTAGTAGCACGGTTTTATACCCCTCGCTACTACTAAGTA
The DNA here is from genome assembly GCA_021605145.1 of Aegilops bicornis. NCBI lineage: Eukaryota > Viridiplantae > Streptophyta > Magnoliopsida > Poales > Poaceae > Aegilops > Aegilops bicornis. Next base: position 826,030,183 of record CM038675.1, on the reverse strand, counting down.
CGAGGTAGGTGAAGTCGCCATATCCTCGGCCGAATCCCCATCTCCTCCCCCAAATCCCTCCTCTCTTCCACCACTCTCTCCTCTCACTTTCCATACGCTCTCACATGGACCTCTTGCCCATGCGCCCATCCTCCTCCGTGGCGCCGAAAGAGGCCTCCGCCTCGCGCCACCGGCGTCTAGGAGCTCGCCGGTCTTCCACTGACGTCTAGGAGGACGCCGCCCCGCTCCACCACACCGTAGCACCTCAACACCGGTGACTAGCTCCGCTGCTCCCTACATCACCTTCCTCTCTCCCTCGGTTTTCCTTTTCTCTCTCTCCCTCTGGTTTGACTCACCCTCCCATGTCCATGCCCATTGTTGGGGATGTAACTACAGAGTGTAAACCGCCCAGGAGGGGCCGGTTCACCCTCAGCTATATTGAAGCCCACAAAGACTCAGAAGATGGCGCTTTACTATGAAACTTAGAGGCCCGGAGCCCAAAGGCGGATTAGGGCCCATAATGGTAAAACCGCCATAGTCATGTAACTTGTGTTGTAAGATAAGGGAAGGAGAGACCGAGCCGAACACTTGTACGAGTCGGCCTCGGGACTCTGTAGACCAGCCGGGCGTCAACCCATGTATATAAGGGGACGACCCGGCGGGTCAGGGACAGACAACAACAACTCGAGGCCTAGGCGAAGCTTATTTGCTCCCTAGTCATCGAGACCACATCAATCCCATCACAAACTAGACGTAGGCTTTTACCTTCATAAAAGGGGCCGAACTAGTATAACTCTCGTGTCTTTGCGTCCGCTTTAACCCCTCTAAGTTAACCCGTAGCGATGGCTCCGCGACTAAGTCCTTTCATGAGGACATCTGCCGTGACGAAACCACGACAGTTGGCGCCCACCGTGGGGCTATCGCACGATGGTTTGATGATCTTGGAGGGCAAGCTCGAAGGACTCGAAGGCTACGCTGTGGGCCGGATGACCAAGAGTCATCGCGGCAAGCTCTACATCGACGATGCAGGCTGGGGCCCCGAGGCCGGCTCGATTGAGTACGGGTACCGGGTCCCCTTTGGTGGCATACACGTTTTCATCGGCAAGATCGGTGAGCGGGGCTGGCCGGACATCTGCACCGACCTCGTCGAGACGGCTCGGCGTGAAACCTGCCCGTGCTAAACCGGCCGTCAAAGCGTGCCTTCGTGGGAGTCATCCACGGAGGAAGTTATGAGGACGGATCAGAATCTGGTGGCGAAACCGTCGTCTACTCGATGACGAAGTCGTCGACCGGAGAAACCGAAGTCTCTATATCAGCTGCAAGATGGCGGATCGGGGCTGTTCCGACGGTGACAGATATTCCGGACCCTCTGATCTACCCAACCGGGTTGGAATATTCATGGCCGGTACACAAGCAACACTTCACTCTTCGACCGCTGCGACAATGATTGCCGGTTCAACAGCGGTGGCGGCAGCCGGGGTAGGAGGCCCTGTGCGCCCGCCGGCTCATGTTTTATCAGAACTATTCGATGCGTTGGCTGTGCTCATGGCAGAGGTTAACTCGGCGGACCAGGACATCCATAATGCGGAGATTGCGAAGGTGAAGGAACAAATCACTCAGGCTAAAGCGGATCTGGCAGCTGCAGACGCCAGGATGGTGGCAGAGCGGGCCGCTTTGGATGCACAGGCTTATAGGCTCATGCTGGATCAGAGCGCGTCGCATGAAGTCATGAAGAGGAAATACAGATCCCGTTTGCCTTCAGTCTTCGAGGGAAGAGATCTCTTCAACACCCAGGGCGGGGACCCGATGTCTGCGGCGGTAAACCGGGCGGAAGCTTTGGACGGCGGCGCAGTTCAGCCCTGCATAATAGATCTACCTCGCCATAATGCCAGCATGCCTCAGGCTGTGCAAACGCCCCCAGGTCATTACTCCAACCCGATGGATAACCTCGTCGCAGCTGCGGCACGGCTGGAGGCGATTCCAATTGAAGGCGATTCACCACAGGCAGTAGAAACGCGCCGGGTCAAGGAACTCCTTAGGACAGCTCTGGTCCAACAGGAAGCGTATTCGTACAGCCGCGACCGGATCCACTCTACCCCCCGCCCAAGCCGAAGCTATAGCAGGCGCGTAGATGAACCGGCCGTATCAAGTAATGCACGGCGCGGTGCGCCCCGTGGCAACAACCCGGCAGGTGGTTTCGACAACGCTCAGGAGGTGGTGGACCGGGCCCGGGCACGCAGGGAGGCTGAGTTAGCAGCGACATCGGGATTATCAGCTTCGCCCGGTTCGTCCGACCATCTTTGAGCCTGGAGTTACCTCTAGCTCTTTGGGGTGCCTTGCCTCATCCCGCTTTACGCAATGTACGCTTGCCCAAGGATTTCAAGGGGCGCGCAAGGTGCCAAATTACACGCCGATCTGGCTCCGAAGCATGGATAGAGAGTTATGAGATGGCCATGGAGATGCTGGATGTGGATGAAGCTGCGTGTGCGAAGTACTTCACCATGATGCTCGAGGGCACGACCCGTACTTGGTTGAAAAGCTTGCCACCCAATTCCATCAGTTCATGGGCCCAGTTGCGGACCCGGTTCATTCAGAATTTCAAAGATACCTGTAAGCAGCCCATGTCTGTGGTGGACTTGGCGGCTTGTGTCCAGGGTGAAGGGGAGTCAACAACCCATTGGGTACGCCGTGTTTCGGAAATCTTACATTCTTCAGACCGGATCAACGCTGATTCTGCGATCTTGACCCTAGAGGGCAACTGCCGGTTTAAACCTTTAAAGTTGAAGCTGGGACGCATGAAGCGGTTTTGCAATGACATGGGCACTCTCATGGGCGCTTTAGTGAAGTATGCTGATTACGATAGTACCAAGGATCCCGAGTCGATGATGATGATGAGACAGGGAAGGAAAGAAGAACAGCAACTCAAAAGCCAGCAGCATCACTCGGCGGGTAATGGTGGAAGTAAGCGTAAAAGCGACGGCAACATGGACTTCGTAGCCAACACCAACGCTGCAGGACAAGGGCCAGCGCGCAAGGGTAAACAGCCGAATCGAGGTGGAGTGCCTAATCCCAATCCGGACCGCTTGAACTATCTGTTGAATCAACCCTGTCCAAGCATGGGACGAAGGAGGCGCCAAGAAATCACCTCTGGAAGGATTGTTACATTTTGCAGGAGTTCATAAGTTCTAATGCTTTCCGGTATGATCAAGGTTCCGGCGGCGGTTCAGGGTCCGGCCCGGGTTACGGTGGAGGAAATTCCGGTCCAGGGTTTAATGGTAATCCGGGCGGACATAACATTCAGAACAATCAGAATAACCAGGATGGTTACAATCAGCAGCAGCAGCAGTCGGGTTATCAGCGCAACCCAAAGCAGTTGAATAGTGGGCAGTACCACGTCTTCACCACCAGCTTAGACAAGCGAGACCGGAAGCTTCAGAAGCGGGCAGTCAACTTTGTTGAACCGACCGTGCCTCATTACCTATGCTGGTCAGAGCAGCCCATTGTGTGGAGTAGAGAGGATCATCCTCCCCGGGTTGACAATCCGGGTCAGCTAGCCCTGGTGGTGGCACCTCAGGTGGGAGGTTATAAGTTCACCAAGGTGCTTATGGACGGAGGGAGCAGCATCAACATCACCTGTACTACGAGACCTTCCGTCGTATGGGGTTAACAGATAAACATCTCAAACCGTCCAATACAGTGTTCCATGGTGTGGTGCCTGGCAAGTCAGCATATCCGGTCAGTAAAATAGCTTTGGAGGTGGCCTTCGGGGATAAACATGACTCGGATCGTAAACATTAACATTTGAAGTGGTGAAAATTCAAAGTCCATATCACGCCCTGTTCTTATGCCAAGTTCATGGCACGACCTTGTTATATCTATTTGCAGCTCAAGATGCCGGGTCACAAGGGGACAATAACGGTTCATGGGAGCCGCAAGATCGCTTTGGAGTGTGAGGAAGGTGATGCGGCTTACGCAGAGTCGGTTTGTGCCACCGAGGAGCTGAAGTATTATAAGGACAATGTTGATCCGGCGGACATGACTCCATTGAAGAAGCCAACTACAGTGCACGATCCGGCCCTGAAGTTTAAATTGGCAGCTGAGACTAAGCTTGTTGACTTCGTACCTGGCGATTCGTCCAAGCAGTTCAGCATCAGTGCCAACTTGGATCCAAAATAGGAAAGCGCGCTCATCGAGTTCATCCATGAGAATCGGGACATTTTTGCATGGAAGCCTTCTGACATGCCAGGTGTACCGAGGGAGCTCGCTGAGCACACTCTTAATGTTGATCCCAAGTACAAACCGGTAAAGCAGTTTCTCCGCCGGTTTAACAAGGAGAGGCGTAAGGCCATTGGAGAGGAGGTTGCCAGGCTATTAGCAGCGGGTTTTATCGTTGAAGTTTTCCATCCAGTGGATTGCTAATCCGGTGCTGGTCCTTAAGAAAAAGCGGCACTTGGCGCATGTGTGTGGATTACACAGATCTTAACAAGGCTTGTCCAGCAGATCCTTTTGCCCTCCCCCGCATTGACCAGATTATTGATGCCACTGCGGGTTGTGAGCGTTTGAGATTTTTGGATGCGTATTCTGGATATCATCAGATCAAGATGGCGGTAAAGGACCAGGAGAAGACAACGTTTATCACTCCCTTTGGAGCCTTCTGCTATGTGTCTATGCCTTTTGGGCTCAAGAGCGCCCAAGCAACTTATCAGCGTTATGCATGTAATTGCTTGCATAAACAGATCGGCCGTAATGTGCATGCCTATGTGGATGATATTGTGGTTAAGTCAAGGAAGAAGGAAACACTGATTGATGATTTGAAAGAAACCTTTGACAACCTGCGGGTTTACAAGATGATGCTCAACCCGGCCAAATGTGTTTTTGGTGTTCCGGCGGGCAAATTATTGGGTTTTCTCGTGTCCAACAGGGGGATTGAAGCTAATCCGGAGAAGATTACGGCTATCACCTCCCTGGCTAAACCGAAGTGTATTAATGATGTCCAGCGTTTGGTGGGCGGATTGCCTTGTTGAGCCGGTTTATCAGCCGCCTCGGAGTGAAGGCCATCCCATTATACCAGATGCTGAAGAAGACAGATCAGTTTGTCTGGAGTCCAGCCGCTGATGAAGCGTTGGAGGACTTAAAGCGGCAATTGGCCAACCCGCCTGTACTCGCCGCCCCCATCGACAAGGAGCCGCTTCTGCTATATGTTGCTGCTAACGCCAGGGCAGTTAGCGTGGCCATTGTGGTAGAGCAGAAGGAGGCAGGGAAGGAGCATCCGGTTCAACGTCCGGTTTATTATATCAGCGAGGTGCTTATTGAATCTAAGCAAAGATATCCGCATTGGTAGAAGCTGGTGTATGGAGTTTTTATGGCAAGCCGGAAGCTGAAGCAGTATTTCCAAGGGCACCCCATCACGGTGGTCTGTTCAGCTCCCTTAGGTGATATCATACAGAGCCGGGAGGCGACCGGACGGATTGCCAAGTGGGCTATAGAGCTTGGGCCGCACGGTTTGAAATATGTTCCTCGGACGGCAGTGAAGTCTCAAGCACTCGTGGATTTCATTAATGATTGGACGGAGTTGCAAGCGCCTGAAGAAAAGCCGGATCATACATATTGGACCATCCATTTTGACGGATCCAGGCAGTTGGAGGGATCGGGGGCTGGAGTCGTATTAACTTCCCCACGAGGTGACAAGTTTTGTTACGTTCTCCGCTTAATGTTCCCTTGTACTAACAATGCAGTTGAGTATGAAGCCTTGCTCCATGGTCTTCGGATGGCTAAGGAGATGAATCTAAGCCGAGTTAAGTGCTTCGGTGACTCGGACCTAGTGGCTCAACAGGTGTCTGGCACTTGGGATTCCAAGGACCCACTCATGGCTGCATATCGTCGTGAGGTGGATGTTTTCACAGGTCATTTCAAGGGCTATCAGGTGGACCACGTGGATCGCCGGAAAAATGAAGCGGCGGACGCTTTGAGCCGGTTGGGCTCTCAACGCAAACCGGTCCCGCCCAACGTTTTTCTCGACGTACTGCATAATCCGTCGGTCAAGCTCCCTGGTGAAGCGGATTTGGCTGTTCCTGATCCGGAGGCTCAATTGGTGGCAGCTCTGTGCGTCACTCCGGATTGGTCGCTCCCTTATCTGGCGTACATGAACCGGGGCGAGTTACCAGAAGATGAGACGTTGGCCCGACAGATAGTTCGGCGGTCTAAGTCTATGACCATTGTTAATGGCGAGTTGCATCATTGCAGTGTGTCAGGGGCGTTTCAACGCTGTGTGTCCCCTGAGGAAGGCTGTGAAATATTGCGTGAGATCCACGAAGGAGATTGTGGTCACCACGCCAGTTCAAAATCCTTGGTGGCTAAAGCGTTCCGCCACGGTTTCTATTGGTTGACTGCTCATCTTGGCGGAAGATCTGGTCGAACGATGTGATGGTTGCCAAAAGTTTTCCAGACGTGCTCATGTACCGGCCCAAGAATTGAGGATGATTCCGATTGCTTGGCCGTTTGCGACTTGGGGGCTGGATATGGTTGGACCTTTCAAAGGTCCAAGGACAAGAAGACACACCTGTTGGTGGCGGTTGACAAATTTACAAAGTGGGTGGAGGCAGAACCTGTTAGCAAGTGTGATGCGGCCACGGCGGTTCAGTTCATCAAAAAGGTGATTTTTCGGTTTGGTTTTCCACACAGTATCATTACAGATAATGGTACCAATTTGTCCAAAGGTGCCATGAAGGAGTTATGCGAACGTGAGCACATCCGGCTTGACGTTTCTTTAATAGCTCACCCACAGTCCAATGGTCAAGCGGAAAGAGCCAATCAAGAGATCCTGAGAGGCATCAAGCCCCGGCTTATGGTCCCTTTGCAGAGGACGCCGGGTTGTTGGGTAGAAGAACTACCGTCTGTGTTATGGAGTATAAATACTACACCTAACAGATCCACGGGATACACGCCATTCTTTATGGTTTATGGAGCGGAGGCGGTTCTCCCCAGCGACGTCCGTCATGACTCACCTCGTGTGGCAGCCTATGTTGAAGCGGATAACGAGACAGCACGACAGGACGCTTTGGATCGGCTGGATGAAGAGCGAGACATAGCAGCTGCTCGCTCGGCGATTTACCAGCAGGATCTTCGTCGTTATCATAGTCGCCGGTCGTGACCGTAACCTTTCAAGAAGGAGATTTGGTGCTTGGCTCATCCAAGACCAGACAGACATGCACAAGCTATCCCCGCCTTGGGAGGGACCTTTCGTGGTCAGCAAGAATCTGCACAACGTGTCGTACTATCTGATCGATGTTCGAGAGCATAAAGACTCACGCATGTCAGAAGAGGAGACCAACAGGCCGTGGAACATAGCTCATCTTCGGCCTTATTATACCTGAGCCATCGGCTCTACTTATGTACATATTATGACAGTGTATATATTATGAATAAAGCAATAAACCGGAGCCTCGGCTAAAGCGGGGTATCTGTTCTGTTACATCATGTGTGGTTACATGGAGTTGTTCTGTCTTAAAGCGGCCTCCAGTTTACCCCTTGATTTTGCTTTCTAAAAAGTTTTATGATATCACTTGGGGGCTTGGTCGTGTCCGAACCAATGCAACACCTTTTGATAGGCGAAAGCCACCAGATCACTTGGGGACATGGTCAAATCTGAACCAGTCACGCTTTTTGATCGGCCTAAGGCCATAGAGTCACTTGGGGGCTTGGTAGTCCACGAACCATTGCCACGCCACTTTATCGGCATAATGCCACGGTTTCAGTTGGGGACCTGGCTGACTCGAACCATGGCTACACCTTATAGGGAGCTTGGTCGTGTCCGACCATGGTAACACCATCTGATCGGCTCAGTACAACTTTATCTTTTGCAAACGGTTTATCATTGCCTTTGCTCCCATGTTTGTCAACTGTTATTTGATTTTTGTTGCGTTTCTTAAACCGACAACATTCTTAAACCGTTTTCAAAGCTGTCAGTTAATGGAATTCGGTCAATTTTTCTTAATCCGGTGATAATTTCACCGGTTTGATGTTTTCTGTTAACATCCTATTATGGAGTAACAGGGGGCTTATTATGACCCGGCACGGCGTACGTGGTAAACCGGCAGTATAAACACAGGAGTTGTTCTCTCCTTTGACGGTAATGGTTTATACAACCTCCGCTTCAAGATTGGCTAAGCCAACTTCATGCTCAGCGACGGCAGGTATTTTGTATCACAAAATTTTGATTATATACCTCCATATTTCATATATGTATGAATGTCACAAACCGACTGGCGGCACAGACCGCTGGGGCGGTTTAAGATTTTGTGACTGCAGGCAATTTAAATTGAAGGTTTCGATCATTCAATCAAAGGAGTCCGCACCAGGGCACGAAGGCATATTAGAAACAAAAGTGATGGCTATCCTATTACAAGGCATTCAGAGGCCCAAAATTTGGAATGGCGTCATGACAGGCAGCTTCTGATGCATCAACCGGCTTGACGGATTAAGCTTCATTGCCGGGTTGATGTGAAGAAGATGGGTCATCTGGCGTCGGTTCAACTTCTTCCTCCTCACCACCCAATGGCCGAAAGTCATTGGTGGTCCACTCAATCCGGGTTAAAGCCTGAAAGACAGCCTCTTCACTTATAAGCTCAGCCGGATCAACGTCAGGGGCATAAGTGTGCTTACGGGTTGGTGGAACAAGGTTCTGCACTTTCGGAATAGCAGCTTCAACCCATCTGTTGTTTGCATCGTAGAAGGAGCGGTGAACCGTCAGGTTGGCCTCTGCTGCCAGTTGACTCGCCAGAGGATGCATCTCCCTTGTTACCCGTTTGAGAGCATCATTCTCAAATGCTTCGCCATTTTCTTGAGCACTGGGAAGCCTTTGGCTATGTCAGCCGGATCAAGGTCAGCTATCCATGCTTTGGCGCGAGTTAGAGCCAATAAGGTGCCAGCCCGGGCAGCGGATCGTTTCAATTCTTCTAGCTGTGCCGGTATCATGGATAGCCGGTCCCGTGTGTCCTTCATCAATGACGGAGCTGTGTTATCATAAGAGGTGGCGCAAATAACTCGCTGGGTGCCGGTATACAGCTGTTCAATTAAGCGTATCTGTGACCTTGAGTTTCTTCCGCATGTCGAGCCCGGATGAGCAATAAACTTACCTATACCGGTTTAAGAAAGTTCAGGTTAAACCGGCAGAAATGTCAAAACGGAATATTAATCATAACCTTGGTGAAACTTTTCTTACCAAATATTGTAGAGGTCATGGCGTTAATTTGGTGCTTTAATCCGGTGAGCTCTTCCGTCACCGGTTTAAGAGCTGCTTCAGCATCCTCCGCCCGTTTTAGCAACCTCGCTTTCTCAGTATCCCAGTTGGCCTGCTCGGATTTAAACCACTCCTTGAGCTGCTCCATAGTAGTCAAGGCGGTTTTCAGCTCATCTTTGGCCTTGGAGGCTTCTGCTTGTTGAGATTTAAGATTAACATGAAGGTCATTGATTTGTGAGGTTTGTTGGCATATCTCACTCTGTGACAAAAAGGGAGCACGTTAGTAGTTTCATCACAAAGTCCCAAGCTCAATACAGGTATTCAACTTGGCACTTGGGGGCTAATGGCTATTTGCTCGAACATGTTCTGCTGCGGCGATACAAGTTACAGTCCCGGTTTAACTATACTAAGTTGAACCGGCCCTTGGGGGCTACATCAATGAAGTCTGAAAAGTTTGAGTTTTATATTAAGTCCCGGTTTAACTAAGCTAAGTTGAACCGGCCCTTGAGAACTACTACGCAATGAAGGTACAAGAGAGGCATAACTCCTTACCTCATAGCGCTCCTTCATAAGATTTACCAGACCGGCTTCGAAATCACGACTTGTGTAGAGCCGGTTCAGGAAGCCGGAGTGAAGATCTTGGGCAGAGAGATTGTCATAAGCTGACAGATCAGTTTTTTCCTTCCCTTTACTCATGGCAGTAAACTCTTCCTTGGCGCTGTGTTTTGATAGAGCAACCGGATTGCCAGGGGCGGTATATGCGGTGCCCGTCACTATGACATCGTCATCTTTGGTCGGGCTGGCCGGATTGGCAGTTTTTCCCGGGCTTGGTGCTTTCATACCCGGGCTTGGCGGATCGGCGGCGAATCCCGTTGTTCTGCTGCGAGGACTCGGTGGAGCGGGGAGGATGTGACGTCTCAACTTGGACATCCGGTTCAACCTCTGGCGGGTTAGCATTGTCATCTTGATTAACCCCAGCAGAGTTGTTTTTAGCAACTTCGGATTTTCACCATGATGCTCTGGAGTCTTCTCGGATCAACATCCATGATGAGGGTCGAGGGTCATGGCCTTCTTACTTAGGCGAGCCTTGGTGCTACAACATCAAGGGTTAGAATATGATAAACCGACAAATGCAAAAAACAAATGAAGGAGTCATATGCTTACCCAACAGCAACTTTGAGAGGAGGCAGCTGAGTGGTTGATGAACCGCCAGACGAGTTGGAAGAAGCCTGATAATTCGGGTCAGACGGATTGAGAGGACATCGGAAGAAACCTTTCAAAGGATAACGCTTTTCAGGAGAACAAGTCACCTCTGGACGACGTTTCCGGGTTGGTGTGTCAGCTAAACCGGACGACGTAATTTTTGACCGCTATGCCGGGTCGTACGTCATTCTTCAGTTTGCTGTGCCTTCAAAGAAATTTTTGGATTCAAATGAGCACGAGAGTGAGATTGTTTCACTTTCCGGACTGTGCGGCGAATTCTTTTAACCGGTACAAGATCAGAATCGGAAGAAAGAAGGATTACCTCAACAGGATCTGCATGGCTGGCCTCAGCGTCATCCTGGGAATTGTAACTGTCAATAAGATGAATGACAAAAAGGAACAAAGTAAGTCAAGCTCTACCTCAGCATCTGATTCTTCATCCTCCGGCGGTTCAGAAGACTCGGCGGTTTTCCTCTTGCCAGCTTTCTTGGTGGTCTTGGTCTTTACACGAGGAACCCGGGCCGGTTTCGTTCGTTTCCAAAAGGAGCTGTTAGCCTGAGAATTAATAAGGGATTAATACAATCAATATGGAATCAAAATCCGTAGAGCAATGAGTGGAACCTTACTACGGGCGGTTTGTTGGAGACGCAGAACGGGGCCAACCCGGTTTGGCTGCACGCGGAGATCGGTTCATCGAGCATTTTCTTCACTGTCTTGGCAACTTCAAGCTCAGTTATTGATAGCTCGTGATGTCGTTGAGGGTCTTTGACGTTACCAGTGTATTCATGCATCAATCCGGGGCGGCGGCTTAATGGCAAGATGCCCCAAGAAACCCAACAGCGGACAAGGTCAATACCGGTTAAGCCATTGGCCATTAGAGCCCGGAGCTTGATAATTTGGGGTGCAAAGTTCTTCCGTTCTGCGGCAGTCAAGCGTGAAGGCAATGGGTGATTGTTGCTAAGCCGGTGAGGGCGATAGCCCGGCAAGGGATTTTCTCCGTTAGGAGCAGTATTCCGGCAATAGAACCAGGTTTGATTCCAATCTTTCGGATGGCTATGATGCTTGGCATGAGGAAAGTCCACTTCTTTCCTTTTTTGGATTGAAACGCCACCAAGTTTTGTGTTAGGACCGTCCGAAAACTCTGTACGGCGGTTCAAATGAAAGAAATCTCGGAATAACTCCACAGTTGGTTCTTCTTGAAGATAGACTTCGCAGAAGACTTGAAAGTTGCATATATTGGACAGAGTTCGGACCAATATCTTGTGGATGGAGTTGGAAGCTTTCGAGGACATCCCGGAATTTTTTGATCCGAGCGGGCTGAATCCCGGTCTAAGTGTTGCATAAATACAATCACTTCTCCCTCTTGAGGTTCATGAGGGCATTCAGAATCCGAAACACGCCAATGAAGGACACTTTTGGATGCTAAAGCGCCAGTGGTGACATATCCATTGATTTGTGTCTCAGTGATCTTGGACGGAATCCAATTGCAGGCAGAGAATTGTTTGGCCATTCCGGAAGAAAAACTGTGAAAGGAAAAGTAAAGGCCGGTTTACAGTTAACGGATTAGGCATATTATTCAGTGTTAAACCGGCAGATTGCCATTCAATTTCAGTTGCCGGTTTAAGTGAGGACTAATGAGGTATGACGGATTAGCTATCAAAAATTAAACCGCCCTTAGGCAGAAGGGAGAGAGCTGAAAAATCTGCTAAGTGTTGACAGAAACAGGTTTCACACATCGACGGAATTAATTTGGATCTACCAAAGATTCAGTAAGAAAAATTTTCTGCGATCTATAAAGGCTTTAAATAGGGCAGAGAAGTTCGTGCGTTCTATCAAGGGATTCTGAACAAGAAGGAAGATCTACTAAGTGCTAAACTGAATGCGGAGCAACTACCGCACAAGATGTATGCTACAGTTGAATTAAAGAAGCTATGGCAGAAGAGAATACGAAGAAACTAGGGATGAACACCTATGAACGTAGATGAGAACAGGAGCCCTAAGATACAGATCTAGGGGTATGAGGAAGAATCTTACCGGATGCGCAGGATAGCGGAGGGACACCGAGGATCTCTGGTACAACCAGGTTGATGCAGCGGCCTTTGTTGATGCAGCGTTCGAAGGTCGAAGGCGACGGCAGAGCTTCCGAGCTGGGGCATCGCGAGGAAGAAGAAGAAATGCGGAAGGGAAGAAGAGAAAGGGCCCTCAGGTCTATTTATAATAATAAGGCGAGAGTAATTGATGCGCGAGAATCGAGGAGCTGAAAGCGGCGGATGGCGCAATTGTCGCCTCGATTTTCGGGATAATATTAAATGAAGGGAATCTTGTTATTTCGTTTTTTATAGAGATGACGTCAAGATGATCTGTTGCTGTGTCCAGAGGATGACATCATGGCGGTTTAACAAGATGGCGGTTTACGAGAAATGAAGGAAGATGTTCACAGAGTTTTTTCTAAAGCGTTGAAGATTGACATGAACAGGTTCAAATCAATCTAGGGCCTAATGTTGGGGATGTAACTACTGAGTGTAAACCGCCCAGGAGGGGCCGGTTCACCCTCAGCTATATTGAAGCCCACAAAGACTAAGAAGATGGCGCTTTACTATGAAACTTAGAGGCTCGGAGCCCAAAGGCGGATTAGGGCCCATAATGGTAAAACCGCCATAGTCATGTAACTTGTGTTGTAAGATAAGGGAAGGAGAGACCGAGCCGAACACTTGTACGAGTCGGCCTCGGGACTCTGTAGACCAGCCGGGCGTCAACCCATGTATATAAGGGGTCGACCCAGCGGCGGCTTAAGGACAGACAACAACAACTCGAGGTCTAGGCGAAGCTGTTTGCTCCCTAGTCATCGAGACCACATCAATCCCATCACAAACTAGACGTAGGTTTTTACCTTCATCGAAGGGGCCGAACTAGTATAACTCTCGTGTCTTTGCGTCCGCTTTAACCCCTCTAAGTTAACCCATAGTGATGGCTCCGTGACTAAGTCCTTTCATGAGGACATCTGCCGTGACAAAACCACGACACCCGTGCAGGTCGTCACCATGGACGACCCAGAGCTATCTGGCATGGTCAGGAAGAGGAGCCCCAAGTCGCGGCCTGGCTCTGCCATAGAAACGGGCCCTCTCCAACAACCACTGCTGGATCTGGTCTTCCGTTGTCCGTTCATGCCTCTGGCGAGGCCAGTCGTCGCTAGACCGAACCATTGCTGCCATTGACAACACGCACGGGATCGAGATTTTTTTTTGTTTTTGAAAGTAATAGCAGTAGCGCGGGGTATAAGACCCGCTACGGATAATTAGCAGTAGCGCTGTTTGCAACGCGCTACAGCTAACCATGTATAGCAGTAGCGTGTGTCAACATGCGCCATCGCTACAAGTTAAGCGGTGGCGTCGTATCGATGGCGGGCACCCGCCATCGATACACCCAAAACCAGCGATGCTGCTAGGCTTTTCCCTAGTAGTGGTGTGTCTGTCACCATACATCCATTGCGGTTCATCTGCGTGCATTATATATAATTAAGTGTGTCAAAAACCATTACAGAATATCATGGATAGATAAGTGACCAAATTAATAGAAGTTCATCATCCCAATAAAACCAAAGTACATACATAGTTCTCATTGACAAGCAATAATAAAAGTAATAAAATTAGACAAGTATCTATCTAAAATAAGAATTATTTTCTTTCGGAAATAAGATAAGAATAAGAGGCTCACCACGGTGGTGCCGGCGACGAGATCGGCGCGGGCGATCGACGGCGTGAAGACAGGGACATGATGTGACGGACCGCTAAACCTATGCAAATCTCGGGGAAAATGGAGCTTGGAGGTCGAGCTTCAAGAGGAGAAAGCTTAACTAGTGTGGCTCGGGCATTTCATCGAACACCTCATGTGCATAGGAGGTGAGCTAGAGCACCCAAATGCCCTCCCCTCGCCGGCCAGAAAAAACAGAGCACTGTGGAGTGCTCTGCTGCGGCGATGGGGTATATATAGGCAACTCATTTGTCCCGGTTCGTGGCTGGAACAGGGACTAAAGCCCCCCTCCCATCTGTCCCGGTTCGAGCCACGAACCGGGACAAATGTATGTGGGCCAGGAGCGAGGCCTATTGGTCCTGGTTCGTGTCAGGAACCGGGACAAATGGGTCCAGACGAACCGGGACCAATGCCCACGAGGCCCCGGCCGGCCCCCTGGGCTCACAAACCGGGACGTATGCCCCATGGGTCCCGGTTCGTGACTGAACCGGGACTAATGGGCTGGCCAGGCTTGAACCAAAGCCCTGTTTTCTACTAGTGGAGGACTGGGACCTGTTCGGTCTATGCAACGTTGTGGTCTACGACGATCTGAACCTCCCCTAGTCGCACGACTTTAGTAGATTTGTGGCTTCGACGACAATTTTTGGGTACAGAGATGTAGGCAACTCACATGTTGTTATCATCGGTGGAGCGGTGTGTTAGCAAAATAGGCTATGGCCCACCTATTTTTATCAAGTTTAATGCAGATTGACGGGTAAATTAGGCCATGCTGCTAAAAATCAATAATGCTACATCTACGTAAAACGTTACGGAAACTTACGTAACCTGCCTAAACTAAATCCTCCCCCCTGATTTTAACCGGGGGTGGGCCCCATCCTCCCCTCTCTCCAATCCCAACCCACCACGTTGCTATTTACGTTAGTTTACATTTGTGTTTTTCGTAGATGTAGCATTACTCTAGTAAAAACAGTTAGCTTTCTTTGTACTGACCTGTCCAGGTTTGTTGTTGTAGCTCCGCCACTGGTTGTTATCCTCCATAAAGGCATTGTCCTACAGATCTATGGTCTACAACACTTGGGTCATGCATTTTCAACATCATCTTACCCCTCCCGGGTGCTATCTTAAAGGTCATTGATCTGTTCATGCTTTTCTGGAACTAGACCTGCAAGGCATCATGGGCGACGGGTGTCTGATTTTTGTGTGTGTGGTTTGACAATGTACACACAGTAGTATAATGATACAAAGTCGATCTATTTCCAGGTCGCGGCAAGGTTTTGTTAGTCATTTTTTTAACCCGCAAAAAGGTTTTATTGAAGTAAAAGTAGTCAGCTTCTTGGTGTATATATCAGTCGGGTCTCTGTGCTTTGCTTATCGTTGTTGAAGCGGGGCTGCTGTGTCATGTGGTGGCAACTGACAATGACGGGTGATGGTTTGAATTTCCACTCTTCGAATTCTTTTGGTTACAAAAACAGGTACCCAAAAATATTGTTTGAACTGAGATGTGGCGTTGCATAAAAAAATCTGAGGTGCTGGGCCTGAAAGTGGAAACTTAAGTGGGCAGTCTCGGCCTGAAGATGACCATTGCACAGGCCCATTTCGGCAGCACGACAAAATCACTCTCTCCAGACTCCAGCAGCGTCCGCACAGCACGCAGCCGGCTGCTGCTAAATCAGCGGCGAGGGTTCCCGAATCCCGATTCCAGTTCAAAAAACCAGGGTTCCCGATCGACTCCCCTTCCCCGGCGGCCGCCTCCTCCACCCACCGGCGACCGCCTCTTCCGCCCCAGCCGCCCTCGAATTCCCCTACCACCAACCACTCTCCCTCCTCCGCCTCACTCGCGGCCGGCAAGGAAATGGCCTCGTCGCTGATGTCGATCCCAGATCACCTCAAGTCGGAGATCTTCCTCCGGCTGCCTGAACCAGAAGATCTCGCCCGCACAGCTGCCACCTGCGCCGCCTTCCGCAGAGTCGTGGCCGACGGCTCCTTCCGCCGCCGCTTCCGCCTCCTCCACGCCCCGCCCCTCCTCGGCATCCTCGACCGCGATGGGTTTCATCCTGCCCTGCCGCCTCACCCTTCCGCGTCCGCCGCCCGCGCGCTCGCCCACGCCGCCGACTTCACCTTCTCCTTCCTCCCCTCCCACCGCCGGTGGGCTATTGCAGGACGTCCGCGACGGCCGCGTCCTCCTCGCCGCCAACCCTGATCCCCAAGTGTTCACGGAGCTCGTGGTGTGTGACCCTTTGCACAGCCGACACATCCTGCTTCCCCAACTACCTCATGACCTAGCCGCTTCGCTGGAGTTTCCAGTCCGGTGCCAGCTTTTAATAGCTTCCCCCGGAACAGGCGTCAACGAGGCAGCTGCAGCCATGGAAGAGGCGGCAAGGGCATTCATAGTGGTCATGATAGCACATTGCGAAACTGGTCCGGCTGCCTTCGTCTTCTCTTCGACCACCCGACAATGGCGAGCCGCTGCATCCAAGGGTTGGGATGATTTGTTCCCCAACCAGGGAGAGTCAACCATGATCTCATCATTGCACAGAAAGTTGGTCGGGTGCCATTACGCTTATGGCTGCTTTTATTTGGAGTCCACAATGAATAAGAAGTTGCTTGTGTTTGACACCCAGAGGATGGAGTTCTCCATCCTCGACGTCCCACGGAACTTTGAACATGTTCGGTCTAGCCATTGTGGAGGCAGGAGAAGGCAGACTCGGGATGTTGGATATCCATGATGAAACTTTAGGTGGCAAATGTGATCTCTGTTATTACATTAGAGGAAACAAAGGTGAGAGTTCTAGCCAGTGGAAGATCGAGAAGACAATCTCACTACCTTATGATTATCAGTACTATATCCAAGCTTCAACTGAGAGGTACTTGCTCCTAAGGAAGCTTGGACCCCTGCAGTCCATAAGCTCATCTCTGGAGGTGGAATATGTCTCAATGGACGTCAAGACATTGCATCTTGAGAGGGTTTGTGGTGTATCTTTCGGGTTTAGCTTGGCCAGCGCCCGCATATATACCAGCTTCCCACCATCCTTGTTGTCTGCACCGACAATATGAAGTGGTAAACTTTCTATCGCTTCCTTATGTCCTCCCCTTCATAGTTACCACACTGCTTGTCTAATGCTTAATAGTTCAGTACTGAGATTAGTCATTCTGGTTTATACGCTTCAGTTGTGGTTATCTATCTTGTGCTTGTGGGAAAACTAATCAATCACAATAATTTAATTGTGATTTATTATTTAATTTGTTCTAATCACTTTCCGGAGAAAATCGGAAAAGAGAAGATTTTTCACATAGCTTATGCATTCACTGTTATTTAGGCCTCATGAAATCACAAAAATGGTAGAACAATTATTTCACAGGAGTACTTTATGGTCAAGGTGTAGAAGGAATATTGGTGTAGATCCAATTTTCATTTTATTGTTCCACTCAGTTCAAGCAAATTCAATCCATTCAGTCGAGACTCATCTTGTCTGCTTCTTTTATATATAACCTTAAGGAGGCAGAATAGTTTTTTTAGATTTTGAGGCATCTTCACATATATAATATCTTCAATTGAATAACTGCTGTGGTCACAAATAAGAGGCTCACTACTCTGTATAGCAAGAATAGCTTGTGTTGCACAAGCTGTTTGATCTGAATCAGCCACATAAGATCACTCATAGGCGGGGCACCTAGTTTTTCTTTTTGTTTCCATTTTAAGATAGTTTGAAAACTATTTCCCGTGCCCTCTTTCCAAGTCTCCCAATGAACGGCAAATATAAGCAGGCAAAATTTGTCGGTTGTCGGCGTAAGTTTTAAGTGTTTTTCTTAAACTGACCTAGGTTAAAAGTTTGTTAAACTACTATGTAGTATACAGAGCCCTTCAAGGCTGCAACACAAATCTACATTTTTTGCATGATCTAAGATTTACCGGACTCATTTACTTATGTTTACATGCCTCTGTCGGGCTATGTATTCCAGCTTGCATTGCAAATTACACTGCTAAACACATAAAAGTGAAGTTTTGATGTTGCACATAAAAGTGCTCATGACTCGTGTCTTCGTTGTGCTTCCTTTCAACTAATCACGTGGCTACTCCTTGCCTTAATTAAGTACATGAGACTGAAGTTTAATAGTTGTGATCATCATTTGTGAGACTATGGTGCCAACATGGCTACAATTTAAGAAGATGCTTCTCTATGACAGTGTGAGCCTTGTCATCTATGTTTAGTATGTTTCAGGGTTCGCTAGGACCTGGTTAGCCACCAACCTTATCTCTGTTTTGTCTTGCCTGTGTAGGAGTATACATCAATGATGGTGTTGACGTGACCCGTATTTTGAGCATAAAGTTAACTAATGTGATTAGGCTTCAATCCGAATAATCTATATTTTGCTCCCATCCACTCCACCATACGTTGGTTTCTACCTTTCAATCAACAATTTTTTAATTGTTTCACCAAGAGCTAAACCTAAACATTGATAGCTTGTATCTGAATCTGAATTGGTTGATGTTTTTTTTCACTTACTTGAATTTCATTTCTATATATGTTTTAATCCTACTCTAATTTCTGGTGTCATTTTTCTATATCAATCCGTACTATCTGTAAACATTCCATCACACTCACTCTAGTTGGACTTCATATGGAGTTTCCTACGGAAACCAAATTGCTATATTTCTTTTTTCCTAACTTCACATATGAGATAGAAAATAAACTCCAGGCATGGATGTTGTGTTTTCAATCTGTCGTATAGCAGTGCACAGTGCACGCCTTGGTCTGCCAGACCGAAAGAGAAATATATCTGAAGTTGGAGAACACTCATACAGTGAACTGTGGTGCAGTAGTTTAGCGAGTTAGTCCATCTTAATTGCTTGCATCTTCCATTAGCATGTATAGATGTCAAGGCATGCATGTATCGGCTTTCCGTTTTTGTTTTAAACATATATGCTGATATTAGGTGTTTGCATACATTAGGTACATTAATTTTTTGAATCGTGGCCACAAAAGTATACTGCAACACATTAGATAACTCTTCTTATGTGGAATAGCGTCATGGATTTCTTATTTCCTGTTTAATAATTAATACTACATCTGTCCCTAAACAAGTGTGGTTTTAGTTCAAATTTGAACTAAAGCCACGACACTTATTTTAGGACAGAGAAAGTAGATCTTATAAATTGCAAGATTTCTGTGACAGAACTAGCAACCAACCCAACACTTGACAAACACTATTGCAGCATGTCATTGGACTTTTTATTTATTTTTGCTTTTGCTCATCTACAACGATGCCAAACCTAGACCGCAAATAACAGTTTGAGCGGCTGCTCTGAATAGCAAGAACAACATGTGCTCACAAGCTGTTTGATTGAATCAGCCTCATAAGATTAGTTGTAGACTTCACATCTATCATTTGTGGATTGTGACTAACCAAGACTCATCTGTGGTATCTTCCTTCCGTGACCTAAGTTAGATTTTTTTTCCAGTGAAATCGACTTAATATAGTAGTCTATTACTAGAAAAAGGAAATATATGTAAAACGAGAACCCCCCGGTATCACACCCCATGACGACACCTAACCTTGGCGGCGGCGGGCCAGCTGCCAAAGGTGGTGTGGGAGGTTCTGGCAGCGTCTGAGTGTTGATGTCACGGCTGGGGCGACGGTGGCCTGCTCGTCGACACACGAAGGCTCAGGTGGCATCCCCGTGCCATGGTGGTGGAGCCCCTCTCTCTGGTGGGTGGGTGGTGGCCAGGCAACGAGGGCTGTGCGCCGGTGTGCAGTTGCTCGGTTGCTCGCCAAATCTAGAGGATTGGAAGTCATTGCTTGGCGGTCTTCGGTCGTTTGAGGTGCGGCTGCGTGTGGGCTCCTGGTGACCGAACTGCGCGGTGGGGTGGAAGTGGTCTGCTTCGGGTCGTCCTTGGCGGGGGCGCGTGGATATGCACCGGGACCCCGGATCTGGCATGTTCATGTCCTGCCCCCTCTGGCAGCGTCTTGCTGCAGGGTTTTGGGCTGAGCTAGACTGTGGCCGCTGGAGGGCGTGGGGATGTGCTCGGGTCGAGGTTGTTGTGGTGTTGCTTGGCTCTGCGTGCAGTGCAGCTGCTGGTGGCGCATGGATGCTGGGGCGGCGGACTCGGGTTTGTGATTTTTGGTGTGGCGGTGCCACGGTAGGTGCTATGTGCAGAGGTGGGCCGTGGTGGTGGTTGTGGGAGTGCCAGAGCCTCGGGTGAAAGCCTCGCTCCACCTTGGTTGGTGCCAACGACAACGGCACCCATGGGTGTGGTTCCCCTCTTGTCGAGGCATCATCTTGGGTGCTCAGACTCATCTCCTACCTCCTTCATTTTTGGTTCCTTTGGGTGAAAGTCGAGTTCCGGTTGCGGTGCGGGCGACGATGGTGTCCTCATCACGTTGTCTTTCAAGGCGTCGCCTTTGGAGACCATGCCCTAGCCAGACGTGCCTCTGCCATTGATGCTGCCATGCCGTCGTGCGTGACGAACGACGTGGTCGATCCATCGATGTGTGTTGTGTGCGGCCTCATGGCTGTTATGGAAGTCGGAACGGTGGCTCTGGATCTAGTCGTCATGGAACGGTGTTGACACTGTTCATTTGGT
The DNA here is from genome assembly GCA_021605145.1 of Aegilops bicornis. Taxonomy (NCBI): domain Eukaryota; kingdom Viridiplantae; phylum Streptophyta; class Magnoliopsida; order Poales; family Poaceae; genus Aegilops; species Aegilops bicornis. Next base: position 826,009,429 of record CM038675.1, on the reverse strand, counting down.
TGATAGTATTGTTGGCCAGTCTGGTGCGCGGCTTTGAGGTCGACGTGGATGTCAAAGGGGCGGCTCCAGAGAGGGTTGTAGGATGTCGGCTTTGGTTGCTCGGGTGACGCAGCAGCGGCTCATCTGGTGCGCCTCCTTCCGGTCGGCGTGTGTTGTGCTTGCATTTGTAAGTCGGAGTTGTGGCTACGGAGATGGTTGTAGGGTGTTAGCTCCGGTTGCTCGGGTGATGGAGCAGGCGACTTACATGGCGTGTGTCCTCGGGGCCGGCGTGGATGCCGGAGCAGCGGCTTCAGATAGGGTTGTAAGGTGTCGGCTCCGGTTGCTTGGGTGTTGGTGACTCGCCTGGTGCGCGGTCTCACAGTCGGCGTGTGTTTTACTTGCATTTGTAAGTCGGAGCGGCGGCTCCGGAGATAGTTGTAGGGTGTTAGCTCTGCTTGCTCGAGTGTTGGAGCAGGCGACTTACATGGCGCGTGGCCTCAGGGCCGGCACATGGCGCGTGGCCTCACGGCTGGCGTGGATGCTGGAGCGGCGGCTTCAGATAGGGTTGTACGATGTCGGCTCTGGTTGCTCGGGTGGCCGGAGTCGACGGCTCGCTTGTTGCCTGGCCTCGGGGTCTGTATGTGCATTGCCGTTCTCGAATAAAAAAGGAAATATATGAAGCAATCAACAGGAAACTGCGAATTTAGCATGACATAATATTTCCATGGCTCTCTTTTCTTTTTGTTTATTATACTTAAGATGCCTCTGTCTGGCTATGCGTAACGACTTGCATTGCAAATTACAGTGCTAAACACACGAAAGCATGTCAGTCTTTCTGGTGACATATTTCAGACCCAGCTGAGATCAATCTTACCGATGGGATAATTGCTCTTCTGCTTGTGCTATTGTGATAGTCATCTTTACATATATAAGAGCTATAACTTGTTCCTTTTATCTCGTACAAACTCTGAAATGTGCGTACATGTTCAAACCAACATTCTTCTTGGGTGTCTAACCTCCTGTCTTGTTTGTTCAGATTCGATGGAGCTGTAATCAGATCAACATTCTTAATTGAAAGTGACTGGGAAATTTCAATAGCGGGAGTTGGATCACCTTGCCTACAGGGATGACACAATGTCACAATCTAGATTGCTTCGCCTGGTGTTGGTCATGTCTATGTTTGGGTTAATTTTACTTTACCATGGATGTGGTTGTTGTTCCCTGCCTGAGAGTGACATTGGAATTTACAGTATTTCAGTTCACAGTGGAGTCTATGCTTTTACTGTATCATGTTTAGGCAAGTAAAATTGAAATGAACGTTCGTGTTGATATCAGAAGAAAAATGACTAGTAAATAAAGCTAGCTGATGTACACATTGTTGGTTTTCTATCTACATTATCTTTTTCTATCTTTTTTTGGTGGGGATATTTTTTGTCTATCTATATCAACCATTTTTCTGTTTCTGCGGTAGCCTAACCATAAGTTCAAACAAGTGCTAACTTTTTTCTTTTTCTTTTATCTTTGAACATATACACAAATGCTACCTGGAATACTCGTACTTGACGGTTGCCCCTCTGCTGATATCTAAGAACATCCACATTCTTTAGAAAAATGTCTCTATAAATGCCTTGAAGGAGGTCAGGATTGGGGTTCTCCCTGCTGGTTGAAGCTGAGATCTCTCTTGGGTGGCGATGTAGTATGTCGGTCAGACCTGGCTATCGAGTAAGATTTGGAAATGGCAGATGGATCTGTGGCCCCTAATATTGAACACACCGGATTCTTTTTGGAAAGGGTTAACGACCAATGGCATATATTCTGCTGCTTGTGCCTTCAGCTTTCCTCCATGGCTCGATCGAAGCAGACCACACTAGGTTGTGGTGGGAGTCTTATGAGCCTTTAAAAGGGAAGTTCTTCAGATGTTGATGAGGCGCAACAACTGCTAGAAAAGGGACGCCTGACGAGTCGTGGTATCCAAGGCCGATCCTCTATACTTAGTGGCAATGTTCAGAAATCATTTGACCACCTCTTAATGCAATGTGCCAAATGCTAGGTCAGGCTTAGTTCATGTTCTGACCGGCCGGAAGATGTATAACAGGTTAGTTTTTTTTTTATTCGACGGGTTAGTTGGTTACTGCTGAGAACCACAAAGGGGAACTCGCTACATTTTTCTTGTCGAGCGATAAAACCATCGCTACAGTAGACTACCCTACCGAGACTGTAGTTAACATTTTGTTTTTGCCAAACGGCCTCGTCCCGGATGTGGCCAGTTACCCAGCAACAGCAAGGCCCATTTTGGCAGCACGCAAAATCTCCTTACCCTCAACAGCGACCAAAAAAAGACTACCCATCTCCTGTCCCCTAGGGTTCCCGGCGGCTGGCTGCTCTTCCGCCGGCGTCCAACTCCCGATGGCCACCCATAAGAAAGGGGAATTGCTGCTGACGGAGATACCAGACCACCCCCTGACGGAGATCCTCCTCCGCCGAATCGCCACCGACGGCTCCTTCCGCCGCCGATTCCGCCGCCTCCACGCCCCACCACTCCTCGGCTTCCTCAACCGCGAAGGATTCCACCCCGCCGTGCCGGCCGCCCGCGCGCTTGCCCGCATCGCCGACTTCTCCTTCTCCTTCCTCCCCTCCTACTGCAGCTGGACTGTCCGGGACGTCCGCGACGGCCGCGTCCTCCTCGCCCGCGGCCCCGACCCCCACGAGGATGAGCAGCCCCAGTATTCGCGGACCTCGTGGTATGTGACCCCTTGCACCAGCGATACATCATGCTTCCCCCTGTACCCGATGACCTAGCCGCTTCCGTGGAGGACCCGATGACCTGCGAGCCTAGCCTCATCCCCCCAGCAAGGAGGAGGCGGCGGCTGTGGAAGAGACGGCGTTCAGAGCGATCTGGTTCGTGCAATCTAACATCAAGGTATACATCCTCGTCTTCTCTTCGAGCACCAGACAATGGCGAGCCGCTGCATCCCAGGGCTTGACATATTTTCTTGTTGGGGAGGGCGAGTTGGCCATGATTACACCGCTGCACCCCTTGTTTCTCGGGCACTATTATGCTTGTGGATGCGTCTACTGGAAGTGGATGACAAATGAAAGGTGGAAGAAGTTGCTGGTTCTGGATACTCGGAAGGATGGAGTTCTCGATTGCTGACCTGCCACTCGAAGCATGGGACATGGCAGATATAGCTATCGTGGAGGCAGGGGAAGACAAGCTTGGGCAGTTTGGTATTCGCAATAAATTTGTGGGTGTCCTGTGTTATATGGTTGGGCGAAAACAAGGTGAGAATCTTAGCCACTGGCAGACGGAGAAGACAATCTCGCTAGATTATAGCTACCGGCGTTGTATCGGAGCTGCAACAGGGAGGTATTTGCTCCTAGAAAGGGAAGAACGCTCGCTGTTTAGGTGGCTTGGGTTGGACTCGCTAAATATGGAATATTTCTCACTTGATGTCGAGACATTGCATCTTGAGAGAGTTTGCGATAAACCTATCTCATCTGGCACATCAAGGACACACTTATATACCAACTTCCCACCACCGTTGCTGTCTTCACCAACTCGCCCTCGGCTCCGGTTGCTTGGGTGTTGGTGACTCGCCTGGTGCGCGGTCTCACAGTCGGCGTGTGTTTTACTTGCATTTGTAAGTCGGAGCGGCGGCTCCGGAGATAGTTGTAGGGTGTTAGCTCTGCTTGCTCGAGTGTTGGAGCAGGCGACTTACATGGCGCGTGGCCTCAGGGCCGGCACATGGCGCGTGGCCTCACGGCTGGCGTGGATGCTGGAGCGGCGGCTTCAGATAGGGTTGTACGATGTCGGCTCTGGTTGCTCGGGTGACGGAGTCGACGGCTCGCTTGTTGCCTGGCCTCGGGGTCTGTATGTGCATTGCCGTTCTCGAATAAAAAAGGAAATATATGAAGCAATCAACAGGAAACTGCGAATTTAGCATGACATAATATTTCCATGGCTCTCTTTTCTTTTTGTTTATTATACTTAAGATGCCTCTGTCTGGCTATGCGTAACGACTTGCATTGCAAATTACAGTGCTAAACACACGAAAGCATGTCAGTCTTTCTGGTGACATATTTCAGACCCAGCTGAGATCAATCTTACCGATGGGATAATTGCTCTTCTGCTTGTGCTATTGTGATAGTCATCTTTACATATATAAGAGCTATAACTTGTTCCTTTTATCTCGTACAAACTCTGAAATGTGCGTACATGTTCAAACCAACATTCTTCTTGGGTGTCTAACCTCCTGTCTTGTTTGTTCAGATTCGATGGAGCTGTAATCAGATCAACATTCTTAATTGAAAGTGACTGGGAAATTTCAATAGCGGGAGTTGGATCACCTTGCCTACAGGGATGACACAATGTCACAATCTAGATTGCTTCGCCTGGTGTTGGTCATGTCTATGTTTGGGTTAATTTTACTTTACCATGGATGTGGTTGTTGTTCCCTGCCTGAGAGTGACATTGGAATTTACAGTATTTCAGTTCACAGTGGTGTCTATGCTGTTACTGTATCATGTTTAGGAAAGTAACATTGAAATGAACGTTCGTGTTGATATCAGAAGAAAAATGACTAGTAAATAAAGCTAGCTGATGTACACATTGTTGGTTTTCTATCTACATTATCTTTTTCTATCTTTTTTTGGTGGGGATATTTTTTGTCTATCTATATCAACCATTTTTCTGTTTCTGCGGTAGCCTAACCATAAGTTCAAACAAGTGCTAACTTTTTTCTTTTTCTTTTATCTTTGAACATATACACAAATGCTACCTGGAATACTCGTACTTGACGGTTGCCCCTCTGCTGATATCTAAGAACATCCACATTCTTTAGAAAAATGTCTCTATAAATGCCTTGAAGGAGGTCAGGATTGGGGTTCTCCCTGCTGGTTGAAGCTGAGATCTCTCTTGGGTGGCGATGTAGTATGTCGGTCAGACCTGGCTATCGAGTAAGATTTGGAAATGGCAGATGGATCTGTGGCCCTAATATTGAACACACGGATTCTTTTTGGAAAGGGTTAACGACCAATGGCATATATTCTGCTGCTTGTGCCTTCAGCTTTCCTCCATGGCTCGATCGAAGCAGACCACACTAGGTTGTGGTGGGAGTCTCATGAGCCTTTAAAGGGAAGTTCTTCAGATGTTGATGAGGCGCAACAACTGCTAGAAAAGGGACGCCTGACGAGTCGTGGTATCCAAGGCCGATCCTCTATACTTAGTGGCAATGTTCAGAAATCATTTGACCACCTCTTAATGCAATGTGCCAAATGCTAGGTCAGGCTTAGTTCATGTTCTGACCGGCCGGAAGATGTATAACAGGTTAGTTTTTTTATTCGACGGGTTAGTTGGTTACTGCTGAGAACCACAAAGGGGAACTCGCTACATTTTTCTTGTCGAGCGATAAAACCATCGCTACAGTAGACTACCCTACCGAGACTGTAGTTAACATTTTGTTTTTGCCAAACGGCCTCGTCCCGGATGTGGCCAGTTACCCAGCAACAGCAAGGCCCATTTTGGCAGCACGCAAAATCTCCTTACCCTCAACAGCGACCAAAAAAAGACTACCCATCTCCTGTCCCCTAGGGTTCCCGGCGGCTGGCTGCTCTTCCGCCGGCGTCCAACTCCCGATGGCCACCCATAAGAAAGGGGAATTGCTGCTGACGGAGATACCAGACCACCCCCTGACGGAGATCCTCCTCCGCCGAATCGCCACCGACGGCTCCTTCCGCCGCCGATTCCGCCGCCTCCACGCCCCACCACTCCTCGGCTTCCTCAACCGCGAAGGATTCCACCCCGCCGTGCCGGCCGCCCGCGCGCTTGCCCGCATCGCCGACTTCTCCTTCTCCTTCCTCCCCTCCTACTGCAGCTGGACTGTCCGGGACGTCCGCGACGGCCGCGTCCTCCTCGCCCGCGGCCCCGACCCCCACGAGGATGAGCAGCCCCAGTATTCGCGGACCTCGTGGTATGTGACCCTTGCACCAGCGATACATCATGCTTCCCCTGTACCCGATGACCTAGCCGCTTCCGTGGAGGACCCGATGACCTGCGAGCCTAGCCTCATCCCCCCAGCAAGGAGGAGGCGGCGGCTGTGGAAGAGACGGCGTTCAGAGCGATCTGGTTCGTGCAATCTAACATCAAGGTATACATCCTCGTCTTCTCTTCGAGCACCAGACAATGGCGAGCCGCTGCATCCCAGGGCTTGACATATTTTCTTGTTGGGGAGGGCGAGTTGGCCATGATTACACCGCTGCACCCCTTGTTTCTCGGGCACTATTATGCTTGTGGATGCGTCTACTGGAAGTGGATGACAAATGAAAGGTGGAAGAAGTTGCTGGTTCTGGATACTCGGAAGGATGGAGTTCTCGATTGCTGACCTGCCACTCGAAGCATGGGACATGGCAGATATAGCTATCGTGGAGGCAGGGGAAGACAAGCTTGGGCAGTTTGGTATTCGCAATAAATTTGTGGGTGTCCTGTGTTATATGGTTGGGCGAAAACAAGGTGAGAATCTTAGCCACTGGCAGACGGAGAAGACAATCTCGCTAGATTATAGCTACCGGCGTTGTATCGGAGCTGCAACAGGGAGGTATTTGCTCCTAGAAAGGGAAGAACGCTCGCTGTTTAGGTGGCTTGGGTTGGACTCGCTAAATATGGAATATTTCTCACTTGATGTCGAGACATTGCATCTTGAGAGAGTTTGCGATAAACCTATCTCATCTGGCACATCAAGGACACACTTATATACCAACTTCCCACCACCGTTGCTGTCTTCACCAACAATATGAAGGGGTAAATTTTCTGTTTCATCCCAGTTATCTGTTTCCCTTCATAGTTACTCCCTCTGTAAACAAATATAAAATGTTCTACATCTCTAACTTAGTGATGTAAAACGTCTTATATTTATTTACAGAGGGAGTATCACCTAAATTTTCTAATGCCTGATAACTCATTATCACAACTGACCATTCTTGTTTACACAATTTAGTAGTGGTTACTTTTCTTCCTTGTGGGAGAGGTAATCAAGCTCAGGAATATAAGTTTAATTCATTGTCTTGTTTGTTCCATTGGCCGTTTTAACGATAGTCAGATACGGCAAAATAACTGTGACATAGCTTATGCATCACCTGTTATTTTAGGTCTAGTCAATTCACAAAATTGCTAGATCATAGCATTTATTTGCAAGGACTAGTTTTTATCATCAAGGCCTTTGAAAATAAATACAAGTATAGATCCAGCTTACCTTTGGAGGAGGCAATTGAAAAGGTATAGTCGTGACGTTGTACTCCCTCTATTTCTTTTTACTCTGCATATAAGATTTGGTCAAAGTCAAACTACACAAAGTTTGACCAAATTTATATAAAATAATATGAACATCTACAATACTAAAACTATATAGTATGAAAATATGTTTCATTGTGCATCTGATAATATTGATTTCATATTGAATGTTTATATTTTTTAATATGAAGTTAGTCAAACTCTACAAAGCTTGACTTTGACCAAACCTTATATGCGGACTAAAAAGAAACGGAGGGAGTACATCCCAGCCTTTCCTTCCATTTCGATGGTTCTGATCTCAAATGCCTTACCGTGTGCTTTGAGGCTTAAAAGGCCCGACCCAATACATGAATATATCATTGCTAAAAAAGGTAACATTGGTTTACAAATTAGGATTACTCCAGGAGCTTGATGCTTGTTCTTAACTCCACGCAGTCCCAAAATTATTTCCATGCGTGCTGCCTCACCTATTTGCTCATGATCATCCTCTGATGCTGCTTCATGTGCTTGCTCTTTGGCCACCAACGCTTCTCACTGCTAATGCTGATGCTTCTCACTAACCATATTTCCCCTGGGGGAGCCGGTGCTACTTTGTGTTGCGACACAGGGACCAAATACACTAAGGGAAGCAAGTTCGTTAATCCTGGGTTGAGCAGTGACGAATCAAACGCCGATGCGCAAATAGTCAGAAATACCTGTGGGATGAGGCATAACGATAGCAACTAGGAGTTGTCATTCTTATGGCAGATCTGGCTCATCCACATATACCGGGCCTTCCACGGACGCTGGCTCATCTAAATTTTTTGTTGCATCTCAGTTATATGCTTCCCTTCATAGTTATCACACAATTTTCCTAATGCCTGATACGTAATTATCACAATTGTTCATTCTTGTTTACATGATTTGGTAGTGGTTATGTTTCTTCCTTTGTGGGAAAGCTAGCTCAGGAATATATTTGTGATTCATTGTCTTGTTTGTTCCACTGGCCATTTTTAAGATAACCAGAAAAGACAAAATAGCTTATGCGTAGCCTGTTATTTTAGGCCTCGTCAATTCACAAAATGCTATATCGTAGTATTTATTTTGGAGGACTACTTTTTATGGTAAAGGTAGTTGAAAAGGAAGATATCCACTTTACCTTCGGAAGTGGCAATTGAAACGGCATAGTCGTGCCATTGTACATCCCAGCCTTTCTTTCCATTTGGACGGTTCCGATCTCAAACGCCTTACGTAGTGCTTCGAGGCCTAGAAGGCCCGGCCCAATACAATGATTTTTTGCGACGACTATATAAGGACATTTCATTGTTAAAAGAAGCAAAACTGGTTCAAATTAGGATAACTCCAGGTGCTTGCTGCTGGTCCTTAATTCCACACAGTCCAAAATTATTTCCATGCTTGCCGCCATACTCGCAACCGCTTGCTCATGATCATCCTCTATCGCTCCTTCTTGTGCTTGCCTCTCGGCCACCAAAGCCTCTCTTTGCCCATGCTCACTCTCTGACGCTGAAGCTTCTCACCGCCCATGGTCTCCTGGCTGGATCCGGCCTTACTTCGTGTTGTTGTAACAGGGACCACATACACTACGGAAGCAAATTCTCCCAGGCTTGGGAGCATATTATGGCCAAGAGTGATGAACCGACGATAGGAACAAGGAGTTAGGAAAATTCTAAGGTATTTCTCGGGTCCAATTGCTCCTTTCTCAAAAGAAAATCCACAAAACCCAATAAAAATCTTTGATCTTTTGAATGAGTTACTGTTCTTATGGCAGAGCTTGCTCGTCTATGCCAGGCTTTTCCTGGGATGCTAATAGTGCTGCAAACACATAGTAAAATGTTGAGATCGGAGCCATTCAAAAGGAAATTAGTGGCTTAAGGTGTACAATTACAACACAATTATGCCTTTGGAGTAGTGTCGGCATCTCTGTTGGATGGCAGATGACACACATAGTTTTTTGCATGGTTTTTCCTTTAGAAGTTGTTTGTACCGATATACTCTACCAGGTAACTTACCAAGTCCTGTAACACAAAGAAACCAAATTTTGCATCACCTAAGTTTTGCCGCACTGATTCGTTATGTATACATTCCTTTTATAGCTATATATTCCAACTTACAAGTATTGCAAAGTTATAACGCTAAACACATAAAAGTGATTGTTTGCAGTTGGCCAGTTGCATATTCCAAATTCAGTTGAGACCAGTACCAATTGGATGAAATGATACTGCTTCTGCCTTTGACACTATTATTATTTCAGGCCTAATATAAGGCCAATGATTTGTTCAGATTCCATGGAGTCATAGTCAGATCAACATTCATGTCCGCAAAGCTCAGAGAGATTGTGATTGCAACACCAAGGTTTTCTCGCAGAAGGTGGCCACACCTTGCTTACAAGATGTGGGAATCTGCGGTGCTGCACTTGGTACTACTGGTCATTTTGCCATTCATGTTGACATGGCTTAATTAGTAGTGGTTGTTTTTCTTGTGCTTGTGGGAAAGCTGATGGAACATGGCTGTGTTATCTGTTGTCTCGTTTGCTCAAATTGCTGCTCAAAGGAATCTGACGAGGAAACAAATCAGTGACATGCATCGACTATTAATTTGGGCCTCTTGAAATCACAAAGTACTAGAACCCGACAATTATTTTTGACAAATAGTTCTATTGCGAAGGTGAAGTACGACTCACCTTGTCCGTGTATATAATATCTAGTGTCAGTTGTTTTGAAATGAATCTGACTGGTATGGTAGCAAAAAAGAGATCCATTGCTGCTCTGAATAGAAAGAGCAGCTTGTGCTTGGAAGCTGTGTGATTTAAATCAGCCTCATAACATCAGTTATAGGCAGGGCACCCTGGTTTCTTTAATTTTCATTTCTATTTTAGACAGCTCAACATTTCAACCCAGAATAAGTATAATCTATGTATGTATATGATTTAGAGGACCACATAGATTGTTGAGTGTGGTTGCCTGACGACCTAAGTTGAAAGTTTGTTACTACTAGGTTTGTACGACGTCCTGCAAACGAAGGTGCACCCTCTGTTCCTAAATATTTGAACTGCCAAAACGTCTTATATTTAGAAACAGAGGTAGTACCACTTCTGCATGACCTGTGTTTTCTAGGACTCATTTCGCCATGTTTACATGCCTTTGTTTTGGTTGTATATATTTGAACTTTTGAATACTGCTATTTGCTGCCCCCTCCTGAGCACAGTCTTGACGAGGTAGAACCCACCAGCCTGATGTCTATGTTTCGGTTAGTGTAAAATCGATCTGGTTCTTCCCTGCCTAAGAGCGTGACATCTGAATCAAAAATGATTCAGCTAGCGATGGTCATGCTAATTGTATGGAGGAGGAATGTTTTCTTTTTGTTGTTTGTCTGTCAAACCCCCCCTATTTTTCCCGCTTTGGTGACCTATAGAAGTTTGTTATTCCTTTGATATTCCTCGTCAGCCTGTGATACTATATCTAGCCAATAGAAGATCTATAGTTTATTCCTTTTTGCTCTCGAAGTAATGAATATGTACAGACGGAGTCGAATTTAGATCGGTATTCCTCTTCTCTATTGTTTGAAAAAAAAACGGGTCTTGTTTGTTCAGGTCGAGTCAAAGTGATCCTCATTTCTATGGCGTGGACTTATCACAAAGTGATCCTCATGTCTATGTTCTTCTTTTCATGCTGCCTCTACACTAGTAGAAAACAGGGCTATGGTTCCGGGGCAATATTCACATTAGTCCCGGTTCAGTCACGAACCGGGACTAATGTGAGCATTGGTCCCGGTTCGTGCGGCTAAGGCATTAGTCCCGGTTCAACTGTGCCCTTTAGTCCCGGTTTGAGACACGAACCGGGACTAAAGGGGTTGAGACCTTTAGTCCTGGTTCATGCCACGAACCGGTACTAAAGGTAACATAATTCAAACTCTACCCCCCCTGGATCGCCTTTTTAGTTTTAAAAAAATAAAAGAAAATGATGGAAATGTCAAAAAAAAAAAGTTTCCCATGTGATATGTGGTCTAGTTGTTGGGAAAATTTGCAAATGTGAATTTCGACTTTATTTGCAAAATCTCTCTGGATTTGTAAAAATGGGCATAAATTTTGCATACTAACTCGGATGAAAAAGTTTTTTATATGAAAAATCATCTACTCGAATAGTTACATCCGAATTTAATTGGGGAACCCCGTTAAACATTTTCAAAATCCTAAAAACCTAACAGAAAAAAGTTACGGGGCTTTTAAGATCTAGAGTGGAAAAAATCGAAAAAATTTCGAACTGTGGTCAAACAATGGTCAAACTAATTATTCTAGAATATTAGTGTTACTAAATAATTATTTCAGTTATTTTGAATTTTGGTCAAATCTGGTCAAACTGTGGTCAAACAATGGTCAAACTAATTATTCAAGAAATATTAGTGTTACTAAATAATTATTGTTTTTTAAAACAATATTTTCAAACTCAAACAATGAAATGTGTCACTTCATGCTCAAGCAAAATTCCTGAGGGTTAATAGGATTGACATCTTACTATTGTCAGTAAAACAACAAGTGCAGACTTGGAAACGAGGAGAATAGAATCCGGAAATTAAACGTGCTTAGGCTCGTGTACAAATAACTCTTTAAAAACGACGGAGTCAGAATGTAGTCATGTCTTTGTTCCTAATTTCATGCTACGGATAGCTTCGGTTAATGTAGTAACATCGATCCAGCTGTTCGCTGACTAAGAATGTCGGTCCCAGACTCCCATTTAACCAAGAATCTAGCACTTATCACTTTCCTGCAATGCTGCCTTCTCTCGATATGACGCTACACCTTGTTATCACTAGTTCGCTATGTATTGGGGCACACATGTTTCCAGAACTAATCTAGTATTTTAACCTTGCTTCAATTTGAGACTCTAAATCCGAATAATCACGAGTGGACATGCGGCCACGCGATGCCGAAATCCACACCGCATATTGTCACGTGATTCGTGCAACTTGAATACTTATGGCCGGTATAACATTTCCCACCATCCGTATATCATTTAGTATAGCCCACGTATTTGCATCTGACATCTGCAGGAGATGGCCCACAGGGCAGGCCCAGGCATTGAATTCAGGCGCGTGTCCATCAGTCCCAATGGCTAGCTGCACCATGCTCGTCACGACCTTTTTTAAGTTCCAGCTTGCTTGTCAATGCTGCCACTTCCCAGTAGTACTTCAGCGCGCGCTGGGGACATCTGATTTCACATGTGCATGGGTCTATGGCCATGTTTCACTTCTTGAACATAATCAAGCATGGTTGAAGAACATTTTCATCCTCGGCGTTGTGAACCTGCTCCTCATGGTCATGATCTTCATGGACAAACTCTGAAGATGCTCTCTTATGCGATGGGATTGCTGTAGTTTTCATATGTATTTGTTTTTGGTATCTGTACTGCGTGTACCTACGAGCACATGCTGGCCTATCAATAATACAACTCCAACGGTTATGTGCATGGAGCATTAAACGCAAGGGTGATATAGTTTTACTCTACTCGCGAGATACCGTGCAAAACAAATGAAAATACACCAACAGGCAGGGACGTCATTAATACCACGACTCGTGTGCACCACACCTAACCATCGGCAATAATTCAGCAATGGACAGCCAGCATTATGGCAAATTAAACATCCATGCGTTCATCAATTACACCCAGCTGCCCTGCACCCCATGATGGCAGCCAGCAAGGGAGAGATGATTGCAGGTGGGCATGTTGCTTCGTAGAGAAATAAAACAAGGATAACAGATCACACAGGGATTTCCAGCCACTCCATGTGCGTATAACCCATCTCCTCTTCCGCCTTTGTTTCTCCACATGGGACTGCTTGAAGAAGATGTACAGTGCGAGCCTCTAGCGCGCGTGCTTAATGATGTGTGCCTAGCGTCCAGAAGGGCAGTTATGTCATCTCCAGAACAGTGGAGTGGGCGCTAGCAAACAAGCCTGTATCCATACGAACATAAATGTCGTCTGGTCCACTGCCGGGTGTATAGCACCACGTATTCGCGAATGCCGGCGATTAATGTGTCAGGTATTGGAAAGGGGCTATAATAAGTAGCAATCGTGATGGGCGCACGGACGAACGAGATTCCGGCATCGCGTGGCCGCATGTCCCAAAAATCCGCGTCCCTCTAAATCTGCTTAGTTATGTTTCGGAGTTGAATTTAAGGGGCTGTTCCGCAATCCTCCCGCTCCGTGAAATTTTAGGATCTGTGGAGCACCTCCGTCCCCACTCCGCGATTTTGAACTGCTGCTCCACCAGCTCCGGGAGTGGAGTTGTGGAGGGGAGGGAATCCGAACAGGTGAGGGAGTAGTATAATTTAAGCTTTGAGCATGACAATCAATCTGTTTTTAATTTCTTTCGAAAGAATCCGTTTTTTAGTTAGTAGGCTATGTAGGTAACTGAATTGTATCATGCATGGGTTTCAATTTGTAATAATTTAAGCCATGAGTTGCAGCAGAGAGCACCGGAAAGAGTCATCAACATTACTATATCGTATCTGTTACTACTGGGAATACAAGATAGTTAAAGAGGAGGAGCTCAATTAGTATTATCCTGATCATCGATAAGCCTGGGCAGAAAGCAGCAGGAGAAGACCACGGGTGTCAAGCAAGGGCCAGCGTCCACATAACTGACCATATACGCTAACTAGTAACTGCCCCCCCCTCGTCCCAACCCAAATGATCATCCTTTCGGTTTCGTGAATCCCTGTTACAGGGCCGATACGGTGAACCGCTGGTTTCTCTAGGTACTAGTGAGATCTTTTGAAAATCAACCATTGGTTGTATGCTTAGAAGGGTAGTTGTATCTTTAAGGTCAATCAGCTTCACGCCTCTTGGTTTGCCGAGTCCTTGCCTCTCGATCTTGCTAAGTTATTGTTGTTCCGCAAGAGCATGGCTAGGATTTGGGCAATGTGGTAAGGGAGGTAAAATTTGCAGCTTTTGTGGTTATGCTAGTTAATATATGGCCTTTGGTACCCCGCAAAAATAAACAAATTAGGCGAATCGTTCATGAGCATACTTAACAAAGGCACAAAACGACTACTGTCCACCCCTGGTCTCACATCTCTTCTAAAAATAATCATTCTAGTGTTATAACTGATGTGTATCTATCTAAATGCTTTTATGCAATCCTCGTATGGTTATTTTTGGGAGATGTTGTTTTTTCAGCTGTCCTGAATTGTGCAACTTAGGTAATTGTTTTTCAAAGTGGAGTACACCAAAATTCCATTTTGGGACTTTGGTTTTAGGTTGTGTTAGGCACTGCGGTGATTATTAGAATCTCATTTGCCCCATGCGCTTTTACCTACTTTACTGTTTGTGTGGTCTGATTTTGAATTTTATTGTTTTTTGAAGTATGTCACATGGCAGTTTTATATTAAGAGATGACATTTTTATATTTAAAGAGATGACACTTTTGTACTAAGAGATGGCATTTTTTATCATTAAGAGATGGCATTATTTAATTAACAGATGACAATTTTATATTTAAAGATGGCATTTTTATATTTTTAAGAGATGGCAGTTTTGTATTAAGAGATAGCATTTGTATATTTTAAAGAGATGGCAGTTTTGTATTAAGAGATGGCATTTTTTAATTAAGGGATGTCATTTGAAATTATTAAGAGACTGCATTTTTATTTTTAAGAGATGTCATTTTTTAATTAAGAGATTGCTTGTTTATATTAAGAGATGAAATTTTTAATTTAAAGAGGTGGCATATTTTATTATTATGATGTGTCATTTTTTAATTAAGAGATGAAATTTTTAATTTAAAGAGGTGGCATATATTATTATTATGATGTGTCATTTTTTAATTAAGAGATGGCATTTGAAATTGTTAAGAGACGATATTTCTAAGTTTTAAGAGATGGCATTTTTTAATTAATAGATGACATTTTTTAATTAATAGATGGCATTTTTTTATTAAGAGATGGAATTTTTTATTTAAATCCGGCACCTCAAATGCCAACAAACACGCCAGGGTACGACCATGGACATTGACCGGTCCAGCCTCAAATTTGCCTTCTCATAACTAGACACCTCAATTATCACATCTCAAATTCATACAAACTCATGCAACTACCTCGATGCATTACACACATCGTCCGGCTACTCCATCCTTACTAACAAGTCGCCGGACTACCAAAATTTGGCATGTGTGGCTATGGTGGAGATCATCCACGGCTGACCTTGCCCTTCTCGGCGTCCTTGTTGTCCTTCTCGCGGAAGTACCGGTCGAAGATGTGGTAGGGATCGAGCCGAATCCACTCCCTGCCGGAGCTGTCCTCGCCATTGTTGTCCTCCTTCTCCTCCTTCGGTGGCAATCCGGCCATGACACGGACCGCCTGATTCTGCTTTCGAGCGAGGGCGAGTGTGTTCCTCCGCTGTCGTTTCTTCATAATGCGGGCGTGAATGGCGTCCTCCTCTGGGTCGCCCGCGCCGCCGCATCAACCGCCATTTCCGCCATGATACGGGCCTCGGCGGCCTTTATCCTCTCCTTCCCGCATCCCGGCCCATTCCTGGTGGGACTCATAGTCTGCCCGACCGGTGATGGGGAAGGAGAGATTTTCCGGTTGCCGGGACCGTGATGAACCAAACCTAGAGGACCCGAGTGCCCGTTGAGCCGACGCTATGGAGTCACGCCGGACAGATCCTTCCGTCGGCTGGGCGTTGTCCTCTCGGAGCAGCGGAGTGCAATGCGGACCGCCATTGCCTCCTACAACCCGCACGGGATGACACCCTAATTGACGTACCCGGACTAGTCGGAGTCAGGTCTGATGCCAACCATGCCGGAGACGGCCAAAAATCACCAGAGGTGAGCTCGGTGGCGGAGGAGTGGAGGGAGAGGCGTGTTATGTGCCTATGGTTTGGCCCGTCGAGCGGACGGGTACTAATATATATGTGGGGTCGGGTGGGCCAGTGTGGGTCGGGCCCGATGTGGCGGGACGTGCCAGGCGCGCCGAGCACCCCTCATATCCGCCCCATATTTGTGCTGGATATGAGGGGTGCCGATCAGCCCGGGCGTTTGAGGCCTGTTTGAGGCGTCCGTCTGGGTCGAAATTGTTGGGGAACGCAGTAATTTCAAAATTTTTCCTACGCACACACAGGACCATGGTGATGGCATAGCAACGAGAGGGGAGAGTGTTGTCCACGTACCCTCGTAGACCGTAAGCGGAAGCGATCACAACGTAGAGGAAGTAGTCGTACTTTCTCCTCGCGATCTTGCCGATCCCAGCGCCGTTACTCCGGCACCTCCGAGTCGATGATGACGTAGAGGAAGTAGTCGTCGTTCTCCTCACGATCCAGCCGATCACAGCGCCGTTACTCCGGCGCCTCCGAGTTCTTGGCACACGCTCAGCTCGATGGCGCTCCACGGGCTTCGATCCAGCAAAGCTCGGGAGGGAGTTCCCGTCAAGACGGCGTGGTGACGATCTTGATGTTTTACCGTCGCAGGGCTTCACCTAAGCACCGCTACGATATGACCGAGGTGGAATATGGTGGAGGGGGGCACCGCACACGGCTAAGGAACGATCTCAAGGATCAACTTGTGTGTCCTAGGGTGCCCCTCCCCGTGATATAAAGGAGGGAGGAGGAGGTGGCCGGCCCAAGGGGGCGCGACCAGGAGGGGAAACCTACTCCAAGTAGGTTTCCGTCTCTTTTCCTTATCTTATTTGGAGGGGAAGGAAAGAGTACTAGTAGTTAGGAAGTAGTACTAGTAGTAGGAATAGGAAGAGGGGAAGGAGAAAGGAAAGGGGGCGGCCCCCTCCCCAGTCGGATTGGGCTTGGGGGGCGCCCCTCCTGCTCCTTCTCCCTTCTTCCTACATGGGCCCAATAAGGCCCATATACCTCCCGGGGGTTCCGGTAACCTCCGGAGCTCCAAACTTCTCCGAACCTTTCCGATGTCCAAATATATCCGTCCAATATATCAATCTTTATGTCTCGACCATTTCGAGACTCCTCGTCATGTCCGTGATCATATCCGGGACTCGAACAACCTTCGTACATCAAAATACATAAACTCATAATATAACCGTCCTTGAAACCTTAAGCGTGCGGACCCTACGGTTCGAGAACAATGTAGACATGACCGAGACACATCTCCGGTCAATAACCAATAGCGGGACCTGGATGCCCATATTGGTTCCTACATATTCTCTGAAGATCTTTATCGGTCAGACCGCATAACAACATACGTTGTTCCTTTTGTCATCGGTATGTTACTTGCCCGAGATTCGATCGTCGGTATCCAATACCTAGTTCAATCTCGTTACGGCAAGTCTCTTTACTCGTTCCGTAATACATCATCTCACAACTAACTCATTAGTTGCAATGCTTGCAAGGCTTATGTGATGTGTATTACCGAGAAGGCCCAGATACCTCTCCGACAATCGGAGTGACAAAACCTAATCTCGAAATACGCCAACCCAACAAGTACCTTTGGAGACACCTGTAATACTCCTTTATAATCACCCAGTTACGTTGTGACGTTTGGTAGTACCCAAAGTGTTCCTCCGGTAAACTTTGGTTGCATAATCTCATAGTTATAGGAACATGTATAAGTCATGAAGAAAGCAGTAGCAACATACTAAACGATCAAGTGCTAGGCTAACGGAATGGGTCATGTCAATCAGATCATTCTTCTAATGATGTGATCCCGTTAGTCAAATGACAACTCATGTCTATGGTTAGGAAACATAACCATCTTTGATTAACGAGCTAGTCAAGTAGAGGCATACTAGTGACACTCTGTTTGTCTATGTATTCACACATGTATTATGTTTCCGGTTAATACAATTTTAGCATGAATAATAAACATTTATCATGATATAAGGAAATAAATAATAACTTTATTATTGCCTCTAGGGCATATTTCCTTGATCTCCCACTTGCACTAGAGTCAATAATCTAGTTCATTCAGAATGATTCTAACACCCATGGAGCCTTGGTGCTGATCATGTTTTGCTCGTGGAAGAGGCTTAGTCAACGGGTCTGCAATGTTCAGATCCGTATGTACTTTGCAAATCTCTATGTCTCCCACTTGGACTTGGTCCCGAATGGAATTGAAGTGTCTCTTGATATGCTTGGTCCTCTTGTGAAATCTGGATTCCTTTGCCAAGGCAATTGCACCAGTATTGTCACAGAAGATCTTCATTGGTCCCGATGCACTAGGTATAACACCTAGATCGGAAATGAACTCTTTCATCCAGACTCCTTCATTTGCTGCTTCAAGCAGCTATGTACTCCGCTTCACATGTAGATCCCGCTTCTGACGCTTTGTTTAGAACTGCACCAACCGACAGCTCCACCGTTTAACAAAAACACGTATCCGGTTTGCGATTTAGAATCGTCCGGATCAGTGTCAAAGCTTGCATCGACGTAACCATTTCTGACTAGCTCTTTGTCACCTCCATATACGAGAAACATATCCTTAGTCCTTTTCAGGTATTTCAGATGTTCTTGACCGCTGTCCGATGATCCACTCTGGATTACTTTGGTACCTTCCTGCCAAGCTTACTGCTAAGCATATGTCGTGTCTGGTACACAGCATTGCATACATGATAGAGCCTATGGCTGAAGCATAGGAACATCTTTCATTTTCTCTCTATCTTCTGCTGTGGTCGGGCATTGAGTCCGACTCAATTTCACACCTTGTAATACAGGTAAAAACCTTTCTTTGCTCGATCCATTTTGAACTTCTTCAAAACTTTATCAAGGTATGTGCTTTGTGAAAGTCCAATTAAGCGTCTTGATCTATCTCTATAGATCTTGATGCCCAATATGAAAGCAGCTTCACCAAGGTCTTTCATTGAAAAACTCTTGTTCAAGTATCCCTTTATGCTATCCAGAAATTCTATATCATTTCCGATTAGTAATATGTCATCTACATATAATATCGTAAATGCTACAGAGCTCCCACTCACTTTCTTGTAAATACAGGCTTCTCCATAAGTCTCAGATAAACCCAAATGCTTTGATCACACTATCAAAGCGTTTATTCCAACTCCGAGATGCTTGCACCAGTCCATAAATGGATCGCTGGAGCTTGCACACTTTGTTAGCTCCTTTGGATCGATAAAACCTTCTGGTTGCATCATATACAACTCTTCTTCCGTAAATCCATTCAGGAATGCGGTCTTTACATCCATTTGCCAAATTTCATAATCATAAAATGCGGCAATTGCTAACATGATTCGGACAGACTTAAGCATCGCTACGGGTGAGAAGGTCTCATCGTAGTCAATCCCTTGAACTTGTCGAAAACCCTTTGCGACAAGTCGAGCTTTGTAGACAGCAATATTACCGTCAGCGTCAGTTTTCTTCTTGAAGATCCACTTGTTTTCTATTGCTTGCCGACCCTCGGGCAAGTCAACCAAAGTCCACACTTTGTTTTCATACATGGATCCCATCTCGGATTTCATGGCCTCAAGCCATTTTATGGAATCTGGGCTCACCATCGCTTCTTCATAGCTCGTAGGTTCATCATGATCTAGTAGCATGACTTCCGTAACAGGATTGCCGTACCACTCAGTGCGGATTTTATTCTGGTTGATCTACGAGGTTCTCAGAGTAACTTGATCTGAAGTTTCATGATCAATATCATCAACTTCCTCACTATTTGGTGTAGATGTCGCGAAACTGGTTTCTGTGATAAACTACTTTCCAATAAGGGAGAAGGTACAGTTACCTCATCAAGTTCTACTTTCCTCCCACTCACTTCTTTCGAGAGAAACTCCTTCTCTAGAAAGGATCCATTCTTAGCAACAAATGTCTTGCCTCCGGATCTGTGATAGAAGGTGTACCCAACTGTCTCCTTTGGGTATCCTATGAAGACACATTTCTCCGATTTAGGTTCGAGCTTATCAGGTTGAAGCTTTTTCACATAAGCATCGCATCCCCAAACTTTAAGAAAGCGACAACTTTGGTTTCTTGCTAAACCACAGTTCATAAGGTGTCGTCTCAACGGATTTTGACGGTGTTCTATTCAGCGTGAATGCGGCCGTCTCAAGAGCATAACCCCAAAAGCGATAGCGGTAAATCTGTAAGAGACATCATAGATCGCACCATATCTAGTAAAGTGCGACATGACGTTCGGACACACCATTGCGCTGTGGTGTTCCGGTGGCGTGAGTTGCGAAACTATTCCGCATTGTTTCAAATGTAGACCAAACTCAGAACTCAAATATTCGCCCACGATCAGATCGAAGAAACTTTATTTTCTTATTACGATGATTTTCAACTTCACTCTGAAATTCTTTGAACTTTTCAAATGTCTCAGACTTATGTTTCATTAAGAAGATATACCCATATCTGCTTAAATCATCTGTGAAGGTGAGAAAATAACGATATCCGCCACGAGCCTCAATATTCATTGGACCACATACATCTGTATGTATGATTTCCAACAAATCTGATGCTCTCTCCATAGTACCGGAGAACGGTGTTTTAGTCATCTTGCCCATGAGGCACGGTTCGCAAGTGCCAAGTGATTCATAATCAAGTGACTCCAAGTCCATCAGTATGGAGTTTCTTCATGCGCTTTACACCGATATGACCTAAACGGCAATGCCACAAATAAGTCGCACTATCATTATCAACTCTGCATCTTTTGGTTTCAACATTATGAATATGTGTATCACTACTATCGAGATCCATTAAAAATAGACCACTCTTTAAGGGTGCATGACCATAAAAGATATTATTCATATAAATAGAACAACCTTTATTCTCTGTTTTAAATGAATAACCGTCTCGCATCAAACAAGATCCAGATATAATGTTCATGCTTAACGCTGGCACCAAATAACAATTATTTAGGTCTAAAACTAATACCGAAGGTAGATGTAGAGGTAAGCGTGCCGACCGCGATCACATCGACTTTGGAACCATTTCCCACGCCGCATCGTCACCTCGTCCTTTGCCGGTGTTCGCAATCAGTAGTCCCTGTTTTGAGTTGCAAATATTAGCAACAGAACCAGTATCAAATACCAAGTGCTACTGCGAGCTCTAGTAAGGTACACATCAATAACATGTATATCACATATACCTTTGTTCACCTTGCCATCCTTCTTATCCGCCAAATACTTGGGGCAGTTCCGCTTCCAGTGACCAGTCTGCTTGCAGTAGAAGCACTCAGTTTTAGGTTTAGGTCCAGACTTGGGTTTCTTCACTTGAGCAGCAACTTGTTTGCTGTTCTTCTTGAAGTTCCCCTTCTTCTTCCCTTTGCCTTTCTTCTTGAAACTAGTGGTCTTATTGACCATCAACACTTGATGCTCCTTCTTGATTTCTACCTCCGCAGCTTACAAAGATTGCTAAGAGCTCGGTATAGTCTTTACTAACCCTTGCATATTATAGTTCATCACGAAGCCTTTGTAGCTTGGTGGCGGTGATTGAAGAATTCTGTCAATGACACAATCATCCGAAGATCAACTCCCAGTTGAGTCAAGTGATTGTAATACCCGGACATTTTGAGTATGTGCTCACCGATGCACCCATTCTCCTCCATTTTGCAGCTATAGAACTTATTGGAGACTTCATATCTCTCAATCCGGGCATTCTGTTGAAATATCAACTTCAACTCTTGGAACATCTCATATGCTCCACGACTTTCAAAACGCCGTTGAAGACCCGGTTCTAAGTCAGAAGCATGGCACATCAACTATAGAGTAGTCATCAGCTTTGCTCGCGAGACGTTCTTAACGCCGCTGGGTTGCATCAAGAAGCACAGCACCTAGCGGTGCATCCAGACGTAACTCTTACGTGCAGCAATGAGGATAATCTCAGGTTACGGACCCAGTCCGTGTAATTACTACCATCATCTTTCAACTTTGCTTTCTCAAGGAACGCATTAAAATTCAACGGAACAACAAAGACGAGCCATCTATCTACAAACAGACATAGACAAGCAAGATACTATCATGTACTAAGTTCATGATAAATTTAAGTTCAATTAATCATATTACTTAAGAACTCCCACTTAGACAGACATCTCTCTATTCATCTAAGTGATCACGTGATCCAAATCAACTAAACCATAACCGATCATCACGTGAGATGGAGTAGTTTTCAATGGTGAACATCTTATGTTGATCATATCTACTATATGATTCACGCCGACCTTTCGGTCTCCGTGTTCCGAGGCCATATCTGCATATGCTAGGCTCGTCAAGTATAACCTGAGTATTCTGCGTGTG
Organism: Aegilops bicornis; assembly: GCA_021605145.1. Taxonomy (NCBI): domain Eukaryota; kingdom Viridiplantae; phylum Streptophyta; class Magnoliopsida; order Poales; family Poaceae; genus Aegilops; species Aegilops bicornis. Next base: position 825,986,966 of record CM038675.1, on the reverse strand, counting down.
CAAAACTGGCTTGCACCCGTTGTAGATGGACGTAGAGCTTATCACACCCGATCATCACGTGGTGTCTCGACACGACGAACTTTGTAACGGTGCATACTCAGGAGAACACTACTTGATAATTTTAGTGAGAGATCATCTTAAAATGCTACCGTCAATCAAAGCAAAATAAGATGCATAAAGGATAAACATCACATGCAATCAATATAAGTGATATGATATGGCCATCATCATCTTGCGCTTGTGATCTCCATCTCCGAAGCACCGTCATGATCACCATCGTCACCGGCGCGACACCTTGATCTCCATCGTAGCATCGTTGTCGTTTACGCCATCTATTGCTACTACGACTATCGCTACCGCTTAGTGATAAAGTAAAGCAATTACAGGGCGTTTGCATTTCATACAATAAAGCGACAACTATATGGCTCCTGCCAGTTGCCGATAACTCGGTTACAAAACATGATCATCTCATACAATAAAATATAGCATCACGTCTTGACCATATCATATCACAACATGCCCTGCAAAAACAAGTTAGACGTCCTCTACTTTGTTGTTGCAAGTTTTACGTGGCTGCTACGGGCTGAGCAAGAACCGTTCTTACCTACGCATCAAAACCACAACGATCTTTCGTCAAATAGACTCCGTTTTAACCTTCTCAAGGACCGGGCGTAGCCACACTCGGTTCAACTAAAGTGAGAGAGACAGACACCGCCAGCCACCTTTAAGCACGAATGCTCGTAACGGTGAAACCAGTCTCGCGTAAGCGTACGCGTAATGTCGGTCCGGGCCGCTTCATCTCACAATACCGCTGAACCAAAGTATGACATGCTGGTAGGTAGTATGACTTGTATCGCCCACAACTCACTTGTGTTCTACTCGTGCATATGACATCAACGCATAAAACCAGGCTCGGATGCCACCGCTTGGGGAACGCAGTAATTTCAAAAATTTCCCTCGCACACATGACCATGGTGATGGCATAGCAACGAGAGGGGAGAGTGTTGTCCACGCATCGTCAGAGACCGTGGCGGAAGCGATCACAACGTAGAGGAAGTAGTCGTACTTTCTCCTCGCGATCCTGCCGATCCCAGCGCCCGTTACTCCGGCACCTCCGAGTCGATGATGACGTAGAGGAAGTAGTCGACGTTCTCCTCACGATCCAGCCGATCACAGCGCCACATTCGCGCCTCCCGAGTTCTTGGCACACGTTCAGCTCGATGGCGCTCCACGGGCTTCGATCCAGCAAAGCTCGGGAGGGGAGTTCCAAGACGACGGGCGGCGTGGTGACGATCTTGATGTTTTACCGTCGCAGGCTTCACCTAAGCACCGCTACGATATGACCGAGGTGGAATATGGTGGAGGGGGCACCGCACACGGCTAAGGAACGATCTCAAGGATCAACTTGTGTGTCCTAGGTGCCCCCTCCCCGTGATATAAAGGAGGGAGGGAGGAGGTGGCTTGGCCCAAGGGGAGGCGATTAGGAGGGGGAAACCTACTCCAAGTAGGTTTCCTCTCTTTTCCTTATCTTATTTGGAGGGGGAAGGAAAGAGTACTAGTAGTTAGGAAGTAGTACTAGTAGTAGGAATAGGAAGAGGGGAAGGAGAAAGGGGGGCCGCCCCTCCCCCAATTCGGATTGGGCTTGGGGGCGCTCCCTTGCTCCTTCTCCTTCTTCCTACATGGGCCCAATAAGGCCCATATACCTCCCGGGGTTCCAGTAACCTCCGGAGCTCCAAACTTCTCGGAACCTTTCCGTGTCCAAATATATCCGTCCAATATATCAATCTTTATGTCTCGACCATTTCGAGACTCCTCGTCATGTCCGTGATCATATCCGGACTCCGAACAACCTTCGGTACATCAAAATACATAAACTCATAATATAACCGTCAACGAAACCTAAAGCGTGCTGACACTACGGTTCGAGAACAATGTATACATGACAGAGACACATCTCCTGTCAATAACAAATAGCGTGACCTGGATGCCAATATTGGTTCCTACATATTATACGAAGATCTTTATCGGTCATACCGCATAACAACATACGTTGTTCCTTTTGTCATCGGTATGTTACTTGCCCGAGATTCGATCGTCGGTATCCAATACCTAGTTCAATCTCGTTACTGGCAAGTCTCTTTACTCGTTCCGTAATACATCATCTCACAACTAACTCATTAGTTGCAATGCTTGCAAGGCTTATGTGATGTGTATTACCGAGAAGGCCCAGAGATACCTCTCCGACAATCGGAGTGACAAAACCTAATCTTGAAATACGCCAACCCAACAAGTACCTTTGGAGACACCTTTAATACTCCTTTATAATCACCCGATTACGTTGTGACGCTTGGTAGTACCCAAAGTGTTCCTCCGGTAAACGGGAGTTGCATAATCTCATAGTTATAGGAACATGTATAAGTCATGAAGAAAGCAGTAGCAACATACTAAACGATCAAGTGCTAGGCTAACGGAATGGGTCATGTCAATCAGATCATTCTTCTAATGATGTGATCCCGTTAGTCAAATGACAACTCATGTCTATGGTTAGGAAACATAACCATCATTGATTAACGAGCTAGTCAAGTAGAGGCATACTAGTGACACTCTGTTTGTCTATGTATTCACACATGTATTATGTTTCCGGTTAATACAATTTTAGCATGAATAATAAACATTTATCATGATATAAGGAAATAAATAATAACTTTATTATTGCCTCTAGGGCATATTTCCTTCAGAAATTTCATGACCGGTCAGTGACCGGGCGGGCCGTCCGTGCGTTTGAGGAGGGTTTGAGGCGCCCGACTGTAGATGCTCTTACAGAATCTGACTGGGCAACGCCTATTTCAGCAACATGAGAAAATTACGAGTCCCCCTAGCCCCACTCCACCCAAGAAAGGCAAGAAAGCTCTATCGTACCGTCGTTCCGAGGTTCTTGGCAGTCAGCTCCTCCGCACCTTGACCTTCCCTACCCTACCTCACTTGAGGCCGACAGGAAAATGGCATCACTGTGGGTGACAATCCCCGACCACCTCCTCCAAGCAAAGATATTTGTCCAAATGACTTGCCCTCCCCACCTCACTCGAGGCTGTCAGGGAGATGGTCTCGCCGTTGATGGCAATCCCTGACCACCTCCAAGCAAAGATATTCGTCTAACTATCGCCCTCCCCACCTCACTCGAGGCCGGCAGGGAAATGGCCTCGTCGCAGATGGCAATCCCCGACCACCTCCAACTAGAGATCTTTGTCCGGCTATTTGCCCTCCCCCACGTCATTCAAGGCCAATCAACTTAGAATAGGTGCCCACTTGAGTTTTGTTATCAAGACACGTTTTAATTGATGAAAAAAAAACAAGTTCATTACAATGTAAAATTATGACTACGCAAAACTCATTTCAGGTATATTACAACTAAACAAACATATATCTGTCGTACACTCAACTATATTTAAAAATTATAGCCGGCTAGGGTAATACAAAGCTGAATTTATTTATTTTGAGCTCATACAACACTGAATCTAAATGCTGTCTAAATTGGCACTTTTTTTTAGGTGAGTCTAAATTGGCACTTTAGCAGAACAAAACATCAAAAAAATGGCACGAAGGACGGCCCTGTATGGGCCCAGAGAGGCAGAGATGGCCCACTACGCATTCTTGGCATTCCTAAGACCCAGAGATCCAGAGATGGCAGCACAAAAAATTGCTCAACTGAACTCCAGCAGCACACAACACTCCCGATCCCATCTGGTCGAGCCGTCGTCGTCGTCGAGGGTTTCCGGCGGCTGGCTCCCCCGCCGGCCGGCTCTACCCTCGCCCGGCCTCCTCTTCCCAATGGAGACCAGCCAGAAAACTTTGCCGGACATCCCCGGCGACCTCTTGGAGAAGATATTCGTCCGGCTGCCCACCCCAGAAGATCTCGCTCGCGCCTCCGCCGCCTGCGTCACGTTCCGCGGAGTCGTCACCGACGGCTCCTTCCTCCGCAGCTTCCGCCGCCTCCACGCACCACCAGTCCTCGGCTTCTTCGCGCATAGCCAGTTCCATCCCGCTCCGCCGCCTCACCCCTCCGCGCCTGCCGCCCGCGCGCTTGCCCTAGCCGCTGACTTCAGCTTCTCCTTCCTCCCCTCCTACTGCAGATGGGGCGTCTGTGACAGCCGTGATGGCCGCGTCCTTCTTGCTCGCAAGCCCGAAAAGGGCAAGGAGGCCCCGATCTTCACGGAGCTCGTGGTGTGCGACCCCTTGCACCGGCACTATATCCTGCTCCCCACAGTGCCTGAAGATCTGGTGGCATCGGTGGAAAACTCGGTCAAGGATTGTTTCGGGCGCTTCTGCGTGCCATTCCTCATTTCACCCAACAAGGCTGAAGAGACTGACTTCAGAGTGATCTGGATGGCACGTTGTGGAATTAATCTGACCGTCCTCGTCTTCTCTTCGAGCACGGGGGAATGGCTAGCCGCCTCATCATCCCAGGACTGGAGGGATATAGTCGTTGTCGGTGACCCGTTCTATTTTCTCAGGCCCCATTTCTCAGGTGGCTGCATCTACTGGGACTCGCCGTTGAACCAGAACAAGTTGCTCGTGCTGGACACTAGTACTATGGAGTTCTCCATTGCAGATTTCCCACCTGGAGAATGGGGCGATGTAAAATTAGCTATTGTCGATGCAGGGGAGGGCAGGTTTGGGATGTTTACCATCCATGATGGAGATGAAGGTGGTGAATCTGTTCTTAATTATATGGTTGGGCAAAACAACGGTGAGAGCTCTGGCCAGCTGAAGAAAGTCTCACTCTCACTAGGTTATGGGCATCGCTATTATTTCACAAACTATGCAACACAGAATTACTTGATCCTATTAAGGACGGAAGCTAGGCCGTATGTAGGCTTATCACGGGCCCCATCAAAGATAGAATTTTTCTCACTGGATGTCAAGACAATGCAGCTTGAGAGGATGTTTATTGAACCTTCCATGTTTGGTGGTTCTAAAGTGCACATATATACCAACTTCCCACCGTCGTTATTGTCTTCGCCAACAATATGAACTGGTAAGTTTTTATTGCATCCTAGTTATATTGTATCATTCCCTTCATGGTTATCTCCCAGCTTGTTCATTACTGCAGTTGGTTGTTTGTCTAGTGGTTATTTATATTGTACTTGTGGAGAAGCTAATCAAGCACGGGTACCTAATTGTGATTCGTTGTTGTGTTTGTTTCTTCAAATTGCTGTGCTTTTTTAGAAGTAAATTGTTATGTTTTCAGAGACTCAGACAAGAGAAAAGATCTTCGGCATAGCTTACGCATCCACTATAACATTAATTAGGCCTTATGAAATCAACAATTATTTTCGAGGAATATTGTGTGGTCAAGGTGTAGAAGGATTGATAGTTGCAGTTTACCTTTCAACTGTTTCACTCACCTCACAAAAATGCATGCCATTCAAGCACAGCTCATCTTGTTGCCTTTTTTTTATATAAATAGAAGAAGAAGTGTTCATGTTCACATCTATGATATTATCTTCAATACTGTTTCGTAATAAATATGCTTAACTGCTATGGTCTGTATGGCAGCTTGATTCAAATCCGCCTCACACATCCGTTATAGGCGGGACATTGTTTCTTTTTCTTCCTTTTTGATAATAGTCTGAACATTTCACCTGCGTATTTCGGTGTCTTCCCTACATATGCATGCCATATATAAGCATTAATCTCTGTGTCGCGTGGCGGTTCACATGCCAAAAAATCGCTGCAGCCGTCAAATATGGGGCCTCGCCACGAACTTTCCAGTAATGTCTCCTTGTCTTCTCCCATCTCCACGAGAATTGCCGCGTCTGCCTTATCTCTCCAGTATCCACGTCAGCAACCACAGCTAGCAATAACTCCAGCAACGAGTGTCTCACGGTGCCGCCATAACAACTATGGTAACAAGGACTATGACACAAGGTGGAAAAGAAAACAAGGAAAAGCTGAATGACAGTGGTTGGTCAGATCGTAATAAATATACTCCTAGAATGAAAACTAACTGAAGGGACTGAACATGCATACTCAATCTCAGCTGCGAGATAATGCTAGATGATAAGTACTATATATAAAGGGCGGTCGCCTACAAATAGCTGTCAATTTTGCAGACTGAGGAACAAAGGCTGATGAAATATTAATAAAAATGAAAGACGAACGGCACAAAAAGACTGAGGAACGTGTTGCACGGCGTATTACGGCTGACCACAACATGTACCAATGACGTTTTGAAGTGATTTAATAGAGATGCGAGGAGGGACTGACTCTTGACATCCTTGTTAGAGTCTTCGTAGCTGACTGGGCATGCCGGCATGGCATCTGTCAAGAAATTAAATAAATAAATAATGGACATATGTAGTCAATGTCAGCTACTACTATTCTTTGCCTTGATATTCTATAACTGAAAGTCTAAGCACCCATAGATAAGTTGACTATCTAGACTGATACTGGATCCTAAGGTAAATAGATGAGCAAGCTCAGTTAGATACTTGCTAGGAGACCTGAAAGATAGATACACAGAAAGGATGTCGGAGAAACAAAGGAAAAAATATCATCAATAAAAGACTGAAAGATCTCCTTCCTAGGAAAAAATAAAGCAGTAAAATATAATGAAATTGAAGATTAAAATACCATATGACTGAACATTGAACAAGAACTAACTTATAACAGAACCTGCAGGGTGTAGGCTTCGATGGTGTTAGGACTGAGCAATGCATACTAACTGAACATCGAACATTCACAAAAATGATGACTGAAGAAAAAAGAAGAATGAGGAGCTGGAAAGGTACAGTAAAGAATGCATAAGCCTTGTAGTAGAAAGGCTAAAAAATTGAAGGATTGAATTAAAGAATCAAAACCTTATAGTTTAGTTTGGTCATAGACAAAACTGGTAGTTTAGCTACGTCATAGGAAAGTTGAAGTAGAAAGGAATGAAAACCTGAACATGACGGAGAACTAACTATGACTACATTCACTCAAGTAAGTTGTAATTGGTTAGTTTTACTCAAACTGAAAAAGATGATTGTAGCTCACAAACTGAAGAATGAACAAACTTATTAGAGCCTTAAATCAAACTGACGGAACGGAGGATCGAACGCACACTCCTTATCTCCGAGTGATAAGCAGAATAGGTAAGACTAAACAGGGGGCTAGGATTGAGGGACAAATAAAAAAGACAACAGCTGGAAACAGGTCAGACTGGAGGAAATGAGGAAACGCCCCAACACTGAATAAAGTCTTGTTCTGGTCATTTATCTCTTCAGTCAAGAAAGAAAGATAGAAGAATACATAATGAAGAGAAGTAGAAAAAAAGACTGAATAATGAGAAAAACAATAAAGAAAGTGAACTAAAATGAAGACTTACATGGAAAAAATAGAATGAGCGGACTGACTGAATGAAAAATTGAATGCACAACCCTTATCTCTTAATAATAACCAGAATAGGTAAGACTAAACAATTACTAAGAATGACATAGGGAAAAGACGTACTGAAGAAGAAAAGTGGACTGAAGACTGAGGAACAAAATTAAATTATGAAAGACATCAATTTCTAAACTGACATGAAAAATATGTATATACAGAACTGATGAAAAAGACTTGGGTGATGAAGAGACACATAAAAGATTGATATGAATATACACAAAGAGAAGAGGGAAATAGATAGTGGGAATGAAAACGACACGGCTAAAATTTAATACGCCTAAGCACTTGAAACGATAAATAACTCACCTGCAGTTGCATAGGACAGTATGCCAAGATTTTGAAGTACTTTTTTTCGCGAATACGCTAGAGTGCGTATCTTTTCATTGATAGGAAGAAAGGGTACAAAAGAGATGGGGGTGCGAACTCAATGTCTTGTGCGCAAGAAGCAAGACAGAGTTGCAGATCATTCGTGACGGGTTGCTCAGCCCGAGTACAAGATTAGGACCCTATGCTAGTAACGTGTTGAGTCCGTGCGCGTCCACCCTAGCCCAGGATTTAGCCTCGTCCTGATAGACACGAAAAGTCGCGAGAGGGGGAATTCTCGCCGTTGAAAACTCCCCCTCTCGCCTTGAAAACGCACCGATTGCGCTGCCTCCAGATGGACCAAGCCATGAGAAGAGCCAACGTGGCTAGGCCCTTGCGGTGGTCAGTGGGTGATCCGGAGATTGCCGACATGCACCACGGAAGGAACTCCTCATTGCCAGAAGGTGGGGGTTGGTAGCGCGCACCAAAGCTAACACATCGTGCCAAATTTACCGAGAGAAGGGCAGCCCATGATGATATGTTGCATAGTCTCCTCTGCCTGGTCACAACACACCGTCCAGCAATGATCGAGGTCGGCAAGCCAAGTGAACATCTTTACACGAAGAGGTACCCAGCTTCTCCGCATGAGGCACCGATTGGGGGCTGAAGTAGATCCGCAAACAGAATTCGATAGCAGGACCTGGCGTAGTACTTGGCGTCGGTGGTCCAACGCCGCATCAGCGGTCTGGAGAACAGGAGAGGGAGATGGGTCTGAGTAACCTCCAAAGTTGCACATACTCGGTCATATCCCCTGGCGTCAAGGCGCCATGGAGGTCGGCCGCCCATCTGCGGCCATGAAGCCCTTCCTCCACCGTGCGTTAATGCCGACGACGAGGCACTAGTGGAAGGAGGGATGGAGCCAACTCGGAGATGGCCTTGCCATTGATCCAAGGATCCGTCCAAAAGCGATAGGTCTGTCAGTCGCCGACGGACCAGGACGTGGATGCACGGAAGATGGAGGAGGTGTCCGGGTCACTAGGGAGGTGAAGATGCGCCAAGGTCTGGTGGGGTCCGTGCGTTGCAACCACAACCAACGAACACGGCGAGATCTCGGCGGTGAAGGTGCAGGATGCCGAGGCCACCCAAATCAAGGTGGCGGCAGACACACTGCCAATGGAAGGGACCGTGGCCACTGTGGGTCTCCTTGTAGCCGTTCCAGAGGAACCCGTGAATAGTACGGTTTACCTGCTTGAGCACTGGCAGCCAGAGAGCAATGACCACCATGATGTGGGACGGGATCGCGCATAACACGTGGCGAACCAGAGCAAGGCGCTTGCCACGGGAGAGAAGCGCCACTCTCCAGGTGGAAAGCTTCTCGAATATAGACTGGAGCGACGTCGCGGAGGGTTTCCTCACCGAGAGTGGGATGCTAAGGTAGGTGGTGGGGAAGCAGACGACGACACAGACGAGCTCGTAGTTGATCGTGGCTAGCGGAGGGTCATTGCACGGATGGGCGTGGCGAGCACTTAGCGGTTAGTGCAAAGCCCGGCGCCTCGCCCAAGACACGTAACAGCTCGCGGATGACCCGCAGATCTTGGGTCGAAGGATGATAGAAGACAACGACATCGTCGGTGTAGAGGGATGTGCTCGAGGGGGCATGGCGAGCGGTCAGGCGCTGAAGCAGTCCACGACGATGAGCATGCAGGAGGAGCGAGGTCAGAGTGTCGATGGCCATCATGAAGAGCATGGGTGAGATGGGGTCTCCCTGGCATAGTCCGCAAGCATGGGCGATCGACAGTCCAGGAGATCCGTTGATGAGGACACGCGTGCTGGAGGCGGAGAGACGAATGAAGATCCAGTCAATCCAGCGTGTCCCGAAGCCTGTGTGGCGACGTCTATGATGAATGGCCAGGAGATCGTGTCGAAAGCGTGCACGATGTCGATCTTGAGGAAAACTCTGGGGACTCGGAGATTGTGCAACTAGCGGGTTGTCTGCTGGACCAACATGAAGTTGTGCACACGGAGCTGACCAAGACGCGGAGCGATAAAACCTTGGCGATGAGGTGGATCAAGCTTATTGGCCGGTAGTAAGAGAGGGCGGAGGCATCTTGCTTCTTCGGAAGGAACATGATGAGGCTGCGCCTGTTGAGCGAGTAGAACTTGTCGAACACGGCACATATGTCAGCCTTGATAGTATCCCAGCATGCCACAAGGAACTCCAAGGTGAACCCATCAGGGCCCAGTGACTTGCCGCGAGGGAGCGCTTTCACAGCCTGCTAAATCTCGTCCTCGTGAACGGGTCCTCAAGATCGGACAGATCGAAGGAGCGGTCATCAATCTGGTCGAGGTTGATGGAGAACTGGCACGGGCTGGAGGTGCCATTGAGCGAGGAGAAGTGGTGGAATGCCGCTTCGGCCATGCTCGGCTCATCATAGATCGTGGTGTTCTCGTGCCGCAGGGAGAAGATGAGGTTTTTCTGTTGCCTGTGAGCCGCATGGATCTTGAGAAACGCGGTGTTGGTATCGCCCTCCTTGAGCCAAAAGAAACATGCACGCTCGTGAGCAATGGACCTCTCAAGAGAAGCCAGACCAGGTAAGCACGCTTGAGATTGCAGCGTAGCCAGGACTCTGAGGGGGATATAGGGCTCTAAAGTCTTGAGTTGCATCAAGCCGGGCAGTCAATTCCCGCACAATCATGAGCTGCAACGATACATGGCCGAAGGTATGCGCCACCCAGCTCTGGAGGCGGCGAGCCATGTGCTTGAGGCCCCACGCATCCGCCATCGTGTCCTGAGAGCCATCGAGCTTGATACAAAAACTCTCGAAGTGGAACAGTTTTGGGCCAGCGTGACGCGGCGAGCAGTCAAGAAACAGCCGGTAGTGATCAGAGACTGTCGAGGCAAGGCACGGAAGAAGGCAATGCGGCTGCGAGAGCTCCCATTCAGAGATGCACAGGAACGGTCATTGCGAACCAGCATGATAGAGCCCCGCTCATTGGACAAAGTATAACGAAGTCCATGCATGTACACGTCCCACATCTCCACATCAGCAATGAAACGACGGAAACGGCTTGATGTGCGGCGATACGCCCATTACCCTTGTCCTCCGACGATGAGACAAGGTTGAAGTCACCCCCTAGGAGCCAGGGCCAGCACAAGACGCGCACGTATCCTTCAAGTCTTCAAGGAACAGGATCTTCTCGTCGTCCTCCTGCGGTCCATACACGCCGGTGATCCACCAGGGTTGCGCGCCGGAGGTGGAGGAGACAAGGGCCATGATGTGGTGCTGGCAAACTTACGGACTAGAGATGGAGACCTGCTGCGGTTCCATGCAAGGAGAATGCCACCGTGGGTGCCAATGGCCAGGAGAAAGGAAAAATCCACAAAGCAAGGACCAAGTGTCTCGATGACAAGGGGCAACGGACAAGGAATCCTGCTTAGTTTCCTAGAGGCAGACAATGTTCTGTGAAACAGCTGAGATTATAGAGCAACAATGCGCTTGGCCGTACAATTAAGGCCACTGACGTTCCAGAAGGCCAGTTCCTAACCGCCCATGTAGCATAATTATTGTCTGCACAATGTAGTAAGTCTGGTACAGAATTGACAGAAAGGACGAAACTGGATACAGAAATTACTATTAGCGGAGTTCTATATTTATTAAGGAGGATTACCCCCGGCCTTTGCATCAGAGTGATGCATGCAAACTCAGTGGAGTTCTATACTTGACTGTGCACTGATTGTAAAACAGCCAGCTGTTGTTTAGGAGAACTATTATGTTAAGCTCATACATGCCTCTACCTGGCTATTGATTCAGCATGCATTGCGCAAGTTATGGCGCTAAACACATAAAAGTTGAGTGTTTACGGTTACAAAATTTCAAATCCAGCTGAGATCAATATTACCAATGGGACACAAATGTTGTTCTGCTTCTGCCTGTGATACTCTGTACATACAGTATAGCCCCCACTGTAATATGTCCCATTTAGCTTGTGTTTTTTAAACCACTACTGAATGTGTACAATCTGAGCTGAAAGTTGTTTTGCATCGCCTGACTAACCCCTGCCTTGTGTTGCACAGAGTCGATGAATCAGAGTCATTGTCAGATGAACACCCTCGTCGTCAGAACTTCGGCGGTTGCATCTTGGCTGCATGGACTTTGGCGCGTGCAGATGTGGTCACCTTGCCTAGAAGAAGACGATTTTAATCTATAGCTGGCTTGCTCATGTCTATGTAGACTGTGTTGTTGTTGTTGTTGTTGTTGTTGTTGTTATTGTTGTTGTTGTTGTTGTTGTTGTTGTTGTTGTTGTTGTTGTTGTTGTTGTTGTTGTTGTTGTTGTTGTTGCACATGTTATTGTTGTCTGGACCTGGGATTCGGATGGTGTAACATTGATCGAAATTAAGAGTGTGGTTCTGGAATTTAAACAAAAGTTTGTGATACAGTGTTTGTAAGATGAGGGTGCAAAACATGGTACAGTTTTCAGAAGCTTGTTTTGGCTGTGACAGTGAGAGGATTGCCGTCACTTGTGTGACTGGTCTCTGCTAGGGCCTGGTTATATTAGCCGGCCTTATCCCTGTTTTGTCTATGGAAAATGGTATGCAGGATTAGTATACCTGAATGCATGGTGTTGACGTGACTCGTAGGGAAAAAGCCTAAGTTAACTAATGCAATTACTAGATATGCACATGCAGCAATTAGGAATTAAAGAAAGATTTAGTATGTGATGGGTGGGTACTATTCCCATCCCATCGCGTGTGGTTTTGGCATGGACTGCTGGATGGTTAATTTATTTGTAATATGGATTAGTAGATTAATTACTCCCTCCGTCCCATAATATAAAAGCGTTTTTTATACTATACTAGTGTAAAAAATGCTTTTATATTATGGGAAGGAGGGAGTATCTCTCAATGAAAGGGGGATGCTTTGTTTTGTTAATGGTGTGACGGATCAATCCTTATCCCAGGCTCCACAGCTTGATAGATAGATCATGGGCAACTGGGAATACCACTGGTACTAATCTAGCAGTACTCGAGAGACCGGGAATAAGCCTTAATACATTGCTCCGACTTTGCAAGAGCATAGAGTGATTGATATATTAAATGAGCAGAGCACTATCGCCGGCTTCATCACATCATCTGATCTAAATGAATGGATGGCGCCACCATGTATATACACAACCATTGATTCAGACTTGGGTTGCGAACAGACATATAGAAAAGATTGGTGAATATATACAAAGAGAAGAGAGTGAAATAGATAATGGGAATGAGACAGACCTAGAACTTAATATACTTACACAATAAAAAAACCTTTGAAAGGAAATACAATTCACCTGCAGCTCTGAAGAATTTACTTGCATAGAACAGTATGACAAGATTTTGAAGTACTAGAAGGCCAGTTCCTAACTAGCCACATGTAGCATAATTATAGTTTACAAAATGCAGTGGTTCTGGTACTGAATTGACCAAAAAGATGAATGTGGATACAGAAATTACTATTAGTGGAGTTTTATACTTCTTTCAATTTAGCTCTCGAAAATGGATTGTGGTCAGAGGTGTCCATAAAAATGGAAAACGTAATCACAACGACAATTAACATGATGCAGGTAAGCAAATGACAAGTGACGCTTGATTTTTCTTCTTCTTTTGAAAACCCTGCGAGCAAATCGGTTGGAAAAATCCCCTGTCTATTACTCACCACATGCTCTCTCCTCCACACACACATGAGAAGGCAATCAATCATACCATCCCTCTGCCAATCCAGATGAAGCGAAGTTGCACACTGATGAACCCACATATCACAAATCCCCCAACCATGGAGCTCCCATGCACGAAATCAAGACAACAGCGCCATCACTTACTGACAAAAAAAAAGATGAAATCGGGTGTGGAGACTACTAATCTCCTACGCCGGTGTCGGCCGCTCCCATCCGTCTCGCCCCAGCTTCCTCTTTTCCCCTACCAGCAGGTCGACCCCTCGTGGATTTTGACGAAGACGAAATGCAAAGGAGGTGGGGGAGGGGGGCACCTCTGAAAATCGGGTCAGTTTTTTCAAGTGTGTGCCACCAAATCCAACGGACAAAATTTTGACTGTGCAACGATTGAAAAACAGCTATCCGTTATTTAGGAAAACTTTTATTTCAAATTTATACATGCCTCTATCTGGCCATTGATCCAACTTTCACTGTGAAAGTTATAGCGCTAAATGAATAAAAGTTTAGTGTTTGCAGTTACAAAAATTCAAGTTCAGTTGAGATCAATGTTACCACGGGAACACAAATGATGTCGTGCTTCTGCTTGTAGTGCTCTACACTATGGTAGCTCCACTGTGACCTGTCCCTTTTTGCTCGTATATATATGAACTAGTGAATCTGTACAGTCTGAGCTAAAAGTCCTGCATCACCTGACTAATTTCTGCCTTGTTTGCAGAGAGTCGATCGATGGAGTCATAGTCAGATGAACATCCTCAAAGCGGTTATAATTTCGGTAGCATGGACTTGCGCGTGCGGATGTGTTCGCCTCGCCTACAAGAAGGCATGATCTTAATCTACAGTTGACTCACTTGTCAGAGGCTCAGAGCTCATGGCTGGTGTCTATTTTAGACTGTTGATGTTCTTCCTTTAATGCTATAGTCGTCTGAGTCTGGGATTCGGTTGGTGTTACATCAATCAATCGTGTGGCTGTTCCCTGCGGAAATTAAGAATGTGACGCTGGAATTTAGTCAACACTTTACAGTTGTGATACAGTGTTTTCGTGTTTGTAAGAACAAGGCTCGCTGGGCCTGGTGTTGATTGTTTTGTATTGCGTACGTGTATACAGGAGTAATTTACATCAGTGTGTATGGTGTTGATGTGACCCGTATGTTGGGCACCAAGAAAGCTAGTAATGCAACTTGTTCTCATAAGCTATTTGATTTGAATTAGCCTCATAAGATCCATTATAGCCAGGGCACTGTTTTCTTTTTTCCTTTCCTTTTTAATACAGTTTGAACACTTTACCTCACTCTTTCTGAGTATCCCATGCCAATGCATGCCAAATATAAGCATTAGTCGATGCATCTTGTCAACACGGTTCACATGCCAAAAAATCACTTACAGCAAACCCAGTTTTTAATGTGTGTTTCACTAACGCACACCAGCACAAACACGTTACAAATTACAGTACATGGCTACCTTTGAGGGGAGATATTTTTGGTTGTGCTATTAAAACAAAGAAGCATGCCATCCAGGTAGAAACTAATATATCTGCTACACACTTAACCCGTTGCTATATATGGCATGTGACTTTTCATGGCCTGTTCGTTAAAGTTCGTTATGAATGCATTATAGTACTATTTATTATACTAGATTGTAGAATCTCTCGAGGCGTGCTTTGCTGATCATGAAATATTTTGGTGACAAGCTTGGAGGTAACCATGAAGGGAAGGAGTTTCGCTGAGTTGGAAACTAGTATTTTGCGTTTTTACTCAAATATATGCACTACAAAAAAATACACTTCCGTGATGATACGTATTTGTCATAGTAGGTCGCGTTTTTTGTCATACATGTACATCCATGACAAATTTATGACAGAATCAAGATAGTCATACCTGTGCTGTCGTAGAAGTGTTCCATGACATTACCAAAATTATCATCACGGAAGTGTCCACTTTCATGACGATAAATCACGAGTCATAGAAGTGATTTCGTCAAGGGTGACCGACATGTGGCATCCACCATAACGGAACGCCGTTAAGCCACCGGGTCGGGTTTTGGATCCGATAACCCGTTAACAGCCCCGACCAATGGGAAATTTCCACGTGTAAAATTCTTATTGGCCGGACGAAACACGTGTCAGCTCGTTAGTGGGTCGGATAGGCACCTATGATATGTCGACACGTGCCACGGCCCACCACTGGGCCATTTAGCTTACAAAGCCGGCCCGTTTGACTTGGTCAAAAGTTAACGGGCTGGCCCATGGAAAGCCTGTTAACGGTCTCTTCGCAAATAGCCCATTTTACGGCCCGCTAACTCACGGCCCGTTAGGCACTAAAGGAAATCGGCCCAACAACGTCATGTGGGCCATCGAATATAACACCAGCCCATTTCACTTTCGGCCCATGTATGGCCCACGACGTGTTTCGGCCCATATGAGGCATTCAGATCTTCGCCCTTTACAGCCCACGGTGACTCTAGCCCATAATGAACATTAATTTTCGTTGTACCCGTTAACGGCCCGTGATTTACATGGGCCGTTTCCACTCGTGTTAGCTTTGGCCCTATTGACGACCCATACGTTCTTGGGCTCCTTTTCGCCCTCGATTACTTCCGCCCGTTCATCGGCCTGTTCCCCTAATGGG
The DNA here is from genome assembly GCA_021605145.1 of Aegilops bicornis. Taxonomy (NCBI): domain Eukaryota; kingdom Viridiplantae; phylum Streptophyta; class Magnoliopsida; order Poales; family Poaceae; genus Aegilops; species Aegilops bicornis. The sequence continues at coordinate 825,970,905 of CM038675.1, read as the reverse complement.
CCAAATTCGGCCCATGGCAAGAGTCGGCCCGTTACTGGCATGTTCACCAAATGAGCCAAATTCGGCCCATGGCAAGATTCGACCCGTTACTGGCCTGTTACCCTAATGGCCCAAATTCGGCCCATGGCAAGAGTCGGCCCGTTTCTGGTCAACCCGTCCTATATTCTGGCCCATTAACGACCCGTTATGCCTGTGACAGAATTAAGCTTTTGCAGTCCTCTGACCGTTAACGGCCCGTTAACATCTTTGAGCCGATACCAATTACGCCCGATTACGGCCCATGTAGACCCATTTATCCGACGCCCGAGGCCCACCGACATAAAGCCCATTTATCGACGGCCGAGGCCACCGATTACAGGCCCATTTATCGACGACCCGTAGGAGACCCATGGATCCTACGGCCCGTATATGGCCCATGGGTAGTTGCGGCCACTAGCAAACCAAGGAAAAAGAAGAATAGGAAATAAATAAGGCCGAAACTAACGCTAGGCTATTAAGGCGATTGCAAAGATTACATCCACTCGGCATAAAGATCGCCACCAGTGCGAATATAGGGAACACCCTACACTATACAAAAATGGCTTGCTGTTTTCTTTAGCCGGTGGCTGCACGTTAAGAATAAATTTTGTATTGCACCAAAACAAATTACAACTATATAACAAAAGGAAGGTTGGCATAAAACTTAACAGTCTAGCGTATAAATGCACCACCGTAAGTTCGTAAGCTCGGTTCATTTGACCTCGATCATTACGTTTTTATGTTGTATTGTCCGATGGAGCACCATAACCCTCGCCTTCATTTCCCCTAGGCTCCTGAACAACATAGCAAATGTCTGATAGTCTGATTTCAAAACCATGCATATCTTGACGACATTGAGCAATGTTTCTCCTTGTTTCACAAAGGGCCTCTGATAGGGAATGGACTTGTGTCTGGAGCGTAGATACATCATTGCTTTGAGCTTGCATATCTTGATCATGAGGCAGTTTGGACGATATTGCCTTAACAACCAACCCAATATTACGCAGGAACGTGCTTTTGACACTGTTAGTGGACAGGTACTGACCCACTGCAGCAAGAGCTGACATTGCGGTTATAGTTGCCTCGCCACCTTCAGAAGGTGGCGGTTCCACCATTTTTTCCATAGCTCGCTGAAAAGTTGAGGTTTTACATTAGGAGTACCGCGTAAGATATTAAGGAGGCAGCAAAACCAAACAAAATAGCTTTGGTCTATATACAGAACTTATTCTGGTGAACCCATCTAAAATATTAGTTGTATTTTATTGCAAAGTACATAATAAAACCAGGTTCCAAACATATGACCATGTACCATCGCTAATGTATTGTCTATTTCTTCACATTGTATTGAGGGCTAAGGATAAAGAGACGAAGTTTATAATACGGTAAGCATAGTATGACATCATTCATATCACAAAACAACTGAGAACAGACAAATAGGCAATTGTAACGTTGTGTGGGCAAGTCCAGCACGGAACTAGATTACGGGTCAAGATCAAAGGAACATCACTCCTCCCTTTTAAACCTTGTAAGGTGCAATGATACGCTAAGACAATTGTGTATAAAATTGAAAAGAGTAATAGACATTGGCTGCAAACCATGCAGTTCAAGGCACAAGTCAGAGTAAGTAGTAGTTAAAAGGCATGATGATTAAGGACTTACAACAGCGGCTTTGACTGGTGTAGTCATGCCCTTCTTCTTGCTGGTGTGACAGTCCTTGAAGATTTCCACAGCATTTGGTTCAGGTACTTTTTGGTCCTTGTGGGCTTTCCTCTGCATTTCGAACAAGTCAATATAGATCTGATAATATGGTACAGCGAAAAGAGTGAAACAACAGCTAATTACAAGAGCCTCGCAGTGTGCAATATAGCTACGAGATCACGTAAATGCATTGGAATTTCACTTTCAGACGGTTGGCCTTGTTCTTTGAACAGTTCACCTACAAGAAGATAGATTTGTGTGGCATATGCGTCAATAGGACTTCAACAGGTGATCTGATCACATATATGTATAATGTACCTGATACTTCAGATCAGACCAGTCTTTAACAAGGCCCCTCCAGTCATCGTCCGATATATTTTCCACTGGAGATGTTTGGGAAAGTTCATTGTTAGCCTTGCCTTCAAAGCGAGTTTTCCTCAAGTTATACCGATACTGTCGCAGAGCAGACTTGAAAACATGGGTGCAAGCTTGTGCAGTTGCGACATCTTGGCTATCCAACTTGAACCTCATCTGTTGAAAATTATGGGAGTCTCATTATCAGCAACCTAGAAAGTATGGGACAGAGCAAGACGATATTACTAGTTTCCATACATAACCATACTTACAGATTAATGATCGAGGAAGGTGTTGAATTGGGTTTCGTCTTTGTCATTTCTGTACTGAATCCATGTTTGGAGGATACGTACATGATACCTAACGGCAACCGCTGCCTCTAATACTAACTTGGCTGACTCTATAGCATCACGTGGCCTTTTTAAACCTGCCTCAAAACGGATCTCCATTCTTCCTCCTCTAGATTTAGTTAACCTATCAAGCATTATCCCTGATGTTTGTTTCCTCTTGCGCCTAGGTGCTAGTCCAACAACGAACATAGGAAGTGTTAGTGTACATCAAACTGTGAGACTACATATAAAGAAGCATGCAACTGTAACTTGACTCCAGCAACTACCTTCTTGCTGTTGAAGCTCATAAGGTTCATCTGATATTGCCAACTCGTCTTGTGTCAAGAGTGCTTGGGAAGTAGTGTCAGGTGGCAAGGGAGCTTGGGAACGTGCTGCTAGCTCAGTTGACGCACGAGTATGTCGTGCAGCTGGTAGTACTGTGGTAGGTGTTGCAAGAACTAGGGTTGTCTCTGCTTGTTTGGTGGCAGCTATTTGTTTCTGTTTGGCTTTTTTTGCAGCTCGTGTAGCATGGGATGCCGTGTTTGTAGAATTTTCCGCTGGACTTTCACCTTCTATTGCACCATCGCATCAAGCAGAATCAGAGGATTCATCCGCTTCTCATTCCCTGCCATTCTGTGATTCTTCCTCTTTCTACGTGCCATGTCAAGTCAAGCCGACAAGAAAATCGAATAACAATTTAGTTCTTCAGAACAAATTGATGCGTGATGCAGACGGACTGAACTTTGATGTTAGACAACCACATGATAGGAGGATGTAATATGTATGAAAAATAGGACGGAAGAGATAACCAGAACTATGATGTGTAAACTAAGAAGAAGACATTTCACCAAATTAGAAGCAATGCAATGGAAGGTAGACACCATATGAAAGATGCTACAAATATCGCTCTGCCAAGTTAATAAAGTTGTCTCAAAGATAAATGGCGTTTAAACAAATGTGTAGCAGTACAAGAAATAAATCATATGCAAGATGCAAAAAACATCACACTACCATGTTAGAGGTCTCTCATCATTAGTGCCAGTGCATATTCACAGCATTGCATATCCACAGCTTATGATGTGTAAACTAAGGAGAAGGCATTTCAAGAAATTAGAAGCAATGAAAGGTAGACACCATATGAAAGATGCAACGAATATCACTCTACCAAGTTAAAACTGTCTCGTCATAAGTGACATTTCAACAAATTAGTAGTACAAGCTAGCAAAGAATGTGAGATGTAACCTATATCACACTCCGAAGTCAAACGTGTCTTATGATAAGTGATTGTTGCAGGTTACACAACAGTAGTAATTTGATGTAAGAACATGGTGTGATAGACATATATTGTATGTTCTAGAAACAGGAACACATATCTTATTCAAGTATAATGTGTAAAGTAAGCAGATGAAATTCAACAAAATTAGAAGCAATACAAGCTAGACATCACACATAACATGCAACCACATATAACAGTGCCAAGTTAGAGGGAGCACCAGTGATGCTGCACTAGGGGAGACGTGCTCATCATAAACACAGCTTTGTTGAGTGTCTATGCATGTGTTGTCTTGGAAATCATCTTGGGGTGTGGAGGAGTAGAAACTGTAGAGGCCCTCCGTTTGGAAGGAGCACCTTTATCCGCTGCCTTGTTAACGTCCTTCCGCTTTATTGATTTTGAATTGTCAAGTAAAACCGACAAGAAAAAGCAATAAAATTCTCTCTTCATAACTCATTCATGCATGATACTGACAATCACTACTTTGATGTAAGGCAAACACATGATACCAGGATGGAATATGTACGAAAAACAGGACGGCATGGCATGTTCACAACTGTTTCTGTAAACTAAGCAGAAACCATTTCAGCATAAGAAGCAATGCAAGCTAGACACCACATGAAAGATGCAACCAATATGACTCTGCCAAGTTAAAAGCGTCCCATCATAAATGGAATTTCAACAAATTAGAAGCAGCGCATGCTATAAATCATATGAAAGATGCAACTAATATCGCACTGCATATACTAAAGGTGTCTCGTCATATTGGTTGATGCGGGATACAAAAAAAACAACAATTTTATGTAAGGACATGCTTAATAGACAGATGTACTATGTACTAAATACAGGAAGGCATGTCACATTACTGTATAATGTCACATTTACAGGAGTATAAGCTAAGAAGACTAGCACATGCAGTTTAACCAGATTGGAAGAATTACAATCTAGACACCATATGCAACATGAAACCACATATCATGCTGCCAAGTTAGAGCAAGAACCTGCGATGCTAGTGTAGGGGAAATGTTGTAATCAACTACAGAGCTACGTTCACTATCTTCATCTAGCATTTCTGTTTCTTGAGAATCATGTCGGGAGGCTGACGCTGCATTCTTTAAATGAGGAGTAGTCCCCTTGCCTGCCTGCCTCGTCATAAGTGATTGTTGAGGGATACACAAGGACATTAGTTTGATGTAAGAACATGGTTAATACACAGATGTACTAGTATGTACCAAAAAAAGAAAGGCATGTCATATTCAAAGGTATAATGTGTAAGCTAAGCAGATGCAATTTAACCAAATTGGAAGCAATACAAGCTAGACATGCGGCTGGAGTGGTGAACATGATCATCTAGGACACGAGAGCACAGTGGGAGGCAGGCTGCTTCGCCACCATCGCGGCTTTTTAGTTGGCTTCCAGGTGATGCCTGTCTTTGCTGGGCTTGTCACTGGCTCGGCCAGTGCCCTGACTAGCTATTTGTCTTCTGGTGCTCACGGGATGGTGGTTCATGTAAAAAATATCTTTCCTTATCTTAATAAAGACCGACTTCGGCCTTTCGAATACAAGCTAGACACCATATGGAACATGCAACCACATATGACACCGCGAAGTTAAAGCAAGCACCTGGGATGGTGGTTCATTGTGAGCGAGGTCATCAACTCCAGAGCAACGTTTACCGTCTCCATCTGCTGACACTGCACCCTTTAAAGCGCTGTAACGTGTCGCGCCTAGCCGCGTAGAAAGCTGGCACGACTTGTCTCTTTTCTTTTTTGCTTCCCTTTCGGCAGACTCTAAAATACCCTTGCATAAAAACACAATAGTGAGAGTATGGATGAAGTGTGTGCAGAACTAGTGCACTGTAAAAGTAGCAGATAGCAGGTGGCTGAAAAATAAATGACAGGAGACATATGATAGCTCTACAACATTGCATGGCAAACAAAATTAGATTCTACTCCGTATGATTTTATAATATATGAGCACAGGAAATGCAGGTACTCCTCCAGCACACCACCACATGTGGTCATATGTAAGATAACAGTCGACTGAAAATAAATAGGCCAATCGATTTTTTAATGAACCGTCCGATCTCAGTGTTCCATCCTTCTTTTTGGCGAATAAAATTGGTGAACCCCAAGGTGAGGAACTGGCTCGTATGTACCCTTTTTCCAACAGTTCCTTTATTTGCTTCTTCAGTTCCACCAATTCGGAAGGTGCCATTCTGTATGGTTTCTTGTATATGGGAGCGGTTCCGGTGCTAGCTCAATGCTGAATTCTATCTCTCGATCTGGTGGCATGCACAGTAGTTCTTCAGGGAATACATCTGGAAATTCACACACTACTGGAACTTTGCTCAATTCAGAAATATCCACCTTGTTCAATCTCGGTTGCCTGGATATTTTTCTTTCCTTGGCTGAAACCTTTATGGTCTCCCCGTGGTGATGGGTGAGAATTACAGTCCTGTTGAAGCAGTCAATAAAACCTTTGTTGGTGGTTAACCAATCCATCCCTAAGATGACATCCAATCCTTTATTTTCCAATACGATAAGATTTATGTGAAACTTCAACCCTTCAAACTCGATAACCACACCACGGCAATAATTCTGGGTAACTTGCTTAATTCCAGGGACTTGACGATCATAGATTTTCCCAAGGGAAGCATCGAAAATTATTTTACAAAGCAAAACTTTTCAAACGAGCAGTGAGAAGCTCCGAATCAAACAAAACCATGGCAGGTATTGTGTTGATGTGAAACGATCGAGTACGATATCCGGGGCATTTTGTGCTTCCTCTTTGGTCACGTGGTTCAGATGACCGTTCTGTGGTTGTTATTTGGGTTGAAATTGTTGCGCTTTGGTGCCGAATTATTGCTTCCGTTGTTCGGCTTTGGGGTCAAGTTCCTTGGCTTGGGGCACTGCTTGGCATAGTGCCCTTCTTCTCCACAAGCATAACAGGTAACGCCTGGGCGGTATGTGAACTCCTTGTCCCTTGCGTGGAAATTCTTGATTGGGCGTGAGACGCTTGTCGTGGGTTTGGGTGTCCAGTTCTTCTGAGCATCTGTCTTGCTGCGGTGGTTGCGGGTGTGTTTAGTCTGGTCCCTCTTCCGCTATGGAAATCTTCTAAGCTGCGTCTCTCATTTTCCAAGGTAATGGCCTTATCCACCAGCGTCTTAAAATCTGGAAATGTGTGTACGACCAATTGACATTTAAGCGCGGGTGTCAGACTGTCTAGGAATTTGTCCATCTTTTTGTTTTCTGACATACGCTCCTCGTTGGCGTAGCGAGATAGCAGGGTAAAGTGACTGTTGTATTCTGACACTGTCATTGTCCTTTGCTTGAGGTCATCAAATTCTCTCTTTTTGATCTTCATAAGGCTCTTAGGAATATGTGCCCCACGAAAACCTTCTTTAAATTCCTCCCATGATATATTATTTTCGTTGGGGTGCATGTGCAGGAAATTTTCCCACCACGATGCGGCTTCTCCAGTGAGATAGTGCGGAGCATAAAGTACTTTCTCAAGGTCTGAACACTGGGCGATAATTAATTTTCTCTCCATGTCTCGAAGCCAGTCCTCGGCTTCCACATGTTTGTCAGTGTGAGAAAATGTTTGGGGACGCGTCTTCTGTAGCTCAGATAACTTGGATTGCTGCTGATACGGTCCGCGGTGATTTCCCATATTGATGACTTGGTTCAGTATTTCCTGATGTTGCTCCTGACTTTGTTCATAAAGATGGCACATTTGGGAAAGTGCCGTTTCACTGTCCTGCTGACTTGTCTGTCCCTGTGTGAAATTGTTGCCTGTGAGTGTGTCATAATTCTTCTATGTCGGAGTTGGCATGGAGCGCGTCCAAGGACGAGACATAGTTCACTCTGGGGATATATTTTGAAACACTCATAAGAAAAGGAATTGAGCCGCAAAAATCAATAAATTCAAGAAGATGCAAAAAAAATTGCAAATGCTCCAAGATTTTTCAAGAGAAAAAATACGTTTGCGCACGGAGAAGGACTGTTCATTACATATCTTACACGCAAGCAGCAATTATACAATACATCACTCAGGATATGCGTACATAAATCCTGACATGTTATTAAGTCTAGTGCACTCCTCCGGATCCTACATGATGCGCAAACAGACTACTTCTCACAGCCTATTTACATATAAACATATCGCACAAGTCGGTACATCGCATGGCGGCTAAGCGCACTTAGTCGGAGATGGTAAGGATTTCCCTTGGCCTTCCAAGGGTGAGGCGTAGAGAGGCTAGGAACTCAACCTCCTCCTCAGAGATAGGCTCCAGACGAGAGGTGCTGTGCGGAGTTGGTGGAGCAGGTGCCCTGTGCGGGACAACACAAATCTGAGCGGGCACGAGGGGTGGTGCAGAACGAACCGGAGTAGGCGCAATGACGTGGTTGAATTCCTCCGTGGTAGGTAGGCGACGAGTCTTCATCGAAGGCATGATATTCCTGAGACGGGGTATCGCCTCACGGGCTGCCATCTGTAGCGCGTGCTTCTCTGTGGGCATGGCTCTCCCCACGAACCGGTAATGCTCAACTCGTCCTCTCTTGAATTCCACCGCGGCTTGGTGCATGGTTAGACGGTCATTGACCTTGTGCTGAGAGAGAGAGAAAACTGGGCGCACATCTGGCCCCATCGCGACTTGGACGATGAAGGAGAGAAGCTTGACAAACCCATCGGGCATGTTGGCGAACATCTGCGACTCGCAGTCGTTGCTGGCCATCTACAAAAGTAGGCAAAATCCTGAGGAGTCAAATCATAAATTTTATGCTGACTGTCAGAAATTGACTACATTTCTAAAAATAATAAATAGCTCTACTATGCTAATAACCGATTAGCGATCGTACCTAGTGGCTTCCTATAGTCAGCCTGGCTCTGGTACCAAGCTTGTCACGACCGGTTTCTCAATAGAAATATTTATTGAACAACCGACCTGTGAAGTCCAATATGAGGAAAAATCCTTCATACCGGTTGACAAAACTTTGATACAATAAGCTAGTAGCATTACAATATTACAAGGGTCGGACTGAAGATGCCCAACCAATTATTACAACACGCCAATGATTATACATAGTGGCGGATATGACTCAAAGGTGCGGGGTGGAAATACTACTGACTCGAGCTATGAGTGGTTGGTGGAATAACACAGCGGGGTGGTTAATAAGTCTCAGATTTGGCGGCTCATCGAAAGCGCCGAGGTGAGGCTCGATGAATTTTATTTGGGTAGCGGAAGCGGATATGTCACAATGACTAATCCAGGGGTCGCACGAGACTGACTGGGATTCCTCTAGGCGTCGGACTCGCTATCGAACTCTTCATCCATGAGATCGCCTTCGTCAGCATCTGGCCAAATCAACAAGCCAGGTGAGTACTATGAAAGTACTCGCAAGACAGTTCGGAAAGATATAACAAATGAATGCATGAATGCGACATGGTTAATCTTAACAATGCTCAATTAAAACAGTATAGCGAAATAATTAAGAAGGGAATCGGCGGTAGTCCGCTCAAAAACCCAAAGAAGATAAACTCAAAACCGATCGGGTGTCTGAAGCGACGCCTCGAAGGGTGAATAAATAAGCAAAACATGCCACAGTCGGGCGTCTGAGCGACACCTCATAAAGGGCTTATATTGAAATAAAAATACATGCGTGCATGATCGGACGTCTGAGCGACATCACGTAAAGGGCTTATAATGAAAATAAATAACAACAATGTCAGCGATCGGACGTCTGAGCGACATCACGTAAAGGGCTTATAATGAAAATAAATAACAACAATGCAGCGATCGGACGTCTGAGCGACATCACGTAAAGGGCTTATAATGAAAATAAATAACAACAATGTCATGCAATGGACGTCTGAGCGACATCACGTAAAGGGCTTATAATGAAAAGAAATAAGAATAATGCCGCGATGACGTCGAAGCGACATCACGTAAAGGGCTTATAATGAAAAGAAATAACAATAATGCATGATCGGACGTCTGAGCGACATCACAGAAAGTGCTTTCATCACAAAGATATAGCACTCATAATAAATATTCAACACATGAATATAAACGGGTCAGTCCATCCACAGGAATAAACATTTAACCGGACTTAGTACTCATGTGAATCACCGGAGTATCTGTCACCAAAACTGACACTTGTCAGGATAAGATAATACAGAACTTGGACATGGATAAGATGATTCGAGGAATTATGACTCTGCAGAGTTTGTACTAAAATTACTCACAGCCAACGGATTTCCGTAGTCCTGAAGGACTAGTTCCGTTTATGGTATTTCGGAAGAAACACAGCTATACAATACACACCCATCCTACCTCACGAATGCCAGGAATCACCCTAGACATCGTCCAAGAAAAACTTTTGAGACGGGGAGATCACAATCTCGAATAGCATGGGATCAAATTTATATTCAGCGCTCTAAGGGTGCCCCTCTCGGTCCCAACCGGAAACACCCATGCCCCTGACCGGATGGCTGGCTTTAATCCAGGGCCATGGAACCATCATCACGGCCTCTCCATTTGGTGTGTACCAGGAAAGCGGTTCGCAACTTACTAAGCCATATCCCTTATGGAAAACATGTGGTAGTACGGAAGGAAATGGATGGGAACCGAACCGATACGGGTTGACACTGAAGTCAAATAGTATGGCATAAGACTGGCATGCTACAACACTGCCATCTTACCCATCCTCATGCCAACACATGGCCATGCACATTCACATCCAACACGTATGGATTATCGAACTCACTTGCCTCAACTTTGCATGAAAATAACCTTCATCGGTATGCTCACAAACATGCCATGAAACTACTTAATGCAAACCTGCCAGAACACTCATCATATCAAAAGTTCAAACATGCTTGCCTGGTTCAGAGAAGTCGGAGTCTAGCTCGGCGAAGTTCGCAGCTCCGTCACCTCTTCCGGAACCTACAGTATAGCGAAAAGGCATACTAACGTGAAAACCAACGCGTGCATAAAAGTTATTTCCAAAAATTTTCCAAATAAATCCCATAAAAAACTAGACAAAATTATAAGACTGTCAGAAAAAGAATCACTCAAAAATCACTTTTTATTAAAAAGTTATAAGGGTTTCTGTCCGAGGACTCATCTGTAATGAAATGTAAAAGTTCCGTGGGTTTGGTGAGAAAACAGAGAACAGTTCGAATAGGAACGCGCAAGGCCACAGTGAAAACGTACTATGCCCTAAGGCGCCAACTGAATACGGTTCTCTGGAAATGAAAGAGGGGCTGACATGGGGGGTCCACATGTCAGGTTTGAAAGACTCGCCGGCTCAAGGCTGCGGTGGTCGTCGGCGTCGAACCACGGCGAGTCGTGAGATCGGAGTGTACCAAGAGTATCAGCGTGTCCTTCCGTCGGTGGGTGGTGGACTTAGGCGTCGGGGAGCACCACGTCGACGGCGACACTTTCTCCATGGACGGCTGCCTGGACGATGGTGGGGAACTCTGGTGGTGTGCTGCAAACTTCGAATTGAAGCGCGGGTCAGAAGGAGGGATGTACTAGAGAGCTACTGGCAAGAGATGGGAGGCAGAGGCGCACGCATGGGAGCGAATTGAGCTGGATCCCGTGGCTGGTCGCGGTGGCCGGAGTCGAGGAAGGAGACTCCCTCGGGGCTCTTCCAGTGGCTAGGCAGGGTCTTGGTGAAGTGCAGAGGTGGTGTGTGCACGAGAGCGAGCTCGGGGCTCCTTTTTATAGGCGATCCGAGGCGGTGGCCGTGAACGGGCTTCTTCGGCGATGGTTACGGCGGCACAGAGCTTGGTCGGGGAGGTTTAGGGAGTGGGGCGTCAGCGTGGAGTTCCAAGCCTGAAACTGAGTGCTTACACTGCAAAGGAAATGGTCACTGGAAGCGGAAATGCCCTGAATATTTGGTGGATAAGAAGGATGTCAAAGTGAACAAGAGTATATTTGATATACAGGTTATTGATGTGTGCCTTACTAGTGTTTATAGTAGCCCCTGAGTATTCGATACTTGTTCGGTTGCTAAGATTAGTAACTCGAAACAGGAGTTACAGAATAAACAGAGACTAGTTGAAGGGGAAGTGACGATGAGTGTTGGAAGTAGTTCCAAGTTTGATATGATCATCATCGCATACTCCCTATACTTTCGGGATTAGTGTTAAACATAAATAAATGTTATTTGGTGTTTGCGTTGAGCATGAATATGATTTGATAATATTTATTGCAATACAGTTATTCATTTAAAGTCATAGAATAATTGTTGTTCTGTTTACATGAATAAAACCTTCAAATGGTCATACACCCAATGAAAATAGTTTGTTGGATCTCGATCGTAATGATACACATATTCATAATATTGATGCCAAAAGATGCAAAGTTAATAATGATAGTGCAACTTATTTGTGGCACTGACGTTTGGGTCATATCGGTGTAAAGCGCATGAAGAAACTCCATAAAGATGGATTTTCGGTTATGAATTATTTGATGCTTGCGAACCGTGCCTTTTGGGCAAGATGATTGAAACTCCGTTCTTCGGAACAATGGAACGAGCAACAAACTTGTTGGAAATAATACATACTGATGTATGCGGACCAATGAGTATTAAGGCTCGTGGCAGGTATCGTTATTTTCTGACCTTCACAGATGATTTGAGCAGATATGGGTATATCTACTTGATGAAACATAAGTCTGAAATAGTTGAAAGGTTCAAAGAATTTCAGAGTGAAGTGGAAAATCATCATAACAAGAAAATAAAGTTTCTGCGATCTGATCATAGAGATGAATATTCGAGTTACGAGTTTGGTCTTCAATTAAAACAATGTGGAATAGTTTCACAGCTCACGCCACCTGGAACACCACAAAGTTATGGTGTGTCCGAGCGTCAGAATCAACCGCACTTTATTTGATATGGTGCGATCAATGATGTCTCTTACTGATTTACCAATATTGTTTTGGGGTTATGCATTAGAGACAGCTGCATTCACGTTTAATAGGGCACCATCTAAATCCGTTTGAGACGACATCGTATGAACTATGGTTTAGCAGTAAACCTAAGTTGTCGTTTCTTAAAGTTTGGGGCTGCGATGCTTATGTGAAGAAACTTCAACCAGATAAGCTCGAACCCAAATCGGAGAAATGTGTCTTCATAGGATACTCAAAAGAGACTATTGGGTACACCTTCTATCACAGATCTGAGGGCAAGATTTTTGTTGCTAAATTCGGATCCTTTCTAGAGAAGGAGTTTCTCTTGAAAGAAGTGAGTGGGAGGAAAGTAGAGCTTGATAAGGTAATTTGTACCTTCTCCCAAATTGGAAAGTAGTTCATCACAGAAAGCAGTTCCAGTGATTCCTACACCAATTAGTGAGGAAGCTAATGATGATGATCATGAAACTTCAGATCAAGTTACTACAGAACCTCGTAGGTCTTCCAGAGTACGATCCGCACTAGAGTGGTACGGTAATCCTATTCTGGAGGTCATGTTACTTGACCATGATGAACCTACGAACTATGAGGAAGCGATGATGAGCCCAGATTCCACGAAATGGCTTGAGGCCATGAAATCTGAGATGGGATCCATGTATGAGAACAAAGTGTGGACTTTGGTGGAGTTGCCTGATGATCGGCAAGCCATATTGTATAAATGGATCTTCAAGAGGAAGACAAATACTGATGGTAGTGTTACTATCTACAAAGCTTGACTTGTCACAAAAAAGGTTTTCGACAAGTTCAAGGTGTTGACTACAATGAGATTTTCTCAACTGTAGCAATGCTTACGTCTGTCCAAATCATGTTTGCAATTGCCACATTTTATGAAATCTGGCAAATGGATGTCAAAACTGCATTCCTTAATGGATTTATCAATGAAGAGTTGTATATGATGCAACCAGAAGGTTTTGTCAATCGTAAAGGTGCTAACAAAATGTGCAAGCTCCAGCGATCCATCTATGGACTGGTGCAAGCATCTCGAAGTTGGAATATATGCTTGATGAGTTGATCAAAGCATATGGTTTTATACAGACTTTTGGAGAAGCCTGTATTTACAAGAAAGTGAGTGGGAGCACTACAACATTTCTGATAAGTATATGTGAATGACATATTGTTGATCGGAAATAATGTAGAATTATTCTGCAAAGCATAAAGGAGTATTTGAAAGGAGTTTTTCAAAGAAGGACCTCGGTGAAGCTGCTTACATGTTGAGCATCAAGATCTATAGAGATAGATCAAGACGCTTGATAAGTTTTTCAATGAGTACATACCTTGACAAGATTTTGAAGTGGTTCAAAATGGAATAGTCAAAGAAAGAGTTTATTGCCTGTGTTACAAGGTGTGAAATTGAGTAAGACTCAAAGCCCGACCACGGCAGAAAATAGAAAGAGAATGAAAAGTCATTCCCTATGCCTCAGTCATAGGTTCTATAAAGTATGCTATGCTGTGAACCAGACCTATTGTATACCTTGCTCTGAGTTTGGCAAAGGAATACAATTTTGATCTAATAGTAGATCACTGGACAGCGGTCAAGAATATCCTTAGTGAGGACTAAAGAAATATTTCTCGATTATGGAGGTGATAAAAGAGCCCGTCGTAAAGATTTACAACAGTGCAACCTTCTACACCAATCTAGATGACTATAAGTCTCAATCTGGATACATATTGAAAGTGGGAGAAATTAGCTATAGTAGCTCCACGCAGAGCATTGTTGACATAGAATATTTGCAAAATACATACGACTCTGAATGTGACAGACCCGTTGACTAAGCTTCTCTCATGAGCAAAACATGATCATACCTTAGTACTCTTTGGGTGTTAATCACATAGCGATGTGAACTAGATTATTGACTCTAGTAAACCCTTTGGGTGTTGGTCACACGACGATGTGAACTATGGGTGTTAATCATATACAGATGTGAATATTGGTGTTAAATCACATGGCGATGTGAACTAGATTATTGACTCTAGTGCAAGTGGGAGACTGAAGGAAATATTCCCTAGAGGCAATAATAAAGTTATTATTTATTTCCTCATATCATGATAAATGTTTATTATTCATGCTAGAATTGTATTAACCGGAAACATGATACATGTGTGAATACATAGACAAACATATAGTCACTAGTATGCCTCTACTTGACTAGCTCATTAATCAAAGATGGTTATGTTTCCTAACCATAGACATGTGTTGTTATTTGATTAATGAGATCACATCATTAGGAGAATGATGTGATTGACATGACCCATTCCGTTAGCCTAGCACTTGATCGTTTAATACATTGCTATTGCTTTCTTCATGACTTATATATGTTCCTGTAACTATGAGATTATGCAACTCCGTTTACGGAGGAACACTTTGGGTGCTACTAAACGTCACAATGTAACTGGGTGATTATAAAGGAGTACTACAGGTGTATCCAAAGGTACATGTTGGGTTGGCGATTTGAGATTATTAGGTTTTGTCACTCCGATTGTCGGAGAGGTATCTCTGGGCCCTCTCGGTAATGCACATCACTATAAGCCTTGCAAGCAATGTAGCTAATGAGTTAGTTACGGAATGATGCATTGCGTAAACGAGTAAAGAGACTTGCCAGTAACGAGATTGAACTAGGTATTGGATACCGACGATCGAATCTCGGGCAAGTAACATACCGATGACAAAGGGAACAACGTATGTTGTTATGCGGTTTGACCGATAAAGATCTTCGTAGAATATGTAGGAGCCAATATGAGCATCCAGGTTCCGCTATTGGTTATTGACCAAGAATAGTTCTAGGTCATGTCTACATAGTTCTCGAACCCGTAGGGTCCGCACGCTTAAGGTTTCGATGACAGTTATATTATGAGTTTATGAGTTTTGATGTACCGAAGGGGTTCGGAGTCCCGTATGAGATCTGGGACATGACGAGGAGTCTCGAAATAGTCGAGACGTAAAGATCGATATATTGGACGACTATATTCGGACATCGGAAAGGTTCCGAGTGATTCGGGTATTTTTCGGAGTACCGGAGAGCTACGGGAATGCGTATTGGGCCTTATTGGGCCATACGGGAAAGAAGGAAAAGGGCCTCAAGGGTGGCCGTGCCCCTCCCCATTGACTAGTCCCAATTGGACTAGGGAGGGGGGGAGCCCCCTTCCTTCCTTCTCCTTTTCCCTTCCCTTTCCTTCCCTCCTACTCCTACTACTTGGAAGGGCTCCTAGTTCTACTAGGAAAGGGGGAATCCTACTCCTGGTGGGAGTAGGACTCCCCTAGGGCGCGCCATAGAGAGGGCCGGCCCTCCCCTCCTCCACTCCTTTATATACGGGGGCAGGGGGCACCCCATAGACCGTGATCGTTCCTTAGCCGTGTGCGGTGCCCCCCTCCACCATATTCCACCTCGGTCATATTGTAGCGGTGCTTAGGCGAAGGCCTGCGACGGTAGAACATCAAGATCGTCACCACGCCGTAATGCTGACGGAACTCCTCCCCGATGCTTTGCTGGATCGAAGCGCGGGGATCGTCATCGAGCTGAACGTGTGCTAGAACTCGGAGGTGCCGTACGTTCGGTGCTTGGATCGGTCGGATCATGAAGACGTACGACTACATCAACCGCGTTGTCATAACGCTTCCGCTTTCGGTCTACGAGGGTACGTGGACACACTCTCCCCTCTCGTTGCTTTTCATCACCATGATCTTGAGTGTGCGTATTATTTTTTTTGAAATTACTATGTTCCAAAACATATATATATATATATATATATATATATATATAGGAATAAATAAAACTTATTCATGTGACCATCATCATTTAGATGGATAAACACTAATCTGGTACATACATGGTTATAAGCGTCCCCGCCGAGGGTAAATGTGTGGACAGGCACTTTGGAGACAAAGTTCCCAGTTCCATCAAAGAAGTCCCCCTTGTTTATCAAGCCATCAGAGAAGAACAAGATGATGCCATTGTGGTGCCCGCGGTTGCTAATCATTTTATGCGCGTCGGCAAGACCTAATGCCATGTTTTTAGTACAAGTCATTCTACGCCATGCGAATCTCGGGTGGCCAGTTTCCTTCGTCTTATTTGAGTCAACTACTTTCATATCTGACGTGTATGTATTTGGGGTCATGTCGACGTAGATGTAACCCATGCAACTTTCAGGGAAATGCGTCAACTTCTTTTGAAGCAACCAAAAGATCCCTTTATCCACCGTGTACCAGGCTGGGGTTGATTCAGTGCAGTCAAAGGCGTACACAATCACCACATCCCGTGGTGAGCCTCTTGTTCTTATCTTCTTTCTGAAAGAAAAAAATTCTTGCTTTAGAGATATATACTTGTCTAATTTTCTTACTATTTTATTGCTTGTTATTATATAGTGCGATGGTTTTGGTATCCGCCCCGGTCGGCCCTCGTCCAGTCTATGTTTCGAATGTGGTATATATTATCTTTATAACTATTGCTTCATTTATTGTTTATGAAAATTATGCCGACCAACGTGACATAGATTTTATTTATCTAGGAGGTATGTGAACCGGAAATTCCAACCGACCCTATTGTCGAGAGGTTAAATTTAGTTGAAGAAGAAAACAATTTCTTGAAGGAAAATATATATAAATTGAGGAGGAGAAGATGATATTGGAGTTGCATGTTGCGGATGTCGTCGATGGTCACAAGATCAAGATGGATGCAATGCGCTTGAAGATTAGAAAGATTAGAAAATATGCCATTCATACCGAGGCTTGGTATCATTATGCTGTTGGATCAATTGTTACCTTGGTTGTGGTTATGATCGCATTTGTTTTTGCATTGAAATGTCTTACATAGTTTCAATGTATGGTTTAATTAATTTAGATGCTCTGCAGAGCTTTATGTTGTTAGATGAGAACTATGTATGTACTTTGGTTTTAATGTGATGATGAAGTTCTATTAATTTGGTCACTTAATTATCTATACATGATGTTCTGTAATGGTTTTTGACACACTTAATTATATATAATGCACGCAGATGAACCGGCAATGGATGTACGGTGACAGACACACCTCCGAGTACATTAAGGGCGTGCATGATTTTCTCGAAGTGGCTGAGGCAAACAAGCATAATGGTTTTATGTGTTTTACAAGCCCTATATGTGGGAATACGAAGTCTTACTCTGACCGGAAAATCCTTCACACCCACCTGCTTTACAAGGGTTTCATGCCACAATATAATGTTTGGACGAGGCATGGAGAAATAGGGGTTATGATGGAAGATGGTGAAGACGAAGAGTACGATGAAAACTATGTGCCCCCTGAATACGGTGATGCTACTGAACATCAAGAGGAACCAGACGATGTGCACGATGATGCTGCAATGGGCGAAGCTGCTGAAGAACAAGAGGAACCAGACGATGTGCCCGATGATGATGATCTCCGCCGGGTCATTTTCGATGCAAGGACGCAATGCGAAAGTCAAAAGGAGAAGCTGAAGTTCGATCGCATGTTAGAGGATCACAAAAAAGGAGTGTACCCCAATTGCGAAGATGGCAACACAAAGCTCGGTACCGTACTGGAATTGCTGCAGTGGAAGGCAGAGAATGCTGTGCCTGACAAAGGATTTGAGAAGCTACTGAAAATATTGAAGAAGAAGCTTCCAAGGATAACGAATTGCCCGACAGTACATATGCAGCAAAGAAGGTCGTATGCCCTCTAGGAATGGAGGTGCAGAAGATACATGCATGCCCTAATGACTGCATCCTCTACCGCGGTGCATACAAGGATCTGAACGCATGCCCGGTATGCGGTGCATTACGGTATAAGATCAGACGAGATGACCCTGGTGATGTTGACGGCGAGCCCCCCAGGAAGAGGGTTCCTGCGAAGGTGATGTGGAGCAGAGCAGCAATCACAACACCTGGCCCGTGACTCTATGTATATATAACCTTCCTCCTTAGATGTGCATGAAGCGGAAGTTCATTATGATGCCAGTTCTCATCCAAGGCCCTAAGCAACCCGACAACGACATTGATGTGTACCTAAGGCCATTAGTTGAAGAACTTTTACAGCTGTGGAATGGAAACAGCGATTACGTACGTGGGATGAGCACAAACAGGAGGAATTTGACCTAAAGGCGTTGCTGTTCATGACCATCAACGATTGGCCCGCTCTCAGTAACCTTTCAGGACAGACAAACAAGGGATACCACGCATGCACACACTGTTTAGATGACACTGAAAGTGTATACCTGGGAAGCTGCAGGAAGAATGTGTACCTGGGTCATCGTCGATTTCTTCTGACCAACCATCAATGTCGAAAGAAAGGCAAGCATTTCAAAGGCGAGGCAGATCACCGGAAGAAGCCCGCCATGCGTCTGGGTGATCACGCATTACTTGCTATGGTAAATGATTTACACGTAGTCTTTGGAAAGGATCCCGGCGGACTAGTTGTTCCGAACGACGCTGAGAAACACGCACCCATGTGGAAGAAGAAATCTATATTTTGGGACCTACCCTACTGGAAAGACCTAGAGGTCCGCTCTTCGATCGACGTGATGCACGTGACGAAGAACCTTTGCATGAACATGCTAGGCTTCTTGGGCGTGTATGGGAAGACAAAAGATACACCTGAGGCACGGGAGGACCTGCAACGCTTGCACGAAAAAGACGGCATGCCTCCGAAGCACTATGAAGGTCCTGCCAGCTATGCTCTTACGAAAGAAGAGAAAGAAATCTTCTTTGAATGCCTGCTCGGTATGAAGGTCCCGACTGGCTTCTAGTCGAATATAAAGGGAATACTAAATATGCCAGAGAAAAAGTTCCAGAACCTAAAGTCTCATGACTGCCACGTGATTATGACGCAACTGCTTCCGGTTGCATTGAGGGGGCTTCTACCGGAAAACGTCCGATTAGCCATTGTGAAGCTATGTGCATTCCTCAATGCAATATCTCAGAAGGTTATCGATCCAGAAGGGCGCTCACACCGGTTTGTAAGCCCCTCCCTCTCTGCCTTGTTGAGCTCCTCTCAAAGTGAAAATAGATGCCCTTATACAGGGAATTTGACCTAAATTCATACTGAATTTCTTTGAAATTCATAGAAATTTATTATGAATTTAGCTTCAATTCTCTTTATAGGCGCATCTATGCTCATTTTTTTTAGTAAAGTTAATCACAAACTTGTGATTCACACAAATTTCAAAGAATTCAAATTTTAACTATTCAAATTTGAAAACTAATGACACTAACAGAAAGTTTATAATTTTTCTAAAACTAATGGCACTAACAGAAAGTTTATAATTTTGCTGACCTAAAAGCAAGAAGAATTAAAAATTAAAGCAAAAAACAAAAGAAAATCAATAATGCAAAAAACAAAACAAAAGAACTGGAAAAATCTATTTTTTTAGTAAAGTTAATCACAAACTTGTGATTCACATAAATTTCAAAGAATTCAAATTTTAACTATTCAAATTTGAAAAGTAATGGCACTAATAGAAAGTTTATAATTTTTCCAAAACTAATGGCACTAACAGAAAGTTTATAATTTTGCTGACCTAAAAGCAAAAAGAATTAAAAAATAAAGCGAAAACAAAAGAAAATAAATAATGCAAAAACAAAACAAAAAACTGGAAAAAAAAACTATTTTTATAGTAAAGTTAAGCACAAACTTGTGATTCACACAAATTTAAAAGAATTCAAATTTTAACTATTCTAATTTGAAAACTAATGGCACTAACAAAAAGTTTATAATTTTTCTAAAACTAATGGCACTAACAGAAAGTTTATAATTTTGCTGACCTACAAGCAAAAGAATTAAAAATTAAAGCAAAAAACAAAGAAAATAAATAATGCAAAAAACAAAACAAAAAAACTGGAAAAAAATATTTTTATAGTAAAGTTAATCACAAACTTGTGATTCACACAAATTTCAAAGAATTCAAATTTTAACTATTCAAATTTGAAAAGTAATGGCACTAACAGAAAGTTTATAATTTTTCTGACCTAAAAGCAAGAAGAATTAAAAAAATAAAGCAAAAAACAAAAGAAAATAAATAATGCGAAAAACAAAACTAAAAACTGGAAAAAAAACTGCCACCTATTGGGCCACCACGGCCTGAATACGACTAGAAACCCAACCTGGGCCAGGATTCAGGCCCACAGAAGGCCCAATAGGCCCTGACAAAGACAGTGTGAGATTAGGCCCGTAAGCCTGCATTTGAGAGGAGCTCGAGAGGGTAGCCGCAGTGGGGCTTATAAACCACTCCGGCCCCTCTCAACTAGCGAGGTGGGACTAAACTTTTGGCCTTGGTAGCGCAGGCCTTTGGTCCCGGTTGGTGGCACCAACCAGGACTAAAAATGGCGTCGGTCGGTTAAATGGCACCAACGGGACCAATGCCACCTTTAGTCCCGGTTAGTGGCACCAACCTCTTCTCCCTCAACGGGACTAAAGGTGGCATTGGTCCCGGTTGGTGCCACGAACCGGGACCGATGCTCTTGGTATATAACCAGGACTTGTGAAAATTTCAGTTTATCATCGACCATTTACCCCTAACGACGCCGAGCTCATCGACGCTGCCAGGCTGCCCCGACGCCGTCCGCCGCCCTTGCCGTCGCCCCCGACCGCGCCGTCGCCGTCGCCCGTGCCTCGACATCGCCCGTCGCCGGCGTCGTCCCCGAGCACGCGCTTCTGCCCTTGCCCCGAGGCGCCTTCACCGTTCGCCGTCCCGAGCCTTCCTCATCATCGACGCCACCTCATTGTGGCGCCGCCCGTTCCCTGCTCCTCCCCCTGTCTGGCCGCCCGTCGCCGCACCCTCTGCCGCCGCCCCCTGCCGGCTGTCGCCGTGCGCCTCACCTGCCCTGCCACAAGACCGCCGCCCTTCGCTGCCGCCGCCTCGCCCCGCCGCGAGCCGCCCATGCCCTGCCGTGCCGCCGCCCCTGCCCTGCATTTTTATTTCATAGAATTTTTTCATAAATGTATTTTTTTTGTATATGTGTGTGTATGTGTATATATGTGTGTACATGTTCATATCATTTTTTTCATAAATGTATTTTTTGTCAATTTATGTATATGTTCATATATATGTGCATATTTGTAAAACAATTGTATATGTATAGGAAAATTTATGTATATGTTTTTGTGCATATTTTTTTTCAATTTATGTATATATTCATATTTAGAAGAAAAAAAGGAGTGGAGAAAGAAGGTTAGTGCATTTTAGGTTAGTGTAGAGGAAAACGTAAAATAAGGAAAAGGAAGAAAAGTTTTATATATCGGAAAGGAAGAAGAAGAAAAAGAAGGAGAGGAAAAACGAAAATAAGAAGAGGAAGAAAGGAGAGAAGAGGAAAAAAGAAGAAAAAGAAGAGGAGAAGAAGAAAGGAATAGAAGAGAAGAAGAAAAAATAGAAAGTATTCTTTTTTTTTCTTCTCTATTGCTTTCTTCTTCTCCTATTTTTTTTCTTCGATCTTCTCCTGTATTCCTTTCTTCTTCTCCTCTTTTTATTTCTTCTTCGTTTTCTTATGTTTTATTGGGTCTGTCGTCGTCGATATACCCCTTCCGATAACTTCAACATGAGGGGGGGTCGATATACCCCCTCCCCGATAATATTATTTTCTCATGTACGTATGTCGTCCTTGTCGATATAACCCCCTCCCGATAACTTCAACACGTGGGGGGGGGGGTCGATATACCCCCTCCCCGATAACATTATTTTCCTGTGTATGTATGTCGTTGTTGTCGATATTACCCCCTATTGACTGTGATAACTTATACCGCGGGAGCACCCCCCCGACCCTCTCGCTTGAACAAAACTCTCGAGGACACCCAAACCCTAGAAAAAAATGATGTCAGTCTCCTACCCCTCCCGCCGCGCCCCTACCCGACAAACTCTCTCGAGGCCACCCCAAACCCTAGAAGCGTTGTCGAGGCTACGCCAAACCCTAGAGCCGCCGCGCCCCTACGTTTGCCACTAATATATCCATCTGTCGTGTTTGAATAATAACTTCCATGTTGTAAATATTTCTAGAAACTATGGATACCCCCCGAAACGAAGCAACAGAAGCGGTGTTGGGGGACATAATCGCACAAGGAAGTGATGCCGTCTTCTTGTTTCTCAACGACACCGATGGTCTGGAAGGACAGGGTGAAGAAGCAGGCAATGATTATGATGGCTCCTTTGACCCAATGCCGATGCAAGAAGGAGACCGTGAGGACGGCTCCGGTGACCCAATGACGGTGCAAGAAGGATACCGTGATGACGGCTCTGGTGACCGAACCGAGTCTGGCTAGGTATATATATTAGTTAAGCCTGTGCTGACTAGCTAATTGATGCATTCATTGTTTTGGTATATGCACACATATTAATTAAATCTTGTTTTTCTTCTTTTTTCCATCCCTCTCGATCGAGCACAAACTTCGATAAGGAGACGAGGCCCGAAGAAAAAGTTGACCTCGGATGAAAGGTTTGATATCACAGCAATCGCGCGTGACGGCGAACTGATTGAACCCATCCGGACAAAGAACGTATTTGCTGCTCAGTGCGGGGTTCTTGTTAGGGACAAGATCCCGATCAGCATCCACAAATGGTATAAGCCTAAGAACGAAGAACCTGAGGTGTCTTATGTCAATGATATGCAGAAAGATGTTCTTTGGACTGAGCTAGAGGAAAATTTCACCCTACCGCCAGAGGAGGATCCGGAGAAGCCAGTTATAGAGCAATTAATCAAGTCTTTTGCTCTTAAGAAGATGGCAGGCCTATTCAGGAGGTGGAGGAAAGAGCTGAAAAAGTTTGTCGACAAAGAAGAGACACCAGAATTCATCGGCAAATATGAGAAGATCAGAGATCACTGACACTGGAAAAGAGTAAGAAGATGTCGGCGACAAACAACCAAAATGCGGCGAAGAAGAAGTTTCACCATCGCACCGGGTCAGGTGGCTACCTCAAAGCCCGGCCTAAGTGGGCCAAGGCTGAGAATGATCTGCTTGATAAAGGGATCGAACCAGAGACAATGAGCTGGCCAAACCGTTGCCAGACTTGGTTCTTCGGGGCTGGCGGAACCTTGGACCTCATATCGAGGAAGTGCCGTTGGACGGACGAGCAACTGAAAATACCAGTCAAGAGGCTTCGGCACTATATCGATGCAGCGCAGCAAGGGGCGTTTGTTCTAGACAGAGATAATGATGAGCTCACAATGGCCCTCGGGAATCCTGCCACCCTGGACGAACACGAGGCACGCCAGGCTCTGTTCCATGGAAGGTTGGTTTTCTGGACGCAGGCGGTGCACGCAAGGGTACAAGCGATAGAGGAACAAGAAGCAAATTGCAGCAAACGAACTGCCGAAGCTTCCCCCGAAGCTACCCCACCATCTCAGCGGAGAAGCAGCGTGGCTTCGAGCTGCTTCAGCCGGAGCATGTCTTGAAGGCTCCTGCTAGCTACCCCGTGGATTTTATCATGGAGTCTCAAAATTGCCACCTTATGACGCAATGGCAGAACTTAAAAGTCAAGGCGGCTGTCGGCCAAGTTCGACCTTCTGAACCGGCGCAACTTTTCACTGTCGTCCGATTCCAGAAGGATATGCTAGGGTGACGGTGGACGAAATAACGGAGGGATTTGAGGACCTCCGGCTTGGCCACCCTACCGGTGAAGGGGAGACTCGGCTGGGTTCTGCTCTGAAGACTCCATGCCTATGGCAGAAGCAGTTCATCAACCTTCCGAACTGGACGCCCCATCCTCCTCCTCCGGCGAGTCAGGGCACTCCGCCTCCTCCACCGCCTCCTCCTCCCGTGGCAGTCAGGGCACTCAGCCTCCTTCTCTGGCGCGTGGCGGCACTCCGCCTCCTTCTCCGCTGCTGGCCAGCGCCCGAGCAGCCAGCAGCCTCCTCCTTCTCCGCCTCGCCAGCAAGGGCGGAAGAGACCCGCCGCCGCCCCGGCTACTCCGGCGTGTCGTAGTCCTTCTCCTCCGCCTCGTAAGCAAGCACGAAAGAAGACAGCCGCAGTCGCTCCGTCTACTCCGGCGTCTAGCAGTACAGCCAGAGGCGGGAGGCAATACAGATACGGTCCACCTCTCAAACCTCTAGAGAAGTTACTTAATGAGATGACCGTGGAGGAAAACAAGAAGACCGTGCGGACTGAAGTGAAGGACTTCTTTGAAGGGTTGAAAGCGCAGAGACATCCACCTCCGGAGGAGAAGGTAGATCCGGTTAAAGCAAAGCGCACTATCGATGCCCTGAGGAAACCACGAAAGTCTCCGCCGAAAACCAACTATGAGCGCATTACTGAAAAGGCATATCTCGAAGCGCAGCGGTCGGGAAATCTTGTTAGTGATCAAAGGTTAAAAGAACGAGCAGCTGGGGAAAAATGCCCAGCTCGGCGAACAAGCAAAGCAATCGTGCCCCCGCTCAATGTGTCTAACGACATAAATCGCTAATGCTCGGGGCGGTGCCCTGTTATAGCAATCTTGGAGATTACCTTTGACGATGTAAATTTTGATTTCATGGAGGTGGTCGAACACGAATCTGATCTGGGAAGCCTCTCGTCAAAGATGAAAAATCTCTAACAACGATGATGCGAAGATTCCATAATTGGTACATGAAAACCTGCGAGAGAGTGCAGGGGACGAATACTTTGTATCTGAGAATTGAAGAGGAGCACGACCTCGTTGGAACTGATCATTGCCTGTTCCATTTGAGGAGTTCTTGAGTTCTTCAATCAAAAGGCCCTCGATAAATTAACGGTATTTTGCTACTGTCTGTAAGTACTATTTACATCATTAAGTCTCTATATATAGCTCAGCTCTTTCATTGCATGTATTTATAATTAATTATCCTCACTATATTATGTAGATTGAAGATCGTCGAGTGCAGAAAACAAGAAATGTATGATATTGGGTTCATTAACACAAATATCATAGATGAAATTCAGGTTAAAAAGCATGCCGAAGAGGCCGAGGCCAACTTGCTACAATCGTTGATAAAAAATTGAAACAAAGATACCATACTCTTTCCTTACAACTTCAAGTGAGTGTTACTGTCGTGTGCATATTCGGTTTCCCTTATTACTCGAGCGAGGTTATAGTAATGTAACTGATGAGTTATGTATGCGTGCGCAGCTTCCACTATGTTCTACTAGAGATTAAGCTTGAGCGGGGACTAGTAACTGTCTTAGACTCGAGACGAAAAGATCCCGAAACCTATGCGGACATGACTAAATTGCTCAACAACTAAGTTCAATCGATCATTATCGCACCATATCAGCAACTTTTTGGTCATTTCCTGATTTCTCAAGTAATAATAATTATTTTCTTTGTCTTACATGGTTTGGAAACAGTTCACCGCAGAAGCTCCGGAACTGTCGAAGGAGCTGTGATATACATACCCGAAAGTAAGTACTACTAGCTACTTAGTTGCGCGCATCTCCCGTTGATTCTATAGCTATACTTTCATCAATGCCATTTATAATGCTTCATTATCAGTTTGATTGACCTCTATTTCTCGTAAAGTGCTTGTGGCAGGAACAAGGGAATAATTACTGTGGATACTACGTGTGCGAGTTCATCTACAACGCAACTTTGAAAAATAAGTGGGGCTACTCTAAAAGACAATATGAAGTGCGTAAGCAATAGTATTCACAATTTCATTTTATTACACCATCATTTCTATTGAGTTTCATTCATATATATGTATTAACCCCCTTCTTCAAATTAGACGTGGCAGATGCGGAATGAACTCCTACCACAAGATCGCATGAAAGCAATTCAAGAGGAATTGGCGGGATTCTTTCTTGACCACGTCATCAATAAAGCGGAGAATACCATGTGGAAGTTGATTTCACATGCTAGGGGATTGTAAGAGATCTTACATATTGTATATGTATGTAGCCAGTAACCGGATAGAATGTCTGAAAACTTGTTGTTCGACCAATCTCTGGGAGTAGGAGAGGTCGATCGATCACTTCTCCCGGTATGCATGACGAACTTCTGTACTTAATGGTTTCCTTCATTTTCTTAATAGCTAGCGTGTCGAGGGCCTCTCCATGTATAGTACGTAGCGTCGACCAAGCACGGACATAAGACAGGACACTTCTCTCTATTAATTAGCTAGCTAACACAATATATGAAACACCTAAATTAACCCCCAAAAATCCCCAACCCCCTCCCCCTTTCCAAAAAAACAAAAACCCCAGCCCCTGAAATGCTGATGCGTGGATGCCTTTTGGTCCCGGTTGGTGCCACCAACCGGGACCAAAGGCCCTCCTGCGAGGTCTCGGCGCACGGGCCAGGTGGAGGCCCATCTGTCCCGGTTCGTGTTTGAACCAGGACTAAAGGTCTAGGGCATTAGTAACGACCCTTTAGTCCCGGTTCAAGAACCGGGACAAAAGGCCCTTACCAACCGGGACGATAGGGGGTTTTTCTACTAGTGGAGCTGGCCGACTCCGACGGAGGAGGGAGGCGTGACGAGGCGGCGGATGGAGAGCGACTGCGAGGTCAGCGGCCGACACCCGAGTGCGCCTAGCCCTGGAGCCGCCATGACCCGAAGGTGGGTTGACGGGCTCGCGGGACGAGGAGCGGGACTGCTCCAACAGGTCCTCATCGTCCTCGGGGTCGTTGAGGCGGGAGTGGCGGGACCGCCTGTGGTGGGAGTCGTCTGCACCAGCTGGGCCGCCGCCCTGGTGGCTGTCATCGGAGAAGCGGGGACGGCCGATGTGGTTCGGAGGATCGGGGCAGATCTTGAGGTCGAAGCCGTCATCGTGGAAGAAGACCCGAATCGTTGCGCGGAGCTTGGAGGAGTCCAGGCAATTCACCTTGACCCGGACCTCTTCCTCCTTGCGCAGAGAGAGCTCATCGACCACCACCACCTTGCCCAGGATCTTGGACATACTGTGGATGACACACTCAGACCGGGCCACACCCGGTAGGCCGGCGATGAGGAGCCAAGCAGTGTCCAGAACCGCCATGGCCTTGGGATCCCACCTCGGCTCAGAGATGTTCACCACTAGCCCGTTGAAGGCCAAGGTGATGTTGCCGCTGCGGGTGCAGTATCCCATGCTCAGGGCATCGGGGAAGACCACCGTGAAGGCGTTGGCAGAGGTGGAGGTCACCTGCCAATCCCACTTGCACCTATACAAGTGGTTGAGCTCGGCCTCGATCATCTCCAGGCGGTGACGCCCTCACCTGACCGACACCGGTGCCGGGAGGCGAGGGAGGGGGGACCTCCGGCACCTCAATGTGGAAGAAGCCCATGTCCTCGATGCCGTGACCGTACATCATGATCTCCTCAGTCACCGGGTGATCCGGGCAGAGAATGGCGGGGTGGCCGGAGTCCTTGCAGAGGTAGCACATCGGTGGGTTGGGGCAGGCCACCTGGAAGTGTCCGGTCAGGCCGCAATTGAAGCACGGCGGGCCGTCTGAGGCGGGGTCGGTGACCGGAGAGCGGGCCGACGCGACGGCGGTTGTAGCGGAGGCCGGGGGGCTAGGGGGTCCTTTCTTCTTCTTCTTGGCGCCCCTGGTTCCCATTGCCCCCGTTGGAGGGAGGGAACGACGCTTGGTTGTGCGGGGGTGATAACGGCGGGCGGTCGGGGCGTTGGTGGCGATGGCGGGGCTGCCGACGGGAGGGGAGGGGAGCAGTCCCGACGGCGCGACAGAGAGCTGGACCGCAGTTGGGAAGCGCGCCGGGCCTCCATAGCCAGTGACCGGCCGCGGTCCCGCGAGTCTGCCCGGGGGGACGAGCGGCGAGCCGGGGAATGAGAGCGGCGGCCGTCGTGTTCAGGAGAACAGCAGTCAGGGCCGGGGGAGGAGCGGTGCGAGTCACGGGCGGGACGACAGCTGTTGCCGAAGGACGGCCTCCCGCCGGAGACCATCCGGGAAGGACCGGGGAGGGTCGCGGCGGTCGTCTGCACGACGCTTGGGGCGGCCCGCGTCGTCTCCCCATTCCCGGGTCATGGCCGGCGGGGGAGGAGGGGAGGTCGCGTGGGGGCCGGGGGCACCGGCGAGCAACAGACGGCGAGGGGCGGCGGGAGGAGAGTCGGGGTGAGGAGCGGGTGGCGCGGAGTTGGAGACGGGCTGACGGGAAAACCCTAGGGGAGGCCAAATGGAGCGCTGAGCAGGCCAAGACCCTTGAGGCATGTGGCCCAGCAGTCACGGGGGCCAGGACCGGCCCAGGGGACTGGCCCATAGAGCGGCCCAAGACCCCCACCCCAGTGGGCAGCCCAGCGGCAGAGGCACCCGGGGTGGGCCCAATGGAGCGGCCCACGGGGCGGCCCATGACCAGCGCGGCCCGGTATGTCACCCCCTGGGCGACCAGGTGTGGAGCAAGGATTTCCCGAGCATCGGCCAGAGGCGGGGCAAGGCGGCAAAAGGCCGGGCACGCTCGGAACCAGGAGGCGGAGGGGCAGGCGCCAATGCGGAGATCAAAGGCGAAAGGGAGAGCGGCGGAGAGCACATCGGACAGCCCGACCAAGGCACCGCGACGCAGCAAGCCGAGCCATGGTGGAGGGGGGTAGGGGCGGCGGCTCTCAGGGAGATCTGTGTGAGGCCGATCAGGCGTGACCAGCGACGCCCACCCACCCTGTGTGGTGTCCACAGTGGCGAGAACCTGTTCCCAAGGTTGCACCTTGCCCAACCACTGCTTGAGCTGAGCTCGGAGGCCGGCTGCCTGAGCAGACTCACGGGCGGCCGAACTCCCACACCTGGGAGTAAGGCTACCGGTGGAGTCAAGCCGTGGCATCCGGGTTGGGGCGGAGGGGGGGGGGGGGACGCGATCCCGACAGACAACAGGGCAGCCCGCGGCGATGTCGTCGGCCTCGGCGAGATCAGCCCAGACCACGCGCGACGAGGCGGCAGGGGGAGTCGATGGCGAGGCCAGCATGGAGGTCACCGGCGGGGGAGCGGCGCGCGAAGGAGGCGAGGAGGGCGGCGGTGGCGACGGCGAAGCCGCCGGATCGCCAGGAGCGTCGCCAGAGCCTTTGGGTGCCATCGCTACTCTGTTCCATGTAGTCACATGTTTCCAATTCGGTTGAGATGAATATATTACCAATGTGACAATACTACTCTACCTCTTCCCTGTGATACACTGATACTACCTAAGTGCCTTCAGCTTCTTACTTTAAGCTCGTGAACTCTTCATTCTGCACAAATTGGCAGAAAATTTTCTGTGATGTCCGACCTTTCTTTCTGTTGTTTGTCCAGATTCGATGGAATCATCGTCAGATCAGCTTTCCGAGTTCAAAGTTATTGTGGCTTCGAAGCGTGGAGTTTCTTGCTGTCGTGTTCACCTTGTTGACAAGATGGCGTGCGACAATCTACAGAACTTCTCTTGGCAGTGGTCATGTTTATGTTGTTATTGTTTTCATGCTACTTCTAGCTTCGGGTTCTGTAAAACGGATGTGGCTGCTTTCTGCCTACTATGTGACAGTGAGTTTCATTCAATCAACCACCGTGTGTAAAGTTAGCTGTTATATATTTACAAGCTGCATCTTTCCCTTAACTATTTGAGTTTGTTATTGTTATTATAACAAATGAAACCTGAGAAATGGCAAAACTATTGTACCAACATAACTGAAACATGACCACACCATAGCACAGGGCTCAAGCTAGGTAAGAGTACACAATGCCTAGGGGTGGCCAGCGCATGGCTGAGAGTTATTTGTTTCTTCGAGAATCTGAAACAAGCGGTATGAAGCCATTGCCGGTTCAAGAACAGCGGTATATATTAGTCGTGTCTAGGTTTTTCATTTCCTCTTTTCGTTCATTTCTTCATGACACAATGCTCAAGTAATTATCTTAATGCAAGCTGACTCTTTTTCGGGCAAACAATGCATATTTTCTTTTCTGCTGAGCAAAAAACAAATATATAGGCAGAGAAATCAAGTAATTATCTTAATGATTTTGTGTTCTTCGATCTTTGGTTTTTCTAAATGCGCCACTTTGGCCTGGCCTGCTGGTCGGACCATCTTCCTTGCTGGGGAATTCTCCCTGCTTCCATCCATTAGTAATGCATGCAAACGATAAAAATGTGCAAACCAAAGGTGATCCACTGTCATTGTGGCTGCAACCTGTACATCAGGAAGAAAGATATTCTTTCACATCATATCAGCAATTGTCTTACGTATGGTAAATGACTGAACTACAGAAAATTTCTTAGATATTGTTGCAGAAACCATTTGGATTTGGGGGCGTTCAAAATGGGGAGAGGACAGTTGTATGGAACGTTCTCTAGTCTGGTAATGCACCTTTTCTGCATTTTAGTTCCCCTACTCTGAATGTGTTGATCCAGACATTCAAATTCCTGAAGCTTACTGCAACGAGGAGTTGGTCATGATCTCTTTCAGGACAAATTTTTTTGTAGGAACATAGTACGTGAGCTTTATAGTTCTCTTATAAGTTATAACTGAAATTTGAAATGTGCACCTAGCACCTGGATGTGAGTCTGGAGTTATTTTTACTAGTAAGGGGAGTCGATCAATATGAAGGAGAGTTTCCTGGGTGCTGAAGCTGCGTATGAAAATTAACGTTTTTCATGTGGCAACTGCTGCTTGACAAGTTGCCTTTGAGATTCCAATTGTGAAAAGAAGAGGGCCTGATAATGGGTTGTGTGGGGGTCCTGAAGACGTAGATCATATGTTTTTTTCAATGTTTTGCTGCCTGATTCGTGTGGAGTTGCTGGGCTGAGATATTACATTGTAACTGGGTGCCACTAAGTAGAGGTAACCTTTGTGCTTTCATTGAGGTGGTGTTGGGAGAGTTTTAAGCGGTTCAAGTTCCGGATTGTTCTTGCTGCTCAATGCTGGGCTTTATGTAAGACGCGTAACAATACGGTTTTTGAATGAAAATTTGCGAACCATCCCTTTGAATACTTATACGCGACTCCCATCTACTTTGCAGCGATTTCTAGCCTTTTTGATCAACATCCATGTCCTGAAACCTCAATGTGAGTGTGTTTTGAGTATCATGGATTTTTCGCTGAAGGTGGTCACCTTGCCTAAAAGATGAGAATACGCGGTGTTGCACTTGGTACTACTGGTCATCCTGTCATTCATGTTCATATGGCTTAGTAGTGGTGGTTTAGGGTTTAGGGTCTGTTGTCTTGTTTGTTCAAAATGCTATTCAAGAAAATCATATGAGGAAAAAAAATCAGTTATATAACTTATGTATCGACTATTATTTCAGGCCTCGTGAAATCACAAAATCCTAGAATATGCCAATTATTTTTGGCGAATAGTTTTATTGTGAGGGTGAAGTACGACTCATCTTGTCTGCGTATATAAATATATGTAAGTGTCAGTTTTGAAATGAATCTGACTGGTATGGTCGCAAATAAGAGCTCCGTTGCTGCTCTGAATAGAAAGAGCAGCTTGTGCTTGCAAGCTGTGTGATTTAAATCAGCCTCATAGGACCAGTTATAAGCAGGGGACCCTGTTTTCTTTTAATTTCATTTCCTATTTTAGACAGCTCAACATTTCACACCTAGTATTAGTATAATCTATGTATGTATATGATTTAGAGGACCACATAGGTTGCTGAGTGTGCCTGCTTAGCGACATAAGTTGAAAGTTTGTTATACTACTAGGTAATGTCTGACGTCCTGCAACACGAAGGTACACCCTCATTCCTAAATATCACACATTGAACTACCAAAGTGTCTTATATTTAGAAATAGAGGTAGTACCACTTTTGCATGACCTATGTTTTCTAGGACTCATTTCACCATGTTTACATGCCTTTGTTTGGCTATATATATTTGAACATTTGAATACTGTTATTTGCTGCCCCCTCCTGAGCGCAATCCTGATGTCTATGTTCAAGTTAGTCTAAAATCGGTCTGGTTCTTCCCTGCCTAAGAGTGTGACGTCTGAATCAATAAGGATTCAGCTGGCAGTGGTCATGCTAATTGTATGGAGGAGGATTGTTGTCTTTTCGTTGATTGTCTGTCAAAACCCCCCTATTTTCCCGTTTTGGTGACCTAAGTTAGAAGTTCGTTAGTCCTTTGATATTCCTCGTCAGCCTATGATATACTATATCCAACACAATAGAAGATCTATAGTTTTTTCCTTTTTGCTCTTGAAGTAATGAATATGAACACACGGTGTCGAATTTAAATTAGTATTCCTCTTCCCTATTGTTTGACTTTTTTTGGTCTTGTTTGTTCAGGTCGAGTCAAAGTGATCCTGATTTCTATGGCGGACTTATCACAAAGTGATCCTGATGTCTATGTTCTTTCTTTCATGCTGCCTCTAGCGTCAGTTTGTGTAAAATCGATGTGACTGGTTGTTCCCTGCCTAAACAATGTGACGTTGAAATTAACGGTTTCAATTAGCCAAGATTTAAGGGTCCCAATCAACGAAGAACTCTAGTAAAACTAGCTAGTGTATTTTTCAATGTTGATTGATAGGTGTTCAAGCCATCATTCTTATCATTGGAGTTATTATTAATAAAATCTGGCAAATGACAGAACCGCGAAACAGACTGGCAAGTGACAACCAACCCAACACCTCTTTCTATCAGTATCTTAACAAATTCAGCACAAAAAACATGAAAATTAGAGCCACGCGAAGAAAGAAAAATCAAGCATAGCATAGAAGATGAGAAAAGGTAGGGAAACAACCAGACCGACCCAATGAAACGATTTCTGTCAACCGCCCCGTCGACCCCAGACACGAACACACGAAGGCCAGCCAAATCCATGGCACTGTTCTCCTCTCGGTTTCAGTACAGTTTACAAGGAGAAGAGAGATCACATTTACTTGAATCAAAGTTTGGTTACAAGAAAAACGAAAGAGAGACAATCCCATCCATGCAATTTATGCACACACAGGTTAGTGGCACTACAGAGTATATGGCAGTTCAACATAGGAAATGATCAAAGGCGTTGGAAATGGAGTGCCTGCGCGTGTTTCTGAGACTTTAATAAATCACCCACACTATTGATAACTTCTGTCCTCCATTGTGCCGCTAAGGAGGCTATCCAGTAGCTTCGAGAAGGGCACTGAGAGATGCGGTCTCTCTGGAACTGGAATTGCGTTGAACGTCCCACCTGAAGAATTTGTTGCGATGGCTTGGAGACCCAATCACACAGGAAAGGCATAGAGATACATTGGATTAATTCAGAAGCAGTGATTTTGACTCGAACAGCTCTTAATGCATACGTACATGGTTATATGTGTCGCCGCCAATAGTAAATGTGTGCACAGGCACTTTGGAGATGAATTTTTCGGTTCCATCAAAAAACTCACCCTTGTTTATCAATCCATCAGAGAAGAACAAGATTATGCTGTTGTGATAACCACGGTTTCTGAGCATTTTATGCGCCTCGGCAAGGCCTGATGCCATGTTTTTGCCACAGGTCATCCTGCTATTTGGCGAATCCCGTGTAGCCAGTTTTCTTTGTCTCGGCTGGGTCAACTACTTTCATGTCCGACGTGTATGTGTTTGGGGTGACGTCGACGTAGACGTAACCCATGCAACTATCACGGAAATGGGTCAGCTTCTCCTGCACCAACCAGAAGACCCCATTATTCCCGTGTGCCAGGCTGGGGTTGAGTCAGTGCAGTCAAAGGCGTACACAATAACCACATCGAGTGGCTCCCTTCCTGCAAACAAGTAGGAAAAATTGGACATTTAAGCATCCTATACTATGAAATGTTCTTGGTAATCACTCCTAAACTAACAGATTGGATTGGAGGTTTGTATGTAGATATACCTGAAATTGAACTAAGAGGCCTCTCATAATCCTCTGGGGTTCCGCCAAGTAGGCTATCCAGTAGCTTGGAGAAGGATGTTTTTAGGTTTGGCCTTTCTGGAATGGGGCTGGTGTGGAACTTCCCACCTGGAGAATTTGTTGCAATGCAGTGGATAACCTAGCACATATATGATATATAGGAATAAATAAAACTTATTCATGAGACGATCATCATTTAGATGGATAAACACTAATCTGGTACATACATGGTTATATGCATCCCCATCGAGGGTAAATGTGTGGACAGGCACTTTGGAGACAAGTCCTGATGCCATGTTTTCAGTACAAGTCATCCTACGCCATGCGAATCTCGTGTAGCCATTTTCCTTCTTCTCATTTGGGTCAACTATTTTCATGTCTGACGTGTATGTTTTTGGGGTCATGTCGACATAGATGTAACCCATGCAACTTTCAGGGAAGTGCGTCAACTTCTCTTGAAGCAACCAAAGATCCCCTTATCCACCTTGTACCAGGCTGGGGTTGATTCAGTGCAGTCAAAGGTATACACACTCACCACATGGAGTGGCTCCCTTCCTGCAAACCTATATGAGCAATTGGACATTTAAGCATCCTATACTATGAAATGTTCTTGGTGATCACTCCTAAACTAACAGATTGGATTGGACATTCATATGTAGATATACCTGAAATGGAACTAAGAGGCCTCTCATTATCCTCTGGGGTTCCGCCAAGTAGGCTATCCAGTAGCTTGCAGAAGGATGTTGATAGGTTTGGCCTTTCTGGAACGGGGCTGGTGTGGAACTTCCCACCCGGAGAATTTGTTGCAATGGAGTGGAGAACCTAGCATATATGTATCTATGTATGTATATATATATATATATATATATATATATATATAGAGGAATAAATAAAACTTATTCATACGACCATCATCATTTAGATGGATAAACACTAATCTGGTACATACATGGTTATAAGCGTCCCCGCCGAGGGTAAATGTGTGGACAGGCACTTTGGAGACAAAGTTTTCAGTTCCATCAAAGAAGTCCCCCTTGTTTATCAAGCCATCAGAGAAGAATAAGATGATGCCATTGTGGTGCCCGCGGTAGCTAATCATTTTATGCGCGTCGGCAAGACCGGATGCCATGTTTTTAGTACAAGTCATTCTACGCCATGCGAATCTCGGGTGGCCAGTTTCCTTCGTCTCATTTGGGTCAACTACTTTCATATCTAACGTGTATGTATTTGGGGTCATGTCGACGTAGATGTAACCCATGCAACTTTCGGAAGTCGTCAACTTCTCTTGAAGCAACCAAAAGATCCCATGATCCACCGTGTACCAGGCTGGGGTTGATTCAGTGCAGTCAAAGGCGTACACAATCACCACATCCCGTGGTGAGCCTCTTGTTCTTATCTTCTTTCTGAAAGAAAAAAAATTCTTGCTTTAGAGATATATACTTGTCTAATTTTCTTACTATTTTATTGCTTGTTATTATATAATGCGATGGTTTTGGTATCCGCCCCCGTCGGCCCTCGTCTTGTCTATGTTTCGAATGTGGTATATATTATCTTTATAACTATTGCTTCATTTATTGTTTATGAAAATTATGCCGACCAACGTGACATAGATTTTATTTATGTAGGAGGTATGTGAACCGGAAATTCCAACCGACCCTATTGTCGAGAGGTTAAATTTAGTTGAAGAAGAAAACAATTTCTTAAAGGAAAAAATAAAAAAATTGAGGAGGAGAAGATGATATTGGAGTTGCATGTTGCGGATGTCGTCGATGATCACAAGATCAAGATGGATGCAATGCGCTTGAAGATTAGAAAGATCAGAAAATATGCCATTTATACCGAGGCTTGGTATCATTATGCCGTTGGATCAATTGTTACCTTGGTTGTGATTATGATCGCATTTGTTTTTGCATTGAAATGTTTTACATAGTTTCAATGTATGGTTTAATTAATTTAGATGCTCTGCAGAGCTTTATGTTGTTAGATGAGAACTATGTATGTACTTTGGTT
Organism: Aegilops bicornis; assembly: GCA_021605145.1. NCBI lineage: Eukaryota > Viridiplantae > Streptophyta > Magnoliopsida > Poales > Poaceae > Aegilops > Aegilops bicornis. The sequence goes on along the minus strand of CM038675.1, from coordinate 825,934,588 downwards.
TTAATGTGATGATGAACTTCTATTAATTTGGTCACTTAATTATCTATTCATGATGTTCTCAGTAATGGTTTTGACACACTTAATTATATATAATGCACGCAGATGAACGGCAATGGATGTACGGTGTGATGTACACACCTCCGAGTACATTAAGGCGTGCATGATTTTCTCAAGTGGCTGAGGCAAACAAGCAGAATGGTTTTATGTGTTGTCCAAGCCCTATATGTGGGAATACGAAGTCTTACTCTGATAGGAAAATCCTTCACACCCACCTGCTTTACAAGGGTTTCATGCCATACTATAATGTTTGGACGAGGCATGGAGAAATAGGGGTTATGATGGAAGACGGCGAAGAAGAAGAGTACGATGACAACTATGTGCCCCTGAATACGGTGATGCTCGAACATCAAGAGGAACGAGACGATGTGCACGATGATGCTGCAACGGGCGAAGCTGCTGAAGATCAAGAGGAACCAGACGATGTGCCCGATGATGATGATCTCCTCCGGGTCATTGTCGATGCAAGGACGCAATGCGAAAGTCAAATGGAGAAGCTGAAGTTCGATCGCATGTTAAAGGATCACAAAAAAGGATTGTACACCAATTGCGAAGATGGCAACACAAAGCTCGGTACCGTCTTTGGAATTGCTGCGATGGAAGGGAGAGAATGCTGTGTCTGACAAATTATTTGAGAAGCTACTGAAAATATTGAAGAAGAAGCTTCCATAGGATAACGAATTGCCCGACAATACGTACGCAACAAAGAAGGTCGTATGCCCTCTAGGATTGGAGGTGCATAAGATACATGCATGCCCTAATGATCGCATCTTCTACGCGGTGCGTACAAGGATCTGAACGCATGCCGGTATCACGGTGCATTACGGTATAAGATCGGACGAGATGACCTCGGTGATGTTGACGGCGAGCCCCAGGAAGAGGGTTCTGCGAAGTTGATGTGGTATGCTCTTATAATACCACGGTTGAAACGTCTGTTCAGAAACGAAGAGCCTGCCAAGTTGATGCGATGGCACAGTGAGGACCGTAAGAAAGACGGGAAGTTGAGAGCACCCGCTGACGGGTCGCAGTGAAGAAAAATCGAGAGAAAGTACTGGGATGAGTTTGCAAGTGACCCAAGGAACATACGGTTTGCTTTAAGCGCGGATGGCATTAATCCTTTCGGGGAGCAGAGCAGCAATCATAGCACCTGGCCCGTGACTCTATGTATGTATAACCTTCCTCCTTGGATGTGCATGAAGCGGAAGTTCATTATGATGCCAGTTCTCATCCAAGGCCCTAAGCAACCCGGCAACGACATTGATGTGTACCTAAGGCCAGTAGTTGAAGAACTTTTACAGCTGTGGAATGGAAAGCGATTATGCGTCGTGGGATGAGCACAAACAGGAGGAATTTGACCTAAAGGCGTTGCTGTTCATGACCATCAACGATTGGCCCGCTCTCGGTAACCTTCGTGACGGACAAACAAGGGATACCACGCATGCACACCTTTGTTTAGATGACCTTTGAAAGTATATACCGGGAAGCTGCAGGAAGAATGTGTACCAGGCCATCGTCGATTTCTTCCGACCAACCATCAATGTCGAAATAAAGGCAAGCATTTCAAAGGCGAGGCAGATCACCGGAAGAAGGCCGCCAAGCGTACCGGTGATCACGTACTTGCTATGGTCAATGATTTACACGTCATCTTTGAAAAGGGTCGGCCGGACTAGCTGTTCGAATATTGTTGAGAAACACGCACCCATGTGGAAGAAGAAATCTATATTTTGGGCCCTACCCTACTGGAAAGACCTAGAGGTCCGCTCTTTGATCGACGTGATGCACGTGAGGAAGAACCTTTGCGTGAACCTGCTAGGCTTCTTGGGCGTATGGGAAGACAAAAGATACACACGAGGCACGGAAGGACCTGCAACGCTTGCACGAAAAAGGCGGCATGCCTCCGAAGCACTATGAAGGTCCTGCCAGCCACGCTCTTCTACGAAAGAAGAGAAAGAAATCTTCTTTGAATGCCTGCTCAAGATGAAGGTCCCGGCGGCTTCTCGTCGAATATAAAGGGAATAATAAATATGCCGGAGAAAAAGTTCCAGAACCTAAAGTCTCATGACTGCCACGTGATTATGACGCAACTGCTTCCGGTTGCATTGAGGGGGCTTCTATCGGAAAACGTCCGATTAGCCATTGTGAAGCTATGTGCATTCCTCAATGCAATATCTCAGAAGGTGATCGGTCCAGAAGGGCGCTCACACCGGTTTATAAGCCCCTCCCTCTTTGCCTTGTTGAGCTCCTCTCAAAGTGAAAATAGATGCCCTTATACAGGGAATTTGACCTAAATTCATACTGAATTTCTCTGAAATTCATAGAAATTTATTATTAATTTAGGTTGAATTCTCTCTATAGGCGCATCTATGCTCATTTTTTTAGTAAAGTTAATCACAACCTTGTGATTCACACAAATTTCAAAGTATTCAAATTTTAACTATTCAAATATGAAAACTAATCGCACTAACAGAAAGTTTATAATTTTTCTAAAACTAATGGCACAAAGAGAAAGTTTATAATTTTGCTAACCTAAAAGCAAGAAGAATTAAAAATTAAAGGAAAAAACAAAAGAAAATAAATAATGCAAAAAACAAAACAAAAAAACTGGGAAAAAAACTATTTTTTAGTAAAGTTAATCACAAACTTGTGATTCACATAAATTTCAAAAAATTCAAATTTTAACTATTCAAATTTGAAAAGTAATGGCACTAATAGAAAGTTTATAATTTTTCTAAAACTAATGGCACTAACAGAAAGTTTATAATTTTGCTGACCTAAAAGAAAAAAGAATTAAAAAATAAAGCAAAAACAAAAGAAAATAAATAATGCAAAAAAAAAAAAACAAAAAACTGGGAAAAAAGCTATTTTTATAGTAAAGTTAATCACAAACTTGTGGTCCACACAAATTTAAAAGAATTCAAATTTTAACTATTCTAATTTGAAAACTAATGGCACTAACAGAAAGTTTATAATTTTTCTAAAACTAATGGCACTAACAGAAAGTTTATAATTTTGCTGACCTAAAAGCAAAAAGAATTAAAAAATAAAGCAAAAAAACAAAAGAAAATAAATAATGCAAAAAAAAAAACAAAAAACTGGAAAAAAACTATTTTTATAGTAAAGTTAATCACAAACTTGTGATCCACACAAATTTCAAAGAATTCAAATTTTAACTATTCAAATTTGAGAAGTAATGGCACTAACAGAAAGTTTATAATTTTTTTGACCTAAAAGCAAAATGAATTTAAAAATAAAGCAAAAAACAAAAGAAAATAAATAATGGAAAAAAACAAAACAAAAAAACTGGAAAAAAAAACTGCCACCTATTGGGCCACCACGGTCTGAATACGACTAGAAACCCAACCTGGGCCAGGATTCAGGCCCGCAGAAGGCCCAATAGGCCCACAGACAGCACAGTGTGAGATTAGGCCCGTAAGCCTGCATTTGAGAGGAGCTCGAGAGGGTAGCCGTAGTGGGGCTTATACACGACTCCGAGCCCCTCTCAACTAGCGAGGTGGGACTAAACTTTGGTCGCAGCGCAAGAGGCCTTTGGTCCCGGTTGGTGGCACCAACGGGACTAAAAATGTAAACATCGGTCCCGATTCGTGGCACCAATCGGTACCAATGCCCACCTTTAGTCCCGGTTGGTGCCACGAACCGGGACCGATGCTCTTGGTATATAACCAGGACTTGTGAAAATTTCAGTTTCTCATCGACGATTTACCCCTGACGACGCCGAGCTCATCGACGCCGCCAGGCTGCCCCAACACCGTCCGCCACCCCTGCCGTCGCCCCCGACCGCGCCGTCGCCGTCGCCCGTGCCTCGCCATCGCCGTCGCCGACGTTGTCCCCGAGCCAGCGCCCCTGCCCTCGCCCCAAAGGCGCCTTCACCGTCCGCCGTCCCGAGCCTTCCTCACATCGACGCCACCTCGCAGTGAGCACCGCCCGTTCCCTGCTCCTCCCCTGTCTGGCCGCCCGTCGCCCGCCACACACCGCCGCCCTGCCCTTCGCTGCCGCCACACGCCCTGCCTGTGACCACCGCTTCGTGCCCTTCAAGCCGCCACGCCTGCACACGCCTCGCCGCCCCTGCATTTTTATTTCATAGCATTTTTCATAAATGTGATTTTTTGTATATGTGTGTGTATGTGTATATATGTGTGTACATGTTCATATCATTTTTTTCATAAATGTATTTTTTGTCAATTTATGTATATGTTCATATATATGTGCATATTTGTAAAACAATTGTATATGTATAGGAAAAATTTTGTATATGTTTTTGTGCATATTTTTTGTCAATTTATGTATATGTTCATATTTAGAAGAAAAAAAGGAGTGGAAAAAGAAGGTTAGTGCATTTTAGGTTAGTGTAGAGGAAAACGTAAAATAAGGAAAAGGAAGAAAAGTTTTATATATCGGAAAGGAAGAAGAAAAAAAGAAGGAGAGAAAAAACGACAATAAGAAGAGGAAAAAAGGAGAAGAAGAGGAAAAAAGAAGAAAAAGAAGAGGAGAAGAAGAAAGGAATAGAAGAGAAGAAGAAAAAATAGAAAATTCCTTTCTTCTTCTCTTCTTTTTTTTTCTTCAATCTTCTCCTGTATTCCTTCCTTCTTCTCCTCTTTTTATTTCTTCTTCATTTTCTTATGTTTTATCGGGTCTGTCGTCGTCGATATACCCATCCCGATAACTTCAACACGAGGGGGGTCGATATACCCCCTCCCCAATAATATTATTTTCCCGTAATGCGTATGTAAATGCCGTTGTCGATATAACCCCCTCCCGGTAACTTCAACACGTGGGGGGGTCGATATACTCCCTCCCTGATAACATTATTTTCCTGTGTATGTATGTCGTCGTTGTCGATATTACCCCCTCTCGACTGTGATAACTTATACCGCGGGAGCACCCCCCGACCCTCTCGCTCTACCAAAACTCTCGAGGACACCCAAACCCTAGAATAAAATGATGTCAGTCTCCTACCCCCTCCCACCGCGCCCCTACCCGACAAACTCTCTCGAGGCCACCCCAAACCCTAGAAGCGTTGTCGAGGCTACCCCAAACCCTAGAGCCGCCGTGCCCCTACGTTTGCCACTAATATATCCATCTGTCATTTTTGAATAATAATTGCCATGTTGTAAATATTTGTAGAAACTAGGGACACCCCCCGAGACGAAGCAACAGAAGCAGTGTTGGGGGACATAATCGCACAAGGAAGTGATGTCGTCTTCTCGTTTCTCAACGACACCGATGGTCTGGAAGGACGGGGTGAAGAAGCAGGCTATGATTATGATGGCTCCTTTGACACAACGCCGGTGCAAGAAGGAGACCGTGAGGACAGCTCCGGTGACCCAATGACGGTGCAAGAAGGATACCGTGATGACGGCTCCGGTGACCGAACCGAGTCTGGCCAGGTATATATATTAGTTAAGTCTGTGCTGACTAGCTAATTGATGCATTCATTGTTTTGGTATATGCACACATATTAATTAACTCTCGTCTTTCTTCTTTTTTCTAGCCCTCCGGATCGAGCACAACTTCGGTAAGGAGGCGAGGCCCGAAGAAAAGTTGAGCTCGGATAAAAGGTTTGAGATCACAGCAATTCTTGTGACGGCGAACCAATTGAACCCATCCGGACAAAGAACGCATTTGCTGCTCGGTCAAGGGGTTCTTGTTAGGGACAAGATCCCGATCAGCATCCACTAATGGTATAAGCCTAAGAACGAAGACCCTGAGGTGTCTTATGTCAATGATATGCAGAAAGATGATCTTTGGACTGAGCTAAAGGTAAATTTCACCCTATCGCCAGAGGAGGATCCGGAGAAGCCAGTTATAGAGCAATTAATCAAGTCTTTTGCTCTTAAGAAGATGGCAGGCCTATTCAGGAGGTGGAGGAAAGAGCTGAAAAAGTTTGTCGACAAAGAAGATACACCAGAATTTATCGGAAAATATGAGAAGATCAGAGATCACTGGCCTGCATTTGTGGTCCACAAGACATCGGAAAAGAGTAAGAAGATGTTGGCGACAAACAAGCAAAATGCTGCGGAGAAGAAGTTTCACCATCGCATGGGGTCAGGTGGCTACCTCAAAGCCCGTCCTAAGTTGCCCAAGGCTAAGAATGATCTGCTTGATAAAGGGATCGAACCAGAGACAATGAACTGGCCAGACCGTTGCCGGACTTGGTTCTTCGGGGCTGGCGGAACCTTGGACCCTATATCGAGGAAGTGCCGTTGGGACGGACGAGCAACTGAAAATACCAGTCAAGAGGCTTCGCACTATATCGATGCAGCGCAACAAGGGCGTTCGTTCGAGAAGAGAGAACGACGAGCTCACAATGGCCCTCGGGAATCCACGAGCACCTGGACGGACACGAGGCACGCCAGGCTCCGTTACATGGAAGGTTGGTTTTCCGGACGCAGCGGTTACAAATGTCGAGAGAGGAGGAAGAAAGTGCAGCAGACCGAATCGCAGCGCTACACGCAAGGGTACAAGCGATAGAGGACCGAGAAGCAAATCGCAGCAAACGAACTGCCGAAGCTTCCCCCGAAGCTACCCCGCCATCTCAGCGGAGAAGCAGCGTGGTTTCCACCGAGCTGCTTTAGCCGGAGCATGTCTTGACGGCTCCTGCTAGCTACCCCATGGATTGTATCACGGAGTCTCAAAATTGCCACCTTATGACGCAATGGCAGAACTTAAAAGTCAAGGAGGCTGTCGGCCAAGTTCGACCTTCTAAACCCGGCGCAACTTTTCACTGTCGTCCGATTCGTAGGATATGCTAGGGTGACGGTGGACGAAATAATGGAGGGATTTGAGGACCTCCGGCTTGACCACCCTACTGGTGAAGGGGAGACTCGGCTGGGTTCTGCTCTGAAGACTCCATGCCTATGGCAGAAGGAGTTCATCAACCTTCCGAACTGGACGCCTCCTCCTCCTCCTCCGGCGTGTCAGGGCACTCCGCCTCCTCCACCGCCGCCTCCTCCGGTGAGTGACGATCAGGGCACTCAGCCTCCTTCTCTGGCGCGTAACGGCACTCAGCCTCCTTCTCCGCCTGCGCCGGCGCGCCCGAGCAGCCAGCAGCCTCCTCCTTCTCCGCCTCGCCAGCAAGGGCGGAAGAGACCCGCCGCCGCCCCGGCTGCTCCGGCGCGTCGTAGTCCTTCTCCTCCGCCTCGTAAGCAAGCATGAAAGAAGACAGCCGCAGCCGCTCCGTCTGCTCCGGCGTCTAGCAGTACAGCCAGAGGCGGGAGGCAATACAGATACGGTCCACCTCTCAAGCCTCTAGAGAAGTTACTGTACGAGATTACCGTGGAGGAAAACAAGAAGATCGTGCGAACTGAAGTGAAGGACTTTTTTGAAGGGTTGAAAGCGCAGAGACATCCACCTCTAGAGGAGAAGGTAGATCCGGTGAAAGCAAAGCGCACTATCGATGCCCTGAGGAAACCACCAAATTCTCCGCCGAAAACCAACTATGAGCGCATTACTGAAAAGGCATATCTCGAAGCGCAGCGGTCGGGAAGTACTGTCAGTGATCAAAGGTTAAAAGAACGAGCAGCTGGGAAAAAATTGCCCAGCTCGGCGAACAAGCAAAGCAATCGTGCCCCCCTCTCAATGTGGAGGTGGTCGAACACAGATACGAGTACGGGAAGCCTCTCATCAAAGATGAAAAATCTCTAACAACGATGATGCGAAGATTCCATAATTGGTACATGAAAACCTGCAGAGAGTCTGGGGGGACGAATACTTTGTATCTGAGAATTAGAGAGGAGCAGGACCTCGTTGGAACTGATCATTGCCTGTTCCATTTGAGGAGTTCTTCGAGTTCTTCAATCAAAAGGCCCTCGATAAATTAACGGTCTTTTGCTACTGTCTGTAAGTACTATTTCTGTCGTTAAGTCTCTATATATAGCTCCGCTCTTTCATTGCATGCATTTATAATTAATTATCCTCACTATATTATGTAGATTGAAGATCATCGAGTGCAGAAAACAAGAAATGTATGATATTGGGTTCATTAACACTAATATCATAGATGAAATTTAGGTTAAAAAGCATGCCGAAGAGGCCGAGGCCAACTTGCTAAAATCGTTGATCAAAAATCGAAACAAAGATACCATACTCTTTCCTTACAACTTCAAGTGAGTGTTACTGTCGTGTGCATATTCGGTTTCCCTTATTACTCGAGCGAGGTTATAGTAATGTAACTGATGAGTTATGCATGCGTGCGTAGCTTCCACTATGTTCTTCTGGAGATTAAGCTTGAGCGGGGACTAGTAGCCGTTTTAGACTCAAGACGAAAAGATCCCAAAACCTATGCGGACATGACTAAATTGCTCAACAAGTAAGTTCAATCGATCATTATCGCACCATATCGGCAACTTTTTGTTCATTTCCTGATATCTCAAGTAATAATAATTATTTTCTTTGTCTTGCTGGGTTTGGAAACAGTTCACCGCAGAAGCTCCGGGACTGCCGAAGGAGCTGCAATATACATACCAGTAAGTACTACTAGCTAGCTAGTTGCGCGCATCTCCGTTGATTCTATAGCTATACTTTCATCAATGCCATTTATAATGCTTCATTATCAGTTTGATTGACCTCTATTTCTCATAAAGTGCTTGTGGCAGGAACAAGGGAATAATTACTATGGATACTGCGTGTGCGAGTTCATCTACAACGCGACTTTGAAAAATAAGTGGGGCTACTCTAAAAGACAATATGAAGTGCGCAAGCAATAATATTCACAATTTCATTTTATTACACCATCATTTCTATTGAGTTTCATTCATATATATGTATTAACCCCCTTCTTCAAATTAGACGTGGCAGATGCGGAATGAACTCCTACCACAAGATCGCATGAAAGCAATTCAAGAGGAATTGGCGGGATTCTTTCTTGACCACGTCATCAATAAAGCCGGAGAATACCATGTGGAAGTTGATTTCAAATGCTAGGGGATTGTAAGAGATCTTACATATGGTATATGTATGTAGCCAGTAGCTTCGGATAGATAATACGATAACTTGTTGTTCGACAAATCTCTCGGAGAAGGAGAGGTCGATCGATCACTTCTCTCGGTATGCATGACAAACTTCTGTACTTAATGGTTTCCTTGATTTTCTTACTAGCTAGCGCGTCGAGGGCCTCTCTATGTATAGTACGTAGCGTCGACCAAGCACGGACATAAGAGAGGACACTTCTCTCTATTAATTAGCTAGCTAACACAATATATGAAACACCTAAATTAACCCCCAAAACCCCCAACCCCCTCCCCCTTTCAAAAAAGACAAAATCCCCAGCCCCTGAAATGCTGATGCGTGGATGCCTTTTGGTCCCGGTTGGTGCCATCAACCGGGACCAAAGGCCCTCCTACCTGGGCTCAGCGCACTGGCCACGTGGAGACCCATCTGTACCGGTTCGTGTTTGAACCGGGACTAAAGGTCTAGGGCATTAGTAACGACCCTTTAGTCCCGGTTCAAGAACCGGTACAAAAGGCCCTTACCAACCGGGATGATAGGGGGTTTTTCTACTAGTGGAGCTGGCCGACTCCGACGGAGGAGGGGAGGGCGCGGCCAGGGGGCGGCCAGACGGAGTGCGAATGCGAGGTCAGCGGCCGACACCCGAGTGCGCCCAGCCCTGGAGCCGCCACGACCCGAAGGTGGGTTGACGGGCTCGCGGGACGAGGAGCGGGAGTGCTCCAACAGGTCCTCATCGTCCTCGGGGTCGTCGAGGCGGGAGTGGCGGGACCACCTGTGGTGGGAGTCGTCTGCATCAGCTGGGCCGCCGCCCTGGTGGCTGTCGTCGGAGAAGCGGGGACGGCCGATGTGGTTCGGAGGCTCGGGGCAGATCTTGAGGTCGTAGCCGTAATCGTTGAAGAAGACCCGAATCGTGGCGCGGAGCTTGGAGGAGTCCAGGCACTACATCTTGACCCGGACCTCCTCCTCCTTGCGCAGAGAGAGCTCATCGACCACCACCACCTTGCCCAGGATCTTGGACATACTGCGGATGACACGCTCAGACCGGGCCACATCCGGTAGGCCGGCGATGAGGAGCCAAGCAGTGTCCAAAACCGCCACGGCCTTGGGATCCCACCTCGGCTCAGAGATGTTCACCACTAGCTCGTTGAAGGCCAAGGTGATGTTGCCGCTGCGGGTGCAGTATCCCATGCTCAGGGCATCGAGGAAGACCACCGTGAAGGCGTTGGCAGAGGTGGAGGTCACCTGCCAATCCCACTTGCACCTATACAAGTGGTTGAGCTCGGCCTCGATCATCTCCAGGGGGTGACGCCCTCACCCACGACCGACACCAGTGCCAGGAGCGAGGGGGGGAGGGGGACCTTCGGCACCTCAATGTCGAAGAAGCCCATGTCATCGATGCCGTGACTGTACATCATGATCTCCTCAGCCATCGGGCGATCCGGGCAGAGAATCGCGGGGTGGCCGGAGTCCTTGCTTAGGTAGCACATCGGTGGGTTGGGGCAGGCCACCTGGAAGTGTCCAGTCAGGCCGCAATTGAAGCACGGCGGGTCGTCCGAGGCGGGGTCGGTGACCGGAGGGGGGGCCGACGCGGCGGCGGTGGTAGCGGAGGCCGGATGGCTAGGGGTCCTCTCTTCTTCTTCTTGGCGCCCCTGGTTCCCATTGCCCCCGTTGGAGGGAGGGAATGACGCCTGGTTGTGCGGGGGTTGACAACGACGGGCGGCCGGGGCGTTGGTGGCGATGGCGGGGGGCTGCTGACGGGGAGAGGAGGGGGAACGGTCCCGACGGCGCGATAGAGAGCTAGACCGCCGTCGGGAAGCGCACCGGGCCTCCATAGCCGGTGACCGGCCGCGGTCCCGCGAGTCTGCCCGGGGGGACGAGCGGCGAGCAGGGGAATGAGAGCGGCGGCCGTCGCGTTCAGGAGAACGACGGTCAGGGCAGTGGGAGGAGCGGCGCGAGTCGCGGGCGGGGGAGTTTTGGGTCGGGCAGGACGACAGCTGTTGCCGTAGGTCGGCCTCCCGCCGGAGACCATCCGGGGAGGGTCGCGGCGGTCGTCTGCGCGGCGCTTGGGGTGGCCCGCGTTGTCTCCCCATTCCCGGGTCATGGCCGGCGGGGGAGGAGGGGAGGTCGCGTGGGGGCCGGGGGCACCGGCGAGCAACAGACGGCGAGGGGCGGCGGGAGGAGAGTCGGGGTGAGGAGCGGGAGGCGTGGAGTTGGAGACGGGCTGACGGGAAAACTCTAGGGGAGGCCAAATGGAGCGCCTGAACGTGCCAAGACCCGCAGAGGCGCGTGGCCCAGCAGTCACGTGGGCCAGGACCGGCCCAGGGGACTAGCCCACAGAGCGGGCCAAGACCCCCACGCCAGCGGGCGGCCCAGCGGCCGAGGCACCCGGGGTGGGCCCAATGGAGCGGCCCACGGGCGGCCCACGACCAGCGCGGCCCGGTACGTCACCCCCGGGGCGACCAGGTGTGGAGCAAGGGTTTCCCCGAGCATCGGCGGGGTAGGAAGGGGGCGGAAAGGCCAGACCGGGGCACGCTCGGAACCAGGAGGCGGAGGGACGGGGGCGCCGAATGCGGAGATGAAAGGGCAAAAGGGAGAGCGGCGGGAGAGCACATCAGACAGCCTCGACCAAGGCACCGGCGACGAGCAAGCCGGAGCCATGGTGGAGGTGGTAGGGGCGGCGACTCTCCAGGAGATACGCGCGGGGCCGCGGTCGGCGCGACCAGCGATGCCCCACCCACCAGCGCGGCGTCCCTGGTGAGGAGAACCCGTTCCCAAGGTTGCACCTTGCCCAGCCACCGGTTGAGCCGAGCTCGGAGGCCGGCTACCTGAGCAGACTCGCGGGCGGCCGAACTCCCACCCCTGGGGGTAAGGCTACCGGCGGAGTCGAGCCGTGGCATCCGGGTTGGGGTGGAGGGGGGGACGCGATCCCGGCAGACAATGGGGCGGCCCGCGGCGATGTCGTCAGCCTCGGCGAGATCAGTCCAGACCACACGCGACGAGGCGGCAGGGGGATTCGATGGCGAGGCCGGCATGGAGGTCACCGCGGGGGAGCGGCGCGCGAAGGAGGCGAGGAGGGCGGCGGTGGCAGCGGCGAAGCCGCCGGATCACCAGGAGCGTCGCCAGAGCCTTTGGGCGCCATCGCTACTCTGTTCCATGTAGTCACATGTTTCCAATTCGGTTGAGATGAATATATTACCAATGTGACAATACTACTCTACCTCTTCCCTGTGATACACTGATACTACCTAAGTGCCTACAGCTTCTTACTTTAAGCTCGTGAACTCTTCATTCTGCACAAATTGGCAGAAAATTTTCTATGATGTCCGACCTTTCTTTCTGTTGTTTGTCCAGATTCGATGGAGTCATCGTCAGACCAGCTTTCCGAGTTCAAAGTTATTGTGGCTTCGAAGCGTGGAGTTTGTTGATGTTGTGTTCACCTTGTTGAGTAGATGGCGTGCGTCAATATACAGAAGTTCTCTTTGCAGTGTTCATGTTTATGTTGTTCTTGTTTTCATGCTACTTCTAGCTTGGGTTACGTAAAAGCGGATGTGGCTGCTTTACGCCTACTATGTGACAGTGAGTTTCATTCAATCAACCACCGTGTGTAAAGTTAGCTGTTATATATTTACAAGCTGCATCTTTCCCTTAACTATTTGAGTTTGTTATTGTTATTATAACAAATGAAACCTGAGAAATGGCAAAACTATTATACCAACATAACTGAAACATGACCACACCCTAGCACAGGGCTCAAGCAAGGTAAGATTACACAATGCCTAGGGGTGGCCAGCGCATGGCTGAGAGTTATTTGTTTCTTCGGAGATGCAGAAACAAACGGTATGAAGCCATTGCCAGTTCCAGGGCAACGGTATATATTAGTCGTGTCTAGGTTTTTCATTTCCTCTTTTCGTTCATTTCTTCGTGACACAATGCTCAAGTAATTATCTTAATGCAAGATGACTCTTTTTCAGGCAAACAATGCATATTTTCTTTTCTACTGAGCAAAAAACAAATATATAGGCAGAGAAATCAAGTAATTATCTTAATGATTTTGTGTACTTACATCTTTGGTTTTCTGCGTCTGCCACCTTGGCCTAGCCTGCTGGTCGGACCATCTTCCTTGCTGGGGAATTTTCCCTGCTTCCATCCATTAGTAATGCATGCAAACGATAAAAATGTGCAAACCAAAGGTGATCCACTATCATTGTGGCTGCAACCTGTACATCAGGAAGAAAGATATTCTTTCACATCATATCAGCAATTGTCTTACGTATGGTAAATGACTGAACTACAGAAATTTTCTTAGATATTGTTGCAGAAACCATTTGGATTTGGGGGCCGTTCAAAATGAGGAGAGGACATTTGTATGGAACGTTCTCTAGTCTGGTAATGCACCTTTTCTGCATTTTAGTTCCCCTACTCTCTTTTGTGAATGTGTTGATCCAGACATTCAAATTCCTGAGGCTTACTGTAATGAGGAGTTGGTGATGATCTCTTTCAGGACAAATTTTTGTGTAGGAACATAGTACGTGAGCTTTAGAGTTCTCTTATAAGTTATAACTGAAATTTGTAATGTGCACCTAGCACCTGGATGTGAGTCCGAGTTATTTTTACTAGTAAGGAGTCGATCAATATGAAGGAGAGTTCCCTGGGTGCTGAAGCTGCGTATGAAAATTAAGGTTTTTCATGTGGCAACTGCTGCTTGACAAGTTGCCTTTGAGATTCCAATTGTGAAAAGAAGAGGGCCTGATAATGGGTTGTGTGAGGGTCCTGAAGACGTAGATCATATGTTTTTTTCAATGTATTGCTGCCTGATTCGTGTGGAGTTGCTGGGCTGAGATGTTACATTGTAACTGGGTGCCACTAAGTAGAGGTGACCTTTGTGCTTTCATTGAGGTGGTGCTGGGAGAGTTTTAAGCGGTTCAAGTTCCGGATTGTTCTTGCTGCTCAATGCTGGGCTTTATGTAAGACGCGTAACAATACGGTTTTTGAATGAAAATTTGCGAACCATCCCTCTGAATACTTATACGCGGCTCCCATCTACTTTGCAGCGATTTCTAGCCTTTTTGATCAATGTGAGTGTGTTTTGAGTAGCATGGATTTGTCGTTGAAGGTGGTCACCTTGCCTACAAGATGAGAATATGCGGTGTTGCACTTGGTACTACTGGCCATCCTGCCATTCATGCTCACATGGCTTAGTAGTGGTTGTTTAGGGTTTAGGGTCTGTTGTCTTGTTTGTTCAAACTGCTATTCAAGAAAATCATATGAGGAAAAACAATCAGTTATATAACTTATGTATCGACTATTATTTCAGGCCTCGTGAAATCACAAAATCCTAGAATATGCCAATTATTTTTCGCGAATAGATTTATTGTGAAGGTGAAGTACGACTCATCTTGTCTGCGTCTTATATTTAGAAATATAGGTAGTACCACTTTTGCATGACCTGTGTTTTCTAGGACTCATTTCACCATGTTTACATGCCTTTGTTTGGCTATATATATTTGAACCTTTGAATACTGTTATTTGCTGCCCCCTCCTGAGCGCAGTCCTGATGTCTATGTTCAGTTAGTCTAAAATCGGTGCAGTTCTTACCTGCCTAAGAGTGTGACGTCTGAATCAAGAAGGATTCAGCTGGCAGTGGTCATGCTAATTGTATGGAGGAGGATTGTTGTCTTTTCGTTGATTGTCTGTCAAAACCCCCCTATTTTCCCGTTTTGGTGACCTAAGTTAGAAGTTCGTTAGTCCTTTCATATTCCTCGTCAGCCTATGATATACTATATCCAACACAATAGAGGATCTATAGCTTGTTCCTTTTTGCTCTTGAAATAATGAACATGAACAGACGGTGTCGAATTTAAATCAGTATTCCTCTTCCCTATTGTTTGACTTTTTTTGGTCTTGTTTGTTCAGGTTGAGTCAAAGTGATCCTGATTTCTATGGCGGACTTATCACAAAGTGATCCTGATGTCTATGTTCTTCCTTTCATGCTGCATCTAAGCGTCGGTTTGTGTAAAATCGATGTATTTGTTTGTTCCTGCCTAAACAATGTGACGTTGAAATTAACGGTTTCAATTAACCAAGATTTAAGGGTCCCAATCAACAAAGAACTGTAGTAAAACTAGCTGGTGTATTTTTCAATGTTGATTGATAGGTGTTCAAGCCATCATTCTTATCATTGGAGTTATTATTAATAAAATCTGGCAAATGATGTAACCGTGAAACAGAATGACAAGTGACAACCAACCCAACAGCTCTTTCTATCAGTATCTTAACACAATCAGCACAACAAACATGAAAATTAGTGGCACGGGAAGAAATAAAAATCAAGCATAGCATAGAAGATGAGAAAAGGTAGAAACAACCAGACCGACCCAATGAAAGCGATTTACATCAACCGCGCCGTCGCCCCCAGACACGAACACGCGACGGCCAGCCAAATCCATGGCACTGTTCTCCTCTCTATTTCTGTACAGGTTACAAGGAGAAGAGAGATCACATTGACTTGAATCAAAGTTTGGTTACAAGAAAAACGAAAGAGAGACAATCCCATCCATGCAATTTATGCACACACAGGTTAGTGGCACTCACTTATTAGATAGTACTACGTAGTATATGTCGGTTCAACATAGGAAATGATCAAAGGCGTTGGAAATGGAGTGCTGCGGCGTTTACGAGACTTGAACAAATCACCCACACTATTGATAACTTCTGTCCTCCATTGTGCCGCTAAGGAGGCTATCCAAAGAGCTTCGAGAAGGGCACCAGAGATGCGGTCTCTCCGAACTGGAATTGCGTTGAGCGTCCCACTGGAGAATTTGTTGCGATGGCTTGGAGACCCTATCACACGGAAAGGCATAGAGATACATTGGATTAATTGAAGCAATGATTTTGACTCGAACAGCTCTTAATGCATACGTACATGGTTATATGTGTCACGCCAATAGTAAATGTGTGGGACGGGCACTTTGGAGATGAAGTTTTCGGTTCCATCAAAAAAGTCACCCTTTTTTATCAATCCATCAGAGAAGAACAAGATTATGCTGTTGTGATAACCACGGTTTCTGAGCATTTTATGCGCCTCGGCAAGGCCTGCTGCCATGTTTTTGCCACATGTCATCCTGCGCCGGGCGGATCCCGTGTAGCCAGTTTTCTTTGTCTCGGCTGGGTTAACTACTTTCATGTCCGACGTGTATGTGTTTGGGGTGACGTCGACGTAGACGTAACCCATGCAACTATCGAGGAAATGGGTCAGCTTCTCTTGCACCAACGAGAAGACCCCATTATCCCGTGAGCCAGGCTGGGGTTGAGTCAGTGCAGTCAAAGGCATACACAATAACCACATTGAGTGGCTCCCTTCCTGCAAACAAGTATGAGCAATTGGACATTTAAGCATCCTATACTATGAAATGTTCTTGGTGATCACTCCTAAACTAACATATTGGATTGGAGGTTTGTATGTAGATATACCTGAAATGGAACTAAGAGGCCTCTCATAATCCTCTGGGGTTCCGCCAAGTAGGCTATCCAGTAGCTTCGAGAAGGATGTTGATAGGTTTTGCCTTTTACGGAGCAGGGCTGGTGTGGAACTTCCCACCGGAGAATGTGTTGCAATGGAGTGGAGAACCTAGCACATATATGATATATAGGAATAAATAGAACTTATTCATGAGACGATCATCATTTAGATGGATAAACACTAATCTGGTACATACATGGTTATATGCATCCCCGCCGAGGGTAAATGTGTGGACAGGCACTTTGGAGACAAAGTTTTTACTTCCATCAAAGAAGTCCCCCTTGTTTATCAAGCCATCAGAGAAGAACAAGATGATGCCATTGTGGTGCCCGCGGTTGCTGATCATTTTATGCGCGTCGGCAAGTCCTGATGCCATGTTTTTAGTACAAGTCATCCTACGCCATGCGAATCTCGTGTAGCCAGTTTCCTTCGTCTCATTTGGGTCAACTATTTTCATGTCTGACGTGTATATGTTTGGGGTCATGTCGACATAGATGTAACCCATGCAACTTTCAGGGAAGTGCGTCAACTTCTCTTGAAGCAACCAAAAGATCACATTATCCACCGTGTACCAGGCTGGGGTTGATTCAGTGCAGTCAAAGGTATACACAATCACCACATCGAGTGGCTCCCTTCCAGCAAACCTGTATGAGCAATTGGACATTTAACCATCCTATACTATGAAATGTTCTTGGTAATCACTCCTAAACTAACAGATTGGATTGGACATTCATATGTAGATATACCTGAAATGGAACTAAGAGGCCTCTCGTAATCCTCTGGGGTTCCGCCAAGTAGGCTATCCAGTAGCTTTGAGAAGGATGTTGATAGGTTTGGCCTTTCTAGAAGCAGGGCTGGTGTGGAACTTCCCACCCAGAGAATTTGTTGCAATGGAGTAGAGAACCTAGCATATATATATATATATATATATATATATATATATATATATATATATATATATATATATATAATAGTAATAAATAAAACTTATTCATGCGACCATCATCATTTAGATATATAAACACTAATCTGGTACATACATGGTTATAAGCGTCCACGCCAAGGGTAAATGTGTGGACAGGCACTTTGGAGACAAAGTTTTCAGTTCCATCAAAGAAGTCCCCTTGTTTATCAAGCCATCGAGAGAAGAACAAGATGATGCCATTGTGGTGTCATGGTTGCTAATCATTTTATGCGCGTCGGCAAGACCTGATGCCATTTTTTTAGTACAAGTCATTCTCGCCATGCGAATCTCGGGTAGCCAGTTTCCGTCGTCTCGTTTGGGTCAACTACCTTCATATCTGACGTTTATGTATTTGGGGTCATGTCGACGTAGATGTAACCCATGCAACTTTCAGGGAAGTGCGTCAACTTCTCTTGAAGCAACCAAAAGATTCCATTATCCACTGTGTACCAGGCTAGGGTTGATTCGGTCTGATCAAAGGCGTACACAACCACCACATCCCGTGGTGAGCCTCTTGTTCTTATCTTCTTTCTGAAAGAAAAAAATTCTTGCTTTAGAGATATATACTTGTCTAATTTTCTTACTATTTTATTGCTTGTTATTATATAGTGCGATGGTTTTGGTATCCGCGCCCGTCGGCCCTCGTCCTGTCTATGTTTCGGATGTGTTATATATTATCGTTATAACTATTGCTTCATTTATTGTTTATGAAAATTATGCCGACCAATGTGACATAGATTTTATTGATCTAGGAGTTATGTGAACCGGAAATTCCAACCGACCCTATTGTCGAGAGGTTAAATTTAGTTGAAGAATAAAACAATTTCTTGAAGGAAAAAATAAAAAAAATTGAGGAAAAGATGATATTGGAGTTGCATGTTGCGGATGTAAATGCGATGATCACAAGATCAAGATGGATGCAATGCGCTTGAAGATTAGAAAGATTAGAAAATATGCCATTCATACCGAGGCTTGGTATCATTATGCTGTTGGATCAATTGTTACCTTGGTTGCGATTATGATCACATTTGTTCTCGCATTGAAATGTTTTACATAGTTTCAATGTATGGTTTAATTAATTTAGATGCTCTGCAGAGCTTTATGTTGTTAGATGAGAACTATGTACTTACTTTGGTTCTAATGTGATGATGAACTTCTATTAATTTGGTCATTTAATTATCTATTCATGATGTTCTGTGATGGTTTTTGACACACTTAATTATATATAATGCACGCAGATGAACCAGCAATGGATGTACGGTGATAGACACACCTCCGAGTACATTAAGGGCGTGCATGATTTTCTCGAAGTGGCTGAGGCAAACAAGCAAAATTGTTTATGTGTTGTCCAAGCCCTATATGTGGGAATACAAAGTCTTACTCTGACCGGAAAATCCTTCACACCCACCTGCTTTACAAGGGTTTCATGCCACACTATAATGTTTGGACGAGGCATGGAGAAATAGGGTTATGATGGAAGACGGCGAAGAAGAAGAGTACGATGACAACTATGTGCCCCCTGAATACGGTGATGCTGCTGAACATCGAGAGGAACCAGACGATGTGCACGATGATGCTGCAATGGGCGAAGCTGCTGAAGATCAAGAGGAACCAGACGATGTGCCCGATGATGACGATCTCCGCCGGGTCATTGTCGATGCAAGGACGAAATGCGAAAGTCAAAAGGAGAAGCTGAAGTTCGATCGCATGTTAGAGGATCACAAAAAAGGATTGTACACCAATTGCGAAGATGGCAACACAAAGCTCGGTACCGTACTGGAATTGTTGCAGTGGAAGGCAGAGAATGTTGTGCCTGACAAAGGATTTGAGAAGCTACTGAAAATATTGAAGAAGAAGCTTCCAAAGGATAACGAATTGCCCGACAGTACATACGCAGCAAAGATGGTCGTATGCCCTCTAGGATTGGAGGTGCAGAAGATACATGCATGCCCTAATGACTGCATCCTCTACCGCGGTGCGTACAAGGATCTGAACGCATGCCCGGTATAAGATCAGACGAGATGACCCTGGTGATGTTGACGGCGAGCCCCCCAGGAAGAGGGTTCCTGCGAAGGTGATGTGGTATGCTCTTATAATACCACGGTTGAAATGTCTGTTCAGAAACGGAGAGCCTGCCAAGTTGATCCGATGGCACAGTGAGGACCGTAAGAAAGACGGGAAGTTGAGAGCACCCGCTGACGGGTCACAGTGGAGAAAAATCGAGAGAAATCTTTGGGATGAGTTTGCAAGTGACCCAAGGAACGTATGGTTTGCTTTAAGCGCGGATGGCATTAATCCTTTCGGGGAGCAGAGCAACAATCACAGCACCTGGCCCGTGACTCTATGTATGTATAACCTTCCTCCTTGGATGTGCATGAAGCGGAAGTTCATTATGATGCCAGTTCTCATCCAAGCCCTAAGCAACCCGGCAACGACATTGATGTGTACCTAAGGCCATTAGTTGAAGAACTTTTACAGCTGTGGAATGGAAACAGTGTATGTACGTGGGATGAGCACAAACAGGAGGAATTTGACCTAAAGGCGTTCCTGTTCATGACCATCAACGATTGGCCCGCTCTCAGTAACCTTTCAGGATAGACAAACAAGGGATACCACGCATGCACACACTGTTTAGATGACACTGAAAGTATATACCTGGGAAGCTGCAGGAAGAATGTGTACACAGGCCATCGTCGATTTCTTCCAACCAACCATCAATGTCGAAAGAAAGGCAAGCATTTCAAAGGCGAGGCAGATCACCGGAAGAAGCCCGCCAAGCGTACCGGTGATCACGTACTTGCTATGGTCAATGATTTACACGTAATCTTAGGAAAGGATCCCGGCGGACTAGCTGTTTCGAATGACGCTGAGAAACACGCACCCATGTGGAAGAAGAAATCTATATTTTGGGACCTACCCTACTGGAAAGACCTAGAGGTCCGCTCTTTGATCGACGTGATGCACGTGACGAAGAACCTTTGCGTGAACCTGCTAGGCTTCTTGGGCATGTATGGGAAGACAAAATATACACCTGAGGCACGGGAGGACCTGCAACGCTTGCACGAAAAAGACGGCATGCCTCCGAAGCACTATGAAGGTCCTGCCAGCTACGCTCTTATGAAAGAAGAGAAAGAAATCTTCTTTGAATGCATGCTCAGTATGAAGGTCCCGGCTGGCTTCTCGTCGAATATAAAGGGAATAATAAATATGCCAGAGAAAAAGTTCCAGAACCTAAAGTCTCATGACTGCCACGTGATTATGACGCAACTGCTTCCGGTTGCATTGAGGGGGCTTCTACCAGAAAACGTCTGATTAGCCATTGTGAAGCTATGTGCATTCCTCAATGCAATATCTCAGAAGGTGATTGTCCAGAAGGACGCTCGCACCGGTTTATAAGCCCCTCCCTCTCTGCCTTGTTGAGCTCCTCTCAAAGTGAAAATAGATGCCCTTATACAGGGAATTTGACCTAAATTCATACTGAATTTCTCTGAAATTCATAGAAATTTATTATGAATTTAGGTTGAATCTCTCTATAGGTGCATCTATACTCATTTTTTTAGTAAAGTTGATCACAAACTTGTGATTCAAACAAATTTCAAAGAATTCAAATTTTAACTATTCAAATTTGAAAACTAATGGCACTAAGAGAAAGTTTATAATTTTGCTGACCTAAAAGGAAAAAAGAATTAAAAATTAAAGCAAAAAACAAAAGAAAATAAATAATGCAAAAAACAAAACAAAAAAACTGGATAAGAAACTATTTTTTAGTAAAGTTAATCACAAACTTGTGATTCACATAAATTTCAAAGAATTCAAATTTTAACTATTCAAATTTGAAAAGTAATGGCACTAATAGAAAGTTTATAATTTTTTAAAACTAATGGCACTAACAGAAAGTTTATAATTTTTCTGACCTAAAAGCAAAAAAAGAATTAAAAAATAAAGCAAAAAAAAGAAAATAAATAATGCAAAAAACAAAACAAAAAACTGGAAAAAAAACTATTTTTATAGTAAAGTTAATCACAAACTTGTGATTCACACAAATTTAAAAGAATTCAAATTTTAACTATTCTAATTTGAAAACTAACGGCACTAACAGAAAGTTTACAATTTTTCTAAAACTAATGGCAATAATAGAAAGTTTATAATTTTGCTGACCTAAAAGCAAAAAGAATTAAAAAATAAAGCAAAAAACAAAAGAGAATAAATAATGCAAAAACAAAACAAAAAACTGGAAAAAAACTATTTTTATAGTAAAGTTAATCACAAACTTGTGATTCACACAAATTTCAAAGAACCAAATTTTAACTATTCAAATTTGAAAAGTAATGGCACTAACAGAAAGTTTATAATTTTTCTGACCTAAAAGCAAAAATAATTAAAAAATAAAGCAAAAAAAAAGAAAATAAATAATGCAAAAAACAAAACAAAAACTGGAAAAAAAATAAAAAAACTGCGACCTATTGGGCCACCATGGCCTGAATACGACTAGAAACCCAACTTGGGCCAGGATTCAGGCCCGCAGAAGGCCCAATAGGCCCACAGACAGCACAGTGTGAGATTAGGCCCGTAAGCCTGCATTTGAGAGGAGCTCGAGAGGGTAGCCGCAATGGGGCTTATAAACCACTCCGAGCCCCTCTCAACTAGCGAGGTGGGACTAAACTTTTGGCCGCGGGCAACGCAAGGCCTTTGGTCCCGTTTGGTGGCACCAACTGGGACTAAAGGTAGGCATCGGTCCCAGTTCGTGGCACCAACCGGTACCAATGCCCACCTTTAGTCCCGGTTGGTGCCACCAACCGGGATCAAAGGAAAACTGACCTTTGGTCCCGGTTGGTGGCACCAACCGGGACTAAAGGTGGCATTGGTCCCGGTTGGTGCCACGAACCGGGACCGATGCTCTTGGTATATAACCAGGACTTGTGAAAATTTCAGTTTCTAATAAGGAAAAGGAAGAAAAGTTTTATATATCGGAAAGGAAGAAGAATAAAAAGAAGGAGAGGAAAAACGAAAATAAGAAGAGGAAGAAAGGAGAAGAAGAGGAAAAAAGAAGAAAAAGAAGAGGAGAAGAAGAAAGGAATAGAAGAGAATTCTATTTTTTCTTCTTCTCTATTCCTTTCTTCTTCTCCTCTTTTTTTTCTTCGATCTTCTCCTGTATTCCTTTCTTCTTCTCCTCTTTTTATTTCTTCTTCGTTTTCTTATGTTTTATCGGGTCTGCCGTCGTCGATATACCCCTCCCGATAACTTCAACACGAGGGGGTTCGATATACCCCCTCCCCGATAATATTATTTTCCCATGTACGTATGTAAATGCGTTGTCGATATAACCCCTCCCGGTAACTTCAACACGTGGGGGTCGATATACCCTCCCCGATAATATTATTTTCCTGTGTATGTATGTAAATGCGTTGTCGATATTACCCCCTCTCGACTTTGATAACTTATACCGCGGGAGCACCCCCCGACCCTCTCGCTCGACCAAAACTCTCGAGGACACCCAAACCCTAGAAAAAAAATGATGTCAGTCTCCTACCCCATCCCGCCGCGCACCTACCCGACAAACTCTCTCGAGGCCACACCAAACCCTAGAAGCGTTGTCGATGCTACCCCAAACCCTAGAGCCGCCGCGCCCCTACGTTTGCCACTAATATATCCATCTATCATGTTTGAATAATAATTGCCATGTTGTAAATATTTGTAGAAACTATGGACACCCCCCGAGATGAAGCAACAAAAGCGGTGTTGGGGGACATAATCGCACAAGGAAGTGATGTCGTCTTCTCGTTTCTCAACGAAACCGATGGTCTGGAAGGATAGGGTGAAGAAGCAGGCTATGATTATGATGGCTCCTTTGACCCAATGCCGGTGCAAGAAGGAGACCGTGAGCACGGCTCCGGTGACCCAATGACGGTGCAAGAAGGAAACCGTGATGACGGCTCCGGTGACCGAACCGAGTCTAGCCAGGTATATGTATTAGTTAAGCCTGTGCTGACTAGCTAATTGATGCATTAATTGTTTTGGTATATGCACACATATTAATTAACTCTCATCTTTCTTCTTTTTTCTAGCCCTCCGGATCGAGCACAAATTCGGTAAGGAGACGAGGCCCGAAGAAAAAGTTGAGCTCAGATGAAAGGTTTGAGATCACAGCAATCGCGCGCGACGGTGAACCGATTGAACCCATCCGGACAAAGAACGCATTTGCTGCTCAGTGTGGGTTTCTTGTTAGGGACAAGATCCCGATCAGCATCCACCAATGGTATAAGCCTAAGAACGAAGACCCTGAGGTGTCTTATGTCAATGATATGCAGAAAGATGATCTTTGTACTGAGCTAAAGGCAAATTTCACCCTACCGCCAGAGGAGGATCCGGAGAAGCCAGTTATAGAGCAATTAATCAAGTCTTTTGCTCTTAAGAAGATGGCGAGCCTATTCAGGAGGTGAAGGAAAGAGCTGAAAAGTTTGTCGACAAAGAAGGGACACCAGAATTCATCGGCAAATATGAGAAGATCAGAGATCAGCAGCCCGCATTTGTGGCCCACAAGACATCGGAAAAGAGTAAGAAGATGTCGGCGACAAACAAGCAAAATGCTGCGAAGAAGAAGTTTCACCATTGCACAGGGTCAGGTGGCTACCTCAAAGCCCGACCTAAGTGGGCCAAGGCTGAGAATGATTTGCTTGATAAAGGGATCGAACCAGAGACAATGAACTGGCCAAACAGTTGCCGGACTTGGTTCTTCGGGGCTAGCGGAACCTTGGACCCTGTATCAGGGAAGTGCCGTTGGACGGACGAGCAATTGAAAATACTAGTCAAGAGGCTTCGGCACTATATCGATGCAGCGCAGCAAGGGACATTCGTTCCAGACGGAAGAGCAGCGAGCTCACAATGGCCACAGGAATCCTGAGCACCACAGGCCGGACACGAGGCACGCCAGGCTACGTTCCGTGGAAGGTTGGTTTTTGAGACGCAGCGATTCTGAGATGCCGAGAGAGGAGGAAGAAAGTGCAGCGAACCCGAACTGCAGGCGCTGCACGCAAGGGTACAAGCGATAGAGGAACGAGAAGCAAATCGCAACAAACGAACTGCCGAAGCTTCCCCCGAAGCTACCCCGCCATCTCAGCGGAGAGGCAGCGTGGCTTCCACCGAGCTACTTCAGCCGGAGCATGTCTTGACGGCTCCTGCTAGCTACCCCGTGGATTTTATCACGGAGTGTCAAAATTGCCACCTTATGACGCAATGGCAGAACTTAAAAGTCAAGGCGGTTGTCGGCTAAGTTCGACCTTCTGAACCTGGCGCAACTTTTCACTGTCGTCCGATTCTAGAAGGATATGATAGGGTGACGGTGGACGAAATAACGGAGGGATTTGAGGACCTCCGGCTTGACCACCCTACCGGTGAAGGGGAGACTCGGCTGGGTTACGCTCGAAGACTCCATGCCTATGGCGAAAGGAGTTCATCAACCTTCCGAACTGGACGCCTCCTCCTCCTCCTCCGGCGAGTCAGGGCACTCCGCCTCCTCCACCGTCTCCTCCTCCGGCGAGTGACGATCAAGGCACTCAGCCTCCTTCTCCAGCGCATGGCGGCACTCCGCCTCCTTCTCCGCCTGCGCCGGCGCGCCCGAGCAGCCAGCAGCCTCCTCCTTCGCCACCTCGCCAGCAAGGGCGGAAGAGACCCGCCGCTGCCCCGGCTGCTCCGGCGTGTCGCAGTCCTTCTCCTCCGCCTCGTAAGCAAGCACGAAAGAACACAACCGCAGCCGCTCCGTCTGCTCCGGCGTCTAGCAGTACAGCCAGAGGCGGGAGGCACTACAGATACGGTCCACCTCTCAAGCCTCTAAAGAAGTTATCTATGCAGAGATGACAGTGGAGGAAAACAAGAAGATCGTGCGGACCGAAGTGAAGGACTTCTTTGAAGGGTTGAAAGTGTAGAGACATCCACCTCCGGAGGAGAAGGTAGATCCGGTGAAAGCAAAGCTCACTATCGATGCCCTGAGGAAACCACCAAAGTCTCTGCCGAAAACCAACTATGAGCGCATTACTGAAAAGTCATATCTCGATGAGGAGCGGTCGGGAAGTACTGTCAGTGATCAAAGGTTAAAAGAACGAGCAGCTGGGACAAAATTGCCCAGCTCGGCGAACAAAGCAAAGCAATCGTGCCCCCGCTCAATGTGTCTAGCGACTTAAATCGCTAATGCTCGAGGGCGGTGCCCGGTTATAGCAATCTTGGAGATTACCTGCCTGACGATGTAAATTTTGATTTCATGGAGGTGGTCGAACACGAGATCTGATGCGGAAGCCTCTCGTCAAAGATGAAAAATCTCTAACAACGATGATGCGATGATTCCATAATTGGTACATGAAAACCTGTAGAGAGTCTGGGGGGGACGAATACTTTGTATCTGAGAATTAAAGAGGAGCACGACCTCGTTGGAACTGATCTGTTGCCTGTTCCATTAGAGGAGTTCTTCAAGTTCTTCAATCAAAAGGCTCTCGATAAATTAACGGTCTTTTGCTACTGTCTTTAAGTACTATTTCTATCATTAAGTCTCTATATATAGCTCAGCTCTTTCATTGCATGTATTTATAATTAATTATCCTCACTATATTATGTAGATTGAAGATCGTCGAGTGCAGAAAACAAGAAATGTATGATATTGGGTTCATTAACACAAATATCATAGATGAAATTCAGGTTAAAAAGCATGCCGAAGAGGCCGAGGCCAACTTGCTACAATCGTTGATCAAAAATCGAAACAATGATACCATACTCTTTCCTTACAACTTCAAGTGAGTGTTCTTGTCGTGTGCATATTCGGTTTCCCTTATTACTCGAAAGCGAGGTTATAGTAATGTAATTGATGAGTTATGCATGCGTGCGCAGCTTCCACTATGTTCTTCTGCAGATTAAGCTTGAGCGGGGACTAGTAACCGTCTTAGACTCGAGACGAAAAGATCCCGAAACCTATGCGGACATGACTAAATTGCGAACAAGTAAGTTCAATCGATCATTATCGCACCATATCGGCAACTTTTTGTTCATTTCCTAATATCTCAAGTAATAATAATTATTTTCTTTGTCTTGCAGGGTTTGGAAATAGTTCACCACAGAAGCTCCGGGACTGCCGAAGTAGCTGCGATATATATACCCGAAAGTAGTACTACTAGCTAGCTAGTTGCGCGCATCTCCCGTTGATTCTATAGCTATACTTTCATCAATGACATTTATAATGCTTCATTATCAGTTTGATTGACCTCTATTTCTCGTAAAGTGTTTGTGGCAGGAACAGGGGAATAATTACTGTGGATACTACGTGTGCGAGTTCATCTACAACGCGACTTTGAAAAATAAGTGGGGCTACTCTAAAAGACAATATGAAGTGCGTAAGCAATAATATTCACAATTTCATTTTATTACACCATCATTTCTGTTGAGTTTCATTCATATATATGTATTAACCCACTTCTAAAAATTAGGCGTGGAAGATGCGGAATGAACTCCTACCACAAGATCGCATGAAAGCAATTCAAGAGGAATTGGCGGGATTCTTTCTTGACCACGTCATCAATAAAGCCGGGAATACCATGTGGAAGTTGATTTCAAATGCTAGGGATTGTAAGAGATCTTACATATTGTCTATGTATGTAGCCAGTAACCGGATAGATAATCTGAAAACTTGTTGTTCGACCAATCTCTCGGAAAAGGAGAGTTCGACCGATCACTTCTCTCGGTATGCATGACGTATACATGTACTTAATGGTTTCCTTCATTTTCTTACTAGCTAAGCGTGTCGAGGCCTCTCTATGTATAGTACGTAGCATCGACCAAGCACGGACATAAGAGAGGACACTTCTCTCTATTAATTAGCTAGCTAACACAATATATGAAACACCTAAATTAACCCCCCAAAACCCCCAACCCCCCCCCCCCCCCTTTAAAAAAACAAAAACCCCAGCCCCTGAAATGCTGACGCGTGGATGCCTATTGGTCCCGGTGGGTGCCACCAACCGGGACCAAAGGCCTCCCTACTGGGCTCGGCGCACCGCCACGTGGAGCCCGTCTGTCCCGGTTCGTGTTTGAACCGGGACTAAAGTTCTAGGGCATTAGTAACCCTTTAGTCCGGTTCAAGAACCGGGACAAAAGGCCCTTACCAACCGGGACGATAGGGGGTTTTTCTACTAGTGGAGCTGGCCGACTCCGACGGAGGAGGGGAGGGCGCGGCCGGGGGGGCGGCCAGACGAAGAGCGACTGCGAGGTCAGCGGCCGACACCCGAGTGCGCCCAGCCCCGGAGCCGCCACGACCCGAAGGTGGGTTGACGGGCTTGCGGGACGAGGAGCGGGAGTGCTCCAACTGGTCCTCATCGTCCTCGGGGTCGTCGAGGCAGGAGTGGCGGGACCGCCTGTGGTGGGAGTCGTCTGCATCAGCTGGGCCGCCGCCCTGGTGGCTGTCGTCGGAGAAGCAGTGACGGCCGATGTGGTTCGGAGGCTCGGGGCAGATCTTGAGGTCGTAGCCGTCATCGTTGAAGAAGACCCGAATCGTGGCGCGGAGCTTGGAGGAGTCCAGGCACTTCACCTTGACCCGGACCTCCTCCTCCATGCGCAGAGAGAGCTCATCGACCACCAACACCTTGCCCAGGATCTTGGACATACTGCGGATGACACGCTCAGACCAGGCCACATCCGGTAGGCTGGCGATGAGGACCGGTTTTTCAATAAAAATATTTATTGAACAACCGACCTATGAAGTCCAATATGAGGAAAAATCTTTCATACCGGTTGACAAAACTTTGATACAATAAGCCAGTAGCATTACAATATTACAAGGGTCGGACTGAAGATGCCCAACCAATTATTACAACAAGCCAATGATTATACATAGTGGCGGATATGACTCAAAGGTGTGGGGTGGAAATACTACTGACTCGAGCTATGAGTGGTTGGTGGAATAACACAGCGGGGTGGTTAATAAGTCTACTGCACTGGCGGCTCATCGAGCGTCGAGGTGAGGCTCGATAAATTTTATTTGGGTAGTGGAAGCAGATATATCACAATGACTAATCCAGGGGTCGCATACGAGGACTATTTGGGATTCCTCTAGGCGTCGGACTCGCTATCGAACTTGTCATCCATGAGATCGCCTTAAATCAAAGATTCCGCCAAATCAACAAGCCAGGTGAGTACTATGAAAGTACTCGCAAGACAGTTCGGACAAAAGATATAACAAATGAATGCATGAAGCGACATGGTTAATCTTAACAATGCTCAATTAAAATAGTATAGCGAAATAATTAAGAAGGGAATTGGCGGTAGTCCGCTCAAAAACCCAAAGAAGATAAACTCAAAACCGATCGGGTGTCTGAAGCGATGCCTCGAAGGGTGAATAAATAAGCAAAACATGTCACAGTCGGGCGTCTGACCGACACCTCATAAAGGGCTTATATTGAAATAAAAATACATGCATGCCGCAGTCGGACGTCTGAGCGACATCACAGAAAGGGCTTATAATGAAAATAAATAACAACAATGCCGCAGTCGGACGTCTGAGCGACATCACAGAAAGGGCTTATAATGAAAATAAATAACAACAATGCCGCAGTCGGACGCCTGAGCGACATCATAGAAAGGGCTTATAATGAAAATAAAACAATGCCGCAGTCGGACGTCTGAGGACATCACAGAAAGGGCTTATAATGAAAAGAAATAACAATAATGCCGCAGTCGGACGTCTGAGCGACATCACAGAAAGGGCTTATAATGAAAAGAAATAACAATAATGCCGCAGTCGGACGTCTGAGCGACATCACAGAAAGGGCTTTCATCACAAAGATATAGCACTCATAATAAATATTCAACACATGAATATAAACGGGTCAGTCCATCCACAGGAATAAACATTTAACCGGACTTAGTACTCATGTGAATCACGGAGTATCTGTCACCAAAAGCCCGACACTTGTCAGATAAGATATCTGAGAACTTGGACATGGATAAGATGATTCGAGGAATTATGACTCTGCACAGTTTGTACTAAAATTACACACAGCCAACGGATTTCCGTAGTCCTGAAGGACTAGTTCCGTTTATGCTATTTCGGAAGAAACACAGCTAACCAGTACACACCCTTCCTACCTCACGAATGCCAGGAATCACCCTAGACATCGTCCAAGAAAAACTTTTGAGATGGGGAGATCACAATCTCGAATAGCATGGGATCAAATTTATATTCGCGCTCTAAGGGTGCCCCCTCTCGGTCCCAACCGGAAACACCCATGCCCCTGACCGGATGGTGGCTTTAATCCAGGGCCATGGAACCATCATCACGGCCTCTCCATTTGGTGTGTACCAGGAAAGCGTTTACGCAACTTACTAAGCCATATCCCTTATGGAAAACATGTGGTAGTACGGGAAGGGAAATGGATGGGAACCGAACTGATACGGGTTGACACTAAAGTCAAATAGTATGGCATAAGACTGGCATGCTACAACACTGCCATCTTACCCATCCTCATGCCAACACATGGCCATGCACATTCACATCCAACACGTATGGATTATCGAACTCACTTGCCTCAACTTTGCATGAAAATAACCTTCATCGGTATGCTCACAAACATGCCATGAAACTACTTAATGCAAACCTGCCAGAACACTCATCATATCAAAAGTTCAAACATGCTTGCCTGGTTCGGAGAAGTCGGAGTCTAGCTCGGCGAAGTTCGCAGCTCCGTCACCTCTTCCGGAACCTACGGTATAGCGAAAAGGCATACTAACGTGAAAACCAACGCGTGCATAAAAGTTATTTCCAAAAAATTTCCAAATAAATCCCATAACAAACTAGACAAAATTATAAGACTGTCAGAAAAAGAATCACTCAAAAATCACTTTTTATTAAAAATTTTTAAGGGTTTCTGTCCAGGGACTCGTCTGTAATGAAACAGAAAAGTTCGAGGTTTGGTGAGAAAAGCAGAAAAGCAGTTCGAATAGAAACGCAAGCCCTGAGGAAAAGCGTACTATGCCCGAAGGCGCCAACGGAAAACGGTTCGCGGGAAAAGAAAGAGAGGCTGACATGGGGGGTCCACATGTCAGGTTTGAAAGACCTCGCCGGCGCCCGAAGGCTGCGGTGGTCGTCGGCGTCGAACCACGGCGAGTCAGGGAGATCGGAGTGTACCAAGAGTATCAGCGTGTCCTTACGCGTCGGTGGGTGGTGGACTTGGGCGTCGGGGAGCACCACGTCGATGGCGACACTTTCTCCGGCAGACGGCGGCTCGGGCGATGGTGGGGAACTCTGGTGGTGTGCTGCAAACTTCGAATTGAAGCGCGGGTCAGAAGGAGGGATGTACTAGAGAGCTACTGGCAAGAGATGGGAGGCGAGGCGCGCATGCAGGAGCGAATCGAGCTGGATCCCGTGGCGGGTCGCGGCGGCCGGAGTCGAGGAAGGAGACTCCCTCGGGGCTCTTCCAGTGGCTAGGCAGGGTCTTGGTGAAGTGCGGAGGTGGTGTGTGCACGAGAGCGAGCTCGGGGCTCCTTTTTATAGGCGATCCGAGGCGGTGGCCGTGAACGGGCTTCTCCGGCGATGGTTACGGCGACGCAGAGCTTGGTCGGGGAGGTTTAGGGAGTGGGCGTCGGCGTGGAGTTCCACCTGGTTCCGTTTGACGCTAAACAAGCTTGGATTAGGAGCCCAGGTGGATTTGATGGAGCAGGCGGCTGGGCCCGTCGGCTGCAGAGGGTGCGCCTGTGCTTGCCGGACCACTGGCGACGGCAGTGCTTGAGGTGCGCTGGCATGCATGAGGCCACACGGAGGGCTAGGGCGCAATGGGCAGCGCAGAAGCGGCGTTGCCGGAGCAGGCTCCGTTCGGCCGCCACGGGTGGCCCTGCAACCGCAGAGGCTGCCGGCGTTGAAGATGCTCACCGCCACCGACGCCTGCATCCGTCCAAGCATGCGTGCGGTGCTCTGGCCTGGGGGAAGAGGTCGTGCGCAAAGCGCCAGGGTGCACGGGCGATCAGTGCCAACACTCTAACGAAAATGACACTGCAACTCTGAACTTTCTAAAAGTACACAGGAACCGTGCCGGCCAAGTGTTCGATGAAATGATTTTGGCATGTGGGAAATTTTTCTTGAGCTGATCTTTGGTGTGGTGGTCTCTCATTGCATCTGAGGGCTGCCTGAATTTTGGTAGAATTTTTGGGGAAGAGGAGATATGAATTTCACCAAAAATGATGAATCTGGTCCAAACTTGCAGAGGTTAAATTTTGAAAATTTTGAAAAGAGGAAGAGTGGATCAAGATGGTTCTGGGTTGTGGGTACCAAGGACTATCCAAGGGAGTTGGTTTGAGGTCAAAAATCAAGAGCATTAGGGTACTTGCTTTGCAAATCACTTAGGCTCAAAAGAAAAGATAGGATTATTTTCGGAGAAGAAATAATTGGAATAAAGTCCAAAAATGGATTTTACTAGTTTGGACAGAATGTTTGAGTTGAACCAAAGTTGAAGGAGGGTTTTGGGAGAAATTTACCACAAGAGGCATGGTAAAACCAAGGATGGATCAAAACCAAAGAATAACCCAAAACCAAAAGGTTTCTTTTTAGAAGAAAATAAATCCAAGAAATGCTTTTTGAGAAGAAAACTCAGAAGAGAGGTTTTTAAGAAGGGTTTAAATGACCTTCTTCAAACCAAGCAAGGCTTTTGCTGAAAACAAAAACAACAAAAAATTTGGAGTGTCACAAGAATCGCTCAACTAGTGAGCATGTGCTCAGATTGTCTGGGTACTTCAATCGCTTGAATCAAGTGGGAGTTAATCTTCCAGATAAGATAGTGATTGACAGAATTCTCTAGTCACCATCACTAAGTTATTAGAACTTCGTGATGAACTATAGTATGCAAGGGATGACGAAAACGATTCCCGAGCTCTTCGTGATGTTGGAATCGACGAAGGTAGAAATCAAGAAAAAAGCATCAAGTGTTGATGATTGACAAGACCACTAGTTTCAAGAAAAGGGCAAAGGGAAAGAAAGGGAAACTTCAAGTAGAATGGCAAACAAGTTGTCACTCCCGTGAAGAAGACCAAAGCTGGACCAAAGCACGAAACTGAAGTGCTTACACTACAAAGGAAATGGTCCTTTGAGCGGAAATGCCCTGAATATTTGGTGGATCAGAAGGATGGCAAAGTGAACAAGAGTATATTTGATATACAGGTTATTGATGTGTGCCTTACTAGTGTTTATAGTAGCCCCTGAGTATTCGATACTTGTTCGGTTGCTCAGATTAATAACTCGAAACAGGAGTTACAGAATAAACAGAGACTAGTTGAAGGGGAAGTGACGATGAGTGTTGGAAGTAGTTCCAAGATTGATATGATCATCATCGCATACTCCCTATACTTTCGGGATTAGTGTTAAACATAAATAAATGTTATTTGGTGTTTGCGTTGAGCATGAATATGATTTGATAATGTTTATTGCAATACGGTTATTCATTTAAAGTCATAGAATAATTGTTGTTCTGTTTACATGAATAAAACCTTCAAATGGTCATACACCCAATGAAAATAGTTTGTTGGATCTCGATCGTAATGATACACATATTCTGCAAAGTTAATAATGATAGTGCAACTTATTTGTGGCACTGCCATTTGGGTCATATCGGTGTAAAGCGCATGAAGAAACTCCATAAAGATGGATTTTCGGAATCACTTGGTTATGAATCATTTGATGCTTGCGAACCGTGCCTTTTGGGCAAGATGATTGAAACTCCGTTCTTGGAACAATGGAGCGAGCAACAAACTTGTTGGAAATAATACATCTTGATGTATGCAGACCAATGAGTATAAAGGCTCGTGGCGGGTATCGTTATTTTCTGACCTTCACAGATGATTTGAGCCGATATGGGTATATCTACTTGATGAAACATAAGTCTGAAATAGTTGAAAGGTTCAAAGAATTTCAGAGTGAAGTGGAAAATCATCATAACAAGAAAATAAAGTTTCTGCGATCTGATCGTAGAGATGAATATTCGAGTTACGAGTTTGGTCTTCAATTAAAACAATGTGGAATAGTTTCACAGCTCACGCCACCTGGAACACCACAAAGTTATGGTGTGTCCGAACGTCGTAACCGCACTTTATTTGATATGGTGCGATCAATGATGTCTCTTACTGATTTACCAATATTGTTTTGGGGTTATGCATTAGAGACAGCTGCATTCACGTTTAATAGGGCACCATCTAAATCCGTTTGAGACGACATCGTATGAACTATGGTTTAGCGATGAAACCTAAGCTGTCGTTTCTTAAAGTTTGGGGCTGCGATGCTTATGTGAAGAAACTTCAACCAGATAAGCTCAAATCCAAATCGGAGAAATGTGTCTTCATAGGATACCCAAAAGAGACTATTGGGTACACCTTCTATCACAGATCTGAGGGCAAGATTTTTGTTGCTAAATTCGGATCCTTTCTAGAGAAGGAGTTTCTCTTGAAAGAAGTGAGTGGGAGGAAAGTAGAGCTTGATAAGGTAATTTGTACCTTCTCCCAAATTGGAAAGTAGTTCATCACGAAAGCAGTTCCGATGATTCCTACACCAATTAGTGAGGAAGCTAATGATGATGATCATGAAACTTGGATCAAGTTACTCTGAGAACCTCGTAGGTCAACCAGAGTACGATCCGCACCAGAGTGGTACGGTAATCCTATTCTGGAGGTCATGTTACTTGACCATGATGAACCTACGAACTATGAGGAAGCGATGATGAGCCCAGATTCCACGAAATGGCTTGAGGCCATGAAATCTGAGATGGGATCCATGTATGAGAACAAAGTGTGGACTTTGGTGGAGTTTCCTGATGATCGGCAAGCCATATTGTATAAATGGATCTTCAAGAGGAAGACAGATACTGATGGTAGTGTTACTATCTACAAAGCTCGACTTGTCACAAAAAAGGTTTTCGACAAGTTCAAGGTGTTGACTACAATGAGATTTTCTCAACTGTAGCGATGCTTACGTCTGTTCGAATCATGTTAGCAATTGCCACATTTTATGAAATCTGGCAAATGGATGTCAAAACTGCATTCCTTAATGGATTTATCAATGAACAGTTGTATATGATGCAACCAGAAGGTTTTGTCAATCGTAAAGGTGCTAACAAAATGTGCAAGCTCCAGCGATCCATCTATGGACTGGTGCAAGCATCTCAAAGTTGGAATATATGCTTGATGAGTTGACCAAAGCATATGGTTTTATCTGCACTTTTGGAGAAGCTTTGTATTTACAAAGAAAGTGAGTGGGAGCACTACAGCATTTCGATAAGTATATGTGAATGACATATTGTTGATCGGAAATAATGTAGAATTATTCTCGCAAAGCATAAAGGAGTATTTGAAAGGAGTTTTTCAAAGAAGGACCTCGGTGAAGCTGCTTACATATTGAGCATCAAGATCTATAGAGATAGATCAAGACGCTTGATAAGTTTTTCAATGAGTGCATACCTTGACAAGATTTTGAAGTGGTTCAAAATGGAATAGTCAAAGAAAGAGTTTCTTGCCTGTGTTATAAGGTGTGAAATTGATTAAGACTCAAAGCCCGACCACGGCAGTAAATAGAAAGAGAATGAAAAGTCATTCCCTATGCCTGAGTCATAGGTTCTATAAAGTATGCTATGCTGTGAACCAGACCTATTGTATACCTTGCTCTGAGTTTGGCAAAGGAATACAATTTTGATCTAATAGTAGATCACTGGACAGCGGTCAAGAATATCCTTAGTGAGGACTAAAGAAATATTTCTCGATTATGGAGGTGATAAAAGAACCCGTCGTAAAGAGTTACAACAGTGCAACCTTTTACACCGATCCAGATGACTATAAGTCTCAATCTGGATACATATTGAAAGTGGGAGCAATTAGCTATAGTAGCTCCGCGCAGAGCATTGTTGACATAGAATATTTGCAAAATACATACGGCTCTGAATGTGACTACCCGTTGACTAAGCTTCTCTCACGAGCAAAACATGATCATACCTTAGTACTCTTTGGGTGTTAATCACATAGCGATGTGAACTAGATTATTGACTCTAGTAAACCCTTTGGGTGTTGGTCACACGACGATGTGAACTATGGGTGTTAATCACATACAGATGTGAATATTGGTGTTAAATCACATGGTGATGTGAACTAGATTATTGACTCTAGTGCAAGTGGGAGACTGAAGGAAATATTCCCTAGAGGCAATAATAAAGTTATTATTTATTTCCTCATATCATGATAAATGTTTATTATTCATGCTAGAATTGTATTAACCGGAAACATGATACATGTGTGAATACATAGACAAACATATAGTCACTAGTATGCCTCTACTTGACTAGCTCATTAATCAAATATGGTTATGTTTCCTAACCATAGACATGTGTTGTCATTTGATTAATGAGATCACATCATTAGGAGAATGATGTGATTGACATGACCCATTCCGTTAGCCTAGCACTTGATCGTTTAATACATTGCTATTGCTTTCTTCATGACTTATATATGTTCCTGTAACTATGAGATTATGCAACTCCCGTTTACCGGAGGAACACTTTGGGTGCTACTAAACGTCAGAACGTAACTGGGTGATTATAAAGGAGTACTACAGGTGTCTCCAAAGGTACATGTTGGGTTGGCATATTTTGAGATTAGGTTTTGTCACTCCGATTGTCGGAGAGGTATCTCTGGGCCCTCTCGGTAATGCACATCACTATAAGGCTTGCAAGCAATGTAGCTAATGAGTTAGTTACGGAATGATGCATTACGTAACGAGTGAAGAGACTTGCCAGTAACGAGATTGAACTAGTTATTGGATACCGACGATCGAATCTCGGGCAAGTAACATACCGATGACAAAGGGAACAACGTATGTTGTTATGCGGTTTGACCGATAAAGATCTTCGTAGAATATGTAGGAGCCAATATGAGCATCCAGGTTCCGCTATTGGTTATTGACCAAGAATAGTTCTAGGTCATGTCTACATAGTTCTTGAACCCGTAGGGTCCGCTTGCAACAAGGTTTCGATGACAGTTATATTAGGAGTTTATGAGTTTTGATGTACCGAAGGGGTTCGGAGTCCCGGATGAGATCTGGGACATGACGAGGAGTCTCGAAATAGTCGAGACGTAAAGATCGATATATTGGACGACTATATTTGGACATCGGAAAGGTTCCGAATGATTCGGGTATTTTTCGGAGTACCGGAGAGTTACAGGAATGCATATTGGGCCTTGTTGGGCCATACGGGAAAGAAGGAAAAGGGCCTCAAGGGTGGCCGCACCCCTCCCCATTGACTAGTCCCAATTGGACTAGGGAGGGGGGGGGGGAGCCCCCTTCCTTCCTTCTCCTTTTCCCTTCCCTTTCCTTCCCTCCTACTCCTACTACTTGGAAGGGCTCCTAGTTCTACTAGGAAAGGGGGAATCCTACTCCCGGTGGGAGTAGGACTCCCCTAGGGCGCGCCATAGAGAGGGCCGGCCATCCCCTCCTCCCCTCCTTTATATACGGGGGCAGGGGGCACCCCATAGACACACAAGTTGATTTTCGTGATCGTTTCTTAGCCGTGTGCGGTGCCCCCCTCCACCATATTCCACCTCGGTCATATTGTAGCGGTGCTTAGGCGAAGCCCTGCGACGGTAGAACATCAAGATAAATCACTGCCACGTCATCTTGTGGAACTCCTCCCCGACGCTTTGCTGGATCGAAGCCCGGGGATCGTCATCGAGCTGAACGTGTGCTAGAACTCGGAGGTGCCGTATGTTCGGTGCTTGGATCGGTCGGATCATGAAGACGTACGACTACATCGACCGCGTTGTCATAACGCTTCCGCTTTCGGTCTATGAGGGTACGTGGACACACTCTCCCCTCTCGTTGCTATGCATCACCATGATCTTGCGTGTGCGTAGGAAATTTTTTGAAATTACTACGTTCCCCAACATATATATATATATATATATATATATATATATATATATATAATATAGGAATAAATAAAACTTATTCATGTGACCATCATCATTTAGATGGATAAACACTAATCTGGTACATACATGGTTATAAGCGTCCCCGCCGAGGGTAAATGTGTGGACACGCACTTTGGAGACAAAGTTTTCAGCTCCATCAAAGAAGTCCCCCTTGTTTATCAAGCCATCAGAGAAGAACAAGATGATGCCATTGTGGTGCCCATGATTTGCTAATCATTTTATGCGCGTCGGCAAGACCTGATGCCATTTTTTTAGTACAAGTCATTCTACGCCATGCGAATCTCGGGTGGCCAGTTTCCTTCGTCTCATTTGGGTCAACTACCTTCATATCTGACATGTATGTATTTGGTGTCATGTCGACGTAGATGTAACCCATGCAACTTTCAGGGAAGTGCGTCAACTTCTCTTGAAGCAACCAAAAGATTCCATTATCCACTGTGTACCAGGCTAGGGTTGATTCAGTGCAGTCAAAGGCGTACACAACCACCACATCCCGTGGTGAGCCTCTTGTTCTTATCTTCTTTCTGAAAGAAAAAAATTCTTGCTTTAGAGATATATACTTGTCTAATTTTCTTACTATTTTATTGCTTGTTATTATATAGTGCAATGGTTTTGGTATCCGCCCCCGTCGGCCCTCGTCCAGTCTATGTTTCGAATGTGGTATATATTATCTTTATAACTATTGCTTCATTTATTGTTTATGAAAATTATGCCGACCAACGTGACATAGAATTTTTTTATCTAGGAGGTATGTGAACCGGAAATTCCAACCGACCCTATTGTCGAGAGGTTAAATTTAGTTGAAGAAGAAAACAATTTCTTGAAGGAAAATATATAAAAATTGAGGAGGAGAAGATGATATTGGAGTTGCATGTTGCGGATGTCGTCGATGATCACAAGATCAAGATGGATGCAATGCGCTTGAAGATTAGAAAGATTAGAAAATATGCCATTCATACCGAGGCTTGGTATCATTATGCTGTTGGATCAATTGTTACCTTGGTTGTGGTTATGATCGCATTTGTTTTCGCATTGAAATGTCTTACATAGTTTCAATGTATGGTTTAATTAATTTAGATGCTCTGTGAGCTTTATGTTGTTAGATGAGAACTATGTATTTACTTTGGTTTTAATGTGATGATGAACTTCTATTAATTTGGTCACTTAATTATCTATTCATGATGTTCTGTAATTGTTTTTGACACACTTAATTATATATAATGCATGCAGATGACCCGGCAATGGATGTACGGTGACAGACACACCTCCGAGCACATTAAGGGCGTGCATGATTTTCTCGAAGTGGCTGAGGCAAACAAGCAGAATGGTTTTATGTGTTTTACAAGCCCTATATGTGGGAATACGAAGTCTTACTCTGACCGGAAAATCCTTCACACCCACCTGCTTTACAAGGGTTTCATGCCACACTATAATGTTTGGACGAGGCATGGAGAAATAGGGGTTATGATGGAAGACGGTGAAGAAGAAGAGTACGATGAAAACTATGTGCCCCTGAATACGGTGATGCTACTGAACATCAAGAGGAACCAGAGGATGTGCACGATGATGCTGCAACGGGCGAAGCTTCTGAAGATCAAGAGGAACCAGACGATGTGCCCGATGATGATGATCTCCGCCGGGTCATTGTCGATGCAAGGACGCAATGCGAAAGTCAAAAGGAGAAGCTGAAGTTCGATCGCATGTTAGAGGATCACAAAAAAGGAGTGTACCCCAATTGCGAAGTTGGCAACACAAAGCTCGGTACCGTCTTTGGAATTGCTGCGATGGAAGGCAGAGAATGTCATGCTCGACAAAGGATTTGAGAAGCTACTGAAAATATTGAAGAAGAAGCTTCCAAAGGATAACGAATTGCCCGGCAATACATACGCAGCAAAGAAGGTCGTATGCCCTCTAGGATTGGAGGTGCAGAAGATACATGCATGCCCTAATGACTGCATCCTCTACCGCGGTGCGTACAAGTATTTGAACGCATGCCCGGTATGCGGTGCCTTACGGTATAAGATCAGACGAGATGACCCTGGTGATATTGACGGCGAGCCCCCCAGGAAGAGGGTTCCTGCGAAGGTGATGTGGAGCAGAGCAGCAATCACAGCACCTGGCCCGTGACTCTATGTATGTATAACCTTCCTCCTTGGATGTGCATCAAGCGGAAGTTCATTATGATGCCAGTTCTCATCCAAGGCCCTAAGCAACCCGGCAACGACATTGATGTGTACCTAAGGCCATTAGTTGAAGAAATTTTACAGCTGTGGAATGGAAAGCGATTATGCGTCGTGGGATGAGCACAACAGGAGGAATTTTACCTAAAGGCGTTGCTGTTCATGACCATCAACGATTGGCCCGCTCTCAGTAACCTTTCAGAACAGACAAACAAGGGATACCACGCATGCACACACTGTTTAGATGACACTGAAAGTGTATACCTGGGAAGCTGCAGGAAGTTTCAGACCAACCATCAATGTCGAAAGAAAGGCAAACATTTCAAAGGCGAGGCGGATCACCGGAAGAAGCCCGCCATGCGTACCGGTGATCACGTACTTGCTATGGTCAATGATTTACACGTAGTCTTTGGAAAGGATCCCGGCGGACTAGTTGTTCCGAATGACGCTGCGAAACACACACCCATGTGGAAGAAGAAATCTATATTTTGGGACCTACCCTACTGGAAAGACCTAGAGGTCCGCTCTTCGATCGACGTGATGCACGTGACGAAGAACCTTTGCGTGAACATGCTAGGCTTCTTGGGCGTGTATGGGAAGACAAAAGATACAACGAGGCACGGAGGACCTGCAGCGAAAAAAGACGGCATGCCTCCGAAGCACTATGAAGGTCCTGCCACTACGCTCTTACGAAGAAGAGAAAGAAATCTTCTTTGAATGCCTGCTCGATATGAAAGTCCCGGTGGCTTCTCGTCGAATATAAAGGGAATAATAAATATGCGGAGAAAAAGTTCCGAACCTAAAGTCTCATGACTGCCACGTGATTATGACGCAACTGCTTCCGGTTGCATTGAGGGGGCTTCTACCGGAAAACGTCCGATTAGCCATTGTGAAGCTATGTGCATTCCTCAATGCAATATCTCAGAAGGTGATCGATCCAGAAGGGCGCTCACACCAGTTTGTAAGCCCCTCCCTCTCTGCCTTGTTGAGCTCCTCTCAAAGTGAAAATAGATGCCCTTATACAGGGAATTTGACCTAAATTCATACTGAATTTCTTTGAAATTCATAGAAATTTATTATGAATTTAGCTTGAATTCTCTCTATAGGCGCATCTATGCTCATTTTTTTAGTAAAGTAAATCACAAACTTGTGATTCACACAAATTTCAAAGAATTCAAATTTTAACTATTCAAATTTGAAAACTAATGGCACTAACTGAAAGTTTATAATTTTTCTAAAACTAATGGCACTAACAGAAAGTTTATGATTTTGCTGACCTAAAAGCAAGAAGAATTAAAAATTAAAGCAAAAAACAAAAGAAAATAAATAATGCAAACAACAAAACAAAAGAACTGGAAAAATCTATTTTTTTAGTAAAGTTAATCACAAACTTGTGATTCACATAAATTTCAAAGAATTCAAATTTTAACTATTCAAATTTGAAAAGTAATGGCACTAATAGAAAGTTTATAATTTTTCCAAAACTAATGGCACTAACAGAAAGTTTATAATTTTGCTGACCTAAAAGCAAAAAGAATTAAAAAATAAAGCAAAAACAAAAGAAAATAAATAATGCAAAAAAAAAACAAAAAACTGGAAAAAAAACTATTTTTATAGTAAAGTTAATTACAAACTTGTGATTCACACAAATTTAAAAGAATTCAAATTTTAACTATTCTAATTTGAAATCTAATGGCACTAACAAAAAGTTTATAATTTTTCTAAAACTAATGGCACTAACAGAAAGTTTATAATTTTGTTGACCTAAAAGCAGAAGAATTAAAAATTAAAGCAAAAAACAAAGAAAATAAATAATGCAAAAAACAAAACAAAAAAACTGGAAAAAAATATTTTTATAGTAGAGTTAATCACAAACTTGTGATTCACACAAATTTCAAAGAATTCAAATTTTAACTATTCAAATTTGAAAAGTAATGGAACTAACAAAAGTTTATAATTTTTCTGACCTAAAAGCAAGAAGAATTAAAAAAATAAAGCAAAAAACAAAAGAAAATAAATAATGCAAAAAACTAGAAAAAAAACTGCCACCTATTGGGCCACCACGGCCTGAATACGACTAGAAACCCAACCTGGGCCAGGATTCAGGCCCACAGAAGGCCCAATAGGCCCACAAACAGCACAGTGTGAGATTAGGCCCGTAAGCCTGCATTTGAGAGGAGCTCGAGAGGGTAGCTGCAGTGGGGCTTATAAACCACTCCCGGCCCCTCTCAACTAGCGAGGTGGGACTAAACTTTTGGCATGGGCGCAAGGCCTTTGGTCCCGGTTGGTGGCACCAACCGGTCTAAAATGGCGTCGGTCGGTTCGTGGCACCAATCGGGACCAATGCCACCTTTAGTCCGGTTGGTGGCACCAACCGACTAAATAACATTGGTCCCGGTTGGTGCCACGAACCGGGACCGATGCTCTTGGTATATAACCAGGACTTGTGAAAATTTCAGTTTCTCATCGACCATTTACCCCTGACGACGCCGAGCTCATCGACGCCGCCAGTTGCCCCGACGCCGTCTGCCGCTTCTTGTTGCCGCCCCCGACCGCTGTCGCCGTCGCCCGTGCCTCGCCGTCGCCGTCGCCGACGTCGTCCCCGAGCCCGCGCCCCCCTGCCCTTGCCCCCGAGGCGCATTCACCGTTCGTCGTCCCCGAGCCGTCCTCATCATCGACGCCACCTCGCTGTGAGCGCCGCCTGCTCCTGCTCCTCCCTCAGATCTGTCATTGCCGCCGCTGCCACCACTGCCGCCACCTGCCCTTCATTGTCGCCGTGCGCCCTGCCTGCCAAGGCCACAAGACCGCGCCTCGCCTTCAGCCAGACGCCCGCCTCGCCCATGAGCCGCCCATGCCCTGCCGTGTCACGCCCCTGCCCTGCATTTTTATTTCATAGAATTTTTTCATAAATGTATTTTTTTTGTATATGTGTGTGTATGTGTATATATGTGTGTACATGTTCATATCATTTTTTTCATAAATGTATTTTTTTGTCAATTTATGTGTATGTTCATATATATGTGCATATTTGTAAAACAATTGTATATGTATAGGAAAATTTATGTATATGTTTTTGTGCATATTTTTTGTCAATTTATGTATATGTTCATATTTAGAAGAAAAAAAGGAGTGGAGAAAGAAGGTTAGTGCATTTTAGGTTAGTGTAGAGGAAAACGTAAAATAAGGAAAAGGAAGAAATGTTTTATATATCGGAAAGGAAGAAGAAGAAAAAGAAGGAGAGGAAAAACGAAAATAAGAAGAGGAAGAAAGGAGAAGAAGAGGAAAAAAGAAGAAAAAGAAGAGGAGAAGAAGAAAGGAATAGAAGAGAAGAAGAAAAAATAGAAAATATTCTTTTTTTCTTCTCTATTGCTTTCTTCTTGTCCTATTTTTTCTTCGATCTTCTCCGTATTCCTTTCTTCTTCTCCTCTTTTATTTCTTCTTCGCTTTCTTATGTTTTATTGGGTCACATCGTTGATATACCCCTCCCGATAACTTCAACATGAGGGGGGTCGATATACCCCTCCCGATAATATTATTTTCCCATGTATGTATGTCGTCGTTGTCGATATAACCCCCTCCCGATAACTTCAACACATGGGGGGGGGGGTCGATATACCCCCTCCCCGATAACATTATTTTCCTGTGTATGTATGTCGTTGTTGTCGATATTACACCCTATTGACTGTGATAACTTATACCGCGGGAGCACCCCCCCGACCCTCTCGCTTGACCAAAACTCTCGAGGACACCCAAACCCTAGAAAAAAATGATGTCAGTCTCCTACCCCCTCCCGCCGCGCCCCTACCCGACAAACTATCTCGAGGCCACCCCAAACCCTAGAAACGTTGTCGAGGCTACCCCAAACCCTAGAGTCAGCCATACCTCGCTTGCCACTAATATATCCATCTGTCATGTTTGAACAATAATTGCCATGTTGTAAATATTTCTAGAAACTATAGATACCCCCCGAAACGAAGCAACAGAAGCGGTGTTGGGGGACATAATCGCACAAGGAAGTGATGCCGTCTTCTTGTTTCTCAACGACACCGATGGTCTGGAAGGACAGGGTGAAGAAGCAGGCTATGATTATGATGGCTCCTTTGACCCAATGCCGGTGCAAGAAGGAGACCGTGAGGACGGCTCCGGTGACCCAATGACGGTGCAAGAAGGATACCGTGATGACGGCTCTGGTGACCGAACCGAGTCTGGCTAGGTATATATATTAGTTAAGCCTGTGCTAACTAGCTAATTGATGCATTCATTGTTTTGGTATATGCACACATATTAATTAACTCTTGTTTTTCTTCTTTTTTCCAGCCCTCTGGATCGAGCACAACTTCGATAAGGAGACGAGGCCCGAAGAAAAAGTTGACCTCGGATGAAAGGTTTGAGATCACAGCAATCGCGCGCGACGGCGAACTGATTGAACCCATCCGGACAAAGAACGTATTTGCTGCTCAGTGCGGGGTTCTTGTTAGGGACAAGATCCCGATCAGCAACCACCAATGGTATAAGCCTAAGAACGAATACCTTGAGGTGTCTTATGTCAATGATATGCAGAAAGATGATCTTTGGACTGAGCTAGAGGCAAATTTCACCCTACCGCCAGAGGAGGATCCGGAGAAGC
Organism: Aegilops bicornis; assembly: GCA_021605145.1. Classification (NCBI taxonomy): domain Eukaryota; kingdom Viridiplantae; phylum Streptophyta; class Magnoliopsida; order Poales; family Poaceae; genus Aegilops; species Aegilops bicornis. Next base: position 825,890,294 of record CM038675.1, on the reverse strand, counting down.
CAGTTATAGAGCAATTAATCAAGTCTTTTGCTCTTAAGAAGATGGCAGGCCTAATCAGGAGGTGGAGGAAAGAGCTGAAAAAGTTTGTCGACAAAGATGAGACACCAGAATTCATCGGCAAATATGAGAAGATCAGAGATCACTGGCCCGCATTTGTGGCCCACAAGACATTGGAAAAGAGTAAGAAGATGTCGGCGACAAACAACCAAAATGCTGCGAAGAAGAAGTTTCACCATCGCGACGGGTCGGTGGCTACCTCAAAGCCCGGCCTAAGTGGGCCAAGGCTGAGAATGATCTGCTTGATAAAGGGATCGAACCAGAGACAATGAACTGGCCAGACCGTTGCCGGACTTGGTTCTTCGGGGCTGGCGGAACCTTGGACCCTGTATCAGGGAAGTGCCGTTGGACGGACGAGCAACTGAAAATACCAGTCAAGAACCTTCGGCACTATATCGATGCAGCGCAGCAAGGGACGTTTGTTCTAGACAGAGATAACGATGAGCTCACAATGGCCCTCGGGAATCCTGCCACCCTGTACGGACACGAGGCACGCTAGGCTCTGTTCCATGGAAGGTTGGTTTTCTGGACGCAGGCAGTTACAAGTGCCAGGAGAGGAGGAAGAAAGTGCAGCAGACCGAACTGCAGGCGCTGCACGCAAGGGTACAAGCGATAGAGGAACAAGAAGCAAATTGCAGCAAACGAACTGCCGAAGCTTCCCCCGAAGCTACCCCGCCATCTCAGCGGACAAGCAGCATGGCTTCCACCGAGCTGCTTCAGCCGGAGCATGTCTTGAAGGCTCCTGCTAGCTACCCCGTGGATTTTATCATGGAGTCTCAAAATTGCCACCTTATGACGCAATGGCAGAACTTAAAAGTCAAGGCGGTTGTCGGCCAAGTTCGACCTTCTGAACCCGGCGCAACTTTTCACTGTCGTCCGATTCCAGAAGGATATGCTAGGGTGACGGTGGACGAAATAACGGAGGGATTTGAGGACCTCCGGCTTGGCCACCCTACCGGTGAAGGGGAGACTCGGCTGGGTTCTGCTCTGAAGACTCCATTCCTATGGCGGAAGCAGTTCATCAACCTTCCGAACTGGACGCCTCATCCTCCTCCTCCGGCGAGTCAGGGCACTCCGCCTCCTCCACCGCCTCCTCCTCCGGCGAGTGACGATCAGGGCACTCAGCCTCCTTCTCTGGCGCGTGGCGGCACTCCGCCTCCTTCTCCGCCTGCGCCGGCGCGCCCGAGCAGCTAGCAGCCTCCTCCTTCTCCGCCTCGCCAGCAAGGGCGGAAGACACCCGCCGCCGCCCCGGCTGCTCCGGCGTGTCGTAGTCCTTCTCCTCCGCCTTGTAAGCAAGCACGAAAGAAGACAGCCGCAGCCACTCCGTCTGCTCCGGCGTCTAGCAGTACAGCCAGAGGCGGGAGGCAATACAGATACGGTCCACCTCTCAAGCCTCTAGAGAAGTTACTGTATGAGATGACCGTGGAGGAAAACAAGAAGACCGTGCGGACTGAAGTGAAGGACTTCTTTGAAGGGTTGAAAGCGCAGAGACATCCACCTCCGGAGGAGAAGGTAGATCCGGTTAAAGCAAAGCGCACTATCGATGCCCTGAGGAAACCACGAAAGTCTCCGCCGAAAACCAACTATGAGCGACATCGAAAAGGCATATCTCGGCGCAGCGGTCGGGAAGTCTTGTCGGTGATCAAAGGTTAAAAGAACGAGCAGCTGGGAAAAAAATGCCCAGCTCGGCGAACAAGCAAAGCAATCGTGCCCCCCGCTCAATGTGTCTAACGACATCGTCGCTAATGCTCCGGGGACGGTGCCCTGTTATATCAATCTTGGAGATTACCTGCCTGACGATGTAAATTTTGATTTCATGGAGGTGGTCGAACACAGAATTTAGTACGGGAAGCCTCTCGTCAAAGATGAAAAATCTCTAACAACGATGATGCGAAGATTCCATAATTGGTACATGAAAACCTGCAGAGAGTGCTGGGGACGAATACTTTGTATCTGAGAATTAAAGAGGAGCACGACCTCGTTGGAACTGACCTGTTGCCTGTTCCATTTGAGGAGTTCTTCGAGTTCTTCAATCAAAAGGCCCTCACTAAATTAACAGTCTTTTGCTACTGTCTGTAAGTACTATTTCTGTCATTAAGTCTCTATATATAGCTCAGCTCTTTCATTGCATGTATTTATAATTAATTATCCTCACTATATTATGTAGATTGAAGATCGTCGAGTGCAGAAAACAAGAAATGTATGATATTGGGTTCATTAACACAAATATCATAGATGAAATTCAGGTTAAAAAGCATGCCGAAGAGGCCGAGGCCAACTTGCTACAATCGTTGATCAAAAATTGAAACAAAGATACCATACTCTTTCCTTACAACTTCAAGTGAGTGTTACTGTCGTGTGCATATTCGATTCCCTTATTACTCGAGCGAGGTTATAGTAATGTAATTGATGAGTTATGCATGCGTGCGCAGCTTCCACTATGTTCTTCTGGAGATTAAGCTTGAGCGGGGACTAGTAACCGTCTTAGACTCGAGAGGAAAAGATCCCGAAACCTATGCGGACATGACTAAATTGCTCAACAAGTAAGTTCAATCGATCATTATCGCACCATATCAGTAACTTTTTGTTCATTTCCTGATTTCTCAAGTAATAATAATTATTTTCTTTGTCTTACATGGTTTGGAAACAGTTCACCGTAGAAGCTCCGGGACTACCGAAGGAGCTGTGATATACATACCCGAAAGTAAGTACTACTAGCTAGTTAGTTGCTCGCATCTCCCGTTGATTCTATAGCTATACTTTCATCAATGCCATTTATAATGCTTCATTATCAGTTTGATTGACCTCTATTTCTCGTAAAGTGCTTGTGGCAGGAACAAGGGAATAATTACTGTGGATACTACGTGTGCGAGTTCATCTACAACGCAACTTTGAAAAATAAGTGGGGCTACTCTAAAAGACAATATGAAGTGCGTAAGCAATAATATTCACAATTACATTTTATTACACCATCATTTCTATTGAGTTTCATTCATATATATGTATTAACCCCCTTCTTCAAATTAGACGTGGCAGATGCGGGATGAACTCCTACCACAAGATCGCATGAAAGCAATTCAAGAGGAATTGGCGGGATTCTTTCTTGACCACGTCATCAATAAAGCCGGAGAATACCATGTGGAAGTTGATTTCAAATGCTAGGGGATTGTAAGAGATCTTACATATTGTATATGTATGTAGTCAGTAGCTTCGGATAGATAATACGAAAACTTGTTGTTCGACCAATCTCTGGGAGTAGGAGAGGTCGATCGATCACTTCTCCCGGTATGCATGACGAACTTATGTACTTAATGGTTTCCTTCATTTTCTTACTAGCTAGCGTGTCGAGGGCCTCTCCATGTATAGTACGTAGCGTCGACCAAACACGGACATAAGAGAGGACACTTCTCTCTATTAATTAGCTAGCTAACACAATATATGAAACACCTAAATTAACCCCCAAAATCCCCAACCCTCCCCTTTCCAAAAAACAAAAACCCCAGCCCTGAAATGCTGATGCGTGGATGCCTTTTGGTCCCGGTTGGTGCCACCAACCGGGACCAAAGGCCCTCCGCGAGGTCTCACAAGACGGGCCACGTGGAGGCCCATCTGTCCCGGTTCGTGTTTGAACCAGGACTAAAGGTCTAGGGCATTAGTAACGACCCTTTAGTCCCGGTTCAAGAACCGGGACAAAAGGCCCTTACCAACCGGGACGATACGGGGTTTTTCTACTAGTGGAGCTAGCCGACTCCGACGGAGGAGGGGAGGGCGCGGCCGGGGGGCGGCCAGATGGAGAGCGACTGCGAGGTTAGCGGCCGACACCCGCGTGCGCCTAGCCCCGGAGCCGCCATGACCCGAAGGTGGGTTGACGGGCTCGCGGGACGAGGAGCGGGAGTGCTCCAACAGGTCCTCATCGTCCTCGGGGTCGTTGAGGCGGGAGTGGCGGGACCGCCTGTGGTGGGAGTTGTCTGCACCAGCTGGGCCGCCGCCCTGGTGGCTGTCATCGGAGAAGCGGGGACGGCCGATGTGGTTCGGAGGCTCGGGGCATGTAACATCCCAAATTTCCCATTTGGAATGTTTTACAATTATAGCTATGCATCTATGCACTATTGTTTGAATTGAGTGACATTTGAATTATTTCAGAGGCTTTTGAGTTTGTTGGAATTTGAATTCAAATTGGCAGTTGAATTTACTTCAAAACAATGCCTGACAAATACTTGAGAAAAAGTATGAGAGGAGTAAACATGACACTCCAAAAATGTCAGAAGAAAAGTTTTGCCAAAATGATTGAATTCAAATTTGATTTTATTTGGGATTTCTAGAAAATGTTTTTTTTAAGTTTGAGTTTTGCCCCTGGAAAAATGTCCGGGTTGTAGGGTAAATTCCCCTGAGAATTTTGATATATATATATATATCCTATATAAAAAAAATATTTTTATATATTCTCTCCTCTCTCTAATTCAAAAAAAAGAAAAAAAAACCCCAGGCGCCAGCCAGGCCAACCGGCCCAGCCAGCGCCGAGCGCAGCCCAGCCAATGGGCCAGGCGCAGCCCACCAGCGCCCGAGCCGGCCTGCCCCATCGCCCGCGCCCGAATCTCCTCCCCCTCGGTCGCCCGACCGAAACCCTCTCCTCCCTCTCTCACCGACGCGCCGGCCCCACCTCGTCTCTTTCCCCTCGCCCACGTCTCGTCGCGCCAGAGCGCGACCGCCGCCGCCCGTCGCCGCGATCTTCACGGGATCACGATCCAGAGTCACCCCCTGCCCCAAGTTGGTGCCCTATAAATACCTACGCCCCTCTTCCCCGAACCCCCTAAAACTCTACGCCCAAAACCCACCACAGCCCGCACCCTCGCCGAACGCATCTCGCCGCCGCCGCCTCGGTCCGCCGCCGTTGCCGCCACCGGTGAGCCACCCCTCGACCCCAAACTACTCCACCCGAACCGCCACTACATCCCGCACCTCCCTGATATTTTTTCTTTGCCTAGGAGCCCCGACGCTGCCGTCCTCGAAGCTCGTCGCCGCCGCCGAGCAGGAGCACACCCGAGCTCGCCCGATCGTCTCCGTCACCCCGAGCTCCAACGACTCCACCCGACCTCCCCTCGAGCCGCCGCTCTGGACGCCTCCGCTGCCCAGACCACCGAGCCGCGCCAGCTCCACGCCTCGAAAGCCGCCGCTGCGTTCGTCGCCGTCGTCGCCCCATGATATGTCGCTGAGCCGCCCACCACCGTACGATCTGAAACCTACGGCTTAGATTAGACTAGCGAAGGGGTACGTTTTTTTTAAAAGGCCGGTTTAGTTACGGGTTTTTTTTGGGTTTAGTTAGCGGTTTAGTTAGACCGGCCCGAACGGTTTATTTTCTGTTAGCCGCGGGCAGGCATTAGTTATATGTCGCCCGAGCGTTAGATAGGCCCGTTAGCGCTAGTTTTTCTTTTTAGTTATATTTTCGTTTCTGTTTTTAACAGAATAGTTCCAGTTTTGTAAAATCCGTATCTCTTAGGTTATTTAATATTTTTAGTTGATTCTTTTTTTGTTAGTTTGCAAATTTCCTATAGTTTCTGTAGAAAATAGCTTAGGCCATGTTCAGGTTTTAAAAAAATAGTTTTATTTTAGTTTTATACAGATTAGTATTTCTGCTATAAATTGAGTTAGGATTATTTTATTTTAGTGATTCTTTTTGTCACTGCCTTGTTTTGACTTTGCCTAGCAGTAGGAATTTATTTGGGTATTTATAGTCTTTATTAAAAATAGTTTTTATATGAAAACAAGCTTTTTTTGCTTATTTAGCTTGCTGCTGTTTTCTGTTGTTCTAGGTATTTTTAAAATTTTATTTTACCTATGTTATAGTTTATTTTAGATTAGTTTCTGTAGTTTTAGAATGTGAACTTTTATTTACAGAAAATAAAAAAAGTTTTTTATTTTCTTGTTAGTTGTTGGCTTGAATTTCTTCGAGTTTTCTTTGGTTTTTGGTTCGATTGCTTTGTGTGTTTTAAGTTAGCATGCTGTTATGTTAAGTGATTGTATGTTTTTATGCTTATATGATTATTGTTTGCTTCGATAGAATTTCCGGAGTGCGAAAACTGCTATTACGAGTCCCTAGCTTTCGAAGACCGTCAGCCAGGCAATTCATTTGATCATGTTTTCTTTTGCAATACCTATGATTTTATTGCATTAGAATTATACCTCCCCACCATGCATGCAGTAGGAGAATTTTAAGTTATGTTCTTGAGTAGTATCATGAGGTAGGATGAACCCAATTCCCCTTGTTACCATTGCCCGGGACGATGTAGTTTATTTTGCTATGCTCGTAGACGGGGTTGGTTGAGTGATTCATAAGGGAGATGCGAGAGTCAAGATGATGACAACCCCATGACGTCAAGCTCAAGATGGACTTCAAAATTCACTACTGGGTGGAGGATTTGCCGACGGCACCCTGGAGGAACCAGCGGATTGCCGGGATGCATGGAGAAGCGCCATGACATCTTGCGGAAAGCTTCACCCAGCCACGAAGAGACGGATGGATACCCCATTGACCGGAAGCTTACCTGTGCAGCCGCAAGCCATTATGGGCTCTGGCTTGGTCGACCCTAGGCCTGACTCTGGCCGGACGGTGCTCTGAGATGTAGAAGAACGGTAGGATTGGATGGGCACCGGCGATGGACCGGAGGAACTCTTCTTGAAGACCCTGTTTACGTTCGTCCGTCTTCAAACACCGTGAAGTGCGAAGACTTAAAGGAGGGAACGATTTTTATGGGTAAAGTCGCAAACCTCTGCAGAGTGAAGATCTAATCGGTTAGCCGTGTCCACGGTTACGGACAATCTGAGCCTCTGGAACTTGGAGTATTTCGGATATCTCAACACCAAACTTAATAAATTAATTGAGGGGGTTATTTAATAATTGGGAATGAGACATTGGTTGGCCGAACCATCTCAATAACTACCAACATTTTGTAGCATTTGCAAACAAGTCCTTGTTGTAGGGAAAAACTGGCTTTTTCACAAAACAATGAAACTTAGAGCCCCACGGCCAAATTGCATATAGTGTTAGTAATTTTTATTGTTGTTCTCTCTTTGACTTGCCGGCATATTCAAAATGCTGACCTACACGGCTGCAACGTCTTATGATGCAGAGGAGTTTTCCGATCAGGAGTGAGGCTACGATCCACGCTTGGCGATTGCCCTATGGAGTCGGATGGACTCGCTATTCGTCTACGCTTCCGCAGCTTTGTTTAGTTTATTTCTCATGAGCTGGCCTTTGGCCGAATTTATTCTATTGTAATAAAGACTCGATATGAGAATCGTGTAATAAATTCAGGTGTGATTGAACTTTGAATCTTTTCATCAATGTACTGTGTGTGCCAGCATGATCTTGGGATGGTACAGCTACACAGAGACTTGACCGATTTTGGGTCGGGTCGCTACAGAGATGGTATTCAGAGCACACGCTGACCGTAGGACGTAACCCCTAGGATCGGAAAGCCATAGGAAGAGACTATTTATTTTATGTCCTTATCATTCCGTAATTCTCCCTTGTTCATTTCTGACTTCTCTCCGATTTTCAACATTCTAGATGGCTGCTGAGTTCACCCCAGTTCTGCTACCGGAGTTTTGCCAGCCAGATGAGACGATGCCTCTCGGCAAGAAGCTGGTTCAGATCGTGAAGAAGCTGAAGATTGCTCTGCCCTCAATCACGGGGAAGCCTACCAATGCACTTCCGACGGATACCCGCTACAGGATTATGGTGCACATTCCGGGGAGGACATTCAGAGCCCATTGACTTTGAGTTTACCGATTTCAGTTGGATCCTCGGAAGAGACATGGCGATTTATCGTGCACTTGGACATCTCCGAGAAGAGTACAGGGCGGAGCTCAACCCATCAGACCTCGCCATGATTTCTCGCAGAGCTAGGAATGGAGATATCATCCGTACCATAGAGGACGACTCCATTCTCTCATATGTCGAAGACTTGGAGAGTCTCCTCAGAAACGGAAATCCGCATCACCAAACTCGAAGGTACACAGGAGGCTGTTGTTCCGTGAACTGGAACTGGAGGAGAAAGCACGTGCGGACTTCCTTGACCATGAAGAAGAAATCAAGGATTTCATGGAGAGAGTCGACAAGCTGAAGATTGATGTTGCCGCTTTAGAGGAGAAGATGGACCAGGAGAAGACCTTTTTCCGAGTGGAGATGACGGACCCTCGTGAGCAATGACCAGGATTATGAAGAGAGCTCCACCGAAGAAAGCCGCAAGAGGAGGCGCCACACTGAGGACGCCGCACCGGAGGACGCCGCACTGTGAGGACGCAAGGATAATTGATGAAGACATTTAGTCGACCGCCATGTTATTTTATTTTTCCGTCGATCGCTTAGGGCCGTTATTTTCGATTAGTCGTGAGAATTTGTAATCCGAGATTGAACCATGTTTGAGATGATTGAATAAATGATTGGTGTGATTATGATTGTGCATTCATATGGGTAGTGCTATTTTCTCATTAGACTCTTGTTCTATTCTAATTTTCTCATCCACTCCAAAACATCAGATGCCTCCGAGACGTGACCCCGGTTTCAACTTTCCGCCGGAGCTCACCCAGCTGATCCAGCAGCAGAATGCCCTTATGCAGATGCTCATCCAGAATCAGAACAACAACAACAACAACAATCCACCGCCACCACCCCCTGTTGACAACTTGACCCGCTTCCTAAGGCTGAATCCGCCAGTGTTCTCTAACAGCACTGAGCCGATTGTGGCCGATGATTGGCTCCGCAAGGTCGGAAGGGAGTTAGCCACTGCTGGATGCACAGATGCAGAGAAGGTGCGCTTTGCCGCACATCAGCTTGATGGACCTGCAGCCTCTTGGTGGGAGAACTACACCGCCACTTATCCCATCGCCACCATCACGTGGGATCAGTTCCAGTAGGCTTTTCACCGCTCATGTCTCACCGGAGCCATGAGTCAAGAAGCGTGAGTTCCGCAACTTACGCCAGAGGAACCGTCTTGTGGGGCAAGACGTGGATGAGTTCAGAAGTTAGCTCGCTATGCCCCGGATGATGTGGCCACAGATGCCGCATAAGCAGGAAAAGTTTCTCGAGGGACTCAATGACGAGCTGGGAATGCAGCTAATGGTGGCTACCTTCAACAACTACCGTGAGCTGGTAGACAAGGCCACCATACTCAAGGCAAGCAGCAGCAGATTGATAGCCGCAAGCGGAAGTATGGCGGGGAAGTACAACTCGAGCTCAGAAGCCCGTTATGCCCCATACTCGGGAGGACATACCCATCACAACCATGGAGGACATAATCATGGAGGACATAACCATGGAGGAATGGGAACAACCGCAACCACGACAACAAGTCGTGCAATGGAAACGGCAATGGCAACCAAAGATCGACCTGCCCCGGCTCAGAAGGATCTGAGTCACATCACCTGTTTCAAGTGCCAGAAAACAGGGCACTATGCCACCGACTGCCCGGAGGCCAAGCAGAGGAATGGAAACGGCAATGGAAGCTCAGCAAAGAAGCCCAACCCTTTTCCTCGTGCTCAGGTGAACCACATTGACGTGGAGGACGTCTATGATCAGCCGTACAATCGTGGTTGGTAAGTTTTTATTAAATTCACGTCTAGTATTGGTACTCTTTGATTCTGGTGCAACTCATTCATTTATATCAAGGGTAGTTGTGGCAAAGTACGGGCTGCCCACTAGAACCCTTAGAAGCCCTCTTCACGTCAGTTCCGCAGGAGGAGAAATGATGGCAGGCTTAGGCTGTCATGCAACCCTCAACATTGGAAACCATAAATTTCCCGCAGACCTCATAGTATTGGAAACCCAGACCTTGGATGTAATCCTAGGCATGGATTGGTTGACGAAGTTTGAAGGAAACATAGATCGTGCTCAAGAAGACGATTCTCGCTCACCACTCCGGAGCGTAAGAGGATCAAGTATGTATCTAGACGTATCCCGATGAAGAATCGGTGAATTCCCTCACGGAGTTGTTCAGAGGAAGTGCCAGAGTGCAAGATTTTCCCGATGTGTTTCCGGAGGAATTACCAGAATGCCACCGACGTAGACATTGAATTTCTGATTGAGTTATTGCCCGGCACAGCCCCAATATCCAAGAGACCCTATCGGATGCCCCCGAATGAATTAGAAGAGATCAAAAAGCAAATTAATGACCTATTGGAGAAGGGATATATTCGGCCAAGCTCGTCACCTTGGGGAGCCCCAGTTCTTTTGGTAGAGAAGAAGGATGGAACCCTGAGAATGGTTGTGGATTATCGTTCGTTGAACGACGTGACCATCAAGAACAAGTACCCTCTGCCAATGATTAATGATCTATTTGATCAGCTAGTTGGAGCCAAGGTATTCTCCAAGATCGATCTTCGATCAGGGTATCATCAGTTGAAGATCCGTGAAAAGGATATACCGAAAACAACATTTACCACCAGGTATGGTTTATATGAGTATACCGTCATGTCATTCGGATTGACTAATGCCCCTGCATACTTCATGAATTTGATGAACAAGGTATTTATGGAATATCTGGACAAGTTTGTCGTGGTGTTCATCGATGATATACTGATTTTCTCCAAGAGCGAGGAAGAGCATAAGGAACATTTGCGTCTAGTTCTGGAGAAACTCCGAGAACATCAGTTGTATGCCAAGTTCAGCAAATGTGAATTTTGGCTGAAGGAAGTCGGATTCCTCGGACATGTTATTTCAGGAGAAGGAATAGCAGTTGACCCCACCAAGGTTGTATCAGCCACCGATTGGCAGTCACCCACCTCGATCAAGGAGATCCGCAGTTTTCTTGACTCATGGGATATTATCGGAGTTTTATTGAGAATTTATATAATATTGCAAAGAAAATGACTGAGCTGTTGAAGAAGGACGCCAAGTACATCTGGACCGAGGATTGTGAAGCCGCCTGTGAATTGAAGAAACGTTTGGTTACAGCCCGATTGATTTTGCCGGACATACACAAGGATTACGGTATATTGTGACGCTTCTCGCCAGGGACTCGGAGGAGTACTCATGCAGGAAGGAAAAGTGGTAGCTTATACCTCCGCATAGCTACGACCTCACGAGATGAATTACGCCGGACATGATTTGGAGTTAGCAGCCGTAGTGCATGCACTCAAGACTGGAGACATTTCCTTATCGGAAATAGTTGTGATGTTTACACAGATCATAAGAGCTTGAAGTATATTTTCACGCAGAAGAGTTGAACCTCGTGCAGAGGAGATGGCTAGAGTTAATCAAGGACTATGACATGAGATTGCATTACCACCCGTGAAAGGCTAATGTTGTAGCAGATGCCTTGAGCCGTAAGAGTTATGTGAATACTCTTATAGCGGGAGGATTACCCAGGAGTTAGTCGATGACCTCGTAGATCTCCAAATGGAGATAGTTCCGAGAGGATATGTTGCAGCTCGGAAGTTCAGTCCACTTTGGTCGAAAGAATTCGTGAAGCCCGTAAGTCGGACAAGGAAATTGATGAGGTAAAGAAAAGGATGAATGAAGGAAAAGCTAAAGGGTTTCGTAAGGATGAATACGGAGCTATATGGTACGAGGATCGTATTTATGTACCCAATGATCCCGAACTCAGGAAGCTAATTCTTCAGGAGACTCATGATTCACCGTACTCGATTCACCCCGGTAACACCAAGATGTATCTGGATTTGAAGGAAAGTTTCTGGTGGACGGGTATGAAGAAGGATATTGCGGAGTACGTAGCCATATGCGATGTTTGCCAGCGAGTATAGGCGGAACATCAGAAGCCAGCTGGGTTACTTCAACCCTTGCCGATTCCCGAGTGGAAATGCGAAAAACTTGGAATGGATTTTATCACAGGATTACCCAGGACCCGTTCAGGTTATGATTCCATCTGGGTAGTGGTTGATCGATTGACCAAGGTAGCTCATTTCATTCCCGTGAAGACTACCTATACCAGCACTAAGTTAGCCAAGATATACATGACCAGGATCGTATGTCTGCATGGAGTTTTGAGGAGTATCGTGTCAGATAGAGGAACACAATTTACCTCAAAGTTTTGGAATCAGTTGCATGAAACTTTGGGTACGAGGCTGGAGTTCAAGATGACTTTTCATCCGCAGATGATGGACAGACCGAGAGAGTCAACCAGATCCCGGAGGACATGTTGAGAGCTTGTGCGCTAGACTATGGGTCTAGTTGGGATGATAATTTGCCATACGCGGAGTTCTCGTGACAATAACAGTTATCGCACCGGTCTGAAGATGGCCCCTTTCAAGCTCTATACGGAAGGAGGTGCAGAACACCATTGTTGTGGGATGGTGTTGGAGATCGAAAACTTTTCGGTCCCGGTCTTATCAGAGATTCCGAAGAGAAAGTCAAGCTGATTCGAGATAGACTCAAGGTAGCTCAGTCGAGGCAGAAGAGTTATGCCGACAGTAAACGCAAGGAAGTAACATACGAAGCGGGAGACCGGGCATATCTTCGTGTGTCCCCACTTCGTGGAATCAAGAGGTTCGGTGTTAAAGGAAAGTTGGCACCCAGGTTCATTGGCCCCTACAAAATCCTCGAACGTCGTGGAGAAGTTGCTTACAAGTTGGAATTGCCGGAAGGATTGTCCGGGGTTCATGATGTCTTCCATGTTTCTCAGCTGAAGAAATGCCATGCCGAGATGGCCGATATTCCGTTGAGAGACACAGTGCCCCTAGAGGCCATACAGCTCGACAGTGATCTGACTTATGAGGAGAAACCCGTCTGAATTCTTGAGACTGCGAACAGAGTCACCCGGAGCAAGATCATCAAGTTTTGCAAGGTGCTGTGGAGTCATCATTCCGAGGAGGAAGCCACCTGGGAGCGAGAAGAAGACCTCCGCCGAGACCACACGCACCTATTTGCTAGCCAACCCGAATCTCGAGGGCGAGATAAATCTTAAGGTGGGTAGGTTTGTAACATCCCAAATTTCCCATTTGGAATGTTTTACAATTATAGCTAAGCATCTATGCACTATTGTTTGAATTGAGTAACATTTGAATTATTTCAGAGGCTTTTGAGTTTGTTGGAATTTGAATTCAAATTGGCAGTTGAATTTACTTCAAAACAATGCCTCACAAATACTTGAGAAAAAGTATGAGAGGAGTAAACATGACACTCCAAAAATGTCAGAAGAAAAGTTTTGCCAAAAAGATTGAATTCAAATTTGATTTTATTTGGAATTTCTAGAAAATGTTTTTTTTAAGTTTGAATTTTGCCCCTGGAAAAATGTCCGGGTTGTAGGGTAAATTCCCCTGAGAATTTTGATATATATATATATAAATATATATATATATATGTCCTACATAAAAAATATATATTTTATATATATTCTCTCCTCTCTGTAATTCAAAAAAAAGAGAAAAAAAAACCCCAGGCGCCAGCCAGCCAACTGCCCAGCCAATGCCGGCGCAGCCAGCCAATGGGCCAGCGCCACCAGCGCCCGAGCTGGCCTGCCCCAGCGCCCGCGCCCGATTCCTCTCCCCCTCGGTCGCCCGACCGAACCCCCTCCTCCCTCTCTCGCTGACGCGCCGGCCCCACCCCTTCTCTTTCCCCTCGCCCACGTCTCGCCGCGCCAGAGCGCGACCGCCGCCGCCCGTCGCCGCGATCTTCACGGGATCACGATCCCGAGTCACCCCCTGCCCCAAGTTGGTGCCCTATAAATACCTACGCCCCTCTTCCCCGAACCCCCTAAAACTCTACGCCCAAAACCCACCACAGCCCGCACCCTACTTGAACGCATCTACGCCCGCCGCCTCGGTCCGCCCGCCGTTCCACCGTGAGCCACCCCTCGACCGCAAACTACTCCACCCGAACCGCCACTACATCCCGCACCTCCCTGACATTTTTTCTTTGCCTAGGAGCCCCGACGCCGTCGCCCCGAGCTCGTCCGCCGCCCGCCGGAGCAGGAGCTCACCCGAGCTCGCCCCGATCGTCTCCGTCACCCCCGAGCTCCAACGACTCCACCCCCGACCTCCCCTCGAGCCGCCAGACCGCACTGACGCCTCACGCCGCCGCCAGACCACCGGAGCCGCCATTGCCCACGCCTGAGCCACCGTCGTCCGTCGCCGTCGTCGCCCCCGCGGTATGTCGCCAGAGCCGCCCACCACCGTCCGATCTGAAACCTACGGCTTAGATTACACTAGCGAAGGGGTACGTTTTTTTAAAAGGCCGGTTTAGTTACGGTTTTTTTGGGTTTAGTTAGCGGTTTAGTTAGACCGGCCCGAACGGTTTATTTTCTGTTAGCCGCGGGCAGGCATTAGTTATATGTCGCCCGAGCGTTAGATAGGCCCGTTAGCGCTAGTTTTTCTTTTTAGTTATATTTTCGTTTCTGTTTTTTACAGAATAGTTCCAGTTTTGTAAAATCCGTATCTCTTAGGTTACTTAATATTTTTAGTTGATTCTTTTTTTGTTAGTTTGCAAATTTCCTATAGTTTCTGTAGAAAATAGCTTAGGCCATGTTCAGGTTTTAAAAAAATAGTTTTATTTTAGTTTTAGACAGATTAGTATTTCTGCTATAAATTGAGTTAGGATTATTTTATTTTAGTGATTCTTTTTGTCACTGCCTTGTTTTGACTTTGCCTAGCAGTAGGAATTTATTTGGGTATTTATAGTCTTTATTAAAAAATAGTTTTTACATGAAAACAAGCTTTTTTTTGCTTATTTAGCTTGCTGCTGTTTTCTGTTGTTCTAGGTATTTTTAAAATTTTATTTTACCTATGTTATAGTTTATTTTAGATTAGTTTCTGTAGTTTTAGAACGTGAACTTTTATTTACAGAAAATAAAAAAGTTTATTTTATTTTCTTGTTAGTTGTTGGCTTGAATTTCTTCGAGTTTTCTTTGGTTTTTGGTTCGATTGCTTTGTGTGTTTTAAGTTAGCATGCTGTTATGTTAAGTGATTGTATGTTTTTATGCTTATATGATTATTGTTTGCTTCGATAGAATTTCCGGAGTGCGAAGCCTGCTATTACGAGTCCCTAGCTTTCGAAGACCGTCAGCCAGGCAAGTCATTTGATCATGTTTTCTTTTACAATACCTATGATTTTATTGCATTAGAATTATACCTCCCACCATGCATGCAGTAGGAGAATTTTAAGTTATGTTCTTGAGTAGTATCATGAGGTAGGATGAACCCAATTCCCTTGTTACCATTGCCGGGACGATGTAGTTTATTTTGCTATGCTCAGAGACGGGGTTGGTTGAGTGATTCATAAGGGAGATGCGAGAGTCAAGATGATGACAACCCCATGACTTCAAGCTCAAGATGGACTTCAAAATTCACTCTTTGGGTGGAGGACGGTTGACGGGCACCTGGAGGAACCAGCGGATGGCCGGGATGCATGGAGAAGCGCCATGACATCTTGCGGAAAGCTTCACCCAGCCACGAAGAGACGGATGGATACCCCATTGACCGGAAGCTTACTGTGCAGCCGCAAGCCATTATGGGCTCGCTTGGTCGACCCTAGGCGTGACTCTGGCCGGACGGTGCTACGAGATGTAGAAGAACGGTAGGATTGGATGGGCACCGGCAGTGGACCAGAGGAACTCTTCGGAAGACCCTGTTTCGTTCGTCCCGTCTTCAAACACCAGGAAGTGCGAAGACTTAAAGGAGGGAACGATTCTTGCGGGTAAAGTCGCAAACCTCTGCAGAGTGAAGATCTAATCGGTTAGCCGTGTCCACGATTCTGCATAATCTGAGCCTCCGAACTTGGAGTATTTCGGATATCTCAACACCGAACTTAATAAATTAATTGAGGGGGTTATTTAATAATTGGGAATGAGACATTGGTTGGCGGAACCATCTCAATAACTACCAACATTTTGTAGTATTTGCAAACAAGTCCTTGTTGTAGGGAAAAACTGGCTTTTTCGCAAAACAATGAAACTTAGAGCCCCACGGCCAAATTGCATATAGTGTTACTAATTTTTATTGTTGTTCTCTCATTGACTTGCCGGCATATTCAAAATGCTGACCTACACGGCTGCAACGTCTTATGTTGCAGAGGAGTTTTCCGATCAGGAGTGAGGCTACGATCCACGCTTGGCGATTGCCCTATGGAGTCGGATGGACTCGCTATTCGTCTACTCTTCCGCAGCTTTGTTTAGTTTATTTCTCATGAGCTGGCCTTCGGCCGAATTTATTCTATTGTAATAAAGACTCGATATGAGAATCGTGTAATAAATTCAGGTGTGATTGAACTTTGAATCTTTTCATCAATGTACTGTGTGTGCCAGCATGATCTTGGGATGGTACAGCTACACAGAGACTTGACCGATTTTGGGTCGGGTCGCTACAGGGCAGATCTTGAGGTCAAAGCCGTCATCATGGAAGAAGACCCGAATCGTTGCGCGGAGCTTGGAGGAGTCCAGGCAATTTACCTTGACCCGGACCTCCTCCTCCTTGCGCAGAGAGAGCTCATCGACCACCACCACCTTGCCCAGGATCTTGGAAATACTGCGGATGACACGCTCAGACCAGGCCACATCCGGTAGGCCGGTGATGAGGAGCCAAGCAGTGTCCAGAACCGCCACGGCCTTGGGATCCCACCTCGGCTCCGAGATGTTCACCACTAGCCTGTTGAAGGCCAAGGTGATGTTGCCGCTGCGGGTGCAGTATCCCATGCTCAAGGCATCGGGGAAGACCACCGTGAAGGCGTTGGCAGAGGTGGAGGTCACCTGCCAATCCCACTTGCACCTATACAAGTGGTTGAGCTCGGCCTCGATCATCTCCAGGCGGTGACGCCCTCACCCACGACCGACACCAGTGCCAGGAGCGAGGGGGGAGGGGGACCTCCGGCACCTCAATGTGGAAGAAGCCCATGTCCTCAATGCCGTGACCGTACATCATGATCTCCTCAGCCACCGAGCGATCCGGGCAGAGAATCGCGGGGTGGCCGGAGTCCTTGCAGAGGAAGCACATTGGTGGGTTGGGGCAGGCCACCAGGAAGTGTCCGGTCAGGCCGCAATTGAAGCACGGCGGGCCATCTGAGGCGGGGTCGGTGACCGGAGGGGGGGCCGACGCGGCGGCGGTTGTAGCGGAGGCCGGGGGGCTAGGGGGTCCTTTCTTCTTCTTCTAGGCGCCCCTGGTTCCCATTGCCCCCGTTGGAGGGAGGGAACGACGCTTGGTTGTGCGAGGGTTGATAACGGCGGGCGGCCGGCGCGTTGGTGGTGATGGCGGGGGGCTGCTGACGGGGAGGGGAGGGGGAACGGTCCTGACGGCGCGACAGAGAGCTGGACCGCCGTTGGGAAGCGCGCCGGGCCTCCATAGCCAATGACCGGCCGCGGTCCCGCGAGTCTGCCCGGGGGGACGACCGGCGAGCCGAGGCACCCGGGGTGGGCCCAATGGAGCGGCCCACGGGGCGGCCCATGATCAGCGCGACCCGGTACGTCACCCCCTGGGCGACCAGGTGTGGAGCAAGGGTTTCCCCGAGCATCAGCGGGGCAGGACGGGGGCGGCAAGGCCAGGCCGGGGCACGCTCGGAACCAGGAGGCGGAGGGACGGGGGCGCCGAATGCGGAGATCAAAGGGCGAAAGGGAGAGCGGCGGGAGAGCACATCAGACAGCCCCGACCAAGGCACCGGCGACGAGCAAGCCGGAGCCGTGGTGGAGGGGGTAGGGGCGGCGGCTCTCCAGGAGATACGCGCGGGGCCGCGGTCGGCGCGACCAGCGACGCCCCACCCACCAGCGCGGTGTCCCTGGTGACGAGAACCTGTTCCCAAGGTTGCACCTTGCCCAACCACTGCTTGAGCTGAGCTCGGAGGCCGGCTGCCTGAGCAGACTCGCGGGCGGCCGAACTCCCACACCTGGGAGTAAGGCTACCGGTGGATTCAAGCCGTGGCATCCGGGCTAGGGCGGAGGGGGGGGGGACGCGATCCCGGCAGACAACGGGGCGGCCCGCGGCGATGTCGTCGTCCTCGGCGAGATCAGCCCAGACCACGCGCGACGAGGCCGCAGGGGGAGTCGACGGCGAGGCCGGCATGGAGGTCACCGGCGGGGGAGCGGCGCGCGAAGGAGGCGAGGAGGGCGGCGGTGGCGGCGGCGAAGCCGCCGGATCACCAGGAGCGTCGCCAGAGCCTTTGGGCGCCATCGCTACTCTGTTCCATGTAGTCACATGTTTCCAATTCGGTTGAGATGAATATATTACCAATGGGACAAGACTACTCTACCTCTTCCCTGTGATACATTGATACTACCTAAGTGCCTACAGCTTCTTACTTTAAGCTCGTGATGTCCGACCTTTCTTTCTGTTGTTTGTCCAGATTCGATGGAGTCATCGTCAGATCAGCTTTCCGAGTTCAAAGTTATTGTGGCTTCGAAGCGTGGAGTTTCTTGCTGTTGTGTTCACCTTATCTACAAAACTTCTCTTGGCAGTGGTCATGTTTATGTTGTTCTTGTTTTCATGCTACTTCTAGCTTCGGGTTCTGTAAAACGGATGTGGCTGCTTTCTGCCTACTATGTGACAGTGAGTTTCATTCAATCAACCACCGTGTGTAAAGTTAGCTGTTATATATTTACAAGCTGCATCTTTCCCTTAACTATTTGAGTTTGTTATTGTTATTATAACAAATGAAACCTGAGAAATGGCAAAACTATTGTACCAACATAACTGAAACATGACCACACCATAGCACAGGGCTCAAGCTAGGTAAGAGTACACAATGCCTAGGGGTGGCCAGCGCATGGCTGAGAGTTATTTGTTTCTTCGGAGATGCAGAAACAAACGGTATGAAGCCATTGCCAGTTCAAGGGCAACGGTATATATTAGTCGTGTCTAGGTTTTTCATTTCCTCTTTTCGTTCATTTCTTCGTGACACAATGCTCAAGTAATTATCTTAATGCAAGCTGACTCTTTTTCGGGCAAACAATGCATATTTTCTTTTCTGCTGAGCAAAAAACAAATATATAGGCAGAGAAATCAAGTAATTATCTTAATGATTTTGTGTTCTTACGATCTTGGTTTTTCAAGGCCCGCCACTTTGGCCTGGCCTGCTGGTCGGACCATCTTCCTTGCTGGGGAATTCTCCCTACTTCCATCCATTAGTAATGCATGCAAACGATAAAAATGTGCAAACCAAAGGTGATCCACTGTCATTGCGGCTGCAACCTGTACATCAGGAAGAAAGATATTCTTTCACATCATATCAGCAATTGTCTTACGTATGGTAAATGACTGAACTACAGAAATTTTCTTAGATATTGTTGCAGAAACCATTTGGATTTGGGGGCAGTTCAAAATGGGGAGAGGACAGTTGTATGGAACGTTCTCTAGTCTGGTAATGCACCTTTTCTGCATTTTAGTTCCCCTACTCTCTTTTGTGAATGTGTTGATCCAGACATTCAAATTCCTGAAGCTTACTGCAATGAGGAGTTGGTGATGGTCTCTTTCAGGACAAATTTTTGTGTAGGAACATAGTACGTGAGCTTTAGAGTTCTCTTATAAGTTATAACTGAAATTTGAAATGTGCACCTAGCACCTGGATGTGAGTCTGGAGTTATTTTTACTAGTAAGGGGAGTCGATCAATATGAAGGAGAGTTTCCTGGGTGCTGAAGCTGCGTATGAAAATTAAGGTTTTTCATGTGGCAACTGCTGCTTGACAAGTTGCCTTTGAGATTCCAATTGTGAAAAGAAGAGGGCCTGATAATGGGTTGTGTGAGGGTCCTGAAGACGTAGATCATATGTTTTTTTTAATGTATTGCTGCCTGATTCGTGTGGAGTTGCTGGGCTGAGATGTTACATTGTAACCGGGTGCCACTAAGTAGAGGTGACCTTTGTGCTTTCATTGAGATGGTGCTGGGAGAGTTTTAAGCGGTTCAAGTTCCGGATTGTTCTTGCTGCTCAATGCTGGGCTTTATGTAAGACGCGTAACAATACGGTTTTTGAATGAAAATTTGCGAACCAATCCCTCTGAATACTTATTCGCGACTCCCATCTACTTTGCAGCGATTTCTAGCCTTTTTTTATCAACATCCATGTCCTGAAACCTCAATGTGAGTGTCTTTTGAGTAGCATGGATTTCTCGCTGAAGGTGGTCACCTTGCCTACAAGATGAGAATATGCGGTGTTGCACTTGGTACTACTGGTCATCCTGCCATTCATGTTCACATGGCTTAGTAGTGGTTGTTTAGGGTTTAGGGTCTGTTCTCTTGTTTGTTCAAACTGCTATTCAAGAAAATCATATGAGGAAAACAAATCAGTTATATAACTTATGTATCGACTATTATTTCAGGCCTCGTGAAATCACAAAATCCTAGAATATGCCAATTATTTTTTGCGAATAGTTTTATTGTGAAGGTGAAGTACGACTCATCTTGTCTACGTATATAAATCTATGTAAGTGTCAGTTTTGAAATGAATCTGACCGGTATGGTCGCAAATAAGAGCTCTGTTGCTGCTCTGAATAGAAAGAGCAGCTTGTGCTTGCAAGCTGTGTGATTTAAATCAGCCTCATAGGACCAGTTATAAGCAGGGGACCCTGTTTTCTTTTAATTTCATTTCCTATTTTAGACAGCTCAACATTTCACACCTAGTATAAGTATAATCTATGTATGTATATGATTTAGAGGACCACATAGGTTCTTTGAGTGTGCCTGCCCAACGACCTAAGTTGAAAGTTTGTTATACTACTAGGTAATGTACGACGCCCTGCAACACGAAGGTACACCCTCTGCTCCTAAATATCACACATTGAACTACCAAAGCGTCTTATATTTAGAAATAGAGGTAGTACCACTTTTGCATGACCTGTGTTTTCTAGGACTCATTTCACCATGTTTACATGCCTTTGTTTGGCTATATATATTTGAACCTTTGAATACTGTTGTTTGCTGCCCCATCCTGGCGCCGGGTCCTGATGTCTATGTTCCAGTTAGTCTAAAATCGGTCCGGTTCTTACCTGCCTAAGAGTGTGACGTCTGAATCAAGAAGGATTCAGTGGCGATGGTCATGCTAATTGTATGGAGGAGGATTGTTGTCTTTTCGTTGATTGTCTGTCAAATCCCCCCTATTTTCCCGTTTTGGTGACCTAAGTTAGAAGTTCGTTAGTCCTTTCATATTCCTCGTCAGCCTATGATATACTATATCCAACACAATAGAAGATCTATAGCTTGTTCCTTTTTGCTCTTGAAGTAATGAACATGAACAGACGGTGTCGAATTTAAATCAGTATTCCTCTTCCCTATTGTTTGACTTTTTTTGGTCTTGTTTGTTCAGGTTGAGTCAAAGTGATCCTGATTTCTATGGCGGACTTATCACAAAGTGATCCTGATGTCTATGTTCTTCCTTTCATGCTGCATCTAGCGTCAGTTTGTGTAAAATCGATGTGACTGTTTGTTCCCTGCCTAAACAATGTGACGTTGAAATTAACTGTTTCAATTAAGCAAGATTTAAGGGTCCCAATCAACAAAGAACTGTAGTAAAACTAGCTGGTGTATTTTTCAATGTTGATTGATAGGTGTTCAAGCCATCATTCTTATCATTGGAGTTATTATTAATAAAATCTGGCAAATGATGTAACCGAGAAACAGAATGACAAGTGACAACCAACCCAACAGCTCTTTCTATCAGTATCTTAACACAATCAGCACAACAAACATGAAAATTAGTGGCACGGGAAGAAATAAAAATCAAGCATAGCATAGAAGATGAGAAAAGGTAGGGAAACAACCAGACCAACCCAATGAAACGATTTACATCAACCGCGTCGCCCCGGAACCACGAACACACGACGGCCAGCCAAATCCATGGCAATCGTTTCTCCTCTCGGTTTCAAAGACAGGTTACAAGGAGAAGAGAGATCACATTGACTTGAATCAAAGTTTGGTTACAAGAAAAACGAAAGAGAGACAATCCCATCCATGCAATTTATGCACACACAGGTTAGTGGCACTCACTTATTAGATAGTACTACAGAGTATATGTCAGTTCAACATAGGAAATGATCAAAGGCGTTGGAAATGGAGTGCTCAAGCGTTTACGAGACTTGAACAAATCACCCACACTATTGATAATTTCTGTCCTCCATTGTGCCGCTTAAGGAGGCTATCCAAAGAGCCGAGAAGGGCACTGAGAGATGCGGTCTCTCTGGAACTGGAATTGCGTTGAACGTCCCACCTGGAGAATTTGTTGCGATGGCTTGGAGACCCTATCACACAGGAAAGGCATAGAGATACATTGGATTAATTCAGAAGCAATGATTTTGACTCGAACAGCTCTTAATGCATACGTACATGGTTATATGTGTCGCCGCCAATAGTAAATGTGTGGACAGGCACTTTGGAGATGAAGTTTTCGGTTCCATAAAAAAAGTCACCCTTTTTTATCAATCCATCAGAGAAGAACAAGATTATGCTGTTGTGATAACCACGGTTTCTGAGCATTTTATGCGCCTCGGCAAGGCCTGCTGCCATGTTTTTGCCACAGGTCATCCTGTTGGAAATATGCCCTAGAGGCAATAATAAAAGCATTATTATTATATTTCCTTGTTCATGATAATTGTCTTTATTCATGCTATAACTGTATTATCCGGAAATCGTAATACACGTGTGAATACATAGACTACAATACGTCCCTAGTAAGCCTCTAGTAGACTAGCTCGTTGGTCAACAGATAGTCATGGTTTCCTGACTATGGACATCAGATGTCATTGACAACGGGATCGCGTCATTAGGAGAATGACGTGATGGACAAGACCCAATCCTAAGCATAGCACAAAGATCGTGTAGTTCGTTTTGCTAGAGCTTTTCCAATGTCAAGTATCTCTTCCTTAGACCGTGAGATCGTGTAACTCCCGGATACCGTAGGAATGCTTTGGGTGTACCAAACGTCACAACGTAACTGGGTGACTATAAAGGTGCACTACAGGTATCTCCGAAAGTGTCTGTTGGGTTGACACGGATCGATACAGGGATTTGTCACTCCGTGGGACGGAGAGGTATCACTGGGCC
This sequence comes from Aegilops bicornis, assembly GCA_021605145.1. Taxonomy (NCBI): domain Eukaryota; kingdom Viridiplantae; phylum Streptophyta; class Magnoliopsida; order Poales; family Poaceae; genus Aegilops; species Aegilops bicornis. The sequence continues at coordinate 825,867,275 of CM038675.1, read as the reverse complement.
CACTCGGTAATGCATCATCACAATGAGCTCAAAGTGATCAAGTGTCTGGTCACGGGATCATGCATTACGTATGCAGTAAAGTGACTTGCCGTAACGAGACTAAACGAGGTATTGGGATACCGACGATCGAGTCTCGGGCAAGTAACATACCGTCGACAAAGGGAATAGCATACGGGGTTGCTTGAACCCTCGACATCATGGTTCATCCGATGACAACATCGAGGAGCGTGTAGGAACCAACATGGGTATCCAGATTCGCTGTTGGTTATTGACCTGAGAGCATCTCGGTCATGTTCGCATGTCTCCCGAACCCGTAGGGTCTACACTTAAGGTTCGGTGACGCTAGGGTTAATAGGAAGGCTTGTATGTGATTACCGAATGTTGTTCGGAGTCCCGGATGAGATCCCGGACGTCACAAGGAGTTCCGGAATGGTCCGGAGGTAAAGATTTATATATGGGAAGTCGTCAAACGGACACCGGAAAAGTTTCGGGTCATATCGGTATTATGGAGGGTCCACCGGAAAGGTTCCGGAGGACCACCGGGAGGGGCCACCCCTTTCGGGGGGGCACTTGGGCTGCGTGGGAGGCAGCCAGCCCCTGATGGGCTGGGCGCACCCCCTCCCCTTGGCCCATGCGCCTAGGGTTGAGGGGGGAACCCTAAAGGGGGCGCCCCCCTTGCTTGGGGGGCAAGCCCCCCTCCCCTTGGCCGCCGCCCCCCCTCTAGATGCATCTAGAGGGGGCCGGCCTCCCTCCTCCCTTCCCCTATAAATAGAGGGGTGAGGGGAGGGCTGCATACACCATTGAAGGCGCAGCCCCTCCCCTCCCCAACACCTCTCCTCCTCCGCATAAGCTTGGCGAAGCCCCTGTGGGAGAACAGCCACTCCATCCGCATCACGCCCGTCGTGCTGCCATTGGAGTTGTCTTCCTCAACCTCTCCTTCCTCCTTGCTGGATCAAGATGAAGGAGACGCCATCGTCCCGTCTGCGTGTGTTGAACAGCGGAGGTGCTGTCCGTTCAGCACTTGGTCATCGGTGATCGGAATCACGTTGGGAACGTCTTCATCATCACCACTCCCTCGAACGCTTCCGTACTCGATCTACAAGTGGTATGTAGATGCAAACTCTCTCTCTTGACTCGTTGCTTAGTAGAACTCATAGATGGATCTTGGTGAAACCGTAGGGAAAAATTTTAATTTTCTGCAACGTTCCCCAACAAGTGGCATCATGAGATAGGACTATGCGTAGTTCTCTATTGCACGAGTAGAACACAATTTAGTTGTGGGCGTGGATCTTGTCAATTTACTTGCCGCTACTAGTCTTATCTTGCTTCCTCGGTATTGTGGGATGAAGCGGCCCGGACCAACCTTACACGTACGCTTACGTGAGACGGTTCCACCGACTAACATGCACTAGTTGCATAAGGTGGCTGGCGGGTGTCTGTCTCTCCCACTTTAGTTGGAGCGGATTCGATGAAAAGGGTCCTTATGAAGGGTAAATAGAAGTTGACAAGATCACGTTGTGGTTATTCGTAGGTAAGAAAAGCGTTCTTGCTAGAACCCAATTGCAGCCACGTAAAAGATGCAACAACAATTAGAGGACGTCTAACTTGTTTTTGCAGCAATTGTCATGTGATGTGATATGGCCAAGTTGTGATGAATGATGAATGACACATTGTGATGTATGAGATCATGTTCTTGTAATAGGAATCACGACTTGCATGTCGATGAGTATGACAACGGCAGGAGCCATAGGAGTTGTCTTTATTTTGTATGACCTGCGTGTCATTGAAGAACGCCATGTAACTTACTTTACTTTATTGCTAAACGCGTTAGCCATAGAAGTAGAAGTAGTCGTTGGCGTGACAACTTCATGGAGGCACAATGATAGAGATCATGATGATGGAGATCATGGTGTCATGCCGGTGACAAGATGATCATGGAGCCTCGAAGATGGAGATCAATGGAGCTTTATGATATTGGCCATATCATGTCACTAGTATATAATTGCATGTGATGTTTATTATGTTTATACATCTTGTTTACTTAGAACGACGGTAGTAAATAAGATGATCCTTACAACAATTTCAAGAAGTGTTTCCCTAAGCGTGCACCGTTGCTAAAGTTCGTAAACTTCTAAGCACCACGTGATGATCGGGTGTGATGGATTCTTACGTTCACATACAACGGGTGTAAGACAGATTTACACACGCGAAAACACTTAGGGTTTACTTGACGAGCCTAGCATGTACAGACATGGCCTCAGAACACGGAGACCGAAAGGTCGAACACGAGTCGTATAGAAGATACGATCAACATGAGAATGTTCACCGATGATGACTAGTCTATCTCACGTGATGATCGGACACGGCCTAGTCGACTCGGATCGTGTAACACTTAGATGACTAGAGGGATGTCTAATCTAAGTGGGAGTTCATTGAAATAATTTGATGAACTTAATTATTATGAACTTAGTCTAAAACTTTTGCATAATATGTCTTGTAGATCAAATGGTCAACGCTCATGTCAACTTGAACTTCAACGCGTTCCTAGAGAAAACCAAGCTGAAAGATGACGGCAGCAACTATACGGATCGGGTCCGAACTTGAGGATCATCCTCATAGCTGCCAGGAAACAATATGTCCTAGAAGGACCGCTAGGTGACGCTCCCATCCTGCAGAACCAAGACATTATGAATGCTTGGCAGTCTCGTCTTGATGATTACTCCCTCGTTCGCGGCATGCTTTACAGCTTAGAACCGGGGCTCCAAAAGCGTTTTGAGCATCACGGAGCATATGAGATGTTCGAGGAGCTGAAACTTGTTTTCCAAGCTCACGCCGGAGTCGAGAGATATGACATCTTCGACAAGTTCTATAGTTGTAAGATGGAGGAAAACAGTTACATCGGTGAGCACATCTTGAAGATGTCCAAGGTTGCACAACCGTATGATCCAGTGAATATTAACCTCCACGATGAGGCGGTCATTGACAGAATTCTCCGATCGCTCCCATCAAGCTACAAGAGCTTTGTGATGAACTACAACATGCAGGGATGGTAAAGACCATTCCTGAAGTGTTCTCTATGCTGAAGTCACCGAGGTTGAAATCAAGAAAGAACATCAAGTGTTGATGGTCAATAAGACCACTAAGTTCAAGAAGGGCAAGGGTAAGAAGAACTTCAAGAAGGACGGCAAGGAGGTTGCGCCCTGCAAGCAAGTTGCCGGAAGAAGTCAAAGAATGGACCCAAGCCTGAGACCGAGTGCTTTTATTGCAAGGGAAGGGTCACCGAAGCGGAACTGCCCCAAATACTTAGCGGATAAGAAGGCCGGCAACACCAAAGGTATATTTGATATACATGTAATTGATGTGTACCTTACCGATTACTGTAGTAACTCGTGGTATTTGATACCGTGCCGTTGCTCATATTTGTAACTCACAGCAGGAGCTGCAGAATAAGCGGAGGCGGCAAAGAACGAGGTGACGATGCGCGTCAGAATGGTTCCAGAGTCGATGTGATCGCCGTCGGCACGCTACCTCTTCATTTACCTACGGGATTAGTTATGAACCTTAATAATTGTTATTTGGTGCCAAGTTTGAGCATGAATATTGTATCTGGATCTCGTTTAATGCGAGAAGGCTACTCATTTAAATCCGAGAATAATGGTTGTTCTATTTATATGAGAGATATGTTTTATGGTCATGCTCCGATGGTCAATGGTTTATTCTTAATGAATCTCGGCGTAGTATTACACATGTTTATAGCGTGAATACCAAAAGATGTAAAGTTGATAACGATAGTCCCACATACTTGTGGCACTGCCGCCTTGGTCACATTGGTGTTAAGCGCATGAAGAAACTCCATGCTGATGGACTTTTGGAGTCTTTAGATTATGAATCATTTGACACATGCGAACCATGCCTCATGGGCAAGATGACCAAGACTCCGTTCTCCGGAACAATGGAGCGAGCAACCAACTTGTTGGAAATCATACATACCGATGTGTGCGGTCCAATGAGCGTTGAGGCTAGCGGAGGATATTGTTATGTTCTCACTCTCACTGATGACTTGAGTAGATATGGGTATGTCTACTTGATGAAACACAAGTCTGAGACCTTTGAAAAGTTCAAGGAATTTCAGAATGAAGTAGAGAATCAACGTGACCGAAAGATAAAATTCTTACGATCGGATCATGGAGGAGAATATTTAAGTCACGCAATTTGGTACACACTTAAGAAAATGTGGAATCGTTTCACAACTCACGCCGCTGGAACACCTCAAATAACGGTGTGTCCGAACGTCAGTGTCGCACTCTATTGGATATGGTGCGGTCTATGATGTCTCTTACCGATTTACCGCTATCATTTTGGGGATACGCTCTAGAGACAGCTACATTCACTTTAAATAGGGCACCGTCTAAGTCCGTTGAGACGACACCGTATGAATTATGGTTTGGGAAGAAACCTAAGTTGTCGCTTTCTAAAAAGTTTGGGGATGCGATGCTTATGTCAAGAAACTTCAACCTGAAAAGCTCGAACCCAAGTCGGAAAAATGCGTCTTCATAGGATACCCTAAAGAAACCATTGGGTATACCTTCTACTTAAGATCCGAGGGCAAGATCTTTGTTGCCAAGAACGGATCCTTTATGGAAAGGAGTTTCTCTCGAAAGAAGTAAGTGGGAGGAAAGTAGAACTCGATGAAGTACTACCTCTTGAACAGGAGAGTAGTGCAGCTCAAGAAAATGTTCCTGTGATGCCTACACCAACTGAAGAGGAAATTCATGATGATGATCAAGGTACTTCGGATCAAGTTGCTCTTGAACTTCAGTGGGTCCACTAGGACACGTTCCGCACCAGAGTGGTACGGCAACCGTGTCTTGGAAATCATGTTGTTAGACAACAATGAACCTTTGAACTATGAAGAAGCGATGGCGGGCCCAGATTCCAACAAATGGCTAGAAGCCATGAAGTCCGAGATAGAATCCATGTATGAAAACAAAGTGTGGACTTTGGTGACTGGCCCGACGATCGGCGAGCGATAGAAAACAAATGGATCTTTAAGAAGAAGACGGACGTGGATGGTAATGTCACCATCTATAAAGCTCGACTTGTCGCTAAGGGTTATCGGCAAGTTCAAGGGATTGACTACGACGAGACTTTCTCTCTCGTAGCGAAGCTTAAGTCCGTCCGAATCATGTTAGCAATTGCCGCATACTATGATTATGAGATATGGCAGATGGACGTCAAAACAGCGTTCATAACGGATATCTTAAGGAAGAGCTGTATATGATGCAGCCGGAAGGTTTTGTCGATCCTAAGAACGCTAACAAAGTGTGCAAGCTCCAGCGATCCATTTATGGGCTGGTGCAAGCATCTCGGAGTTGGAACATTCGCTTTGATGAGATGATCAAAGCGTTTGGGTTTATCTTGAGACTTATGGAGAAGCCTGCGTTTACAAGAAAGTGAGTGGGAGCTCAGAGCATTTCTCATATTATATGTAGATGACATACTTTTGATGGGAAATGATATAGAATTCTTGGACAGCATTAAGGCCTACTTGAATAAGTGTTTTTCAATGAAGGACCTTGGAGAAGCTGCTTATATATTAGGCATCAAGATCTATAGAGATAGATCGAGGCGCCTCATAGGTCTTTCACAAAGCACATACCTTGATAAGATTTTGAAGAAGTTCAAAATGGATCAGTCCAAGAAGGGGTTCTTGCCTGTATTGCAAGGTGTGAGATTGAGCTCAGCTCAATGCCCGACCACGGTAAAAGATAAAGAAGATGAGTGTCATCCCCTCTGCCTCAGCCATAGGATCTATTATGTATGCCATGTTGTGTACCAGACCTGATGTAAACCTTGCCGTAAGTTTGGTAGGAAGGTACCAAAGTAATCCCGGCAAGGAACACTGGACAGCGGTCAAGAATATCCTGAAGTACTGAAAAGGACAAAGGACATGTTTCTCGTTTATGGAGGTGACGAAGAGCTCGTCAGAAGGGTTACGTCGACGCTTAGCTTCGACACAGATCTGGATGACTCTAAGTCACAAACCGGATACGTGTATATGTTGAATGGTGGAGCAAGATGGTGGTGCAGCTGCAAGCGGAAGCGTCGTGGCGGGTTCTACATGTGAAGCGAGTACATGGCAGCCTCGGAGGCAGCGCATGAAGCAATTTGGGTGAAGGAGTTCATCACCGACCTAGGAGTCATACCCAATGCGTCGGGGCCGATCAAACTCTTCTGTGACAACACTGGAGCTATTGCCCTTGCCAAGGAGCCCAGGTTTCACAAGAAGACCAGGCACATCAAGCGTCGCTTCAACTCCATCCGTGAAAACGTTCAGGATGGAGACATAGAAATTTGTAAAGTGCATACAGATCTGAATGTCGCAGATCCGTTGACTAAACCTCTTCCACGGGCAAAACATGATCAACACCAGAACTCTATGGGTGTTCGATTCATCACAATGTAACTAGATTATTGACTCTAGTGCAAGTGGGAGACTGTTGGAAATATGCCCTAGAGGCAATAATAAAAGCATTATTATTATATTTCCTTGTTCATGATAATTGTCTTTATTCATGCTATAAGCAGATTATCCGGAAATCGTAATACACGTGTGAATACATAGACTACAATACGTCCCTAGTAAGCCTCTAGTAGACTAGCTCGTTGGTCAATGAGACAGTCATGGTTTCGACTATGGACATCGATGTCATTGACAACGGGATCACGTCATTAGGAGAATGACGTGATGGACAAGACCCAATCCTAAGCATAGCACAAAGATCGTGTAGTTCGCTTTTGCTAGAGCTTTTCCAATGTCAAGTATCTCTTCCTTAGACCGTGAGATCGTGTAACTCCCGGATACCGTAGGAATGCTTTGGGTGTACCAAACGTCACAACGTGGCGGGTGACTATAAAGGTGCACTACGGTATCTCCGAAAGTGTCATTGGGTTGACACGGATCGAGACAGGATTTGTCACTCCGTGTGACGGAGAGGTATCATCGGGCCCACTCGGTAATGCATCATCACAATGAGCTCAAAGTGATCAAGTGTCCGTCACGGGATCATGCATTACGGATGCAGTAAAGTGACTTGCCGATAATGCAGACTAAACGAGGTATTGGGATACCGACGATCGAAGTCTCGGGCAAGTAACATACCGTCTGACAAAGGGAATAGCATACGGGGTTGCTTGAACCCTCGACATCATGGTTCATCCGATGACAACATCGAGGAGCGTGTGGGAACCAACATGGGTATCCAGATTCCGCTGTTGGTTATTGACCTGAGAGTGTCTCGGTCATGTCTGCATGTCTCCCGAACCCGTAGGGTCTACACACTTAAGGTTCGGTGACGCTAGGGTTAATAGGAAGGCTTGTATGTGATTACCGAATGTTGTTCGGAGTCCCGGATTAGATCCCGGACGTCACAAGGAGTTCCGGAATGGTCCGGAGGTAAAGATTTATATATGGGAAGTCGCCAAGCGGACACCGGAAAAGTTTCGGTCATATCGGTATTATGGAGGGTCCACGGAAAGGTTCCGGAGGACCACGGGAGGGCCACCCCTTCGGGGGCCACTTGGGCTGCGTGGGAGGCAGCCAGCCCCTGATGGGCTGGGCGCACCCTCCCTTGGCCCATGCGCCTAGGGTTGAGGAAGGCGCCCCCTTGCTTGGGGGCAAGCCCCTCCCTTGCCGCCGCCCCCTCGAGAGGCATCTAGAGGGGTCCGGCCTCCCTCCTCCCTTCCCCTATAAATAGAGGGGTGAGGGGAGGGCTGCATACACCATTGAAGGCGCAGCCCCTCCCCTCCCCAACACCTCTCCTCCTCCGCATAAGCTTGGCGAAGCCCTGCCGAGAACAGCCACTCCATCTGCATCACGCCGTCGTGCTGCCATTGGAGTTGTCTTCCTCAACCTCTCCTTCCTCCTTGCTGGATCAAGGCAGAAGGAGACGCCCATCGTCCCGTACGTGTGTTGAACGCAGAGGTGCTGTCCGTTCAGCACTTGGTCATCGGTGATCGGAATCACGTTGGGAACGTCTTCATCATCACCACTCCCTCGAACGCTTCCGTACTCGATCTACAAGTGGTATGTAGATGCAAACTCTCTCTCTTGACTCGTTGCTTAGTAGAACTCATAGATGGATCTTGGTGAAACCGTAGGAAAAATTTTAATTTTCTGCAACGTTCCCCAACACATCCTGCGCCGGGCGGATCCCGTGTAGCCAGTTTTCTTTGTCTCGGCTGGGTTAACTACTTTCATGTCCGACGTGTATGTGTTTGGGGTGACGTCGACGTAGACGTAACCCATGCAACTATCAGGGAAATGGGTCAACTTCTCTTGCACCAACCAGAAGACCCCATTATCCCCGTGAGCCAGGCTGGGGTTGAGTCAGTGCTGTCAAAGGCATACACAATAACCACATCGAATGGCTCCCTTCCTGCAAACAAGTATGAGCAATTGGACATTTAAGCATCCTATACTATGAAATGTTCTTGGTGATCACTCCTAAACTAACATATTGAATTGGAGGTTTGTATGTAGATATACCTGAAATGGAACTAAGAGGCCTCTCTTAATCCTCTGGGGTTCCGCCAAGTAGGCTATCCAGTAGCTTCGAGAAGGATGTTGATAGGTTTTGCCTTTCTGGAACGGGGCTGGTGTGGAACTTCCCACCTGGAGAATGTGTTGCAATGGAGTGGAGAACCTAGCACATATATGATATATAGGAATAAATAGAACTTATTCATGAGACGATCATCATTTAGATGGATAAACACTAATCTGGTACATACATGGTTATATGCATCCCCACCGAGGGTAAATGTGTGGACAGGCACTTTGGAGACAAAGTTTTTACTTCCATCAAAGAAGTCCCCCTTGTTTATCAAGCCATCAGAGAAGAACAAGATGATGCCATTGTGGTGCCCATGTTGCTGATCATTTTATGCGCGTCGGCAAGTCCTGATGCCATGTTTTTAGTACAAGTCATCCTGCGCCATGCGAATCTCGTGTAGCCAGTTTCCTTCGTCTCATTTGGGTCAACTATTTTCATGTCTGACGTGTATATGTTTGGGGTCATGTCGACATAGATGTAACCCATGCAACTTTTAGGGAAGTGCGTCAACTTCTCTTGAAGCAACCAAAAGATCGCATTATCCACCTTGTACCAGGCTGGGGTTGATTCAGTGCAGTTAAAGGTATACACAATCACCACATCGAGTGGCTCCCTTCCTGCAAACCTGTATGAGCAATTGGACATTTAAGCATCCTATACTATGAAATGTTCTTGGTAATCACTCCTAAACTAACAGATTGGATTGGACATTCATATGTAGATATACCTGAAATGGAACTAAGAGGCCTCTCGTAATCCTCTGGGGTTCCGCCAAGTAGGCTATCCAGTAGCTTTGAGAAGGATGTTGATAGGTTTGGCCTTTCTAGAACGGGGCTGGTGTGGAACTTCCCACCCAGAGAATTTGTTGCAATGGAGTGGAGAACCTAGCATATATATATATATATATATATATATATATATATATATATATATATATATATATATATATATATGCATATATATATATATAGGAATAAATAAAACTTATTCATGCGACCATCATCATTTAGATGTATAAACACTAATCTGGTACATACATGGTTATAAGCGTCCACGCCAAGGGTAAATGTGTGGACAGGCACTTTGGAGACAAAGTTTTCAGTTCCATCAAAGAAGTCCCCCTTGTTTATCAAGCCATCAGAGAAGAACAAGATGATGCCATTGTGGTGTCCGCGGTTGCTAATCATTTTATGCGCGTCGGCAAGACCTGATGCCATTTTTTTAGTACAAGTCATTCTACGCCATGCGAATCTCGGGTAGCCAGTTTCCGTCGTCTCGTTTGGGTCAACTACCTTCATATCTGACGTTTATGTATTTGGGGTCATGTCGACGTAGATGTAACCCATGCAACTTTCAGGGAAGTGCGTCAACTTCTCTTGAAGCAACCAAAAGATCCCATTATCCACCGTGTACCAGGCTAGGGTTGATTCAGTGCAGTCAAAGGCGTACACAACCACCACATCCCGTGGTGAGCCTCTTGTTCTTATCTTCTTTCTGAAAGAAAAAAATTCTTGCTTTAGAGATATATACTTGTCTAATTTTCTTACTATTTTATTGCTTGTTATTATATAGTGCGATGGTTTTGGTATCCGCGCCCGTCGGCCCTCGTCCTGTCTATGTTTCGGATGTGTTATATATTATCTTTATAACTATTGCTTCATTTATTGTTTATGAAAATTATGCGGACCAACGTGACATAGATTTTATTTAACTAGGAGTTATGTGAACCGGAAATTCCAACCGACCCTATTGTCGAGAGGTTAAATTTAGTTGAAGAAGAAAACAATTTCTTGAAGGAAAAAATAAAAAAAATTGAGGAGAAGATGATATTGGAGTTGCATGTTGCGGATGTCGTCGATGATCACAAGATCGAGATGGATGCAATGCGCTTGAAGATTAGAAAGATTAGAAAATATGCCATTCATACCGAGGCTTGGTATCATTATGTCGTTGGATCAATTGTTACCTTGGTTGAGATTATGATCGCATTTGTTTTCGCATTGAAATGTTTTACATAGTTTCAATGTGATGATGAACTATGTATGTACTTTGGTTTTAATGTGATGATGAACTTCTATTAATTTGGTCACTTAATTATTTATTCATGATGTTCTGTAATGGTTTTTGACACACTTAATTATATATAATGCACGCAGATGAACCGGCAATGGATGTACGGTGACAGACACACCTCCGAGTACATTAAGGGCGTGCATGATTTTCTCGAAGTGGCTAAGGCAAACAAGCAGAATTGTTTATGTGTTGTCCAAGCCCTATATGTGGGAATACAAAGTCTTACTCTGACTGGAAAATCCTTCACACCCACCTGCTTTACAAGGGTTTCATGCCACACTATAATGTTTGGACGAGGCATGGAGAAATAGGGGTTATGATGGAAGACGGCAAAGAAGAAGAGTACGATGACAACTATGTGCCCCTGAATACGGTGATGCTACCGAACATCAAGAGGAACCAGACGATGTGCACGATGATGCCGCAACAGCGAAGCTGCTGAAGATCAAGAGGAACCAGACGATGTGCCCGATGATGATGATCTCCGTCGGGTCATTGTCGATGCAAGGTCGCAATGCGAAAGTCAAAAGGAGAAGCTGAAGTTCGATCGCATGTTAGAGGATCACAAAAAAGGATTGTACCCCAATTGCGAAGATGGCAACACAAAGCTCGGTACCGTACTGGAATTGTTGCAGTGGAAGGCAGAGAATGGTGTGCCTGACAAAGGATTTGAGAAGCTACTAAAAATATTGAAAAAGAAGCTTCCAAAGGATAACGAATTTCCCGACAGTACATACGCAGCAAAGAAGGTCGTATGCCCTCTAGGATTGCAGGTGCAGAAGATACATGCATGCCCTAATGACTGCATCCTCTACCACGGTGCGTACAAGGATCTGAACGCATGCCCAGTATGCAGTGCATTACGGTATAAGATCAGACGAGATGACCCTGGTGATGTTGACGGCGAGCCCCCCAGAAAGAGGGTTCCTGCGAAGGTGATGTGGTATGCTCTTATAATACCACGGTTGAAACGTTTGTTCAGAAACGGAGAGCATGTCAAGTTGATGCGATGGCACAGTGAGGACCGTAAGAAAGATGGGAAGTTGAGAGCACCCGCTGACGGGTCGCAGTGGAGAAAAATCGAGAGAAAGTACTGGGATGAGTTTGCAGGTGACCCAAAGAACGTATGGTTTGCTTTAAGCGCGGATGGCATTAATCCTTTCGGGGAGCAGAGCAGCAATCACAGCACCTGGCCTGTGACTCTATGTATGTATAACCTTCCTCCTTGGATGTGCATGAAGGGGAAGTTCATTATGATGCCAGTTCTCATCCAAGGCCCTAAGCAACCCGGCAACGACATTGATGTGTACCTAAGGCCATTAGTTGAAGAAATTTTACAGCTGTGGAATGGAAAGCGATTATGCGTGCGTGGGATGAGCACAAACAGGAGGAATTTGACCTAAAGGCATTGCTGTTCATGACCATCAACGATTGGCCCGCTCTCAGTAACCTTTCAGGACAGACAAACAAGGGATACCACACATGCACACACTGTTTAGATGACACTGAAACTATATACCTGCGAAGCTGCAGGAAGAATGTGTACCTGGGCCATCATCGATTTCTTCCGACCAACCATCAATGTCGAAAGAAAGGCAAGCATTTCAAAGACGAGGCAGATCGCCGGAAGAAGCCCGCCATGCGTACCGGTGATCACGTAATTGCTATGGTCAATGATTTACAGGCAATCTTTGTAAAGGGTCCCAGTGGACTATCTGTTCCGAATGACGCTGAGGGACGCACACCCATGTGGAAGAAGAAATCTATATTTTGGGACCTACCCTACTGGAAAGACCTAGAGGTCCGCTCTTCGATCGACGTGATGCACGTGATGAAGAACCTTTGCGTGAACCTGCTAGGCTTCTTGGCCGTGTATGGGAAGACAAAAGATACACCTGAGGCACGGGAGGACCTGCGACGCTTGCACGAAAAAGACGGCATGCCTCCGAAGCACTATGAAGGTCCTGCCAGCTACGCTCTTACGAAAGAAGAGAAAGAAATCTTCTTTGAATGCCTGCTCAGTATGAAGGTCCCAACTGGCTTCTCGTCGAATATAAAGGGAATAATAAATATGCCGTAGAAAAAGTTCCGTAACCTAAAGTCTCATGATTGCCACGTGATTATGACGCAATCGCTTCGGTTGCATTGAGGGGCTTCTACCGTAAAACGTCGATTAGCCATTGTGAAGCTATGTGCATTCCTCAATGCAATATCTCGGAAGGTGATTGATCCGTAAGAACGCTCACACGGTTTATAAGCCCTCCCTCTCTGCCTTGTTGAGCTCCTCTCAAAGTGAAAATAGATGCCCTTATATTGAAATTTGACCTAAATTCATACTGAATTTCTCTGAAATTCATAGAAATTTATTATGAATTTAGGTTGAATCTCTCTATAGGCGCATCTATGCTCATTTTTTTAGTAAAGTTGATCACAAACTTGTGATTCAAACAGATTTCAAAGAATTCAAATTTTAACTATTCAAATTTGAAAACTAATGGCACTAACAGAAAGTTTATAATTTTGCCGACCTAAAAGGAAAAAAGAATTAAAAATTAAAGCAAAAAACAAAAGAAAATAAATAATGCAAAAAACAAAACAAAAAAACTGGAAAAGAAACTATTTTTTTAGTAAAGTTAATCACAAACTTGTGATTCACATAAATTTCAAAGAATTCAAATTTTAACTATTCAAATTTGAAAAGTAATGGCACTAATAGAAAGTTTATAATATTTTTAAAACTAATGGCACTAACAGAAAGTTTATAATTTTGCTGACCTAAAAGCAAAAAGAATTCAAAAATAAAGCAAAAACTAAAGAAAATAAATAATGCAAAAAACAAAACAAAAAACTGGAAAAAGAACTATTTTTATAGTGAAGTTAATCACAAACTTGTGATTCACACAAATTTAAAAAAATTCAAATTTTAACTATTCTAATTTGAAAACTAATGGCACTAACAGAAAGTTTATAATTTTTCTAAAACTAATGGCACTAATAGAAAGTTTATAATTTTGCTGACCTAAAAGCAAAAAGAATTAAAAAATAAAGCAAAAAACAAAAGAAAATAAATAATGCAAAAAACAAAAAAAAACTGGAAAACAACTATTTTTATAGTAAAGTTAATCACAAACTTGTGATTCACACAAATTTCAAAGAATCAAATTTTAACTATTCAAATTTGAAAAGTAATGGCACTAACAGAAAGTTTATAATTTTTCTGACCTAAAAGCAAAAAGAATTAAAAAAATAAAGCAAAAAAATGCAAAAAACAAAAAAAACTGGAAAAAAATAGAAAAAAAACTGCCACCTATTGGGCCACCACGGCCTGAATACGACTAGAAACCCAACTTGGGCCAGGATTCAGGCCCGCAGAAGGCCCAATAGGCCCACAAACAGCACAGTGTGAGATTAGGTCCGTAAGCCTGCATTTGAGAGGAGCTCGAGAGGCTAGCCGCAATGGGGCTTATAAACCACTTCGAGCCCCTCTCAACTAGCGAGGTGGGACTAAACTTTTGGCCGCGGGCAGCGCAAGGCCTTTGGTCCCGGTTGGTGGCACCAACCGGGACTAAAGGTAGGCATCGGTCCTGGTTCGTGGCACCAACCGATACCAATGCCCACCTTTAGTCCTGGTTCGTGCCACCAACCGGGATCAAAGGAAAACTGACCTTTGGTCCCGGTTGGTGGCACCAACCGGGACTAAAATAACATTGGTCCCGGTTGGTGCCACGAACGGACCGATGCTCTTGTATATAACCAGGACTTGTGAAAATTTCAGTTTCTCATCGACCATTTACCCCTGACGACGCCGAGCTCATCGACGCCGTCAGGCTGCCTCGACGCCGTCCGCCGCCCATGCCCTCGCCGCCGACCGCGCCGTCGCCGTCGCCTGTGCCTCGCTGTCGCCGTCGCCCGTGCCTCGCCGTCGTCGCCGCCGACGTCGTCCCCGAGCCCGCACGCCCCTGCCCTCGCCCCTGAGGGCGCCTTCACCGTCCGCCGTCCCCGAGCCTTCCTCGTCGCCGACGCCACCTCGATGTGAGCGTCGCCCGTTCTCTCCTCCCTGTCTTGGCTGGCGTCGCCGCCACGCTGCCACCGCCACTGCCCCGCTGTCGCCATGCCGCCCGCCCACACGCCACCCTGCCCTGCATTTTTATTTCGTAGCATTTTTCATAAATGTATTTTTTGTATATGTGTGTGTATGTGTATATATGTGTGTACATGTTCATATCATTTTTTCATAAATGTATTTTTTGTCAATTTATGTATATGTTCATATATATGTGCATATTTGTAAAACAATTGTATATGTATAGGAAAATTTATGTATATGTTTTTGTGCATATTTTTGTCAATTTATGTATATGTTCATATTTAGAAAAAAAGGAGTGGAAAAAGAAGGTTAGTGCATTTTAGGTTAGTGTAGAGGAAAACGTAAAATAAGGAAAAGGAAGAAAAGTTTTATATATCGGAAAGGAAGAAGAATAAACAGAAGGAGAGGAAAAACGAAAATAAGAAGAGGAAGAAAGGAGAAGAAGAGGAAAGAAGAACAAGAAGAGGAGAAGAAGAAAGGAATAGAAGAGAATTCTATTTTTTCTTCTTCTCTATTCCTTTCTTCTTCTCCTCTTTTTTTTTCTTCGATCTTCTCCTGTATTCCTTTCTTCTTCTCCTCTTTTTATTTCTTCTTCGTTTTCTTATGTTTTATCGGGTCTGTCGTCGTCGATATACCCCTCCCGATAACTTCAACACGAGGGGGGGTCGATATACCCCCTCCCCGATAATATTATTTTCCCATGTACGTATGTCGTCGTTGTCGATATAACCACGTCCCGATAACTTCAACACGTGGGGGGTCGATATACCCCCTCACCGATAACATTATTTACCTGTGTATGTATGTCGTCGTTGTCGATATTACCCAATGCCGGTGCAAGAAGGAGACCGTGAGCACGGCTCTGGTGACCCAATGACGGTGCAAGAAGGATACCGTGATGACGGCTCCGGTGACCGAACCGAGTCTGGCCAGGTATACGTATTAGTTAAGCCTGTGCTGACTAGCTAATTGATGCATTAATTGTTTTGTTATATGCACACATATTAATTAACTCTCATCTTTCTTCTTTTTTCTAGCCCTCCGGATCGAGCACAAATTCGGTAAGGAGACGAGGCCCGAAGAAAAAGTTGAGCTCAGATGAAAGGTTTGAGATCACAGCAATCGCGCGCGACGGCGAACCGATTGAACCCATCCGGACAAAGAACGCATTTGCTGCTCAGTGCGGGGTTCTTGTTAGGGACAAGATCCCGATCAGCATCCACCAATGGTATAAGCCTAAGAACGAAGACCCTGAGGTGTCTTATGTCAATGATATGCAGAAAGATGATCTTTGGACTGAGCTAAAGGCAAATTTCACCCTACCGCCAGAGGAGGATCCGGAGAAGCCAGTTATAGAGCAATTAATCAAGTCTTTTGCTCTTAAGAAGATGGCAGGCCTATTCAGGAGGTGAAGGAAAGAGCTGAAAAAGTTTGTCGACAAAGAAGGGACACCAGAATTCATCGGCAAATATGAGAAGATCAGAGATCACTGACCCGCATTTGTGGCCCACAAGTGATCGGAAAAGAGTAAGAAGATGTCGGCGACAAACAAGCAAAATGTTGCGAAGAAGAAGTTTCACCATTGCACGGGGTCAGGTGGCTACCTCAAAGCCCGGCCTAAGTGGGCCAAGGCTGAGAATGATCTGCTTGATAAAGGGATCGAACCAGAGACAATGAACTGGCCAAACAGTTGCCGGACTTGGTTCTTCGGGGCTAGCGAAACCTTGGACCCTGTATCAGGGAAGTGCCGTTGGACGGACGAGCAACTGAAAATACCAGTCAAGAGGCTTCGGCACTATATCGATGCAGCGCAGCAAGGGACATTCGTTCGCATGCAGAGAACGATGAGCTCACAATGGCCCCAGGAATCCTGAGCACCTGGACGGACACGAGGCACGCCAGCTCCGTTCCGTGGAAGGTTGGTTTTTCGGACGCAGCGGTTACAAATGCCGGAGAGGAGTAAGAAAGTGCAGCGGAACCGAGCTGCGGTAGCTGCGCAAGGGCCTGGCGATAGAGGAACGAGAAGCAAATCGCAACAAACGAACTGCCGAAGCTTCCCGCGAAGCTACCCCGCCATCTCAGCGGAGAGGCAGCGTGGCTTCCACCAAGCTACTTCAGCCGAAGCATGTCTTGACGGCTCCTGCTAGCTACCCCGTGGATTTTATCACGGAGTCTCAAAATTGCCACCTTATGACGCAATGGCAGAACTTAAAAGTCAAGGCGGCTGTCGGCCAAGTTCGACCTTCTGAACCCGGCGCAACTTTTCACTGTCGTCCGATTCTAGAAGGATATGCTAGCGTGACGGTGGACGAAATAACGGAGGGATTTGAGGACCTCCGGCTTGACCACCCTACCGGTGAAGGGGAGACTCGGCTGGGTTCTGCTCTGAAGACTCCATGCCTATGGCGGAAGGAGTTCATCAACCTTCCGAACTAGACGCCTCCTCCTCCTCCTCTGGCGAGTCAGGGCACTCCGCCTCCTCCACCGTCTCCTCCTCCGGCGAGTGACGATCAGGGCACTCAGCCTCCTTCTCCGGCGCGTGGCGGCACTCCGCCTCCTTCTCCGCCTGCGCTGGCGCGCCCGAGCAGCCAGCAGCCTCCTCCTTCTCCGCCTCGCCAGCAAGGGCGGAAGAGACCCGCCGCCGCCCCGGCTGCTCCGGTGTGTCGTAGTCCTTCTCATCCGCCTCGTAAGCAAGCACGAAAGAAGACAACTGCAGCCGCTCCGTCTGCTCCGGCGTCTAGCAGTACAGCCAGAGTCGGGAGGCACTACAGATACGGTCCACCTCTCAAGCCTCTAGAGAAGTTACTGTACGAGATGACCGTGGAGGAAAACAAGAAGATCGTGCGGACCGAAGTGAAGGACTTCTTTGAAGGGTTGAAAGCGTAGAGACATCCACCTCCGGAGGAGAAGGTAGATCCGGTGAAAGCAAAGCTCACTATCGATGCCCTGAGGAAACCACCAAAGTCTCCACCGAAAACCAACTATGAGCGCATTACTGAAAAGGCATATCTCGAAGCGCAGCGGTCGGGAAGTACTGTCAGTGATCAAAGGTTAAAATAACGAGCAGCTGGGAAAAAATTTCCCAGCTCGGCGAACAAGCAAAGCAATCGTGCCCCCCGCTCAATGTGTCTAGCGACTTAAATCGCTAATGCTCGAGGACGGTGCCCGGTTATAGCAATCTTGGAGATTACCTGCACGACGATGTAAATTTTGATTTCATGGAGGTGGTCGAACACGAATCTGATGGGGAAGCCTCTCGTCAAAGATGAAAAATCTCTAACAACGATGATGCGACGATTCCATAATTGGTACATGAAAACCTGCAGAGAGTCTGGGGGGACGAATACTTTGTATCTGAGAATTAAAGAGGAGCACGACCTCGTTGGAACTGATCTGTTGCCTGTTCCATTTGAGGAGCTCTTCAAGTTCTTCAATCAAAAGGCTCTCGATAAATTAACGGTCTTTTGCTACTGTCTTTAAGTACCATTTCTATCATTAAGTCTCTATATATAGCTCAGCTCTTTCATTGCATGTATTTATAATTAATTATCCTCACTATATTATGTAGATTGAAGATCGTCGAGTGCAGAAAACAAGAAATGTATGATATTGGGTTCATTAACACAAATATCATAGATGAAATTCAGGTTAAAAAGCATGCCGAAGAGGCCGAGGCCAACTTGCTACAATCGTCGATCAAAAATCGAAACAATGATACCATACTCTTTCCTTACAACTTCAAGTGAGTGTTACTGTCGTGTGCATATTCGGTTTCCCTTATTACTCGAGCGAGGTTATAGTAATGTAATTGATGAGTTATGCATGCGTGCGCAGCTTCCACTATGTTCTTCTGGAGATTAAGCTTGAGCGGGGACTAGTAACCATCTTAGACTCGAGACGAAAAGATCCCGAAACCTATGCGGACATGACTAAATTGCTCAACAAGTAAGTTCAATCGATCATTATCGCACCATATCGGCAACTTTTTGTTCATTTCCTGATATCTCAAGTAATAATAATTATTTTCTTTGTCTTGCAGGGTTTGGAAACAGTTCACCGCAGAAGCTCCGGGACTGCCGAAGGAGCTGCGATATACATACCCGAAAGTAAGTACTACTAGCTAGCTAGTTGCGCGCATCTCCCGTTGATTCTGTAGCTATACTTTCATCAATGACATTTATAATGCTTCATTATCAGTTTGATTGACCTCTATTTCTCGTAAAGTGCTTGTGGCAGGAACAGGGGAATAATTACTGTGGATACTACGTGTGCGAGTTCATCTACAACGCGACTTCAAAAAATAAGTGGGGCTACTCTAAAAGACAATATGAAGTGCGTAAGCAATAATATTCACAATTTCATTTTATTACACCATCATTTCTGTTGAGTTTCATTCATATATGTATTAACCCCCTTCTTTAAATTAGACGTGGCAGATGCGGAATGAACTCCTACCACAAGATCGCATGAAAGCAATTCAAGAGGAATTGGCGGGATTCTTTCTTGACCACGTCATCAATAAAGCCGGGGAATACCATGTGGAAGTTGATTTCAAATGCTAGGGGATTGTAAGAGATCTTACATATTGTCTATGTATGTAGCCAGTAGCTTCGGATAGATAATACGAAAACTTGTTGTTCGACCAATCTCTCGGAAAAGGAGAGTTCGACCGATCACTTCTCTCGGTATGCATGACGTACTTCTGTACTTAATGGTTTCCTACATTTTCTTACTAGCTAGCGTGTCGAGGGCCTCTCTATGTATAGTACGTAGCGTCGACCAAGCACAGACATAAGAGAGGATACTTCTCTCTATTAATTAGCTAGCTAACACAATATATGAAACACCTAAATTAATCCCCCAAAATCCCCAACCCCCTCCCCCTTTCAAAAAAACAAAAACCCCAGCCCCTGAAATGCTGACGCGTGGATGCCTTTTGGTCCCGGTTGGTGCCACCAACCGGGACCAAAGGCCCTCCTGCCTGGGCTCGGCGCACCGGCCACGTGGAGGCCCATCTGTCCCGGTTCGTGTTTGAACCGGGACTAAAGTTCTAGGGCATTAATGCGACCCTTTAGTCCCGGTTCAAGAACCGGGACAAAAACCCTTACCAACCGGGACGATAGGGGTTTTTCTACTAGTGGAGTTGGCCGACTCCGACGGAGGAGGGAGGCGCGCCGGGGGCGGCAGACGAAGAGCGATCATGAGGTCAGCGGCCGACACCCGAGTGCGCCCAGCCCCGGAGCCGCCACGACCCGAAGGTGGGTTGACGGGCTTGCGGGACGAGGAGCGGGAGTGCTCCAAATGGTCCTCATCGTCCTCGGGGTCATCGAGGCAGGAGTGGCGGGACCGCCTGTGGTGGGAGTCGTCTGCATCAGCTGGGCCGCCGCCCTAGTGGCTGTCGTCGGAGAAGCAGTGACGGCCGATGTGGTTCGGAGGCTCGGGACAGATCTTGAGGTCGTAGCCGTCATCGTTGAAGAAGACCCGAATCGTGGCGCGGAGCTTGAAGGAATCCAGGCACTTCACCTTGACCCGGACCTCCTCCTTGCGCAGAGAGAGCTCATCGACCACCACCATCTTGCCCAGGATCTTGGACATCCTGCGGATGACACGCCTGCACCGGGCCACATCCGTAGGTCATGGCGATGAGGAGCCAAGCAGGTCCGTAACTGCCACGGCCTTGGGATCCCACCTCGGCTCAGAGATGTTCACCACTAGCCCGTTGAGGGCCAAGGTGATGTTGCCGCTGTGGGTGCAGTATCCCATGCTCAGGGCATCGGGGAAGACCACCGTGAAGGCGTTGGCAGAGGTGGAGGTCACCTGCCAGTCCCACTTGCACATATACAAGTGGTTGAGCCCGGCCTCGATCATCTCTAGGGGGTGACGCCCTCAACCACGACCGACACCAGTGCCAAGAGCGAGGGGGGGAGGGGGACCTCCGGCACCTCAATGTGGAAGAAGCCCATGTCCTTGATGCCGTGACCATACATCATGATCTCCTCAGCCACCGGGCGATCCGGGCAGAGAATCGCGGGGTGGCCGGAGTCCTTGCAGAGGTAGCACGTCGGTGGGTTGGGGCAGGCCACCTGGAAGTGTTCGGTCAGGCCGCAATTGAAGCACAGCGGGCCATCCAAGGCGGGGTCGGTGACCGGAGGGGGGGCCGATGCGGCGGCGGTGGTAGCGGAGGCCGGGGGGCTAGGGGTTCCTTTCTTCTTCTTCTTGGCGCCCCTGGTTCCCATTGCCCCAGTTGGAGGGACGGAACGACACTTGGTTGTGCGGGGGTTGATAACGGCGGGCGGCCGGGGCGTTGGTGGCGATGGCGGGGGGTTGCTGACGGGGAGGGGAGGGGGAACGGTCCTGACGGCGCGACAGAGAGCTGGACCGCCGTCGGGAAGCGCGTCGGGCCTCCATAGCCGGTGACCGGCCGCGATCCCGCGAGTCTGCCTAGGGGGACGAGCGGCGAGCCGGGGAATGAGAGCGGCGGCCGTCGCATTCAGGAGAACGGCAGTCAGGGCGGGGGGAGGAGCGGCGCGAGTCGCGGGCGGGGGAGCGTCGGACCGGGCGGGACGACATCTGTTGCCGGAGGTCGGCCTCCCGCCGGAGACCATCCGGGGAGGACCGGGGAGGGTCGCGGCGGTCGTCTGCCGCGGCGCTTGGGGCGGCCCGCGTCGTCTCCCCATTCCCGGGTCATGGCCGGCGGGGGAGGAGGGGAGGTCGCATGGGGGCCGGGGGCACCGGCGAGCAACAGACGGCGAGGGGCGGCGGGATGAGAGTCGGGGTGAGGAGCGGGAGGCGCGGAGTTGGAGACGGGCTGACGGAAAAATCCTAGGGGAGGCCAAATGGAGCGCCTGAACGGGCCAAGACCCGCAGAGGCGTGTGGCCCAGCAGTCACGGGGGCCAGGACCGGCCCAGGGGATTGGCCCATAGAGCGGCCCAAGACCCCCACCCCAGTGGGCGGCCCAGCGGCCGAGGCACCCGGGGTGGGCCCAATGGAGCGGCCCACGGGGCGGCCCGCGACGAGCGTGGCCTAGTACGTCACCCCCGGGGCGACCAGGTGTGGGGCAAGGGTTTCCCCGAGCATCGGCGGGGCAGGACGGGGGCGGCAAGGCTGTGCCGGGCACGCCGAACCAGGAGGCGGAGGGGCAGAGGCGCCGAATGCGGAGATGAAAGGGCGAAAGGGAGAGCGGCGGGAGAGCACATCAGACAGCCCCGACCAAGGCACCGGCGACGAGCAAGCCGGAGCCGTGGTGGAGGGGGTAGGCGGCGGTTTCAGAGATACGCTGCTGGTCAGGGTCGGCGCGACCAGCAACGCCCCACACACCAGCGCGGCGTCCCTGGTGACGAGAACCCGTTCCCAAGGTTGCACCTTGCCCAGCCACCGCTTGAGCCGAGCTCGGAGGCCGGCTGCCTGAGCAGACTCGCGGGCGGCCGAACTCCCGCCCCTGGGAGTAAGGCTACCGGCGGAGTCGAGCCGTGGCATCCGGGCTAGGGCGGAGGGGGGGGGACGCGATCCCGGCAGACAACGGGGCGGCCCGCGGCGATGTCGTCGGCCTCGGCGAGATCAGCCCAGACAAGCGCGATGAGGCAGCAGGGGGAGTCGACGGCGAGGCCGGCATGGAGGTCACCGGCGGGGGAGCGGCGCGCGAAGGAGGCGAGGAGGGCGGCGGTGGCGGCGGTGGCGGCGGCGAAGCCGCCGGATCACCAGGAGCGTCGCCAGAGCCTTTGGGCGCCATCGCTACTCTGTTCCATGTAGTCACATGTTTCCAATTCGGTTGAGATGAATATATTACCAATGCGACAAGACTACTCTACCTCTTCCCCGTGATACATTGATACTACCTAAGTGCCTACAGCTTTTTACTTTAAGCTCGTGATGTCCGACCTTTCTTTCTGTTGTTTGTCCAGATTCGATGGAGTCATCGTCAGATCAGCTTTCCGAGTTCAAAGTTATTGTGGCTTCGAAGCGTGGAGTTTCTTGCTGTTGTGTTCACCTTGTTGACAAGATGGTGTGCGACAATCTACAGAAGTTCTCTTGGCAGTGTTCATGTTTATGTTGTTCTTGTTTTCATGCTACTTCTAGCTTCGGGTTCTGTAAAACGGATGTGGCTGCTTTCTGCCTACTATGTGACAGTGAGTTTCATTCAATCAACCACCGTGTGTAAAGTTAGCTGTTATATATTTATAAGCTGCATCTTTCCCTTAACTATTTGAGTTTGTTATTGTTATTATAACAAATGAAGCCTGAGAAATGGCAAAACTATTGTACCAACATAACTGAAACATGACCACACCATAGCACAGGGCTCAAGCAAGGTAAGAGTACACAATGCCTAGGGGTGGCCAGCGCATGGCTGAGAGTTATTTGTTTCTTCGGAGATGCAGAAACAAACGGTATGAAGCCATTGCCAGTTCCAGGGCAACGGTATATATTACTCATGTCTTGGTTTTTCATTTCCTCTTTTCGTTCATTTCTTCGTGACACAATGCTCAAGTAATTATCTTAATGCAAGCTGACTCTTTTTCGGGCAAACAATGCATATTTTCTTTTCTGCCGAACAAAAAACAAATATATAGGCAGACAAATCAAGTAATTATCTTAATGATTTTGTGTTCTTCGACATCTGGTTTTTCACTCGCCACCTTGGCACGGCTCGCTGGTCGGACCATCTTCCTTGTCAGAATTCTCCCTGCTT
The DNA here is from genome assembly GCA_021605145.1 of Aegilops bicornis. Taxonomy (NCBI): domain Eukaryota; kingdom Viridiplantae; phylum Streptophyta; class Magnoliopsida; order Poales; family Poaceae; genus Aegilops; species Aegilops bicornis. The sequence continues at coordinate 825,843,810 of CM038675.1, read as the reverse complement.
CCATCCATTAGTAATGCATGCAAACGATAAAAATGTGCAAACCAAAGGTGATCCACTGTCATTGTGGCTGCAACCTGTACATCAGGAAGAAAGATATTCTTTCACATCATATCAGCAATTGTCTTACATATGGTAAATGACTGAACTGCAGAAATTTTCTTAGATATTGTTGCAGAAACCATTTGGATTTGGGGGCCGTTCAAAATGGGGAGAGGACAGTTGTATGGAACGTTCTCTAGTCTGGTAATGCACCTTTTCTGCATTTTAGTTCCCCTACTCTCTTTTGTGAATGTGTTGATCCAGACATTCAAATTCCTGAAGCTTACTGCAATGAGGAGTTGGTGATGATCTCTTTCAGGACAATTTTTGTGTAGGAACATAGTACGTGAGCTTTAGAGTTCTCTTATAAGTTATAACTGAAATTTGAAATGTGCACCTAGCACCTGGATGTGAGTCTGGAGTTATTTTTACTAGTAAGGGAGTCGATCAATATGAAGGAGAGTTTCACAGGTGCTGAAGCTTCGTATGAAAATTAATGGTTTTCATGTGGCAACTGCTGCTTGACAAGTTGCATTAGATATTCCAATTGTGAAAAGAAGAGGGCCTGATAATGGGTTGTGTGAGGGTCCTGAAGACGTAGATCATATGTTTTTTTTTAATGTATTGCTGCCTGATTCGTGTGGAGTTGCTGGGCTGAGATGTTACATTATAACCGGGTGCCACTAAGTAGAGGTGACCTTTGTGCTTTCATTGAGATGGTGCTGGGAGAGTTTTAAGCGGTTCAAGTTCCGGATTGTTCTTGCTGCTCAATGCTGGGCTTTATGTAAGACGCCAGAATAATACGGTTTTTGAATGAAAATTTTGCGAACCAATCCCTCTCAATACTTATTCGCGACTCCCATCTACTTTGCAGCGATTTCTAGCCTTTTTTATCAACATCCATGTCCCTGAAACCTCAATGTGAGTGTCTTTTGAGTAGCATGGATTTCTCAATGAAGGTGGTCACCTTGCCTACAAGATGAGAATATGCGGTGTTGCACTTGGTACTACTGGTCATCCTGCCATTCATGTTCACATGGCTTAGTAGTGGTTGTTTGGGGTTTAGGGTCTGTTGTCTTGTTTGTTCAAACTGCTATTCAAGAAAATCATATGAGGAAAACAAATCAGTTATATAACTTATGTATCGACTATTATTTCAGGCCTCGTGAAATCACAAAATCCTAGAATATGCCAATTATTTTTTGCGAATAGTTTTATTGTGAAGGTGAAGTACGACTCATCTTGTCTACGTATATAAATCTATGTAAGTGTCAGTTTTGAAATGAATCTGACCGGTATGGTCGCAAATAAGAGCTCTGTTGCTGCTCTGAATAGAAAGAGCAGCTTGTGCTTGCAAGCTGTGTGATTTAAAACAGCCTCATAGGACCAGTTATAAGCAGGGGACCCTGTTTTCTTTTAATTTCATTTCCTATTTTAGACAGCTCAACATTTCACACCTAGTATAAGTATAATCTATGTATGTATATGATTTAGAGGACCACATAGGTTGCTGAGTGTGCCTGCCCAACGACCTAAGTTGAAAGTTTGTTATACTACTAGGTAATGTACGACGTCCTGCAACACGAAGGTACACCCTCTGTTCCTAAATATCACACATTGAACTACCAAAGCGTCTTATATTTAGAAATAGAGGTAGTACCACTTTTGCATGACCTGTGTTTTCTAGGACTCATTTCACCATGTTTACATGCCTTTGTTTGGCTATATATATTTGAACCTTTGAATACTGTTATTTGCTGCCCCCTCCTGAGCGCAGTCCTGATGTCTATGTTCCAGTTAGTCTAAAATCGGTCTGGTTCTTCCCTGCCTAAGAGTGTGACGTCTGAATCAAGAAGGATTCAGCTGGCAGTGGTCATGCTAATTGTATGGAGGAGGATTGTTGTCTTTTCGTTGATTGTCTGTCAAAACCCCCCTATTTTCCCGTTTTGGTGAGCTAAGTTAGAAGTTCATTAGTCCTTTCATATTCCTCGTCAGCCTATGATATACTATATCCAACACAATAGAAGATCTATAGCTTGTTCCTTTTTGCTCTTGAAGTAATGAACATGAACAGACGGTGTCGAATTTAAATCAGTATTCCTCTTCCCTATTGTTTGACTTTTTTTGGTCTTGTTTGTTCAGGTTGAGTCAAAGTGATCCTGATTTCTATGGCGGACTTATCACAAAGTGATCCTGATGTCTATGTTCTTCCTTTCATGCTGCATCTAGCGTCAGTTTGTGTAAAATCGGTGTGACTAGTTGTTCCCTGCCTAAACAATGTGACGTTGAAATTAACGGTTTTAATTAACCAAGATTTAAGGGTCCCAATCAACAAAGAACTGTAGTAAAACTAGCTGGTGTATTTTTCAATGTTGATTGATAGGTGTTCAAGCCATCATTCTTATCATTGGAGTTATTATTAATAAAATCTGGCAAATGACAGAACCGTGAAACAGAATGACAAGTGACAACCAACCCAACAGCTCTTTCTATCAGTATCTTAACACAATCAGCACAACAAACATGAAAATTAGTGGCACGGGAAGAAATAAAAATCAAGCATAGCATAGAAGATGAGAAAAGGTAGGGAAACAACCAGACCGACCCAATGAAACGATTTCTGTCAACCGCGCCGTCGCCCCCAGACACGAACACACGAAGGCCAGCCAAATCCATGGCATTGTTCTCCTCTCGGTTTCAGTACAGGTTACAAGGAGAAGAGAGATCACATTGACTTGAATCAAAGTTTGGTTACAAGAAAACGAAAGAGAGACAATCCCGTCCATGCAATTTATGCACACACAGGTTAGTGGCACTCACTTATTAGATAGTACTACAGAGTATATGTCAGTTCAACATAGGAAATGATCAAAGGCGTTGGAAATGGAGTGCCTGCGCGCGTTTCTGAGACTTGAACAAATCACCCACACTATTGATAACTTTTGTCCTCCATTGTGCCGCTAAGGAGGCTATCCAGTAGCTTCGAGAAGGGCACTGAGAGATGCGATCTCTCTGGAACTGGAATTGTGTTGAACGTCCCACCTGGAGAATTTGTTGCGATGGCTTGGAGACCCTATCACACAGGAAAGGCATAGAGATACATTGGATTAATTCAGAAGCAATGATTTTGACTCGAAAAGCTCTTACTGCATACGTACATGGTTATATGTGTCGCCGCCAATAGTAAATGTGTGCACAGACACTTTGGAGATGAAGTTTTCGGTTCCATCAAAAAATTCACCCTTGTTGATCAATCCATCAGAGAAGAACAAGATTATGTTGTTGTGATAACCACGGTTTCTGAGCATTTTATGCGCCTAGGCAAGGTCTGATGCCATGTTTTTGCCACAGGTCATCCTGCGCCAGGCGAATCCCGTGTAGCCAGTTTTCTTTGTCTCGGCTGGGTCAACTACTTTCATGTCCGACGTGTATATGTTTTTGGTGACGTCGACGTAGACGTAACCCATGCAACTATCAGGGAAATGGGTCAGCTTCTCTTGCACCAACCAGAAGACCCCATTATCCCCGTGAGCCAGGCTGGGGTTGAGTCAGTGCAGTCAAAGGCATACACAATAACCACATTGAGTGGCTCCCTTCCTGCAAACAAGTATGAGCAATTGGACATTTAAGCATCCTATACTATGAAATGTTCTTGGTGATCACTCCTAAACTAACAGATTGGATTGGAGGTTTGTATGTAGATATACCTGAAATGGAACTAAGAGGCCTCTCATAATCCTCTGGGGTTCCGCCAAGTAGGCTATCCAGTAGCTTGGAGAAGGATGTTGATAGGTTTGGCCTTTCTGGAACGGGGCTGGTGTGGAACTTCCCACCTGGAGAATGTGTTGCAATGGAGTGGAGAACCTAGCACATATATGATATATAGGAATAAATAAAACTTATTCATGAGACGATCATCATTTAGATGGATAAACACTAATCTGGTACATACATGGTTATATGCATCCTCGCCGAGGGTAAATGTGTGGACAGGCACTTTGGAAACAAAGTTTCCATCAAAGAAGTCCCCCTTGTTTATCAAGCCATCAGAGAAGAACAAGATGATGCCATTGTGGTGCCCACGGTTGCTGATCATTTTATGCGCGTCGGCAAATCCTGATGCCATGTTTTTAGTACAAGTCATCCTACGCCATGCGAATCTCGTGTAGCCAGTTTCCTTCATCTCATTTGGGTCAACTATTTTCATGTCTGACGTGTATGTGTTTGGGGTCATGTCGACGTAGATGTAACCCATGCAACTTTCAGGGACGTGCGTCAACTTCTCTTGAAGCAACCAAAAGATCCCACTATCCACCGTGTACCAGGCTGTGGTTGATTCAGTGCAGTCAAAGGTATACACAATCACCACATCGAGTGGCTCCCTTCCTGCAAACCTGTATGAGCAATTGGACATTTAAGCATCCTATACTATGAAATGTTCTTGGTGATCACTCCTAAACTAACAGATTGGATTGGACATTCATATGTAGATATACCTGAAATGGAACAAAGAGGCCTCTCATAATCCTCTGGGGTTCCGCCAAGTAGGCTATCTAGTAGCTTGGAGAAGGATGTTGATAGATTTGGCCTTTCTGGAATGGGGCTGGTGTGGAACTTCGCACCCGGAGAATTTGTTGCAATGGAGTGGAGAACCTAGCATATATATACGGTCTATTCTACTAATATTAGCAGAATAACTATTCTGCACACCACTTCCGCACTGCACGCTGAACGCAAGTGCACGGCATTCTTTGAACCAAGTGTGTTGCAGTACTCACACGAGTGAACTTCTCGTCGGAAAAAACTGCACGCGTTATTTTTTCGGTACTGTTTTCGCTCTAATTTTTTAACCGTTTATCGGAATGAAACGTGTAATATACCATTGAAAAGCTATGGATTAGGCGCAACTTCGACATGTTGAACACTTTTCGAGATTCCACACGGTTTAAGAGCAGTTTTGAAAAATAGTGCGGCGGATGACGAGTGGCAGCGAGCAATTTTTCGCGTTTTTTTTCTAAAACCGCTTGTCGGAATGAAGCAAATGATACGCCGTTGGATAGATATCGTCGAGGCGCATCTTTTTCATATATAAATCTTTCTCTAATTCATTACGGTTTAAGTGCAATTTCAAATTTACTAAATCACAGAAATCTGTTTTTCAAGTTTTTTAAAATTTTCGGTACTGTTTTCGCTCCAGTTTTTGAACCATATGTCGCGGTTCAAATGAACGAGTGGTACTGTTTTCGCTCATTTACACAATACATCCAACTGTTGTTTTACACAACCACATACACATACATATACACAAAATCAACACTAGCCAGTTCAAGAAAAATAAGTGGAATATGGGCATTGCGTACTGCACCACGCCGCGCACTTCTTTGACCATGGTGCCGATCTGCATATCATCGTGCACCACCCTGGATCACAAACTGCACGGCATATGCCCATTCCAAATCTACAACAGTTTAGAACTTCTCTGAAACTGAACATGGCAAGTGCAAAAATTTTAAAAAATGGAAGTTAACCAACGCACAGTACAAGCAAACCACATCCAAAAAGAAAGTGTACTCCTCTGTGTTTTTCATAAACATAATTGAACCACCAAAAATTTGTCACAAACGAGAGCAAACAGTGGACTTCAGGGTACACGCGAGCAACGTGATTACAGCGTGGCTCGCTGTGTACTGCAAGGTCACGGCATCGACTCCCCCTGACGAGAGAACCTTCTCTTTCCCTCCAGTGAACTGCAAATGGCAGCATGGCCACCCTTAAAGAGCTTTTTTTGTTTTTCCAAAAAGAAGTAAATAGCGGACGCCGACGAAGCGAACTGCACGTAGATGAAAATGGGTCCAGACAAAAAATGTGAGATCAGGGAAATATACTTGCAAATAACAGCTACCGAAACTGCACCCAAGCGGGCCGCGAGCTGCCCCCGCTGTAGATGTGGGCTACGCCAAACTCCGGCTGCACAGTGGATGATGGGTGCAACAGGTGGATGACTTTGCAGCACGGCGAGGTGTGCACTGCACACGTCAGAGGAGGGCAGGAGGGCGTTGACTCGGGCACCCTTGTCGCCCTGCTGGACGTCCCGGCGTTGATGCCGCAGAGGAGGGACGAGGGGTGGTGGTGATGATGGACTCATTGGATCCGTGGCGGGGACGGTGGAGAGAAGGTCGGGGCATCTCGGATCTGACCGGCGCGGAGTTGTGTGGCAGAGTGCCGCCCATCCCATGGTAGCCGTCGTGTCGATGGTAGGCAGCGGCCGCTCTTGCTGAGCCAGGCGGAGGGGGTGGGGGAGGGGTGCGCCGCGGCCTGGATTCGGCGCAGGGCGTCGCCGGGGGGTGCGTTGCGGCCTGGATCCGGCGCAGGGCGTCGCCGGGGGGTGCGTGGGTGCGCCGCGGCCTGGATCTGGCGAAGGGCGTCGCCGGGGGGTGCGGGGGTGCGCCGCGGCCGGGATCTGGGGGCCGGCCGACGTGGGGTGCAGGTGGACTGAGGAGGGAAGGTGGGGGACAGAGGGAGTAGGTATCGGACGAGGAGCTTGGCAGCAGCGTGGCTTGTCGTGGCCATACGTGGGAGGGGAGGAGGAATGCTTCTCGTCGGATCTGGCGCCAGATGGAGGCAGAGGTGGGGTGGCTGGGCGGTGCGTCGGAGCTGGTAGGGCGCGGGGAGAAAGTGGGTGGAAGGGGGTGGCGCATCAGAGAAGGACCGAGGTTGTGGGGTGGGAGCGGCGGCGGATGGTGGTGTTGTGGTGGGCCGGCGTAGAGGAGAAGGTGGAAGGGAGTGGAGGTGGGGGCGGTTGCGGGAAGAAGGAGGCGGGTTGGATGGGGCAAGTTTTCGCTGCAGTTCGTTTCTGGATCTTTTTCAGTGCCGAAGTGTTAGCAGAATAAGCAGATTGTTATCAGAATAAGACTCTTAAGGGATGTTAGCAGAATAGACCCACCCTATATATATATATATATATATATATATATATATATATATATAAGCAGTGGTAGTTACCTCCTAACTATTTGGCCTCCACGTGTCCCCCGCTAGAGCACCCGGCCAGGCGCGTAAAGGGATTGGGTTAACGGGTGTAGTCCAATCATTTATGGGCATGAATTCATATTTTGTAATAAAATAATCCGGCAACTGACGTGGTGGTTCAGTCGTTGTCTCCTTAATTTTTGGCTAAGTGCATGGAACAAACTCTATCAGATAAGCATCAGGATGGACGCTTGTTATTCTTGTTAGACGCAAGAAAACTTTGTTCTTGAAGTACGTATATAGTCTTTGTTAGAAAGATGTAGTATGTAGTGTGAACTTTATAATCCTTTTTAGGTTTTCCATGCATAATATCCTATAAGAAATATTGTTTTTTTTTAAGTTCACGGAGTATACTTCTCAATTTTTCTTGTATGGAGTATTAGCATATAATTATTGGAGTATGGAGTATGGAGTATGGAGTATGAAGTATTAACATAAAATTAGAGTATCCCCTATTAACATTTTTTTGCTACAAATATGTTAGAAAAAAAATTCTATGACCCAAAAAAATGGTGTTTAGTATGTAGTATATAGTTTGTTTTTGAAGTATGGAGCACATGCAAGTACTCTTCTTTGTAGTATGTAGTATATCTGTAAATTTAAGTACTGAGTGTGTGTGTGTGTGTGTGTGTATCTTCTTTGAAATGGGAGCCCTGCAAAAAAAGCGGGAGTATATAATTTTTTCTTCTACAAAGAAACCTTTATATGTAGTTTTGTTTGAACCTAAAAATTGAGTGTGCAAGAATGCACTTAATTTTGAAGCAGTGGCTTGAACCTTTTTTTAAGCTCGTGGGAGTATGTGGAAGATATGGTTTTGAAGAAGGGAGTATGTGGTCTATATACTTTGTTTGAAAAAGTAGTATGAAGAATGTTATTTGCGGCAGGGTACATCTAGTTTGAGACACTCCATATACATTAGAAAGAACATGATATCTACATACGTGAATCATACGTGATGACATGTATGCGTCACAGATTCACAGGGAGGTCGCAAGCATCGATCATGGCCACAAGCATCAGGCATGCATGCGTCTTGCTACGGCGCCGTCGTTGACAGTGCCTGGCGTGCATGCCTACCTTGGATGGCTGCTCTGCAATCACATGGTGGGAGAGGCATGAAAAATCACACCAGCAGATCTACGCTTGAGTCTGTTGCCCGATCTCCATTGATGTACCATCAGATGCTTATGATCCACCGCGGCCGCACGGCGAAAAATTCCTGACCAGATCCCATTGAGAAAATCCATTAATTATACATAACCTGGCAATCTAGATCGTGTATGTAGTTACATAAACTGATTAACCTTGTTTCTTAGTGAACGATGGATCGAAAGATTGAATTATTAGATAACTCACCTGGAGAAATTTGTCAAGCGATTGTGATCCATCCAAATGTGTGACGGCGGCAACGCGACCATGCGATTATTTAATTCATGCTTTCAGCTGTTGGTTCAACCAACTAGAGGATAATATACCCGCTGTTCGTGCAAATAAAAAAAACTAGAGGATAATATACCTGTTGTTCGTGCAAATAGCAGAGTTTGGTACGGCCAATCGGGTTGGTAAAGAAACATTGGTTCGGCAACCCGTTTAGAAACGCACGGATCTAAAAGAATCCTGTGGTGGAAAAGGTGGAGGTAACTACCACTAAATGGTAGTGTGCATTTTCCATTTATATATATATACACACACATCTGAGCTATTCTGTTGGCTAAATTTTTTAAAATAATACATTTTTTTTATTAATTTGCACAAATATTACGTGGAAAAAATTATTTTCAAAACTAATACACCGTCGGCCCATAGCAAGCCGACTGGTCCTAGTCGGCCCATAGCAAGCCGACTGGTCCTAGTCGGCCCACAGCAGGCCGACTGGGTTCCTATCGGCTTGCAGCAGGCCGATTGGGCTGTCGGCCACCATTTGAAGTGCCGATTGGGCTGTCGGCCAGCATTAGTTCCAGTCGGCCTGCTGTGGGCCGACAGGGACTAATTGGCCTGCTGTAGGCCGACTGGTGCATGTGATTTTTTTTTGCCCGTACGATTTTTTCTTTCAAAACTATGACATATTTTCCCGCCAACTCGTTCGCCACCCGTTTCCGCCATATGTTCCCGCCAACTCTTTCCCGCCACTCGTTTCCGCCATATGTTCCTCGCCAACTCTTTCCCGCCACTGCTTCCGCCATATGTTCCCGCCACTGCTTCCCCGCCATATGTCGCCGTTCTTTCCCGCCATTTTCTCCTCTCTACCTATAAAACCCCTTGAGACGGAGGTGGATAAGCATTCAGTCAAGTTTAGGTGAGATGTCCCATTATCCTTTCGATCGTAGTTTTCACCACAGGATGAGCGGTACTCTTCCGAGCCTAGCTACCGATTTCAGGATGGACAATAGGGTAGTTCCATGGGACGAACTCACCGGTAGTGACACCATAATGAATGAGTTGGCTCACCAATTACTTAGGTCCAGGTGGCCTGAAAGGACCTATGAAGAGGTACGTAAAGAACTTCTTAGGTTGCATGAAAGGTGGGAGAAGGTAGTAGTGCCGAAGAGTGAAACTTTCAGAAGGATTGCAGCAAATAATCCATGTTTATGGACTGAGGAGAGCGAGGACGAAGATGATATCTTCATGTCGCCGCTTCCGGTTCTCGCATACTCGAAGGGCAAGAGTTCTTCATCATCGAAGGGCAAGGCTTCGCATCGTCGAAGGGCGAGGTTTCTGCATCGTCGAAGGGCAAGAGTTCTTCATCGTCGAAGGGCAAGAGTTCTTCATCATCGAAGGGCAAGGTTTCTGCATCGTCGAAGGGCGAGGTTTCTGCATCGTCGAAGGGCGAGGTTTCTGCATCGTCGAAGGGCAAGAGTTCTTCATCATCGAAGGGCAAGAATTTAGATTAAGTTCTATCTAGTTGTTTGTAATGTCTTGTTGTATGAGCAATATGTTCTATCAAAATATGATCTTGTAGTTCAAATAACATAGTACTAAAATAGAGTAGGCATATGTCTCACACATAAGTACATAGTCATTTGTCTCATACATAGAATAGACATAAGTCTCACACACAAATAGATGGTAATGTCTCTACGATAGATGGAAGCGTCGGTGATTTACGCCCTGCCCGGGCGGGAGGCGGATCTGGAAGCGGCGACCATCCCCACCTGTTGGGTGCCCTAATGTGACGAGGAGGAATCTCAGACTCTTCCTGGTCATGCTGTGTATCTTGTGTGGGGCCTGGTGGAGGAGTCGGAAACATGTTCATCCACTGGGTGTGCTGCGACATCTGAGCTCATATGTTCTCCTCGGGATGTTGATCACTCCCCACGTATCATGTGATGCCGACATAGACGCCGATATCCGTAGGCTCCTGCGCGATGAAATGTTTCATCATGAAGAATGAGGTCGCGTCAAATAATATAAAAAACAATAAATATGAAGACGCATACCTACTGGCTGTGACGGCTGCTCTGACTCAAACACGAAGCTGGACGAGGCACCGTGTTGCTGTGGCTGTGGAGAAAACATGAAGCTCGACGAGGGACCGTGCTCGTGGCTGTGGAGCAAACACGAAGCTCGACGTGGGACCATATCGTTGTGGTTGCTGCCACGTTGAACTGCCGAGTTGGTCGTGACGGGTGGCCTGGTTGATGTCGGTGCTAGACGTGCACGTGGTTGATGTCGGTGCGTGGAGTGACGCGCGGCTGCTGCTGCTGATGATGAACAACGTCGGTTCTCCGGGTGCACGTGATAGCCTCGCATACAGTCCGTATCTTGTTCTCAATTCGCTCCAAGAAGGGTTGTAGCAATCGACGGTGCTGAAGGAGAGGTCCGGATGATGTTGATCGTCCAAAGGTGGTCACGTCGTTGTAGAGGTCTTGTGTCAAGGTAGCACGCAAATTTCCATGACAATGAATAATGTCTGCCTCTTGCACGCCAAAGTATATGACAACATTACTTAAAGAAAATATATCTTACCGCTGCACTGCCTAGAGCCCAAAGTGTCATAGCTCGGTACATATCCCACGGAGTAGGATCCGTATCTCCTCCGGGTGGGAGTGCTCAACGATGCGTAACCGTGTTCCGGTCATGTAGCGCCGCAAATAGAGATTGAATGCATTGAGATCAAAATTTTCATTCACGTGCCATAGATGCGTGTTTGCTGTCTCCCATTCTATAACATATGGCTCTAGTCTAACTAGCTACCAAGCAGTTGTCCTGTTCATGCCCTTCCTTGTCGCCCTAAAATTGTGGTGTGTGTTCAACAATTACCTAAAGTTTCAATGGAGTACTATGAAAGATAATGCAACACCGAAAACTTGTTAATACTGTGGATGTGTCTTTGGCAGCGGGTTCTCTATAGGGGAGGCACCTCCAACTGCAGAAGACCAAATTGCCTCATAACCCTCACATTGTGCCATCTCCTCGACGAAGACATCAAGATGATCTTTGATTTTGTCATCCAAGAATCTCGGTCCCTTGTGCATAGCACAGACATACCACCAGGGTATCTCGCTTGTATGGCTGCTTCCGTGTAGGGCTGCCGGATGACCCCGTGTATGAATCAAACTGCTCGTTCAATGCTGTGTATGCTTTCCTGGTCTGATTACTAGCAAAGCGTCTCTGCAGAAAACAAAAGTTAATAGCCGCTAGCATCGAACTATCTCTTGTGCAGAAAAAGTTGCATTAAACTATAACACGATGCATACCTCGCGACGTGTCCAACACAGACCGAAAGTAGGCATGTCGATGCCGTCAACATCAAACATGGCGCCTATAGGCTCACGAACACGGACATCTGGTCGCCCTTATAGAGAACCTCTCCCACGACCACAGCTGTAGGAATAGAGGGCATCCAAGAAGGGCTGGCTTTCTCGATGTAAGCAGGCAACCGTTGCACATACCTCGGTATGTAGCCGCTAAGACCGCCGAACCCCAACTCCTCTGCGATCTGATCCATTGTCCGGGCGCCGCTATCTCGAAAGTGCCATAGGGATGTAGTCTTGGCGCTAATAGTGGTGACATGGTTCTCGGTGAACATCACCTTGCCGAAAAGCCACATTAAGTAGGCCTCGAGGCTCCGAGTGATCTGTTCTGCATTCAACGGTGCCTGAAAGTTCTTGATCTGCATTAAGTAAAGTGAAAGTTTTAGTAAGCCGCAATTATTTTCTGTAAAACCGTATGAACGATGACTTGAAGATAAGAGGTAGGGGAAATTACCCGGAAATTGAGGAACCACTCATACTTAGGTACGTGATGCTCCCATACCGGATCCGGAGCATCCGGAAAAACACCATGAAAACGTTGTGTAAGATCTTGCTCCCAACCAGCCGGTGCATCCAACGTTCCTATGGCATGACCTGCCAACGGTAGTCCGAGCAAAAGTGACACGTCCTCCAGAGTAGGAGCCATCTCTCCCCATCGGAAGTGAAACGTGCGGGTCTCTGGCCTCCAACGGTCCACTAAGCAGCTCAGCAAGGACCCATCGATGGCGAGACGTTTCTCACCCGGGATAGACTCTACCAGACGCGCGAAAGGTAAAAGACCGGCCCATTTCAACCTTCATCAGAGAACATTTCGGTTAGTGTCTCCCATTAATATGCATGTCGGTGTGCAAATTAACAAAGCACGCATCTGAAGCCATCCCGGTGTATCATCCAGTTTTCCTGAGGAGTGCGAGTGACCAAAGGCTCAAGCTTGCGCTCATACCATATCGCAGCACGATGACCCCTATCAATGTCCCCATCCAGCAACCACATTCCCGACATTCCTGCACATAAAATTCAGAACATAGTGCCACACTTAATACAAATTCAGAACATAGTGCCACACTTAATACAAATTCAGAATATAGTACCACACTTAATACAAATTCAGAACATAGTGCCACACTTAATACAAATTCAGAATATAGTACCACACTTAATACAAATTCAGAACATAGTGCCACACTTAATACAAATTCAGAACATACTACTGCTAGCTTAGCTTCTTCCTCTCACCCTTACTCCTCTACTGCCTCTACCTCCTCTTCTTCCCCGGTTGCCTCGTCCACGACCATTGACTAAAGTGGGACAATTAGTGTCCCTATGGCCAAATTCATTGCATAGAATGAATAGCCTAGTCGGACCCCCTGCTTCAGATTCGTCCATATCATTCCGGATCTTGGACACCGCCGTCTGCCTCTACTTGTACGCATATGCTCTGGGTTTGGAATGTAACGCCTTTCAAGCGGGTTGACGCTGTTGAAATTACCCATTGATCGAAAACCCATCAGCTCACCTGTCCATGTATTGAGAACAGACTCTTTCAAAAAAATGGAGACACAAACGATATTGCGTCCATTCCAAGCTGCCCGCAGCAGCAAGTACATGTGAGCAAGGTAGGTGAAGCAATTTGGGTTTGTTGCATGTGCACTCACACGTTGGCCAGGCTTCATTGCCAATTGTCACCTCATGCGTCCTCAACTCGTTTGCACATCCGAATTTGTTGTTGGCTAAGCGGACCTCAAACCTTCTTTCTTGATTACCGATGGCGACTATAGTGTGTGACCTAGCTTTTTGCATCTTGTTGTCCATATACTTCGTGACTCTTTCACAGTACCGTGTATTTGGGTTGTTGAAGATATGCTGCTCTGCTTTTTGACGTCTATCTCTGAAATACTTGACGGTGCCATAGAAAATACCCTCAACAATGGCTGTAAGTGGCAATGCCGGTTTCCTCTCAGGACAAAGTTGTCTGTTTCCGCGAGGTTCGTTGTCTTGACTCCGTAACTTGCTCCATGTGTTTCATGTAGCAAAGACCACCTCTCCATAGTCTCATGCTCTTTCCACTGCTCGATGGTTTTAATCGACCTCCCGAGCCTTCTCGTAGTACCGTGTGGATCAAAGCACGGCAGGTCACATAGCCCAACAGGCTCCTCCTCCACCGCCGCTGTTCCTGTTGCCAACTGTGCAGCTCTGCTTCAACATGTGCCCTCACCGCTGCATCTCTTGCAGCTTCATGTCCCTCACGTGTCTCTGCGTGCACACATTAAGTCTGTTGCGTATCAAATTGTACTTCCATAACTGATTCTGCTTGCAGAGTTTTTTGAACAGATTCATCAGGTTCTTATTTCTAAACTGCGAGAAGAAATTAGCCCCCAGATGTCGCATGCACCAACGGCTCTGCAAGTCCTGCCATGGAACTTGTTCCTCAGGGCCTGGGTTTGTCAGTGTCCTTATCGCACTGAGTATACCTGCATGCCTGTCATGAAGGATGCACACATTGGGCTTCTCCTTCACACAAGATATTTTCAACTGCCTGAAGAACCATGTCCAACTTTCAATGTTCTCACTCTCCACAAAAGCAAATGCGAGTGGGACGACTTGATTTTGGCCGTCTTGACCTATGGCTGTCAGGATCTGGCCCTTGTACTTGCCTCGTGAGAAAAGTACCATCAACACATATCACCGGTCGGCAATGCCTGAAAGCTTGATGCATACACCAAAAGAGAAGAAGAGCCTATGCAGCACCCTCACAGCTTGGGAACTCTAGCATGAACATGTCTTGGATATCGATATAGGTGCCTGGATTCCGCTGCTGCAGGGTGTGGAGGAGCTGGACAACAGAGTCATATGCATCAAAATAAGAACCAAATCTCCTCTCAAGCGCCGCATGCTTAGCCCTCCAAGCCTTGCCATAAGAAATTCAGTACTTGAACCTAGCGAAGACTTTTGTCCGACTGCCTTCACTTCCATAGCTTTGCCCTGCACTATCTCATCGTAAAACAACCGAGCAATAAGCGTGGATGAAAGGTTGGCATGATCTTGAGGGATGCAGGAATAAGACAAGTGTGATTAACTAAGTCACTTATCACCCAACTTGTGCCATACTTAGGGAGAAAGCCGTGCACCCTCGCGGGACAATCTGCGTTCTTGCATACCATTGTCGGGAATTTCTTCGACACCGAGCTGTGAAAACCCTTTGCGTGGACATTGCCCAATTAATTATTGCATCCTTCAAGGCTTGCTTGGTCGGATACATAGCACCCGTCGCAATATTGTTCTGGTGATATTGCCAGGCTGAATCATGTCCATCATTCACAGTCATTGCAGATGAGAAGTCATGATTCCACGATGCAGGATTCGGGACCTCCACTACATTTTCTTCTTCATCTGACTCGTCAGAATCATCGGCATGACCCCTTTCAACATCGGTGTCTTCTTCTTCCATCATGTCCTGCATGTGCCCATCTACCTCGTCAGCGTCCACCTCGCCATTGTAATCACCATCGGCATTTCCTCCTTCTACCTACTGCTCTGTCCTTGTTCGTAACCATAAACATTTCCTCCTTCAACCTGACTGCTCTGTCCTTGTTCGTAACCATCATCTCCAGCATTTGACATAGATAACTGCCTCCCTACACTGCTATGACCAGGATCATAGCCACCCTCGCCTTCATGTGCACTGACCTCCTTCACAACAGGAAGCACTAAAGCAATAGGATTGCATCCCCTTCGTTCACAACCTTGTAACCACCGCACCCAATCGGAGTCTTGCTCTATCGGCCTCAAATAAAAGTAAATTATTGTACTTGACCGTGTCCATAATGCATGAACACCGACGGTGTGTGTTTCAAGATCAAGACCTAAACTTGCCGCAATCCATTCTTTCAACTGACTAATCGACCATGTTTGAGGTGCGCTCATTGGCACCTCTATGTGAGTAAATTCACTCAGATCTGCTCCCATCTCAGTTGTTTGGACAGTACCAGGACCGTAGTAAAATCTGAACTTCACTACATCAGACATCTCGGCTCACCTATTTTTTTTCAACAACGAAATAAAATTCACTAACAAATATTAGACATGTTTATATATATATTACAGAATATTTAGGCTTAACTAATACAATTCACACACCTATAAGTATATTACAAATATTTGCCGGAGCAACTACAAATATTTACATATTTTAATATTTGACTGCCTACAACTACAACTATATTACGGATTTTACCGGAGCTACTCCAAATATATTACGGATTTTACCGGAGCTACTCCAAATACTGAAAGTCCTAAATACTTCACATGCACATATAGTACGGAATATCACCGGAGCAACTACACATTTTTACACAAATAATTAGTTGACATCTAAATATATTTAAGTATACTACGGGGCAAATAACAATAATCGCACACCTAATTTATTTCACATCAAACATATTAACAAATACTACCAGAGCACCTACGAAAAATAAAATGTTTGCTGAAATATACCCTTGAAGCGTCATGAATGAAGAACGATTTAACGGCGGCCAATCGAACTGCCGGTGCTCCGCCTCCAACGACGAACGACGAACGACGAGCTTCACCTCCACCACAATGCCCCAACTTCACCACCACCACCTCCACCAAAATGCTCACCACAACCACCACGAGCTACCCCATCAGTAGATCGACACCTCTTTTGGCTGCCCTAACTAAGTTGAATCCATTCACGGTGCCAAAACCGCAAAATACTGGCTCATTTGGGTGTAGAAATTGGTGCCTTTTTTTATAGAGAGAGGAGAACTAAGAAAGAAGAAGAACAGAAGAAGAGCAGCAGCAGCGAGGCGATAAGAGGCGAAGGGCCACGCAGGAGGGCCAGCCGGTGGCGAGGTGGGGCCGCACCACTGTCGGCCAGCAGAAGCCGATCGGCCGGTGGCAGGCCGACAGTGCGCCCAGCGCCGACAGCTCCCTCTCCCCCTCGCGACGTGGCCTGCCCAATGCGAGGCCGACACGTACAAGCAGGCCAGCTGTCGGCTTGCTGCTGGTCGATCGCAGCCTCTCGGCTTGTCAAGGGCCGACTAGAGCCTGTCGGCCACCTGCGGGCCGACGGTGTGTTAGTTTTGAAAATAATTTTTTCCGCGTAATATTTGTGCAAATTAATAAAAAAAAATGTATTATTTTAAAAAAATTAGCATTCTGTTACGCGTAACAGAATATTATTCTGTTACCCTACTTGAACTGATGGTTTCAGGTGGTTGTACTGATGATTTTCATCTCGTCGAACTGATTGTGTTTTCGTCGGAATGGGGCGTGTACTATATCGTTGAAAAGCTCTTGACATCTACATTACAAATATATAGGAATTTTATGCAAAATCATCACGGTTTAAGAGAAGCTTTGATAAAACCGTTTTTTTCAAAACCGAAAACGCGAATCGTATTTTGGACTCAATTTTCAAACGGTTTGTCGGAATTGAGCAAATAAGATGGCGTTCGAAAGCTGGTGAAAATCCGCATCTTCCATGTATCTATTGTTTTTTCTAATTCTATACGATTTAAAAGTAATTTGAAAACGGTGAAATTCTAGGCGAAATATATTTTCGCGAATTTTTGCAAATGGTTTGTCGGATTGACGCAAATAATACGGCGTTGGAAAGCTACGGAAAATGCGCAACTTTTTCGTATTGAAATGTTTTCTAGTTACTTACGATTTAAAAACGAATTCGAATACGATCAAATTTGATTTCGAACGCGATTTTTTTAAAAGTTTGTCGAAATGAGGCAAATAATATACTGTTAGAAAGATATCTAAAATATGAAACTTAATCATGTTGAACGTTTTCTCAAATTCGCAACCGTTAAAAATTAATTTGGATTACGGTGAGACCCATCGTGCTGTTTTTTCGTCAGAAAAAACAGAGTACTTGTACTGATCTACGTGTGCGTTTGTACTGATGTATTCTTCAGAGAGTAATTTTGAAAGGTTCCGAGAAAAGAGTACTTGAACTGATGACCATATAGTTTTGTACTGAGCGTGTTTTAACATACTAGACTTTACTCTGTGTTTTTCGGTATGATTTTCCTCGTAGCTTTTCAATAATTTACTTTTCAATAATTTACGGTATTTGGTTTTCCGAACTTGCATGGTTTATATCGTTGAACTGAATAATACTTTTAACAAAAAGAAAATGGTGTGTGTTTCATTTTTTTTTGAACTCAACTTTGTTTTGTGATGATGTTCTGGACTTCTCTTATTTTACCACTTGAACTTGACTTTTTTGAATTTTCGTGTTTTTTTAGCATTTTTCAAAAGCCTATGTAGGACCTCATGTTCAACTTTTTTTTGTACTTATATGCCAGTAATAATAGAACAATTTCTGACAATTGTTTGTTCATTTGTGGACATCAGCCAAAATAGGCAGGAGAGAGCACTATTGAACATCATTCTTTTTGACCGAACTATGTATGTGTTCTTCTTTTTCAAGAACTGATCCTGTAATACATACTGAATGGCCACACATGTATGATATAATGAACTATAGGGCCTTAAAAGTGTAATGAGAGTACATTTTATAAAGCTCCACAAGATCACATGAAGCCTCTGCCAAATGAAATATACAAAATACTGAGAAAAATTCACACTTTTGCACAAAGGGCATACTTTTGAACATGCTCGATGACACCCACTGAACTTGCGCAATTGAGTGGTGGGAGCAATCAGCAACTTTGAAGTATGCAAAGGCATCTTGTTTTTCTAGAAAAAAAGCAGGGGCGCATCTCCATATCAATAAATAGTTGCTGATCCATCAGTGAGCATGCATCACAAAGAAAATGTTGAAAGAAAAACCGGGTGGACCGGGTGGACCAGCTACACCTCCTCCTCTGGACTGATTGCTACGGCGAGGTGGAGCTGATGGAGGCGGAGATCACGAGTGGCACCGGGATTTGGCCACTGCAGGGAATCCCAGCGACTACCAAGCCATCCTTGCTGTACTAACTATGGTGATGTATTTTGTACTACCCAAAACACCTGCAAGATGAACTGAAGGGGAGCCCCATCACCTGCAAGATGAATTGAAAATGCCAGCTAAGGGGACCTGAAGAATCACCAAATGTTGAACTGAATATACACAAGTGAAGGAGCATGAACGTACACGGTAACTCTATGTTACACAACAATAACTGAGCATATATGTCTATAAGTTGAAGGGTAACAGACCTCAAGATAGCAATGGACTTCCAATATTCATCTTTTTGAGCTGCTGCCTTTTATTTTATTTTTTGACGCATCCTGCAAAAAGAAAAAGGACCGAAATTTCAAAGATGAACTGAAAAAGACTAACATAATTCAGTAGAGATGGATGTGAAAAATGATGAGCATCCCAAATACTATAATCATTGAGGCTGTGGTAATTATCATCGTCCTTTACATACTGATGTACTACTAGTAGTCTACTAAGTTGTACTTGCGTGCATCCACTTTTGGAATTCAGAGTAAGAAGTATTAGTTGAAACAAAAAAGTACTCATTTCAAGTAGGGAGTCATGTTCTTGTGCCTACATATTACAATCTTGATTTCTTACTCTAGATTCTAGTATCAGAATCAATGATGAACAAGGCTTTATATACTACAGTGCATTTCAGACTTCTTTGAAGTTTTATTCAGAATGTCCTAGGTCAAGGCTCTGGGCAAATCCGTAGTTTCAGACTGTGCTTTTTTATATATAAAGGTATGAAAGGCATAGTATGAAGACGAGAAGAATGGGGAGAAACCTGCATGTGACATACATAACAAAATGTTCAGAACTAGTATCGCAGCATAATAATATGTGAGTACAAGTGTGCAGCACAACAACACAATTGTACAAGTGATACCAGGACACAAGTTATCTACATTCCTTTGATTACACTACTCTGACTAGAATTTAGTAACTAACACTAGACTCCTATCAAGATAACCTCGTTCAGTCCAGCTCCAAAACAATTCACTTTATTAAGATTAGAAGGAATAGGAAACTCAAGCGTACTCTCAGTTCAGAGAAGTGCAAGCATTTGGTACAACCAGGCGCAACCTAAAACAATGACTAGCTCCACACGGAATGAAAAATTGTCGAACTGACAAGCTCCGCACGAATTGAAAAAGGTCAAACTGAAGAGCTCTAGATCAATTTTTAGGTGATATATCTAAACTTACAGAATTTTAAAACTTGCACTGACGATATTTCTGCACACACACCAACTATTCTGTGATTTTTCATGGACGGACGCTAGATTACACACAGAACTAATATTAAGGCTGGTACATCAATTCTCTATCACGTAGTTGAACGGGCTCTCTTCGCAGTGGTGAACGGCCTGGGGTGGCATAGGTGGACGGCCTGTGCGCTGCGGCGTCGGAGGGTGACGCCGAAAATTTGGCCCGTGGCACAGTGCGTGTTGCCAGCGCGGGCGCTTCGCCGGGAGGATGCCACACACGGCGTGGTGAGTGCACGATGCGACAGCGTGAAAAGGAGGGGCTATGGTGATGGTCAGGGCGCAGGGCCACGGCGATAGGCAAACAACAAAGTATTTTGCAATCAACCAATATAATCCAATATCAACTGGTTGAAGTGAACTAAACTATTATATTTTTGTTTTTTCCATTACACACACTGAACTTGTCGAGAAAGTTAGAAGTGAATTGAAGGGATTCGAATGCTACAGCGGATCATTTCTTCAATAGATCATGACAATAAGTAGTATATTCCTCAGTCCAAATTAGTGATTTTTTTTGTGTTAAGCAGTAGGAGCAATTTACATTGGGTTTGGAACTTTGAATTACACACATCTAGGAGGTGGCCATCTATCTATCTGCAGTGGCATTGGGTGTGTGTATTCCTGGATCAAAGACTCAATTGTTGTTGTGCATATAAAACATTTTTTAAATGTTTCTCACGGCTAAATAGATAGAATGTGTATGTTTCGTTCAGTACACCATGTTTATGTTGATCAGTACACCATGTGATGCAGTTACAAAGTCTATTTCTTTCTGAAACAAGCAATATTCACAAAGGACTTAATTTCTAGCATCAGAAGGTACTTGTCTTGAACTGACAGATTTACACAAGTAGACCAAATTCGCGAACTAGATTAGACGAAATTCTACACACACAAGAATGCACGGTGGGAACTTGTCGGGCAGGAGCGGGCGAACTGCACGGTCGCTACAGCCATCCTCGTTTTACTTTGAGCTCCTACCGGTGTTGCTCCTGCTGAAGGGGAGAGTAGGGGAGGTGAAAGATGGGGGCTGACCTGCGGATCCCACCAGAGGCCGCTTGCTGGAGCACCTCACCGTCTCGGAAGGAGAAAGAAAGGAGAGCGTGCACGCCACGGCCGAGCACGCATGGCGACGTCGTCCTTCTCGTCATGGAGAAGTAGTACTGCTGGAGACATTGCAAATCAGCACAACAAGATTACATGTTTTCTAAAGTCAAGTAAAACATGTTTGAGATTATCAGCAGTACACATATCGTATCTTTCAGCAGATCAACTAGTATATCTGAATGTGAAAACATAGAACAACTGATATGAATGGATCTCTATCATGGCTGGAGAAAAGGACTTGTAGTGGCCGATATCAATCGAGCAAAACAGAGAAAAAAAAACATATTGGGCTGCTATACCAGTAGCAAATTCACGAACACATACAGTTTCTGGAGAGCAATCTACCAAGTGTTATAGAAAAGCAGGAAACAACTACACGTTTTGAATTTTCTCATGAACATGCACCGGTAAAAAAACCAGAGAACTACCTCGTACAGGCCACAGATCAGCCCCACGAAAACTCAACTCACTCATGCAGTTGTGGTGGTAGTACGGAGGGCACTAGTCATCAACGCTTGCCAGTTGGGGCAGTCATTACTGAAAATGTGAGGAACAGAACAATATATATGCACAAGGTTATTGGCAGGTGAAAGAAAGAACTGCAGCTTGGTGGCCACCAGGGTGGACGATGCCCAGTGCTCAACTAGGACGGACGAGTTGCTGCGCTCGGGAGGTTCCTCGTTCGTCTTGTTGAGCTGCCAAAATACACACAAATCGTCCCCAGGGGGCAGCAGCGACTGGGCATGAGGGCGGTGGGGTCGTAGAGGAGGAGGTCGCCGAAGGGAGTGCCTGTCGGTCAACTCCGGTCACCGGTGGGGGGCGTCCGGCGGGGAATCGAGGCCGTGGTGCGCGGGGAGGAGGGTGTGGTGGCGCGCTCGGGGAGAGAGCTGGGCGGCGACGCGCTGGGGAGGGAGCCGTGCGGCGGCGAGCTTGGGGAGGAGACCGGGTGGCGGCGAGCTCGGGGAGCAGGCCGGGCGGCGTGCTGCTGGGGAGGAGACGGGGCGGCCGCGAGCTCGGGAAGTGGGATCTGGTCGAGGGGTGAGCGTTGGGGACGGTTGGGTTTTCCTTTTCTTATTTGTTTTCGGACCGAAAAGTTATTGGACAGGTGATCGCCATAGAGCCGGGTAACAGAATAATAATTATTCTGTTACTAGTAACAAAATAGCTCAGTCCTATATATATATACATATATATATATAGAATAAATAAAACTTATTCATGCGACCATCATCATTTAGATGGATAAACACTAATCTGGTACATACATGGTTATAAGTGTCCCCGCCGAGGGTAAATATGTGGACAGGCACTTTGGAGACAAAGTTTTCAGTTCCATCAAAGAAGTCCCCCTTGTTTATCAAGCCATCAGAGAAGAACAAGATGATGCCATTGTGGTGCCCGCGGTTGCTAATCATTTTATGCGCGTCGGCAAGACCTCATGCCATGTTTTTAGTACAAGTCATTCTACGCCATGCGAATCTCGGGTGGCCAGTTTCCTTCGTCTCATTTGGGTCAACTACTTTCATATCTGACGTGTATGTATTTGGGGTCATGTCGACGTAGATGTAACCCATGCAACTTTCAGGGAAGTGCGTCAACTTCTCTTGAAGCAACCAAAAGATCCCATTATCCACCGTGTACCAGGCTGGGGTTGATTCAGTGCAGTCAAAGGCGTACACAATCACCACATCTAGTGGCCCCCTTCCTGCAAGCCAGTATGAGCAATTGGATATTCAAGCATCCTACTATGAAATATTCTTGGTGATCACTCCTAAACTAACAAATTGGATTGGACGTTCATATGTAGATATACCTGAAATGGTACTAAGAGGCCTCTCATCATTCTCTGGGGTTCCGCCAAGTAGGTTATCCAGTAGCTTGGAGAAGGTTGTTGATAGGTTTGGCCTTTCTGGAACAGGGCTGGTGTGGAACTTCCCACCTGGAGAATTTTTCGCAATGGAGTGGAGAACCTAGCATATATAAAATGCGTGGAAATAAATCAAACTTAATCATGAGGCAACCACCATTTAGATGGATCAACACTAATTTGATAAATACTCCCTCCGTAAACTAATATAAGAGTGTTTAGATCACTATTTTAGTTATCTAAACGCTCTTATATTAGTTTACAGAGGGAGTACATGGTTATATTCATCTCCGACAAGGGTAAATGTGTGGACAGGAACTTTGGAGACAAAGTTCTCAGTCCCATCAAAGAAGCCTCCCTTGTTTATCATGCCATTAGAGAAGAACAAGATGATGCCATTGTGGTGCCCGCGGTTGCTGATCATTTTATGTGCCTTGGCAAGTCCAGATGCCATGTTTCTAGTGCAGGTCATCCTACGCCACGCGAAACTCGTGTAGCCAGTTTCCTTTGTCTCATTGGGGTCAACTACTTTCATGTCCGATGTGTATGTGTTTGGGGTCATGTCGACGTAGATGTAACCCATGCAACTATCTAGAAAGTGTGTCAGCTTCTCTTGCACCATCCAAAATACTCCACTATCCATCGTGTGCCAGGCTGGGGTCGAGTCAGTACAATCAATGGCATACACAATCACCACATCAAGTGGCTCCCTTCCTGCAAACCAATATGGACAATTGGTCACTCATCCCACTATGCATGTTCTTGATTATCACTCCTAGACTAAGATTCGATTAGATGTGTTGTGATGTATATATACCTGAAATGGAACTAAGAGGCATCTCATCATCCTTCAGGGTAGTGCCAAGGAGGCTATCCAGTAGTTTTGAGAAGGGTGTTGATAGATTTGGCCTTTCTGGAACGGTGCTGGTGTGAAACATCCCACCTGGAGAATTGGTCGCAATGGAGTGGAGAACCTAGCATGTATACAATACATAGGAGTGAATTAAACTTATTCATGAGACGATCATCATTTAGATGGATAAATGCTAATTTGGTACATCATGGTTATATGCGTCCCCGCCGAGGGTCAATGTGTGGACAGGCACTTTGGAGACAAAGTTCTCTGTTCCATCAAAGAAGTCACCCTTGTTTATTAACCCATCCGAGAAGAACAATATGATGCTGTTGTGGTTACCACGATTGCTGATCATTTTATGCGCCTCGGCAAGGCCTGATGCCATATTTTTACTGCGGGTCACCTTGCGCCAGGCGAATCCCGTGTAGCCAGTTTCCTTTGTCTCAGCTGAGTCAACTATTTTCATATATGATGTGTATGTGTTAGGGGTTGACATGACGTAAATATAGCCCATGCAACTATCACACAAGTTGGTTAGCTTCTCTTGCACCAACCAAAAGATCCTATTATCCACTGTGTACCAGGCTGGGGTTGAGTCAGTACAATCAAATGCATACACAATCACCACATCCATTGCCCCCCTTCCTACAAACAAGTATAGACAAGTAACTCATTCACACATGTTCCTGATATCCAGTCCTTAGTTAATTGTATTCGATAGCAGCATATACCTGAAATGGTAATGGACATCTTGTCTGGCACTGGGAGGGATGAATTCACCGTGAGGGCATGGAGATCCTGAAATACACACAAGAATAGAATACATTGGAAGAAAATAATTAGTAAGCTCATAAAAATATTTGACTAGAGCACATATAAAAATCATTTAAACATTTTTTATCTCTTGAGTCTAATGGGATTTAATCGAGACTCGGGACACGAAATATACTTGCATTCTCGAAGCACGTGTGTGCCCACTATCATGCCCCAAAAATGCCACTCTATTTCTACCATGGTTCAAGTGTAGGAGCCCTTCTTGCTTAAGATTAGAGAATGTTATTACAGTAAAAGCACGTTGATACGTCTCCGTCGTATCTATAATTTTTTATTGTTCCATGCCAATATTATTCAACTTTCATATACTTTTTGGCAACTTTGTATACTATTTTTGGGACTAACATATTGATCCAGTGCCCAGTGCCAGTTCCTGTCAGTTGCATGTTTTTGGTTTCGCAGAATATCCATATCAAACGGAGTCCAAACGGGATAAAAACGGACAGAGCTTATTTTTGGAATATTTGGAAAATCTGGGAGAAAGATCAACGCGAAACGGTGTCCGAGGTGGGCACGAGGTAGGGGGCACGCCCTACCCCCCCCCCCCCCAGGGCGCGGCCCTGACCTTGGTGGGCCACCCGTAAGGCGGTTGATGCCCTTCTTCGCCGCAAGAAAGCTAATTTTTGGTAAAAAATCACGACGAAGGTTTCAGTCCAATCGGAGTTACAGACCTCCATATATATACGAAACGGTGAAAGGGCAGCAGAATAGAGCGCAGAAACAGAGAGAAAGAGAGACAGGTCCAATCTTGGAGGGGCTCTCGCCCCTCCCACGCCATGGAGGCCAAGGACCAGAGGGGAAACCCTTCTCTCATCTAGGGAGGAGGTCAAGGAAGAAGAAGACGAAGGGGCCCCCTCTCCCCTTCTCTTCCGGTGGCGCCCGGAGCAGCTGTCGTGGCCATCATCATCACCGCAATCTTCACCAACAACTTCACCACCATCATCACCAACTCTTCCCCCCTCTATGCAGCGGTGTAACCTCTCTCTTACCCGTTGTAATCTCTACTTAAACATGGTGCTTGTCGGTGTCAAAACCGGCGGATCTCGGGTAGGGGGTCCCGAACTGTGCGTCTAGGCGGATGGTAACAGGAGACAAGGGACACGATGTTTTACCCAGGTTCGGGCCCTCTTGATGGAGGTAAAACCCTACGTCCTGCTTGATTAATATTGATTATGTGTGTTACAAGAGTGGATCTATCACGAGATCAAAGAGGCTAAACCCTAGAAGCTAGCCTATGGTATGATTGTTGTTCGTCCTATGGACTAAAGCCCTCCGGTTTATATAGACACGGATAGGGTTAGGGTTACACAGAGTCGGTTACAATGGTAGGAGTTCTACATATCCGTATCGCCAAGCTTGCCTTCCACGCCAAGGAAAGTCCCATCCGGACATGGGACGAAGTCTTCAATCTTGTATCTTCATAGTCTTGGAGTCCGGCCGTGACGATAGTCCGGCTATCCGGACACTCCCTAGTCCGGGACTCCCTCAGTAGCCCCCGAACCAGGCTTCAATGACGATGAGTCCGGCGCGTTGATTGTCTTCGGCATTGCGAGGCGGGTTCCTCCTCCGAATACTTCATAAAAGGTTTTGAACACAAGGATAGTGTCCGGCTCTGCAAAACAAGCTCCACATAACACCGTAGATAGAATAATTTTTGCACAGATCTGCTGACG
This sequence comes from Aegilops bicornis, assembly GCA_021605145.1. Classification (NCBI taxonomy): domain Eukaryota; kingdom Viridiplantae; phylum Streptophyta; class Magnoliopsida; order Poales; family Poaceae; genus Aegilops; species Aegilops bicornis. The sequence goes on along the minus strand of CM038675.1, from coordinate 825,817,408 downwards.
TATTCCGCGGCGTGACATCACACCACGGCCAGACCTTTATATGAATCGTTTTTTATTGTTCCACCTCAGCGTGTTTAGCGAGGCGGTTTCCTTGGCACGTCTTATCAAGGCGTAGATCGTGCCCCCTTATTCCGGGATTCTCACCAATACGGACGTGGGTAACCCAACCATGCCCGTTGGCCTGCCTTCTCTATCGAAGGCGGGTCCTAATCGACCACGGGGCTGGCTCTTGGTATTCAACCTCTTTATAATGAGACCAAGGCCCTCTTCTTTTTACACCCTCCATCGAGTTCACCTCGCGCTTCGAGTTCCAACACCCAAAGCTTCAGATTCAGCGCTTGGACTTTCGATGATGTCCGGCTCCGACCAACCACGGGCCGATGGATGTCTTCCTCCGTCACGAAGAAGATGTGCTAAAAGCTGCGAGACGCCAGGTATCTAACCGGCGAGATCTCGCATAGGCTGCCTGCTCGGGGCAGGTCATTCCCACTCTGAGCCCGGCGAGAACGTGGTGTTCGTGTCCCACTTCCTTCGGGTTTAGGCTTCCCAGACGGACCCCTTTGTGCGGGGGCTCATGTTTTATTATGGGCTTGATTTCCATGACTTGAATCCGGAGTCCATCCTCCATATCTCGTCATTCATTGTTGTATGTGAGGCCTTCCTCCATATAACCCCCCACTTTGGATTGTGGCTCCAGACCTTCAAGGTGGAGCCAAGGATGATCAAGGGGCAGCAAGCGGAGTGCGGAGGGGCAGTCATAAGCAAATGTGCTGATGCTCCGTGGCCCGAGGGCTCTTTTCAAGAGGAGCTTGGTTCGTGGCAACGGGAGTGGTTTTACATCACCGCTCCCAGGGGCACCAAATGGGCGGCGCTCCCTGCCTTCCGCTCAGTCCACCACAGCGGCCGCATCATGGGTCAACAAGGGGCTCGACTGGGGCCGTCCAAGGGCGTTCCCCTGCTTGAGGCCGCATTCGAGATCTCCAGGAAAGAGGATCAATCTGGTTGCGATGGCGCGGGTTATGGTGATCCGGCGCCTTCAGCCTGCAAGCGCCGCCCCTCACTTTGGGGAATTCAATCCGGAGGGACCACGAGCTCTCCACAATTTTATGGGCACGACGCCCGTTGAGATGTATAAACTGTTCTTCGGACCACAAGAGAAGTGTCCGGACTTGACCGAGGACGCAGGACTAAGCTGCAATCGCCCAGATACTCAAGTAAGTAGTCCTGTAGCCGGACAAGCTGTTCATTCATTTATTTCATACATATATGCCCTTTAAAGGAGCCGTTTCTTGAACAGGAGTGGATAGCCAAGGCAAAGTTAATAACGTGTCCGGCTCCCCTCCCAGAGACCATGCCGGATCCCATGTTGACCAAGATGTTGAAGGTCGCGCCTTTTGAAGAAGGCGAAGGGGGAGCGGGAAGCAACCGCCTCATGAAGGAGGATATCAAGGAAGGAGGGATTAAGAGTCCCACCTTGAGAGGAGAGAAGAGGACCGCTTGGAAGATCCGGAGGTCAAGGCCTCAAAGAAGGGAAGGGAATCTTAATTTGAGAGTCCGGCTACGAAGTAACCCAGCCGCATTATTTCCCGAGGGATCAGCCCTCAATGAGTCGTAAGTATAAAAGAAGGGTCTTGTAAATAAGGAACATCCCTGTATTTATTTATGAAGATAACCAAAATTGTACCTTGTAGTTCGGACCTCAGCCCTTCTCGTGAGCTCGTCTTGAGGATCTTCTTTCGGAGATGATGGAGAGCGAAACGCCTCCACCTGTCGCACCCTCATGTGAAGCGGACGACCCGGAGGTGTCGTCGCGGAGGGTTCCCCCAAGTCCAGCGGGGCTGGAAGGTCCGGCGCCAAGTGGTGTGCGGTCGGAGGAGCTGAAGGATCTGCTCGGGCGAGCGGCTATCTCAGAAGATCACCGTGCTCTAATGGGTACGGTGATTGAAAGAATTGCATCCGCAGAGAACGGATTGGACGAAGCCGTCAGAAGCTTACTGACGGGGTTTGAGGTACGCAAAAAATAATGTACCTTTTGACAGTTGTGCATATAAAATGCTCCATGTATAGATAGTAGCCCCTGAGACTCGGTATGTTGTCAAAATTGACGACGTGCCGAGGATCAAATTCTCAGTTTTAACATATCGCCGCTCCTAAACAGGTGGCGGGGCGTCCGGAGGCCAGCCGGACTGATGAATATGCCGAACTAAAGCGGCGGCTTGATGAGGCGGATGCGGACATCGCGCTGGTCAATAAACAGTTTGACGGGTCACAAGGTATGCGACTTCTATGCGGACACCTGGTAAGGGAGCTTGACGCCCATGTCTTACTAATCATATGCTTAATGCAGATGGTGCCGCTGCCGTGGAAGAGCTGCGGGCAGAACTCGCCCGAGCGAAAGGCAAGCCAGAATGAGTAATGCGGCCGCTTTAAAGGCGGCCGAAGAGCTAGAAGCTGAACGGGCTGCTCACTGCCGAAGCAAAGAGGAGATGGCCGAGATGGCCAAAAAGTTAAGGAATACTACCGATTGCTGCGCGGTTCTTGAAAAGGAACGTCAAGCGGAACAAGAGGACCTAAAGAAGGCCGCCACCGAATCCAAGAAGGCCCAATCGGCTTTGAGAGCTGCCAAGGAGGAGCTGAGTCAGGCCGGGGCAATTGCAGCTGGAAAACCGTTTCTGCTGCGGAGGAAATATACAGATCCAAAGTATGCTCAGTTGGATAAATTGTGGAGTTCAGAGGATGCTTATCTGGACTTGGCGGCGAGCGCTATGGACGCGGTTGAGCACTTCCGAGGCCAGACGGGGCACAGAAGGGAAGAGCTATATTGGTCGCAATTCCATAGTCCGGAGCGTCCTCTGCCGGTGACCGATCGGTTGGCCGAATAGGCCGAGCTGAATCGACTGTCCGGATTTGCCATGAACCATGTCTTGGCTCACTTGTGGCCGGACGGACCCCAGCCGAAGAGCTATTTTGGTTTAGTGCAGCAGTTTCTTGGTGCGGTGCCGCATATCGACGCAATGAAGCGATCGGCGTGTATTGAGGGGGCGCGGATGGCTCTGGCCCGTGTCAAGACATAGTGGGCAGAGATGAAGGCCACCGACGTTGCATCCCAAGATTCGGACAGAGGCCGAGTACCTGTCGAGCACTACTTTGAAGAAGTCCTGCCGGGCGCTCGTTTAATAGAGACGCAGTGCTCGAAGGATATTATGTTTAAATGACATGTATGATTTGTGAAAACAATGTTTCAATGTAATATAAGTGCTTTTTATACTTGTGCGCTCAAGTAGTAAACTACTCCCTGTATGCCGTTTATGTATATGTATATATAACTGAAAGATGGCAGTCCTTGGCTTTAGCCCCACGCACATAGTGCGGGGTGTTCTAAAAAGCGCTTTTTCACACTTAATCCAATGTCTTGGTCCTATTAAGGAGGTGATAGCGTAGCAAACCAAGCAACCGGACTATAATGTTTTATCACTTTCACTTAGCCATAGGAGTTCGAGGGTGGGGCTACTATATAGCCCCTGGGGCCACCGCACTCTCCCGAATTTGGGGTGCGTATGTGCCTGACCGAAAACCGGTCCTTCGTTAATGCGGAGGAATTCTAAACATTCATGTGAGTCATCGAGTGGTTGACCAGTCTCTCGCTATATCATGACAGTCAGTTTTCGGCTTTCTCTCTTGAGGTGCTCGCCCGGCGAAACCGGGGCACAATCGCAATAGTTCTCCACAGTGCCGCGTTAGCCGTGAAAAGCGGAACTTAAGGCAGCAAAACACAGGAGCCGGGCAACCCAACATTTGACCAAAGACATGATTCGGAGCTGATGCATATAAGGCCTAACTTTCGAGGCGCGAATACTCCCTAAGGTATTCGGTCTTCATGAAAATGGGAAGAATAATGCCCTAAGCCCCTGGTGTCTAGTGCAGCATAAAAATTCTGGTGCGGCCAATGCCAAAGCACCAGCCTCCTCCTCGGTTATATTAAGGAACCGGGGAATGTATATCAACAAGAGACAGTGAAAAAAGGTTTACGCGGGGTCTTAATCTGAAAAGAATCCTTGCAGCGGGTCCCTCTTGCACGTCTGCGCTGTGTCTCCGTTGTGCCGTATCACGGGCGGGTGTAGCACGTTGTTCATCTGTAAAAGAGAGGAACTTAGTTTGAAGGAAAAAGGATCGTCGAAGATGTACTTAATATTAAATGAGCAGTACGGTTCAAGAATAAAATTGAGCTCTATTGTCTCTTGTTATACATGCATGCAGCCCCTCGTATGGGGGTATGCACTAGTAGGCGCCGGACTCGTCTAACCGTGTCCGGGGTTTGAATGACCAATTTCAGGTTCTTTGCCTAGTGGAGCCAGATAGCTGAGGAGCTGTCGATGCAGTCTCCCCTTCTTCCGTGCTCGAGTAACACTTAATACTTCCTTTTAACAAGATGATGCCGCGTGGACCGGGCATTTTAAGTGTTAGAGATGCATAATGCGGTATTGCGTTAAAGCGGGCGAAAGCTTCGCGCCCCAATAGCGCTTGATGGCTACTTTTAAGCAGGCGACATGGAAGAGTAACCTTTCGCGACGGAAGTTGTCGGAGGAACCAAACACAACTTCTAGCAGTATGGAGCCCGTGCAGAGGGTGTATGGGTCGGGGAGTACTCCTCTAAAGGAGGTGTTGCTACGGCGAATTTTGGTTGGGTTTATCCCCATCCTGCGGATAGTGTCCTGATATATCAGGTTTATGTCACTGCCGCCATCCATGAGGACATGTGTAAATTGGAATCCGTCGATTATAGGATCCAATATCAAGGCAGTCCATCCTGCGTTCCGGATATTATCGGAATAGTCCTGATGGTCGAAGGTGATTGGTTTTGACAACCAGTGTGCGGCGCGCCTTTTAGTGGGTGCCGCTCTGTTTTTCCCTTTGATCACGTGAAGTGAGTTTACTGTTTTAACCTCCTATGGGAAAGTTTTTGTTTTCGGGGTTACGCTTGTGGTGCTCGTCGTCATCTTTACTTGGTGTGTCGAGCCCCTTGTGTTCGGCGTTCAGTCTGCCGGACTGTTTGAAGACCCAACAATCCCTGTGGGTATGGTTTGCAGGCTTCCCGGAGGTACCATGTATTTGACACAGTCTTTCCAGAATATTGTTTAGGTTGGATAGCTCGTCACTGTTATCCTTTAGGGGCAGTGTTTTGTTGTTCGGCCGAGAGCTTTTGAATCCGGCGTTGACCGTCGTACTATTTGGGCCATTTTCTTTATTTCGGCGCTGATCTTTTCTGCGTCGTGATTTCCCATTTCCATCCCTGATTTCGGATGTACTCGGGTCGCTGGTGCTGCATCTAGCCAGCCAGTTGTCCTCTCCCGTGCAAAAGCGGGTCATGAGGCTTGTTAATGCGGCCATTGTTCTTGGCTTTTCTTGGCCGAGGTGTCTGGCGAGCCATTCGTCTCGGACGTTGTGTTTGAAAGCTGCTAAGGCTTGGCGTCCGGACAATCGACTATTTGGTTCTTTTAGTAAGGAACCTGTTCCAGAATTTCCGGGCTGACTCTCCGGGCTGTTGAGTTATGTGACTTAGATAAATACGCATCCGAGGGCGGACATAAGTCCCCCGAAAATTTGCCGAAATGCATCCTCGAGCTCTCCCAGCTTCCAATGGTACTTTCGGGAGGCTTTTAAGCCAATGCCGAGCTGGCCCTTTGAGTTTAAGGGTAAGTATTTTATGGCGTGGAGATCGTCTCCTCTAGCCATGTGTAGGTGGAGGATGTAATCCTCGATCCAGACTCCAGGGTATGTTGTTCCGTCGTATGCCTCTATGTTTACGGGTTTGAATCCCGCTGGAAATTCATGATCCAGCACCTCATCGGTGAAACATAGGGGTGTCTGGCGCCCTATATTTGGGTGTGGCGTGATCTTGAATTTTGGCGTATTGCATTGCTTTGACGAGCCTGCTTTCTTGGCCCATAGATGGACCTAATCGGGCCATCCTCTTGATGTGAATCCTTATGCGGATCGCATATTGGCATGTATCTTGATTGCCATTCACCGCTCTCTTTTTTGCCGTGAGGTCGTCCATCCGACCGTGTGGCCTTCTTGCTTTTTAATTGTGGGGGCTCTAAGGCCTCCTCGTCGAATTCGAGCAGTAGCTTTCTTTTCGGGTAGCTCTTTGTTCGGCGACTGTCGCCGTACTTGTCTGCGATGCTGAATACTTTGCTCCATCTGATCCTGAGTGCATCTTCAGCTGTTTTGAGCTTCCGCTTCTGCTTTTTCAGGCTACGCGTAGTGGCGACGAGCCTTTTCTGGAGGTCATTTTGCTCCAATATTATGTCAGGAGTCAGATCGACCGGACTGTTGTCTTCTTGCCGGGACAGATTGTTTATCCAAGTTGTCTTGTTCGGACGATTGCTCGATAGCTTGTTCGTTGTCCACCGGTTCGCCCTGCTCTATGGTTGGGTCTTTGTTGAGGCGGGACTTTGTTCGGCGTTTACGTTGCCGTTTTGACTGCTTTTCGAGGGATTTATCCTTCGTGGCGTCCGTTGCTCCTCGTCTTCATTTCCTTTAGGTGTATCCACTATGTATACATCATGGGATGAGGTTGTCCAGCATCCTATAGGTGCTGGTTCATTGTTGTCTCCTACATCATCGTCCATACCGTCGATGTCCTCGGAGTCGAAATCGAGCACGTCTTGTAAGCTTTCGACAGTGGCTATGAAGTGGGTGGTGGGTGGGCATTGAGTTTCTTCATCGTCCGCATCCCAACCTTCCTGTCCGTAGTCTGGCCAGGGCTCTCCGGATAAAGAGAGAGTTTTTAGTGAATTCAGGATGTCGCCGAAGGGCGAGTGCTGAAAGATGTCTGCGGCCATGAACTCCATAACGGGCGCCCAATCGGATTCGATTGGCAAGGGCGCGGAGGGTTCGGAGTCCGCGGAGGAGTCCGGCACCCTGGAGTCGAGGTCTTCGCAGCGACAGGGATGGAGTTCGGCTCGATCGCCGTAGAGATTAAAGCCCCGAGGCGGTGTCCAACCACTCGTCCTCGATCGGGAATCCAGCTCGGATTAAGGGTCGGGCGGGTTACGTGACCTCGAGCCTTTGACCGGCTGCAGAGCTAGATCATGCCCATCGAGGCGGTCTGGCGGCGCTTGGCTGCGGCTCGAATCCGTCGAAGATCAAGTCTCCGCGGATATCGGCCGTATAGTTTAAACTTCCAAATCTGACCTGATGGCCAGGGGCGTAGATTTCGGTCTGCTCCAGATGGCCAAGCGAGTTGGCCCGCAGTGTAAATCCGCCGAACACGAAGATCTGTCCGGGGAGAAAAGTCTCACCCTGGACCGCGTCGTTGTTGATGATCAAAGGAGCCATCGGGCCTATCGGTGACGACACAGAGGAACTCTAAATGAAAGCACCAATGTCGGTGTCAAAACCGGCGGATCTCGGGTAGGGGGTCCCGAACTGTGCGTCTAGGCGGATGGTAACAGGAGACAAGGGACACGATGTTTTACCCAGGTTCGGGCCCTCTTGATGGAGGTAAAACCCTACGTCATGCTTGATTAATATTGATGATGTGTGTTACAAGAGTGGATCTACCACGAGATCAAAGAGGCTAAACCCTAGAAGCTAGCCTATGGTATGATTGTTGTTCCTCCTATGGACTAAAGCCCTCTGGTTTATATAGACACCGTATAGGGTTAGGGTTACACAGAGTCGGTTACAATGGTAGGAGATCTACATATCCGTATCGCCAAGCTTGCCTTCCACGCCAAGGAAAGTCCCATCCGGACACGGGACGAAGTCTTCAATCTTGTATCTTCATAGTCTTGGAGTCCGGCCGATGATGATAGTTCGGCTATCCGGACACCCCCTAGTCCGGAACTCCCTCAGTGTTCAACGCTATATATTATTTCCCAATGATGTATGGCTATCCTATGATGTTTGAGTAGATCCGTTTTGTCCTATCGGCTATTTGATGATCAAGATTGGTTGGAGTTGCATGTTTTATTATTGGTGTTGTCCTATGGTGCTCTCCATGTCGCGCAAGCGTGAGAGATCCCCGATGTAGGGTTTGCAATATGTTTATGATTTGCTTATGTTGGGTGGCGTGAGTGACAGAAGCACAGACCCGAGTAAGTAGGTTCTTTGCGTATGGGATAAAGGGGACTTGATACTTTAATGCTATGGTTGGGTTTTACCTTAATGATCTTTAGTAGTTGCGGATGCTTGCTAGAGTTCCAATCATAAGTGCATATGATCCAAGTAGAGATAGTATGTTAGCTTATGCCTCTCCCTCAAATAAAATTGCAATAATGATTACCGGTCTAGTTATCGATTGCCTAGGGACAAATAACTTTCTCGTGACAACAAGCTCTTTACTAAAACTAATTTAGTTGTGTATTTATCTAAACAGCCCCTAGTTTTTATTCTCGTGCTCTTTACTTTCTTGCAAACCTATCCAAAAACACCTACAAAGTACTTCTAGTTTCATACTTGTTTCCGGTAAAGCGAACGTCAAGCGTGCGTAGAGTTGTATCGGTGGTCGATAGAACTTGAGGGAATATTTGTTCTACCTTTAGCTCCTCGTTGGGTTCGACACTCTTACTTATCGAAAGATGCTAAAATTGACCCCCTATACTTGTGGGTTACCAAGACCTTTTTCTGGCGCCGTTGCCGGGGAGCAATAGCGTGGGGTGAATATTCTCGTGTGTGCGTGTTTGCTTTATCACTAAGTAATTTTTATTTTCTGTTCTTAGTTGTTCTTTATCTTTATTATGGATATGGAACACGAAATATCAAAAAAATTAGGTGTACTTGCTACTCATGGGGATGAGGAACCTCCTAAAACTCTCGATGCTCGTTATGTGACAGATATTATGTACTACTTTGATAATCCAGAGAAAACCCCATTCAGTTTGGTAATGGGAGTAACGTTGGATCAACGTGAATACTTTAGAGATTATCGCTTTACACAAAAGGGGAAACTATTATGGGATCAAATTTATATGTTATATTGGTATGCTAGGCAACTATGCTTGAGATATGATTATACTTGTTGCTCTAGGATGAAGTCTCCACACCTTCCCTTTTCATGCGAATTTAATGATAATAAAACCTTAGCTTCTTATGCTAATGGTATATATGATTACTATGATGTGGAACAAATAGAAGAATTTGTTGCTTTTATGGGTGCTTATGAAATTGAACTATGTTTAAAGAGTTTGATGATTTTGATGATGCTGTTTATAGACCTGAAAATTTAGCTATCCTCAAATATTGCTATGAGAATTATGAATACAATTCTGGTATTAATGCACTTATTGAGAAAGTCTCCGCTGTCCAAGAAGAGACTAATATTTTGCAGGAATCTATGGAAGAAGAAATTGATGAAACTGTGAGCTCATTGGATGGAAAAGATGAGGACGAGAGCGAAGAACAAAAGGAGGAAGATCGGATTAGCTACCCGTGCCCACCTTCTAATGAGATTAACTCTTCAACTCATACATTGTTTAATTCCCCTTCGTGCTTACCGAAGGATGATTGCTATGATGACTGTTATGATCCCTTTGATTCTTTTGAAATATCCCTTTGTGATGATGCTTGCTATGCTTGTGGACATGATGCCAATATGAATGATGCTTATGGAGATGAACTTGCTATAGTTCCTTATGTTAAACATGAAATTGTTGCTATTGCACCCACACATGATAGTCCTATTATCTTTTTGAATTCTCCCAACTACACTATATTGGAGAAGCTTACCCTTATTAAGGATTATATTGATGGGTTGCCTTATACTACTACACATGATGATTTTGATGAGTATAATATGCATGTGCTTGCTGCTCCTACTTGCAATTATTATGAGAGAGGAACTATATCTCCACCTCTCTATGTTTCCCTACGATAAAATTGCAAGAAACTGTTTATACTATGCATTGGCCTTTACTATGTGTGCATGAATTGTTCTTTTATGACATGCCGATGCATAGGAAGAGAATTAGACCTTGTCATTACATGATATATGTTGCTTTGTGCACACTACTAAATTACAAATCATTGCTAATCAAAATTGGCTTTGATATACCTTGGGATCCGGGTGGATCCATTACTTGAGCACTATATGCCTAGCTTAATGGCTTTAAAGAAAGCGCTGCCAGGGATACAACCCAGAAGTTTAGAGAGTCATTTATTTCTGTTGAGTGCTTTCATATAGTTTAAAAACAACAAAAATAAAGAGGGGAACCCAAAACTTTTCAAAAATAAAAGTGAAAGTGAGATAGACGAGCATTGTGAAAGTGGGGGACGTCCTTGAACTTTGTTCATGCCCATGGAAACTTTGTGAATATTAATTACAGAAACTTTTCAACAAAGATAATTATACCCTTGTACAATTACATTGTATTATAAAAATAATGTGCCAAGGTTTGCCTTTAGGATGTTTACAATGCTTGTTAGTTTGTACGGTGCAGGACAGAAACTTTGGCTGTAGTGTGTGATTTTTAATTTTTTACTGGAACGTCAAACGGTTCTGATTCTTTTTGCACTGTATTTCTATACAAATTTTTTATTTCTATTAATTTTGGCAGAAGTTTTAAAGTAACAGAAGTATGGTTAATGTTCAGATTGTTACAGACTGTTCTGTTTTAGACAGATTCTGTTTTTGATGCATAGTTTGCTTGTTTTGATGAAACTATCAATTCCTATCAGTGGATTAAGCCATGGAAAAGTTATACTATAGTAGACACAATGCCAAAACAAAATATGAATTGGTTTGCAACAGTACTTAGAGTAGTGATTTGCTTTATTATACTAATGGATCTTACCGAGTTTTCTGTTGAAGTTTTGTGTGGATGAAGTGTTCGATGATCGAGAAGGTCTCGATGTGAGAAGAAGGAATAGAGGCAAGAGATCAAGCTTGGGGATGCCCAAGGCACCCCAAGTAAATATTCAAGGAGACTCAAGCGTCTAAGCTTGGGGATGCCCCTGATGGCATCCCCTCTTTCTTCAACAAGTATCGGTATGTTTTCGGATTCGTTTTGTTCATGCAATATGTGCAAATCTTGGAGCGTCTTTTGCTTTAGTTTTCTTTTTTCTTTTATGCACCATGCTGGTATGAGATAGTCCTTGGTTGATTTATAAGAATGCTCTTTGCACTTCACTTATATCTTTTGAGTATGGCTTTATAGAATGCTTCATGTGCTTCACTTATATCATTTGAAGTTTGGATTGCCTGTTTCTCTTTACATAGAAAACCGCCATTTGTAGAATACTCTTTTGCTTCACTTATATTTGTTAGAGCGTGGGCATATCTTTTGTAGAAAGAATTAAACCCTCTTGCTTCACTTATATCTATTTAGAGAGATGACAGGAACTGGTCATTCACATGGTTAGTCATAAAATCCTCCATAAACTTGTAGATCGCTGAATATGATATGTTTGATTCCTTGCAATAGTTTTGCGATATAAAGATGGTGATATTAGAGTCATGCTAGTGGGTAGTTGTGGATTGTAGAAATACTTGTGTTGAAGTTTGTGATTCCCGTAGCATGCACGTATGGTGAACCGTTATGTGATGAAGTCGGAGCATGATTTATTTATTGATTGTCTTCCTTATGAGTGGCGGTCGGGACGAGCGATGGTCTTTACCTACCAATCAATCCCCCTAGGAGCATGCGCGTAGTACTTTGTTTCGATAACTAATAGATTTTTGCAATAAGTATGTGAGTTCTTTATGACTAATGTTGAGTCCATGGATTATGCGCACTCTCACCCTTCCACCATTGCTAGCCTCTCTAGTACCGCGCAACTTTCGCCGGTACCATAAACCCACCATATACCTTCCTCAAGACAGCCACCATACCTACCTATCATGGCATTTCCATAGCCATTTCGAGATATATTGCCATGCAACTTCCATCATCATCATATTCATGACTTGAGCATTTATTGTCATATTGCTTTGCATGATCGTAAGATAGCTAGCATGATGTTTTCATGGCTTGTCCGTTATTTGATGTCACTGCTACGCTAGATCATTGCACATCCCGGTACACCGCCGGAGGCATTCATATAGAGTCATATCTTTGTTGTAGATATCGAGTTGTAATATTGAGTTATAAGTAAATAAAAGTGTGATGATCATCATTATTAGAGCATTGCCCTAGTGAGGCAAGGATGATGCAGACTATGATTCCCCCACAAGTCGGGATGAGACTCCGGACTTTATGAAAAATAAAAGAGGCCAAAGAAGCCCACCAAAAAAATAAAATAAAATAAAATAAAAAAATGAGAGAAAAAGAGAGAAGGGGCAATGTTACTATCCTTTTACCACACTTGTGCTTCAGAGTAGCACCATGATCCTTCATATAGAGAGTCTCTTGAGTTATCACTTTCATATACTAGTGGGAATTTTCATTATAGAACTTGGCTTGTATATTCTGATGATGGGCTTCCTCAAACGCCCAAGGTCTTCATGAGCAAGCAAGTTGGATGCACACCCATTTAGTTTTCAGTCTGAGCTTTCATACACTTATAGCTCTTAGTGCATCCGTTGCATGGCAATCCCTACTCACTCACATTGATATCTATTGATGGGCATCTCCATAGCCCGTTGATACGCCTAGTTGATGTGAGACTATCTTCTCCTTTTTGTCTTCTCCACACAACCCCCACCGTCATATTCTATTCCACCTATAGTGCTATGTCCATGGCTCACGCTCGTGTATTGCGTGAAAGTTGAAAAGGTTTGAGAACATCAAAAGTATGAAACAATTTCTTGGCTTGTCATCGGGGTTGTGCATGATTTAAATATTTTGTGTGGTGAAGATGGAGCATAGCCAGACTATATGATTTTATAGGGATAACTTTCTTTGGCCATGTTATTTTGAAAAGACATGATTGCTTTATTAGTAGGCTTGAAGTATTATTGTTTTTATGTCAAATGATAGACTATTGCTTTGAATCACTCGTGTCTTAATATTCATGCCATGATTAGATACATGATCAAGATTATGCTAGGTAGCATTCCAAATCAAAAATTATCTTTTTTATCATTTACCTACTCGAGGACGAGCAGGAATTAAGCTTGGGGATGCTGATACGTCTCCATCGTATCTATAATTTTTTATTGTTCCATGCCAATATTATTCAACTTTCATATACTTTTGGCAACTTTTTATACTATTTTTGGGACTAACATATTGATCCAGTGCCCAGTGCCAGTTCCTGTTTGTTGCATGTTTTTGGTTTCGCAGAATATCCATATCAAACGGAGTCCAAACGGGATAAAAACGGACGGAGCTTATTTTTGGAATATTTGGAAAATCTGGGAGAAAGATCAACGCGAAACGGTGTCCGAGGTGGGCACGAGGTGAGGCGCCCTACCCCCAGGCGCGCCTACCCCCAGTGGCCCACGACCCTCGTGGGCCACCCGTAAGGTGGTTGATGCCCTTCTTCGGCCGCAAGAAAGCTAATTTTTGGTAAAAAAAATCACGGTGGAGGTTTCAGTCCAATCGGAGTTACGGATCTCCATATATATATGAAACGGTGAAAGGGCAGCAGAACAGAACGCAGAAACAGAGAGAGACAGAGAGACAGGTCCAATCTCGGAGGGGCTCTCGCCCCTCCCACGCCATGGAGGCCAAGGACCAGAGGGGAAACCCTTCTCCCATCTAGGGTGGAGGTCAAGGAAGAAGAAGACGAAGGGGCCCCCTCTCCCCTTCTCTTCCGGTGGCGCCGGAATGCTGCCGTGGCCATCATCATCACCGCAATCTTCACCAACAACTTCACCACCATCATCACCAACTCTTCCCCCCTCTATGCAGTGGTGTAACCTCTCTCTTACTCGCTGTAATCTCTACTTAAACATGGTGCTCAACGCTATATATTATTTCCCAATGATGTATGGCTATCCTATGATGTTTGAGTAGATCCGTTTTGTCCTATGGGCTATTTGATGATCAAGATTGGTTTGAGTTGCATGTTTTATTATTGGTGTTGTCCTATGGTGCTCTCCGTGTCGCGCAAGCGTGAGAGATCCCCGTTGTAGGGTTTGCAATATGTTTATGATTTGCTTATGGTGGGTGGCATGAGTGACAGAAGCACAAACCCGAGTAAGTAGGTTGTTTGCGCATGGGATAAAAGGGACTTGATACTTTAATGCTATGGTTGGGTTTTACCTTAATGATCTTTAGTAGTTGCGGATGCTTGCTAGAGTTCCAATCATAAGTGCATATGATCCAAGTAGAGAAAGTATGTTAGCTTATGCCTCTCCCTCAAATAAAATTGCAATAATGATTACCGGTCTAGTTATCATTGCCTAGGGACAAATAACTTTCTCGTGACAACAAGCTCTTTACTAAAACTAATTTAGTTGTGTCTTTATCTAAACAGCCCCTAGTTTTTATTCTCGTGCTCTTTACTTTCTTGCAAACCTATCCAAAAACACCTACAAAGTACTTCTAGTTTCATACTTGTTTCCGGTAAAGCGAACGTCAAGCGTGCGTAGAGTTGTATCGGTGGTCGATAGAACTTGAGGGAATATTTGTTCTACCTTTAGCTCCTCGTTGGGTTCGACACTCTTACTTATCGAAAGAGGCTACAATTGATCCCCTATACTTGTGGGTTACCACACGTCGACACCATGACCATTTTTTTAGGGAAACATCATGATCAGTTGAGTATCAAGTTCTAGCCGATGTCCATTATCATTTAATAATAGTGAGCCTTGGGTTATTGCCATAACATTTCATTGTAAATTTCCAACCGTCGCAACCCTAGATAAGATTTTCCATTTAGAGGCTGAAGCTTACTGTACTAACAACCATTTTTTTAATTTAGTCATTAATTCCCACTATTAAGATCTTTTTTCAAGCGCTATGTATTTGATGCCCCAAATCAAGCGATGTTGCTTCCTGATGAGTAGTCCAATTGCCCACTTTCTTCTGAAAGGAGCCTCCCCCCCCCCCCCCTCCTCTGCATATGCATCGATTAATGCCCTCTTCATTGCAAGGTTTCAGGTTATACAAGTAAGGTAAAATGTAAAGAATGAGCACGACATAAAACTAGAGGAACCACAATAAAGATTACATGATGCTCTCAAGTTTTACCTTTTTGGATTGTACAAATAATGTAATAAAATGTTAGAAACAAATACAAATATGTGGTTATCAATCATACCTTGCTCAAAACCTGAGTTTCCATACCACTCAAGTTTTCTACATTCTCCTTTATTGTGGGTCTCTTCCTTCTATCATGATTGAGACAACGTACTGCAATTTTGGCGCATGTCTCCACTTGATATAAATTTGTTATGCTATCCCTCTTCCTCCAATATGCACACACCTGTACATCGATACACAAATGGTTTTTTTAGCAACACCATCAAATGGATAATTATTTATCTATATTATCGTAACACCGGATCTTTAAACATTAAATTGAACATGTCGGTGACAAACACAATTTGTTCATACATCTTCAACAAAAATTGTGCCCCCTGAGTCGTGATAAATTTCAAAACCGCTAGATCCCCTAATTACTTCTATGATTGTAACACCTAAACCGTAGACATCAGTCTTGTCTGACATCTCGCTCCCATGTATTAATTCAGGCGGCATGTATTTCCTGCATGGTATAAAAAAATGTTTAAGGGCACGATCAGTGTCACCATTTGTTTGGTTACATCAGAAAGAAAATCATGCCGAAATCGATGAAGCATTGCATTCACGTTGTCCCTGAAACTGAATCAACTTTGATATGGCTATGGTTTCATGCTCTTGTCAAGTAATACATTGGCAGACTTTAGATCCAAGTGGAGGATCCGATTTTCACATCCATTGTGAAGATAACACAAACCTTCACAAGTCCCCTTTATTATTTGGTAATGTGTGCGCCATTCATCTCCCAGAGAAATTCCTGGAAAGAGGACAATGACTCAAGCGTGAAACTAAAGAATCTATTTTTCTATTTAAAGATGGAAAAAAGAGGATTGAAATGAAGATTTGAAGTTTACCAGACAGACGCTTATCTAAGCTTCTGCCGACCATATATTCAAAGCAGAGCACTTTGTATATGTGTCTACCAAAAACAGACGTGCCATCAGGGAGCTCAACATATTTCTTGGTTTCTTCATTGCAATACCTAACTAGACATACAATGTTTGGATGTTGGACCTTCATATGGTTACGGAGTTCCTTCATAAATTTTCTGTCGTCAATTCCTTTGGTCGCATGAAGCAACTTCACTGCCATGGCTTCCCCATTGTAGACTGCCTGTTTCCAATTGATAAAACTAATCAATAATATGATGCTCAAGATAAAACAGAATACTAAGTTGATCATTTGGTAGTACCTTGTAAACGTCTCCATAGCCACCACTTCCAACATTTTGGGCGTCCGAAAAATCATTAGTAATTCTTCGCAACTCAGATGATTCTATTTCTATAGCCATGCTTCAACGATCAATATATGTGCTATACCTAGGTAGGTATGCCCTTTCTTGTGTACAAACAATGCACCATCAATAGCAAACAGCAACAGAAATCCTAAATCATCATGTTGAGAAAGCCTCAGTAAATACAATTGTAACTAGTTTACAAAATATATACAACTGTAACTACTCTTTCCGATCCATATTACTTGTTGCTCAAACGAATGTATCTAGATGTATTTCAGTGCTAGATACATCTGTTTGAGTCACAAATAATATGGATCAGATGGAGTATATTTTTTTGTTGGTTTTATAATCTTACTAGCGAATATTGCCACCAACGAAACCCTAACCCACCACCGACCCCCCCCCCCCCTATTCCTCCTCCCTTGCTCACAACCCTGCCACCAGAGGGCGTTTGCGAGCGAGCTTGGCTTGTTTCACGGTGATAGCAGAGACTAGACTGGTTCTCTCTCGTGCCACATCGGCGCCCTGGCGTAGCTCACGCGGCATGGTGACAGTTGTAGAAGAGGAGGGCCCTAGCGTGAATCTATCTAGTGGCGGCGCTCCGTTAATTAGGTTTAGGGTTTAGGTAAAGACATGCTGGGCAAAGCCGATGTTACTGGGGGCCGTTCTGGGGCTAGCAATAGTGGTAGTCGGACTCTCGGCCCAGTGGTCGACATAAGCATCTAGACATGTACGGGGAAATATCTGGTACTCCCACCCTTAGGATACTCCCAGTGCTTCAAAACTGGTAGCGCATTTTAAAAAGTTTGAAAAATTCTAAAAAATCCAGCACATTGGCACAACATCAATGTATGTTGTCAAAAAATATAATATCAAAATTCAAAACATTGCATGAGATAAAAAAAATGAAAAATTCGACAGTAAATAGTACACAACATAAGTTGGGCTTTAGATTAGGCCCATTATCACATTGATGTACATTTTTGTCATTTTTGTATCTCGAGCAATGTTTTGAATTTTGATTGGATTTTTTTAACAAAATACCAATGTGCTGGATTTTTTTCAGATTTTTTCGAACATTTTAAAATTTGCTACCGAGTTTGGAGCATCGGGAGCACCCTAGTGGTGGGAGTACCAGATATTTTCCCGGACATGGACAAGGTGGCTACGGCGACGAATCCTTTGTTTGCCGCCTCTACCTCTCCTAGCTACGGGGGATCATGGTGTTACGGTAGTCGCCGGATATGACGGCGGCAAGGTCCTCTTTACCTGCTTTAGCCTTTTTTCCCAACGATGTGAGCGGTCCTTTGGATATCCAGATAGCTTTAGCGAGAAGTTGCTAGCAGGTAGATAGGTCGCCGATGGTGATGGTTTCACCAAGTATGCGGACCAAGCATTATCAACGTGCAAGCGCTCTTTCAGTGTCGAAGATGTTGACTCAAAGCTCAACTTCACGGATAAAAACGCCAAGTTCGACCTTTGATTGTCTTGTATAGGGGTAGGCTTTTTTTTTGTTCCTTTGGTCACATGTGGAGTGGTGGATTATGGCCCAAGGTATCATGGTAGATTTATGGAGTTAGACCCATAGTTTAAAAAATTGAATTGACAACCAAGCCGGTCAGGCTGTCGTTTTAGGTTTTTACTGGTTGGTTCGCTGGTTCATCGGTTCATTTGTGAAAAAACACCAGAATATTTAAGGTTATTTCCAAAATTTTGACCAATGGATACACATAATATTGGATGTAAACCATTAATAAATCACAAAGTGTTATTAATCTAGTTCCTTACTGGGCCTTTAGCATGCCTTGCCTCACGAATAGTGTTTGATTACTTGTTGATGTACCTTTTTAAAAAATATTTTTCTATTTTTTTACTAAAAGACAGATACACCTTAAAAGTCGCGCAAGGTGATGTTCCCGATTTTTCTGGTCAAACATCAGTCCGGTCCGATTTTTAAACTATGATTAGAGCAAATATGGTTAGGATGATCTTAGTTTTTTTAGCAAATTTGTTTGACATGGATCCTTGACTTTTGCTTGATATAATTAAAAAGTTAATAAGTTATAATTGTGTGCATCATATTGATGCAAAGGTAATATTTTGCCTTTGCGTCAATTCAAAAAGTGTATTCTCCTATGTGATTTTAATAAACCAGTATCGCTATTGCGTTTCAAATTAAGGGGCTCTCATTAAACGCCAATGCTATATCTCGCCTACTGCAAGGCCAATATAGCAATCGCCTCTCGCGACAGGGAGCAGACCGTGGCCCAGTACTGGATCGGAAGCGAGGGGATGGTGGAACCGTCTACTCACATTTTGGGAAAATCCTAATGGACGCTCTTTGCTTCGAGTTGGCCAAATCCTATTCGGCGCCTTACGTGCCGAATATAGGCTATCTGGTATGCGGCGCACACCCCCTCTGTACTCTTGTACTAGGTGTTGGGGCGCCACCCGGTGGCGCCTCTTGAGAGGAAGTTGGGCGGCGCCAAGTTGTCAAGCACCCATTCCATTTGCTTTGTTGCTATCTTAAGTGCCCATTTCATTTGCTTTGTTGCTATCTTATAACACATGGACATTGGATGTAAGAAGTTGCGACAACAAATTTTGAAAGAACTAAATAATGACACTTAAATACAAAGATAGCATCCGAAACACAAAACACCGGAAGGCATGAGATAGAACCAGACAGGGATACAGTTCAACATACTCAAGAAGTAATGAATCACTATATGCTGCAATTTTCTGCAGTGATAAGAATTCAACATTCAATTGTGACATCTACCGCTATACGAAAACAATAAGAACAAAACGACGGAAAGTTTAAAGGGTATTCAAGCTGAATACTCAAATTGTAAAATCACCACAAAAAATGTGACGAAAATGCCACTCAGTGCCATGAAGATCTTTGGCTACCAGTTGTTGACACGGGGGATTCTGAGACATGTCCTGCAAAGCAACCATACAATTCAATAAGCCAGAAATTGTGTAGACATCAACTGGAGTAAAAAACATGTTCTCAATGCTAGTTGGCAGAGGAAGACACTTTTCAGCATGTCTCCTAAGAATGGAGAACCCACCATGGGCAATCGTATCTGAAGTTGTCAGTGCCTTGCAAAAAAGGAATGTATGATGCCTTTCTCGAGTTCTTGTGGCTCAGGACCCAAGCTTGTGAGCCCACCTTACTAATTAAGGGGCATATCAGATACTGTAAAACATCTGAATAACCTTGTCGTTCTACCTTCTCTAGACAGAGCAGATATATTTTAGAATTAAAAATAGGCACAGCTCACAGTTTCAACCCAAGGAATTCAATGTAAAAGAGCATAATAGATTCTAGAATAACTCAGGGAGATCTGAAACTGAGAGCAAACCTTCAGTTGGAGCAGCAGTACAGCTGAGGAGAACATAGTACTGATAAAGCTTATGAAATGTCAGATGGTCCAATTCGGGTGATATTGATAAACTACGACACTTTAATTTCATACAAGAAAAATGCAACTGACTGTAGGAACCGAATTGCAGGACCAAACTCTCACCCGGTACCAAGAACAACTGACTGTAGGAACCAAAAATGCAACTGACTGTAGGATTCAAGATAATTACAAGAGACAAATCGCAAGAGCAAAAATTTACACCAGAAAAAAAAATTGGTACCAACAGAGCCTACAATTATATAACGAAAACAGAAGCAAATCACACCCATACTCCTCCTTCTCTTCTTCTCGGTTCTATAGCATCTTATTAAATTGTTGCAAAGGATTACCTATCTATATCACATACAGATCCATTCTATTAATCAGCCCATAAAAGTACGCCGTTACCATACAATAACAACTTCACTAACAGATTCAAAGCTAACGCAGAACAATTTGCAGCAGTATAGACCATGTGTTGTTGTGTGCATAGTACTTGTACGAATAGACACGATTCCAGAAATAAAAGAGAACATAGTACTTGTGCATTGCAGAACGGAACATGACGTGAACGCGCTTACATGAACACCATTGTCTAAAACAGAACACACATACATCTTCTCCCAGCAAGGTGGAAAGGGCAAGAGAATAAAAGGGGGCAAGGGCGCATACCTTTTAGGTGGAGACGGTGTGATCGAAGGCGTCCACCAGTGCCGAGTCGTCCCACATAGCTTCCTTCCCTACCCCATCTCCTCTCTCACCAAGTTTATATGGCTTCTGCCTCCAACCCGCTTCGCCTTCCCACCTATGAAGAGGACGAAAAACGAAAGGTACCTCCGCTTCAGTAATATCCACCGCCGGCACAAGTCGAGCTAGAGGTGTGCACACTTGAAATAAGAAGAAATCAGGTGGTTGAGGAGCTCACCAAGATCTGAGCAAAATTCATGGGAGGGACGGGGCAAAAGAAAGACACGAATTCAAACTCACCTTGTCTTCTTGCTTGGCATCGGCGGCGACCAAGGAATCTGCGAGCTGCTGCATCCTACCGCCTCTCCCATCTATGTGTACCGCGTGGCGAGGGGGCTTGGCGATGGCGACGACATCACAGACGGCTAGAAGGTGAGGACGACAGTGACCACGCCGTGGACTGCTCTGCAGGCGGAGAGGAGTTTACCCTGCCGCACTGCCCTCCTCTAGACACCTCATACCTAGGCGGCGCTGCCGAGTCAACCCCCCTCTCCCTCGCCTCCACCCCTGTCCAGTCCCAGCAACGGGCACGGCGGTGATGTGGATTTGGCGGAGAAAGAGGCGGCGGCAGAGAAGCAGGGGAGGGGACAAGGGGCGTGGAGCCTCGTAGAACACCTCCTCGAGCTCATCCACTTCTTAGATGAAAATAGGATAAGAAAAAATGGTTATGGCAGTATATTGGAAGCACCAGTTGAGGTTAAAAATTTGTGATGATAATGCACAACAAAGATTTATCCATACTCTATAACTCCAAAGATTTCTTTGAGAACAAGCGAGCTGTCCCAGAACAGAACTTTTGGAGTTAGATAATTCACACATATTCAGTTATAATGAGGGAAGTAAGGAGCTGAATACATTATAGTACATCATGACATCTAAAACATTTTAACTCTGTTTTAGAGTCAATAAAATTCTCAAGTGCAATTGAGAGTCGATACCAACAGCTTACCTATGATAAGTACATGACTTTTCCGAACAATGTATGCACAACAAGCTTACGCTTCCTGGTTATGTATAAACCCAGATAGGTCCATAACTATTGGACCTGCAATATCATAAAACACAAAATATCCTCAGCGGTCAGCGCTCTAGCATTGTGCAACCATAATCTTACACATCAATTTTAATTGTGAATCAAACTAAATTATCACTCCTACCAAATACTAGGAAGACCATAGTTCACAACAAGTAAGATATAATATGTTGAGCACTATCTTGCAGACTAATAGTTCACAACAAACAGAATCTTGAATGTTTAGGAAATACTATGTGTTCTCTAAGAGTACCCGTTCAAAACAAGAATAAAAATACCTTTTCCCCGAACAATTTGTAATTTTTTTTGAGGAACTGGCAGGAGCGTACCGAACAATTTGTCCTGATATCTCATTCAGAATTTCAGCAACTTCATTATTTTCTAACATTGATGCTTTCCTAAGACAATATGAGATCCACTCCCAAAAGCAAAAGCACAAGTGCTTGACAACTTTATTTGTCCATCAGTAACTGCAAAGTTGTCCCACTCCAATATACACTACTGGAATCGCACCCTATTCCGACGGCCAGGGCCGTCGGCATACCCCTGACTTGCCGTCGGGACAGGCCTATGCCGACGGCGGCCGTCGGCATAGGGCCGTCGGCAACGTATCCGTCGGCGTAGCCCGGATGACCGTCGGCATAGAAAGGCCGTCGGCATAGACCCTATCCCGGCGGTGGTCGTACATCTATGCCGGCAACCTTTGGCCGTCGGCAACGCCATCGCCTAACGGCGGTTGCCGTCAACTGCTGAGCAACGGCGGCTCGCCACGTGGCGTGTCTATGCCGACGGCTTGGCCGTCGGCTTCGATTAGAACTATGCCGATGGCGAGGCCGTCGGCATAGACGTGCCACGTGGCGAAGCCGTTGCTCACGGTGCTTGCCTATGCCGACGGCACGTCGCCTTAGTTTGGAACTATGCCGACGGCCTCGCCGTCGTCGTATGGGCTGTCTGCGATAATCGACAACTCGGCACTCTGAGGCGAGAACTAAGCCGACGGCGGGCCGTCGGCATAGACATGCCTGCGATAATAAACAGCTGGGCACTCTGAGGCGAGAACTAAGCCGACGGCGGGCCGTCGGCATAGACATGCTGCGTATCGACAGCTGGGCACTCACAGGCGAGAACTAAGCCGACGGCCGGGCCGTCGGCATAGAACTGCTCTGCGATGTCGACAGCTGGCGCTCACGCCGAGGCCTATCTTAGCTGAGCCGTCGGCATAGTTTACTGTCTGATTTTTTTTCTTTTTCTGTTTGTTTTCAAATCAGTTCAATTCAAATAAAAGCACATGTATATGACACATATCAATGACACATATCAAAGAACGTAAGCATAAGCATCGTCACACACACAAGTCTCTAAATGATCATCATCACAACCAACATAAGCATAAGCATATAGAAAAGCACCACACACAAGTCTCTAAATGATCATCACCACACACAAGTCATCTCAAGCATCATCACCACACACTAGGCTTAAGCGCCAGACGCCGAGCACCGCGGAGGTCGCCACCGCCAAGACCGCCGGCCAGTCGTCACATCAAGAAGCGGCGCTACCGCCAAGACCGCCTCCACCTCCGCCTCCGTGGATCGGAGTGGTCGGGCTCCGTGTCTCCTGAGTCTTTGCGAAGACCACCGCCAACGGTAGATCCATCTGTTCCCTAGATGTTGAAAAAGACATATTAATGGGATATATGATCGTGTTGAAAGGCATGACATGCTTGGGGTGAATAGATTGGGGATGAACTAACCGCGAGGGGCCAGCGATTACGTGCCACAAACTCCTCAAAGGTCAACAGCACTGGTTGTGCTTTGGAGGGCATAGTCTTTGGCTGGGCGAGGACACACAGCCGGCCGCCATTTCTGAAAAGCACACTCCGGTGGCGATCCCTCTGCACTTGGTGTTCATGAATCCTCGATGCCACGCCATGGTCTCTGGCGTGTGTACTCAGTAGGCCTACGGTATGACATGATGGAAC
The DNA here is from genome assembly GCA_021605145.1 of Aegilops bicornis. Lineage (NCBI taxonomy): Eukaryota > Viridiplantae > Streptophyta > Magnoliopsida > Poales > Poaceae > Aegilops > Aegilops bicornis. The sequence goes on along the minus strand of CM038675.1, from coordinate 825,793,866 downwards.
TCATAAAACTACTAGATGCGAGAAAATAAAGTGAGCAATGAAGATAAGAGGAAAATACTTACAATCTGTTGCTCTGAAAGAGGGTATGAATCTGGACCTTTGGTTGGCTCATCTGTTGGCTCAGGCTCGGGTCGATCCGGCGAAGGCTGTGTGTAGGAGATAGTCGGAGTGACCACAGACGAGAACCGCCTCCCGACCGTGCTCCTTGGGCCCCATGCTCACCACCGCCCTGTCGTCGAGATCCGCCGCAATGGGGTCGGTGTGTCGGATGTAACTTCAGATAGGGCTGCGGAGTAGGCCTCCTTCCTCCACGCGGTCTTCTTCTTGCCGTAGTACTTGGGCTCGCCGGGCTTGGGGTCCTTCCACGTATGGGCGATCTCCCACGCTTTGCATGTCCGAGGCGGCAGCCAGTTTCTCCTCTGCACCACCAAACAGATGTTAGTCATACATAAGAAAGTGATGGTAAATAGAAGAAGAAGAATGTTTAATGGGGTTAGTCATACATTAACTGCCTTGTGGAGATAGTGGTTTCGGTTTCCCTGAGCATGTACTCCCTCATTCCCTCGGTTAGCCTTATTTTTTATTCTCATAGCCGCCCAGGCTCCAGCCCTATCACACCAAAGATCCACCAATGCCGCCCATGACTCGTCTTTTCCATAACACCAATTTGGACACACCTACATAATAAAAGCATAATGGCATGTCAACATGAAACGGTGAAATGTACCACATGGTAATGAAAGCATAATGAAAAATCTTTTATACTTACCGCCAAGTCCTCGTGCCTCTCCAAGGTAATGCCCATCCTCCGCTTCTTCCTTGGTCATCTTCACACCAAGAACATCGTGGTAGTATGTCGAGATGGCCACATAAGCGCACCTCGTCTTTGCATCTGGCGGGCCTTCTTCTTGCATTGGCACAGACGATCTGGTCCGCTCTATTACATGCTCCGGAAGAACTTCGATAGAATTTCTACAATCATGCATGAAACAAGAATGGAAGAAGCCATGAGTTAAATCATTCATGAAACTAGAATGGACTTGTGCTTCAAGAGAACTCACCCGAAAGTAGTGGTTATGGCCTTGGCATGGGTCTCATGGTCCGCGTGGAGGGCCGCTTCGATGGTCCCGGCTCGTGGCCAAAACCCGACGGTCCGGCTGCTGGTGGATCCGGACAGTACAACCCCGCCAATATAACTTCAAAGCAAGATGGTGATGAGGCCGTTGGGAATACGGACCCCTTTAGAATATATCCGATTCTTTGCAAAAGAATGAACTATTAGCATGTGACAAGCAAAATAAATAACAACCAGAATATGCATGTGACAAGCAAAATAAGGAACCGCTTACTCTTTTCCCGTGGGCTCAATGAGCCACTTCTGCTCCTCAGTAGCAGGAACCTGCTTTGGTAGCTTTGCGTTGCCACGCAGCCATCCCTTGTTGTCAACCCCTTCCGTCACCACCATCATCCCCGCCACCACCCCCTCCTGCTTTGCCTCTCCCTCCCCAACCTCCTCCTCCTCCTCCTCCTCCTCCTCGCGTCCCTCCTCCTCCACCTCCTCCTCCTCCTCCTCCACCTCCTCCTCCTCCTCCTCCCTAGAGTGTACCTCACTAGAGGAGGGTACCTCACTAGAGGAGGGCCTCAAGACAACACCCCTAAGTCGGTGAGGGTGCGCTCTTTCGCCGCGACCCCACAGTTGCTCTCCCCGGCACCTCGTCCTCTAGAGGCTCTCCCCGCCCCCTCCTCCTCTAGGGGCACCTCTCCCTCGACCTCCCTGTGAGGAGTCATCGTCAAGTAGCCGAGGGGGAGGATTACGTGCTCGACCACTCCGACTAGGCGGGCCGACGACCTTGCGTAGGAAACCCACGCCGTCGGCCTTCCCCTTGCCCATGTTCCACAAACCTGCATTGAAAAGAGAAAAAGCAATTAGTAAATTAATGAAATGAAGAAAAAGGCATGATAATAAACACATTAATAAAAATGCATAAAAAGGCATATTCCTAAACTTGAAACGTACATCTGCTAGAACCCATATGAATCATCACTGTTGTAACCTCTTTCTCGGTCCGTCTCATCATCACTATCAATCATATCATCTTCGTTGTCCGACGGAGGTGGAGGCTCTTCCTCCTTGTCAGCGTCTTCGTTTAACTTTTCTAGCATAAGTATGTCATTTCCATTGACAATGGTCTCACCATCATTCCGTGCATCATCGACGTTTGGGTCCACATCATCATCACCCAATGGTCTAGCGTCATCGTTTCTAACCACATCATCATCATCATCATCATCATCAGGTTGCTCTTGATAGAACACTCCCTCGTATGTCATGGGGTTAATGTTGTAGTAATCGTCTTCATTCGGGTCTGGTAGCTTACCATGTGGCGACACCTTGAACACAACTTCCCAACCCTTTAGATACACTTTCTGGCATGGGTAAGGCGGATAATATACTTGTGTAGCTTGGGTAGCCGCAATGAAGAGATCGGCTCCGGCATAGGCGGTTGATGGTTTAACCGACCAAACCAATGGAAGGCGTATGTTTTACCCCCTCCGTGGATCGAACCATCGGCATTTGAACACAGCAGACTTAGGGTCTCACGCCCTGGCGGAATTTAACCTCGTATATATTTTGTACCCTTCCGTAGTAGTCTAGTGAATTTTGACCGGGGTGTACACTCCAGTGTTATAGTTTTCGGATCGGGCGGCTGTTTTGGTGCTCCTCTGTATGGAAGCGATACCCATTCACATCATACTTTGTACATGTCATGACGGCGGTCAAAACCCATGGAAACCCATCTCAATTCATCATCCATAGATATGTTCGGATCTTTTCCCTACAAGTATAATGGAAATTGTTGCGTGCATTAGTTCGGTTAACTAATAAATGTTGAAGTAGGTATTTAATAGGGGAGTGTGGAAATTTACTTTCTCCATGAACCAAGAAACAAAATTTTTACGTCCAGGGTTTCCATGACGGAGAAGAGTAAGTGCCAGGGCCTCAGTAGGAGGATTCACTCCCGTCCATTCCTCTTGAACGAAATCACTAAAAAAAGATAAGCGGTGTTAGACCGGGACTAAGTGAACATGAAACATGATGATGTGGAAGACATAAAGGAATGGTGTAGTGGTATTACCTCATCCACACTTCCTCAACTTCCTTGATGTTGTGCAAGATATAGAACATGAGGTCCTCCCACTCTTGTCGTGGCATATTATAAGATTTCGAGGCCCCAGCCCTCCCACCTTGCGTGTTGAATAGATCGAGCCTGGGTTGATACTTGGGCTCTTCTATATTGTATCGAGGCACCTTGTTATGAAGATGGGGGCATTAGTGCGAATAGTATGATGTCACGAGGTCGACACCTCCTCTAGGATAACTGCTCGACTATGGAAGCTTCAATCTTAGCTTTGTTTCCACATTTCCGTCGGAGATGCTTGTTACGCCTCTCGGGGCCGTCTTGCCACCGATTTTGTACAGGGCCCCCAACAATACCTCGTTCGCGAGGTGCGAGAATGAGATGTGTCATCGGAGTAAAGAAGCTGGCGGAAAGATCTTCTCTAGCTTGACTATCAACTCCGGTGCCTTCTTATGCAATTTTTCAATCACCTCTTTACTTACTTCTTTAGCACCAGGCGTGCGGAAGAAATGGCTAAGCTTCGGCAAGCACTACGCCGGACATGCTCGGGACATAGCCTCGAACCATCACCGGCATTATCCGCTCAATCCATACATGGTAGTCATGACTCTTCAGACCGGTCACTTTGCCCGTTGAAAGATTGACTCCCTTACTTATATTCGATGCATAACCATCGGTGAACTTCAAAATTTGTTTCAGCCAGATAAGTACTTCTTTTTTTTCTGGCGGTTTAAGGACAAAGTCAGCATCTGGCTTGAACCAGTTTTTTCGACCGCCTGTGGGAGGCTTCATGTTCAGGCGTGGTCTATCACAAACTCTCCGTTGATCGGCTCTAGCTTTTACGTTATCCTTCGTCTTATCAGGAATGTTGAGGATCGTGTGGAAAAGGGACTCTGCCACATTCTTTTCGGTGTGCATCACATCAATATTGTAAGGAAGTTTGAGGTCCTTGAAATAGGGAAGATGCGAGAAGGTGGTAATGTGAGTCCAGTTGTTCGTCTCACCATATCCCTCGAAGCCTTTGTCTTTGGCTTTGCCTTTGCCTTTGACTTTAGGCTTGAGCTTTTAGCTGAGCAAGAACATCTGCCCCCGAAAATGTTGGAATCTCGGTTACTTCATGAACAACCCGGCCTTTCGTGAAGTTCTTCTTGTCTTCCCTGTCTGGATGGTCTGGAGGGAGGAAGTGTCGATGCAGGTCAAAGGCTACATACTTGCCACCCTTACTCAGCCAAATCATTCGCAGAGCCTGCATGCACACTGGGCATGGCATCTTACCACTTGTACACCATCCGCAGAATAGAGCATAGCCGGAAAGTCATGCATGCAATAGTGCAACCAAACTTTCATCAAGAAATTTCTCTGCAGATCCCGGTCGTATGTCAACCTCGGAAAGTACCAAGAATGGTGCAAAGCATCCACAAGCGGCTGCATAAACACACCCAATTGCTTCCCGGGTAATCAGGCCCGGAATGATGAGCGACAAGAACATGGTCTTCCGTTGCATTAGGGCACCGGAGGAAGATTGAGCGGAATTACAAACACAGGCCAGCAATGTATGGATTGGACGACATACCATATGGATTCAACCCATCACCGATATGGCTATTCGACATTCCCAGCCTCGGCTGCTTCCTCGGGTATTCTTCATCGAATGCCTTCCATGCTTCCTCCCGATGGATGTACGATTTTTTTGGATTGTACCTTATACCTTCCTTGTGCCACTTCATCATTTTGGCGAGACTCCTTCGTGATGAAAAGGCGATGCAGTCTTTTTATAATATCAAGATACCGTAGATCCTTAACGGGGATGTTTAGCTGCTTTTTCTCACCATCCTCACCGACAACCTCTATGTATCGTGACGAACCGCACTTCCTACTGATACTTGTCATCCGCATACTGCGTGCCTAAACAAAAGGCAATTCTTCGGGCAAACATCTATTTTCTCATAATCCATAGAGAGTGCCTTCATGATTTTCTTTGTATCGTACATGCTTTTCGGCAGTTCATGACCCTCGTGGAGGCTGTTAGCCCATACTCCCGTGAATGCTTGAAGCATTTACAGCTCTGACCGTACTCAGCCTTGGCCTGTCGATTCTTGAGATGGCATCCAGCTGAGATATTTTCGCACCCGCATAAAGAGGTTTCTTCGACGAGGCCAAGACCTCCAAGAAGGCCTTTGCGGTTGCCTCCGGTTCATTCTCTGAAGGTGTCGCATTTGCCGTTTCTGCAACAATGACATCATCTAGCATGTCCACGACCCCGTCGTCCTCATATCCATCGATGCGTTGTCGCATCACCTCCTCTCTACCACGGTCCTGATCGGCTATGTTTATCGGCGGCATGTCAAAGTTTGGCATATATCCGTGCGTGCGAAGGTGCTCACTCATGTCCGTCTGATTTCTACGATGGCGTCTGGCACATCTCGCCACAGGGGCATGGTGGGATAATTCTCATTGGACGCACGGAATATCTCCTTCAAATACACATCGGTTTTCACGATCCACTCGATGTTACTCAATTCCGGACGGATAAAACCACTGTACATCCACTGATTATCTGCCATCCTCTGCTTTTTGCAACCCACACAACATAATTAAGGATTCACTCAAATTAATCACATCAAATTTTCAGTTTCTACCGCGTTTAATCCACCTACATCTCTAATAGGTAAAGATGGGTCCTAATCCCACCCGAGGATGTGTAGATTGAGTCGTTCTCCATTCTACCCGTTCGAGACAAAATTTCGGCAGCACCTCCCGCTGTTCTCCGGATACACGTCTCGTCAAATAGCCGAGAGAATGTGCTCCGGAGAACAATGGGGAGGCGCCGCCAATCCTGTCTCGGAACGGGTAGAACATGGAGAACATACCCAATCTACACATCCTCGGGCTGTCCGTGAAAACTGGACAATCCGAAACAGCTGCGGTGATAAATATGCAATTGAATGCATATTTATCGATGCAACCTTTCAGACGGGAGACGCCTATATTACGCCATGATTGACTTGAGAATGAAATCTAGTCACATGATTCGTAGCTCACCCTCGGCTGTAGAGGAAGTAGTCGAACACGGAGGGACAACCGGGGACCAACAGCTCTCTGACGATCACTCCACCGAGATGGAACACCACAGAACCTGCACCGTGACAATAATTAAGTACATCACAATATATTCATCATCAACATCTAACAATCATCAAAAAATCAGCATCCTATATCATCTCTTCCGCAAAAAAAAAATCATTATCTATCATCAACATCATCATCTATCATCATTAACATCATCATCTATCATGTAACAATCATCATACATTTGCAACTATCATCAAAAAATCTATCATCTAACGTCATGCCCCTTGTTAAAAAAATTGCTTTTCTTGCATTTCTCACATTTGTAACTATCATCAAATCATCTATCAAGTAACTATGCATGCATCCATCTAGTTACATAACTATGAACAACAACAAAATTATCAAAAAATCTACTGAGAGGGAGGAGGGAGCTCACCATGGGGAGGGCCGGCTCGAGGGAGGCACAGACGACGGGCAGAGCAGCAGGCGAGGCGAGACGGGCGGAAGTGGCCGCCCGAGGTCGATGGAGGTCGGGCGGGGCGGAGGTCGGGGAGGGAGGGCCGGCCGCGAGATGTCGGCGACGAGGCCGAGACGGGCGAATACTGGCCAGCGGTGCGGGCTGATCCGCGGAGACGACGGCGGCGTGGCGGATCCAGCGGCGCGCGACGCTGGGCGGGAGGGACGGTGCACCGCGGGTGGGTGGGGGAGACGGGGAGGCGCGGGCGATGGCGGGTTCGGCCTTGGTAGGCGGCCGAGGTTGGTCTTGGCGTGGGGCGGCGGCTCGGGGCAGCGGTGGCGTGCTCGAGGCGGGCGGGCGGAGGTGGTGGCGGCGCGCGGGTGTGGGTCGGGGAGGAAGGGGAGATGGATGGTGAATGGGTGGTGGGGCGAATCATGGCGGATAAGGTCGGCCCTATGCCGACGGCCTGGCCGTCGGCATAGGCCCGCCCCTTTGCCACGTCATCGATCCGTGGACATGTGCGCTGCTATGCCGACGGCCTGGCCGTCGGCATAGGCCCGCCCCTTTGCCACGTCATCGATCCGTGGACATGTGCGCTGCTATGCCGACGGCTAAGCCGTCGGCATAGATACTTTGCATTTTTTTTGTTACGGCATTTTTTTATTTTTTGTTACGGCATGTGCTGCACCCCCAACACCATTCCGCCCAAAACACCCAAAGATACCCTCCGTGTCGGCCCGGCGTGGCGTTTCCCCCCTCCGGGACACGGGCAGCCGTACGCCGTGAGGTCTACACGGCAGACGGGGCCCAGGGGGTAGCAATGCCACCGAGCTACGGAGGATCTTGCTGTGGGTGTGGCCGGATGTTGCTCTAAATTGTTACGTATTGGCTGACCTAACATGACCGGGTGGAGAGGTCCACCGGTCAAAGCCCGTCCGTGGAAAGTCAAATGGGTAGATCTCGTGGTCAACCGATCCACGGTTAGGCGGGACGGGGGCGCTGGGGGGTAGCAATGCCACCGGAGCGGCGCTCCGGCCCCTCATACGTGCAGGGTGGTGTGGTGGGGTGTCCGAATAAGGCGCAGCGTCTCGGTGTGCCCCCTCACACAGACGGCCTTGCGCCCGCCCGGCACTGGAGAAAGCAGACGTGTCGGGTCTACGGAGGGATCTTGCTGTGGGTGTGGCCGGATGTTGCTCTAAAGTGTTCGTATGGGCTGACCTAACATGATCGGGTGGATAGGCCTACTGGTCAAATCCCGTCTGCAAAGTCAAAGGGCTAGATCCGGTGGTCAAACGCTACTGAGGTTAGGCGGGGCCAGGGGCCCTGGGGGTAGCAATGCCACCGGACCGTCGCATCGGGCCCTCATACATGCGGGGTGGTGTGGTGGCATGTCCGAAGAGGCGGCACGCGTCTCCGGGGTGTGGCCCCCCTCACGGACGGCGATGACACACGGTAGTAGATGTTCTGCGGAAACGATGCAGCGTGAATATTATTAAATACTCGGAGCGCGATAAAATCAGGCGTGTTTTACCTGCCGTGGGCACAGGTGCTATAGGACCGCTGGTACTTTTTCATAATTGTTCGTGATGGAGAAGTATCTGAACACTGCCCTCTACGCGGATTGCTCTTCGCGTCTCTGTGGCCGGCGGCCTCCGGGGGCTAGCATACCGTCAAATCTTGCGTAGGCGGCCTCTCACAAGTCTGGAAGTGTTGTGGCGGTTGCAAATGCCCGGCACGCGTCTCCGGGGTGTCCCCCCCCTCCCTCACGGACGGCGCCGCCGCCGGCACCTGGAGGGGGGAAACGGACGCGTCGGGTCTACACGGAGTGGATGTAGCTGTGGGTTTGGCCCGGATGTTGCTCTAAAGTGTTCGTATTGGCTGACCTAACATGACCGGGTGGAGAGGTCCAGTGGTCAAAGCCCGTCCGTGGGAAGTCAAAGGGGTAGATCTCGTGGTCAACCGCTCCAGGGTTAGGCGGGACGGGGGCCCTGGGGGGTAGCAATGCCACCGGAGCGTCGCACCGACCCCTCATACATGCAGGGTGGTGTGGTGGCATGTCCGAAGAGGCGGCACGCGTCTCCGGGGTGTGCCCCCTCACACGGACGGCGCCGCCGCCGGCACCTGGAGGGGGGAAAGCAGACGTCGGGTCTACGGAGGGATCTTGCTGTGGGTGTGGCCCGGATGTTGCTCTAAAGTGTTCGTATGGGCTGACCTAACATGACCGGGTGGATAGGCCCATTGGTCAAATCCCGTCCGTGCAAAGTCAAAGGACTAGATCCGGTGGTCAAACGCTACAGGGTTAGGCGGGACGGGGGCCCTGGGGGGTAGCAATGCCGCCGGCCCGTCGTACCGGGCCCTCATACATGCGGGGTGGTGTGGTGGCATGTCCGAAGAGGCGGCACGCGTCTCCGGGGTGTGGCCCCCCTCACGGACGGCGATGACACACGGTAGTAGACGTTCTGCGGAAACGATGCCGCGTGAATATTATTAAATACTCGGAGCGCGATAAAATCATGAGTTTTTTACATGACTGGGCACATGTGCTATAGGACCGATGGTAATTTTTCATAATTTTTCGTGATGGAGAAGTATCTGAACACTTCCCTCTCTGGATTGCTCTTGGCGTCTCTGTTGTGGCCGGCGGCCTCCGAGAACTAACATACCGTCAAATCTTGCGTGGCGGCCTCTCACAAGTCTGGAAGTGTTGTGGCGGTTGCAAATGCCCGGCCGCAGCGTCTCCGGTGTCCCCCCTCCCCTCACGCAGACGGCGCCGCCGCACCTGGAGGGGAAAGCAGACGCGTCGGGTCTACACGGAGTGGATGTAGCTATGGGTTTGGCCGGATGTTGCTCTAAAGTGTTCGTATTGGCTGACCTAACATGACCGGTGGAGAGGTCCATGGTCAAAGCCCGTCCGTGGGAAGTCAAAGGGTAGATCTCGTGGTCAACCGCTCGAGGTTAGGCGGGGCCAGGGGCCTGAGGGGTAACAATGCCACCGGGGCGTCGCACGCCCCTCATACATGCAGGATGGTGTGGTGGCATGTCCGAAGAGGCGGCACGCAGCGTCTCCGGGGTGTGCCCCTCACACAGACGGCCGCCACGGCACCTTGAGGGGGAAGCAGACGCTCGTGTCTACACGGAGGGGATCTTGCTATGGGTGTGGCACGGATGTTGCTCTAAAGTGTTCGTATGGGCTGACATAACATGACCGGGTGGATAGGCCCACTGGTCAAATCCCGTCCGTGCAAAGTCAAAGGGCTAGATCCGGTGGTCAAACGCCTTCTGAGGTTAGGCGGGGACGGGGCCACTGGGGTAGCAATGCCACCGGGCCGTCGCATCGGGCCCTCATACATGCGGGGTGGTGTGGTGGCATGTCCGAAGAAGCGGCGCAGCGTCTCGGTGTGGCCCCCCCTCACGGACGGCGATGACACACGGTAGTAGGCGTTCTGCGGAAGCGATGCGGCGTGAATATTATTAAATACTCGGGCGCGATAAAATCATGAGTTTTTACATGACGTGGGCACATGTGCTATAGGACCGATGGTAATTTTTCATAATTTTTCGTGATGGAGAAGTATCGAACACTTCCCTCTCGCGGATTGCTCTTGGCGTCTCTGTTGTGTGGCGTGACCTCCGGGGGCTAGCATACCGTCAAATCTTGCGTAGGCGGCCTCTCACAAGTCTGGAAGTGTTGTGGCGGTTGCAAATGCCCGGCACGCGTCTCCGGGGTGTCCCCCCCCCCCTCCCTCACGGACGGCGCCGCCGCCGGCACCTGGAGGGGGGAAACGGACGCGTCGGGTCTACACGGAGTGGATGTAGCTATGGGTTTGGCCCGGATGTTGCTCTAAAGTGTTCGTATTGGCTGACCTAACATGACCGGGTGGAGAGGTCCACTGGTCAAAGCCCGTCCGTGGGAAGTCAAAGGGGTAGATCTCGTGGTCAACCGCTCGAGGTTAGGCGGGGCCAGGGGGCCCAGGGGTAACAATGCCACCGGAGCGTCGCACCGCCCCTCATACATGCAGGATGGTGTGGTGGCATGTCCGAAGAGGCGGCACGCGTCTCGGGTGTGCCCCTCACACGGACGGTGCTGCCGCCCGGCACCTTGAGGGGGAAAGCAGACGCGTCGGGTCTACGGAGGGATCTTCTTTGTGGGTGTGGCCGGATGTTGCTCTAAAGTGTTCGTATGGGCTGACATAACATGACCGGTGGATAGGCCCACTGGTCAAATCCCGTCCGTGCAAAGTCAAAGGGCTAGATCCGGTGGTCAAACGCTTCTGAGGTTAGGCGGGGACGGGGCCACAGGGGTAGCAATGCCACCGGGCCGTCGCATCGGGCCCTCATACATGCGGGGTGGTGTGGTGGCATGTCCGAAGAGGCGGCACGCGTCTCCGGGGTGTGGCCCCCCCTCACGGACGGCGATGACACACGGTAGTAGGCGTTCTGCGGAAACGATGCGGCGTGAATATTATTAAATACTCGGGCCGCGATAAAATCATGAGTTTTTACATGGCGTGGGCACATGTGCTATAGGACCGATGGTAATTTTTCATAATTTTTCGTGATGGAGAAGTATCTGAAAACTTCCCTCTACGCGGATTGCTCTGGGCGCGTCTACGATGGCGGCGGCCTCCGGCTAACATACCGTCAAATCTTGCGTGGCGGCCTCTCACAAGTCTGGAAGTGTTTTGGCGGTTGCCAATGCCGACGCAGCGTCTCCGGTGTCCCCCCTCCCTCACGGACGGCGCCGCCCGCCACTGGAGGGGAAAGCAGACGTCGGGTCTACACGGAGTGGATGTAGCTGTGGGTTTGGACCGGATGTTGCTCTAAAGTGTTCGTATTGGCTGACCTAACATGACCGGGTGGAGAGGTCCACTGGTCAAAGCCCGTCCGTGGGAAGTCAAAGGGGTAGATCTCGTGGTCAACCGCTCCAGGGTTAGGCGGGACGGGGCCACAGGGGTAGCAATGCCACCGGGCGTCGCACCGCCCTCATACATGCAGGGTGGTGTGGTGGCATGTCCGAAGAGGCGACGCAGCGTCTCCGGTGTGCCCCTCACACGGACGGCCGCCGCCGCCCGGCACCTTGAGGGGGAAAGCAGACGCGTCGAGTCTACGGAGGGGATCTTCTTTGTGGGTGTGGTCCGGATGTTGCTCTAAAGTGTTCGTATGGGCTGACATAACATGACCGGGTGGATAGGCCCTTTGGTCAAATCCCGTCCGTGCAAAGTCAAAGGGCTAGATCCGGTGGTCAAACGCTTCTGAGGGTTAGGCGGGGACGGGGCCACTGAGGGTAGCAATGCCACCGGGCCGTCGCGCATCGGGCCCTCATACATGCGGGGTGGTGTGGTGGCATGTCCGAAGAAGGCGGCACGCGTCTCGGTGTGGCCCCCCCTCACGGCGGCGATGACACACGGTAGTAGGCGTTCTGCGGAAAGCGATGCGGCGTGAATATTATTAAATACTCGGGCGCGATAAAATCATGAGTTTTTACATGACGTGGGCACATGTGCTATAGGACCGATGGTAATTTTTCATAATTTTTCGTGATGGAGAAGTATCTGAACACTTCCCTCTCGCGGATTGCTCTTGGCGTCTCTGTTGTGGCGGCGGCCTCCGGGCTAACATACCGTCAAATCTTGCGTGGCGGCCTCTCACAAGTCTGGAAGTGTTGTGGCGGTTGCAAATGCCCGCAGCGTCTCGGTGTGCCCCCCCTCACAGACGGCGCCGCCCGGCACACTGGAGAAGCAGACGCGTCGGGTCTACGGAGGATCTTCTTTGTGGGTTTGGCCCGACCCACAAAGAAGATCCCTCCGTAGACCCGACGGTCTGCTTCTCCAGTGTCGGCGGCGGCGCCGTCTGCGGAGGGGGGCACTTCGAGCCCCAAGACGGGCATACGATGCATGAACACTTTCACATATGCGCCGGGACCCGTGTGATGTTTCGGTGACATAGCTACACCCCGAATCCCCCCACCAACCAGAATTCCTTCCGTGTCGACCGTTTCCCCCTTCCGTGACACGGCGATAGCGACCTTCGTAACGGGGGGCAATCGATATACCATCGGGTATGTTTTTTTAGATAAGGCATAATTATCTTATACAAAAACAAAAACTAAAATAAAGTAAAAATAACAAAACCGAGTAAAAATAAAAAATAAAGTAAAATACCGTGTATGCGGCGGCGGGCCGTCGGCATATATCTTACCTACGGAGGTTGTCCCACGGATCGTTGGCGTGGCGTGGCACACGGATCGCCGGCGTGGCGGCGGAGGGCCTATGCGGCGGCTTGGCCGTAGGCATACCTCTGCCAGCGATATGCCGACGACGCCGTTCTTCTTGCCCGTCGGCGTAGGGTCAACGCCGTCAAATGGTCGTGACGGCCGGCAGGTGGGCCACGGATATGCCGACGGCCTGCTCTATGCCGACGGGCCCCGTAGGCGTACCTCGGGCGGTCCCGACGGCCTTGTCTATGCCGACGGCCCCGTCGGCATAGGTGGATGTGTGCCGACGGCTTTTCTACGCCTACGGCCTTTCCGTGGCCGTCGGCGTAGGTCCATAGATGCCGACGGGGGCCGTCGGCATAGATTTCGCCGTCGGCAACCCCAGTTTTTCTGGTAGTGATACTTATGAGACAAGAGCTCTAAAAAAATGATTGTACAGGACTTGCTTCTGAATTTAGCTTTATAGACTATAGATCTAATTTGGAAGTTCAAAGTCTAAACATAGTAATCAAAAAGAAAAATGGCAATACAAAATTGGTTCATATAGAACTTGCTTCTCTGGTACAGCAAATCCCCTTAAAATAGCAAATGGCGAAGAGGAGGAAGACCATACCGTCAAGAACGTTGGTTCCGGGGAGAAGGGGCCAAGGGACGCCACAGATAGCGTCGTAGCCATCTACCTGGTTGGTGAACTTGAATAAGGTTTTCGTGTGCAATCTTCTAAAACGCTCATTATCTGCACAACACAAACAATCAAACTCAATGCTTTCCGACATCAGCAAGCAATGGAGATTACGTATTACACGATTTGCATGAAGACGAAAGAAAATACTGAAGCTACACAGGAGAAGAATGCTGAAATTTCAGTGAAACCTCTCTTGAGATCTGCTATATGCAATCTCTATAAAGACAAATATTTAGGAACGGAGGGACTAGTAAGCAAGATGACAACAGCGCAGGTCATATAGTAAGCTAGAAAAGATCAAGTAAAAGACTTCCAAAGTGGCAGGAGAAAAATAACAATAGCCCAGGTCTTGGCCTATCTTGTATGGAGTGAGAAAGGGAACATAACAAGACTAAACTGTTGACTGTTAAGTAGTATGAACAGAACAAGATTTTTTTATATGAGCTAAAAATAGATGTGCGGGTAATCGAATGGCCGAGCACAACAGATTATAGAATTCTGAGAGAAACAAGTAATATTGCAAAAGAGAGTTGAATGAATGTCATTGAGCATAAAAAAGTATTAGAGTGAGATAAAATACCGACGAAAGAAAATTGGGCTTACAGATAGACATAGCAAAGCAAATTTGTCATTTTCACATACAGTGTGGGCATGGCACTAAAGCATCAGTAGTGGTGTTCAAAAGATAAAGTTAAAAGCACAGATACTCAGTGAGAATCAATCAACATGTTTTCTGTTAAAAAAATGAATAAAAAGTTGGAGTCTAAGTCTATAGTATGGAGATACAACTTGCTACATCACGAAGTTAGTAAACATTGACCAGGCTATGCATTTGAGCATACCATGCCCTGGCCTGGTTTGGCAAACGTCTTGTTGATGGTGCAGACATAATAGTCGATCTTTGGCTCTTTGTGTCCAAACATTGTGAAGAGCTTATCCACATGGCGTTCGTAGAGCTTCACTTCATTGCCCTAGAAAGTAATGTTCCTCCAGCTCGCCAAAGTACTTGACACCACCAGGCGTGCCTGCATTTGTTTTGTGTTTATGTTAGCTGCAGTTCCAATAAAAGGTAGGAATTGTTTTGGAGAAGACTATAGAGAAACCTTTTTCACTTAACTGGTAAAATGAAAAGAATCATAGGAGAGTATAAGCTAAAAAGAAGCCTTTTTCATTAAACTGATAGTATATCAGGAACTTACGAAAATAGAGAATTAGCACAGGGTGTATCCATATGGGCAGACATTGAAAGTAAAATGTGCAGGCTGACTATTGGTCATAGTCATCACATTGGGAAAATGCTAGCATGATCTACTTCAAGTCTTTCACCATCACTGTATAGTGTATAAAATAAGTAAACATGGCACTGAAAATATTCAAAAGAATACCATTTAGAGAGTTGACTATAGAGAAATGAAGCTCACTTTGAAAGAACAGTCATGGCTGATCATTGTAGAATAATGACAAAACAAGAATAAACGCATAATAGTAGCACTCATTTCTTGTGATAAATAAAAAAAAACTACCCCAATTTTGGTGCGTTACATCACTAACTTTCAGGATTTTAACCTCAAGTTAATAATTGGAAGTAAGATAAAATGGAAAGAAATAAAGGAGAGCGGCAGATCAAAAGAACGGTTTGTAATGGAGGTGGTACTATATCAACAAGTTAAATGGAGATAGAGATTAAGGGGGTGTTCGGGAGCCCTCCGCTCCTCAACTCCGCTATGGGAGCCGGCTGAGCTGCACCGAACGAGTCAAACTCCGTAGATTTCATAATCCGGAGCGGAGCGGCCTATAGTACAAATCGCTGGAGTCGGGAAGTAACGCTCCAGCGCTCTGTCTCGATGGCTCGTACCAATTTTTACACGCCACTTACCGGTTCGAGAGAAAAAACAGGAAACAGAACCCCACAAATCTCTCGTACTCCCTGCTTGCCCCGATTCCCTTTCTCCATGCGCACACGTAGAAGAGCTGGAGTTGGGTGCCGAATGTTCTGCAAAATGCAAGTAGAGTTGGGAGTTGAGAAGTAAGGAGTGGAGTTGAGAAATTAGAGGAGTGGATTGTTGCCGAGCAGGCTCTAAGTTAAATGGAAATAAAGAGTTAGCAGAGGATGTGTCCATATGAGCAAAGATTGAAACAAAGAGACAGAAAGCTGCAAACAGAGAGAATTTATCACGCTCGGTTGACAGAACAGAAGCACAACGACAACAAACATACATGCTCTATGTTGTCAAAATAACCGTGTCACCTATATCATCTCTTTGAGAAATGTGTAAGCAGGGATAAGATCTTGTAGTAACTATTATTTTCGATGCGTCAGTAGATTACAGGGCTAATATAACCATCGGACATATCAAGAATAGAGCAGGAAATCCATAGAAGCAAGTTAGGTAGATAATTTATAAAAAAAACACAAGTCCATGCAGAACTTGAGAGGCATGAATCAAATATTTTAAAACTACAAGTACTTTAGGCATGATGCTTACAGCTAAGGATTGGTGTAATTAATCCTGAAGCGTAGAATAAATGCAATGACCAAACTAAAGTAATATAATCCATGGACTAATCCTAGAGACAGTCAGGTAAATCAGAGACTAAGTGAAACTAACGCTTAACCTCGGAGCAGCAGATACGAGCTCGGAATCCATGAGCTAGTGTATCAAAAGCAGATCTGAATGAATCAGAATCTCAATGTGCACTTTCGCTGACGCCATCAACAGTGTGTGAGGGCTGCAGCATATATGCTCTTCCTCCACTGCATGAAATTTCCCCACTCCGATGGACTGGCCTCACCACGCCAAAACTACAAAAAGAGGAAGAATATATCAGTGGTGGGCAGGAGTTGAAGTTCTGTACCTCATATACTTGGTGGCCGGCAGTGAGAAGAGGCCTGCGCTCTGTGGCCTTCCGTAGTCACTCCTCCCGCCCTAGAGGACAGAACGGCGGCAAGGTGGTGCGAGGGGTCGTGGTGAAGATCTGGTCGATGGTGACCGCGCCTGTGACTGGGAGCAGGAGGAGGAAGATCGACGCCCATGCCCCCGTCCGGTCGCCGAACCCCACCGGCCACCTCCTCGCAGCCGCCACTCTAGGTTCTGTGCTTCAATAATCAAATCAGATCATGACTAGGAAAATTTCCAAGGCCGATAAATAGAGAAAATTTCTGTGCAAGGAATGCCCCACCCAGGAAAGCAAATCAAGAAGAAACCATGAAATCTGTAGGCAGGCTAGGCTAATTAATCAACCAACCTTGTAGGGCAACCTAGGGGTCTTCCTGGGGTCGATGCCCTTGGGGGTGAAGAGGCCGGGGAAGAGAAGATCATGCTCTTCCCCGCCGGCGAAGAGCACCCGCTTGGCACTCCGCGGAACCTCGCCAACAACGAGTTCCCTCCGCGTGCAGACTCCCGGAGGATGAGCAGCGAGAGGCAGATCGACGGCCGGTGTTCCCCGCCGCTGCCGTATAGCAGATCGAGTAGCACTTGTCGGACACCTCCATAGATCCTGATTCGTGATTGAGAGGCAAAAGGAAGGAGATTAGGGAAGAGGGAGGGTTTGCGGATGCTCGTAGAGGCCGTGAGAGAAGGGGAGGTGACGGCGCAGCATCGGGGGCGCGAGGTGGGGTCGTGTGAGGAGGCGTGTGGGAGAGGGAACGATAGAGAAACCCCGATCCCTTTCTTCCTTTCTTTTCTCTCGCGTTTTTTCCCTCGGCACAGTAAAATCGACGTGGCTATCGCCAGTGGTCGTCCTTGATGCGTAGCTGAATGGTTTTAATTATACCTGGGTTGGCCCATTCTATTTTTTCTGTTTGTAAAAACCAAAAAGATATGCCCTTGCACGGATTCGAAGCGGGAAAATTGAAACTTCTTCCCTCATTTCTTCTTATGTCTTTTTCTTTTTTCTATTTCCTTTTGCTTTTGCTTTTTTGCTTTTTTGTTTTTCTTCTCTCTTCTTTTTCTTTCTCATTCGAGACACATGCTTTCTTCATAATTTCTTTCTACAAAGTTTATGAACGTTTTTCAATTTTGGAGGAACTTTTCAAATTCAATGAACTGTTTTTCAAATTCTATGACCTTTTTTCAAATTATGATGAACTTTTTTCAAATTCCATGATTCTTTTTTTCAATTTTGATGAACTTTTTTCCAATTTCGATGAACTTTTTTCAAATTAAATGAACTTTTTTCACAATTGGTGATCTTTTTTCAAACTCGATGAACTTTTTTTCAAATTTTGATGAACTTTTTTCAAATTTCTTGAACTTTTATTGAAATTTGATGAACTTTTTCAAACTCCATGAACTTTTTTTCCAATTTTTATGACCTTTTTTCAAATTCCATGAATTTTTTTTCAAAATCGTGAACTTTTTTCAAACTTGATGAATTTTTTTGTATTTTGGTGAACTTTTTTCAAATTCCATGAACTTTTATGAAATTCGATGAACTCTTTTCAAAATCAATGAACATTTTTCATTTTTGTGAAATGTGTTTCAAAATTTCTGAACGCTTTTCAGAATTTATGAACCTTATTCCTGGTTCAACTATTTTCTCAGCACGATCTGCAGACTCTAAGAGAATTTCTTATGTACGAGATTGCTACTTGCTCCAACAGTCAAGTACATCTGCCAATAGTGAAATCTTTTCTGTGACAACATGTAATATACAATCATTTTACTGTTCCTCCAATTCATTTGCAATCATACAAATATTCCCTACATACAGAAAATTTAAAAATTGTTCCAACAAGACATCTATTCTTATGTTTTCTTCAATTCACAGGGATTCCGGCTATTCAAATAGTTCAACGTTGCCATCTTCCATATTTTGAAGGTTTCGAAGTAAGTTCTATAGATGGAAACTTGGTTTTCGTAAAAAAAAAATAGTTATTTTTTTGCAATCTTCTTTTTTATAACTAACTCTGCCATGCTAAAATGAACTTTCTTCTTGTTATTCTAACTTCTTCAATTTCTTTTTTTTCAACAGGATCATCGTGCTAGCTCACATGCTGAAGTGTTGTTCCCACTCCAATGTAATATAAGGCCTAGCAAATTTGTGTTCCAAGATCAACTGGGAACGAAAATGTTAACAGTCTGACGTTCCCTGGGAACGATCTTTCAGCGAACGCTCTGTTTGCTGTCACATCATGCGCATGGATCTTGATGATCACTGCGTTGCCACATCAGGAAAAAAAATGACCCGTTCGCTGGGACGCAGGCCATGCACGAACGCACCTTTATTCTTCGCAAAAGTATTCTTGGCTGAGGTGCGTGATGGGTAACTCAAGCTCGGGATCATTGGAAGGACATGCAGGCTAACAACTTGAACTGGGAAGCGGGTTGTGAACATTTGTGGCTAAACTTGTTTCATTACAGATCCTTTTTTGCCGTTGCATAATTTGAAGAAAAAAAAACCTTTTTTGCCATGTGCCCATTACAAATCCCAAAAGTTGCCATGTTTTAGAGAATAAATTTTTCTAAACTTTCCATGTGCAATTATATAGTGTTTCCATGTGCCCATTATAAATCCCATGTGAATTTTTTTATAAACTAGCCATGTGAAAATTTATTATATATTTTCATGGCAATTTCATTATTTACTTATCATTTAACCATGCTAAATTTTTATAGGTAGCATGGCAATTTCGCATTTTTTTTTCAGTTAGACCATGACAATTTTATTATTTAAACCGTGGAAATTTTTATTTAGACAATGAAAATTATATTATTTACACCATGATTTTTTAATGATGGCACTGTTTAATTATTAAGAGCATGACATTTTTGTTTTTAATGGCGTGTCATTTTATTATTAAGAGCATGGCTATTTTGTTTCTAATGCATGGCACTTCTTTCTTATATTTTACCATGGCCATTTCATGTGTGTGATTTTTATGTTTCTTGAAAATGAAAATATAAAGGATGGCAAATTCCTTGGATGTGTCTTTTACAATAATATGCAAATTTGGCTCTGCATTTTTTGGGCAATGCTATTGTTTTTTTCTTAGCAATTTCATGTTATACATAATGGAAAATCTATTTTTTATTTTGATGCCATGCATTTTGGACTTCTTACGGAAAAAATTGGGCTGTTTGTTTTCTTTGCATAAGGGTGACGCTGGATGGGGGAAGGACCATGAAAAGACATGTGGGCAGTTGGGGTCGCCTTGTGGCTTCTCCTAGTGAAAAATAAATTCTCTTGATCGATCCACCTGTACCCATAGCTATCGAAATATTCGCTCCAGGGTGCCTCCCCTGGGAATGATCTCCACCGGAGAGCTCCTATTTGCCTCTCGCGACCGGCAAAAGGGTGAGCTTCCACTGAAGGTCGACGCAGACGGGCTGACCCATTAAGAGGTAAAGAGCTCTAGCGCTTAAAAATTGTAAGAAATACCTGCGGGAGCGAGAGCTAGAATTCATGGTGTCCCGCTCGTGAACTAAAAGCCTTAATGAATGGACGTGTTTAGTTTAGTTCATTGATATGCATCGAGATAGTTTAAGTACCGAACTTCTTACGTTTTTTTGTGATATACGCTGGACAATATTTAAATATACATTGAACTTTTTTGTGATATACGCTGAACAATATTTGAATACACATTAAACATTTCTGTGATATACGCTGATTCTTTTGTTAAAGTGCACAATGAACATTTAAAAGAAATGTTGAACATTTCTTAATATAGGGTAGACATTTCCTTAGATATTTATGAACGAAAAAATAAGAGAAAAAGGAAAAAGGAAAAGAAAGAAATATAGGCAGAAAAAAAATTGTTCATCAAGTATTAATAGAATTGTTCACCATGTATTATTGGAAAGAAAAAGAAAAATGAAAGAAAAATGAAAAAAACGAAAATCATAAAAACATGTAAAGGCAACGCGTAGCACTGCCAGAAAAATATAATGGAAAGAAAACAATTAATGAAAGAAACGAAAGAAAAGGCAACGTGTAGCACTGGCGTGAACTGATCCGGCCCATCCACGGGCACTGCGGGCGTTTCTACAAACATTTGACGCCAGGAATTGCCCTTTCTATAGGGCGCCTTATACGCCGGCTGAGGACAGGAACGCGCTAAACAGTGCAAAAATGTATTTAAAGCGAGAAAAAACATCAGTAAAAAGTCGATCTAGTGAGAATTGAACCTGCATCAAATTGCTTCAGTGCGTGATTAGCTAACCACTCAATCTAATACGCCCCTATGAAAGTTTTCAACGTGAAGCAGGTTGAGAACAAAACTATCGCCGCGCTATTTAGAGAAATATGACTTCTTTTTTCGAAAAATGTGTACAAAATTAGAATCTGCACAGATTTTAAAAGACATCACGAATTAGAGAAAAGTTTATTAATTCAAAATAATTTAACCAGTTTTTAAAACTATACATCTATTTAAAATAATTGAATTCAAAAAAGTTCATCAATTATGGAAAAAAATTCATGGACTTTTAGAATTTTTTTAATGATTTAAAAAAAGTTCATTGCTTCAAAAAAATCATGTATTTTTAGAAAAGTACATGAATTTTCCAAAAAAGCTCATGTTTGTTTAAAGTTCATCAACTTTAAAATAAGTTCATTGAATTTGAAAAAAGTTCATCATTTATTTTAAAAAAGATCATCAATCTTTTTTTAAAAAATTTCGCAAAATCGAAAAAATTCATCTGGTATTGGAAGAAAAGCTAACAAATTTGAAAGAGTTCACAGATTTAAAAAAATAGTTCATGAATTTGGCGAAAATTCATGGATTTTGGAATAAGTTCATCGATTTTGAAGAAAAAGGGTGATCGAAGTTTCTAAAATAGTCAGAAATTATATAGGCTCAAAAAGCTCTCGCGACCTTGAGAAAGAATACAATAAGAGAAGGAAACATATAGGCATAAAGTGGTTCATAATCCTATTGATAGTGCGGTGCTCACTCAACTCAGTGATCCCGGCCTTGAACTCCTCATGGCGCACCCTTTGGTTGCTTCAGATTGAACGAAAAAAAAAAAGATGGGTAAGACCAGCGCGGCGCGGGGTTGTGGGTCCCTTGGTGAAAAGTGAACAAATGGGCGCAACGGACCCCGTTTAGGATTTTCCCCTATTGCGGCTCTATCCTATTTGACGCATTATACGCCGGATTGTCACAAAGCTGAGCGATCGAGCGGTGACTTGGGCCGGCCCATTAGCGTGTTGCAGGGTTTCCAGTTTGGGAACCATTTAGAGTGTTCCAGCCGATTTTTTAATGTTCCCATAATCTTTTTTTCTATTACATATTTTCCTGTATCGTTTTTGGTTTTCTATGGTTTTTATTTTCAATTTTTTTCTTTTTTATTTTTCCAATTCTTTTTATTTTCCTGTTCTGTTACTTTTTTATTTCTTTTCTTCGTTCCTTTTCAATTTTCAATTTTATTTTCCTTTTTTTGACAAAACTTCATCTGATGAAAATTGTTTGACATTTTGTTATAAAATTCGTGCCTGGAAGATTTGAAATTTTCAAAGATCTTGTTTTTTTAAAATTGTCGATAAATGAGAAAAATTGCATTTTCCAAAAAAAAATCGGGAATTTAAAAAAATGTTCTATTATATAAAAATTATTCGGATTTTCCTTGTTTGATTTTTTCACAACTTTTACTGAAATGTTCTACATTTCAAATTGTGCGCAAATTTCAAAAATATGTTCTTATTTTAAAAATAAATCACGTATTTAAACATTGTTAGTGTTTCCAAAAAATTCTAAAAATTCAAAATTTGTTGATGATTTAAAATTTTGTTCTGTTTTGAAATTTTGCTCATAAATACGAAAAAAAAATCATGTTTTCGAAAAATGCTCGGAAATTTCAAAATCTGTTCGTGATTTCAGAAAATTATTCGGGTTTGCCAAAAAATGTTCGTAAGTTCAAAAAATCACTCAAATTTTTTAATATTGTTCGGGATTTTTTTCAAATAGTGTTAAATCTGCTATATCCATTATTTATGAAGTCTTGTGATGGATATCTCTCACCATACCTTTTCGATCATGATGTCTAGAAACGAGCGAGCTTGAGTATGCAGTCGCAGGTTCGAATCCCAGCTACCGTGCCCTACCTTTTTGCGATTTTTCGTCATCGCATTGGCAATGGGCCGGCCGTAGAATGCGACAAATAGGAGCTCCCCCTATTGGGGTCCCTCCCCTAAAAAAACCCTATTGGCGTCCTAATAAAATACATGTTTAAGCCAGTTATGATGAGTAGTTATTTGATAAGAAACTAGTCTTGGGCTAAATTAGAAAATCAGGCTCGATCCTTGGTTGGAAACAAGCTTCAGCCCATCTAGTTTAAAATCCGCAAAGGTTCAAGGCTCGCTTTTTTTCTTTTGCGAAACACAACAAACATAAGCATTCACAGACATGTACATACACTCATCTTATGAATGTATATCTCTGTGAGCAATTTTAAAAGACAAAGCCGGCAAGTCTTGAAATTGATTAAGCCACCACATGAGTCTTTTTGTCGGCGGACACACCACTTACCACTGAAAGAACAAAGCTGTTAAATCCTGCAATAAATCTAGAAAAGTTCAAGCAATCATACCAAGTTCAGAATTTACGCAACCTTGCGGGTGAGGGTGGATAGATTTCACCACAAGGAACCTAACGAACTGAGACTAGGCTCGGTTCACAGCTGATAAAATAGGTCGATTGCTGTTTCTCATATACTCTAAATTCTCCTATATTTCTTTATAGAGAGAGTAGTTTGTATGTATGTTCTGTTGTGGCGGAAATTCCGTGAAATTCGGCAGAAACATCTCAATAGCGCTGGCTTAATTTGTACTTGGCTGATGTTTGCATCAAAAAAAAAGAAAATCCATGTGAGGAAGTCCCGGGCGGATCTAGCTAGCGGACGGCGTAAGAGATAATCAAAACCAAATGTTGTTGTGTTCCCCTTCCATGATCCATGCGTATATACTACATACGAACAGCAGTACAGTTGCAGGACAGAAGTTGTAGTATCTACTTAAAATCAAACTAGAAACTACAAGATCGAAGATGGAAGCGATGGCTAACCTTGTTGAAGGTCTTGCGGCCACCTGTGATGC
Source organism: Aegilops bicornis (assembly GCA_021605145.1). Taxonomy (NCBI): domain Eukaryota; kingdom Viridiplantae; phylum Streptophyta; class Magnoliopsida; order Poales; family Poaceae; genus Aegilops; species Aegilops bicornis. The sequence continues at coordinate 825,770,260 of CM038675.1, read as the reverse complement.
CTCTGCTGCTGGGATGAGACTTGCCTGTTCCCCACGTGTGTGCCCATCCGTGCTCCAGCATATGTTGCATGATTTGATTGGAACAAAAAAGGCCCGGCCTCACCCCCTTAAAATCAAGGGGGAGATGATTAGATTAGAAAGAAAAAAAAGAAAAAAAGACAACCGTAGAATGAAGTGGGAGCACGGATGGGAGCATGGGGAGGGAGCAGGCAAGCCGGATCCCTGCTGCTGGGGTGCTCGCTCACACTGACTAGTAGTATGCCCGTGCGTTGCCACGGGCTTCTGAAATATATTGCTGAAGGTATATAAAATAATCCATGTAAAATATCACAGGAAGAAACAATATAGCATGGACACAATTGCATAATAATTAAAGTCTACTTCACTTGTAATGTAAACTGATAACAAAAAGGCAAATTGACGATGTATACACATAAATCGATGATCCAACTAAAATTATATTACAAATTATTCAAATGCGCTTAAGAAATTCTCGCACAATATCAATAAAGTTTTTTTTCTTCATTCGCACGATGCTTGAGCAAGTATAATAAAAACCGTTTTCTCAACTCATACCCATCATGCAAAAACAATAGTAGAACGCCCATGCGTTGCTACGGGCTGCTACGGACAACAATGCATATAAATGAATCAGAGAAACAATTAAAGTCGTATTCAACGTCTAACATTAGTTTTTTCCTCATACGTCCGAATGTGTTCGGACATCAAACGGGCTACTACAACCGTCTTGATAGTCCGGGTGCCCCAAATCCGGCCCATATGTAAGAAAGAAATGTTGCTATCTAGACTATTCGTGATGTTATCTCCAACATGTGAAACCAACGCAAAACCCCACCACCACGACACACCTTCTCCTTTTCTCATCGGACCCTCCCCTTTCCGCTCTATTTCCCGCCGTAGTGGGTGACGTCCGCCTCACTTTCTCCATGACACCCTTTCTCCTTCACACCATACTTTCTCATAGACCGTTAAGGAGGAGTCCCCCGTAATGCCTGCCCCGCTCTCCACCATGATCCCCTCCCCCGTGTTCGTGTGTTTTCACCACTGCCATCAAGAGGGAGGAGGTATTGCGCCGCCTGTGGCGCCCCCAAAGCCAAGAATGCAAATTTGTAAGTAAACATACCAAACCCAACCTCCGTCCCGCTCACTCTTATCACAAAATCCATCAACTTGTATTTTAAGTGAGCCGGTGATCAACATCGCCGTGGCCGGCCAACAGCAAGGGATAAGGGCGGCAACCACATTCCCATCTTAGTGCTAGTACCTCCTTGTTCTATACTGGACCCACCCTTCATCCCGGGCTCTACAACGACAGCTCCACACTCATGTGTTCTCATGGAAAAGAAAGCTATGCATAAAAATGTTCGTCCAGAGCATGAAAAATGCCAATGGTTCTCTCCTCTTCCCTCCTCGCGCGCACATGCCTGATTCAATGAGATATTAGTGAATAAACCAAATAGATAATTAAACGACATGTCTGAAGCACACACACACACACAACACACACTATATATACATGGTAATATTATTCATCACCCAGGGTGGAGTATACGTTATTCTTCACCCGAGGTAATATTACAATCGGTTCATAAATAAATTTCATTTTGTTTAGAGAGGGAGTACATTAGTGGTCTTTTTAGAGATACATGAGTATCTATTCCTAGTAATAGCAATTAGCAACTTAGCATAGTACAACCATAATCTTGGAGCCGTCTATCATTTCGATAATAGGTAGTTGCTATAAATGCAATTATGATGATTGTGTTAAAAATTTGCACAGAGCAACCCTTTTACAAACTGAACAAAATAACAAGTCAATCCCATCCACACTGCAACTGATTCATGCATTAAGGATTGGCACACAAAGTAAATAGGAATCCAAACTAACAACAAGGGACGACAACATGGATGCTATCTTATTCCTTTCCAGGTGGATAGCAACCATATCCGCCGGATGCATGAAATAGTCCTATTTTTTAGAACTTTATAAAAAGCTAAATTTAATCCAAAAATAATTATGAAGAGAGGCTAGTAAGTAAAACTAAGTCATGACTAAACAAGTGTTTTCATCATTCCAATTCCCATTGAACTGATTCTTGATTCTTCTTTTAAGGTAATGTTGAGTAGGAGAGTCTCCTGTATATTTCATCAAGTAGCTGATCCTTGAATCTGGTGCATACCTATAAGAAAGAACACATATTTATGTATATTCCATCAAGTATATGTCAGAAATATCAACAAGCGAAGTTGAATGTAAACCTGTGCAGTTTGACCTCAAGTCCCACCATCCTAGAAACAAATGGATCATCATCCTTGTGAGTGTGTATGGAGTGCTTTTCATCCTTGCTCTAGAAACAAATTTGTATATATGATTTTATTCCAGCATACTGCCCCTTGATATGTTTTGCTTATGTAGAAATGCTTTAAAAAATACTCATACAGATTTCGTTCTTTATGTGCTGAAGTAAAAGTAGCTACTATCCATATAAACACAAGTGATTCTGTTCATCTAAAACACATCAGGAAATGTAAACAAAAGACATATTGGTGAAATTTAGATCTTAGACTGAATATCTGAAACAAACAACAGGAGCAAGTCTCAGTCCAAAAATACTGCCTACGGCTAACATGTTACAGAACATAAAACTAACACATACACCTAATCAAGTGGCCACCTAGTCACAGTAGCTCATGAGTTTTTTAAGCTCGTTCCTGGAGAAACAAGACATCCACTTTAATAGTAAACTCACACTGTTTATTTTTTTGAAACATGAGCGCTGCTCATATGAAGTAGGATGCATGTACGACATTAATTCAATGTTCAGTTAGTCGAAGGAGAGAGAATGTCAGTGTAAATACACATAGAATCCTATCGGTTCTCAATGTTCCGGAGAAAATGATGTTGGCAGGTTGCTTTCAACATCATTATACCGATGATGTTCTATATAAGACCTCAACCACCAAGCGAGATTAGAAAACGTTGATATTTGGATTTTTATTTATAAAAATTCTTTGAGACCCCCCACATTCCAATTCCCATGAATCATTCAAGTGACCTCTGACCGATAAAAATTTGAAATGTTGAGATTAAAAATAAAAACAGTAGAGCAAGGCATTAGATTGCAAAACTTAATAACAAAACATCATACAAATTACGACACCTACATGATGGAGTAGGAGCTCACCTGGAGCTTAGGTGTTTTGCCCGCCATCTACACTCTGAATAAAATGGATGGCGATGCGCAAGGGGAGGGTCGAGAGGGCAAGCGGAGGAGCACGCGCAAGGGATCTGACCTGCTGCAAATTCCTGCACAAAAGGCGACCCTCTACTTAGTTTCTGTAGATTCAGGCTCTAAAGAAAGTCAATACACAAACCAACTGAGACCATCAGTTTCAAGCTTACTCGAAATAAGAAAATTGTGACGCCCGGGTAGTTAAGCTACAGTGAACCTCCGCTAATGATGCCACGTCACCTCGGTTACTGTTGATAAACTCGCGTCAGTTCGTCAGTTGGATACCCAATTCAAATTTCAAATTTTAAAATAATACCAAACAACAAAAGTTTTCAAACAATAAAACAAAAATGTTTGGGTTATGGCAAATATTCCATACTAAATATGGGTGGAGAAACCGCACTTCTATAAAGTATATAAGTGCAATATGTTAAGTACAACAGTAGCAAAAACGATTATTTGAATACCTTTTATAATTAATAAAATGTCAAACTAAGTTATTTGGGGTCTAGACTTTTTGTGACTGTGGACTAAGTTGAAATACTACTTTAGATACTAAGTGTATATTTTACTAAAATAAATTACAACTAAAACCAAAACAGGAAAGAATAAATAAAAAGAAAAGAATAACAAAACAACAACAAAAGAAAATAAAAGCCCCCCCCCCCTCACTGGGCCTCGGCCTAGCTGGCCATTGGGCTAGCCAGGCCGGCCCAGCCGGCGCCCCACTCCCCTCCTCCATATCCCCACTCCAGGGAAACCCTAACCCGTAACCCCCTCCCCCCCACTCGCCCCCACTACTCTCTCCTCCCATGATCCGATCTGGATCAGGCACCCCCTCGCGCTACTTCCTCCCGAGCTGGACGCCATCGCCCCGCCACCTCGCCGTCTTCCACCCCGGCGCCGCCCTACTATCGACGCCACCGCTGGATCCCGAAGGTCGCGCCACCCGCCCAAGTCGCGCTGGATCGCACGTCCCTGCCTCGTCTCTGTCCTCTCGTGGTTCTTCTCCAGCATCGCCGGCGGCCTCCTCGAGCTCCTCCTCGACCCGATGCCGTCGCCCGTCGTCGCCACCAACAAGTCGCCGGCCTGCCTCCTCCTCCTCCTCGCCGGCCTGCACCTGGTCACCACGTCGCCGTCGTCTCCGTCTCCTCCGCGCCCCCACCGCCTTGATCCTCGTGCATCCCGCAGTGAGCCTCGACTCCTCTCTCCTCCTCTGTCAGACACCGCGCTCGCCCACGCCACCACCACCTCACAGATCGCGCCCTCACCACCCCGCGCCCTCACCATGGCTCTGCCTCACTTCACCCGTGCCTCGTTCGTCCTCGCCTCGCGCCGCTCCCACCCTTCCCCCGCGCGCCCCGCGCCCGAGCTCTAGACGGGCTCCCGTCCGCCGTTCTTGTCATTGGCGCGGCGTGCGCGCCGTCTTGCGCCTCGGGCTCGCGCCCGTTCGGGCGCCTCGCCCCGTTGCTCGCCTGTAACCGCTAAGGCCCCTAGGGCCAATGACATGTGGGGCCCGCCCCAGAACGTTTATAAAAAAAGGAATTAAAAAATATATATAAATAAATAATTAATAATAAAAATAATTAATTAAACAATTAACTAATTAATTAACTTAATTAACTCTGATTAAATTAACTAATTATGATAAATTAACCTAATGACTAATTAACCTAATTAACTACTGTTAATTAACTAACAGAGTATGACAAGTGGGACCCATGCGTAAGTTTGACTAAGTCAACAGGACTGTTGACTGCTGACTGGACCTGCTGACTGTGCTGTTGACCTAGTAAATGGCCCCATCTGTCAGTTTGACTTAGTCAATCCCTGTTGACTGCTGATGTCAACATGACATCATGCTGATGTCATTAATTCAATTTTGAATTAAATTAAAGGATTAATTAAATTCCAGAAATTAGTAAATCCTTAGAAAATCATATCTTTTAATCCGTAACTCAGATTAAATTATTTTCAACATGAAAGTTGCTCAGAACGACGAGACGAACCCGGATACGCAGCCCGTTCGTCCGCCACGCACCCCTAACATATCAAACTCGCAACTTTCCCCCTCCGGCTCCTCTGCCCGAAAACGCGAAACACCGGGAATACTTTCCCGGATGTTTTCCCCCTTCGCCGGTATCACCTACTAACGCGTTAGGGCACACCTAGCACCGCTCATTGTCACATCACGCATCGGCATGTGTATGTATGCATTGGATTCATAGTGTCTACCCCCTCTTCTCTCGCGAGACCCCGAGACCGGCCTTGTTGCTACCCGATGCGACTACGGAGTTGGCGACCCCTCCTTCTTGTCACGAGCAACCAGCAAGCCCCCCCCACCGGATCACCAGATATCGCCTATTCTTCTCTATACCGCTTGCATTAGAGTAGTGTAGCATGTTATTGCTTTTAGTTAATCCTATCTTTCTTTGCATAGCCTTTGTTCTTTCTACTCTTGTTGTTGCCTTTACCTGCTATCCTACTGCTTAGTATAGGATGCTAGTGTTCCATCAGTGGCCCTACAATCTTATCCGTCTGCCATGCTATACTACTGGGCCGTGATCACTTCGGGAGGTGATCACGGGCATATACTATACTTTAAACTGTTACATTACTTATGATACTGTTCGGAGATGAAATTTGAAGGGCGGTGGCTCCATCCCGGTAGAGGTGGGCCTGGGTTCCAGCGGCCCCGATCGTTACTTTTAGGCGGAGGCGGCAGGCAGGTTGAGACCACCTAGGAGAGAGGTGGGCCTGGCCCTGGTCGGCGTTCGCGGATAATTAACACGCTTAACGAGATCTTGGTATTTGATCCGAGTCTGGCCATTTGGTCTATACACACTAACCAACTAAGCGGGAACAGTTATGGGCACCCGACGTCGTGGTACCAGCCGAAGCACTTCATGACGTCAGTGACTGAGCGGCGCACGCCGGATTGGACTGGAACGCCTGCAAGGCTAGGTCTGCTTCCGGCCGCGCATAGCGTCTTGGTGTGCTAAGGCGATGGGCCCGGAACTCTGTGCGCTTTGGTTTAGACCGGCGTGCTGACCTCTCTGTTGTGCCTAGGTGGGGCTGCGACGTGTTGATCTTCCGCGGCCGGGCATATGACCCAGGAAAGTGTGTCCGGCCAAATGGGATCAAGCGTGTTGGGTTATGTGGTGCACCCATGCAGGGAAGTTAATCTATTCGAATAGACATGATCTTCGGTAACAGGACGACTTGGAGTTGTACCTTGATCTTATGACAACTAGAACTGGATACTTAATAAAACACACCCTTCCAAGTGCCAGATACAACCCGGTGGTCGCTCTCTAATGTGGCTACAAGGAGAGGATCGCGGGTAGGATTATGCTATGCGATGCTACTTGGAGGACTTGATCTACTCTCTTCTACATCTTTGCAAGGCGGAGGCTGCCGGAGCGTAGTCTTCGACAGGACTAGCTACCCCCTCTTATTCCGGCATTCCGCAGTTCAGTCCACCGATATGGCCCTTTACACATATACCCATGCATATGTAGTGTAGCTCCTTGCTTGCGAGTACTTTGGATGAGTACTCACGGTTGCTTTTCTCCCTTTTTCCCCCTTTCCCTTCTACCTGGTTATCGCAACCAGATCTTGGAGTCCAGAGCCGACGCCATCAGCAACGCATTTACTCCTACTACTACCGAGGTGCCTACTACTACGTGCAGCCCGGCGACGACCACTGTGAGTAGTTAGGAGGATCCCAGGCAGGAGGCCCGCGCCTCTTTCGATCTGTATCCTAGTTTGTGCATCTTATGGCAACTTGTTTAACTTATGTCTGTACTCAGATATTGTGGCTTCCGCTGACTCGTCTATGATCGAGCACTTGTATTCGAGCCCTCGAGGCCCCTGGCTTGTATTATGATGCTTGTATGACTTATTTATGTTTTAGAGTTGTGTTGTGATATCTCCCCGTGAGTCCCTGATCTTGATCGTACACATTTGCGTGCATGATTACTGTACGATTGAATTGGGGGCGTCACAAGTTGGTTTCAGAGCCGACTGCCTGTAGGAATCCCCCTTCCACACTCCTTGGCCGAAGTCGAGTCTAGACGTTGCAAATGTTTTTACTAACATGGCTGTGTGTCTTACGGGCACACGTCGCCATTGGGTGGTAGTAGGATCTTTTATTCCTCGACCTATACTCCGGGACTCCGACCTCTCTTCTATTCGGGTTAAACGATTTTTACTAAAATCTAACTTTAGATTCTCGAAAATACTTTCTCCCAGAGAGGCCCTTCGGTCCAGATGATCACCGACTGCACCAGAAGATTTCAGAGATACTCTTTGATATTCTCTCGAGACTTTGTGCCCATCACTTTTGCTATTCCCGACCACCGATAAATCCTTATGGATAACTACTTACACTTGCCATTCACACGATCATCCCCCCATTGATCTTGTTATTACAAGATACCCGAAGTTTTCTCTATTGTTCCGAGAATACTTTGTGCCTACTGCCTAGCAGTTCTCTGCCACATGAATACCCTTCAAATAAATCCTCGCACTTGTCGAGTATCCGCTCATCCCCGGTTGTTCTTGTGTTTCACAAAAGTCTTCGAAATGCTATTCGATCTTTGAAAATCCTCCGGAGCCTTTGGCTCTTGAAATTCTTGCTTGCTTGCATTATGGTTAATCCCATAAGTCTCTTAGTCTTATTGACATTCCTTGTCATTATCATTTTGAGTCTGTTGACTCAATATGTTTGCGAATACACACAATCATCATTGATCCTTAAAAATTACCTTTCCGGCTGAGCTGCCATTCTTTTAACTGGAATTGGTTCTCGACCAATCCAATTGTCGTTGATTGTACCCTAAGGCTATTCAACTTATCCATCTCTAATCGAGCATTGCTTGATCCCTTGATTTAAATCATAATTCCTTTGCATTTGACAATTGAGTTAGACAGTTGTTTCTATAATCTGATCTCCTTGCATTCTTCTTCCTCTAGTTGAGTACCGATGCTCACGTCAGATTCCTTGTGGAACACCAGATCCTTTGTTGGATTTTATCTGACATCGCCCTTCATATTCAATAACCTTGTGAGCCTTTCCTCTGATACATAATGCCTTTGGTAAATTGTATCCTCTGCTTTCTCAACCATGCTCTGCCTTAGAGCTTGAGTTAATTACATCTAAGGATTATGGTATATTATTCTAAGATGCCCCGATGGGTTGAACCTATGCCTTCCTTAATATGTGTGAACTCGAAAGTTTTCACGAGTCGTACTCTTCTGGTATTTTGCCAGATAAAATTTCAACACTACAACTTCATTGTACGCGAGAAGTGAATGAAAGGTTATACATTGAAGAAGTGGGAGTCGACCTTGAACTTTGTGTTCATGCCCATGGACATGATGTAGATCCTATCATGGAAGCTTCTTGAAATAATAACTATTTTCTTGATAAATATCATCTGGTATCTGTGAATTGATCCTTTGCAACCGTGGTTCCAACCATGATTGTTCTTCTTTGATCCATTTCTCGGAAAAGTTAAAGCACTTGTCTTCTCTGAGATCAATATGCCTTCCCAACCTCTATTATGATCTACCTTCGAGTATTACCCCTGGTATCTCGAGGATATCATGCCATTGCACTACATCTTGCGAACTTTTGATGAAGTACTACCTTTCCCTGTCAATGTCACTTAATGGGTTCTGGGTTGTTGGTCAACCGAGAACACCGATAAGTGGATCGATTCCGCACTCCGATTCAATAACTCTAAGTAATTTTCATTGCTTATGAGTTTAATAATCCTTCAAGTTATTCATAGCTTGATCGGCTATATCATTATCGTGCAACTTTTAACTGTGCTACCTGGTCCTTCTTCTCGAAGCACAATTTTCGACGATGAGCTAAGCTTACGTCGATTTTCCTCGTCATATCATTTCGCCTTGAACAGCAAGCTTGATTTCGAGTTTGTGTCGTACTCGTGGTTCCAATAACCTTTCGCTTCATCATTCCTTTGACTTGATGTCGTCGCCGATCGGTTACATCTTCTTGAAACCTCTCGATAAATGTGTCGTGACCATCGTCAACATTTTAACTTCTTCCGAGACGTACATTGAGTTCCTGATGAGAAATTCCGTGCTTGCCTCCTCGATGAATTGAGTTAACATCGACAACATTATTGATCTCCCTCCCAACACAAAACTTGTTCTAGTTTTATGTTGTACCTTGAGTTCCTTGCTATCCAACTTATGTTATGTTCTACCTTGGAGTATTACCATCTTTTATGTCAAAATTGTGGTGAGAATTTCACCACCTCTTAAGAATTCTTGATATAGTAATACTTCTCACCATCACCATTCCTTCTTGGTCCCCGTGTTGTTTCCAACCGAAAAACCGACAATTGAACTTGGATGTGCGAATTCTAAACTTCTAGCGACCCTATTGCTTTGAAGTTAATGGTCGACATTGCATTCTTAGACCATTGGTTATCGAATCACCATTCTAAGCATTGATCATGCTACATAGGCCCATATTTTGGGTGCACCTTTTCAACCAATGTTTAATTGTGTATGTTTTCCTCGAGCATACATCATTATATCATTTGATCTGGCTAACGTTATCTCCTTGTTCACATGATTGTGGAAATCCATCTTTTTGGAAATTTTGATGGGTTGTCGCTGAGTCCATCAGCCACCTCCTCATCCTCTCCTTGGTTTAATGATGAACTCTCCTTTCAGAACTCACTCCCATAGTTCATTCCCTGAGTCTGAGGTATCCCGACACCAACCAAATCTGAATCTCGGTCAGGTATGATGGTTGGAACATTTTCCAAGAGTCATAACATTGGTCTTTATATCACCCGGTAAGGTGATGTCATGCCTAGCACACCTGACCGGAGGACCTAGTGTTATAGTTTCCTTCTTAACAAGGTTAACCATTTTTTCCGTGAGGAAATTGAATGCCTTGTTTAATAAGTTTATCCTGATGGATCCTTTGTGTATCCAAAGTCTGACCTTTGCTTGAAGACCTTGTCAATGCTATCTCGAAACATGTCTGTGGTGCTCCGATTTTCAACAAGAACATTTGAAGCCTAATGCTAAATGTTACTTGCTCAATTATCCAAACACCGTTGCATGGGTAATGTCATGAAATTTCTCTCCCCTTTCCTGAAGAGTTTTCTACATTACATCCTGCCAAGGATATCATGCTCTGCTTGTCCTTGGGAAGGATATACCCTTGAAATATGTGTTTAAACACATTTTCCTTTCCATTGTTCTGTTTAATCTGATAATCATATTTTCCTTTCCATTGGTTGGTTTAACGTTGCTTGTGATCTATATGATCTAAGCAGTAATATTCTCCTGCTTATGTAAACATCTCGGTGTACAATTCTATCAGCAAGACCATGTTAATATTGTTGATGACATTTCGGTAGCCACCAATGGACGGGAACTTTGCCTATTGGTCCGCCTCGTTCAACGAGCAGGAAAATGGTTCTCTTCGTCCCTCGCCCTTGGTACCGACGTTGTTGTTGACATAATCGACAGGCTAACCTCTGACATGCCTTGCTTGCATGATCACGCAATACGTCTCCGCCTTTCCTACTTTAAACCCACATGGTGGACCCATAACCCGCAAGTTCCTCAGGATCGAAAATGACTCTCCTATACACCCTCGGTTTCCAAAGTTAATTCCTCGCACTTGGCCTCGTATGTGATTCACGAGCCACCTTCCGAGAGATCATCAATTCTGGTATCAGACACAATACTTATTCCCATTGCTTTGAACCCCTTTTCACGCCCTGTTCCAGGCATCGAACGATCGCCTGCCCGCTCGAAACTTCCCATGATACCTTCTTACTTTGCTCTCGATAACTTCTTAAGTTTCAAATCGAGGGATACTTATGCTTCTCCCCTTGAGTTAATTGTCCGATGATCAATTATGTTAGAATCCGTCCTTATAAAGTTTTCCCCCTCTTATCTTTTCGTAAGTCCGGTGAAGATCCTGAAGGAAGGACGACAACTTAATCATGATGCATTAATGCAAAGAAATGAAGACATCAACACTATGGATCAACCTCTTCGAGAAGAGCAACCAAGACTGAGAAGATCCGTTAGCATTTCGTAACCAGATCCCTTCCCCCTTACTCCCGGTCCTAAATCTCGGGCGAGATTCCCTTCCCCTTACTCCCGCTCCTAAATCTCGGGACGAGATTTCTTGTATTGGAGGAGAATTGTGACGCCCGGGTAGTTAAGCTACAGTGAACCTCCGCTAATGATGCCACGTCACCTCGGTTACTGTTGATAAACTTCGCGTCGATTAAATCGATTCGATACCCAATTCAAATTTCAAATTTTAAAATAATACCAAACAACAAAAGTTTTCAAACAATAAAACAAAAATGTTTGGGTTGTGGCAAATATTCCATACTAAATATGGGTGGAGAAACCGCACTTCTATAAAGTATATAAGTGCAATATGGTAAGTAATACAAGATGTAAAAACGATTATTTGAATACCTTTTATAATTAATAAAATGTCAAACTAAGTTATTTGGGGTCTAGACTTTTTGTGACTGTGGACTAAGTTGAAATACTACTTTAGATACTAAGTGTATATTTTACTAAAATAAATTGCAACTAAAACCAAAACAGGAAAGAATAAATAAAAAGAAAACAATAAAAAAACAACAACAAAAGAAAATAAACCCCCCCCCCTCACTGGGCCTCGGCCCAGCTGGCCATTGGGCTAGCCAGGCCGGCCCAGCCGGCGCCCCACTCCCCTCCTCCATATCCCCACTCTGGGGAAACCCTAACCCGTAACCCCCACTCGCCCCCCACTACTCTCTCCTTTCCGCCCGATCCGATCTGGATCGGGGCACTCCCTCGCGCTACTTCCTACCGAGCTGGACGCCATCGCCCCGCCACCTCCCCGTCTTCCACCCCGGCGCCGCCCTACTATCGACCCCACCGCTTGATCCCGAAGGTCGCGCTGGACCGCACGTCCTTGCCTCGTCTCTGTCCTCTCGTGGTTCTTCTCCAGCATCGCCGGCGGCCTCCTCGAGCTCCTCCTCGACCCGATGCCGTCGCCACCAATAAGTCGCCAGCCTGCCTCCTCCTCCTCCTCCTCGCCGGCCTGCACCTCGTCACCGCGTCGCCGTCGTCTCCGTCTCCTCCGCGCGCCCCACTGCCCCGATCCCTGCATCCCGCAGTGAGCCTCGACTCCTCCTCTCCTCCTCTGTCAGACATCAGCACCTCATGGCCTCACGCCACCACCTCACAGATCGCTGCGCCCTCACCCCGGCTCTGCCTCACTTCACCCGTGCCTCGTTCGTCCTCGCCTCGCGCCGCTCCCACCCTTCCCCCGCGCGCCCCGCGCCCGAGATCTAGACGGGCTCGCGTCCGTCGTGCTTGTCGCCGTGAGCCCCGCCTCCCAGCTAACCCTAGCAGCGCCGGCATGCGCCAGTCTTGCGCGCCTCGGGCTCGCGCCCGTTCAGGCGCCTCGCCCGTGCTACTTTGTAATCGCTAAGGCCCCTAGGGCCAATGACATGTGGGGCCCGCCCGAGCGTTTATAAAAAAAGGAATTAAAAAATATATATAAATAAATAATTAATAATAAAAATAATTAATTAAACAATTAACTAATTAATTAACTTAATTAACTCTGATAAAATTAACTAATTATGATAAATTAACATAATTACAAATAAACCTAATTAACTACATTAATTAACTAATGAGTATGACAAGTGGGACCCATGCGTAAGTTTGACTAAGTCAACAGGAATTGTTATTCTTGTTGAACCTGTTGTCTTTGTTGACCTAGTAAATGGCCCCATCTGTCGGTTTGACTTAGTCAATCCCTGTTGACTCTTGATGTCAACATGACATCATCTTGATGTCATTAATTCAATTTTGAATTAAATTAAAGGATTAATTAAATTCCAGAAATTAGTAAATCCTTAGAAAATCATATCTTTTAATCCGTAACTCAGATTAAATTATTTTCAACATGAAAGTTGCTCAGAATGACGAGACGAACCCGGATACACAGCCCGTTAAATCGCCACGCACCTAACATATCAAACTCGCAACTTTCCCCCTCCGGCTCCTCTGCCCGAAAACGCGAAACACCGGGAATACTTTCCCGGATGTTTTCCCCCTTCGCCGGTATCACCTACTACCGCGTTAGGGCACACCTAGCACCGCTCATTGTCACGTCACGCATCGTCATGCTTATGTTTGCATTGTATTCATTGTTTCTTCCCCCTCTTCTCTCGCTAGACACCGAGACCGGCCTTGTTGCTACCCGATGCGACTACGGAGTTGGCGACCCCTCCTTCTTGTCTCGAGCAACCAGGCAAGCCCCCCACCGGATCACCGGATATCGCCTATTCTTCTCTATCTGCTTGCATTAGAGTAGTGTAGCATATTCTTGCTTTTAGTTAATCCTATCTTGCTGCATAGCCTGTTCTTGCTACTCATTGTTGCCTTTACCGCTATCCTCTTGCTTAGTATAGGATGCTAGTGTTCCATCGGTGGCCCTACAATCTTATCCAAATGCGCCATGCTATACTCTTTGGGCCGTGATCACTTGAGGAGGTGATCACGGGCATATACTATACTTTAAACTGTTACATTACTTGTAATCTTTGTTAGGAGATGGGGAAATTTGAAGGCGGTGGCTCCATCCCGGTAGAGGTGGGCTGGGTTCCCGACGGCCCCATTGTTACTTTAATGGCGGAGGCGGCAGGCAGGTTGAGACCACCTAGGAGAGAGGTGGGCACAGCCTGGTCGGCGTTCGCGGATACTTAACACGCTTAACGAGATCTTGGTATTTGATCTGAGTCTGGCCATTTGGTCTATACGCACTAACCAACTAAGCGGGAACAGTTATGGGCATTCGACGTCGTGTTATCAGCCGAAGCACTTCGTGACGTCAGCGACTGAGCGGCGCGCGCCGGATTGGACTGGAACGCCTGCAAGGCTAGGTCTGCTTCCGGCCGCCCACGCAACATGCAGGTGTGCTAAGGGCGATGGGCCCATACCCCTGTACGCTTAGGTTTAGACTGGCGTGCTGACCTCTCTGTTATGCCTAGGTGGGGCTGCGACGTGTTGATCTTCCGCGGCCGGGCATGACCCAGGAAAGTGTGTCCGGCCAAATGGGATCAAGCGTGTTGGGTTATGTGGTGCACCCATGCAGGGAAGTTAATCTATTCGAATAGCCGTGATCTTGATGTGAGACGACTTGGAGTTGTACCTTGACCTTATGACAACTAGAACTGGATACTTAATAAAACACACCCTTCCAAGTGCGGATACAACCCGGTGGTCGCTCTCTAACAGGGCTACGAGGAGAGGATCGCCGGGTAGGATTATGCTATGCGATGCTACTTGGAGGACTTGATCTACTCTCTTCTACATGCCGCAAGGCGGAGGCTGCGAGCGTAGTCTTGACGAGGATTAGCTATCCCTCTTATTACGGCATTCTGCGATTCAGTCCACCGATATGGCCCTTTACACATATACCCATGCATATGTAGTGTAGCTCCTTGCTTGCGAGTACTTTGGATGAGTACTCACGGTTGCTTTTCTCCCCCCTTTTCCCCCTTTCCCTTCTACCTGGTTGCCGCAACCAGATGCTGGAGTCCAGGAGCCAGACGCCACCGTCGATGATGACTCCTACTACGCTGGAGGTGCCTACTACTACGTGCAGCCCGCTGACGACGACCAGGAGTAGTTAGGAGGATCCCAGGCAGGAGGCCTGCGCCTCTTTCGATCTGTATCCCAGTTTGTGCTAGCCATCTTATGGCAACTTGTTTAACTTATGTATGTACTCAGATATTGTTGCTTCCGCTGACTCGTCTATGATCGAGCACTTGTATTCGAGCCCTCGAGGCCCCTGGCTTGTATTATGATGCTTGTATAACTTATTTATGTTTTAAAGTTGTGTTCTGATATCTTTCCGTGAGTCCCTGATCTTGATCGTACACATTTGCGTGCATGATTAGTGTACGATTGAATGGGGGGGGGGGGTCACAAAAATGGTACGTGAATAATATCTCTTATAATATATCTATATTAGTCAAATCCACCGATTGATCAAAAATGGAATATGTTTCAGTTAACGATATCGATAGAAAAATTTCTGTGCGTGCTCAGTAGGCAAAGGATACGCAACATACATGTCCTCTGAAGCTAATGTGAAATCATCTTGAGTAATAGGCAACCACACCATAACCGGATTAATAATTTTTGAAGCAAGCTAACAAAATCTGTGAATAAGTATTACTGTTCAGACGAAGACAAAGGAGAGAAGTAATTATTATTCAAATTTTAATGTCATTTTGAGAAAATGACCAGAAAATAGCATGATTTTAAAAAGTATTTGTGTGCATTTTAGTGTGCATGAACTACTTTGGTTTTCCATTGGAATTTTTTTATGCTTCAGAGCCGCCCCACCTTATTTATTTTTCGTCCTCCACCATCCAGTGCATATTGTCGAAGTCATCCCAGTTGTCTCTTCTACAACTCAAAAGAATTACAAAGATTTTCATACAAAGTTTTCAACCTTATCAAATTCTGAACCAGCAACAGATTGACAATTACCTACTATTTTTTATATTATGAAAACACGAAGATAGTCTTGCCAACACACATTTGAGATTTTATCGGTGGATGCAATCAATGTACAAGTCTTCTATTTCTTGGATCAGGCCCAGTCTACATTAATATGAATAAATGCAGCTCTAATCTTTTTTCTTCTAAATAATATGATCAAAGAGTGTGGTTATAGTTTACTTATTTTAGGGATAGTGGTTATAGTATACAGAGACGCAGCAAAAAGGAGCTGCCGACAGCCCAACAAACAGAGAGGGAGATACTCACCCAACATGGGTATGAGCTCCAGATCAGCCACAATTAGGGAGGCACATTATTAGTATAAGCTTCAGATAAGCACATGCAACTCTCACTTCATATAACAGTACTACATAATAAACAAGCAAAATCGATGTAAATCTTCATGAACTGAAAGCTCTAAAGGTAATAAGTAATTTTCCCTAAATTCTCAAGCAGGCATTTTCGCCTAAAGCCAAACTGATGAAGATTTACTTAAGTAAATTAGAGAAATGTGAAAGTATCTTACAAGAATTACCTATGGTTGACACCTGCAACTGCTCATCGGATGCCAGCAGCAGGTAAAAACATTTAACTTCTTTTGGCTTCTTTGCTTGCTTTGGTGTATCATTGTATATCAATGTCCCTAGGACTAAATTTCCTGGATGAAATCTGTACGCGGACATAAGCAAAAATCACAAGTAAGTGCAAACAGAGAGAACAGAGAGGACAGAACAATTAGCAGCACAAAATTTGTTGCTCCGAGTGTGTCAGAAGCCAAAAACTGATGAAATGGCTTCCTAGAGTAGGGTGAAAACTTGCGGAGTATGTTGCCGCTCTATTATAAAGATGATGGCATTAGCTACATGAAACTTTTAACTCCAGCATTAGAACAGGATAAACAACTCTAAACTCTATAAGTTCATACGCTGAATAATTAGTCAATAAAATGATCAAATCCATATAGTATTGTCCATCCATACATGTTCCCAAGTTTTACCTAGATAACAAACATCTCATAATGTAAACAAAAGAGCCACAGGTCTAAAAATCTATGTACAACCATCATTAATATTTTAGTTATATAAATGGCATAAAAAAATCAAAGTGCACTTGTATTTACACATGATTTCTCTTGCTCCTTGGAGCGCCTCTCATTCATATCCAGTTTTGTCAAGAGACACCCAGAGTAAAACACAGATCATAAACAAATCGAGCAAGATAGGTATGATCAGTTCTCTAGAAAACAAGAGGATATAATAGAGTGAAAGAAAATACTATACGCCACTGTTTCAGTTTCCAGAAAAAGACCGAACTTTGAATTTGGCCTTCCGATTGCAGCTATGAGACGAATGGCTACATCAAAATTCAGAACGCCTAAAAATTTATAGAGGGATTGCGGCAAGAATTTAATGTGCGACAACTCCCAAAAAATTAAATGGAACAAAATCATTAGCATTATAGTTCATTTTGGCGCCAGTCATATAGGATTGCCCATAGCTTTTGCACTTTCTCTCGGCAATCAAAATCAATCACCATGACATAAATCAACAATATATACACTCCAAATGCAATAGCAAACATGAATCGTATTCCTTAACTGTGGTAAGACAAAAAAATTAGGATGATTAAAACGAATTAGGAGGATGAACCTGGTGGGGGAGGGTGTCGTCCAGAGCGGTGCAGAGTGGTCACTGGAGGTCAGCCTCCCTCCTCAGCTTCTTGGCGGACGAGGGCGGCTATGGATGGCGATGTATATGGTGAGCAGCCTCTGGCCTCCCCTGCTCCCCCATGATCCTGCTCGACGCCCGCGCTGCCCATTCACCGCCGCCATCGCTTGCCAAGTTGAGATTCAGTGAGAGAGAGAAAGAGAGAGAGAGAGGAAAAAAATAGTGGAGGGAAAGCTCAGAAACTGCTGCTCACACAAAGAAAAGTAATCAGATTATAGGATACATGTGGTTTTAGAAAAAGCAAAAATGTAATACATACAACATCCACTAAAAACTGTAACAAAGTTTGCTCGATTGATGCCAAACCTACTGTGAACTTCACGCTAGGCACAACAATATCCCCTCTATTTTTTCAGTTCAGAGCAACACAAAATGAATTGTAATGGCTAGCAGCAACATAAAACAACAACCACTTATATAAACTGAACCAAAAAAGAAAATGATCCAGAACTGAACCAAAACGTCATGTTTCCGATTTCTGATATTTTTCCCTCCAATCTCCTGCAGACAGGAGAGCAGTATTGCACTAAGAATAAATAAACAAACTTGAGAATCTGAATACTACTGTAAGGCATAAGATGTCCTTGGCATAATTATAATAAAGAAGGGAAAAACTGAACCAAAATGTGGTGTGCACCTCACGTCCTCAATGGATGCATGCACAAGATGCTGCTGCAGGTGATAGATATTGTGAGCCACCTGGGGGTGGGGGTAGATAAGATTGGATGGGGAAAGCTCACCTCACGTCCAGGCGATGGCTGCTCCACCTCCTCTCCTCTCCTCTCCTCTGTCCGCTGTACCACCTAGAGACAAGTGAAGAGAGAGACACGCAGGGTCAGAGGAAGAAGAAGCCGCCTGCACATCACTCACTCACTCACGCATCATAGGAACAAGGAAGAAAACCAGAGGAAGAAGAAGAAGGAAGGGGATCTGACCTAGGGCGCCATGGGTGGGGCTCGATTGCTAGGGTTTCGGGCGGCGGCTACGGGGTGGAAGGAGGTTGCTTCGTGGTGGAGGAGCCGAGCCGGCGGCGGCCCTCTGCTGGTCGATGCAGCCAAATCCATGAGATCCAAATCCTTCGCTTTCGCTCGACGCGCTAGGGGCGGCTACACTGGCCTCCCCACCTTGAGATCCAAATCCATCCCGTCACCCGTATTCCTCCCTCATCTGGCCATGGAGATAAGCTCATCCTCTCCCGCGAGTGGGCCGCCTTTGATGTGAGACCGAGTGCGGTGGCGAAGGGATGAAGGCGGCGACGAACGAGGGCAGGGAGTCTAGCATGCGAGTCGTTCTCGCTCGAGGGCATGCGACGTCGCTCGTACGTGCGGGTTTTTTTTCGCTGGTTATTTTTCGTAGGTTTTTTATAGCTGGTTAATCGTCATAGATTTTTTCTTCTTCCTGAAGAGCGCGGGGGCTGGTGGAGGACTTGGTACGTGGTTTTTTGGGCTAGTGGCGGGTCAGCGTGAGGTGGGAGGAGGTACCAAAATAGGTACTAAAAAAACCAAGTGAGGTGGGACGAAATAAAACCCGGAACGCGACCTACCAACTGAGACATTAGAAGTAGAGATTAAGCTCATGGGACTCCTCCATCGGCACCAACCGCTATAGTCACGGAATGGGACTGGGAGTAGTTCGTTGCATTTACAACAGAGAGAACGAAATGCGAGATAGTACAAGGAAACAACAGGACGAGACATTTATTTTTAGCAGGTGGAACAGGAAATGATTATTGCTAATAGTTATTGCCGTGCCTGTACGATGTCTCCCGCAATCATAATTTGAAAGGAAAAAGTCCAAAATAAACCTTGAAGTTATAGACGAAAGCTAAATCAAACCCCAAACTTTGAATCCCGGAAATTGACACTCTGAACTTGCAATCCCGGTCTATTTTGGACCCTAGACCTGTTTGGCAAACTGGGAATAGTACAATCCCGGCCGGGATAACCAGCTACTCTCACGCACAAGAATTTGGGCCGGCCCACTACAACACAACAAGAATTCGTGAAGTTTCAAAAATGTTCGCACATTTTTAAAATGGTTCAGAAGTTAAAAAACGTCCCTGTTTTCTATTTTTGGCCAAGTTCAATTCATTTTGGGCTTTTGAAAAAGGTCTGGCATTTTAGAATTCGGTTCGCATTTTTAAAAACTGTTTGTGATTTCAAAAAGAAAAACACATTTGTCAAAAATGTTCATAATACCAACAGTTTTTCAGATGCTATGATTTTTTCAGATTTTTAAATTGTGTCACATTTTTAAAATATGTTTTTCGAATTTCATAAACTATTTCATAAATAATGTTTTAAAAAAATGTTTTCGATTGTTGGCTGCGGAATCGATTGGGCCAGCCCACCAGACATGATCACGAGTTTTTTTGCTTCACACGAGAGATAAAAATCATTCTTTCTTTTCTTAACGCCCCGGCGTAACAATTCCAAGACAAAAAATACATGCCGTGGAGTCGAACTTGGGACCTAGCATGGTTGACATGATTTTGCTAGCCACTACACCAGACGACTATGACTAACAGAATAAGAGGCCGAAAGTATTTAAGCAGAAACCAAAGCGTCGAACTTTGAAAACTTTTATTAGGGGCAAACAAGTATTGAAAACGTATTTATTTCTGAAATCTTCAAACATTTCATAAAGTGCGAGAACTTTTTGAAATTTTCAAATAATTTTAAAAACCAACAACTTTGAAAAAGCCAACACCTTTTGAAACATAAACATTTTTTGAAACCTGGACAAAAATTTAAAGTGCAAACAATTTTAGAAACATAAAATTTTTCTGAAACCTGAACAAAATTTTAAAGTGCGAACACTTTTTGATACATAAACATTTTCTGAGTTTGTGACATCTAGAAAATACCACAAATTCTAAAACAATGTATGGGCCAATTCAAACAAATGTTTATACAATGTATAATAATATTCGCGTGATTAAAAAAAGTTTTCGTACATTAAAAAAAATATAACATTTCAAGAATGTTCACGAGTTTCAGAAAATGTGTTTGTGGCATTTTCAAAAGAATGTATGAACAATGTACCGAAAATGTTTGCGTGTTGTACAAAAATGTGTCATAACCTTGTAACAGAATATACGTGCCATTTAATAGAAAAAGTGCATGTGAATTTTAAATGTTGAACCATGTAAAAGAGTGTTCGTGTAGTTTTGTAAAATGTGTATTGTCATTAAGAAAATGTAAAACATTTATTTCGAAAAATATTACCATGTATTCAAAAAAGTTTTGAAAATATTTAATTTCAAAAATGTCCATAGCGTATTTGAAAATATCAAAAGTTTATCAAAAAATATTTAATGTCTGCGTTCAAAATGTACATTGGGTACTGAGAAAAATTAGACATGTGTAAAAATGAAAAAACATAAAAGAAAACGTAAAAGAAAAAAAGACTAGTGCGTGCGCACGAGCGACTGCACTATTGGGCCAGCCCAATTAAGCAAATACCGGCCGAGTCCTCTCAAGGTTTAAAATAGACCGGGATTATAGAGTTCGGTGTGCTGATTTCAGGGATTGAGAGTTTGGTGTTTGATTTAGCTTTTGTCTACAAATTCAAGGTTTGTTTTGGACTTTTTCCAATTTGAAAAGATGCTATACTGTACTATGTAGGTGGAATTCTATAGGGTATCTTTTTTGCGAATCACTTTGTAGAGCATCAATCAGCTAAAAACACGGGACAAAATTGATCCATATACAGTGCCGCCTAGCCTCATGTGGACTTCAATGGGAAGCTCTCATACATCTCACTAGTTTTCTAAATTAATTTTAGCCTCTGCTCGATCAAAATTCTCCGCCTTCAACAGCAGGCACACCTCGTGGGAGTAGGTCTCGGATATACTCCCTCCGTTTTTAAATAATTGTCTTTCTAGAGATTTCAACAAATGACTACATACGGAGCAAAATGAGTGAATCTAAACTCTAAAACATGTCTACATACATCCGTATGTTATAGTCCATTTGAGATGGCTAGAAAGACAATTATTTGAGAACAGAGGGAGTACATCTTGCTAGAACGGGCCCGAACAGCATGCACAGCCTCTTCTTAAAGGCCGTGCTGCCTCTACTGCCCATCTCACAAATTTTACAACACTGGCCCCCATTCGCCATGTCGCCTAGCGTGGTTCCCACTCAGGGGTCAGGGGCGGGCCCAGGATTTGACGAGTGTGTATTCAAAATTTTAAAGACTAATCTTAAGCCCAAAGTACTGGCTTTTGGGGTGTATAACTCATTATATAACTATATTGTATTAATTGTCTTTTTGGAACGAAGGCTCAAGAAGAGCCCGGCTTTGAATTAACAAAGCCATCAACCGGCCAGGATTACAAGGACAACCGCTTACAACACAAAGAAAAGGGAACCGAGCGACGGATACAAGGAACTCAAGCAAAACAACTAAAGGCAGCAACAAATACCACGCTGCTACCAACACCCTACTGGACGACCTACACCAACAGAACAAAACTAGGGTCTTGGGAGGAATGCACCACCGCGCAAGCTTCGTGATCACAGCCACCCTCGGAACCAGCCATGGACCAGACCACCATCCGACATCGCCTCTGCAAAGGGCCCCTACCCCTTCATCCTGGCTCGAAGGATGCCGTACCGGCAGACGGCGGCTCGGTTCACCCCAGAACCCAAATGGATGGCATCCAAGCTGCAAGGAGAAGAGACTAGAGCAGGACCGCAAGCCCAGGGCACACTACAAACAAGCACCGTCGTCGTCTGCGGCTCAGCCGCACCAAAGGGCGGGAGCTGCCGCCACGATCGCGAAGCAAGGGAAGCGGCGAAAAAAGTAGAACAAAGGCCGGTATTTGGATTCGCCGGAGCGCCATGCTCCCACCCAAAGGTATATCGTTGTCGCGAAGAGGGAACCCGATCCCTCTTGCCGAGATCGTGGGCGTCGACCCACCGGCGACCTCGTCGAGACCCTCCGGCCAAGAACCTATGAAGAAACCAAGCTGTCTCCGCCACCATCACGTCCACAACCAAACTCTCTACGCCCACCTGCAATCCCGGACGGTGCCTCCAAGAAGGAACACGACACGGACGTGCCGTCGCCGCCTGAAGCAGGGGACCTAGGCTTTCACCTAGCAGGGGGCGGAAGGAGGGGGGAGGATCCACACCACAGCCTCCAAGGAGGGGAACGGCGCGCAAGGCGTCGCCTTTGGTGTGACCACCGCGCCGGCCAGGGGTTTCCCCCGGATCCAGCCCCGCCCGACGAGATCCGTGCAGCCAACAACCGAGAGCAGCGGCCTAAGCCACCAGGACCCAGATCTGGCCAAGGAAGGAGCAGATCGGGGCGGAGGGGTTGGACTTCATCATTGGCATACCTGCGGGGAGGGATGCACACCAGCGACCGTCGACTGCCGCCACCTCGTCACCCGCGAGACCGAGGAGGCGCCTAGCTCGCACCGGTAGGGCGGCCCGCCGCCAGGACCACCCCACCCTCACCTGCCGGGCCGCCGCCCGCGTGCGAGCCCGAGGGCGAGCAGCCGCCCGAATCCCGCCGCCACCTTCATCGGTGTCGAGGCGTCGGAGCACACCTCGGTGCGGCGGAGAAGGGAAGGAGGAGAGGCGCTGTGGCGGCTAGGGTTGCCCCCGGGTCGCCTCGGAGGAGACGACGCGGGGGGGGGGGGGGGATAAGTGCTACTTTCCTTTCATCAGAAGCACACCGCGACCAGATTGCACTAATTGTCTAATATATAAATGATATATTATAATGTAGTAGAATCGTAGAATTGACCATAACTTGGAATTGTTCTACATATAGAAATACTAATTATTCAACGTATTAATGTGGCAACATCTAAATATATAGAGAGGATAGAAAGTAGCAAATTCACGTGTCTAAAGAATTCATAATTTATTGCAAACAGGTATTGAGTTTAGATATACTAAAATAAAAAGCCAACTAGCCAAGTTAACTTACTGTTATACGACATGTGAAACTGGAAACTTGGAACTGGAAGTGTGGGATTTGGAAGTTTGGAACTGGAAACTGAGTGATCCTCCGATATCGTCTGCTGCCCACTACCGAGATGGAGTAAAGATGAAGCGAGGCTGGTGGACCGAGAGATGGATGCCGCCGGATGCCTGCGTCGCGTCGTCCGCTTGCCCGTGCCGCCGTGCGATCAGGCGATGGCGATCTGGCTGGCCGCCATGCCGAACAAAATTGGGGATGAGATTGGAGGCACCGGTTTGTCTCGTGTGATTTGTTTTTTTAGGCTAAAATGGCGGTCGATGGATTTATGCCTCGTGCGTGCAGGCCGTACATGCGTGTTGTGCGCTACTGCATCGACTTGGGCCAGTGGGCCATGTCGGGGTGGTGAGGGAGAACATGAAGGTGGGTTGTCTTTCATTTTCGGCTGAAATCCTTGGCGGAGCTGTTTTTCTCTGTATCTATTCTGTTCCCCCGACAGATATACATGATATGCAGTATCTACACAGTATTTTACCAAAAATAATGGGTATTCAACTGAATACCCATGAATTGAAGTGGGCCCGCCCCTGCTCAGGGCTCATTCGGTTTGGAGAAAATCAAAACATAGGAATTAGGAGTAGTATAAGAATTTTATAGGATGACACTTGCCATTCTAAGAAATTGACTTACCTCGTTCCTACGTGTAAAATGAGCTTTAAGTGGATGTATAATTCCTCCAAAAACACAAAAAATGAGTAATATTTGTACGAAATTTCTGTACGCATTTCCTACTAACCGAATGCATATATAGGAAATTTTCCTTCAAAATTCTTGTTTCTATGTTTTTCCTACAAAAATCCTCCAAACCGAATGAGGCCTCAGTGCTGTAGCCAGATTTCACCTACGCCCCAAGCCAGCAGTCAACCAAGGAAATACACTCCACGCCCCAGGCCACGGCCCTGGCAGCCACTGGGCCTGGCTACGCCTACTCCTAGTCCAAGAAACACGACCTTTAAGAAGGGTGGTAACTCGAAAGCGGTAAACCATTACAAAATGGGGTTTAGCGGTGGTTTTGATGGCATGAGGCGTTTTCCCATTCCGCCTCCAAATCTATGCTGCTAATACTGCAGGTAGTGTTAGAGGGGTTGGATGAACGACTTTGAGGGGAATGGTAGTAGTTCATTGCATTTACAACTGAGTAAAATGCATTGATGAATACAACTCACAGAGGTAGTATGACGAGGGAACACAAGGCATTTATTTTTAGGGTACATGGAGCAGATGGAACAGAACAAAATTATTGCCAACAGTTATTGCCTGCCTTGTCTATAATCATTACTATACCTCCCATTCATAAATATAAGATGTTTTGAATATTTCAATATGGACTACATATAAACTGAAAAGAGTGAACAAACACACTAAAAGCGTGTCTATATACATCTAAATCAGAAAAAAAAGTTAGAACATCTTATATTTGTGAATGGAGGAAGCATTTGCCTTCAATTTTTCCAGAAATCGTGATATGCATGTATGGAATTATTGCTAACGCCGCAACCTTACGCCTGGTTCAAGTTGCATACTTGGAGGTTGGCTACAACGCCAAGGTCGAGCTATTTTAGTGTAGGCATGTGCTTGAGACAAACCCCATCGATCATCGACCATGTTGCTGGAGATACACTTCCCTACGTTGAAGAAATTGGGGCCTCTTTGTCAGATGTTCAGGTGTGCTCTCTCACTGTATTACATTCAGGCCATCTTCTCCAAACAAGGGAGGAAGCATCGCTGTTGTGAAGAGTTCGTTGGATTGGAACGTGATCTGCGGCTTCGAGCCCTGAGCAACCTTCAGGTCTGACAATATGACTTCCTTTGATTAATGTACAGTCGTGCTCTGCAGAATGTGTCCCAATAAAGTAGCCTTGTAAGCATGCTGTAAAAAAACCCATTAAGCATGCCATATGGTACTTAATTCCAAGGTTTTGGACTCGGGGGGGGGGGGGGGGGGCGCGTAAAAACGGTTACCATGGTAACCATGAAATTCTGACAAAAATTAGAGCGAAATTTAAAGTCAAAATTTGAATTCAATTTTTTTATGACATGAATACATTGGACGAGCACACAATGTTGTCTACACTAGTGCTAGCGCGGTGGTAAGATGTCTGCTCCAATGCGCGCGCTTGAAGGTCGCCAGTTCAACCCTCGCACGCTCAATTAAGTGTTCAATGAAGTGTCATGTTGTTCGAAGTTAGATTGACAGTAACATCTAACTTCTCTATCAATATTTTTTTCATGTTCACATGTCCATAACTTATGCCTGACAGTAAGAGCATCCACTGAAAGTATGTATAGTGCTGAATGTCAAGAGAAATCTCTATTCAAAATGGGGATCTGGTTTACATATCCATGTTGGGATATCCTCCTCATGTGGGCTGTGAGAAGATGACCATTTAAGGCCTTTTTAGGCAGCCCAAAGAGGTGCAGAAGCCCACTACCCATTAAGATTATGACCTAGGGTCATTTTGGACTTTGCACATGTGTGGATGGGGATGCTTTACCCTCCATCCAGCAGCCACCACCATGAGTGAAGAAAATCAAAAGAGCTTTACCCTCCTCCAAGAGAGAAGAAGAGAGAAAAACAAAAGAGCAAGGGAAGAAGAGGAAAATTGAAGGAAGAAGTAAAGGGAGCTCCTCCCCAAGGTTGTGATGGTCCAGATCCACTACCTTGTCTCCTTCAAGCTTCGGTTCCACCATCTTTGGTGAGATTGTTCCAATCCCTAGTTCTTGAGCTCCAAATCTTGTTATGTTCATCCAAGATTCAGAAATCTTGATGTATGAGATCCTCTAGTGCTGTCTAGAGAAGAACTTGTTGTATCCCACATTTGATAATAGTGGAAGAGGATTTGGGTGGCTTGACCCGTGGTTTTCCCCTCAAGTTGGGGGTTTTCCACGTAAAATCTTGTGACGCCCCGATTCAATCGTACACTAATCATACTGCATAGCGTGTATGCGATCAAGATCGAGGACTCACGGGAAGATATCACAACACAACTCTAAAAATAAAATAAGTCATACAAGCATCATAATACAAGCCGAGGGGCCTCGAGGGCTCGAATACAAGTGCTCGATCATAGACGAGTCAGCGGAAGCAACAATATCTGAAATGAGACATAAGTTAAACAAGTTTTCCTTAAGAAGGCTAGCACAAACTGGGATACAGATCGAAGAGGCGCAGGCCTCCTGCACAGGATCCTCCTAACTACTCCCGGTAAATCGTCAGCGGGCTGCACGTAGTAGTAGGTGCCTCCGATGTAGTAGTCGTCATCGACAGATTCGTCGCTCCTGGGCTCCATCGTGCAGTCGCAGCAACCGAGTAGAGATAGGGGAAAAAGGGGGGAACAAGGCAACCATGAGTACTCATCCAAAGTACTCGCAAGCAAGGAGCTACACTACATATGCATGGATATATGTGTAAAGGGCCATATCAGTGGACTGAACTGCAGAATGCCAGAATAAGAGGGTAGGTTGAAGTCCTCCCAGTAACATCACATAGCAATAATCCTACCCGGCGATCCCCTCCTCGTATCCCCGAGAGAGAGCAACCACCGGTTGTATCTGGCACTTGGAAGGGTGTGTTTTATTAAGTATCCGATTCTAGTTGTCATAAGGTCAAGGTACAACTCCAAGTCGTCCTGTTACCGAAGATCACGGCTATTCGAATAGATTAACTTTCCTGCAGGGGTGCACCACATAACCCAACACGCTTGATCCCATTTGGCCGGACACACTTTCACAGGTCATGCCCGCCGCGAAAGATCAACACATCGCAACCCCACCTAGGCGCAGAGAGGCCAGCACGCCGGTCTAAACCTAAGCGCCTGAAGTGCAGGCCCATCGCCCAATGCACACTGCGACGCTATGTTGGCGGCCAAAAGCAGAACTAGCCCCCTTAATACAAGAGCAGGCTTACGTTCCAATCCGGCGCGCGCCGCTCAGTCGCTGGCGTCACGAAGTGCTTCGGCTGATACCACGACGCCGAGTGCCCATATCTTTCCCACGTAGTTGGTTAGTGCGTATAGACCAAATGGCCAGACTCAGATCAAATACCCAGATCTCGTTAAACGTGTTAAGTATCCGCGAACGCCGACCAGGGCCAGACCCACCTCTCACCCAGGTAGTCTCAACCTACCCTGTCACTCCGCCACAAAGATCCGCGGGTGCTCCACCAGCCGACCCGACTTTAGTCTCCACATGTATCATGTATAAAGTATATAGTATATACCCGTGATCACCTCCCGAGTGATCACGGCCCGATAGTATAGCACAGCAGACGGACAAGAATATGGGGCCACAGATGGAATACTAGCATCCTATACTAAGCAAGTAGGATAGCAGGTAAAGGTAACAACAGTAGTAGCAAGGACAGGCTATGCATCAGGATAGGTATAACAGAAAGCAGTAAAATGCTACACTACTCTAATGCAAGCAGTATAGAGTAGAATAGGCGATATCTGGTGATCAAGGGGGCTTGCCTGGTTGCTCTGGCAAGAGAGAGGGTCGTCAACTCCGTAGTCGAACTGGGCAGCAAAGCAGCGTCGGTCTCAGTAGTCTACCGAGGAGGAGAGGGGAAGAAACAATAAATATAATGCAAACATAAGCATGACGGTGCATGACAAGACAAATAACGGTGCTAGGGGTGCCCTAACGCGGTATGAGGTGATATTGGTGAAGGAAGCATCAGGAAAGTATTCCGGTGTTTAGCGTTTTAGCAAGAGGAGCCGGAGGGGGAAAGTTGCGAGTTTGATAGGTTAGGGGGGTGTGGCGGATGAACGGACTGCGTATCTGGATTCTCTCGTTGTTCTGAGCAACTTTCATGTACAAAGTATTTTCATCTGAGCTACGGTTTATTTTATATGATTTTCTAAAGTTTTAAATCATTTTAGAATTTATTTAATTATTTAAATCCAACATTATCCGTAATAGTAAATGATGATGTCGGCATGACATCGAGTGATGTCGGCGATCAACGTTGACCATTGACTGGTCAACTTTGACGTGTGGGTCGATGGACCCACCTGTCATTCTCGGCTTAGGTTAATTACATATTAGTTAATTTAATTAACCTAACTAGTTAATTAACTAATTAAATCGGATTAATTAACTTAATTAATTCATTAGATAATTAATTAATTAATAATTAATTTTATTAAATCATTTTTATTTATTATTTATTATTTTTATTTTTAATTCCCTTTTTTTTAATAAAACGTTATGTGGGCTGGGCCCCTCACAGTCGATGTACAGAGGCCACAGTGGTCGAGGCGACGGGCACCTAGAGCAGTCTTTGGGCACCCTCGACAGCGAGAAAGCAGCGATGGGTGCCGCGGCCACCACGACGAGCGGCAATGGCCGCGAGGCGAGGCTGCCGTCGATCTTGGCGCAACAACAGGACCGCCTTGAGGATGGAAAGGCGGCGGTTCGAGGAGCCAACGAGCGGCCATTAGGCGTGAGGCGACAAAGCCGTAGGTGCACTGATGGTATGGCCTTGGTAGCGAGGATGCTTGGCCGTTCGTGACCGTGGGCGAAGCGCGAAGCGGCAGTCTGTGTGACCACGAAGGAGGGTCGGCGGAGGCGTCTCGTGCTAGCGCGAGGGACGAACGGGAGGCGGTGCAGACGAGAGGGAAGATAGGGAAGGCGGCCTCACATTCGAGTAGAGACCAGAAGCGGCGAGGCTCGAGGGAGCCGTTGTGGAGGAGGACGGGGACGACGGCGACGTAGAGAAGGAGGTACGGCGAGGAAGCGGGATCAGGCAGTCGACGGCGTCGAGGTGGTGAGGTCGGGGCCGAGTCGGCGACGCAGAGGAGGGGCGCGGAGGAGTCTGAGCGGGGCGGCGCCGGCAGCGGCTTGCGTCGGGCGTGGGCGACGCCGGGGACGACGAGCGGCGTCGGGAAATACCGACGGCGAGGCGAGCAGCGGGGCACCAGGGTCGGAGCCCGATCCGGATCGAGGGAGGACTGAGGGAGCAGAGGATCGTCGCCCGAAGCGATGGGGACGAGGGCAAGGTCGCCTCGATCCCGACCCGGACGAGTGATAGAAGGGGATCGTGGGGAGGAGTGGAGAGTGGGATCGTGCTAGGGTTTCGGGGTGGCTCACGGGGTTATAGGGAGCGGCTGGGCCGGGGTGGGCCAGCCCGTTCGAGCGGCTGAGGCTAGCTGGGCCACTTGGCCCAGGGGGGTCCTTCTTTCTTTTTTTTGTATTTGTTTTGTCTTCTGTTTTTATTCTTTTATTTATTTTTCTGTTACCTTTAGTTTCACTTTTATTTTAGATTTATGACTTATAAAAGTAGTCCCTAATTTGGTCTAAATAATTATACTACGGCTACCTAAGTTTGGGCAACTAGATAGAATAGTTTAATACTTTATTAATTGTAAAAAGCATTTGATTAATTGTTTTGCTACTATTTTATTTACTTTAGGAATCAAACACTTTCAAAGAGGTTGGTTTCTTCACCAATATTACTTATGCATTATTTGGCTCTCTCCAAACATTTTAGTTTTAAGATTGGAAAACTTTTATTATTTGTTTGATTTTGAATTTGGATTTGAATCGATTTCGAACTAACGCGAGGTTAGTAACCGAAATGGAGGTGACGTGGCATCGTTAGTAGAGGGTTACTGTAGCTTGATTATCCGGCGTCACAATTCTCCTCCACTACAAGAAATCTCGTCCGAGATTTAGGAGGAGTAAGGAAGAGATTGGTTATGAAATTCTAACGGATCTTCTCGGTGTTGGTTGCTCTTCTCGAAGAGGTCAATCCAATATATTGATGCCTTCATACTTCTGCTTCAGGTCAAAATGATGAAGTAGTCATCCTGTCTTCGGGATCTTCATCGTACTTACGAAAAGGATATGGGGGAAGGCTCGGGAAGGGTGGGCCATACCAGGTTGACTATCTGGTAGATAAGATCGGGGAAGGTTGCGGAAAGTAACTCTCGGATTGAACTTAAGAAGAAATCGAGAGCAAGTAAGAAGGTACCAAGAGAAGTTTCAAGCGGGCAGGCCCGATTCAATCGTTTGATGCCTGAAACAGGGCGTGAAAAGGTGTTCAGAGCAACGAGAATAAGTATTGCGTCTGATACCAGAATAGGTCACTAGGAAGGCGGCTCGTGAATTACATACGAGGTCACGTGCGAGGAACAACCTTGAGAACAGGGGTGTATAGGAGAGTCAGGTTTCGATCCTGTGGGCTGTGGGTTATGGGCCCACCATATGGTTGAAAGTAGGAAGGGGCCGACATCTTGCACGGTCACGATATTAAGGCGTGTCGAGGAGGGTAGCCTATCGGTTTTGTCGGCAACAACATCGATACCAAGGGCGAGGGACGAAGAGAACCATTTTCACCTTTCGTTGAACGAGGCGGGCCAATAGGCAAGGTTCTCGTCCATCGGTGGCTACCGTAATGTCATCAACAATAATAACAGGATCTTCTGAGACGAAGTATCTCTGCTTACTTAAGTCAGATTCGTGAAAGGTTAAACAAAAGAATGGAAAGAAAAATTGTGATTACACACAATTATTAGGAGTATATCCTTCCCATGTACAAGCAGAACAGGGCATACAGGGTAGGAGAGCAAGTACCCAACCATTCAGATAAGAGGCAAGGATTAATCAAGATGTTACCCATACAACGGTGTTTGGATAACT
Organism: Aegilops bicornis; assembly: GCA_021605145.1. Lineage (NCBI taxonomy): Eukaryota > Viridiplantae > Streptophyta > Magnoliopsida > Poales > Poaceae > Aegilops > Aegilops bicornis. Next base: position 825,739,044 of record CM038675.1, on the reverse strand, counting down.
GACCAAGAAACATTTAGCATCGTGCCTCCAATGTTCTTGTTGATGAGCGTGGTATCATAGTCATGCTTCGAGGTAGCAATGATATGGTGTTCCAATGAAGGGCCAGACTTTGGATACACAAATGATCCATCAGGAGCAACTTATAAATTAAGTCTTACAATTTACTCCAGGAAGAATGGTTATCCTTGCAAAAGAAATTATAATGATAGGTCCTCTAGCCAGGGGTGCTAGGCATGACATCATATTGCCGGGTCATCAAAGGACCAACATCATAACTCCTGGAAAGTTGTCCCAACCATCATATCTGACCGAGATTCAGATCCGATTGGGGTCATGATACCTCAGACTCAGGATGTCCGAGAAGAAAAGGTGCGACACAAATCGACGAAATGACATTGCGAGATTCTCGGGAAATGAATTATGGGAGCAGGTTACTGAAACAATAGTTCATCATTAAACCAAGGAGGGGATGAGGAGGCGGTTGACGAACTCAGCGACAATTCATCAAGATTCCCAAAGGATGGATTTCCACAATTCTGTGAACAAGGAGATAACATTTGTCAGATCAAAATGATATATTGATGTATGCTTGAGGAAAACATACACAATTTAACAATGGTTGAAAGGTGCACCGAAATATGGGCTGGGTTGCACGGCCAACATTGGAATGGTGATTCAATACTCAATAGTCTAAGAATGAACGGCCGACCATTAACTTCAAAGCAATAGGGTTGCTAGAAGGGCAGAATCCAAACATCACCGCTCACTTGTTGGTACCCTGGTCGGAATCAACACGAGGACCCAAGAAGAATGGTGATGGTGAGAAGTATCACCATACCAAGAATTCTTAAGAAGTGGTGAAATTCCCACTACATTCTTGACATAACAGGTGGTAATATTCCAAGGTAAGGAAGAACAATGCTGGGTAGCAAGGAACTCAAGGTATAACACCAAACACGAACAAGTTTGTGTTGGAGGGAAGGCAGTAAAGTGGTTGATGATAACACAGATCATCGAGGCAAGGATGGTAGTTCTCATCATGAATCCGATTGATATCCTGGAAGAGCTCATAAGGTTGATGATGATCACGACAAATTTGTCGAGAGGTTACACGAAGATGTAATTGATCGACGATGACATCAAGTCAAAGCGAATGATGAAGCGAAAAGGTTATTGGAACCACAGCTAGGACACAAAATCCAAAGCAAGCTTGCTGTCCAAAGCGAAATGATATGATGAGGAAAGATAGACGTAAGCTTAGCTCATCGTCAAAAATTATTCTCAGGAAGAGGACCAGGTAGCACAGTTAAAATCGGCACGACAAGGATATAGCCAAGCAGGCTAGGAATGACGTGATTGAGTTCAAACTCGTAAAAAAATGAAGGTTACCAAGAGTTGCTTAATCGTGATGCGGACTCGGTTTAGTTATCGGTGTCTTTGAGTGTTAAATAACTCAGAGCCCGTGAAAAATTGGAATCAGTGGGAAGGTAGCACTTGATGAAGAACTCATAAGAAGTTATGCAGTTCCAAGATAATCTCGAGATACCAGGGGTAATACTCGATGACAGATCAAGTAGAGGTTGTACCGGGGTATTGGTCCAAAGAAGACAAGTGCTTACACTTGCATCAAAAATGGTATTTAAAGGAGAACATGGTCGAAACCACGATTGTAAAAGGCCAGACCCCAGATATAAGTTGAACTTATATCAAGGGAATAATTAATTTTAAAAGAAGCTTCGATGAGAAGACGTACATCGGGTCCATGGGCATGAACATAAAGTTCAAGGTCGACTCCACTTCTCCAATGCATAACCTTTCATCCACTTCTCGCGTTCGATTAAGTTGCAGTGTTGAAAGTTTATCATGGCGAAGCACCGTAAGAGTATGACTTCGTGAAAACTTTCGGGTTCACACGGTCTAGAGAAGGCATATGTTCAACCCATAGTGGCTTCTTAGAAACATATACCACAAGTTTCAAGAGTAAATAACACAAGCCCGAAAGCAGAGTATGGTTGGCCAAGCGGAGGATACAACTTAACAAAGGCATTAGGTATCAGGGGAAGAACTCACAAAGTGATCAAATGTGAAGGACATTGTCGGATATCAATCCAACAAAGGACTTGATGGTCCTAAAGGATCTGATGTGAGTATCGATACTCAACGTAAGGGAAGGAATGCAAATGCAACAGGTTATGGAATCATCTGAATAATTCAAAGCTTAAATGCAAAGGAATTATGATTTCCAAAACAAAGGATCAGAAGCAGACGCTCTGATCAAGGACGGATCAATTGAATATACCAGAGGCACAATTGACGACAGATAGTTTGGTCGAGAACCAGGTCATGTTCAAAATGACGTCTGAGCCGGAAAGATAATCCTAGGATTTGACTGATGATTGTGAACATTCACAACGTATTGAAATCAATGGACTCAAAAAAGATGGTGACAAAGGATGCCAATAAGATTACTATACTTATTGGATTAATCATAATGAAAGCAAACAAGAAATTCCAGAGCAATAGGTTGCGGAGGATTTTCGGAAGATCGAATGGTATTTCGAAGACTTTTGTGTAAAGCATGAACAACTGGGGGATGAGCGGATACTCGACAAGTGCGAGAATTAACCGTAGGGGTATTCATGTGTCAATGAACAACAAGGCAGTAAGCTCAAAGGATTACCGAAACAATGACGAGTGTTTCGGGGTATCTTGTAATAACAAGACCAACTGGGGATGAAGGTAAGAATAACAACTTCAAGTAGTTATCCATAAGGGTTGACGGTGGAAGGGGAATTGCAAACGCGATGAACACAAGTTCTCGGGTTAACAGCGGAGAGTATCTTCGGGGTCTTCTGGTGCAGCAGACGATCATCAATAATAAGGGGCTCTCCGGGGTGAAAGTGACAACGAGATCCTAATGTTAGATTTTTAGCAAAATCATTTAACCCGAATAGAAGAGAGATCAGAGTCTCAGAGTAAAGGTCGAGGAGTAAAAGATCCTACTACCACTCGATGGCGACGTGGGCCCGTTAGGCACACAACCAAGTTAGTAAAAGTTTTTGCAATGTCTAGACTCGACTTCGGCCAAGGAGTGTGGAAGGGGGATTCCTACAGGCAGTCGGCTCTGATACCAACTTGTGACGCCCCCGATTCAATCGTACACTAATCATACACGCAAACGTGTGCGATCAAGATCAGGGACTCACGGGAAGATATCACAACACAACTCTACAATTAAAATAAGTCATACAAGCATCATAATACAAGCCAGGGGCCTCGAGGGCTCGAATACAAGTGCTCGATCATAGATGAGTCAGCGGAAGCAACAATATCTGAGTACAGACATAAGTTAAACAAGTAATTCCTCCAAAAACACAAAAAATGAGTAATATTTGTACGAAATTTCTGTACGCATTTCCTACTAACCGAATGCATATATAGGAAATTTTCCTTCAAAATTCTTGTTTCTATGTTTTTCCTACAAAAATCCTCCAAACCGAATGAGGCCTCAGTGCTGTAGCCAGATTTCACCTACGCCCCAAGCCAACGGTCAACCAAGGAAATACACTCCACGCCCCAGGCCACGGCCCTGGCAGCCCTGGGCCTGGCTACGCCCCTACTCCCAGTCCAAGAAACACGACCTTTAAGAAGGGTGGTAACTCGAAAGCGGTAAACCATTACAAAAATGGGGTTTAGCGGTGGTTTTGATGGCATGAGGCGTTTTCCCATTCCGCCTCCAAATCTATGCTGCTAATACTGCAGGTAGTGTTAGAGGGGGTTGGATGAACGACTTTGAGGGGAATGGTAGTAGTTCATTGCATTTACAACTGAGTAAAATGCATTGATGAATACAACTCACAGAGGTAGTATGACGAGGGAACACAAGGCATTTATTTTTAGGGTACATGGAGCAGATGGAACAGAACAAAATTATTGCCAACAGTTATTGCCTGCCTTGTCTATAATCATTACTATACCTCCCATTCATAAATATAAGATGTTTTGAATATTTCAATATGGACTACATATAAACTGAAAAGAGTGAACAAACACACTAAAAGCGTGTCTATATACATCTAAATCAGAAAAAAAAGTTAGAACATCTTATATTTGTGAATGGAGGAAGCATTTGCCTTCAATTTTTCCAGAAATCGTGATATGCATGTATGGAATTATTGCTAACGCCGCAACCTTACGCCTGGTTCAAGTTGCATACTTGGAGGTTGGCTACAACGCCAAGGTCGAGCTATTTTAGTGTAGGCATGTGCTTGAGACAAACCCCATCGATCATCGACCATGTTGCTGGAGATACACTTCCCTACGTTGAAGAAATTGGGGCCTCTTTGTCAGATGTTCAGGTGTGCTCTCTCACTGTATTACATTCAGGCCATCTTCTCCAAACAAGGGAGGAAGCATCGCTGTTGTGAAGAGTTCGTTGGATTGGAACGTGATCTGCGGCTTCGAGCCCTGAGCAACCTTCAGGTCTGACAATATGACTTCCTTTGATTAATGTACAGTCGTGCTCTGCAGAATGTGTCCCAATAAAGTAGCCTTGTAAGCATGCTGTAAAAAAACCCATTAAGCATGCCATATGGTACTTAATTCCAAGGTTTTGGACTCGGGGGGGGGGGGGGGGGCGCGTAAAATCGGTTACCATGGTAACCATGAAAATCTGACAAAATTAGAGCGAAATTTAAAGTCAAAATTTGAATTCAATTTTTTATGACATGAATACATTGGACGAGCACACAATGTTGTCTACACTAGTGCTAGCGCGGTGGTAAGATGTCTGCTCCAATGCAGCAGCTTGAAGGTCGCCAGTTCAACCCTCGCACGCTCAATTAAGTGTTCAATGAAGTGTCATGTTGTTCGAAGTTAGATTGACAGTAACATCTAACTTCTCTATCAATATTTTTTTCATGTTCACATGTCCATAACTTATGCCTGACAGTAAGAGCATCCACTGAAAGTATGTATAGTGCTGAATGTCAAGAGAAATCTCTATTCAAAATGGGGATCTGGTTTACATATCCATGTTGGGATATCCTCCTCATGTGGGCTGTGAGAAGATGACCATTTAAGGCCTTTTTAGGCAGCCCAAAGAGGTGCAGAAGCCCACTACCCATTAAGATTATGACCTAGGGTCATTTTGGACTTTGCACATGTGTGGATGGGGATGCTTTACCCTCCATCCAGCAGCCACCACCATGAGTGAAGAAAATCAAAAGAGCTTTACCCTCCTCCAAGAGAAGAAGAGAGAAAAACAAAAGAGCAAGGGAAGAAGAGGAAAATTGAAGGAAGAAGTAAAGGGAGCTCCTCCCCAAGGTTGTGATGGTCCAGATCCACTACCTTGTCTCCTTCAAGCTTCGGTTCCACCATCTTTGGTGAGATTGTTCCAATCCCTAGTTCTTGAGCTCCAAATCTTGTTATGTTCATCCAAGATTCAGAAATCTTGATGTATGAGATCCTCTAGTGCTGTCTAGAGAAGAACTTGTTGTATCCCACATTTGATAATAGTGGAAGAGGATTTGGGTGGCTTCGGCCCGTGGTTTTCCCCCTCAAGTTGGGGGGTTTTCCACGTAAAATCTTGTGACGCCCCCGATTCAATCGTACACTAATCATACACGCAAACGTGTACGATCAAGATCAGGGACTCACGGGAAGATATCACAACACAACTCTAAAAATAAAATAAGTCATACAAGCATCATAATACAAGCCAGGGCCTCGAGGGCTCGAATACAAGTGCTTTCGATCATAGACGAAGTCAGCGGAAGCAACAATATCTGAAATGAGACATAAGTTAAACAAGTTTTCCTTAAGAAGGCTAGCACAAACTGGGATACAGATCGAAAGAGGCGCAGGCCTCCTGCACAGGATCCTCCTAACTACTCCCGGCCGTCAACGGGCTGCACGTAGTAGTAGGTGCCTCCAGTGTAGTAGTCGTCATCGACAGTTGCGTCTGGCTCCTGGGCTCCATCGTCTGGTCGCAGCAACCGAGTAGAGATAGGGGAAAAAGGGGGGAACAAGGCAACCATGAGTACTCATCCAAAGTACTACTTAAGCAAGGAGCTACACTACATATGCATGGATATATGTGTAAAGGGCCATATCGATGGACTGAATCAGAATGCCGTAATAAGAGGGTAGGTTGAAGTCCTCCCAAGAACATCACATAGCAATAATCCTACCGGCGATCCCTCCTCGTATCCCGAGAGAGAGCAACCACCGGTTGTATCCGCACTTGGAAGGGTGTGTTTTATTAAGTATCCGATTCTAGTTGTCATAAGGTCAAGGTACAACTCCAAGTCGTCCTGTTACCGAAGATCACGGCTATTCAATAGATTAACTTTCCTGCAGGTGCACCACATAACCCAACACGCTTGATCCCATTTGGCGGACACACTTTCTGGGTCATGCCCGCCGCGAAAAGATCAACACATCGCAACCCCACCTAGGCGCAACAGAGGCCAGCACGCCGGTCTAAACCTAAGCGCCGCAGTGCAGGCCCATCGCCCAATGCACACCTGCACGTTGCGTAGGGCGGCCGAAAGCAGAACTAGCCCCCTTAATACAAGAGCAGGCTTACGTTCCAATCCGGCGCGCGCCGCTCAGTCGCTGGCGTCACGAAGTGCTTCGGCTGATACCACGACGCCGAGTGCCCATATCTCTCCCACGTAGTTGGTTAGTGCGTATAGACCAAATGGCCAGACTCAGATCAAATACCCAGATCTCGTTAAACGTGTTAAGTATCCGCGAACGCCGACCAGGGCGGACCCACCTCTCACCGGGTAGTCTCAACCTACCTGTCACTCCGCCACAAAGATCCATGGTGCTCCACCACCGACCGACTTTAGTCTCCACATGTATCATGTATAAAGTATATAGTATATACCCGTGATCACCTCCCGAGTGATCACGGCCCGATAGTATAGCACAGCAGACGGACAAGAATATGGGGCCACAGATGGAATACTAGCATCCTATACTAAGCAAGTAGGATAGCAGGTAAAGGTAACAACATGATAGTAGCAAGGACAAGCTATGCATCAGGATAGGTATAACAGAAAGCAGTAACATGCTACACTACTCTAATGCAAGCAGTATAGAGTAGAATAGGCGATATCTGGTGATCAAGGGGGGGGGCTTGCCTGGTTGCTCGGGCAAGAGAGAGGGGTCGTCAACTCCGTAGTCGAACTGGGCAGCAGCAGCGTCGGTCTCGTAGTCTACCGGGGAGGAGAGGGGGAAGAAACAATAAATATAATGCAAACATAAGCATGACGGTGCATGACAAGACAAGTAACGGTGCTAGGGGTGCCCTAACGCGGTATGAGGTGATATTGGTGAAGGGGGGAAGCATCCGGAAAGTATTCCCGGTGTTTAGCGTTTCAAGCGGAAGAGGAGGAGGAAAGTTCTTGAGTTTGATAGGTTAGGGGGGTGTGGCGGATGAACGGACTGCGTATCTGGATTCTCTCGTTGTTCTGAGCAACTTTCATGTACAAAGTATTTTCATCTGAGCTACGGTTTATTTTATATGATTTTCTAAAGTTTTAAATCATTTTTAGAATTTATTTAATTATTTAAATCCAACATTATCCAGAATAGTAAATGATGATGTCAGCATGACATCAGAGTGATGTCAGCAGTCAACGTTGACCATTGACCTGGTCAACCTGACGTGTGGGTCCAGTGGACCCACCTGTCATTCTCGGCTTAGGTTAATTACATATTAGTTAATTTAATTAACCTAACTAGTTAATTAACTAATTAAATCGGATTAATTAACTTAATTAATTCATTAGATAATTAATTAATTAATAATTAATTTTATTAAATCATTTTTATTTATTATTTATTATTTTTATTTTTAATTCCCTTTTTTTTAATAAAACGTTATGTGGGCTGGGCCCCTCTGGTCAGTGGCACAGAGGCCACAGCGGGTCGGGGCGACGGGCACCTAGAGCAGGTGCTGGGCACCCGCCCAGGTCGACGGCAGGGAAACGGCGATGGGTGCCGGCGGCCACCACGACGAGCGGCAGCTGCCGCGCAGGGGGCCGGGGCTGCGCGTCGATGCGGCGCAACAACAGGACCGCCGCGGGATGGAAAGGGGCGGCGGTTCAGGGAGCCAACGAGCGGCCCTTGGGGGCGGAGGCGCACAAAGCCGTAGGTGCTCGATGGCGCGAGCGCCGCGCAATGGATGCTTGGCCGTTCGTGACCATGGACGGGGGCGCAGGGCGGCGCGCGTACAGCGCGGCCACGAAGGAGGGTCAGGGGCGGAGCGTCTCGTGCTAGCACGCGGGGACGAACGGGAGGCGGCGCCGGACAGAGAGGGAAGAGAGGGAAGGCGGCCTCACATTCGAGTAGAGACCAGGGGGCGGCGAGGCTCGAGGGAGCCGTTGTGGAGGAGGACGGGGACGACGGCGACGTAGAGAAGGAGGTACGGCGAGGAAGCGGGATCAGGCAGTCGACGGCGTCGAGGTGGTGAGGTCGGGGCCGAGTCGGCGACGCAGAGGAGGGGCGCGAGGAGTCCGGAGCGGGCGGCGCCGACCGCGGCTTGCATCGGGCGGGCGACGCCGAGACGACGAGCGGCGTCGGGGAACACCGACGGCGAGGCGAGCAGCGGGGCACCAGGGTCGGAGCCCGATCCGGATCGAGGGGGGACTGAGGGAGCAGAGGGGATCGTGCGCCAGGGGCGATGGGGACGAGGGCAAGGTCGCCTCGATCCCGATCCAGACGAGTGAGAGAAGGGGATCGTGGGGAGGAGTGGAGAGTGGGGTCGGGCTAGGGTTTCGGGGTGGCTCACGGGGTTATAGGGAGCGGCTGGGCCGGGGTGGGCCGGCCCGTTTGAGCGGTTGAGGCCAGCTGGGCCACTTGGCCCAGCGGGGGGGGGGGGGTCCTTCTTTCTTTTTTTTTTATTTGTTTTGTCTTCTTTTTTTATTCTTTTATTTATTTTTATGTTACCTTTAGTTTAAATTTTATTTTATATTTATGAATTATAAAAGTAGTCCCTAATTTGGTCTAAATAATTATACTACGGCTACCTAAGTTTGGGCAACTAGATAGAATAGTTTAATACTTTATTAATTGTAAAAAGCATTTGATTAATTGTTTTGCTACTATTTTATTTACTTTAGGAATCAAACACTTTCAAAGAGGTTGGTTTCTTCACCAATATTACTTATGCATTATTTGGCTCTCTCCAAACATTTTAGTTTTAAGATTGGAAAACTTTTATTATTTGTTTGATTTTGAATTTGGATTTGAATCGATTTTGAACTAACGCGAGGTTAGTAACCGAAATGGAGGTGACGTGGCATCGTTAGTAGAGGGTTACTGTAGCTTGATTATCCGGGCGTCACAATTCTCCTCCACTACAAGAAATCTCGTCCCGAGATTTAGGAGGGGAGTAAGGGGAAGAGATTGGTTATGAAATTCTAACGGATCTTCTCGGTGTTGGTTGCTCTTCTCGAAGAGGTCAATCCAATATATTGATGCCTTCATACTTCTGCTTCAGGTCAAAATGATGAAGTAGTCATCCTGTCTTCGGGATCTTCATCGTACTTACGAAAAGGATATGGGGGAAGGCTCGGGAAGGGTGGGCCTTACCAGGTTGACTATCTGGTAGATAAGATCGGGGAAGGTTGCGGAAAGTAACTCTCGGATTGAACTTAAGAAGAAATCGAGAGCAAGTAAGAAGGTACCAAGAGAAGTTTCAAGCGGGCAGGCCCGATTCAATCGTTTGATGCCTGAAACAGGGCGTGAAAAGGTGTTCAGAGCAACGAGAATAAGTATTGCGTCTGATACCAGAATAGGTCACTAGGAAGGCGGCTCGTGAATTACATACGAGGTCACGTGCGAGGAACAACCTTGAGAACAGGGGGTGTATAGGAGAGTCAGGTTTCGATCCTGTGGAACTGTGGGTTATGGGCCCACCATATGGTTGAAAGTAGGAAGGGGGCCGACATCTTGCACGGTCACGATATTAAGGCGTGTCAGAGGGTAGCCTATCAGTTTTGTCGGCAACAACATCGATACCAAGGACGAGGGACGAAGAGAACCATTTTCCTGCTCGTTGAACGAGGCGGGCCAATAGGCAAGGTTCTCGTCCATCGGTGGCTACCAGAATGTCATCAACAATAGTAACAGGATCTTACAGACAGAAGTATCTCTGCTTACTTAAGTCAGATTCAGGAAAGGTTAAACAAAAGAATGGAAAGAAAAATTGTGATTACACACAATTATTAGGAGTATATCCTTCCCATGTACAAGCAGAACAGGGCATACAGGGTAGGAGAGCAAGTACCCAACCATTCAGATAAGAGGCAAGGATTAATCAAGATGTTACCCATACAACGGTGTTTGGATAACTGACCAAGAAACATTTAGCATCGTGCCTCCAATGTTCTTGTTGATGAGCGTGGTATCATAGTCATGCTTCGAGGTAGCAATGATATGGTGTTCCAATGAAGGGCCAGACTTTGGATACACAAATGATCCATCATGAGCAACTTATAAATTAAGTCTTACAAATTACTACAGGAAGAATGGTTATCCTTGAAAAAGAAATTATAATGATAGGACCTCTAGCCGTGGGTGCTAGGCATGACATCATATTGCCGGGTCATCAAAGGACCAACATCATAACTCCTGGAAAGTTGTCCCAACCATCATATCTGACCGAGATTCAGATCCGATTGGGGTCATGATACCTCAGACTCGGGATGTCCGAGAAGAAAAGGTGCGACACAAATCGACGAAATGACATTGCGAGATTCTCGGGAAATGAATTATGGGAGCAGGTTACTGAAACAATAGTTCATCATTAAACCAAGGAGGGGATGAGGAGGCGGTTGACGAACTCAGCGACAATTCATCAAGATTCCCAAAGGATGGATTTCCACAATTCTGTGAACAAGGAGATAACATTTGTCAGATCAAAATGATATATTGATGTATGCTTGAGGAAAACATACACAATTTAACAATGGTTGAAAGGTGCACCCGAAATATGGGCTGGGTTGCACGGCCAACATTGGAATGGTGATTCAATACTCAATAGTCTAAGAATGAACGGCCGACCATTAACTTCAAAGCAATAGGGTTGCTAGAAGGGCAGAATCCAAACATCACCGCTCACTTGTTGGTACCCTGGTCGGAATCAACACGAGGACCCAAGAAGAATGGTGATGGTGAGAAGTATCACCATACCAAGAATTCTTAAGAAGTGGTGAAATTCCCACTACATTCTTGACATAACAGGTGGTAATATTCCAAGGTAAGGAAGAACAATGCTGGGTAGCAAGGAACTCAAGGTATAACACAAAACACGAACAAGTTTGTGTTGGAGGGAAGGCAGTAAAGTGGTTGATGATAACACGGATCATCGAGGCAAGGATGGTAGTTCTCATCATGAATCCGATTGATATCCTGGAAGAGCTCATAAGGTTGATGATGATCACGACAAATTTGTCGAGAGGTTACACGAAGATGTAATTGATCGACGATGACATCAAGTCAAACGAATGATGAAGCGAAAAGGTTATTGGAACCACAGCTAGGACACAAAATCCAAAGCAAGCTTGCTGTCCAAAGCGAAATGATATGATGAGGAAAGATAGACGTAAGCTTAGCTCATCGTCAAAAATTATTCTCTGGGAAGAGGACCAGGTAGCACAGTTAAAATCGGCACGACAAGGATATAGCCAAGCAGGCTAGGAATGACGTGATTGAGTTCAAACTCGTAAAAAAATGAAGGTTACCAAGAGTTGCTTAATCGTGATGCGGACTCGGTTTAGTTATCGGTGTCTTTGAGTGTTAAATAACTCAGAGCCCGTGAAAAATTGGAATCAGTGGGAAGGTAGCACTTGATGAAGAACTCATAAGAAGTTATGCAGTTCCAAGATAATCTCGAGATACCAGGGGTAATACTCGATGACAGATCAAGTAGAGGTTGTACCGGGGTATTGGTCCAAAGAAGACAAGTGCTTACACTTGCATCAAAATGGTATTTAAAGGAGAACATGGTCGAAACCACGTTTGTAAAAGGCCAGACCCCAGATATAAGTTGAACTTATATCAAGGGAATAATTAATTTTAAAAGAAGCTTCGATGAGAAGACGTACATCGGGTCCATGGGCATGAACATAAAGTTCAAGGTCGACTCCCACTTCTCCAATGCATAACCTTTCATCCACTTCTCGCGTTCGATTAAGTTGCAGTGTTGAAATTTTATCTGGCGAAGCACCAGAAGAGTATGACTCGTGAAAACTTTCGGGTTCACCACGGTCTAGAGAAGGCATATGTTCAACCCATAGTGGCTTCTTAGAAACATATACCACAAGTTTCAAGAGTAAATAACACAAGCCCGAAAGCAGTATGGTTGGCCAAGCGGAGGATACAACTTAACAAAGGCATTAGGTATCAGGGGAAGAACTCACAAAGTGATCAAATGTGAAGGACATTGTCGGATATCAATCCAACAAAGGACTTGATGGTCCACAAAGGATCTGATGTGAGTATCGATACTCAACCAGAAGGGGAAGGAATGCAAATGCAACAGGTTATGGAATCATCTGAATAATTCAAAGCTTAAATGCAAAGGAATTATGATTTAAAACAAAGGATCGAAGCAGGCGCTCGATCAAGGACGGATCAATTGAATATACCAGAGGCACAATTGACGGCAGATAGTTTGGTCGAGAACCAGGTCATGTTCAAAATGACGTCTGAGCCGGAAAGATAATCCTAGGATTTGGTGATGATTGTGAACATTCACAACGTATTGAAATCAATGGACTCAAAAAAGATGGTGACAAAGGATGCCAATAAGATTACTATACTTATTGGATTAATCATAATGAAAGCAAACAAGAAATTCCAGAGCAATAGGTTGCGGAGGATTTTCGGAAGATCGAATGGTATTTCGAAGACTTTTGTGTAAAGCATGAACAACTGGGGGATGAGCGGATACTCGACAAGTGCGAGAATTAACCGTAGGGGTATTCATGTGTCAATGAACAACAAGGCAGTAAGCTCAAAGGATTACCAAACAATGACGAGTGTTTCGGGGTATCTTGTAATAACAAGACCAACTGGGGATGAATGTAAGAATAACAACTACAAGTAGTTATCCATAAGGGTTGACTGTGGAAGGGAAATTGCAAACGCGATGAACACAAGTTCTCGGGTTAACAGCGGAGAGTATCTTCGGGGTCTTCTGGTGCAGCAGACGATCATCAATAATAAGGGGCTCTCCGGGGTGAAAGTGACAACGAGATCCTAATGTTAGATTTTTAGCAAAATCATTTAACCCGAATAGAAGAGAGATCAGAGTCTCAGAGTAAAGGTCGAGGAGTAAAAGATCCTACTACCACTCGATGGCGACGTGGGCCCGTTAGGCACACAACCAAGTTAGTAAAAGTTTTTGCAATGTCTAGACTCGACTTCGCCAAGGAGTGTGGAAGGGGATTCCTACAGGCAATCGGCTCGATACCAACTTGTGACGCCCGATTCAATCAGACACTAATCATACACGCAAACGCAGTACGATCAAGATCAGTGACTCTCGTGAAGATATCACAACACAACTCTAAAAATAAAATAAGTCATACAAGCATCATAATACAAGCCAGGGGCCTCGAGGGCTCGAATACAAGTGCTCGATCATAGATGAGTCAGCGGAAGCAACAATATCTGAGTACAGACATAAGTTAAACAAGTAATTCCTCCAAAAACACAAAAAATGAGTAATATTTGTACGAAATTTCTGTACGCATTTCCTACTAACCGAATGCATATATAGGAAATTTTCCTTCAAAATTCTTGTTTCTATGTTTTTCCTACAAAAATCCTCCAAACCGAATGAGGCCTCAGTCTGTAGCCAGATTTCACCTCACGCCCAAGCCAACGGTCAACCAAGGAAATACACTCCACGCCCAGGCCACGGCCACTGGCAGCCCTGGGCCTGGCTACGCCCCTACTCCCAGTCCAAGAAACACGACCTTTAAGAAGGGTGGTAACTCAAAGCGGTAAACCATTACAAAAATGGGGTTTAGCGGTGGTTTTGATGGCATGAGGCGTTTCCCATTCCGCCTCCAAATCTATGCTGCTAATACTGCAGGTAGTGTTAGAGGGGTTGGATGAACGACTTTGAGGGGAATGGTAGTAGTTCATTGCATTTACAACTGAGTAAAATGCATTGATGAATACAACTCACAGAGGTAGTATGACGAGGAACACAAGGCATTTATTTTTAGGGTACATGGAGCAGATGGAACAGAACAAAATTATTGCCAACAGTTATTGCCTGCCTTGTCTATAATCATTACTATACCTCCCATTCATAAATATAAGATGTTTTGAATATTTCAATATGGACTACATATAAACTGAAAAGAGTGAACAAACACACTAAAACGTGTCTATATACATCTAAATCAGAAAAAAAAGTTAGAACATCTTATATTTGTGAATGGAGGAAGCATTTGCCTTCAATTTTTCCAGAAATCGTGATATGCATGTATGGAATTATTGCTAACGCCGCAACCTTACGCCTGGTTCAAGTTGCATACTTGGAGGTTGGCTACAACGCCAAGGTCGAGCTATTTTAGTGTAGGCATGTGCTTGAGACAAACCCCATCGATCATCGACCATGTTGCTGGAGATACACTTCCCTACGTTGAAGAAATTGGGGCCTCTTTGTCAGATGTTCAGGTGTGCTCTCTCACTGTATTACATTCAGGCCATCTTCTCCAAACAAGGGAGGAAGCATCGCTGTTGTGAAGAGTTCGTTGGATTGGAACGTGATCTGCGGCTTCGAGCCCTGAGCAACCTTCAGGTCTGACAATATGACTTCCTTTGATTAATGTACAGTCGTGCTCTGCAGAATGTGTCCCAATAAAGTAGCCTTGTAAGCATGCTGTAAAAAAACCCATTAAGCATGCCATATGGTACTTAATTCCAAGGTTTTGGACTCGGGAGCGTAAACTCGGTTACCATGGTAACCATGAAATTCTGACAAAAATTAGAGCGAAATTTAAAGTCAAAATTTGAATTCAATTTTTTTATGACATGAATACATTGGACGAGCACACAATGTTGTCTACACTAGTGCTAGCGCGGTGGTAAGATGTCTGCTCCAATGCGCGCGCTTGAAGGTCGCCAGTTCAACCCTCGCATCGCTCAATTAAGTGTTCAATGAAGTGTCATGTTGTTCAAGTTAGATTGACAGTAACATCTAACTTCTCTATCAATATTTTTTTCATGTTCACATGTCCATAACTTATGCCTGACAGTAAGAGCATCCACTGAAAGTATGTATAGTGCTGAATGTCAAGAGAAATCTCTATTCAAAATGGGGATCTGGTTTACATATCCATGTTGGGATATCCTCCTCATGTGGGCTGTGAGAAGATGACCATTTAAGGCCTTTTTAGGCAGCCCAAAGAGGTGCAGAAGCCCACTACCCATTAAGATTATGACCTAGGGTCATTTTGGACTTTGCACATGTGTGGATGGGGATGCTTTACCCTCCATCCAGCAGCCACCACCATGAGTGAAGAAAATCAAAAGAGCTTTACCCTCCTCCAAGAGAGAAGAAGAGAGAAAACAAAAGAGCAAGGGAAGAAGAGGAAAATTGAAGGAAGAAGTAAAGGAGCTCCTCCCCAAGGTTGTGATGGTCCAGATCCACTACCTTGTCTCCTTCAAGCTTCGGGTTCCACCATCTTTGGTGAGATTGTTCCAATCCCTAGTTCTTGAGCTCCAAATCTTGTTATGTTCATCCAAGATTCAGAAATCTTGATGTATGAGATCCTCTAGTGCTGTCTAGAGAAGAACTTGTTGTATCCCACATTTGATAATAGTGGAAGAGGATTTGGGTGGCTTCGGCCCTTGGTTTTCCCCCTCAAGTTGGGGGGTTTTCCACGTAAAATCTTGTGACGCCCCCGATTCAATCGTACACTAATCATACACGCAAACGCAATACGATCAAGATCAGGGACTCACGGAAGATATCACAACACAACTCTAAAAATAAAATAAGTCATACAAGCATCATAATACAAGCCAGGGGCCTCGAGGGCTCGAATACAAGTGCTCGATCATAGACGAGTCAGCGGAAGCAACAATATCTGAGTACAGACATAAGTTAAACAAGTTTTCCTTAAGAAGGCTAGCACAAACTGGGATACAGATCGAAAGAGGCGCAGGCCTCCTGCCTGGGATCCTCCTAACTACTCCCGGTCGTCGTCAACGGGCTGCACGTAGTAGTAGGTGCCTCCAGTGTAGTAGTCGTCATCGACAGTTGCGTCTGGCTCCTGGGCTCCATCGTCTGGTCGCAGCAACCGAGTAGAGATAGGGGAAAAAGGGGGGAACAAGGCAACCATGAGTACTCATCCAAAGTACTCGCAAGCAAGGAGCTACACTACATATGCATGGATATATGTGTAAAGGGCCATATCAAGGACTGAAGCTGCAGAATGCCGTAATAAGAGGGTAGGTTGAAGTCCTCCCAAGTAACATCACATAGCAATAATCCTACCCGGCGATCCCTCCTCGTATCCCCGAGAGAGCAACCACCGGTTGTATCCGCACTTGGAAGGGTGTGTTTTATTAAGTATCCGATTCTAGTTGTCATAAGGTCAAGGTACAACTCCAAGTCGTCACATTACCGAAGATCACGGCTATTCGAATAGATTAACTTTCCTGCAGGGGTGCACCACATAACCCAACACGCTTGATCCCATTTGGCCGGACACACTTTCCTGGGTCATGCCCGGCCGCGAAAGATCAACACATCGCAACCCCACCTAGGCGCAACAGAGAGGCCAGCACGCCGGTCTAAACCTAAGCGCACAGGGGTCTGGGCCCATCGCCCAATGCACACCTGCACGCTATGTAGGGCGGCCAAAGCGTAACTAGCCCCTTAATACAAGAGCAGGCTTACGTTCCAATCCGGTAGCGCGCCGCCATTCGGGCGTCACGAAGTGCTTACCGATACCACGACGCCGAAAGTGCCCATATCTCTCCCACGTGGTTGGTTAGTGCGTATAGACCAAATGGCGGACTCGGATCAAATACCCAGATCTCGTTAAACGTGTTAAGTATCCGCGAACGCCGACCAGGCTGCACCCACCTCTCACCCGGGTAGTCTCAACCTACCTGTCACTCCGCCACAAAGATCCATGGTGCTCCACCACCGACCGACTTTAGTCTCCACATGTATCATGTATAAAGTATATAGTATATACCCGTGATCACCTCCCGAGTGATCACGGCCCGATAGTATAGCACACAACAGACGGACAAGAATATGGGGCCACAGATGGAATACTAGCATCCTATACTAAGCAAGTAGGATAGCGGTAAAGGTAACAACAGTAGTAGCAAGGACAGGCTATGCATCGGGATAGGTATAACGAAAAGCAAGAATGCTACACTACTCTAATGCAAGCAGTATAGAGTAGAATAGGCGATATCTGGTGATCAAGGGGGGGGGGGGCTTGCCTGGTTGCTCTGGCAAGAGAGAGGGGTCGTCAACTCCGTAGTCGAACTGGGCAGCAGCAGCGTCGGTCTCGTAGTCTACCAGGGAGGAGAGGGGGAAGAAACAATAAATATAATGCAAACATAAGCATGACGGTGCATGACAAGACAAGTAACGGTGCTAGGGGTGCCCTAACGCGGTATGAGGTGATATTGGTGAAGGGGGGAAGCATCCGGGAAAGTATTCCCGGTGTTTCGCGTTTTAAGCGAGGAGCCGGAGGGGAAAGTTCTAGTTTGATAGGTTAGGGGGTGTGGCGGATGAGCAGATCGCGTGTCTGGATTCTCTCGTTGTTCGAGCAACTTTCATGTACAAAGTATTTTCATCCGAGCTACGGTTTATTTTATATGATTTTCTAAAGTTTTAAATCATTTTAGAATTTATTTAATTATTTAAATCCAACATTATCCGTAATAGTAAATGATGATGTCAAGATGACATCGAGTGATGTCGGCGATCAACGTTGACCATTGACCTGGTCAACTTTGACGTGTGGGTCCAAAGTGGACCCACTGTCATTCTCGGCTTAGGTTAATTACATATTAGTTAATTTAATTAACCTAACTAGTTAATTAACTAATTAAATCGGATTAATTAACTTAACTAATTCATTAGATAATTAATTAATTAATAATTAATTTTATTAAATCATTTTATTTATTATTTATTATTTTTATTTTTAATTCCTTTTTTTTAATAAAACGTTATGTGGGCTGGGCCCCTCTGGTCAGTGGCACAGAGGCCACAGCGGGTCGGGCCGACGGGCACCTGGAGCGGGTGCTGGGCACCCGCCCAGGTCAACGGCGGGGAAACGGCGATGGGTGCCGGCGGCCACCACGACGAGCGGCAGCTGCCGCGCAGGGGGCCGGGGCTGCGCGCCGATGCGGCGCAACAACAGGACCGCCGCGGGATGGAAAGGGGCGGCGGTTCAGGGAGCCAACGAGCGGCCATTGGGGGGCGTGAGGCAGACAAAGCCGTAGGTGCCTGATGGGCGCGAGCGCCGGGCGCAGCGGGGGATGCTTGGCCGTTCATGGCCGTGGACGGGGGCGCAGGACGCGCAGCACAAGCCAATGGCGGGGGCCGGGCGGAGCGTCTCGTGCTAGCACGCGGGGACGGACGGGAGGCGGCGCCGGACAGAGAGGGAAGAGAGGGAAGGCGGCCTCACATTCGAGTAGAGACCAGGGGGCGGCGAGGCTCGAGGGAGCCGTTGTGGAGGAGGACGGGGACGACGGCGACGTAGAGGAGGAGGTACGGCGAGGAAGCGGGATCCGGCAGTCGACGGCGTCGAGGTGGTGAGGTCGGGGCCGAGTCGGCGACGCAGAGGAGGGGCGCGGAGGAGTCCGAGCGGGGCGGCGCCGACTGCGGCTTGCATCGGGCGTGGGCGACGCCGGAGACGACGAGCGGCGTCGGGGAACACCGACGGCGAGGCGAGCAGCGGGGCACCAGGGTCGGAGCCCGATCCGGATCGAGGGGGGACTGAGGGAGCAGAGGGGATCGTGCGCCAGGGGCGATGGGGACGAGGGCAAGGTCGCCTCGATCCCGATCCAGACGAGTGAGAGAAGGGGATCGTGGGGAGGAGTGGAGAGTGGGATCGGGCTAGGGTTTCGGGGTGGCTCACGGGGTTATAGGGAGCGGCTGGGCCGGGGTGGGCCGGCCCGTTTGAGCGGTTGAGGCCAGCTGGGCCACTTGGCCCAGCCAGAGGGTCCTGCTTTCTTTTTTTGTATTTGTTTTGTCTTCTGTTTTTATTCTTTTATTTATTTTTCTCTTACCTTTAGTTTCACTTTTATTTTAGATTTATGACTTATAAAAGTAGTCCCTAATTTGGTCTAAATAATTATACTACGGCCACCTAAGTTTGGGCAACTAGATAGAATAGTTTAATACTTTATTAATTGTAAAAAGCATTTGATTAATTGTTTTGCTACTATTTTATTTACTTTAGGAATCAAACACTTTCAAAGAGGTTGGTTTCTTCACCAATATTACTTATGCATTATTTGGCTCTCTCCAAACATTTTAGTTTTAAGATTGGAAAACTTTTATTTTTTGTTTGATTTTGAATTTGGATTTGAATCGATTTCGAACTAACGCGAGGTTAGTAACCGAAATGGAGGTGACGTGGCATCGTTAGTAGAGGGTTACTGTAGCTTGATTATCCGGGCGTCACAAATCTGGTGTCCCTTTGTTGATGCTTGGCGCTGTCCAGAAACTTACTCCTACCACAAGACACTAGGTTGAGGAGTGTCTTGCCTACCGAGTAACATTTTCTGCCTCCATATATGCTACTGCATATGTTTCCTTCCGTGCTAAGCAACAATCCTTGAGTTAGTACATGATGTGGTGCTGAGATTACTTTGTTTCCGCTGCAGTTTTCAGTTAACCACAATTGCATTTGTGTGCTAATTCCCAAAAGAGTGGCATCAGAGCCTTGGTTGCTTAGAAGGTTGCAAATCCCAGTTGCTTGATTGTTGCTGGAAGTGCTGCTCACAATGGCTTTGGAAGAATGCGCTACTACAAGTGGCATGATAAAAATTGATTCTTCTAATTACTCATTATGGAAGCCCATGATGGAAGACATCCTTTATTGTAAGGATTTGTATGAGACAATTGTGAAAGACAAGATACCCACCGGTGTCACAGAAGAAGAATGGAGAGTGTTGCACAGAAAGGCAGTAGGTATGATTCAGTTGTACATCAACCATAATATTTTCCACCATGTTGCAAATGACGCAAATGCTTATGAGATGTGGCAGTAGTTGGAGTCCATGTATGAGAGGAAGACATCAATGAACAAGGCCTCGGTGATCAAAAGACTTGCAAGCTTGAGCACCGAGATGGCACAAGTGTGATTGAGCACTTGAATGTCTTCCAATGCCATATAAATCAATTTTCAGCCATGAAGATAAACTTTGAGGATGTGGTGCAAGCATTGTTGCTGCTGAGTTCCATGCCTGATAGTTGGAACACACTTGTTGTGTCACTTAGCAATTCAGCTCCGGACGGGAAGCTGACTTTGGAGATGGTGAAGAACAAATGCTGAATGAAGAAGCCAGAAAGAAGGAAAAGGGTGATGCCTCTTCTTCTGATGCATATGTAGCTGAAACCCATGGGAAGAATGAGAACCATGGACGCAGCAATACAAGATTTCAGCAAGGCAAAAGCAAATCCAGGGGGAGATCAAAGTCAAAATAGAGAAAAGATATTACTTGCTTTCATTGTGGCAATCTGGGACACATAAAGAGCGACTGCAGGAAGTACAAAAGAGAGCTTGCAAAGGGGAAACTCACAAAGAAAACCGAGCAAAAGGCTAAGAGCAGTTCAGCCATGACCACAACAGATGAAGACTATCTAGTCATTGAAGATGAAGATTTCTATAGTGCTGTTCGTGATGATGCCATGAGTTGGGTTGTGGATTCAGGTGTGCCCTTCCACATGACATCACACAAGGAGTATTTCACATCCTACACTAGTGGTGTTACTGGCCAAGTGAGGATGGAAAATAGTGGTTCATCAGCAATTGTTGGCAACGGCTCTATATGCATTGAAATAAACACATGTTGCAGATTGGTGCTCGATGATGTGAGGCATGCCGACATAAGGCTGAATTTGTTATCAGTGGGCAAGCTTGATGATATCAAACACCCTAGTTATTTTGATGAAGGAAAATGGAAGCTCACCAAAGGCTCTTTGATTGTGGCTCGAGGAAGTAAGAAAGTAATCTCTATGTGACTAAAACCAAGTTATGCAATGAGGTGTTGAACGTTGCTGAAAAAGACACTTCGGTTGAATTGTGGCACAAGAGGCTTGGACATATGAGTGAGAAAGGCATGCATGCTCTTGCTCGCATGGAGTACCTCCCTGAGTTGAAAGGTATATCCTTGAAACCCTGTGCACATTGTTTTGCTGGCAAACAACATAGGGTTGCATTTCGTACACTCCCTCCACATCGTGCAGAAAGTGTTCTTGATATTGTGCACACTGATGTTTGCTCCATGACTGAAAATCTCATGGTGGAGCATTATACTTTGTGTCTTTTATTGATGACCATTCTAGAAAGGTTTTTGTGTATGTGCCAAAACACAAATACCAGACGCTTGAAGCCTTCAAGGAGTTCCATGCCAAGGTTGAAAGAGAAACTAGCAGGAAATTGAAGTTCGTGAGATCAGACAATGGTGGTGAATACATAGGTCCTTTTGAAAGGTATTGCAGAAATGTTGGCATCAGGATTGAGAAGAGTCCACCAAAGACACCTCAGCTCAACGGTCTTGTAGAGAGAATGAACAGGACACTCACAGAGAGGGTCACAGTTATGCTCTCTCATGCTCATTTACCTAATTCTTTTTGGGCTGAAGCATTGATGAATGCTATGTATGTGGTTAACCTATCTCCCTCAGTTCCTCTTGCAGGTGATATCCCTCAGAGAGTTTGGTCAGAGAAGGAGGTATCATACAAGCACTTGAAGGTCTTTGGTTGCAGGGCATTTGTACATGTTCCAAGGGACGAGAGATTCAATCTTGATAGCAAGACAAAGCAGTGCATCCACCTCAGCCAACCAAGTGAAGAGTTTGGCTACAGGTTGTGGGATCCAGCAAATAGAAAGATTGTGAGAAGCCGAGATGTGGTGTTCATTGAAGATGAAACAATAAAAGATATTGGGAAACCAGAGAAGCCAATGACCAACACACTTCAGGTTGACATGGATCCAATCCGTCCTCCTCTTATGCATGACAATCATGGGGGAGATGATGAGACCGAAGACAGTGGAGATGCAACTGACCAAGGCAGTACAAGTCAAAGTGACGAGCAGCCATCAAGTGATGATGATGATGATGAAGTTGGTAATGATAATGCCAATGAAAATCCACCTGATTCACCACTAGTGCAGCAGCAAAGAAGAAGTGAAAGCGGTCACATTCCTTCTTCTAAATATCCACCACATCAATATGTGTTGATGACAGATGCAGGTGAGCCTCATGCTATGAGGAGGCAATGTCTGATGAGAACAAAGAAGAATGGTCAGAGGCCATGCAGGATGAGATGAATTCCCTGTATGAGAATGATACTTTTGAGTTGGTGAATCTGCCAAAGGGCAATAAAGCACTCAAGAACAAGTGGGTGTACAGAGTGAAGACTGAAGAAAACACCTCACATCCAAGGTACAAGGCCAGATTGGTTGTGAAAGGATTCAATGTAAAAGGGCATTGATTATGGTGAGATATTCTCTCCAGTGGTCAAGATGTCTTCGATCCGAGTTGTGCTTGGCATGGCAGCCACCATGGACTTGTAAATTGAATAACTTGATGTGAAGACTGCATTCTTACATGGTGACCTAGAGGAGGAGATATACATGTAGCAGCCATAGGGATTCATGGTTGCAGGCAAGGAGCACTTAGTTTGCAAATTGAAGAAGAGCTTGTATGGCTTGAAGCAAGCTCCTCGGCTGTGGTACAAGAAGCTTGAGTCTTTTATGACTGGGCTTGGTTACCATAAAGCACAACCTGATTATTGTGTCTTTATGAAGGGGTACGTCGAGGGTGACTTCATTATTCTCTTGTTGTATGTTGATGATATGCTGATTGTTGGAAATGGCATAAAGAGGATTGCTCTCCTCAAGAAGGCATTGAGTAAATCATTTGCCATGAAGGATTTAGGACCAACTAAGCAAATACTTGGCAAGAAGATCTCCCGTGATAGATCAAAGAAGCTGCTTTGGCTCTCACAGGAAAGATACATTGAGAAGGTACTTGAAAGGTTCAATATGAAAGATGCAGGCCATCACAAACTGAATTCAAAACAATGTCCTACAAGCAAGAAGGAGAAAGAAGAAATGAGGAAAGTACCTTACCAGTCTGCTGCGGGCAGTTTGATGTATGCCATGGTATGCACTAGGCCTGATATTGCCTATGCAGTTGGATTTGTTAGCCGGTTCATGACAAATCCAGGTAAAACTCACTAGGAAGTAGTGAAGTGGATTCTCAGGTATCTCAAGGGTACTTCTACATCTTGTCTATGCTTTGGAAGCGGTGATCCTGTATTGCAGGGCTATAGAGATGCAGATTATGCAGGTGACAAGGATCGTAGGAAGTCCACATCTGGATACATGATGACTTATGCAGGGGGAGCGGTGTCATGGCAATCAAGATTGCAGAAATGTGTTTCTACATCAACTACAGAAGCTGAGTACATTGCAGCGGTTGATGCTGGCAAGGAAGTTTTGTGCATGAAGAACTTCTTGCAAGAGCTCGGCATGAAGCAAGAGAAGTATGTTATGTTTTGTGACAGTCAGAGTGCTATTCATCTTGCCAAGAATTCA
The DNA here is from genome assembly GCA_021605145.1 of Aegilops bicornis. Taxonomy (NCBI): domain Eukaryota; kingdom Viridiplantae; phylum Streptophyta; class Magnoliopsida; order Poales; family Poaceae; genus Aegilops; species Aegilops bicornis. Next base: position 825,715,195 of record CM038675.1, on the reverse strand, counting down.
AGCTATCACTCTCGAACCAAGCACATTGATGTGAGGTACCATTGGATTCGAGATGTTGTGAGTTCCAAGTTGCTGAAACTTGAGAAGATCCATACCGACGACAATGGTTCGGATATGATGACCAAGATGTTGGAAATATGCCCTAGAGGCAATAATAAATTAGTTATTATTATATTTCCTTGTTCATGATAATCGTTTATTATCCAAGCTATAATTGTATTGAAAGGAAACTCAGATACATGTGTGGGTACATAGACAACACCATGTCCCTAGTAAGCCTCTAGTTGACTAGCTCGTTGATCAATAGATGGTTACGGTTTCCTGACCATGGACATTGGATGTCGTTGATAACGGGATCACATCGTTAGGAGAATGATGTGATGGACAAGACCCAATCCTAAGCCTAGTACAAAGATCGTAGTTCGTATGCTAAAGCTTTTCTAATGTCAAGTATCTCTTCCTTAGACCATGAGATTGTGCAACTCCCGGATACCGTAGGAATGCTTTGGGTGTACCAAACGTCACAACGTAACTGGGTGGCTATAAAGGTGCACTACCGGTATCTCCGAAAGTGTCTGTTGGGTTGGCACGAATCGAGACCGGATTTGTCACTCTGTGTAAACGGAGAGGTATCTCTGGGCCCACTCGGTAGGACATCATCATAATGTGCACAATGTGACCAAGGGGTTGATCACGGGATGATGTGTTACGGAACGAGTAAAGAGACTTGCCAGTAACGAGATTGAACAAGGTATTGGGATACCGACGATCAAATCTCGGGCAAGTACAATACCGCTAGACAAAGGGAATTGAATACAGGATTGATTGAATCCTCGACATCGTGGTTCATCCGATGAGATCATCATGGAACATGTGGGAACCAACATGGGTATCCAGATCCCGCTGTTGGTTATTGACCAGAGAACGTCTCGGTCATGTCTGCATGGTTCCCGAAGCCGTAGGGTCTACACACTTAAGGTTCGGTGACGCTAGGGTTATAGGGAATAGATATACGTGGTTACTGAATGTTGTTCGGAGTCCAGGATGAGATCCCGGACGTCACGAGGAGTTCCGGAATGGTCCGAAGGTAAAGATTGATATATTGGACGAAGGGTTTTGGAGTCCGGAAGTGTTCCGGAGGTACCGGGTGATGACCAGCATGACCGAAAGGTGTTTCGGGAGCCCCGGCAAGTGTTGGGGGGCTTCATGGGCCAAGGGAAGGGGGAAAACCAGCCCACTAAGGGGCTATGCGCCCCCCTCACCTATTACCACGTGACCAGGGGGTTTGGGGCGCCCCATCTAGGGTTCCCACCTCCTGGCTTGGGGGCCAAGTCACCCAAGGGGGGAGATCCCATCTGCCCTGGCCGCCGCCCCCCTAGGGGAAACCCTAGGGCGCCTCCCCTCGCCTTTCCCCTATATATAGTGGAGGTTTTGGGGCTGCCTAACACATAAGAACATCTCCCTCTTGGCGCAGCCCTACCTCTCTCCCTCCTCGTCTCTCGTAGTGCTTGGCGAAGCCCTGCTGGAGTACCGCGCTCCTCCACCACCACCACGCTGTCGTGCTGCTGCTGGACGGAGTCTTCCCCAACCTCTCCCTCTCTCCTTGCTGGATCAAGGCATGGGAGATGTCACCGGGCTGTACGTGTGTTGAACGCGGAGGTGCCGTCCGTTTGGCACTAGGATCTCCGGTGATTTGGATTACGATGAGTACGACTCCTTCAACCACGTTCTCTTGAACGCTTCCGCTTAGCGATCTACAAGGGTATGTAGATGCACTCTCCTTCCCCTCGTTGCTGGTTTCTCCTTAGATAGATCTTGGTGACACGTAGGAAAATTTTGAATTTCTGCCACGTTCCCCAACAAAGGGCATCATGAGCTAGGTCTATTGCGTAGATTCTTTGCACGAGTAGAACACAAAGTAGTTGTGGGCATTGATTTTGTTCAATATGCTTACCGTTACTAGTCCAATCTTGTTTCGACGGTATTGTGGGATGAAGCGGCCGGACCGACCTTACACGTACACTTACGTGAGACAGGTTCCACCGACCGACATGCACTTGGTGCATAAGGTGGCTAGCGGGTGCCGATCTCCCACTTTAGTCGGAACGGATTCGATGAAAAGGGTCCTTATTAAGGGTAAATAACAATTGGCATATCACGTTGTGGTTTTGCGTAGGTAAGAAACGTTCTTGCTAGAAACCCATAGCAGCCACGTAAAACATGCAAACAACAATTAGAGGACGTCTAACTTGTTTTTGCAGGGTATGCTATGTGATGTGATATGGCCAAAAAGGAATGTGATGAATGATATGTGATGTATGAGATTGATCATGTTCTTGTAATAGGAATCACGACTTGCATGTCGATGAGTATGACAACCGACAGGAGCCATAGGAGTTGTCTTTATTTATTGTATGACCTGCGTGTCATTGAACAATGCCATGCAATTACTTTACTTTATTGCTAACCGTTAGCCATATTAGTAGAAGTAATAGTTGGTGAGACAACTTCATGAAGACACGATGATGGAGATCATGATGATGGAGATCATGGTGTCATGCCGGTGACGATGGTGATCATGGAGCCCCGAAGATGGAGATCAAAAGGAGCAAAATGATATTGGCCATATCATGTCACTATTTGATTGCATGTGATGTTTATCATGTTTATGCATCTTATTTGCTTAGAACGACGGTAGTAAATAAGATGATCCCTCATTAAAATTTCAAGAAAGTGTTCCCCTAACTGTGCACCGTTATGTAAAGTTCGTCGTTTGAAGCACCACGTGATGATCGGGTGTGATAGATTCTTACGTTCACATACAACGGGTGTAAGCCAGATTTACACACGCCAAACACTTAGGTTAACTTGATGAGCCTAGCATGTACAGACATGGCATCGAACACAAGAGACCGAAAGGTCGAGCATGAGTCGATGGTAGATACGATCAACATGAAGATGTTCACCGATGATGACTAGTCCGTCTCACGTGATGATCGGACACGGCCTAGTTGACTCGGATCATGAAATCACTTAGATGACTAGAGGGATGTCTATCTGAGTGGGAGTTCATAAGATGAACTTAATTATCCTGAACATAGTCAAAAGATCTTTGCAAATTATGTCGTAAGCTCGCGCTTTAGTTCCACTGTTCAGATATGTTCCTAGAGAAAATATAGTTGAAAGTTGACAGTAGCGATTATGCGGACAGAAGAAAGCTTATGTCCTTAATGCACCGCTCAGTGTGCTGAACCCCAAACATCGTCTGTGGATGTTGCGAACATCGGACATACACGTTTTGATAACTACGTGATAGTTCAGTTAAACGGTTTAGAGTTGAGGCACCAAAGACGTTTTTCGAAACGAACATATGAGATGTTTCGAGGGCTGAAATTGGGATTTCAGGCTCGTGCCCACGTCAAGAGGTATAAGACCTCCGACGATTTTCTTAGCCTGGAAACTAAGGGAGAAAAGCTCAATCGTTGAGCATGTGCTCAGATTGTCTGAGTGCAACAATCACTTGAATCGAGTGGGAGTTGATCTTCCTGATGAGATAGTGATGTTTCTCCAAAGTCATTGCCACCAAGCTGCTAGAGCTTCGTGATGAACTATAACATATCAGGGATCGATATGATGATCCTTGAGATATTCACGATGTTTGACACCGCGTAAGTAGAAATCAAGAAGGAGCATCAATTGTTGATGGTTGGTGAAACCACTAGTTTCAAGAAGGGCAAGGGCAAGAAGGGATACTTCATGAAATGGCAAATCAGCTGCTGCTCTAGTGAAGAAACCCAAGGTTGAACCCAAACCCGAGACTAAGTGCTTCTGTAATAAGGGAAACAGCCACTAAGAGCAGAATTACCCTAGATACTTGGTAGATGAGAAGGCTGGCAAGGTCGATACAAGTATATTGGATATACATTATGTTAATGTGTACTTTACTAGTACTCCTAGTAGGACCAGGGTATTAGATACTGGTTCGGTTGCTAAGTGTTAGTAACTCGAAATAAAAACTACGGAATAAACGAAGACTAGCTAAAGGTGAGCTGACGATATGTGTTGGAAGTGTTTCCAAGGTTGATGTGATCAAGCATCGCACGCTCCCTCTACCATCGAGATTGGTGTTAAACCTAAATAATTTTTATTTGGTGTTTGCGTTGAGCATAGACATGATTGGATTATGTCTATCACAATACGGTTATTCATTTAAGGAGAATAATGGTTACTCTGTTTATTTGAATAATACCTTCAATGGTCTTGCACCTAAAAGAATGGTTTATTGAATCTCGATCGTAGTGATACACATTCTCATGCCAAAAGATATAAGATAGTAATGATAGTACCACTTACTTGTGGCACTGCCATGTAAGTCATATTGGTGTAAAACGCATGAAGGAGCTCCATGTTGATGGATCTTTGGACTCACTCGTTTTTTTTGAAAGGTTTGAGACATGCGAGCCATGTCTATTGGTGTATACGCATGAAGAAACTCCATGCAGATGGATCGTTTGGACTCACTTGATTTTGAATCGCTTGAGAAATGCAAATCATACCAGATGGGCAAGATGACTGAAAAACCTCGTTTTTCAGTAAAATCGAACAAGATAGCAACTTGTTAGAAGTAGCACATTTTGATGTGTGCAGTCCAATGAGTGCTGAGGCATGCAATGAATATCGTTATGTTCTTACTTCACAGATGATTCGAGTAGATGTTGAGTATATTTACTTGATGAAACACAAGTCTGAATTATTGAATGGTTCAAGTAATTTCAGAGTGAAGTTAAAGATCATCGTGACAAGAGGATAAAATGTCTATGATATGATCATAGAGATGAGTGTCTGAGTTACGAGCTGTGGCACACAATTAAGACATTGTGGAAATTGTTTCACAATAAATACCGCCTGGAACACCATAGTGTGATGGTGTGTCCGAACATCATAGTTGCACCCTATTGGATATGGTGCGTACCATGATGTCTCTTATCGAATTACCACTATCGTTCATGGGTTAGGCATTAGAGACAACCACACTCACTTTAATAGGGCACCACGTAATTCCGTTGAGACGACACCGTTTGAACTATGGTTTGGAGAAACCTAAATTGTCGTTTCTTAAAAGTTTGGGGCTGCGACGCTTATGTGAAAAAGTTTCAGGTTGATAAGCTCGAACCCAAAGTGGATAAAATGCTTCTTCATAGGACACCCAAAACAGTTGGGTATACCTCCAGTCTCAGTTCCGGAAGCAAATATGATTGTTTATAGAATTAGTTCCTTTACAGAGAAAAGTTTCTCTCGTAAGAATTGAGTGGGAGGATGGTGGAGACTTGATGAGGTTATTGAACCGTCACTTCAACAAGTGTGTAGCAGGGCACAGGAAGTTGTTCCTGTGGCGCCTACACCAATTGAAGTAGAAGCTTATGATAGTGATCATGAAGTTTTGGATCAAGTCACTACCGTACCTCGTAGGGGACAAGGATGCGTACTACTTCAGAGTGGTACATTAATCCTGTCTTGAAGGTCATGTTGCTAGACAACAATGAACCCTCTGAGCTATGGGGAAGCGATGGCGGGCTCATATTCCGACAAATGGTTAGAAGCCATGAAATCCGAGATAGGATCCATGTATCGTAACAAAGCATGGACTTTGGTGGACTTGCCGATGATCGGCAAGCCATTGAGATAAATGGATCTTTAAGAAGAAGACGGACATGGACGGTAATGTCACCGTCTATGAAGCTCGACTTGTGGCGAAGAGTTTTCACAAGTTCAAGGAGTTGACTACGATGAGATTTTCTCATCCGTAGCGATGTTTAAGTCCGTCGGAATCATGTTAGCATTAGCTGCATTTATGAAATCTGGCAGATGGATGTCAAAAAGAGTTTCCTTACCAGTCTTCGTAAGGAAAGGTTGTATGTGATACAATCAGAAAGTTTTAGTCGATCCTAAGGATGCTAAAATGTATGCTGGCTCCAAAGTGATCCTTCTAAGGACCGGAGTAAGCATCTCGTAGTTGGAATGTGCTCTTTGATGAGATGATCAAAGATTTTGGGTTTATACAAAGTTTATGAGAAACTTGTATTTCCAAAGAAGTGAGTTGTAGCACTATAGAAAAACTTATGAGTATATGTTGTTGACATATGGTTCATAAAAAATGATTTAGAATTTCTGGAAAGCATATAGGGTTAATTGAAAGGTTATATTCAATAGAAAACCTGGATTAAGCTACTTGAACATTGAGCATCAAGATCTATAAGGATAGATCAAAACGCTTAATGGTACTTTCAAATGAGCATATACCTTGACATGATCTTGAAGGTGTTCAAGATGGATCAGTCAAAGAAGGAGTTCTTGCCTGAGATGTAAGGTACGAAGTTAAGACTTAAAGCTCGACCACGGCAGAATAGAGAGAAAGGACAAAGGTCGTCCCCTATGCTTCAGACGTAGGCTCTATAGTATGCTATGCTGTGTACCGCACCGGAAGTGTGCCTTGCCATGAGTCAGTCAAGGGGTACAAGAATGATCCAGGACTGGATCATTAGACAGCGGTCAAAATTGTCCTTGGAGTAAATAAGGATATGTTTCTCGATTATGGAGGTGATAAAGAGTTCGACGTAAAGGGTTACGTCGATGCAAGCTTAACACCTATCCGGATAGCTCTGAGTAGAGATACCGGATACGTATAATGGAGTAACAATTTGGAATAGCTCCAAGTGGAACGTGGTAGCAGCATCTATGATATGACATAAAGTTTTGCGAAATACATAGGGATATGAATATTGCAGACCCATTGACTACAACCTCTCTCGCAAGCATAAACATGATAAAACCTAGAACTCATTGAGTGTTAATCACATAGTGATGTGAACTAGATTATTGATTCTAGTAAACTCTTTGGATGTTGGTCACATGGTGATGTGACCTGTGAGTGTTAATCACATGGCGATGTGAACTAGATTATTGACTCTAGTGCATGTGGGAGACTGTTGGAAATATGCCCTAGAGGCAATAATAAATTAGTTATTATTATATTTCCTTGTTCATGATAATCGTTTATTATCCATGCTATAATTGTATTGAAAGGAAACTCCGATACATGTGTGGGTACATAGACAACACCATGTCCCTAGTAAGCCTCTAGTTGACTAGCTCGTTGATCAATAGATGGTTACGGTTTCCTGACCATGGACATTGGATGTCGTTGATAACGGGATCACATCATTAGGAGAATGATGTGATGGACAAGACCCAATCCTAAGCCTAGCACAAAGATCGTAGTTCGTATGCTAAAGCTTTTCTAATGTCAAGTATCTCTTCCTTAGACCATGAGATTGTGCAACTCCCGGATACCGTAGGGAATGCTTTGGGTGTACCAAACGTCACAACGTAATCGGGTGGCTATAAAGGTGCACTACCGGTATCTCCGAAAGTGTCTGTTGGGTTGGCACGAATCGAGACTGGGATTTGTCACTCTGTGTAAACGGAGAGGTATCTCTGGGCCCACTCGGTAGGACATCATCATAATGTGCACAATGTGACCAAGGGGTTGATCATGGGATGATGTGTTACGGAACGAGTAAAGAGACTTGCCAGTAACGAGATTGAACAAGGTACCGGGATACCGACGATCAAATCTCGGGCAAGTACAATACCGCTAGACAAAGGGAATTGAATACATGATTGATTGAATCCTCGACATCGTGGTTCATCCGATGAGATCATCGTGGAACATGTGGGAGCCAACATGGGTATCCAGATCCCGCTGTTGGTTATTGACCGGAGAATGTCTCGGTCATGTTCAAGATGGTTCCCGAACCCGTAGGGTCTACACACTTAAGGTTCGGTGACGCTAGGGTTATAGGGAATAGATATACGTGGTTACCGAATGTTGTTCGGAGTCCAGGATGAGATCCCGGACGTCACGAGGAGTTCCGGAATGGTCCGGAGGTAAAGATTGATATATTTGACGAAGGGTTTTGGAGTCCGGAAGTGTTCCGGAGGTACCGGGTGATGACCAGCATGACCGAAAGGTGTTTCGGGAGCCCCGGCAAGTGTTGGGGGGCTTCATGGGCCAAGGGAAGGGGGCAAACCAGCCCACTAAGGGGCTGTGCGCCCCCTCACCTATTCCCACGTGACCAGGGGTTTGGGCGCCCCATCTAGGGTTCCCACCTCCGGCTTGGGGCCAAGTCACCCAAGGGGGGAGATCCCATCTGCCCTGGCCGCCCCCCCCCTAGGGGAAACCCTAGGGCGCCTCCCCTCCCCTTTACCCTATATATAGTGGAGGTTTTGGGGCTGTCTAACACATAAGAACATCTCCCTCTTGGCGCAGCCCTACCTCTCTCCCTCCTCGTCTCTCGTAGTGCTTGGCGAATCCCTGCTGGAGTACCGCGCTCCTCCACCACCACCACGCCGTCGTGCTGCTGGGCCAGTCTTCCCCAACCTCTCCCTCTCTCCTTGCTGGATCAAGGCATGGGAGACGCCACCGGGCTGTACGTGTGTTGAACGCGGAGGTGCCGTCCGTTCGGCACTAGGATCTCCGGTGATTTGGATCACGACAGTACGACTCCTTCAACCCCGTTCTCTTGAACGCTTCGCTAGCGATCTACAAGGGTATGTAGATGCACTCTCCTTCCCCTCGTTGCTGGTTTCTCCTTAGATAGATCTTGGTGACACGTAGGAAAATTTTGAATTTCTGCTACGTTCCCCAACACAAGATATTGCCAAATGAGAAGCTACAAGCGTGTTGCAAGGTAGCGGGCATGGCGGTGCCCCCCTCATGAGTCGGAGGGGGAGATTTGTTGGGATATCCTCCTCATGTGGGCTGTGAGGAGATGACCATTTAAGGCCCTTTTAGGCAGCCCAAAGAGGTGCATAAGCCCACTACCCATTAGAGTTATGACCTAGGGTCATTTTGGACTTTGCACATGTGTGAATGGGGATGCTTTACCCTCCATCCAGCAGCCACCACCATGAGTGACGAAAATCAGTTCATCCTGCAAGAGAGAAGAAGAGAGAAAACCAAGAGAGCAAGGGAAGAAGAGGAAGATTGAAGGAAGAAGCAAAGGGAGCTCCTCCCCAAGGTTGTGATGGTTGTCGGTTCTATATCCGGCGTATCTCGTAGTAGGGGTCCTAAGCTAGGAGTCGTGGAGCGATGGTAACATGGACACGGGATTTTACCCAGGTTCGGGCCCTCTTGATGGAGGTAAAACCCTACGTACTGCTTTTGATTGTATTCATATGGGGATAGTACATAGTACAGGTATCTACCACGAGATTGTAGTAATGAATATGAGATTGTCTATTGACTAGCCTGGCCTCGGTTTATATAACACACCAGAGGCCTAGGGTTTAGGGGAGTCCTCGTCTTGTGCGCCAAGTCTCGTGGGATCTTCCTTGTATGCGGCATGGGCTTCCCAAAGTGGCCCATGAGTGAACCGCCATGGGGGGTCCTCGGCCCAATCTAGCTGGTCGGGAGACGATGTGGTTAGTACCCCCTAGTCCAGGACACCGTCAGTAGCCCCCTGAACCGGTCTTCAAGTTGGGGACGCTCCTCGATTCTTCCGAACTTTTCTTCATCTTCGGTCGTCGGTCTTGAAAACTGGTTCAACAAATCTTCTCATCTTCGATCTTGAGGATCGACAAAGTGAATCCGAAGAGTTTACACTTTGGGTATCCGAGGAGCCCTTTAAGTCTTCGGCCTTTACAATGCCTTGTTATTTTTATGCCACACCTCAGGTTTGAAGTTGTTCCTGGGCGGCAGTGTCCTCTTGCGTCCGAGCTCCAACGCCGGACTGCATTCGAGGTATCTTTTGCAGCCGAGCACCAACGCCAGACCGCTTCCAAGCTCCAACGTCGGAATGTATCCGAGCTCCAACGCCAGACTTTATCCGAAGAGTATTGTTACAGCCGAGCTCAAAAGCCGAACTGCATCCAAGCTCCCGGGCCGGACTGTACCCGAGCTCCAACACCGGACTATGTCCAAGCTCCAACGCTGGACTGTATCCGAGCTCCAACGCCGGACTATGTCCAATCTCCAACGCCGGACTATGTCCAAGCTCCAACACCGGACTGTATCCGAGCTCCAACGCCGGACTATGTCCAAGCTCCAACACCAGACTGTGTCCAAGCTCCAACGCCGGACGCATCCGAGCTCCAACGCGGGACTATGTCCAAGCTCCAACGCCGGACTGTATCTGAGCTCCAACGCTGGACTATATCCGAGGTGTCATAGATCACCTTGGTTCAAAAAAGTTGAAGGAGTTTAGCCGAGCTTAATGCTGGAAATGCCCTCTATGGAGCCAGCCACTGGCACCCGAGCTTTATGCCAGACTGCTTCTGAGGTGGTGCACCACCCATTCAGCCGATTTTTTGTCAATATTTTTGATTGGTGCAATTTATTCTCTGCCGAGATATATAGCCAGTAGCCCTCAAGGTGTGTATCGGTCTAAAACCCGAGATGCACCTGAAGGATGACATAAGACCGCTGATCCCAGTAGCCCCTGAGACTCAGGTTGATTCGCAAAATCGGCCTAAGGATCAACTCCTAGCTCGGCAGAATACTTCGGAACACAAAAAGCGGTGTGCACAGTCCTCGAGACTCAGGTTGGGTGCGACCGACCAACTTGAGGATCATAATTTCCTCAAAAACTATATTGCACTTAAATTTTCGGCATTGGATTGTCAATGCAGTAGCCCCCGAGAATTGGGTTGGGCAAAATGGCCGACCCTAGGATCGTACCTCCTCGGGAACAAGTTCAACTGTCATGTGTGTTTTGACAATACCGAGGTGGAGTTCATCAGGAAAGATGTCGAACGGTAGTTTTAGAAAAGAGTTTCACGCCGAACACCTCAACCAAGAGAATGTCCTGCTTCGTCTAGATTGAATCAAGCTGTTATGGTGCCAATATGAAATTGGTCTTAAAATTGTACTTACGTCTTGCTTTGACATGACACATCTGATCTCTAGACTTCAAGTGGGTCAGCCTTCGGCTTCAACCTCCCTATCCCAAAGGCGGAGTGTTTCTCAGACCAGTTTAGCGAACTAAACGCGAGCGGCTTTAAAGAGAAACCAGGCTACCCGGCTATTGATCATACAACCGAGTCGAGAAAGGAGTGGTAGAAAAAGACTGTGCAGCGACTAAAAAAAGCGGCTCATATTAATTTAAGAGCCCCCAAGTGACTTGGGTAAAAAAAATTATGTATAATGATTGTATGTACCGAAGTACTTATATCATATCTGTGTTCACCCGAAATTTAAACGCCTCTTAACCGACCGTCGGCTTCTCACTCTTCGGTCAAGGGCCGAAAAGTGTTATGTACTCCACCGGTCGAGAATATCGACGGTGTTTCCGATAACCAAGCAATCAGGCCATAAGGCTATAACAGACAAAGCACGCTCAGGGAACTTATGCTATATTACCGATGAAGTGTAAGAAGCATCTTCAAATAGTACCCCGCCGATACCTTTTTTCGATTGCTTGTTACTATGAGACTTGTGCAATAGATTTGTTGTACTCATGAGTTCTGTTGTGGGACAACCATGATTGAAAACAATAAGAGCGTTAGCTTTCAGCTTCACCCGGTCCAAGGTCCGAGCTCGGATGACCCGATCGTGACAATCGCAGAGGTGCTCCCTTTACTCCCTAGCTGAACAATCGGGAACGTAGGGGTAAACACAGGAGCAAGGGAACCTAACTTGTGGAATACTTAAGTCAACATGGTGCATATTGTGGCGTAATACACGAACAAGGAACGAAGCAATACAAGTATAATCATATGCAAGAAGAATGGCTTCATAAAGGAAGCCCCCAACTAAAAGGGGTATTTGAATTTGTTTGTAACAAACGAGGTTTTGACAAAGAAAGTTTTCCGCAATCGACTTTTTGTTAAAAAAGTATAATGCTTGGTCGAATCCGAACAAAATTTAAAACTGAAAGTTTTTGAGCATGAAAGCGACTTAGCTGGTTAATGTGCTCGGTGTTGATGACGCGATTCGGGCTTGTGGTGGGACGAAGACGCCCATTGATCTGTGACAGATCCGACAAGGTTGGCAGTCCTCGGCATGGCCGAGGTTCCAACCCCCAAGCCCGAGGTGTTCGAGCAAGGAGTTCGGCACTCTGGAGTGGCGACATAGCACGACCAACATGGCGAGGTGGAACCCCCAGTCCGACCAAGGCGACGGAGCAGGCCGGCAGTATGACGCCGAAGTCCCCGGCGTGGGTTAATGAAGTGATGACAAAGCCCCCGGTCCAGCCGAGGTGACGTGGTACGTTGGTACGCCGAGGTGACAACGTTGCCCAACCTGAATCATTTACCTGTGCACAGAAAATAGTGCAAGCCGGAGATAGTAGTAATAATAATAAAATGATTGCATAATTAATTTATGCGAAGTGAATAATTTGGTAAATATGGCCTGAACGCCGAAGTTAGCTCGATGGCGTTATAGTGGTGTGACATGGCGATGTCGAAACAGGTTGGCCGGCCTCGGTGACAGCGAGAGACTGGCAGACCGACGCCATATACGCGGGTCAAAAAAATTTCTCTACAAAAATAATGCAGCACAAAAGAACAAAAAATATTCTTTGTATGATAATTTATGTGCTAAACAAATAGCTAAGAAAAATAAAACCTGGACGGCGATGGTCATGGAGGACCGAAGCGAATAAAGAAACATTGGTCGAACTTTGATTGTTGCCCGAAGTAGTGCTAGCTGGACTGCTAGTATTCGCCAATACATGAAGTATTGTTGTAGATTAGATCACAAGGACCGTGCTTGCAAAACAAGTATTTAATTAGGTTAGAAATACTCCAGGTCAATGTACTTTTCGAAAAAGGATTACTAGGAACTGCCAGCACCCGACGAAGAGCTGAATTAAAAAAAGGGAAGAATAATTAAATCTCCCTGTTTATGTGCTGCCATGGAGCCAAATCCCTGTTAGGGTACTCCTTCCGTACTATCTCTTCGGCTGGATCGCCTTTTGGTCAGATTGAGTCCGGACCAGATGCTGGCCCGTCTGGGGCAACAATGTTTTTACGGCAATGTCCGGACAGATGGACCTGCGTACCCAAAAGTGCACATCGAAAGCAAAGACAATTTTGGATACACTAAATTATACAGAATAACAAAACTGGAAAAAGTGCACCTGATCCGTAATCATAGCAGTAAAAGAACTGCCCAAAGTTCTATATAATTAGCTAGCACGTTCCACCGATCAAACCTTGATGGGTGTGCACGACCGATATTTCTACGCCCGGTTACTGCCCTGGTCTCTCATGCATCCGTTGAAAACTGGCTAGCGGTAAACTGTTCGGATCGGAATCGCCGGACCATCGAGTCAACGGACTGAATTTTAAACCAGTCGCTAAGGGTCTGATGTTTCTGTTCGGAGGAGCGAGGCGTAGAAGTCCGAGGTAAAACACCAGGGATGGTACTGGCTGACCAATCAGTCCTCAAAAAGGTTATATGACCAATTAGTACTTTTGACTGCAGTCCTCAACGTGGACTTCCTGCTGGAATTGTGGGAGTACTAGTAGTCTCCGCGTAACTTCAGCTCTCCAAGGCACTTTTAGTGCTCCACGTGCTAGCCCAGATTGAAGGTAGTAGCCTTGAAATAATTGAATATAGCTACAAACAAGCACTCATTTATTAGTAAGATTCGCTCATGCATCAGGTAACAACTGACCGGAGGCAGCGTTGCTATCTAACATATAAAAGCTGCTAGAGTACCCGCCCATTTCGGGGCATTGCGCGCGCGCGACGCGTTCGACCGCAGGATTGGGTTGCTCGAAGCGTAACAGTGTATTTTTTGGCTGCTGGCGTCTGGTCAGTCGTCCACTTTTTTTAACCTTCGTGACTACTACGGAAGAGGATGACGGGTGGGGTCGCGAGCCTATGGGGGCCATCGAGCAGAGGGAGGGTTTCCTGAAGCCTGCGTGAACGAGGCAGAGCAATCCACTCCCGAAAACGAGATCCTCGACAAGAGCCAGGCCAAATCCTCTCCGAAACCTAGCGCTCGGACCAATCATCCGCGTCCCCTCCTCGCTGCGCCTCCTCCTCCCTCCACTCCTCTCCTGCTCCTCTCGGCCGCAGCGTGGTTGCCGTCGCCGCTCGTCTCTTTCTTCCCACGACGCCTCCCCATCCTCCATCAGCCGTCGCCCTTGCTGTGGTAGCGCAGCGACGAAGCGGGAGGCAGCGGCAAGCGAAGCGGGCGGTGAAGGAGGCGGACGCGGTCGGGCCACGGCGGCGGCGTGGCGGCGGCTGCGGAAGGGCGCAGCAGAAGCGAAACAGCGCCGGGCGTCTGTGGGACAGGGCGCTGCCGGCGGCGGCGGTGCGCGAACGAGGCGCGCACGGTGCGGTCAGGTGGGGCGAGCAGCAGCGCGCGGGTGGCGCCCAGAAGCAGCAGCGGCCTCACGCGGGTGGCGCGGGGCGCGGCCTGCAGAGCCGACGGGTGGTAGCGGGTGGGGGCACACGCCCCAACCACCCAACCCCAACTCCGGCAGCCTCCTCTCCCTCCATCGCCGCTGCTCTGCTCGATCTGGTTCCTCCCCTCGCGTCTTCCAGCCACCAATCCCTCTGCTCTCGAGCCCCGTGTCCCCCCCTCCGCCTCCTCCCCTTCGTGTTTCGCCTCCTCCCGCTAAGGCTCCATGGTGGCGGGCCGGCTCAAGGCGGGGGAGCGGCGGATGCGTCGGCGGCGGCGCGAGAGGAGCGGTGGTGGCGGCGTCGAGCTGCGATGAGGTGCCGCTCGGGCACGAGGCGACAGAGACGGTGGCGGCTGTTCCGGGGCCCGATCTGGGGAGGGTACGAGGCAGGGAAGGGCGTCGTCGGCAGCTTCGCTGGTCTTCCTTCCGCCCCTATTGCTCCCTCTGATTTGCCCTCTTCCTATCCCTCTTGCTCGCCAGCGGCGACTCCTCCCCTGCCTCCGCACGCCGCCCTCGAGTTGGAGGAAACGAGGACAACATGCGGTCGAGCTCAGGCCGATGACATGTGCACTCCGTCTCTTATGTTTCCCTTGTGTCTCTTGGCCTGAGTTTTACAGCCAGTATTGCCTTAGTGAGTTGTGTTGTTGAGTCCAAACTGAAATTTCGTCCCAGATGCTACTACTACTGATTACTTGCAGTAATCAGAAATTTGTACTTATGATACACAAATCAGTTACTTTACTACTTTGCCTATTTCACTAACCAGTCTTCATATAAATATATAATAGAGGATACGGCCATGGAAGCCCGAATGGGTTCTGCTGGTGGTCACACCGGTAGGAACGGCATTGCCTGTTAGTTGTTATGAGAAGTATGTTGGGAGATTGCCACCTTCCTGAAAATCACTGGACAAAGAAGTCATGTGATGGAAAACCAGAGTGCCAAAAGAAGGTGGATTTGGCAGTTGCTGCTCCATGAGACGAATTTATTTGCCTGCTCAAAATTCAGACTTGGAAAAAATGAAACCAGATGGAACGCAAAAGCTACATGGCAGAGCACATTTTGGGCACTGGTTTGTTTGGCGCCGTCTTTCAGGTGATTGCTCTAGCCAATGTTTGTTTCTCTGTTTGTGTTGTCGATTACCAGCCTGATGTTTAGCGAAATGGTTGCATGTGTAGGCTAAATGCTTGTAAACTGGGGAGACGGTGGCCATTAAGAAGGTACTGTCGGGAGCTGCAGCTTATGCGTTCGATTAACCATTCCAATGTTGTCTCCCTCAAGCACTGCTTCTTCTCAACCACAAGTGGAGTGAGTTGTTTGTGAACCTTGTCATGGAGTATGTCCTGGAGACGCTCTACCGCGGGCTTAAGAACTACAGTAATGCCAAACATGGGATGTCACTTATCTACGTCAAGCTTTACACCTATCAGGTTTGTGAATTGTCAATGAATGAATGTGAAATGTGTGTCTTCCATTGTGCAACTATTCTAAGTCAATTCTACATTGATGGTGTCTATTCAGGGGGCTCGTGTACATTCATTACTGTTCCTGGAGTCTGTCACAGGGATGTGAAGCCACAAAATGTTTTGGTATGCATCAGTGAATACTTGTTGTGTGCATCACTTACGCAGAGGCCAGGGTCATCCCCTTCTGAAAAAACAACGAACAGTGAACATATTAGCTCGGTTATCATGTGTTCTCATGCTTGCTTTTGAACTGGCCTTCACTTGCTTCCTTATACAGGTGGGCAGGGCCTTTGGATGGGAATCATCTTCGGTATTTTGGTCCAGGTCTTGTTGTTCGTGGCCATCACACTGCACACCATCTGGCAAAATAAGGTATGTGTTCAAAGGTTGTAGCTTGACTAGGCCATTTCTGGTTTCTCAGATTTAGGATCATGTGTGTAAGTATAAAGTAAACCATGTTTCGTCAACTGAATATGTGTATGTATGCATAGGCAACAAAGTTGAAGAACAGAGTCTTCACTTCTTCTCTTCCAGCGGATATCCTAGCAAAGTGAAGATATGGATAGGTGCTACTGAAGTAGCCAACATACGCTTAGTATAGAAGAGAGCGTGCCGGTGTACAAAATAGCGAAGCAAGTGTGATTCTGAGAAAATCCGCATACAAGTATATCGCAGGGTCAATGCTATATTATTCTTAAATGAAAATTACACTAGGTTGGCTTTTAATTAATATATACTTGGAGCATCGATAGATTTACATATTATTTTCAACAGCCTACTTATTCCATGTAACTACCGCATCCATTTTGGTATGTGGTATTGCAAGCGTAAATTCAGGAAAAAATTATGTTGGTTAGTCACGAGCTACAAATTTTGTTTTTCGGTATGGATAGGTATTGTGGGTTGTAACACACCATGGTTAAAACAAAATAAACAAGTCGTGAGCTTAACTTGAATGATACAGCCACTCAGCTAGGGTGACTTACTGAAATGAATATGTCGAGCAGAAGGAGCTAGAGTGAGATTGTGTTGTACCAGTTATCAAATGATATTTTCAGAAGGAAAGAGTAGTAGTCTAAACATATTAGAAAAACAAAAGTAGATTGGTTTACCCTAAATACTCACCCTTATTCTTTATTGTGCAGCAACCATGTTGACAGCCTGGCATCTCTTTGTTCCATTCTATTGACTTTCATGTGGCATTATGTATGAAGCCCTTTGAGCACAAACCTTTCTATGGAAGGACCTTCATGGGATTTGGAGTGCTCAATGGCATCTAAATTTGGCTTCTTAATCAGAGTCTATGTTTCAACTCTGTTGGTTTCTATCAGGTAAGCATTGTTCTTTGTTTCTGTCCAAACTTCTAAAAAATGAATGGTCAGTTCTTTTTGGTGTTGGAGTTGCAACTGTGGCTGAAATCCTAATTTCTGAAAATAACGCCGAACCATATATATATTTGCAGGGCAAGTCGAGTGCATTGGTTGGATCTAGATTCCTGATATTGCATAGGACTCGTCAAAAGGTTAGCACTTATTCTATAATGTGGGGTCACATAAAAATCAAAATTTTAATTTCTGGAATAAGATTGAACCATGTATATATTCTGGGATAACAATTTACCTCTAATATATATGTACCTTATTATTCTGTCGCTGCTCTTCCGATTTGCTCGGGTACCTTATTATTTCTCCCTATTATAGTGTTTTCTCAAAGTTGTAATCCCATATCGTAATTAATTCCTTATAGTATACTTGCTTTTGCTCCTATCATCATAACGAACATATTTAACTCATGACATGTGTAATGGTCATTTGTACCCATTTAATCTCTTCTGGAGCTCTTCATGAATCTATGCTCTATTTGCTAAAGAGGGTTCAGTGCAGTGTCTACAAAGGTCGGGGAAAAAATGTTATGATGCAGAGGGGACAGCATCTTGAAGGGAGCAATGTTTTGATACTTGCATTATAGGAATTCTCTTTCTTTGCCTAGAACTTGTGATTTATGGCTGATGTATATTCCATCTTTGCATGTGCTTCTCAATTATAGATGGAAAACTTGCCATGGAGGCACATAGCTTGCTGATTTTGTTTCTGGGTTGGCCCTTGAGAGGGAGACCGACGCAAACTTCAGCAGGTTTTTAGGTGTGCGACCTCTATTCCTTGTGTTTGTTTCCCTCGCCGAGCTTGGGCATTGTACATTTTGGTAAATATAGTTAGTTACTTTGTTTACTGGCAATTGTGAATATTCAGAGCACATACATGCTTGGTTTACTTCAGTTAGTACCTGCCATTCAGTAATCAGGCCTGAAGAAAGTGTGCCTCCCTATTTTGTGCACATAAATACTTAGCTTACTGTGACCAAATTAAGTAAACTTATACAATAAGCTTCTTCATTGTTTCACTTGTGGAAACTAAACTACTACTGTGTTAAACTCATTATAGTCATCTTTAAAGGAGTTGTGGTTGGTTGCCATTGTGGTGAAGTAATTTCTTGCTGAAGCACCGGTCTAAATTTATCATTGGTTTCGCTGGTGCTGCATGTAAGCGGGATTACTAATTGTTCCATTGGTTTTGCTCTGGTGAGTTCTTCCCCATATACCTTTGATGCTTTTGCCTCCATACCTTGAGCTGGTATTTTTTTCAAGGTTTATCATGTTTTTGTGGTAGTGTGACTGGCTCAGAGTTTATAATCATTTGTCTTCTTCAATGAATGTCTGTGCTATGATATTCTGTAAGGCTAGGCACACACTAAGTTGGTTAATGCTTTTGATCTAGCTTGTTGGGAGATAATGAAACAATAATGTTTATCTGCTCACAATGCCTTATATTGATTGTTCTGGATAGGTATTTTAATCATAAGAGATGTCTCCAAAAAAGCAAAAACAACAATTCACTGTTGATTTACTTTGCTATGATTGCTCCCATTGGATTGTCCTTAAATCATGTGCAAAGCTGAAGTATTGTTCGCTGACTGTCAGCCTGACAGATCAGATGGGATGATGATGCAGAGTGTTAAAAAGCCTAATGGGTTATCTCCTTGGTAGATGAAGCTTGTTGGATTGATTTTAGGCCATTGAAAACAGATGACACCATGCCTCCCCCAGTTAATGAACATGTGTCGCTTCCAAGTAATAATGAATTTTCTACTCTCTCTGCTCTGCTGAACTTTCTTTTCTTTTGCCATTTTGGCTGGTAGTCTTTCATAGAATTTTGTGATATCTACCCGACTCCACAAGGTCATGAAACATTAAGAATTTCTGGGTTTGAAAAACACAGGATGGAATTGTTAATTCATTATCTCTGTCTGAAGCAAGACATTTTTGGTACACTGTTGAATAGAGTTGATGTATCAGCATGAGTAACATTGCGACATTCTAAGGGTTGGTGCTAAAAACCCACCTAGAAACCATTGTTTTCCAAGCAACTATGTGGTTCATATGTTGATATGATTGTTTACTGGTAGGACAACCAGGAGGTAGTGCAATATCCTTATTAGTTATACCCAGGGATGCAAAATCTTCACCTGATGATTCCACCCCTTTTTACACGACACTAGCTGCCGCATAGTAAAAAGTGTCTCGCCGATGCTCTTTATGACACCAGCTGACAGATTAATGAGTGCACTCATAGAGAACATAACAAGGTATTTTAGGAAGTGCTTGGACTAGGTTCAAAATTTTGACAGTTTTAGGCACGCTTTTTTTTACAGTGTTGGTTTCAAGTTTTTTTTTCGACAGAGTTAGACTTTCTGAAATACAGCCTTGAACTACACATGAAACAATAGTGTTTATTTGGTCACCAGCAAGATGATGATGTGAAACGAATGACTTTGCATCTTTCAGAGTTTCTACCATTAAATAGTTTCCCATAACAGAATATTTGCTAATATTGGTAGCTAAAAATGAGATACTTATGCTTGTTGAGGCCTTCCCTTTTTGTAGTAACATCCATGTGTCCAGCATATGTAGAATATTAGATTTTTTTTGGTTGTTTATTGTAGTTCGTTCTCAAGGTTTGGAAAATTCTTTAGCTATATTCCTTGTCTCAAGCGAGCATGAGCAATATCTTCTTTATGCAGCATGCCGCCAAGTTTCTCTATTTTAGATGGTTGTGTATTTTCGCTTCTAAAAAGGGATATGTATTTTATTAATCTGACTATAATTTGTGGTAGGTACATACTGAAGGATGTTCTGAGGCTAGCACCTGGTTTAGAAGTTTTGCAATTCACAACAATACCTCATAATTTTGATTTGATGTCCAGAATGTCAATTGAAGAATGAGCATATGAACTGCATTGTATTTTGTAATATATCCTTATATATGGTGCTTGTGGCGGTTTTTTTTTGCAAGGGTATTATAGAGTCCTTTGTTTTTCCACAAGGGGCAGTAGCCATGCCATTCGATTCGAAGGACAAAGAGTTGATCACAAAGGGGTAGCACTCAGGATAGAACCAAATTATATGATGTAATTGACCACTATTTCTATTAACTTCTCCTGTACAAATGTTCACGAGTTCATGTATTAAGTACATTTTATTGTGTCACTTGTGTTTACTCTTTTTTTAATGCAAGTTTACAGCTACTCGGAGTTTTTAATTGCAGACTCAACTATCTTGACATACCGATGGTCTAATTTTTGGCATTATTACATTCAGAAATTATTTGCATTTAATTTCCTTTATGTATAGGGGTATAAATTCTTACCAAATGTACTCAAATATATGGTTATTGAAAAAATGCAAATACTTTCAACACGAACATGGTTTTAAACGGGTCTTTGCGCCATTTGACGCAACTGGTCATCTAGTTTGAATAAAAAATAAAAAGCGGAGGAACATCCTTCCATGCTTGCCGCCCGAACAAGACAATTCGTGCTTTGTGGTTTGTTCGATATGAGGGATTGCACATGGTTCGAGGACAGCTCGTTGTGCACTAGTTCGGATGCAGCATCCGCAGAGTCCTTGGTCATGCGGGCGTTTTGATGCTTGGCGGCGGCGGGCTTGATCCGATCTCAGATCAAAAGCAGCGTCGGAGAGACCTGCATAATAAAATAGCGATCCGAGAACAATAATTCCCAAAGGAATTAATTTGTGTAGAACAGATTTAACTGAAAAAATATCACCTGCTTGCTCCATCGATTCGTAACGATCACCCAACAGGCTCTCAATAAAAGCATCAATGTCGGTTCTATATCTGGCGTATCTCGTAGTAGGGGTCCTAAGCTAGGCGTCGTGGCGCGATGGTAACATGGACACGGGATTTTACCTAGGTTCGGGCCCTCTTATGGAGGTAAAACCCTACGTCCTGATTTTGATTGTATTCATATGGGGATAGTACATAGTACAGGTATCTACCACGAGATTGTAGTAATGAATATGAGATTGTCTATTGACTAGCCTGGCCTCGGTTTATATAACACACCAGAGGCCTAAAGTTTAGGGGAGTCCTCGTCTTGTGTGCCAAGTCTCGTGGGATCTTCCTTGTATGCGGCATGGGCTGCCCAAAGTGGCCCATGAGTGAACCGCCATGGGGGTCCTCGGTCCAAATTAGTTGGTCGGGAGACGACGTGGTGAGTACCCCCTAGTCCAGGACACCGTCAATGGTCCAGATTCACTACCTTGTCTCCTTCAAGCTTCAGTTCCATCATCTTTGGTGAGATTTTTCCAATCCCTAGTTCTTGAGCTACAAATCTTGTTGTGTTCATCCAAGATTCAGAAATCTTGATGTATGAGATCCTTTAGTACTGTCTAGAGAAGAACTTGTTGTATCCCATATTTGATAATAGTGGAAGAGGATTTGGGTGGCTTCGGCCCGTGGTTTTTTCCCTCAAGTTGGGGGGGGGGGGAGTTTCCACGTAAAATCTGGTGTCTCTTTGTTGATGCTTGGCGCTGTCCAGAAATTTACTCCTACAACAAGACACTAGGCTGAGGAGTGTCTTGCCTGCTGAGTAACATTTTCTGCCTCCATATATGCTGCTGCATATGTTTCCTTCCGTGCTAAGCAACGATCCTTGAGTTAGTACATGATGTGCTGCTGAGATTACTTTGTTTTCGCTGCAGTTTTCAGTTAACCACAAGTGCATTTGTGTGCTAATTCCCAAAAATCCATTGATCAAGTTATATATAGACGACTAGGGAGTTACAGCTGTGACCGAACAATGCTAAGATATCGGCATTGGTCGTGTTCTCATGTTTCTAAGTTTTTCATTTTCCTCGTCATGTTCAGTTGTATCACAATGCTGAAATAATTAGCTGAATGCATGCTCACTGTTTCTGACAAACAATGAACAAACATCATGCATACTGAGAAACAAGGTTCATGTACAACCGAAATCAAAACTAAAAATCATTATGTGCTCTTTAGAATGGTCATAGTTGTCAGGAAATCAACCATCCATCTCACCTAGGCCTTGAGGGGCTATTGATGGCAACTAAAAGTAAAATCCTCTTCTTTTAAGAGCACAACACTGCGAGACAACATAAAAGAGCAACTTTTGTCGCAGTGTCTGAGGGAATCCTGGAGTAAGGGGTCCTCGGGCGTCCGACCTGTTATCCATGGGCCGGACTGATGGGCTGTGAAGACACGAAGGCCGAAGACTGTACCCATGTCTGGATAGGACTCTCCTTGGCATGGAAGGCAAGCTTGGCGATCAACTATGAAGATTTCTTTCCATGTACCGACTCCATGTAACCCTAAATCCCCCCAGTGTCTATATAAACCGAAGGGATCAGTCCGGAAAGGATATACTCATTACCATAGTCATACAGGCTAGACTTTTAGGGTTTAGCCATCACGATCTCGTGGTAGATCAACTTTTGTAATACTCATATTCATCAATATCAATCAAGCAGGAAGTAGGGTATTACCTCCATAGAGAGGGCCCGAACCTGGGTAAACATCGTGTCCCCTGTCTCCTGTTACCATCGACCTTAGACGCACAGTTCGGGACCCCCTACCCGAGATCCGCCGATTTTGACACCAACATTGGTGTTTTCATTGAGAGTTTCACTGTGCCATCGACTAAAGGTTCGATGGCCCCTTCCATCGTCAATAGTGACGCTGTCCAAGGAGAAACCTTCCTCCCCGGACAGATCTTCATATTCGGCGGCTTGGTACTGCGGGCCAACTCGCTTGGCCATCTGGAGCAGATCGATAGCTACGCCCCTGGCCACTAGGTCAGATTTGGAAGCTTGAACTACGTTGCGAATATCCGTGAAGACTTGATCTTCAATGGATTTGAGAACGTGGCGATCGCCCCACCTCGCTCCGATGAACATGACTTAAATCTGTCATCAGACTACATTCAGGAGATGGTTCCTGTAACTGCTACGGCCTTAGACCCGGAGTAGATCGCGCCATCCGAGGCCACAGAGTCCACGGCGTTAGATCCGCACACAGACTCAACACCTTGCAATATCTGCGTCAACGGAATTCCGGACTCGTTTCTGGCTATAAGTTCCGAACCATGTACGCCTGCCGACACCGAGCTGGATCGGTTATCGATCTTCGAGTTCAGCGCCTGTCGGGTGGTAGGTGCGACATATGTCAAGGGTGGCTTATCATTGTGGGAGCCAATAAGACGTCGCCGGTGCCTGTAAACGGGATGAGGCGTAGACATGCACGTCGGCGAATCTTACCCAGCTTCGGGGCTCTTCGTGGAGATAACACCCCTACTGCTGCTCTGCGGGGTCTCCGCATGATCACTAGATGAACAAGTGGCTACAAGAGGCTCCTTGAGCTGTTCGGCGAGAGGAAGAAGGGCACGACTAGCTCTCCTCTTCTCTCTATGTGGTGTCTAAAACTCTAAGAGACCAACCCTTTGCATGGGTGCCCTGGGGGGGTTTATATAGGCCTACCCCCCAGGGGTACAATGGTAATCCGGCTGGGCGCGGGCCCTAGCCGTCAGTGTCTACGTCCGCCGGCTTCTCCGCCGGCCGCTGGGGCCCGCCGACTGGTGGGTCCCGCCGGCTGCCGGCTTCTTGGTCGACAAGCTGGCCCCACCGCTGAGGGCCCGGTCGGGGGCTGGTTACTGTTGCCTCAATCCTGATGACGAGGGCTTTGTCGGGGTAAGCATGGCTACAGTGCCGCCGTCTTGGCGGCGATCACTGTAGCCTCATCTCGTCTTGTCTCCTTAATGAGGCGCCTCCTTCGAGGGAGGGAGTAAGCCGGCTATGGGAAGCCGACCATATCTCAGGCTGACTGGGGGAGGCCGAGCCGCCTTCGGGCATCTCTCAGGCCGGAGGGGCCCGCCGCCCGTGGGTCATACTGACAACCCGTCGTGTCTGACGTCATGGTCAACATGGCAACAGTGCCGCGCCGGACGGGATATGGCCGCCCCGTACGGCGCACTATGGCCATGCGTGCTCCGGGATACGGGGGTGGCAGGCTTTACTGTAGCCATGCCCCATTCCATCACCGTTATGTGGGCGCAGATTCTGAGGGTGCGGCCTTGGCCGCTCGCCGGGGGGCCGGCTCCTTGGAAGCCGGCCCTTTTGTGGCCTTCTTCCTGTAGGTTTTGGGGCCGGGCCGCCTCCCGACAGCAGGCCTGAGGGTCAGCCGGCCGGGGGAAGGCGGCCCCGCGTCTTGGATGTTGGATGGCTTGATTGGCTTATAATCTTCCAGAGGTCCCAGGAGGAGCCGACTAGGCTACCTGTGGTCATTTACTCCGACAGTAGTCCCCGAAGCTGACTGAGCTTCGAGGCTGAAAGGAGGACGAGAAGCTCGGTCAGCTTCCTATCCTGAGGGGCCGGCAGCTAGGAGCCGGCCTTGAGCGGGTGCGCCGTTTTTGGGAAGTCCCGTAGCCAGAAGGTGAGGACGCGAGCCGAGTCGCGCGTTGACCGCGCGCCACCCTGCGCGCTACGTGGCCAGAAGGCCTGCCAGCCCACGCGCGCGACGGGACGTCGCCGCAGGCTGGGGCCTACCATACCTAGGCCTCGGCCCATGTGCGGATCCTCTGCGGCCTGAACGGACCGCATGCCTTCCCGCGGCGGTTTCAGCACGCCTTTAGGGCATCATAATCGCGGGACGTGGGGGAGTGGGCGTAGTTAATCCCACGTTCCCCCACGCCTCGCCTCCTCGGCTCAGCCGCACGAGCCTATAAGTAGGGGGAGGAGGGGGAGCGGTAGATGCTCGCACGCTCGCCCTCGCCCCAACCTCCCTTCTACCTCCTTCTCCTTTCTTCCGCCGCCGCATCGCCCTCACCACCGCGCCGTTCTGCCATCGACCCTCTTGGTCTGCCGCGGCTCCTCCGCAGCGTGGCTGTGCTCTCCGCCGCCGCGCCTCTCTCGCTTCCTCTCGCTCCCATGGTGCTTTCTAGCTCGTGGGATGGCTCCAACGTCCACGAGGACCACATCATTAGCTTCGCAAGACGCGGCGGTTGCCGGGCGAGGACTACGTGAAGACCCGCCTCGCGCCGGAGGCGGAGGTTTCGCCGGCGCCGGAGGAGGGCGAGCGGGTCATCTTCCGCTCGCACTACCTGCGCGACCTCGGTCTGCCGGCGAGCGGGTTCTTCTGCTCCTTCCTCGAGTTCTACCACCTCCAGCCGCATCATCTCACCCCCAACACGGTGATGCTGCTGTCATATCGTCACCACAATGCGAGGGTTTTCTTGGCGTTCTCCCCACCCTTGAGCTCTTCGGGGAGTTCTTCCAGTGCAAGCTTGGCACCGTCTCCGCGGGTGTGCCCGCCCCCTGTGGCGCCTTCATCGCCATGCGGAGGTCAGCCGACAACAACCCCTTTCCGCCTATCCCGCTGATCCAGTCGGTGAAGCTCTGGCAGCAATCATACTTCTACATGAAGAACGTCGCCTCGCAAGGCGACTTCGTCAATCTGCCGGCTTACATAGCCGGCCCGCCGGCTGGGAGGCAGCCGTCTTGGTCCTTCCGAGCCCGGTCGCTCTCCCTGGCTGGGAACGCCGCCGTCACCCGGCTCCGGGTGATGATCCAATCGGAGGGCTTGGTGGGGGCCGACCTGGTCGCCGCCTTCGTGGAGCGCCGGGTGCTCCCGCTCCAAGGCCGGCCGCACATGATCTTCTAGATGAGCGGCCGCTTCGACCCATGCCGGCTGAGCACCAGGGAGATGCCTCGTGACGAGGTGTCTTACATGGTGAATTACATCTCCAACTGCAAGCTCACCGAGGAGTGGCAGTACGGCAAGGCGCCGTATTCTCGGGCTGATCCCCCGCCGGTGGTGAGCTTTCCCTCTTTTCATCTTCTTTTGTTGTCGGGTTCGTGACGGCCGACTTTTGACTAGTCGGCTTGTCTTTGAGCAGTACCCCCTTCTTCGACCGACGGCGCCGCAGGGCCGGAGCGCCAGTTTATTGCCGACCGCATGGTGGACGACCCCGACGACCCAGATCTGGTGGCGGCCGCTATGGATGATGCCATAGGCGGAGCCGGCGGAGAGGCAGGCGGCCCCGAGCTCGCGGCCGGCTTCGGGGACTGGCCGGACGATGATGAAGCCGAGGCCATCCCACGCCGCCAGCCAGTGGCCGATCGCCAATGCGCGGGACCTTCTGTCGCGCCAGCTGCTCGGGGTGGCGCGCAAAAGCGTCGGGCCGGGCCGGGTCTCTTCGGCAGCCGGCCGAAAAAACACAAGGGCTCCATGGCGGCGACCAAGCGGGACGAGGCGGCCGCGAAAGCGGCCCGCTTCCGCAAGGTGGTGAAGCAGCCACAGGCGGTCTCGGCGTGAGTGTTGAACGTCTCCTTCTTTCTTGTTATCTTCTTTGGTTGAGGCTCTTCTGAACCTTCTTCTTGATTTGCTGGTCAGGGCGCCGCTTTCCCTCGAACGGTTTGATGCCGCCTCCATAGTGGGACCGACGGGAGGGTCTTCGAGCTCCCGCCGTGTGGATCCCCGCGCCGACCTCATGGAGGCAACGGAGCGGAACACGCCGGAGGAGCGGGAAGCGGAGGAGAGGAGGGCCGCCCAGGAGGCGAAGGAGAAGTCGGCCGAAGCGC
The DNA here is from genome assembly GCA_021605145.1 of Aegilops bicornis. Lineage (NCBI taxonomy): Eukaryota > Viridiplantae > Streptophyta > Magnoliopsida > Poales > Poaceae > Aegilops > Aegilops bicornis. Next base: position 825,688,357 of record CM038675.1, on the reverse strand, counting down.
AAGCCGACGCGGCGGCCAAGGCTCAGGCGGAGGCCGCGGCTGCGGAGAGGGAGGCGTAGGCCCTGCGCAATCAGCCTCCGCAGCTCGTCGTTCCCCTCCGCGCTGTGGCTCCCAACATCCTCGTGCCCCCATCGGAGGAAGCCGACCGCGACCAGCCGGTGATGGAGAGGAGGGAGGATGACGTGACCATCCTGGGGGAGGCGCTACAGTCGGCGCCGACTGGAACGGGTCAAGGCGACCGACCTGCTGTGGCGCCAGAGCAGCCAGCTGGGGGCGAGTCGGCAGATCTTGTGGTGCAGTTGCCGCCACGCCGGTACGCGGGAGAGGCGTCCTCGGCGCCGGAGCCGCAGAGAGCTGCGGCGCCCAGCTCGACACAGACTGGAGGCGGCGATGTCGACGCGTCGAGTGGGACGCCCAGCGATGGAACGACCGAGCTGAACGTGGCAGCACAGAGGTCCGACGCTGCTTGCACTCCAGGCCGCCGGCTGCAACGGTACACCCAGGAGTTTCTTGCTACACGAGCGGTCATTCGGGTGAGTCTTCTGGCCTTGGTCAATTTCTTTCTTGATTTCTTCCGTGGGGGCGCGTCAGCGCACCCACTGGGTGTAGTCCCCGAGTTTCGAGTCGGCTGCTGAGCAGGCGGCTTGGAACTTTTTAGCAGGCCTTGGCGGCAATCTTATTCTTATTCGCACTCCGCCTGATTTTCAGGAATATCACAATCTCCGCGTGGCTGCCTTCAACTCCCAGGCCCAGGAGCTGAGCCAAAAGGCCGCCGACCTGACCAATAGCCGGAGTGAGTGCTTTGTTTCTTTTATCTCATGTGGGGGCGCGTCAGCGCACCCACTGGGTGTAGTCCCCGAGATTCGGGCCGACTGCTAAGCAGTCGGGTCGGATCTTCCCTGACGACTTCTTCCTTATTGCTTTTTCCTTTTTCTCCACACTTGCAGAGGCTAATGCCGACTTGAATGAGCAGCTAGGCGGGGCCCGGACCGCCCTTCACGCTAAGGAGGCTGAGTGCAGCGCCTTGGCCCAGGAACGCGACCGCCAGGCCGCCCTAAAGGCCGAGTTCGAGACCGAGGCGACGGGCTGGGCTGAGGCGAGGCAAGCACTGAGCGAGGGCTATGGACGGGTTGAGGATCTGATCAACGGTAAGCCGCCTTCCTTTTCACCCCTTTGCTTGCCCCTTGCCCTCTGTAACACCCCAAATTTTTTGCCAAGTTTTCAATATTTAAATTTTTTGCCAAGGGTTTTAAAAATCTTTATTTCTGTTGATTTCCGAACTCTTCTTTTATTGTTAAGGAGTTTTATCTTTTTCCCTAGTGGAGCTTTCCAAAAATATATTGGACTTCTTTGCCATCTCATTTAAATTTTTTTCTAAATAAGTAGAATTGTGTATTAAATTATTACACCCTGAGCTTTATTCATTAAAATGAACTATATTAAATTTTTGGAGCTCCTTTTGAACTACAACCTTTTGATGGAATCTCTTAAAATTCCAACCAAAATTTGGAGATGTCATGTGAGGTCTCCAAATCACTTTTGTGCATTAAAATAATTATTTCTTGACATATTTTGAGTTTTACACCTGTTTTTCAAATCTGGTCCAGTGGACACTTTTACACTACAACCCTTTAAATAATTTCCCTAGAGCCTCCACCCAATTTATGGGATGTCAGTGATAGCATGCCATTCAACTTTATGCAAAAACATAGTGATGTTCTTTGGAAAATTTGAGTGCATTAGCCTCTTCTTCATTCTGGACCAGACTTGTGTTTTCTACTGCAACTCTGTTATTTCTTGCTCTAGTGACCTTGTGTTTCCTCATGCTTGTAGTCAACCTTGCAAAAACCCTAAGTCCAGGAGCTTGCTCTTTTTGGAACACTCTTAGTCCTTGTAATGATGCCATTTACTCCCTGTTCAGAATTGAGGTTTTGCAGGTTTTGCAAAACTTGCACTAGCAAGTTTCTCCTTTTTGCAAACTAACTCCACCACCCCCTCTTTCATCCATAGAGACACTGATCTGGAGAGTTTGGCCACTCCAAGAGCTACCCAGGTGCCTTTGGCATTTTGTCAAACACCCTGAGTGCATGACCAGTTTTGGCATGATTTCAAGTTTACATTGTGAGCTTGAGCCCCTGACCTACCCAGCATGTCCCAAGGTTTAGCCCTAGCCCATAACCCATTTCTGCTAACTCTCTTGTGGTTTGGAACTCTCTAGGCTGCCCTGGCATTTCGTCGAGCACACCCCGGGCGTGCTCTGGGCGCGCCCAGAGCGTGCGTTTGGCACCCGCATGCACCCGAGCCGCCGCGTCTCACCCCGCACTCAAAACTCGGCCCCAGCCAGCACGCCGTGTCCCCTTGCACCGCCACGACATCTCGACCACCCCTGGCACCCCACAGCGCCACCGCCAGGATGGCCGTGGCGGCTAGCTGCCGGCCGCTAGCAGACCCGACCGTGGTCGGCGCCGCCAAAGCCACCCCGGCTCGCCACCTGCCCCTGTGAGCAGTGCGTGCTCATCCACAGCTTCGTCCCCTAGCGCTCGTCGCCGCCACGTCGCCCAAGCTACAGCATGGCGGTCCGCCGTCGTTCTTATCTCCGGCCGCCTTGGAACCGACCTCCATCGCCTATTTAAGGAAGCCCCGAGCGTCTCTGAGCCCTCAGGTAGCCTCAGGCCGTCTCACTAGCGCCCCCATCGCCACCAATTGGAGGGGAGCAGGTCTTCTTCAACCTCTTCGGTCAGTTCGGCCACCGCCTCCTCCCGGCTCCGTTCGGCGCAACCAGAGCTTCCCGCTCTCCAATCTCTTCACCAGAAGCCTTCTCTGCCTCCCCTGAACACTTCCCCCTACTCCATTTTGATCGAGAACCACCGCCGCTTCAAACCACGTTCCCCCGAAGCTTTCCTCCGCCGCGGAGCTCGCCGCCGACAGCTCACGCCGTCCCCGCCGACCCAGCGACTACTAGTAGGATCGCCCTCGACCCGCGGATCCATCCACGCCCTCCAGAGGCCACGAGGAGCCGCCGCTCGCCGGCGTTGGTCGCCGGAGTTCCGCCTCCGTTCGGGACAGAGGGAGAAGGAGGAGGGCGGACTAGTCAAACCTGACTAGTGGGCCACCTAGGACCCACTGTCAGTGACCACGCACGGTCCACGCGGAGTAAGTGGAAGCGTATTTCCAGATTACGCTTTCGACGTGTACGTAATTAATCGAACCGTTTTTCTGTTTTCTGTTTTATTTTTAAAATCAGATTTTGACCAGAACTTTGACTGACTATAACTTTTTAAATAAAACTCCAAATGAATTGATTCTTTTTCCTACCTCTCTCAAATATTGTCTAGTTTATTTTAAGATTTATTTAGAAAATTTTCAAAACAACTTTTGTGCTGTTTTTATTTTGTGTGTTAATTCATATATATTCCTTTAAATAGGACTTTTGAAGATTTCAAGATGTTTTGGATGCACCCTTCCTTCCCATGACCTGAAGGCAAGCATTCTGAACCCTGGTGAATTTTTATGTGTGTTGCATAGCACGGTGGCAACACCACCCCGACACATACATGCGTCATTTTATGTGAGGACGCGATCCTATTCGTGGGTGCATATTAATGAGTTTATACTAATGTAGTTGACATGATTTGTGATGGAAATCACCGTCATACGTCTTTCATGCATACCGGAAGGAAAGACGGGAAGGCCTCTGTCTTGGGTAGACACGGGCTTGCCCCTAGTCCTCCATCGAGACGGTCGTGTCCGGTATGACATGAGGGGATGTCGCGTGATGTTTCCATCTGTTGTTTGAGAGATGTGCATTGTTGTGCTAATCATGCAGGAAATGTTACAACCTCCTGAGTCGACCATAGATCGAGTCTTGTGCCAGTAACCCCCATACTTGCTTCGTACTACCACTCGTCCCTACACCAAGTAGGGTGCAGTTCAATAAGTTGTCAACCCTTTCCTAGCACACACCATACAGAGAGGCCGTGGTGGAAGATACTGGAGGCATCCGGTAGTCATACTACCGGGTCCGGGAGCATGGGTGTTTCGGTTATAGCCGAAAGGGGGTAGCTCCCCAGTTTGCGCGCGGTATAAATTTTGTGATCCCATGTTACGTCGAGGTTGTGGCCTCCCCACTTAGAGTTTTGCTTAACAGGTGTCGTGGGTGATTCCAGACACATGTGAGTTAAGCTGGTGTGCAAGTTAGGTGTGTTTTCAACAAAAATACAGTGGACGGAATTAGTCCCGATGGACTAAAGAAATCCGTTACTCGTGGGTAAAGAGTACACCCTCTGCAGAGATTAAACCTATTCGAATAGCCGTGTCCGTGGTTAAGGATTACAGTTTGGGATGGGTCAAGTGTCGGTCTTAGTGTCGGTCTTCGAGGTGAAACTGTTAAACACAGAAGCACGATTGTGACTTGTGAAAATTTATGATTACTATTTTGATGTGAACTAACCCGTGAAATTTTTCTGGTATTATCGAATATCCCTAGGATGGTTCTACCTCCTGGATATTCACTGTGGCATTTCTTTTAAAGCCCTTTATGCGGTGTCGCGCCGACGCCCGACTGTGGTATTTCTTTTAAAGCCCTTTATGCGGTGTCGCTCAGACGTCCTACTGTGGCATTTCTTTTAAAAGCCCTTTATGCGGTGTCGCTCAGATGCCCGACTGTGGCATTTCTTTTAGAGACCTTTATGCGGTGTCGCTCAGACGCCCGACTGTGGCATTTCTTTTAGAGCCCTTTATGCAGTGTCGCTCAGACGCCCGACTGTGGCATTTCTTTTAAAGCCCTTTATGCGGTGTCGCTCAGACGCCCGACTGTGGCATTTCTTTTAGAGCCCTTTATGCGGTGTCGCCGACGCCCGACCGTGGCATTTCTTTTAAAGCCCTTTATGCGGTGTCGCTCAGACGCCCGGACCGTGGCATTTCTTTTAAAGCCCTTTATGCGGTGTCGCTCCGACGCCGATCGTGGCATTTCTTTTAAAGCCCTTTTTGCGGTGTCGCTCAGACGCCCGACTGTGGCATTTCTTTTAAAGCCCTTTATGCGGTGTCGCTCAGACGCCCGACTGTGGCATTTCTTTTAAAGCCCTTTATGCGGTGTCGCTCAGACGCCCGACTGTAGCATTTCTTTTGAAATCCTCCATGTTATTTATTTCAAAATTTTAATACCATCACGTTATTGCATATTCACAAATAACATGCTTGCACGTTTCGGAGTTTTAATTATCTTATGTGACTAGCGTCATACGCATAAAATATTTTCAGCACATCATTATTAATTTATGCCTGTGTTCATAATGTTTGCGAGTATATTCAAAGTACTCACTGGCTTGTCCCTGGCTATTGTCTTGGCCAGATTTCATGTTTGGAGAGGAGCGTTGCGGTGACTGTCCCAGAACCTAAGCAACGGTGATAGCCGCCACGCGAAGATAGGAGTTAACACAGTCGGCTGTTCCGTGGGAAATGGAGTCCCATAAGCGAGGATATTTCATAAACCGCTTCCGCCATCAACCTTTAGAAACCATTTGTTGTATTCACATGCCAGAATGGTCTTGTACTACACATATTGTATTTCTGCTTGGAATTTCTGTATCAAGCTAGTGCCTCACCCATTAACAGTAATCCACGGGGCTGATGAGCACAACTGCGGCCATTTTTCGAATTGACACCCGGAGAATCGGTCGCCACAGACTTGGTATCAGAGCCAGGCTGACCATCGGCTAATCCTATCTTAGCCAGGTCAATAAACTTAGGCTAATAACCCACCGAGCCATAACCAAGATCTCAGCCAAGCTTCTCGCACAAGATAGCCACACAGTGACCCGACGCTTTCTGCGCAAGGCCCAACCTATCAACTAGCCCGTCTATCACTCACGATGACCAGCACCAAAGGCGTCTCATTCAAGTGTGCGAAGGAAGACTCCGTCCCCTTTTTCTATAAAAAGGGACGCTACCGCCTCAACCCAGCCCAAGACAACCGCTATCCCAAAACCAAACCACAATGCACGGCCCCGTAGTACACCCCGAGACTACAAGAACCAACCTTGGAGGTTTTGTGACCATACTGCAAACCTTACCCGCCGTGCCTCTTACGCCAAGTAGAAGAGCCACCCGAATATGTTGTGTACCAAGGACCCATTAGTGGCGAGAGCCGTCAATTCTGGGCCACTGTACATATCTACGGTAGGGGTCTGTCACCCGAGCGCCCCTACAGGTTCACCGGAAGAACTACTTCCTTTGAGCCGCAAGCCATCCAACTAGCTGCTCGAGAGGCTATAGTTCATCTCAGGCACCTGTCGCCAGAGTTAACTGTCGCTCGTTCCACTACTACCCCAGGCGTGAAGGGTATGGTAGACCACCTCAAGTTGCCAACGGAGACCACGAGACGGACCCTGCATTACTGCATCTAGTGCGCTATGTAAGTGCACTGGAGGACCTATTCGATCAAATCACTATTGATCTGGTCGCAGCTCGTGGAGAGCTGGTTCGTCGAGCCCCAGCGAGAGAGGAGATCGAGCCCAACGCCGACAATCCTGTCGTGCTATTTGGACAATCGATCGAGACCCTGAGGCCAGGCCTAGCCGTCAGCCAAGGTGCTTTGATGACCCCAGAAGTGCTTCGTCGCCTCCTGGGAGCACACTCCAACGGGGTTGTGGTCAACAATCCCCGTGACGGTCATCATCACTACCCCGAGCCTGCAGCCCCTCAGCCCTCTCCAGCAAATTCCGACGGTGAGAACCGTGGAGCAGCCTCAACGTCCACAAGGGACGCCCGCTTGGATGTAAACGAAGTAGACTGAGACACTCGAGTAGTGCCGAGTCCCAGTGTATCCTCGCTTTGTAATTCTGTGATTCCTTAAATTAGCGCAGCCTGGCATCGTGCATCTGTTTTATATAGTAGTTTTGCATGGATGTATTAGCATGCAGTGTGATTTCTCTATCCTTGGCGCAGCCACCCAGAACCACCCCGACAACATCCACAGTGATACGTCACTTTAGTAAGATGTGTGTACCTGTGTTTGACCCCGAGCTGAGCTGGCCAAGTCTTTTACCACGGTAAATGACCCAGCCCCGGTGCTATAAAAGGGCCACCAAGTGACCTTGCCAAGCACCTTCACCTTGTGCACCATCCCCACAACCATTTATTGCCATGCCGAGCCCTAGTATTTATCTGAGGACTCCAGATGCTACCCCAGGTAGTTTTGTCAAGATATTGCGGGATTTTACCCGCAGTACCATGGGCGCAACCCAGCCACCCCAGTACGAGCTGTTCAAATCAAGGATCACCCCTTCCACCTCGAGATATTGGGCAGCCGTGCAGATCCCGCCTGTAAACCCAAACCAAGATCCAACAGAAGTCTCCTTCGTGGGGAAATCTATGCCAGCCCCGCACATGGCCGTAGAAGCTGCTGCGTATGAAGCACTTGCTCGCCTTCGATTCGCGGTGCCCTACGCCAGTGAACGAGGGTATTATTATTTTCCGAGGCGTGCAGCACCCGGAGGAGTAACATCCTTTCCAGGTGAACGTATTGAGAGAGACCCAGTCTTGGCCAACCTCGTCCAATACGTCATCGCTAAGAACGCTCGACCCAACATGTGATGGGTTATCTGCAGAGCCTCGCGGATTTAAATCCTCAGATCGCCATCGGCAGATCACTGAGGCCCGACCAGGAGAGACGCATACATCGACTGGTCAATCTACTCCCTCCGATAGAAGAAGAGTGTATCCTAGTACCGGAAATGTTTTCTCGAGACCCCATCCAATTACCGTTTTCAATTTAGATGCACCGCTGTATTTATTGTCGCAATTCTCATTTATGTGTTGTAACTTATGCTTAGTACCCCGAGTTTCGCAGCGAGTATATCATTAATATAAGCAGCTCTGTCGCTTTTGGACTTTAATGTATTACTGTTTTCCCTCGCGATAAATCCTGGAGCGTGATTTCTTTTACCTGAGTTGCCGCATCGTATGTTTTCTCATGACATAGATCTTTTTTTTTCACACAGCCCCAAGGCAGCAGACTCACCCCCACAATTACACAAACACATACACTGCTTGCAAAATTTTGCAGCTGTGTTGCGTCTAACTAAGCACCCCGGACAACAGTTATCACCCGGCACACCCCACCTACTCGTCGCGGCCACTGCGACCGTGGAGAGCCAGCAGCCGAGCAGCGGCATCACGTCGATCGTCGAGGATCATCGCGCACAGGAGCACGGAGAGCCCCATCACCGCTGCCAGCCCTCCGCACAGCAAGATCACGTACCAGTCCGGCGCCGCCTCCGCCATTAGGCCTCGTCTCGAGCTCCGGCAATTGGAAACAGAGGAGAAGAAGAGAGAAGGAGGGGCGAGGCCAGGTGTGAGGAAGAAGAGGAGAACGCCACGGTCATTTTATAAGCTCGAGCTCGGTGTGCCGTGGGCGAGGTCCACCAACGCCGTTAAATCGCCTCGACCGCCCGGTGTTCGGAGGAATCATGGCAGTGCCGACAAGACTGGCCCGCGAGGTGAGTGCATGCTGCACTGGCAGCTAGCACGCCACGCACTACCGCGGTACGGCCTAGGTGCCCTATGCGCTAGGCATCGCCGGTGGAGAAAGCGCGGGAGAGCGCGTGGGAGAGAGGAAGAAGAAGGAGTCGGAGGAAGGAGAAGAGGCTGACCGTGGGCCCGTGTCCACCAGTCAGCCAGAGAGAGCACGGTGCTCTCGGGTGCAACCAGCGTATTCTGAAATTTAGAATTTATTCTTAATTTATGACCAGTGTAGAAATCGCTAGTTTTCCCCACACCGCGCCAGTACTCCACACTGCATTTTTGCATCACTGTGGCCGCTTTCGTTTTAATTCTTATTTATTTAAAATTTAACTCTTTGCAAATCTCGAGGACGAGATATTTCCTAAGGGGGGTAGTAGTTGTAACACCCCAAAATTTTTGCCAAGTTTTCAATATTTAAAATTTTTGGCAAGGGTTTTAAAAATCTTTATTTCTGTTGATTTCAGAACTCTTCTTTTATTGTTAAGGAGTTTTATCTTTTTCCCTAGTGGAGCTTTCCAAAAATATATTGGACTTCTTTGCCATCTCATTTAAGATTTTTTCTAAATAAGTAGAATTGTGTATTAAATTATTTCACCCTGAGCTTTATTCATTAAAATGAACTATATTAAATTTTGGAGCTCCTTTTGAACTACAACCTTTTGATGGAATCTCTTAAAATTCCAACCAAAATTTGGAGATGTCATGTGAGGTCTCCAAATCACTTTTGTGCATTAAAATAATTATTTCTTGACATATTTTGAGTTTTACACCTGTTTTTCAAATCTGGTCCAGTGGACACTTTTACACTACAACCCTTTTAAAAATTTCCCTAGAGCCTCCACCCAATTTATGGGATGTCAGTGATAGCATGCCATTCAACTTTATGCAAAAACATAGTGATGTTCTTTGGAAAATTTGAGTGCATTAGCCTCTTCTTCATTCTGGACCAGACTTGTGTTTTCTGATGCAACTCTGTAATTTCTTGCTCTAGTGACCTTGTGTTTCCTCATGCTTGTAGTCAACCTTGCAAACCCTAAGTCCAGGAGCTTGCTCTTTTTGGAACACTCTTAGTCCTTGTAATGATGCCATTTACTCCCTGTTCAGAATTGAGGTTTTGCAAAACTTGCACTAGCAAGTTTCCCCTTTTTGCAAACTAACTCCACCACCCCCTCTTTCATCCATAGAGACACTGATCTGGAGAGTTTGGCCACTCCAAGAGCTACCCAGGTGCCTTTGGTATTTTGTCAAACACCCTGAGTGCATGACCAGTTTTGGCATGATTTCAAGCTTACATTGTGAGCTTGAGCCCCTGACCTACCCAGCATGTCCCAAGGTTTAGCCCTAGCCCATAACCCATTTCTGCTAACTCTCTTGTGGTTTGGGACTCTCTCGGCTGCCCTGGCTTTTCGTCGAGCACACCCCGGGCGTGCTCTGGGCGCGCCCAGAGCGTGCGTTTGGCACCCGCATGCACCCGAGCCGCCGCGTCTCACCCCGCACTCAAAACTCGGCCCCAGCCAGCACGCCGTGTCCCCTTGCACCGCCACGACACCCCGACCACCCCTGGCACCCCACAGCACCACCGCCAGATGGCTGTGGCGGCTAGCTGCCGCCGCCAGCGTACCCGACCGTGGTCGGCGCCGCCAAAGCCACCCCGGCTCGCCACCTGCCCCTGTGAACAGTGCGTGCTCATCCGCAGCTTCGTCCCCTAGCGCTCATCGCCGCCACGTCGCCCAAGCTACAGCATGGTGGTCCGCCGTTGTTCTTATCTCCGGCCGCCTCGGAACCGACCTCCATCGCCTATTTAAGGAAGCCCCGAGCGTCTCCGAGCCCTCAGGTAGCCTCACGCTGTCTCACTAGCGACCCATCGCCACCAATTGGAGGGGTGCAGGTCTTCTTCAATCTCTCCGGTCAGTTCGGCCACCGCCGCCTCCTGGCTCCGTTCAGCGCAACCAGAGCTTCCCCCTCCCCAATCTCTTCACCAGAAGCCTTCTCTGCCTCCCCTGAACACTTCTCCCTACTCCATTTCGGTCGAGAACCACCGCCGCCCCGAAACCACTTTCCCCCGAAGCTTTCCTCCGCTGAGCTTCGCCGCCCGACAGCTCACGCCGTCCCCGCCGACCCAGCGACTACCAGTAGGATCGCCCTCGACCCGCGGATCCATCCCCGCCCTCCAGAGGCTGCGAGGAGCCGCCACTCGCCGGCGTTGGTCGCTGGAGTTCCGCCTCCGCTCGGGGCAGAGGGAGAAGGAGGAGGGCGGACTAGTCAAACCTGACTAGTGGGCCACCTAGGACCCACTGTCAGTGACCACGCACGGTCCACGCGGAGTAAGTGGAAGCGTATTTCCAGATTACGCTTCGACGTGTACGTAATTAATCGAACCGTTTTTCTGTTTTCTGTTTTATTTTAAAATCAAATTTTGACCAGAACTTTGACTGACTATAACTTTTTAAATACAACTCCAAATGAATTGATTCTTTTTCCTACCTCTCTCAAATATTGTCTAGTTTATTTTAAGATTTATTTGGAAAATTTTCAAAACAACTTTTGTGCTGTTTTTATTTTGTGTGTTAATTCATATATATTCCTTTAAATAGGACTTTTGAAGATTTCAAGATGTTTTGGATGCACCCTTCCTTCCCATGACCTGAAGGAAAGCATTCTGATCCCTGGTGAATTTTTATGTGTGTTGCATAGCACGGTGGCAACACCACCCCGACACATACATGCGTCATTTTATGTGAGGACGCGATCCTATTCGTGGGTGCATATTAATGAGTTTATACTAATGTAGTTGACTTGATTTTTGATGGAAATCACCATCATACGTCTTTCATGCATACCGGAAGGAAAGACGGGAAGGCCTCTGTCTTGGGTAGACACGGGCTTGCCCCTAGTCCTCCGTCGAGACGGTCGTGTCCGGTATGACATGAGGGGATGTCGCGTGATGTTTCCATCTGTTGTTTGAGAGATGTGCATTGTTGTGCTAATCATGCAGGAAATGTTACAACCTCCTGAGTCGACCATAGATCGAGTCTTGTGCCAGTAACCCCCATACTTGCTTTGTACTACCACTCGTCCCTACACCAAGTAGGGTACGGTTCAGTAAGTTGTCAACCCTTTCCTAGCACACACCGTACAGAGAGGCCGTGGTGGAAGATACTGGAGGCATCCGGTAGTCATACCACCGGGTCCGGAGCATGGGTGTTTCGGTTGTAGCCGAAGGGGTAGCTCCCCAGTTGCTTGTGATATAAATTTTGTGATCCCATGTTACGTCGAGGTTGTGGCCTCCCCACTTAGAGTTTTGCTTAACATGTGTTGTGGGTGATTCCAGACACATGTGAGTTAAGCTAGTGTGTGCAAGTTAGGTGTGTTTTCAACAAAAAGACCGTGGACGAAATTAGTCCCGATGGACTAAAGAAATCCGTTACTCATGGGTAAAGAGCGCACCCTCTGCAGAGATTAAACCTATTCGAATAGCCGTGTCCGTGGTTAAGGATTACAGTTTGGGATCGGTCAAGTGTCGGTCTTCGAAGGTGAAATTGTTAAACCTGGAAGCACGATTGTGACTTGTGAAAATTTATGATTACTATTTTGGATGTGAACTAACCCGTGAAATTTTTCTGGTATTATCGAATATCCCTAGGATGGTTCTACCTCCTGGATATTCACTGTAGCATTTCTTTAAAAGCCCTTTATGCGGTGTCGCTCCGACGCCCGACTGTGGTATTTATTTTAAAGCCCTTTATCCGGTGTCGCTCAGACGCCCGACTGTGGCATTTCTTTTAAAAGCCCTTTATGCGGTGTCGCTTAGACGCCCGACTGTGGCATTTCTTTTAGAGCCCTTTATGCGGTGTCGCTCAGACGCCTGACTGTGGCATTTCTTTTAGAGCCCTTTATGCGGTGTCGCTCAGACACCCGACTGTGGCATTTCTTTTAGAGCCCTTTATGCGGTGTTGCTCAGACGCCCGATCAGGCATTTCTTTTAGAGCCCTTTATGCGGTGTCGCCAGACGCCCGACTATGGCATTTCTTTTAAAGCCCTTTATGCGGTGTCGCCAGACGCCTCGATCGTGGCATTCCTTTTAAAGCCCTTTATGCGGTGTCGCTCGACGCCCGACCGTGGCATTTCTTTTAAAGCCCTTTATGCGGTGTCGCTCGACGCCTCGACCGTGGCATTTCTTTTAAAGCCCTTTATGCGGTGTCGCCGGGCCTTGGATGGCGTTCTTTTAAAGCCCTTTATGCGGTGTCGCTCAGACGCCCGACTGTAGCATTTCTTTTGAAATCCTCCATGTTATTTATTTCAAAATTTTAATACCATCACGTTATTGCATATTCACAAATAACATGCTTGCACGTTTCAGAGTTTTATTTATCTTATGTGACTAGCGTCATACGCATAAAATATTTTCAGCACATCATTATTAATTTATGCCCGTGTTCATAATGTTTGCGAGTACATCCAAAGTACTCACTGGCTTGTCCCTGGCTATTGTATTGGCCAGATTTCATGTTTGGAGAGGAGCGTTGCGGTGACTGTCCCAGAACCTAAGCAACGGTGATAGCCGCCACGCGAAGATAGGAGTTAACCTGGTCAGCTGTTCCCGTGGGAAATGGAGTCCCATAAGCTTGGATATTTCATAAACCGCTTCCGCCATCAACCTTTAGAAACCATTTGTTGTATTCACAGGCCAGAATGGTCTTGTACTACACATATTGTATTTCTGCTTGGAATTTCTGTATCAAGCTAGTGCCTCACCAGCTAACAGTATCCTGGGGCTGATGAGCACAACGGCCATATTCTGGGAATTGACACTCGGAGAACCGGTCACCACACCCTCTTGTTTTTCTTCTGATTTTTGTGCTGTTTCTTTGTTCTTCGCGCAGATTACTTTCCCGGTTACTCTGTCGCCGCCAGCCAAGCCATCAAGGCCCACCGCGAAGCACGCCGGCAAGCAGGGGTTAACATCACGCCAGATGCCAGCCGGACGCTTGAGGAGCAGCTTTTGGCGATCCAGGCCCGGTTGCAGCCGGCTCACCGGATGCTCCACTGTCTTCAGCGTGCCGGGGCGCAAGTGCTGACCGCCCTCTGGCCTGGTGAGGCGATTCCCGCACCCCAGTCGGATCTGCCGACCGGCCGAGGTTGCGGTTGGCCGCTTCGAGGCCTGGAAAGCTTCCGCTGCTCGGTCCGGCGCCAGGCGGGCGCTGGAGTTTGTTCGAGCCTTGTATCCTGGGCTTAGCTTGCGCCAGCTGAGCAGCTGGAGGCAGGAGGCCGACGAGGATCTTGTGGCGGTGCGGCTAGCTATCATCCAGCGCACCTTGGCTATCGTCGAATATACTGACACCAGCATTTTTGCTCCTGAAGTGAATGACAGCGGCGTCGCCCAGCCGGAGGAGTGGTTCGGGCTGAACCCGGCGGAAGGTGAGGACTCGGCGGAGGAGATCGCTTCCAGCGACGAAGGCGAAGACGAAGAAGGGGAGGGCGGCGAAGACGTCGTGCCCGACGGTGAAGCGACCAGCCAGCTTCAGCCTGATTGTGCCTCCAGCAATGAGGCGCGCACGTGCGCGCCGCCTGCCAGGGGTGATGATCGGGCTGAGACCTGCCAGCCGGCCACTCCTCCGACCATTACTGCCGCCTCCGCCGACCTGCCCGACTCGCCTATCGCTCCCTTGGCCTGATCTGCCGTTCTTGCTTTCCTGCTGTTACTCTTTGAACAACTTTTTATTAAATTTGCGAGGCTCCACCCCCTGGGGGTGTATTCAAACTATGTTGAATGCCGGCCTTTCGAAGGCTTTTGTGTAAATATAATTATGCATGTGTTTGGCTTCCATTCGAATTTGCTTTTTATCCTTAGGCTGTTTCCTTTGCCGCCTTCCCTTGATTGCAGCCTTCCCAAATTAACAGCTGCTCTGCGATTGTGGCTGGGGAGGAACTTGGCCATTTGTGGGAAGACAAGTACTTGAGCTTTCTTGGATTGTGGCAAAGTGAAATGGGAAGCCGGCCGGCCGGCTATTCTGGTAGCCGGTCGGCGATGGGAGGAAGCCGGCTTTTGTTATACGAGTTCGTTAGTCCTTAGCCGTTTTTCGTGTGGGCATCCTTTCCTGCCTTTGACTCTTGCCAGCTGGACAGTCGGTTCTTCGATCTGCGAATTTCGACAAGAGAGGGCTTGGGTGCCGGCACACTACTTGTCTGACTGCAGGTGGAACTCGAATATAACTCAAGGCGGCCAGACCCCGGGCCGACTAGTCGAACCCGGTGCCGGACGAGGAGGAAGAGTGTAATGACAAAATCATAAGCATGATACTCGTCATTCATAGATAAAAGGTGGCAGTCCCCGAGTGCTCCTCGGGGGGCCTATTGTCTCATACTTAGTACAAAAGGTAGCATCATACATACTGCATTTTAACTGTAAAATATTCGGAGGAGGTTGGTGTTCCATGGTCGTTCCGACTCCTTGCCGGAATCATCTCTCTTTCGTGCCTTCGGCTTCTGTGCGTCGACCTGGTAGTAGGAGTCATTTCCCAATGCTCTGCTGATGACGAAGGGGCCTTCCCAAGGGGCCGAGAGCTTGTGCTGGCCGGCTGTTCGCTGGATCAGCCGGAGCACAAGGTCACCCTCTTGAAAGGATCTTGGCTTGACCTTCCGGCTGTGGTAGCGGCGCAAACCCTGCTGGTAGATGGCGGACCGGCTGAGGGCTAACAGCCGGCTTTCTTCCAGCAGGTCGACGCCGTCTTCTCGTGCTTCTTTGGCCTCTGCTTCCGTGTACATGGTCACCCGAGGCGAGTCGAACTCGATGTCGCTTGGGATGACAGCCTCGGCACCATATACAAGGAATAAAGGGTGAAGCCGGTTGACTTGTTCGGGTAGTGCGCAGACTCAGAAGGACGGCCAGCAGCTCGTCGAGCCAACAGCCGGCCGAACGCTCCAGTGGCACGACCAGTCGAGGCTTGATGTCGGAAAGGATGAGGCCGTTGGCTCGCTCAACTTGGCCGCTTGATCGCGGGTGGGCAATGGACGCCAGGTCGGTCGGATGCCCTACGTCACAAGGTAAACGCGCTAATGCTCCCTTGGCAAAATTCGTGCCATTGTCGGTGATGATGCTGTATGGCACGCCGTACCGAGTTCTAATATCTGCGATGAATGTCACGACAGTCGTCCCATTCAGCTTCTTAATCGGCTTTGCTTCGATCCACTTGGTAAATTTATCCACGGCGACGAGCAGATGTGTCATGCCGCCGCGCACCGTCTTGAACGGGCCCACCATGTCCAGTCCCCAGATGGCAAAAGGCCAGGTGAGGGGAATGGTCTTGAGTGCCGAAGCCGGAAGGTGTTGCTTGGAGCTGAAGACTTGGCACCCTTTGCAATGCTTGACCAACTCCTTGGCGTCGTCCAAAGCAGTCGGCCAAAAGAATCCATGGCGGAAAGCTTTGGCAACAAGTGATCTTGAGGCTGCGTGGTGGCCGCATTCGCCTTGGTGCATGTCCTTGAGGATTGCTACACCCTTCTCTGGCTCGACGCAGCGCTGGAAGACTCCAGTGACACTGCGTCTGACGAGCTGTCTGTTAACAATTGTATATGCTCCGGCTCAGTGTTGGACTTGTCTTGCCGCGATCTCGTCAGCCGGCAGTTCTCTGTTTATCAGGAAGTTGAGGATGGGCTGAGCCCATGATGGAGCTGTGACTTCTTCTATAGCCAACACGGCTACTGCAACCAGGGCGGGTGGGCTGGGTGGTGAAGAGCTGGAGTTGTCCACCGCCTGTGGTGTTGATGCAGTCCTCGGGCCGACTACCGTAGTCCCCGGGCCGGGTTCTAAAGTCCCCGGGCCGGGTGCGACTATGGCAGTCCCCGAGCCGCCTATCGAAGTCCCCGGGCCGCCTTCTTGGTTCCCTAAGCCGGATCCGGCTGCGTCGGGGTTAAGCGGCACAAAGATGGAATCGGGTTCTGGAGATGGATTGATAGACGGCTTGAGGAGGCATTGGCAAGAAACGCCGGTTGCTATAGCTTGTCGAGTGGAGCCTATTCGTGCCAGGGCATCTGCTTGCTCGTTGTCGGCCCGTGGCACGTGGAGGAACTCGCATCCTTCAAAATACCCGCTGATTTGCTGAACGAGGAAGCGGTAGCTTGCCATGTTTGCGTCCTTGGCGTCCTAGTCACCAGATGACTGCTGGACCACCAAATCCGAGTCGCCATAGCACAGGATCCGGCGGATGCCGAGCTCTTTGGCTAGCCAGAGCCCGTGTATGAGCGCCTCATACTCGGCCACATTGCTGGAGGCGGCAAAGTGAATTTGCAATGTGTATCTGAGCTTGTCGCTTTTGGGAGAGGTGAGGATGATGCCGGCTCCCAAGCCGGTGCGCATCTTGGACCCATCAAAGTGCATCCGCCAATGAGTGGAGTCGGGAGCCGGCGGCAGGTACTGGGTGAAAGGATCGATATGGTTGACTAGAGGGGGGGGGGTGAATAGGCAACTAACAATTTTTAAGCTTTTCTTTACCAATTTAAAGTTTGCAATAATAAAGGTTGTCTAGATGTGCAACTAGGTGGACAACCTATATGATGCAACAACACAAGCACACGAGCAAGCAAGGACAGGAACACAAATAAGCTTGCACAAGTAAAGGGATAAGATAACCAAGAGTGGAGCCGGTGGAGACGAGGATGTGTTACCGAAGTTCCTTCCTTTTGAGGGAAGTACGTCTCCGTTAGGAGCGGCGTGGAGGCACAATGCTCCCCAAGAAGCCACTAGGGCCACCAGAATCTCCTCACGCCTCGCACAATGCAAGAGTCGTGATTCCACTATTGGTGCCCTTGAAGGCGGCGACCGAACCTTTACAAACAAGGTTGGGGCAATCTCCACAACTTAATTGGAGGCTCCCAACAACACCACGAAGCTTCACCACAATGGAATATGGCTCCACGGTGACCTCAATCGTCTAGGATGCTCAAACACCCAAGAGTAACAAGATCCGCAAGGGATAAGTGGGGGAATCAAATATCTTGTGGTGGAAGTGTAGATCGGGCCCTTGTCACCCAATCCCGAGCAAATCAACAAGTTTGTTTGGCTAGGAGAGAGATCGGGCCAAAATGGAGCTTGGAGCAACAATGGAGCTTAGAGAGAGAAGAGGTAGTCAACTAGAGGTTGAAGAAGCCCCTTATATAGTCGAGGAAAACATCCAACCGTTATCCACTTATTCAGCTCAGCGACTCGTACTACTACCGCTCGGTAGCGGTACTACCATTGTCAAGGCAGCATACTACCGTGGCGAACCACGGTACTACCGTGGCAGCAGCACAAGCCGGGACTAGCCTGACTAAGGGCAGTACTACCGCTCCCCCTTGCGGTACTACCGCAAGGCAGGGGAGTCACGACCTGAGAAGGGCGCGGATGAAATAAATTACATCCGTGCCAACTTCCGCTGAAACTGCGGTAGTGCGAAAATCCGACGCGGTACTACCGCTCCTCAGGAGCGGTACTACCGTAGCGCGTGCCTACTACCATGAATCTACGGTACTTGGTAGGAGGGCCACGGTACTACGGCTCATAGGGAGCAGTACTACCGTGGGCACCAGCGTACTACCGCTACCGAACGAGCGGTACTACCGTGGTGGGCGCGGATGTAAAAAATTACATCCGCCCCTACTACCGCACCGGAGCGGCACTAGACCTGGGAGCCGTGGTACTACCGCTCCTGAGGAGCGGTACTACCGTGGCACCCCGCGGTACTACCGCATGTACCCGCGGTACTACCGCAAGAACAGTGGCAATTGTCAGATTTCCGCACAAGCAAGATAACGACGGGACGCTCCAAAGTGCAGGAAAGGAGGGACAAGTGTACGTGTTGATTCCGCCCTAACCTTTCCGACGCGGACCCCCTCTTAATAGTACGGCTCTCCTACGACTCAAATCCACCAAAAAGAAACGTAGAACGACGCCGTCTTCAATAATCTCCGAGGGGCACCGAATCGTCTAGAGCCTAGAGATGAACCATCTGAGGAACTCAAAGCATGCGATTAGTCCGCAAAAGTATCGTCATCAATCACCAAAACACTTACGGGATAAATATGCCCTTACAATCTCCCCCTTTTTGGTGGATTGATGACAATACGGGATTTGCACAAAGATACAATAATATAGATTAAGAGCAAACCCCTCCTCTCCAAAATATAGACAGGCTCCACCTAGACGTGTGCACTCTGGATGAATGCTTTGGACTGCATAGCACACGAACTAGGATCACCACTCCCCCTATATTTTAGAGACAAAGGTCCGAAGAATAACATCTAAGCAACGTATAGCACGATATAACATAAGCTTGCTAAGATAGATAGAGTGCATACGTCTTACACCATAAGAAGGAAAAGCAACTAAAACGAGGTTCAAACGATTCAAACGAGGTTCAACCGAAAACGCAAGAAACACACCAAACACGAACACACGACTCGCAAATCCCTACGCTCTCTCCCCCTTTGGCATCGAGACGCCAAAAAGGCAGAGAGGACACCTACACACAAGCGGTGGCTCAAGTAGAAGGGAACTCGTCCCAACCCTCTCCGTCAGACTCCTCAGCAGCAGGGATGGACTCCTCGACGTCCTCCTCAGAATCAGTCCACTTGTAGCCTTGCTTCGCCATCCACTCGGCCTCCGGGGTGATGTGCTCCTCAGATCCTCCAGACACATCCTCACCATAGAGCTTCAAGATCTTCCTGTCCCAGCGACGACTCTCCTTGGATGCCACATGAGTCCTGTACTGCCCCTTGGCTTGCATGCAGAAAAGAGTCTTCATCGTGTCCTTCAGCTTCGTGGCCCAAGAAGGCATAGAGGAGCTCTGGGAAGGCCTAGCAGCATGGCCCTCAAGAACATTCTCGGCCCCAAAGATCCTCCTCTCCAACAGCAGCCCTAGCTGCAGACGCCTCAGCACGAGTAGTAGTGTTGGCCCAGTTGGGTTTGACACACAGACAGATGGGGTCATGGCGAATCCAGTCAGGGGCAAGGAACTCCTCACCAGGGAACATCTTGTCCCAAGTCCTCGAGATCAGCAGAAACAGATACAGACCAGATATAGGCACCTTGCGGTTGAACACGGCAAATCGAAGCTCACACCACATGATGTGTGAGATATCAAGTGGCTGAGTCTGAGACACACGAGCCTCCTCGCAGATGAGCATCATATCCACCATATAGGCATGAACCTTGTCCTTGTCACCAATGCGGGGGAACAAGGAGTTGCGGAAGATGCGGTACATGATATCCAAAAAAGAGTTGAGCACCAAACCTGTCTTGCCACTTGGAAGTGTCTTCTCAACATAGAATGGTGCAAGCCTATCCTTGTTGGCAGAGTCAGGGTTGGCATGGGGACGAACACCCACAGGGGAGTCAAGCCCGTCATCAGGAACTTGGAGCAGATCCATGAACTCCTTCCAGGTAGCAGTCAGCTTACGGCAAGTTGTCATCCAGGTCATCCTCCTTTCCTCATTGGGGTGAAAGTAGATAGAAGCAAAGAACTGACCAATGAGCTCAGGATCATAGTCAAGGTGAAAAGAGATTATATGCTCAATGCCAAACTGCTCCACCAAGTCCAGAGCCTCTCCAAAGTAGGCACGGAACTTCTCCTTCCTCAAGTGATGCATGTCAATCCACTTCACATCCACATAGGTATTCTGCTTGTTCTTAATGACGTCTAGATAGACGTTGGTTTGATGCTTGTTCCAGAACAGCTCACAGGCCCTGACTGAGGAACGAGGGGTCACGTATGGATCCATGTTCCTGAGGCGGACGTAGTCAGAATGGGGCATCTCATCCATGCTCTTGGCGGGCTCCTTGAAATTGGTAGCAGTTGTCTTGACATGGCGCTTGGGGGCAGAAGAGGAGCCCTCTGGTGCGTCACCGGGGTTCTTGTGACGCTTGGAGCCGGTGTCACGGCTGGGATTGGACCGGCGAGAGCCACCACCTGAACCACACACGCAAAGCACCAAAAACACAAGAAGATCAATGCAAAGGCCACGAAAAAGCACAAGAAACACATAGGAGACATATGAGAAAGTTGGCATGCGATAGGTGTGAGGCACGGTAGGACTGCCACTGCCTGCGGTACTAAAGCAGTAGTACTGCTCCAAACGCGGTAGTACCGTGCGGGGTCACGGTAGTACCGTGGTTGGAGCGGAAGTAGAGCTGTAGTGCCGCACAGGGCGCGGTAGTACCGGACCCGAGGGGCGGTAGTACCGTGCACGCGGTAGTACCGCGCCGTAGGGGCGGTAGTACCGCGCCGCAGCGGATCCAACTATCGATTTGAATCTGAAAAGAACCGCGAAACAACGGTGGTGCTACAGTGATCAGATCTAGCGCATGACAGCAATACACATATAAATCCTATGCAATACTACACTCCTTCATCCTATTCTTGCAGAGATTAGGCCTATCAATCTCAAGAACACACAAGCCTCCCCAAAACCTAGAAACGCCAAACACCAACAACAAGGAGAGGGAATTGGGGAAAACACTGATCCATAGCAAGAGCACGCAGCGGTGAGGGAACGATCCCACCGATCGGAATCACGGGAGGGCAGCCGGTGAAGGAGATCCGGCGAGAGACGCCGGCTCCGTTCTTGAGCAAGGGAGAGAAGGAGGCGATGTGGGGAGAAGGCAGCGAATGGGTATGGGGAGTTAGAACTCCCCCTGCCCGTCCTTAACCCCATGCCAGCGAACCGTCGCGGTAGTACCAGTATCATCAGCGGTAGTACCGCCGGGCGGAAGTTCCGCACCGAGGCGGTAGTACCGCTCAACCGGGCGGCGATAAAAAATTACTGCCGTGAGGTTGCGGTAGTACCGATGCTCCCATAAGCGGTAGTACTGCGTGGCTGGCTGCTTGATGAGTACCGCGGCTGGTAGTACCGTGAAACTCAAGTTACCGCATGTTTCAAAAAGCGAAAAATGGCCTTTGCAATGAATTTTTTCACACACAAGAAACCACAAACTCAACCACAAACCAGAGGCAAAAGACAACAAGAAACCACCAAGCGACAAGGCCTCTCAAGGAGAGAGAGAGGCGGTGGCGAAAGCCACCCATGTTTGAGTAGGATGGTATGGCACCGCCAAGAATTATCCTTGGGCCCATGACCAAAACTCGTCTTTGGAACACAAGTACCATCAAAATGGCTAATGTGAAAGAGGTGATCGATTTATGCATAATGGGGGAGGGAGAGTTCATTGAGAGAACAATACTCCCCTATGTCCATGCCTACACCTAAACTAGACAGCAAGTTGAGTGTGGTGGGGAGTGCATCGGGTCAAGTAACATTGCTCAAATCAATGATATTTAGCTCATGCCTTAACTCATGAAATCTTGCTTCATCTAAGGGCTTCGTGAATATATCTGCAAGGTTATCCTGAGTGTTGACATACTTGAGCTCGATCTCTCCTCGCCTAATGTGATCCCGGATGAAGTGATACCAAATCTCGATGTGCTTCGTCTTGAAGTGTTGCACCGGGTTGAGAGAAATCTTGATGGCACTTTCATTATCACACCAAAGAGGCACTTTGTCACAAATGACACCGTACTCCTTTAAAGTTTGCCTCATCCATAGGAGTTGAGCACAACAACTACCGGCCGCCACATATTCCGCTTGGTGACGAGAGAGACACACAACTTTGCTTCTTGGAAGACCAACTTACCAAGGAGCAACCAAGAAATTGGCACCCTCCGAAGTGGACTTCCTATCCACTTTGTCTCCCGCCTAATCGAATCCGTAAATCCTTCAAGCTTGAAGTTTGCTCCTCTTGGGTACCATAAGCCAAAGTTTGGGGTATGAGCCAAATATCGAAAGATTCGCTTGACCGCCACATAATGACTTTCCTTCGGTGCGGCTTGAAACCGTGCACACATTCCCACACTCAACATGATATCCGGTCTAGATGCACAAAGGTAAAGCAAGGATCCAATCATGGAGCGATATACCTTTTGATCCACCGCTTTACCATTGGGATCAATGTCAAGTTGGCACTTGGTGGGCATTGGTGTAGTAGCCGGCTTGACATCACTTAGCTTGAATCTTTTGAGCATGTCGGCTTGGTTGATGAAGGTTCCTTCTCTTCTTTGTTTGATATCGAAACCAAGGAAGAACCTCAACTCTCCCATCGAAGACATCTTGAACTTGGAGGTCATGAGAGCGGCAAATTCCTCATTGAAAGCTTTGTTAGGGGAACCAAAGATAATATCATCAACATATAGTTGGCATACAAACAACTCCACATTGACCTTCTTAGTAAAAAGAGTGGGGTCGATTTGCCCTACTTCAAAACAACGATCTTGTAACAACTCGGTAAGGTGGTCATACCATGCACGTGGGGCTTGTTTAAGTCTATAGAGTGCCTTATCGAGTTGATACACATGATCCGGGAAGTAGGGGTCCTCGAACCCGGGGGGTTGCTTGACATAGACCAACTCATTAATGGGACCATTAAGAAAAGCACTTCTTACATCCATTTGTTGCAACTTAAAGTTGTGATGGGAAGCATAAGCAATCAACAAACGAATGGATTCAAGACGAGCAACGGAGCAAAGGTTTCACCGTAGTCGATACCCTCGACTTGGGAGTAGCCTTGTGCTACCAATCTTGCCTTGTTGCGAATGATGTTCCCATGAGCATCTTGCTTGTTCTTGAAAATCCACTTGGTTCCAATGACGTTGTGGTTCTCTGATGGCCTTGGCACCAATCTCCACACCTTGTTGTACTCAAAGTTGTTGAGTTCTTCATGCATGGCATTGAGCCAATCCGAGTCTTCGAGCGCCTCATAGACCTTTGGAGGTTCAACACAAGAGAAAAACGCGTGATGTTCACAATAGTTTGCCAATTGTCTACGAGTGCTTACCCCTTTTCTTAGGCTTCCAACCACATTCTCCATGAGATGGCCTTTGGTAGTGAGTTTGGAAGCAATCTTGGCGGCACGACGCTCTAATTCCTCCTCGGAGGTGAGATGAGGAGGGGTCACTTGATCATCTTGAGCGCCGTCTTGAGCATGACCTTCATCTTGAGCATGCTCGGGAGAGAACTTGACCTTGGGCATCATTTAAGGTGATATCATCATCTTGAGCACGATCTTGCCCTTGGTCTTGTTCTTGAGGTTGAGGGCCTTCACTTTGTTCTTCGGAAGCGTGTGGGCCTTGGGTTGGTGATGGCTCCACTTGAGTGGAGCATTGTCCTTCTCCTTCGGCCACAAGGGGTTCCTCAATGGGTAGGATAAAGCCAACTCCCATTCTTCTTATGGCCTGGGGAGGAATTTCATCACCTACATCACAAGTGCCACTTTGCACCACTTGGGAGCCGTTATTCTCATCAAACTCCATGTTACACGTCTCCTCAATAAGTCCCGTGGATTTATTGAGGACACGGTAAGCATGGGAGTTTGTAGCATAACCAACAAACATGCCCTCATGAGCTCTAGCTTCAAATTTAGACAAACGAGCACCTTTCTTGAGAATGAAACACTTACACCCGAACACGGAAGTACTTGAGGTTGGGCTTGTTGCGGTGAGTAACTCATAAGGAGTCTTGTTCAAGCCTTTGCGGAGATAGAGCCGATTGGATGCATGACAAGCGGTGTTGATGGCTTCGCCCAAAAGTTGTATGGAGACTTGAACTCCGCCATCATGGTCCTTGCCGCATCCATCAACGTCCGGTTCTTTCTCTCCGCCACACCATTTTGTTGAGGGGTATATGGTGCAGAATATTGATGCTTGATTCCCTCATCACTAAGAAACTCATCCAAGGTGTAGTTCTTGAACTCGGTGCCGTTGTCACTTCTTATAGTCAAGTTCTTTGCATTATGTTGACGTTGAGCTTCATTTGCAAAGTCGATGACGGTTTGTTGGGTCTCACTCTTCCTCTTGAAGAAATATACCCAAGTGTATCTCGAATAGTCATCCACGATCACCAAGCAATACTTTCTTCCTCCAAGACTATCAAATGATGGTGGCCCAAAGAGATCCATGTGAAGGAGC
Source organism: Aegilops bicornis (assembly GCA_021605145.1). Classification (NCBI taxonomy): domain Eukaryota; kingdom Viridiplantae; phylum Streptophyta; class Magnoliopsida; order Poales; family Poaceae; genus Aegilops; species Aegilops bicornis. The sequence continues at coordinate 825,663,842 of CM038675.1, read as the reverse complement.
TCCAAGGGTCTCTTTGAGTATATGATAGTCGTGGGAGGGTGAGCCTTCTCATGAAGCTTTCCTTCAATACAAGCACTGCAAGCACGATCTTTGGCAAAACTAACATTTGTTAGTCCACGGACATGGCCCCCTTGAGAAGACTTTGCAAAGATCTCATATTGACATGGGCTAAACGGTGATGCCAAAGCCATCCCACGTCAACTTTAGCCATTAGGCATGTCGCGGTCTTAGTGGGTCGCTCCGAAAAGTTAATCACATAGAGACCGTTTTCGACATGCCCAACAAAGGCTACTTTAAGAGTCTTGCTCCACAAGAGGGCCACGATATTCAATGTCAAAGAAAGTAGCAAAACCCATGACTACAAGTTGACGAACGGAAAGCAAATTGTATGCAAGGGACTCAACAAGCATGACTTTCTCGATCGTAAGATCATGAGAAATGACAACCTTGCCGAGACCCAATACCTTATAATGTGATGCATCACCCCACTCGACATCGGTGGGCATAGATGGAATCTCTTGCACGTCTACCACCATGTCCTTGCTCCCGGTCATATGATTTTGCTCCACTATCGAGCAACCATGATCCCCCACCAGAAGCAAACCCCTACAAGAGATCAATGCTTGGTTTTAGGTACCCATTTGGTAATGGGTCCTTTGATGTTAGTAACGAGGGTCTTAGGAACCCAAATAGACCATTCAATGTACTCATAAGAAGAACCAACAAATTTAGCATAAACATGCCCATCACTAGCACGGCACAACACATAAGAGGGGTTAAAGTCACGACTATGTTCATGGGGATGACGTTGTCCTTCTTGACATTGCCACCCTTTGCACGGTTCTTCTTCTTCTTGAAGCACCTCTCCCTCCCTCACAAAAGTTTCCTTGAGAGGGGAGGTTGCTTGGTCTTGTCATTCTTCTTCTTGCTCTTGGGCTTGGGCGCGAACCCAATCCCTCCTTGGCCACAACTTCCTTTTGATTACTCAAAAGGTCGTTAAGGTTCTTCTCACCTTGAATGCATGTGACAAGGCCCTTTTCAAGTTGCTCCTTCAACTTAGCATTCTCCTCAACAAGATGCACATGCTCACAACAAGGGTTAGTAGCATTTGCATTATCAATCAATATCATATGAGGAAAGGTGGCTTTCTCCTTGGTTAGCTTCACTTGGAGTTGATCATGAGACTCTTTGATACTAGCATGAGCACCCTTCAAGACTTTGTGAGCCTTGTCGAGAGTGTCAAAGTCCTCGTTGAGTCTAGCAAGATCAACTCCAAGCTTTGCCTTCCGGAACTAAGCACACGAGACACAACAAGAGCATGATCAAGGTCTTTCTTTAATTTAGCGTGATCATCATTGTGTGACTCCTCAAGAGCCAAACGAAGACCACGCTCTTCCTCAAGAGCATTGGAAAGATCCGAAATCTCATCGGCATAGTCACGACTATGCCCTTCCATCTTAGAAATGGTTTCTTCATGAGTCTCGATCATGACATTGGCTTCACTAAGTTGTTCCAAGAGAGCAACGGCGCTTCTTGGATTTCCCTTTGAGTTTACTCATAAAGATCTCAAATTCATTTTCCTCTACATTAGTCCCTCATGTTCATCAATGCAATCCGTCAAAGAAGAATGATTGATGATGGTAGTTTTGATGTTGGGGGTTACCTTGTTGGTGGCTTTAGCCATGAGGCACTTGGCGGTGATGCTTTCATTGGGTGAACCGAAGAGAGACACCCGAGGAGTCATTGCAATGGCCACGGAGGCCATGACAACCGATTCACCATCCTCATCATCATAATCATCCTCACTGTACTCTTCTTGAACCACCAAGGCTTTGTGAGGAGTCTTCTTTGGGAAGTTGCTTTTGTTGGGAAAAGACTTGGCCTTGTCCTTACGGATGAGCTTGCCACCATTGTCTTCCCTCTTCTCATATGGACACTCCGCAACAAAGTGACTCACATTTCCACAATTGAAACACATCCTCACTCGTTGCTTGCCCTTAGAGCCACTTGAATTGCTCTTGTTGAAGTTGGGCCTTGAGTTCTTCTTGCTCCAAAATTGTCTTGAAGCAAGGGCCATGTGTTCATGATAATCATACTTAGTATCTTCGAGGTTGCTCTCTTCTTCTTCCTCCTCTCCATCTTCTTCGACACAAATCTTGGCCTTCAAAGCGAGGTTGGGCTTCTTTGCTCTTTGAGAGCGAAGCACCGCATTGTCGGCGGTATTGTCCAATATGCTCATAGCCACAAACTCATCCAACACATCTTGAGAACAAGGTGTGGAAGTCCGGTCGTTGACGGATGACGGAGGACATGGCTTTGTGGTAGGGCATCATTGCCTTGAGAAATTTGCGCTTGATCCAGTTGTCATCTGTGTCCTTACTTCCATGATCCCGGAGGGAGACGGCAAGCTTGGTTACTCTCCGATAGAGCTCCCGAGGTACGTCTTCTTCCTTCCTTGCAAACTCAGCGGCATCAACGAGGACCACTTCATAAGTGGACCGTTGCCTGCTTGCGCTTCCTCGAGACCTGGACACCACCTGGAGCCAAGCATCTTTGGCACGGGTGTAAGGCGGAGATGAGGGAGGTCTTCGGGAAGGATTGCTTCTTGGATGATGAAGAGAGCATTCTCATTGAATTGATGGTCCACGACCTCTCTAGGAGAAAAGTTGCTCGGATCATGCGGATAGAAACCTTCTTTAATGATTCTCCAAAGGTTAGTGTTCACATGATTTAAATGACACTTAAAACGATAAACCCAAGAATCAAAATCCTCCTTTTATCAATCTTAGGTGGTGGACCGGCATGATTCAAATGAGTGGAAGGAATCGGTCCACCATAAGCGGGAGGTTGCACATGGGCGAAGATGCGGTGCCATTCTTACCACTAGACGAGGGGCTTTCTCACTAGTAGCTTCCCCTTATCGGAGTTAGCATCCGCTCCCGTGTTGGCGGGATCACCCACTTTCACGGGTGCGGTGGAAATTTTAAGCCCTTCTAGGAATTCCTTAAACATGTCCTTGACCTCGCTCGTCATGGAGTTTTTCAATGTGTCCAACGCCACATTGAATTCCTCACGAGAGATCGAGGTACTCCATCTCCGTAGATGATGTCGGATTCGCACTGAGTGCTCCCCCACATCATCTACGACGTCAACCATACTCTACGGACGGTAAAGTCCTTAAAAAGAGACGAGGCTCTGATACCAATTGAAAGGATCGATATGGTTGACTAGAGGGGGGGGGTGAAACTAGGTGGACAAACCTATATGATGCAACAACACAAGCACACGAGCAAGCAAGGATAGGAACACAAATAAGCTTGCACAAGTAAAGGGATAAGATAACCAAGAGTGGAGCCGGTGGAGACGAGGATGTGTTACCGAAGTTCCTTCTTTTTGAGGGAAAGTGCGTCTCCGTTAGAGCGGTGTGGAGGCACAATGCTCCCCAAGAAGCCACTAGGGCCACCGTAATCTCCTCACGCCCTCGCACAATGCAAGAGTCGTGATTCCACTATTGGTGCCCTTGAAGGCGGCGACCGAACCTTTACAAACAAGGTTGGGGCAATCTCCACAACTTAATTGGAGGCTCCCAACAACACCACGAAGCTTCACCACGATGGAATATGGCTCCACGGTGACCTCAACCGTCTAGGATGCTCAAACACCCAAGAGTAACAAGATCCGCAAGGGATAAGTGGGGGGAATCAAATATCTTGTGGTGGAAGTGTAGATAGGGCCCTTGTCACCCAATCCGGAGCAAATCAACAAGTTTGATTGGCTAGGGAGAGAGATCGGGCCAAAATGGAGCTTGGAGCAACAATGGAGCTTAGAGAGAGAAGAGGTAGTCAACTAGAGGTTGAAGAAGCCCCTTATATAGTCGAGGAAAACATCCAACCGTTATCCACTTATTCAGCCGCGACCATGCGATACTACCGCTCGGTATGCGGTACTACCCTTGGGCCGCAGCGGTACTAACATGGCGAACAACGGTACTACATGGCAGCAGCACAAGCCGACTAGCGACTAAAGGCAGTACTACCGCTATGCGGTACTACATTTCCCCTTGCGGTACTACCGCCAAGGCAGAAATCACGACCTTAGAAGGGCGCGGATGAAATAAATTACATCCGTGCCAACTTCCGCTGAAACTGCGGTAGTGCGAAAATCCGACGCGGTACTACCGCTCCTCAGGAGCGGTACTACCGTAGCGCGTGCCTACTACCGTGAATCTACGGTACTTGGTAGAAGGGCCACGGCACTACGGCTCATAGGGAGCAGTACTACCGTGGGCACCCGCGGTACTACCGCGCTGGACGAGCGGTACTACCGTGGTGGGCGCGGATGTAAAAAATTACATCCGCCCCTACTACCGCACCGGAGCGGCACTAGACCTGGGAGCCGCGGTACTACCGCTCCTGAGGAGCGGTACTACCGTGGCACCCCGCGGTACTACCGCATGTACCCGCGGTACTACCGCAAGTACAGTGGCAATTGTCAGACTTCCGCACAACCAAGATAACGAAGGGAAGCAACAAAGTGCAGGGAAAGGAGGGACAAGTGTACGTGTTGATTCCGCCCTAACCTTTCCGACGCGGACCCCCTCTTAATAGTACGGCTCTCCTACGACTCAAATCCACCAAAAAGAAACGTAGAACGACGCCGTCTTCAATAATCTCCGAGGGGCACCGAATCGTCTCGAGCCTAGAGATGAACCATCTGAGGAACTCAAAGCATGCGATTAGTCCGCAAAACTATCGTCATCAATCACCAAAACACTTACGGGATAAATATGCCCTTACACTGGGTCTCGGCCCAGTCTACGAGGAAGTCGGCTAATGCTTGGGACTTCATGGCGGTGCGAGGCTGGTAGAAGATCGTGTAAGGGGCCAGCTCAATGGCCCATTTTGCCACCCGGCCGGATGCGTCCCGGCTGCCTATGATCTCGGCGAGCGGGGCGGTGCATACGACCGTGATGGGGTGCTCTTGAAAGTAGGGCTTCAGCTTCTTGGCGGCGAAGTACACGCCATAGCACATCTTCTGGTAGTGCGGGTAGTTCTGCTTCGAGGTGGACAGTACTTCACTTAAGTAATACACCGGTCTCTGGACTGGCTGAGCTCGGCCTTCTCCTGGGCGCTGGGCCACGATGATGGTGCTGACCACCCGGCTGGTGGCGGCAATATAAAGGAGCAGGGGCTCTTTCTCAGTCGGCGCCGCCAAGACAGGCGGCGTGGCCAGCATCTTCTTTATCTCATGGAAAGCTTGGTCAGCTTGGTCATTCCACTCGAAGTGAGTGGTTTTCTTCATGAGTCGGTAGAGGGGGAGAGCCTTTTCTCCAAGCCGGCTGATAAAGCGGTTCAGGGAGGCCAGGCACCCGGTAAACTTCTGGACGTCTCGCAGCTTGGTGGGAATCTCCATTCTCTCAATGGCTTTGATCTTTACTGGGTTGCACTCAATGCCGCGTTCGGAGACCAGGAAGCCTAGATGCTGGCCGGCTGGTACTCCGAAAACACACTTCTCGGGGTTGAGCTTGATCTGAAACCGGCGCAGGTTCTCAAATGTTTCCTTGAGGTCTTCTAGCAAGGTGCCGCGCTTCTCCGTCTTCACCACGATATCGTCTACATAGACGTGGGCATTTCTGCCGAGTTGCTTGAGGAGGAATTTCTGCATGCAACGCCTAAAGGTGGCACTGACATTTCTCAAGCCGAATGTCATAGTCAGGTAACAGAAAGCTCCAAATGGCGTGATGAAGGCGGTCTTCAGGCGGTCAGCTGGGTCCAACTTTATCTGGTGGTAGCTCGAGTAGGCATCCAAGAAACTCAGCAGCTCACATCCGGCTGTGGAGTCTATCACTTGATCAATCCTTGGCAGGGCGAAGGGATCTTTGGGGCAGGCTTTGTTGAGGCTTGTGTAGTCTATACACATGCGCCACTTGTTATTCTTCTTCAGCACGAGGACCGGGTTGGCAAGCCACTCCGGAAAGAACACCTCCATTATGAAGCCGCCCGCCAAGAGCCGGGCTATCTCTTCTCCTATAATCCTTCTCTTCTCCTTCGACAGCCGGCGGAGGGGCTGCTTGACTGGCTTTGCGTCCGCTCGGACGCGTAGCTTGTGCTCGGCGAATTCCTTCGGAACACCCGGCATGTCCTTGGGGGACCATGCAAAGATGTCCCGATTCTCACGAAGGAAATCGACGAGCTCGCCTTCCTATTTGCTGTCCAGGTTCGCCCCGTTGACGGCAAACCTTTCTGGGTGCTCTGGATCCAGAGGTATCTTCTTTGTTTCCTTGGCCGGCTGGAAATAACCTTGGGTGTCGTGGAATTGTCACGGCAGATGTCCTCGTGCAAGGACTTAGTCGTGGAGCCATCGCAACTAGGAAGCTTAAAGGGGTTAATCGGGACAAAGGACACGAGAGGTTTTATACTAGTTCGGCCCCTTGCGGAGAAGGAAAGCCTACGTCTAGTTGGGTTGGTACTGCTTGATGTTTCGATGACCAGGGAGCGGAATACGCTATGCCCGGCTCTCGATCGGTTGTTTTCTTTCCCTAAGCCGCCAACAGGTCGTCCCCTTATATACTCATGTCGACGCCCTACGGATTACAGAGTCTCGGCCGGCTTATAGACAGTATCCGGCTCAGTGACTAGTTAAATCTACCTTATGACACAAGTCATGCCATTGTGGCGGTTTACTACAACGGGCCTTAAGTCGCCTGTGGGATTTAGGCCCTTTATTGAACCACCATCTTCATGCTTGGTCTTGGGCTTCCTTCTGGTGAATCTTCTTAGCGTAACCTGGCCCCTCCTGGGCGGCTTACACAAATAGTTATATCCCCAACATTAGGCCCCAGATTGATTTGAACTTGTTCATGTCAATCTTAAAATACCTTAAAAATAAATCTTTAGTCTTCTGACTGTGTAGGGAGCTTTCTCTAACCCGCCATGACGTCATCTTTTGAATCCGTGTTAACCCGGTGTGACGTCATCCTTTCTTAAATTCCTTTTCTATTCCACCGTATCTTTCAACAGATCTCTGCTTTTATTGACTGCTCCGAAAATCGAGGCGTCGGGGCCGCCAGATAATAACTCTTATCTCCTTGTTTCCCGCACCGTCTCAGTTATCTTGTCCTTATAAATAGGTGCGACCTAGGTCTCCCATTCTCCTCCCTTCAGTCGTCTTCTTCCTCTTGCCTCTTCTCGAGCTCTGCCGCCACCGCTGTCGAGCTCCCTGTCCTCACCGTCTCAGGCCGCTGCATCAACCTGGTTGGATCAGAGAAACGCGACGAACCTCCGCAGGTCATCCAGATCCGTAAGTTCCCTTCCCTTTCCTTGCTTAGGTCCAATTAAAGCTTCTTAGAGTTCATCGCCATTAGAGCCAAACCCTTGTTAGCTTTCCTCTTCGACGCCTCTGATAATATAAAATGGCCGCGGCAGTTGTTTCCGCACTTGTTTTGGATAAAAAGCAGATCCCTTTCTCTGTATAAAAGCCTCATTCGAGCCTATGAACACATGTGCGTCCGTTTTTAGGTCTAGAAAATTTTCTTATCAGAACAGACCTTTGATCTCAAATTTTAGCAGAAGATTATGAATCCTGTTTTTATCACCCGAAAAAACTTCTTCTGTTAAATGCCCTTAAACATAACTGTCCAGGTGTCCAGTTTAAATGCATACCACTGATCTGTGAACCTTGCTTACTTATCATATCTGTAAGAATTTTGAACTGCTCTTAATGCTTATAGCGTCTTAAATATTGTTGCACAATTATCCTTATATTATTAGGTCCCTTCGTAAGCCGCTGCCTTCAGTAATTTGGATATTTTCTCCCGGGTTAAAATTTGAACCGGAACTTCTTATTTTGTAATAGGCCAACTGTTGTCATGGCACCTAAGGCGACCAAAGCTCCTGTAACCTGCAACTGGGTCCCATCCTCAGTCACTAAGAGTAAACTGGCTGAGTTTGTGAAGTCTGGCCATCTGCCAAAAAAGGAGGTCATGTCTTATCGTGTTCCTGACCCATCTGAAGAAAAGCCTCAACCCAAAGAAGGGGAGGTGATAGTTTTCACGGATCACATGAGCCGGGGATTTGCCCCTCCCGGCTCAAAGTTCTTCAGAGAAGTTTTGAATTTCTTTGATCTTAGACCTCAAGACATTGGACCCAATTCCATGTCAAATCTTTGCAATTTCCAAGTCTTCTGCGAGGTGTACCTGGGAGAGGAGCCAAGTCTGCTTTTGTTCAGAGAACTTTTTTACTTGAACCGGCAGAATGAACGTGCCAACGGGCCTAGTCTTGAGCTTGGCGGTATCTCGATCCAGCGATGGAGAGACTACCTGTTTCCTTATGCTGAGCTACCGAGTCACCCAAAAGATTGGAACCAGACATGGTTCTACTGTCAGGACACTTCTCCGGCTGATGAGAAGCCTCTGCTCGGCTTTCGCGCCCTGCACCTTGAGTCCAACCATCCGCTAGCGGATAAACCGACCGTTGTTGAACGTCTGCCTCTTAATCCCACCATCAAGAAGATTAAAGCTCTTTTGGGAAATGGTTTAAATGGCATCGATCTGGTCCGAGTCTGGGTCACTCGGCGAATACTCCCATTAAGCTGCCGCTCCGTCTTAATGTGTACTTATACAGGCGAGAAGGACGACCCAATGTGTCATAGTCCTGACGACTTACCAGATGATGTGGTGGATGCTACAACCCAGTCACTGCTGAAGGAGGGCACTGTTATTAACAATGCCTTCGGTTTACTTCCCTTCTGCAAAAAGAACCCAACCCCTGCAGTAAGTTACCAATCTTAATAAATATTCTTTAACATGTTTACCTCCTTTGTACTTATAATTCCTTATCTTTTTCCACAGGCCGGTGATAATTTCTGGAAGGTCAAATATGACCACGAGGCTGCCAAACAAGCCAGGGCAGCCAAGAAGACCGAAAGGAAAGCCACCAAGACGGGAGCTTCAAAGAAGAAGAAACCCAACGCCTCCGATTTGCTCAAATTGGATGACTCTTCTTCAGATGAGGAAGAGGTAATCCCTTACTCTCTTAACTCCTTTGTTATTATTTTATTGACATTTCCGCCTTTCAGGAGGATACAGGGAACAGCCAAGCTCCTGGCGAAGAGGTAATTATAATCTCCTCTGACTCAGAGCCTTTGCCAAAGCACAAAATCCGACGGGTGACCCGGAAAGTAAGATTTTCACATCCTCTAGCTTATCAAGATCCTCAATCTCTTTTGAAGCAACAACAGCTTGAAAGCCAGAGACAGACCCGGACCAGCAAGGATGCATAACTCTCTTCCGGCTTACCCGACATAAGCAGGAAGCGTCGGACTGAGGTCATCTCCGATTTACGTTCTGTTTATCCTTTGGCGGGTTTAATTCGTCAACCTCTCAATTCATCTGACTCCAATTATCAGGATACCTCTCCTTCCTCCGGCGAGTCTATGCAATCCAATATGCCGGCCTTCAAGACTGCCTTACAGGTAATATACCTTTTGTTATCCTTATGCTTTGCCTTACTCATATTTTGTACTCACCCTTCTGTTTTGTCCACAGCGTGCAGGTGAAGCCCAGTAAAAGGGCAAAAAAGAATAAGCCATCCGAAGAGCCGGCAGCAATTGAACCGGAACTCGGAACAGCTGCCCCTGACACTTGTACTTATCAACCACCTCCTGAACCGGCATATGAAATTCCAGCGCCATCTTCTGACCCGCCTGCCGAAGATACTTTCAACAGCTTCGATAACCCGGAAATTCCTAGCCCGATCAAGACAACTGACCCGGAGGTTGAAATTTTGAAAAGCCAGTTTGTTGAACCGGGGCAGCCTACTGTCCTTGCCACATGTACTGCCAAAGAAGAACTTGTCAAACGCCGGAAGACCAAACAGGACATCGCTGATTATGCTCACTTAAGCATTGGTGATATAGTCTCAGGCTATCTGAATCAAGTGCATAACAGCGACACTGAAATTGACATGGTGAAAAAAATACAACACAAATCTGAGGTATAACTCATACTATTCTCCTGAATCTTACTTACTGTACCAGCCCCCAAGTCTACTGCTTATGAATAAATATGCTGTAGACTTAGATACCTGCTTACTGTTAGTTCATCCGGTTTAAAAGAAAATATATTTAACCCGGTCATAACATGATAAATTAAAACGTGCGATACACATTAGCCCCCAAGTGTCAAGTATCTTTACTTGTAAAGTGCTTGAGACTTTAATATACATAATCCAGCATTATAAATTAAAATTTTCTTCAGCATACATTAGCCCCCAAGTGTCAAGTGTCTTTGCTTGCAAAGTGCTTGGGACTTAATGATATCTTACCATAACCTTAATTATAATCCGGCATCAACGCAGGCCTCGACCAGTCAATTTGAGTCGGAGATTGCTGACCTGAAGACTCGCCTGCCAGCCCAAGAACTTGAAATTCAAAAGGCCAACTCCAAATTTGCATTCAGCGTCTCTGAACAAGAGAAGTTGAAGAAGAATTTTGATGCAGAGAAGAAAATCTGGGCAGATGAAAAGGCCTCACTTGTGACCCGGGCCGAGACAGCAGAAGCAACTCTTGCCGAAGCAACTGCCGAGCTGTCCGGCTTAAAGCGCCAGATATATCAATTGGTCTCACCAATCTTCGGTAAGTTACTATGTATAATCGTGAATATCACCATGGTTTCTTGATGACTATTTCAATTATTATCTCCGGCTTACCTTATATGTATAGACGCAGGCCCCAGGAGCACAAACCTCAAGCAGAATATGCTGATCAAGCTTAAGGCGGTGTACACTCTGGTGGAACAGCTATACACCGGGTCACAACGTGCTTTGGCCGTTGTAGCTTTATCAAATGATGCTCCTTATCTCCTGCAGGATGTGCTCAAACGGCTTGCCGTGTTACCCCAACGAATTCAGGAACTAAGTTGGGCATCTGCTAGAGCCGGGGCCATAGCCGCCTTAAGCCGGGCCAAAGCGTTGCTTCCAGAGTTAGACCTGGCAGACGTTGCTCTTGGATATCCCAGCTTGAAGGAGGATGGCTCTGTATTCAATGAATCAGACTTCACCACCTGTGTGAGAGTCGTACGTCCTGTGGCCACCATCATTGGCAATGATATTGATCTTACCAAGTATCAGCCGGGTTACGACAACGAGAACCGGAGGATTCCAACTCCTCATTATGATGACGTCAGCCTGATTCCTCCAACTCGTAAGCATACCTTTGCTCCTGAAGTTGACCCAGCCGGTTTAATAGATGATGAAGCTGAATTTGAAGCCTTAAGCGGCATTGACTGGACCTCGTCAACCTTCCAGGACAAAGCAGCAGACGAAGAGGCGGAGAAGGATAACCCGGAATCTTCAAGCCCACCAAAGGAGTAACCCGCCTGGTGCTATGTCTTTGAAAAAATGATGCTTCATTATTCAGACTCGGGGAGTCTTGTAATAGGGTAGAAAAACCTCTTAACTCTGTCATGCCTTCGCGCATGTTTGTGGCGCTTAATATTGTCATAAGCCGCTATCGTTATATACTTCCGGCTTATGTTAATTGTTCCTTGACGTCCAAAACTTTCTTGCTTTATCCTGTGTATAAAACAAAAAACAGAATTCCTTTGGAGTCTTATCACATCTGGAGTTATATAGAATAGTGATAACCCGGAGTATGAACCAAAACATCATAAAAACAGCCGGTTTATGATTATGACCATAATAATATACCTACTATCTTATTTGAAACATACTTTACCGGTTTATGTGATCCCAAAAAATAGAGAGTTAAACTTAACTTCTAAAAGTTGGCACATATAATGTTTACCTGGCCCTTAATACTATTTACCCTTACAGAGTAAAATAAATAGTAAACTTAATTTCCGAAGGCCTCTGATTCGAATACGATCAGTAGAACCGTTCCAAAGGGGTTAAGCTAAGATTCGGATACACTCATATAGCCCCCAATGGCTTTGGCGTTGCCGCTTAAGTGGGTATCGACAGCTATGTTCTCTTTGGTTCGAATACGACGTATGTTTGAACAGGAAGCTCCCAAGTGACCATAAGAGTTGTTTAATGACGCTGATTTGAATACGATCCACATCGGATCCAAAGGGGTTAAGCTATGATTCAAATATGATCAAGAAGCCCCCAAGTGGGTTTGGCAGTATGCCGATCAATTGGGTATCGATAGCTATGTTCTCTTTGGTTCGAATACGACCTATGTTTGAACAGGAAGCCCCAAGTGATCATGGCTAGATTCAGATATGATCATAAGCCGGACCAAAGGGAAAGCCGGATTCAGATATGATCCGCTCCCTGTTGGTTGTTTCCACCACCTGGTAAAGAAGATACATAAACCTTGGAGGGTGGAAAGGAAAGAGGTCCTGCTTTATTGCTTTATATAATATATATATACATTGCTAAAAAAGAAAAGACAAATATATTCTAAGAGCCGGTGGCTTAAGTATAGTAGGGCCGAAGATGAGCTATGTTCCACGGCCGGCGGGTCTCTTCCTCCGACTTACGTGAGTCTTTGTGCTCTCGAACATCGATGAGGTAATATGACCCGTTGTTCAGATTCTTGCTGATCACAAAGGGTCCTTCCCAAGGAGGGGACAACTTGTGCATATCAGATTGATCCTGGATGAGACGGAGCACTAAGTCGCCTTCCTGAAAGGTTCTGCTTCTAACCCGGCGGCTATGATAGCGGCGCATGTCTTTCTGGTAAATCGCCGAGCGGGCTATTGCCAAGTCTCGCTCCTCATCCAACAAGTCAAGTGCATCCTGACGAGCTTTTTCATTATTAGCCTCAATGTAAGACGCCACTCGGGGTGAATCATGCCGGATATCACTTGGCAGAACCGCCTCTGCTCCGTACACCATGAAGAAAGGTGTATAACCTGTAGATCTGTTAGGCGTTGTGTTGATACTCCATAGCACAGAGGGTAACTCCTCCACCCAACAACCCGCAGTCCGCTGCAAGGGAACTAAGAGCCGGGGTTTGATACCTTTCAAGATCTCTTGATTAGCTCTTTCTGCTTGACCATTAGACTGAGGGTGAGCAACAGCCGGAACATCAAGCCGGATGTGCTCTCGTTGGCAGAACTCTTCCATGGCACCTTTGGAGAGATTAGTACCATTATCAGTTATAATGCTGTGTGGAAAGCCAAAACGAAAGATCACCTTTTTCATGAACTGAACCGCTGTGGCTGCATCACACTTCTTGACCGGCTCTGCTTCAACCCACTTGGTGAATTTTTCCACTGCCTCCAACAGGTGTGTCTTCTTATCTTTAGACCTTTTGAAAGGTCCAACCATGTCAAGCCCCCAGACCGCAAACGGCCAAGTAATTGGAATCATCCTTAATTCTTGAGCCGGCACATGAGCTCGTCGTGAGAATTTTTGACATCCGTCACATTTGCTGACCAGATCCTCCGCATCAGCGTGAGCCGTCAGCCAATAGAAACCATGACGAAAAGCCTTGGCCACCAGAGATTTTGAACCGGCATGATGACCACAATCTCCTTCATGAATCTCACGAAGTATCTCCTGACCCTCCGCAGGCGATACGCAACGTTGGAACGCCCCAGTGACGCTGCGGTGATGCAACTCCCCATGAACAATTGTCATGGATTTGGACCGCCTGATGATTTGTCTTGCCAAGGTCTCGTCCTCAGGCAACTCTCCCCGGGTCATATAGGCCAAATATGGAACTGTCCAATCTGGGATGGCGTGGAGAGCCGCCACCAGCTGTGCCTCCGGGTCTGGCACTGCTAGCTCTTCCTCTGTAGGCACTCTGACAGAAGGGTTATGCAAAACGTCAAGAAAGGTGTTAGGCGGCACCAGCTTACGCTGAGACCCCAGCCGGCTTAAAGCATCAGCCGCCTCATTCTTCCTTCGATCAATGTGCTCTACTTGATAACCTTTGAAGTGCCCGGCCACCGCATCAACTTCACGACGATAAGCCGCCATAAGGGGCTCCTTGGAGTCCCACGTGCCTGACACCTGTTGAGCGACGAGGTATGAATCGCCCAAGCACCTTACCCGGCTCAAATTCATCTCTTTGGCCATCCGGAGACCATGGAGTAAAGCCTCGTATTCAGCTGCATTGTTAGTACAGGGAAACATAAGCCGGAGCACATAGCAAAATTTGTCACCTCGGGGGGAAGTTAAAAGGACTCCAGCCCCGAGCCTTCCAACTGCCTGGATCCATCGAAGTGAATAGTCCAGTACGTGTTATCTGGTTTCTCCTCAGGTGCCTGCAACTCCATCCAATCATTGATAAAGTCCACCAAGGCTTGAGACTTGATAGCTGTACGTGGCATATACTTCAAACCGTGAGGCCCAAGCTCAATGGCCCACTTGGCGACTCATCCTGTGGCTTCCCTATTCTGGATGATGTCCCCCAAGGGGGCAAAACTTACCACACTTATAGAATGACCTTGGAAGTACTGCTTTAGCTTCTGGCTTGCCATGAACACCCCATAAATAGGTTTCTGCCAATGTGGATATCTTTGCTTGGACTCTATGAGCACCTCACTGATGTAATAAACCGGCCGTTGAACCGGATGCTCCTTGACAGCCTCCTTACGCTCCACCACGATGGCAACACTAACAGCTCGTGAGTTAGCAGCAACATACAACAACAACGGCTCTTTATCAATGGGAGCCGCAAGAAACGGCGGCTCAGACAATTGTCTCTTTAAATCTTCAAAGGTAGCATCAAGAGCCTCACCCGCATAAAAGTGTCTGTTTTCTTCATCATCTGATATAGTGGTAGAGCCTTCTCACCTAACCGGCTTATGAATCGACTTAAAGCAGCGACGCGACCCGCCAGTCGCTGAACATCATTGATGCACGCCGGTTTAGCCAGAGAGGTAATCGCCTTGATCTTCTCCGGGTTAGCTTCAATGCCCCTGTTCGAGATCAGGAATCCCAAAAGTTTGCCTGCAGGTACACCAAATACACACTTGTCCGGGTTAAGCATCATCTTATAGACCCGGAGATTATCAAAGGTTTCTTTTAAATCAGATATCAAGGTTTCCTTCTCTCTGGACTTCACCACAATGTTGTCTACATAAGCATGAACATAGCGCCCAATCTGATTGTGGAGACAATTCTGTACACACCGTTGATAAGTCGCCTGGGCACTCTTGAGCCCAAATGGCATGGATACATAGCAGAAGGCTCCAAACGGAGTAATGAAAGCTGTTTTCTCCTGGTTTTTAACTACCATTTTGATCTGATGATAACCAGAGTAAGCATCCATAAAACTCAAACGCTTGCAACCCGCTGTAGCATCAATGATTTGATCAATACGGGGTAGAGCAAAGGGATCAGCCGGACAAGCCTTATTTAAGTCCGTGTGATCTATACACATCCGCCAGGTGCCGTTCTTCTTGAGCACAAGCACCGGGTTAGCCAACCACTCCGGGTGAAAAACTTCCACGATGAACCCGGCCGCTAAGAGCCGAGCGACCTCTTCCCCGATAGCTTTCCGTCTTTCCTCATTGAACCGTCGGAGAAATTGCCTGACCGGCTTATACTTCGGATCAATATTAAGAGTGTGCTCAGCGAGTTCTCTCGGGACACCCGGCATGCCAGAAGGTTTCCATGCAAAGATATCCCGGTTCTCACAGATGAACTCGATGAGCGCGCCTTCCTATTTGGGATCCAAATTGGTACTGATGCTGAACTGCTTGGAAGAGTCGCCTGGAGTGAAGTCGACCAGTTTTGTCTCGGTTGCCGACTTAAATTTCAACGCCGGGTCTTGCTCTATGGTTGGATTCTTTGAAGAGGTCATATCCGCCGGGTCAACATTATTTTGATAAAACTTTAGCTCCTCTTCAGCACAAACAGATTCAGCATAAGCCGCATCGCCTTCTTCGCATTCCAAGGCTACCTTTCGACTCCCATGAACAGTGATGGTGCCCTTGTAACCCGGCATCTTGAGCTGTAGATAAACATAACACGGTCGTCCCATGAACTTGGCATAAGCCGGTCGTCCAAACAGAGCATGATACGGGCTCCTGATTTTGACTACCTCAAACGTTAGTTTCTCAGCCCTGGAATCATATTCATCTCCAAAGGCTACTTCCAGCTCGATCTTACCAACTGGATATGCCGATTTACCAGGTACCACCCCATGAAAGACAGTGTTGGACGTCCTCAAGTCCTTGTCAGTTAACCCCATGCGGCGAAAGGTCTCATAATAGAGAATATTGATGTTGCTTCCTCCGTCCATGAGTACCTTAGTGAATTTATATCCACCAACCTAAGGGGCCACCACCAAGGCCAACTGACCCGGGTTATCAAACCGGAGGGGGTGATCTTCCCTGCTCCATATGATGGGCTGCTCTGACCACCTCAAGTAACGGGGAACCGCCAGCTCAACAGAATTCACAACCCTCTTATGAACCTTCTGGTCATGTTTGCACAAGTTAGTGGTGAACACATGGTATTGCCCACCATTTAGCTGCTTTGGATGGCTCTGATAACCTGACTATTGCTGCTACTGTCCCCCTTGACCGGGTTGCTGCTGATTACAACCACCTTGACCTCCCTGAAAGCCGGAACTTGAACCGCCACCCGGGCCATGGAAGCCACCGGCCCCTGAGCTGCCGCCTGATCCGTGATTGCGATCAAACATGTTGGAATTCTTGAAAGCCTTCATGATCGCACAGTCTTTCCATAAGTGGGTGGCGGGACGCTCCCGAGTACCGTGTCTCGGGCAAGGCTCATTCAGAAGCTGCTCAAGAGATGGGCCTGAGCCGCCAGATCAAGGGGGCGGTCTCCCCTTACGTTTCTGGTTGTTACCTTATGTATTAGCATTGGCCACAAACTCCGGTTTACCCTCCGCCTTACGGTTGTTGCCTCGTTGACTTACCGGGTTATGCTGCTGACCCTTTCCATTGCCGTTCTTCTTTCCCTTCCCTGTCTTTTCCTCATCAGACGCGGGATCCTTGGTTCTATCAGAATCGGCGTATTTGACTAAGGCTGCCACCAGCGTACCCATATCATTGCAATCACGCTTAAGGCGCCCTAGCTTCTGCCTCAGCGGCTCAAAGCGACAATTCTGATGGAGCATAAGTACCGCAGAGCCGGCATCCATCTTATCAGATGAGTGTATTATTTCCTTGACCCGGCGCACCCAATGAATTGTGGATTCACCCTCCTCCTGCTTACAATTGGTCAAGTCCACAATTGACATAGACTGCGTGCAAGTGTCTTTGAAGTTCTGGATAAATCGGGCCTTTAGCTCTGCCCTTGAACTGATGGAATTGGGAGGCAAACTTTTCAACCAAGACCGGGCCGTTCCATCTAACATCATGGTGAAATACTTAGCCATTACTGTGTCGCTGACCTCCAATAGCTCCATGGCCATCTCGTAACTTTCGATCCATGCCCCAGGCTGTAAGTCGGCCGTGTAATTCGGCACCTTTTGAGGTCCCTTGAAATCCTTGGGCAGAAGTACATCCCGCAGAGCCGACACCAAACAAGGGACACCACCGGTTCTAGTGGCCACCCTACTCCAATGAAGTTGTCGGATACTCTGGGAGACCTTCATATGCCGCCTGCTGAGCCGCTAACTGAGCCGCCCGTTCGTCCTCCTGACGCATTCGGTCCTGCACCGGGTTATAGACACCGGGCTGGTTAGCACGCTGGGCGTTGCTTGATAAAGCTTCTGACTCCATGTGCCTGCTGTAACTCGGGCTCCAGTTTTGACGAGGTGCTAGCCAAGGCTGAGGAGTTGAATGAATCCCGTCTCTGCTATAAGAATAGGTATCCTGCTGCGCCAAGGCCGTCTGAATAAGATCTCTGACCCTCCGGGTTTCCACCGCCTTCGGGTCATCACCGTCCACTGGAAGAGCCGCCAGACGCGCCGATGCTGCTATCAAGTTCTCCATGGGGTTGGAGAAGTGACCCGGTGGTATTGGTATGTATCGGGGCGGGGCCATACTCCCGTGAGGAGGTGCCATATCTCGGGGCTGAACCGGTCCTCCAGCACCGGGTGTCATAAACTGGTTGGCTTCGGGCGGGTTGCTGGGACAAGCTCCGGTTGTCGTGAAAAGATTGCGAGGATCGTAAACCGGAGGCAAACGGGACTGGGTTTTCTCGTGTCTCCTCCTCATGACCTCATTAGACGCGTTCAGGCTCATATTAAGCTGGAAAGCCTCTGACTGGAGTCGCTAGCCCGTGTGTCCAAAGCCGCCCGCTCCATAGCTAACCTGGTAGCCTCAGCCGCCAAGGCCTCCTTGGCCAGGGCTATCTCCTCATGTACCTTTGCCACCTCCGTGTTATGTTCATCTTGATTTGCAGGAATAACCGTGCTGGTTAGTTGGGCCGTCAACTTGTCCATAAGATCCATCAGCACCTGAGCCGGCGGGTGCACAGGGCCCCCTGACCCGGACGTTATTGCTGTTGCAGCCGTCGAGTTTTGACCGGGTTGAGTACCAGCCATGAAGACTCCTGCCCAGCTCGGCGGCTCATAGAAATCCGAAATGCTGGAGTCGTCAGAACAGCCCCCAAGCATGCCCTCTTGGACCTGATACAAAGAATCTGTTGAACCGGAAGACGAATCATCATCCGATGGGAAGGCCGTCTCTCCGCCATCTTTAGATCCTTCAGGAAGTTCTTCTCCGTGGACACAGCCCACGAAGGCACGCTTCATGACGGGTTGAACTCGGGCGGGTCTCGCACGCTGAGCCGTCTCAACGAGGTCGGTGCAGTTGTCCGGCTCAGGGCCCGGCTCACCAATCCGGCCGATGAAGACGTGGATTCCGCCAAAGGGGACCCGGTACCCGTACTCAATTGAGTCGGCCTCAGGGCCCCAGCCTTCGTTGTCGATGTAGATCTTCCCGCGATGACTCTTGGTCATCCGGCCTACTGCGTATCCCTTGAGCCCTTCGAAGCTGCCCTTCAAGAACTCAAATCCACCGTGTGCTGGCCCCACGGTGGGCACCAACTTTCGTGGAATTGTCACGGCAGATGTCCTCGTGCAAGGACTTAGTCGTGGAGCCATCGCAACTAGGAAGCTTAAAGGGGTTAATCAGGACAAAGGACGCGAGAGGTTTTATACTAGTTCGGCCCCTTTTGGAGAAGGAAAGCCTACGTCTAGTTGGGTTGGTATTGCTTGATATTTCGATGACCAGGGAGCGGAATACGCTATGCGCGGCTCTCGATCGGTTGTTTTCTTTCCCTAAGCCGCCAATAGGTCGTCCCCTTATATACACGGGTCGACGCCCTGCGGCTTACAGAGTCCCGGCCGGCTTATAGACAGTATCCGGCTCGGTGACTAGTTAAATCTAGCTTATGATACAAGTCATGCCATTGTGGCGGTTTTCTACAACATGCCTTAAGTCGCCTGTGGGCTTTAGGCCCTTTATTGAACCGCCATCTTCGTGCTTGGTCTTGGGCTTCCTTCTGGTGAATCTTCTTTGCGTAACCCGGCCCCTCCTGGGCGGCTTACACAAATAGTTATATCCCCAACATTGGGCATCACATTCCTTGGGGTCGTGGGACAGGGCTGGCTGCTTGCCTGCCATGGCCACGACTCGGTCCAATATCTTCTTCTCTTCAGCGATCACAAGGGACTCGGCCAGCCGGCTGCTGGCTGCAGCGCACTTGGAGGATTTCTTGTAATCGCCGGCTATGGTGATGATGCCCTTGGTACTCGGCATCTTCATCTTGATGTAGGCGTAGTGGGGTACAGCCATGAACTTGGCCAGAGCAGGTCGGCCAAGCAGTGCATGATAGGGGCTCTCAAGGTCCACCACTTCAAACCAGATCGCTTCCTAGCGGAAATGTTCCTTGTCTCCAAAGAGAACATCTATCTTGATCTTGCTGATTGGTGAGCAGGACAGGCCGGGTACAATGCCATGGAACACAGTCCGGCTTGGCATGAGGTGCTTGGTCTTGACGTTTAGCTTTTCCATGGTGTCGCTGCACAGGATGTTGATGCTGCTCCGCCGTCTATCGTACGCGGGAGAATCGGGCAGCAAGCCCGTTCGCTGCCGTGGTTGCCTCGTAACCAATGCATAAGAGCCCGGGGACGGCATCACCTTTGGGTGGTCGGCCCGGCTCCAGCTGATAGGCCTTTCTGACCAGTGCATGTACTCGGGGTTGTTGGAGGCGACCACGTTGACCTCTTGGTGTTGTCGGCGCCGGCTGCACCGGTCTTCGGGCTGTCTTGTAAAGACGACGTATGTGGCATGCTCGTAGGGGAACTCGTCTTGGACGACCCTGACAACTGGTCGACCGGCCGGCTGTTGAGGAGACGGAGGCGGCTGTCCAACTGGCGGAGGTGGCACCAGCCCTTCGCCTTTGGTGATTCGGGTGAGCCAGTGGCATTTCCGGGTCATATGGTTGGACGGCTTTGCGCCACTGTGGAACTTGCAAGGGGCGTCGAGGGCATGCTCGTAGGAGAAAGCCGGCTGCCAAGCCGGCCTGCCGCCCTTTGGCTTCTTGGGCGCGGGACGCCCCTCAGGTTGTTCGTCGTCGACAATGGCCACCTGTCGACTGGTTGGAGGTGTCATTGCGCCCTTGCGCTTGTTGTCGCTCTGGTACGGACGTCGGCTGGAGTCGCCAGCCGGCGTTTTGGGAGCCGGGTTGAGCACCTTCCCGGAGGCGTCCACCCGGAGCTCGGTCTTCATCGAGGAGTCGGCGGTGGCATACTTGTTCTCTAGACTAGTAGCTCGTCGAGGGTAGTCGACTCGTCGCAGAGAAGCTTGTGCTTGAGGAGGGTGCCTTCTCGGCACCCGGCGGTGAAGTACTCTATGGCTTGAACCTCGTGCACCCCCTCGCAGGAATTGCGGAGCTCGGCCCAACGCGTGAGGTAGTCGCGAGTCGACTCGGTGGGTCCTTGTACACACAAGGAGAGCTGTCTGGGCTTGGGAGCCCGCTTGTAGGTGCTGGTGAAGTTGCGGATGAAGGCTTCGGTGAAGTCTAGCCAACTGTTGATGCTATACGGCTTGAGGCTATTGAGCGAGGTCCGAGCCGTGCCTTGAAGCATGAGGGGCACATATTTCACGGCAACGCGCCTGTTGCCGTTCGCTATGCTGACTGCAGTGGAGTAGTCGATCAGCCAATCCTCCGGCTTCACAGAGCCGTTGTACTTGGGCGTGTCTCTTCGGAGCGAGAACCCTTTAGGGAAGGGCTCATCGCGGATGCGGGGGCCGAAGCAAGGCGGATCGACAACGTCTTCTTCTTCCAATGCCAGGGATCGCGCTAGGCGGTCGATCCGTGGCGGCTCGTTCGCCGACTCCTTCGCGGCGGCCTAGTCGGCCGCTGAGAGTCGGATGTGTGACAGGCGGCGGGGTGGGATATCTTCCCCCGCGAGGCGGAGGACAGGGCGGGTTGCCCTGCTGCTCCACGGCTCGAGGACGGCCTTCTGCGTCGCGCTCGATGGAGATCCGGGTTCGGCTGCGGCTGGCAGCCGGCTCCTTTTCTCGCCGTGCGCGGGTGTTGCCCGCGGTCGGTGTGCATGACATCGCGTCGTGCTCTCGGCGCGGGGGAGGGCTTTCGGCGCGGGCGCCGTCTTCATGCCGCTTTGCGGCCGCGCCAATTAGTTGCTGGATGCGCCTAGCCATAGGGGAGCTCGTCGGGCCCTAGCCCGTTCAGCTCTTCCACGGCCGCCTGGGCGGCGCGTAGGTTCTCGAGGGGCGTGGCGTAGACCGGGCGGTCCGCTCCTAGCATGTCGGCGATGACTGCGCCGCGTTTCTTGACGACACCTAGTCGGCTCGGCCCGTCGGGGGCGGGGTGCCAAAGGCGGCGCGATCGACTTCACGTTGGTGAGCCTCAGTGAGGCGTCTCATGGAAGCTATGCTCTGGCCCTCCACGTGGAGGGCGAGGCGGCGCACCTCCAGGGCCTCGGCGTCGATGTCGGCCGGGAGAGGAGCGGACAGGTCGTGCAGCGCCGCTTGCAGGGCGTCGTGGGCGTTCTCGCCAGAGGGGCCGCCGTGACTGATGACCAGCACCTCGGTGATGGCACTGCCACAGCTGTCGGCTTGGGGGAGCGGGTCGTTGAAGATCACAACGTTGGTGGGGAAAGCGTCGAGTGATGCTGTGTCGGAGTCGACAAGCATCGGGTCGGTGGAGCCGACCTACTCCAAATCCACAGCAGGCTCGCTGGAGACGTGGAGTTGGTCAAGAAGGCTGACGAGGTGGCTCTCGGGGTAGCCTGTGCCCGCGTCGGAGGCGGGCTCGTCGGAGATGCGAGCCTCGCCGAGAAGATTGGCGAGGCAGCTCGCCGCGCAAGCGTCAGCGACGCCTTGCAGCGCGTCGGGGCAAGCGCCATCGGGCGTGCCGGGCTGGCTACGCTCGCTGGGGAGGAAGAAGGTTCCCGTCCAGAACAGATCTCCGGACGACGGTGCACCTGGCCCCATGGTGGGCGCCAAATGTCGGGTGGTAGGTGCGACATATGCCAACGGGTGGCTTATCATTGTGGGAGCCAATAAGACGTTGCGGTGCACAGAAGCGGGATGAGGCGTAGACATGCATGCCGGCGAATCTTACCCAGCTTCGGGGCTCTCCGTGGAGATAACACCCCTACTGCTGCTCTGCGGGGTCTCCGCATGATCACTAGATGAACAAGTGGCTACAAGAGGCTCCTTGAGCTTTTCGGCGAGAGGAAGAAGAAGGGCATGACCAGCTCTCCTCTTCTCTCTATGTGGTGTCTAAAACTCTAAGAGATCAACCCTTTGCATGGGTACCCTGGGGGGGTTTATATAGGCCTACCCCCCAGGGGTACAATGGTAATCTGGCTGGGCACGGGCCCTAGCCGTCAGTGTCTACGTCCGCCGGCCACTGGGGCCCGCCGACTGGTGGGTCCCGCCGGCTGCCGGCTTCTTGGTCGACAAGCTGGCCCCACCGCTGAGGGCCTAGTCGGGGCTGGTTCTTGTTGCCTCAATCCACGATGACGAGGGCTTTGTCGGGGTAAGCATGGCTCTGATGCCGCCGTCTTGGCGGCGATCACTATAGCCTCATCTCGTCTTGACTCCTGAAAGAGGCGCCTCCTTCGAGGGAGGGAGTAAGTCGGCTATGGGAAGCCGGCCATATCTCAGGCTGACTGGGGGAGGCTGAGCCGCCTTCGTGCATCTCTCTGGCCGGAGGGGCCCGCTGCCTGTGGGTCGTACTGACAACCCGTCGTGTCTGACGTCATGGTCAACATGGCAACAGTGCCGCGCTGGACAGGAGATGGCCGCCCCGTACGGCGCACTGTGGCCATGCGTGCTCGGGATACGGGATGGCAGGCTTCTTGTAGCCAGGCCCCGTTCCATCACCATTATGTGGGCGTAGATTCTGAGGGTGCGGCCTTGGCCGCTCGCCGGGGGGGCGGCTCCTTGGAAGCCGGCCCTTTTGTGGCCTTCTTCCTGTAGGTTTTGGGGCCGGGCCGCCTCCTGACAGCCGGCCTGAGGGTCAGCCGGCCGGGGGAAGGCGGCCCTGCGTCTTGGATGTTGGATGGCTTGATTGGCTTATAATTTTTCAGAGGTCCCAGGGGGAGCCGGCTAGGCTACCCGTGGTCATTTACTCCGACAGCACCGCCGACATCTTCCAACACTCGCCCTTGGGCGATGTGCTAAATTCAATAAAGAACCTGTCCTTGGCGGGGGACTCACAACCGGACTATGTTCGGTTCGAACTAGAGGCTGATGATGGAGAATTTCGCTTCCCACCCGCCACCCACTTCATAGCCACTGTCAAGGACTTGACCGACATGCTTGATTATGGCTCCGAAGACATCGACGGTATGGACGATTTATGCCGACAAGGAGCAAGGCCAAGACCCGCCATTCACTGGACGTTGGACGGCCACCTCTTCGTACAATGTGTACATGGTTGATACACCTAAAAAAGCTAGCGATGATGACAAAGAAGATCCAGTTGAGAATAAACCTGCTGAGACGCAGTCCAAGCGCCGGCGCCCTAAACGCCGTTCTAAGTCACGTCGCTCAAAAGACAGCAACACTGGCACCGGAGAAAATAGTACTACGGACGACGCCGAAAACATTGAAGACCCTGTTGGAGCAACATCAGAACAGGAGGAACAAGAAGACGGGCAAGTTAACCCTGATAAACAGGCCATGCCCAACAACTCGGATGACGATGGTTATCGTCCACTCTCCGAGGATGACGAGAGTGATACTCCAACGTATCAATAATTTTTGATTGCTCCATGCTATATTATATACTGTTTTGGACCATATTGGGCTTTATTTTCCACTTTTATATTATTTTGGGACTAACCTATTAACCGGAGGCCCAGCCCAGAATTGCTGTTTTTTTGCCTATTTCAGTGTTTCGAAGAAACGGAATATCAAACGGAGTCCAAACGGAATGAAACCTTCGAGAACGTGATTTTCTCATCGAATATGACCCAGGAGACTTGGACCCTACGTCAAGAAAGCCACGAAGTGTGCACGAGGTAGGGGGGCGCGCCTACCCCCCTAGGGCATGTCCCCCACCCTCGTGGGCCCCACGAAGCTCCACCAACGTACTTCTTCCTCCTATATATACCTACGTACCCCCAAACGATCAGAGATGGAGCCAAAAACCTAATTCCACCACCGCAACTTTCTGTACCCACGAGAACCCATCTTGGGGCATGTTCCGGAGCTCCGCCAGAAGGGGAATCCACCACGGAGGGCTTCTACATCATCACCATAGCCCCTCCGATGAAGTGTGAGTAGTTTACCTCAGACCTTCGGGTCCATAGTTAGTAGCTAGATGGCTTCTTCTCTCTTTTTGGATCTCAATACAATTTTCTCCCCCTCTCTCGTGGAGATCTATTCGATGTAATCTTCTTTTTGCGGTGTGTTTGTTGAGACCGATGAATCGTGGGTTTATGATCAAGATTATCTATGAACAATATTTGAATCTTCTCTGAATTATTTTATGTATGATTGATTATCTTTGCAAGTCTCTTCGAATTACCAGTTTGGTTTGGCCTACTAGATTGGTTTTTCTTGCAATGGGAGAAGTGCTTAGCTTTGGGTTCAATCTTGCGGTGTCCTTTCCCGATGTGATGAGGGGCAGCAAGGCACGTATTGTATTGTTGCCATCGAGGATAACAATATGGGATTTTTATCATATTGCATGAATTTATCCCTCTACATCATGTCATCTTGCTTAAGGCGTTACTCTATTTTCATTAACTTAATACTCTAGATGCATGTTGGATAGCTGTCGATGAGTGGAGTAATAGTAGTAGATGCAGGCAGGAGTCGGTCTACTTTTCTCAGACGTGATGCCTATATACATGATCATACCTAGATATTCTCATAACTATGCTCAATTCCGTCAATTGCTCAACAGTAATTCGTTCACCCACCGTAAAATACTTATGCTTTTGAGAGAAGCCACTAGTGAAATCTATGGCCCCCGGGTCTATCTCCATCATATTAATCTTCCATCACTTTATTATTGCCTTTGCTTTTTACTTTTCTTTTATTTTACTTTGCATCTTTATACCAAAAATACCAAAATATTATCTATCATCTCTATCAAATCTCACTCTCGTAAGTGACCTTGAAGGGATTGACAACCCCTATTCACATTGGTTGCGAGGAGTTATTTGCTTTGTGTAGGTACGAGGGACTCGCGCGTGGCCTCCTAGTGGATTGATACCTTGGTTCTAAAAAACTGAGGGAAATACTTACGTTACTTTGCTGCATCATCCTTTCCTCTTCAAGGAAATCCAACGCAGTGTTCAAGAAGTAGCAAGAAGAATTTCTGGTGCGGTTGCCGGGGAGTCTACGCGAAAGTCAACATACCAAGTACCCATCACAACCCCTTATCTCTCGCATTACATTATTTGCCATTTGCCTCTCGTTTTCCTCTCCCCCACTTCACCCTTGCCGTTTTATTCGCCCTCTCTTTTCCGTTCGCCTTCTTCCCATATGTATCTTTGTTTGTGTTTCCTTGTGCCTTCTATATGCTTGCATCTTCGCTTGCTGAAAATATATTGATATGGATCCACTTAAAGTGTTCTACTTGGATCATCTTCGATCCTTATCTTTCGTCTTGAAACCCCAACTAGCCTAGTTGACGGAAATCTTTAGATGAGCATGCTCATTTTGTGCGTCATCGTTTGTCTGAAAAGGGGAAGCTCTTATGGTATCATATAAATAGTTTGCTATGCTATGCTTGGAATCTTTGTGAAATGTGTGATTTTACTTGTTGCTCTAAGAACCCTAAAAACACCTTCCCTACCTATGTGAGTTCAAGGATAATGAAATATTATCTTCTTATGCAAAGGGTGCTCATGAAGTTGCTTCTTTGATTGAAAAGTATGATTTTACTCTCAACAAATCTGAAAATTCCATCATACTTAAATATTGCAATGAAAACCTTACTCATAATGTCCATGTCCAAGAATTTATTGAAAGAATGACCGTTGCTTTGGAAGAAAATAATGATATGCATGAATCTATAGATAATGATGATTCCGATGATTTGGTTGAAATATCCCTTGATGAACATGATGCTTGCTATTCTTGTGGCCATGATGCCAATATTTATGAAGACGAATTTGCTATAGTTCCTTATGTTAAAAATGAGATCATTGCTATTGCAAGCATGCTTGATAGTTCCCTCGATGAAAAGCATGATTTCAATGATTTTACTATAAATTCTCTTGATGTCAATTGTGCTAATAATATGCAAAACCCTAAGCTTGGGGATGCTAGTTTTGCTATGTCTACTACTTGTTGCAATGATCATGATTGGGGTGATTCTTCTTATGATCTTGAAAATTTATTTAATCCCCATGATGAATATGAGATTGATAATATAGTTTGCAATAATATTGAAAGTGGGTTTGGAAGAGTGTCAACTTTAAATCCCAAATATTTGGAGAATATTCAATCTTATGAAATTTTTGATAAAAGTGGGTCTGGAGAGGTCATGACTTTAGTTAATGTTAATCCCACTATTTTGGAAGAGTGTCAACTTTGCATGCATGTGGATCGTGTTGAAAATATTTATGTGATAGCTATTTTGTTGAATTTTTTTATGATCCCACATATAATTATTATGAGAGAGGAAAACATGGTCGTAGAAATTTTCATAATAATAAGTTACCTCTCGTTATGTTAAGATTGCTATCGTCTCTTTCTTCTTCCTTGCATATGCTAATTTTTGTTTGCTATGATAATTTGTTTGCTTATAAAATGCCTATGCATAGGAAGTATGTTAGACTTAGATGTGTTTTTCACATGCTATATGATGCTCCTTTTGTGTTTCAATTCTTGCCTTTCATGCGAGCATCATTAAAATTATCAATGCCTATCTAGGGGCGTTAAACGATGGCGCTTGTTGGGAGGCAACCCAATTTTATTTTTAGTTTTTTTCTTTTTAATTCTGTTTAGGAATAAATCTTTGTTCTCGCCTCTGGTTAGATGTGTTTTTATGTTTTAGTTAGTGTTTGTGCCAAGTTAAACCTATAGGATCTTCTTGGATGATAGTTATTTGATCTTGTTGTAATTTCCAGAAACTTTCGGTTCACAAAAATAATTGTTAAAAAATTACCAGAACGTGATAAAATATTGATTCCAATTTCTGCTGATCAATAAAAAATTGCCTAGGTCGTCCTATTTTTTCTGAATTTTTGGAGTTCGAAGTTTTCGTTAGTTACAGATTACTACAGACTGTTCTGTTTTTGACAGATTCTGTTTTTCGTGTGTTGTTTGCTTATTTTGATGAATCTATGGCTAGTAAAATAGTTTATAAACCATAGAGAAGTTTTAATACAGTAGGTTTAACACCAATATAAATAAAGAATGAGTTCATTACAGTACCTTGAAGTGGTCTTTTGTTTTCTTTCGCTAACAGAGCTCACGAGATTTCTGTTGAGTTTTTTGTTGTGAAGTTTTCAAGTTTTGGGTTAAATCTTTTGATGGATTATGGAATAAGGAGTGTCAAGAGCCTAATCTTGGGGATTCCCATGGTACCCCCAAGATAATCTAAGGACACCAAAAATTCAAAGCTTGGGGATGCCCCGGAAGGCATCCCCTTTTTCTTCTACTTCCATCGGTAACTTTACTTGGAGCTATATTTTTATTCACCACATGATATGTGTTTTTCTAGGAGCGTCTTGTATGATTTGAGTCTTTGATTTTTAGTTTACCACAATCATCCTTGCTGTACACACCTTTTGGGAGAGCCATATATGATTGGAATTTGTTAGAATACTCTATGTGCTTCACTTATATCTTTTGAGCTATATAGTTTTGCTCTAGTGCTTCACTTATATCTTTTAGAGCACGGTGGTGGATTTGTTTTATAGAAACTATTGATCTCTCATGCTTCACTTATATTATTTTGAGAGTCTTAAATAGCATGGTAATTTGGTTAAACAATCCTAATATGCTTGGTATTCAAGATTTGTAAAACTTTCTTTTGCGTGCGTTGAATACTATGATAAGTTTGATGCTTGATAATTGTTTTGAGATATGAAGATGGTGATATTAGAGTCATGCTAGTTGAGTAGTTGTGAATTTGAGAAATACTTGTGTTAAAGTTTGTGATTCCCGTAGCATGCACGTATGGTGAACCGTTATGTGATGAAGTCGGAGCATGATTTATTTATTGATTGTCTTCCTTATGAGTGGCGGTCGGGGACGAGTGATGGTATTTTCCTACCAATCTATCCCACTAGGAGCATGCGCGTAATACTTTGCTTTGATAACTTCTAGATTTTTGCAATAAGTATATGAGTTCTTTATGACTAATGTTGAGTCCATGGATTATACGCACTTTTGTTCCTTCCACCATTGCTAGCCTCTCTAATACCGCACACTTTTCGCCGGTATCATACACCCACCATATACCTTCCATAAACAGCCACCATACCTACCTATCATGGCATTTCCATAGCAATTCCGAGATATATTGCCATGCAACTTTCCACCGTTTCGTTTATTATGACACGCTCCATCATTGTCATATTGCTAGCATGATCATGTAGTTGACATAGTATTTGTGGCAAAGCCACCGTTCATAATTCTTTCATACATGTCACTCTTGATTCATTGCATATCCCGGTACACCGCCGGAGGCATTCATATAGAGTCATATTTTGTTCTAAGTATCGATTTGTAATTGTTGAGTTGTAAGAAAAATAAAAGTGTGATGATCATCATTTTTAGAGCATTGTCCCAAGTGAGGAAAGGATGATGGAGACTATGATTCCCCCATAAGTCGGGATGAGACTCCAGACGAAAAAAAGAAAAGAAAAGAGGCCATAAAAAAGAAGGCCCAAATAAAAAAATGAGAGAAAAGAGAGAAGGGACAATGTTACTATCCTTTTACCACACTTGTGATTCAAAGTAGCACCATGATATTCATGATAGAGAGTCTCTCATTTTGTCACTTTCATATACTAGTGGGAATTTTTCATTATAGAACTTGGCTTGTATATTCCAATGATGGGCTTCCTCAAATGCCTTAGGTCTTCGTGAGTGATGTCTACTACGCAACCTTCTTCTTGTAGACGTTGTTGGGCCAGCAAGTGCACATGTTTGTAGGACAGTAGCAAATTTCCCTCAAGTGGATGACCTAAGGTTTATCAATCCATGGGAGGCGTAGGATGAAGATGGTCTCTCTCAAGCAACCCTGCAACCAAATAACAAAGAGTCTCTTGTGTCCCCAACACACCCAATACAATGGTAAATTGTATAGGTGCACTAGTTCGGCGAAGAGATGGTGATGCAAGTGCAATATGGATGGTAGATATAGGTTTTTGTAATCTGAAAATATAAAAACAGCAAGGTAACAAGTGATAAGCGTGAGCGTAAACGGTATTGCAATGATAGGAAACAAGGCCTAGGGTTCATACTTTCACTAGTGCAAGTTCTCTCAACAATAATAACATAGATAGATCATATAACAAGCCCTCAACATGCAACAAAGAGTCACTCCAAAGCCACTAATTGCGGAGAACAAACGTATAGATTATGGTAGGGTACGAAACCACCTCAAAGTTATTCTTTCCAATCAATCCGGTGGGCTATTCCTATAAGTGTCACAAACAGCCCTAGAGTTCGTACTAGAATAACACCTTAAGACACAAATCAATCAAAACCCTAATGTCACCTAGATACTCCATTGTCACCTCAAGTATCCATGGGCATGATTATACGATATGCATCACACAATCTCAGATTCATCCAACCAACAAAAAGTACTTCAAAGAGTGCCCCAAAGTTTCTACCGGAGAATCAAGAAAATGTGTGCCAACCCCTATGCATAGGTTCATGGGCGGAACCCGCAAGTTGGTCACCAAAACATACATCAAGTGGCACGTGAAATCCCATTGTCACCACAGATAATCACGGCAAGACATACATCAAGTGTTCTCATAAAAGACTCAATCCGATAAGATAACTTCAAAGGGGAAACTCAATTCATCACAAGAGAGTAGAGGGGGAGAAACATCATAAGATCCAACTACAATAGCAAAGCTCGGGATACATCAAGATCGTGCCATAGAGGGAACACGAGAGAGAACACGAGAGAGAGAGAGACAGAGATCAAACACATAGCTACTGGTACATACCCTCAGCCCCGAGGGTGAACTACTCCCTCCTCGTCATGGATAGCGCCGGGATGATGAAGATGGCCACCGGTGATGGGTTCCCCCTCCGTGGTGCCGGAATGGGCTCGAGAGGTTTTGGTGGCTACAGAGGCTTGCGGCGGTGGAACTCCGGATCTATCTTCTGTTACGGAAGTTTTACGATACGTGGGTATATATGGGTGCGAAGTGCGTCGGTGGAGCTACGGGGGCCCCACGAGGTAGGGGGCGCGCCCTAGGGGGGTGGGCGCGCCCCCACCCTCGTGAGCACCTCCCGTATCTTCTGACATGGGGTCCAAGTCCATCAGGTGGGTTTCCTTTCAAAAGTAACTTCTCCAGTTGATTTCGTTCCGTTTTGACTCCGTCCGATATTCCTTTTCCTCGAAACACTGAAATAGGCATAAAACAGCAAATCTGGGATGGGCCTTCGGTTAATAGGTTAGTCCCAAAAATAATATAAAAGTGGATAATAAAGCCTAATATTGCCCAAAACAGTAGATAAAGTAGCATGGAGCAATCAAACATTATATACGTTGGAGACGTATGAGGCATCCCCAAGCTTAATTCCTGCTCGTCCTCGAGTAGGTAAATGATAAAAAAGATAATTTTTGATGCGGAGTGCTACTTGGCATAATTTCAATGTAATTCTTCTTACTTGTGATATGAATATTCAGATCCGAAAGATTCAAGACAAAAGTTCATAGTGACATAAAAATAATTATACTTCAAGCATACTAATCAAAGTAATTATGTCTTCTCAAAATAGCATGGCAAAAGAAAGTTCATCCCTACAAAATCATATAGTTAGGCTATGCTTCATTTTCTTCAATCAAAGATGTTCCCAACTTCTATACCCCCGATGACAAGCCAAGCAATTGTTTCATACTTAAATAATCTCAAACTTTTTCAACCTTCACGCAATGCATGAGCGTGAGACATGGATATAGCACTATGGGTGGAATAGGAATATGATGATGGGGATTGTGTGAAAAAGACAAAAAAGGAGAAAGTCTCACATTGACGAGGATAATCAATGGGCTATGGAGATGCCCATAAATTGATGTCAACATGAGGAGTAGGGATTGCCATGCAATGGATGCACTAGAGCTATAAGTATATGAAAGCTCTACAAAAGAAACTAAGTGGGTGTGCATCCAACTTGCTTGCTCACGAAGACCTAGGGCATTTTGAGGAAGCCAGTCATTGGAATATACAAGCCAAGTTCTATAATCAAAAATTCCCACTAGTATATGAAAGTGACAAAATGAGAGACTCTCTATCATGAAGATCTTGGTGCTACATTTAAGCACAAGTGTGGTAAAAGGATAGTAGCATTGTCCCTTCTCTCTTTTTCTCTCATTTTTTGGCCCTTTCTTTTTTTTGGCCTTGACTTTTTTTTCTCTTTTTATTTTTTATTTTTTTCGTCCGGAGTCTCATCCTGACTTATGGGGGAATCATAGTCTCCATCATCCTTTCCTCACTTGGGACAATGCTCTAATAATGATGATCATCCCACTTTTATTTTTCTTACAACTCAACAATTACAACTCAAAACTTAGAACAAAATATGACTCTATATGAATGTCTCCGGCGGTGTACCGGGATGGTGCAATGAATCAAGAGTGACATGTATGGAAAATAATGCATGGTGGCTTTGCCACAAATACGGTGTCAACTACATGATCATGCAATGGCAATATGACAAAAGTAATGTATGTCATAATAATGATGATGGAAGTTGCATGGCAATATATCTCGGAATGGCTATGGAAATGCCATGATAGGTAGGTATGGTGGCTGTTTTGAGGAAGATATAAGGAGGTTTATGTGTGATAGAGCGTATCGTATCACGGGGTTTGGATGCACCGGCGAAGTTTGCACCAACTGTCAAGGTGAGAAAGGGCAATGCACGGTACCGAAGAGGATAGCAACGGCGGAAAGGTGAGAGTGCGTATAATCCATGGACTCAACATTAGTCAAAAGAACTCATATACTTATTGCAAAAGTTTTGAAGCCATCAAAAATCAAGTACTATGAGCATGCTCCTAGGGGGATAGATTGGTAGGAAAAGACCATCGCTCGTCCCGGACCGCCACTCATAAGGATGCACAAGCCAGGTACACTTCATGTTTCAAATTTGTTACACAACTTTAACCATACGTGCATGCTACGGGACTTGCAAACTTCAACACAAGTATTTCTCAAATTCACAATGATCAACTAGCACGACTTTGATATTATCACCTCCATATCTCAAAACAATTATCAATCATGAAACTTATCTTAGTATTCAATTCACTCAAAAAGAAAGTTTCACATATCTTGAACACTAAGTATATTAACATTAAGCAAATTACCATGCTATTTATGACTCTCAAAATAATATAAGTGAAGCATGAGAGTTCATCTATTTCTTCAAAATAAAACTACCACCATAGTGCTCTAAAAGATATAAGTGAAGCACTAGAGCAAACAACAAACTACTCCAAAAGATATAAGTGAAGATCAATGAGTAGTCGAATAATTGTGCAACTATATGAAGACTCTCCCATTTAATAATTTCGGATCTTGGTATTGTATCCGAACAGCAAGCTAAACAAAATAAAATGACATTGCAAGGATAGCACAACTCATGTGAAGAAGCAAAAACTTAGGCTCAACCGATACTAACCGATAGTTGTTGAAGAAGAAAGGTGGGATGCCTACCGGGGCATCCCCAAGCTTAGATGCTTGAGACTTCTTGAAATAATATCTTGGGGTGCCTTGGGCATGCCCAAGCTTGAACTTTTTGTGTCTCCTTAATTCCTCTCATATCATGGTTTCTGTTTTTATCAAAAGCTTCATTCACAACAAACTCAACAAGAACTCGTGAGATAGGTTAGTATAAACCAATGCAAAACCTTATCATTTCCTACTGTAACAAATCACTAAAATTATTATTCAATATTGCATAATAAATGCCTCTGCATATTTAATACTCCTATCCTCAAATAGAATCATTAAACAAGCAAACATATGCAAACAATGCAAACATAACAGCAATCTGCAAAAACAGTATAGTCTGTAAAGAATGCAAGAGTATAAATACTTCCCTAACTCCAAAAATTATGAAATAAAATTCCCACTGTAATAAATTTATCAGAGCTCATTATGAAAAAGGTTTCAACATTATATCATTCTATGAATTTTCTAGGGAATTTTTGCAAAAGCGGTAAACTTTCTGTTTTCAAACAGCAACATGCATACTTGCAAAATAAGCATGACTAAGGCTATCCTCGACATTTTTATTTAAACTAGAGATGCAAAAAACTAATCTAACTAACATAAAGCAAAACAAAACAAAATGACATGACGCTCCAAGAAAAACACATATCATGTGGTGAATAAAAATATAGCTCCAAGTAAAGTTACCGGTGAACGAAGACGAAAGAGGGGATGCCATCCGGGGCATCCCCAAGCTTAGGCTCTTGGTTATCCTTGAATATTACCTTGGGGTGCCTTGGGAATCCCCAATCTTAGGCTCTTGCCACTCCTTATTCCATAGTCCATCGAAACTTTACCCAAAACTTGAAAACTTCAACCACACAAAACTTAACGAGAAAACTTCGTAAGCTGCGTTAGCGAAAGAAAACAAAACACCACTTCAAGGTACTGTAATGAACTCATTCTTTATTTGTATTGGTGTTAAACCTACTGTATTCCAACTTCTCTATGGATTATAAACTATTTTACTAGCCATAGATTCATCAAAATAAGCAAACAACACAATGAAAACAGAATCTGTCAAAACAGAACAGTCTGTAGTATTCTGTAACTAACGCAAACTTCTGGAACTCCAAAAATTCTAAAATAAATTGGTGGACCTGAGGAATTTGTCTAGTAATCATATGAAAAAGAATCAACTAAATAGCAATTTCCAGTAAAAAGTTGAAGCTAATCTCGTGAGCGCTAAAATTTCTGTTTTTTACAGCATGATCATAAAGACTTCACCCAAGTCTTCCCAAAGGTTCTACTTGGCACAAACACTAATTAAAACATGAAAACACATCTAACAAGAAGCTAGATGGATTATTTATTCCTAAACAGAAACAAAAAGCAAGAAACTAAAATAAAGTTGGGTTGCCTCACAACAAGCGCTTTTCTTTAATGCCTTTCTAGCTAGGCATGATGATGACAATGATGCTCACATAAAAGATAAGAATTGAAACATAACGGGAGCATCATGAAGCATATGACTAGCACTTTTAAGTCTAACCCACTTCCTATGCATAGGGATTTTGTGAGCAAACAACTTATGGGAACAAGAATCAACTTGCATAGGAAGGTAAAACAAGCATAACTTCAAGATTTTAAGCACATAGAGAGGAAACTTGATATTATTGCAATTTCTACAAGCATATATTCCTCCCTCATAATAAATTTCAGTAGCATCATGAATGAATTCAACAATATAACCAGCACCTAAAGCATTCTTTTCATGATCTATTTGCATAGAAAATTTTCTACTCTCCACATAAGCAAAATTCTTCTCATCAATAGTAGTGGGAGCAAACTCAAAAAAATAACTATCATATGATTGAAAATTAAGATCAAGATGACAAGTTTCATGGTTATAATTA
Organism: Aegilops bicornis; assembly: GCA_021605145.1. Taxonomy (NCBI): domain Eukaryota; kingdom Viridiplantae; phylum Streptophyta; class Magnoliopsida; order Poales; family Poaceae; genus Aegilops; species Aegilops bicornis. The sequence goes on along the minus strand of CM038675.1, from coordinate 825,628,677 downwards.
TTCTTCAAAGCATACGTGTCATCACAATAATCATCATAGATAGGAGGCATCCTTTCATCATAGTAAATTTGCTCATCAAAGCTTGGGGACAAAAATATCATCTTCATCAAACATAGCTTCCCCAAGCTTGTGGCTTTGCATATCATTAGCATCATGGATATTCAAGGAATTCATACTAACAACATTGAAATCATGCTCATCATTCACATATTTTATGCCAAGCATTCTATGTAATTCTTCTTCTAGCACTTTGGCACAATTTTCCTTTCCATCATTCTCACGAAAGATATTAAAAAGGTGAAGCGTATGAGACAAACACAATTCACTTTTTTGGTAATTTTCTTTTATAAACTAGACTAGTGCTAAAACAAGAAACAAAAAGGTTCGATTGCAAGATCTAAAGATATACCTTCACTTACTAGCCTCCCCGGCAACGGCGCCAGAAAAGATCTTGATGTCTACTACGCAACCTTCTTCTTGTAGACGTTGTTGGGCCTGCAAGTGCACAGGTTTGTAGGACAGTAGCAATTCCCTCAAGTGGATGACCTAAGGTTTATCAATCCGTGGGAGGCGTAGGATGAAGATGGTCTCTCTCAAGCAACCCTGCAACCAAATAACAAAGAGTCTCTTGTGTCCCCAACACACCCAATACAATGGTAAATTGTATAGGTGCACTAGTTCGGCGAAGAGATGGTGATACAAGTGCAATATGGATGGTAGATATAGGTTTTTGTAATCTGAAAATATAAAAAGCAAGGTAACAAGTGATAAACGTGAGCGTAAACGGTATTGCAATGATAGGAAACAAGGCCTAGGGTTCATACTTTCACTAGTGCAAGTTCTCTCAACAATAATAACATAGATAGATCATATAACAAGCCCTCAACATGCAACAAAGAGTCACTCAAAAGCCACTAATAGCGGAGAACAAACGTAGAGATTATGGTAGGGTACGAAATCACCTCAAAGTTATTCTTTCCAATCAATCCGGTGGGCTATTCCTATAAGTGTCACAAACAGCCCTAGAGTTCGTACTAGAATAACACCTAAGACACAAATCAATCAAAACCCTAATGTCACCTAGATACTCCATTGTCACCTCAAGTATCCGTGGGCATGATTATACGATATGCATCACACAATCTCAGATTCATCCAACCAACACAAAGTACGTCAAAGAGTACCCCAAAGTTTCTACCGGAGAATCAAGAAAACGTGTGCCAACCCCTATGCATAGGTTCATGGGCCGAACCCGCAAGTTGGTCACCAAAACATACATCAAGTGGCACGTGAAATCCCATTGTCACCACAGGTAATCACGACAAGACATACATCAAGTGTTCTCATAAAAGACTCAATCCGATAAGATAACTTCAACGGGGAAACTCAATTCATCACAAGAGAGTAGAGGGGGAGAAACATCATAAGATCCAACTACAATAGCAAAGCTCGGGATACATCAAGATCGTGCCATAGAGGGAACACGAGAGAGAACACGAGAGAGAGAGAGATCAAATAGCTCTGGTACATACCCTCAGCCCCGAGGGTGAACTACTCCCTCCTCATCATGGATAGCGCCGGGATGATGAAGATGGCCACCGGTGATGGGTTCCCCCTCCGGCAGGGTGCCGGAACGGGCTCCCGAGAGGTTTTTGGTGGCTACAGAGGCTTGTGGCGGCGGAACTCTCGATCTATCTTCTGTTCTGGAAGGTTTACGATACGTGGGTATATATGGGTGCAGGGGGTACGTCGGTGGAGCTACGGGGGCCCCACGAGGCAGGGGGCGCGCCCCCCACCCTTGTGAGCACCTCCCGTATCTTCTGACATGGGGTCCAAGTCCATCAGGTGGGTTTCCTTCCAAAAATAACTTCTCCAGTTGATTTCGTTCCGTTTTGACTCCGTGTGATATTCCTTTTCCTCGAACACCGAAATAGGCATAAAACAAGAAATCTAGGCTGGGCCTCCGGTTAATAGGTTAGTCCCAAAATAATATAAAAGTGGATAATAAAGCCTAATATTGCCCAAAACAGTAGATAAAGTAGCATGGAGCAATCAAAAATTATAGATACGTTGGAGACGTATCAGTGAGCAAGCGAGTTGGATGCACACCCACTTAGTTTCTTTTGTTGAGCTTTCATATACTTATAGCTCTACTGCAACCGTTGCATGGCAATCCCTACTCACTCACATTGATATCTATTGATGGGCATTTCCATAGCCCGTTGATACGCCTAGTTGGTGTGAGACTATCTTCTCCCTTTTTGTCTTCTCCACAACCACCATTCTATTCCACATATAGTGCTATATCCATGGCTCACGCTCATGTATTGCTCGAAGATTGAAAAAGTTTTGAAAATGTCAAAACTATGAAACAATTGCTTGGCTTGTCATCGCGGTGTTGAATGATTTAAATACTTTGTGTGGTGAAGATAGAGCATAGCCAGACTATATGATTTTGTAGGGATAACTTTCTTTGGCCATGTTATTTTGAGAAGACATAATTGCTTTGTTAGTATGCTTGAAGTATTACTATTTTTATGTCAATATTAAACCTTTGTCTTGAATCTTTCGGATCCGAATATTCATACCACAATTAAGAAGAATTACATTGAAATTATGCCAAGTAGCACTCCGGATCAAAAATTCTTTTTTATCATTTACCCACTCGAGGACGAGCAGGAATTAAGGTTGGGGATGCCTGTTACGTCTCCAACTTATCTATAATTTTTTATTGCTCCATGCTATATTATCTACTGTTTTGGACCACATTGGGCTTTATTTTCCACTTTTATATTATTTTTGGGACTAACCTATTAACCGGAGGTCCAGCCCAGAATTGCTATATTTTTTTGCCTATTTCAGTGTTTCGAAGAAACGGAATATCAAACGGAGTCCAAACGGAATGAAACCTTCGAGAACATGATTTTCTCACCGAATATGACCCAGGAGACTTGGACCCTACATCAAGAAAGCCACGAGGTGGGCACGAGGTAGGGGGGCACGCCTACCCCCCTAGGGCGCGCCCCCACCCTTGTGGGCCCCATGAAGATCCACCGACGTACTTCTTCCTCCTATATATACCTACATACCCCAAACGATCAGACGGAGCCAAAAACCTAATTCCACCGCCAAGCAACTTTCTGCACTACAGGATCCCTTCTTGGGGCCTGTTAGGAGTTCACCGAAGGGGAATCCAACACGGAGGGCTTCTACATCATCACCATAGCCCCTCGGATAAAGTGTGAGTACTTTACCTCAGACCTTCAGGTCCATAGTTAGTAGCTAGATGGCTTCTTCTCTCTTTTTGGATCTCAATATAATGTTCTCCCCCTCTCTCGTGGAGATCTATTCGATGTAATCTTCTTTTTGCGGTGTGTTTGTTGAGACCGATGAATTATGGGTTTATGATCATGATTATCTTTGAACAATATTTGGATCTTCTCTGAATTCTTTTATGTATGATTGGTTATCTTTGCAAGTCTCTTCGAATTATCAGTTTGGTTTGGCCTACTAGATTGGTTTTGCTTGCAATGGGAGAAGTGCTTAGATTTGGGTTCAATCTTGCGGTGTCCTTTCCAAGTGACAGTAGGGGTAGCAAGGCATGTATTGTATTGTTTCCATCGAGGATAACAAGATGGGGTTTTTATCATATTGCATGAATTTATCCCTCTACATCATGTCATCTTGCTTAAGACGTTACTCTGTTTTCATTAACTTAATACTCTAGATGCATGCTGGATAGCGATCGATGAGTGGAGTAATAGTAGTAGATGCAGGAAGGAGTCGGTCTGCTTGTCTCGGACGTGATGCCTATATACATGATCATACCTAGATATTCTCATAACTATGCTCAATTCTGTCAATTGCTCAACAATAATTCGTTCACCCACCGTAAAATACTTATGCTCTTGAGAGAAGCCACTAGTGAAATCTATGGCCCCCGGGTCTATCTCCATCATATTAATCTTCCATCACTTTATTATTGCCTTTGCTTCTTTACTTTTCTTTTATTTTACTTTGCATCTTTATACCAAAAATATCAAAAAATATTATCTATCATCTCTATCAGATCTCACTCTCGTAAGTGACCGTGAAGGGATTGACAACCCCTATTCGCATTGATTGCGAGGAGTTATTTGCTTTGTGTAGGTACGAGGGACTCACGCGTGGCCTCCTACTGGATTGATACCTTGGTTCTCAAAAACTGAGGGAAATACTTATGCTACTTTGCTGCATCATCCTTTCCTCTTCAAGGAAATCCAACGCAATGCTCAAGAGGTAGCAGAGAGCCTCGGCAACGGGGATTTCATCGTGCCTGAGGCACCCCTCGAGCAGGAGCGCTTCAAGCGCCAGCTAATATCTACTGCAAGAAGCCTGAAGAAGAAGTAGCAGCAGCTTCAAGCTGATCAAGACCTACTCATTGACAGATGCACTGATGTCCTGGCAGCCGAAGAATATGGCCTCAAGCGTCCAGCCAAGAGTTACCCGAAGCGCAGATTGCTACTTCAGTTCGATGAGGAGGCACCGGAGCCCATACCTCCCTCGCGCAATGCGGAACGACCACCACGTGGTCGGGATTTTGCAGCGGACCGACCATCCCGCGGTCGGGATAAAACGGCAACTCAGGCCGAACAGCAGCCCGCTCCACCGCCTCGTAAAAAAAGAGACGAAACAGCTCGGAACTATACACACGACCTTCGGCAGGACCTGGACAGTAGAGCAGGACATACCAGATCAATCTACGGATCATGAGGACGTGACAACCTAGTCACGCCCGGGCCGATAACCGCAGGCGGACTTCATCGGAGGCGCGCCGCGATGCGGCCCGATATAGAGGCGCCGCACACCCTCTTTGCTTCACAGATGAAGTAATGGATCATGAATTCCCCGAGGGGTTCAAGCCCGTCAATATTGAATCATACGACGGGACAACCGATCCCGTAGTATGGATCAAGGATTTTATTCTCCACATCCATATGGACCGTGGAGACGACCTCCACGCCATCAAATACCTCCCACTAAAGCTCAAAGGGCCAGCTCGACACTGGTTAAACAGCCTGCTTGACAATTCCATCGGCAACTGGGAGGACTTGGAAGAAGCTTTTCTTGACAACTTCCAAGGCACTTATGTTCAGTCACCAGACGCCGATGACCTAAGTCACATAGTCCAACAGCCTGGAGAATCGGCCAGAAAATTCTAGACTAGGTTCCTAACCAAGAAGAACCAAATAGTTGACTGTCTGGATGCCGAAGCCCTAGCGGCCTTTAAACATAGCATCCGTGACGAATGGCTCGCCCGCCACCTCGGGCAAGAAAAGCCGAAATCCATGGCAGCGCTCACGGCACTCATGACCCGCTTTTGCGCGGGTGAGGATAGCTGGCTGTCTCGTAGCAAAAACGCACCCAGCATGGCAGGCCCCTCTGAGGCCAGAAACAGCACCGGCAAGCTCCAGCGCAATAGACACAAACGCCGAAGCAATGGCGACAACACCAATGACACTACAGTTAACTCCGGATTCAGTGGCTCCAAGTCCGGCCCGCGGAAGAAGCCCTATAAAAGGAACAGTGAGGGACGATCCAGCTTGGACCGCATACTCGACCGTCCATGTCAGATACATGGCACCCCAGACAAACAGGCCAATCATACAAACAGAGATTGTTGGGTCTTTAAACAGGCTGGCAAGTTAAATGCCGAGAACAAGGAAAAGGGATCACAAAGTGAGGACGATGACGAAGAGCCCCGACAGCCGAACACTGGGGGGCAGAAGAAATTTCCCCCTAAGTCAAAACGGTGAACATGAAATATGCTACACACATCCCCAAAAGGGAGCGCAAGTGCGCACTCAGGGACGTCTATGCGGTAGAGCCAGTCGCCCCAAAATTCAATCCGTGGTCGTCATTCCGGATCACCTTTGATCGTCGAGACCATCCAACTAGTATCCGTCATGGAGGTTCGGCCGCACTGGTCCTCCACCCAATCATCGACGGATTCCACCTGACACGAGTCCTAATGGACGGTGGTAGCAGCCTCAACCTGCTCTATCAGGATACAGTGCGCAAAATGGGCATTAATCCCTCACGAATCAAACCCACAAAGACTACCTTTAAATGAGTCATACCAGGCATAGAGGCCCGTTGTACGGGCTCAATCATGTTGGACGTGGTCTTCGGTTCCCCGGAGAACTTTCGAAGCGAAGAGCTAATCTTCGATATCATCCCCTTCCGCAGCGGCTACCACACACTGCTCGGACGAACCGCGTTTGCTAGATTCAACGCGGTGCCACACTATGCTTATCTCAAGCTCAAGATGCCCGGTCCACACGGCGTCATAACAGTCAATGGAAACACGGAACACTCCCAACGTACAGAGGAGCACACAACCGCCCTAGCAGCAGAGGTACAGAGCGGCCTTCTCAAGCAGCACCATAATCCGGCTGCCGAGCCCCTTAACATCGTTAAGAGGGTCCGGACTACACAGCAACAGGACAACTCTGCTTGTCAAGAGCTTGATTAGCAATTTGGCCTCCGTCCCAGTCCCGATGAGGTAGTGGCATTCGTACCACACGTACATAATTACGCACTCAAAATCCCATGGGTATCGATGGAGGCACAACTAGCTTGTGGTCCACAGTTCGGCTACACCGACCCCGGACTCACTTGTACCTTTACTATTTCCTTTTCCCTTTTTTCAGGTCTCTTTTATACAGCCCTCCTTCGATGGCCTGATTACTGGTCCTATCAAAGGACAAATACACCAGATTGGCACAGAGCACAGGCATGCAGGGGAAGCTCTAGAGGACAATCCAACGATCACTCTACCTGTTTTCAGGACCCAAACGCAGCTCGCTTTTGGTTATGGCATGTTAAATAGCGGTGGCTTATCACACCATTTGTATCAATGCGCTTTAACTCATTAACCCAATGGAAACAGTTCACGGCCCAAGTTCAAGGGCCCCAGATACTACCTCTGTTCTCTTTCGCTTTTCCTTTTACCATTAACTATTTCTCTTCTAGCACCCGTACACTTTGGTACGTTTCATATTTGCCAAGGGCTCCCCATCGCCCCATAATACGGCAACAAAGTCCGAACACTTCTTATAGATAAGTTCGGCACCCCGAATTTAGCATTATATGCATTGGCTCCGAATCATGTCTTTGGTCAATAGTTGGGTTGCCCGGCTCCTGTGCTTGCTACCCTACGTTCCGCTACATCGGCTAGGGTAGTAAAGGGAGAACTACTGCGATTGTGCCCTGGTCTAAACCGGATGAGCACCTCAGTAGAGAAACCGAAAACTGACTGTCATGATGTGGCGAGAGCCGGTCAGCTGTTCGGAGGTTACAAATCGCTGGAGATTTTTTTCCGCATTACGCGAAGGATCGGTACTTGCCGATTAGACGCTGACAGTACTCTGGTTCGTATACCAGGGGTTGTGCCCATGTTTTATTATAATAATCCTATGGCTAAGTGAGGGCGTTTAAGCCGCATAGTCTAATTGCCTGGTTCGTTGCGCTAAACAACTCCTTCAAGGACCATATAATTGGATCAAGATTGCTTAGATTCCATCCCAAACACCTCCATATTACCTACGCGAGGGCAGAAGCTGACGACTGGCCAACCCTCAGATTCCATAACAACACGGCCGCACAGGAGGAAACAATTAAAACATTACAAACATTATATTACAAACCGACTTTGTTTTCATCATACAAGGCAAAGACAACACGAATGTATTCATTCGAAAATAATGTCCTGCCCTCACTGCGCTGCTGCAAGTCGAGACCCCTCTAGGACATCCGCAAAATATCGCTCGGGTGTGCGGTGCTCCTCGCCCTCTGGCGGCCACCTGACCACCTCGACGGCGTCCATCTTCGCCCACCACATCTTGCAACAGGCGAAGGCCATGCGTGCACCTTCGATGCAGACTGATCGCTTGACGATGTCTAGCCGCGGACAGGCCTTCACCACCCACTTCACGAGGCCAAAATAACTGTTGGGTATAGCTTCGACTGGCCACAGCCGGATTATTAAATCCTTCATGGCCAGTTCGGCCACCCTGTGCAGCTCGACCAGCTGTTTCAGCTGATCGGCAAAGGGCACCGGATGTTCTGGCGCAGCATACTGCGACCAGAACAGCTTCTCCGTGGAATTCCCTTCTTTGGCTCGGAAGAACTCCGCAGCATCGGACACGCTGCATGGTAGATCCGCAAAAGCCCCTGGGCAACTCCAAATCCGGGTTAGTAAAAGGTACTTCCTCTCCGCATACTTGCTTTGCATGTTAAATGCCTTACCCGCTGCGATCTTCTTGGCCTCCTGGATCTCCTGGAGAGCGTCCCGGGCCTCATTCCGTGTGGCCTCCACGCTCTGGCGAGCCATGGTAAGTTCGGCCTCTTGAACCGACACCTCGCGCTCCAAAGCTTCGCACCTCTTCACCGCGTCCTGGAGCTCCTGCTGGACCTCGTTGACCTGGGCCTTGAGCTTCCTACGGGCAGCTTGCTGTTGGACAGCCTTCTCCTCGGCTTCAGCCAGGGCGTTTTTCAGGGCCTCGACGTCGGTCGCCGCCCCTACACATATTTAGCTAGGGTTAAGTAACCCATTCAGGAGAAGATAAGAGAAACACCATCTGGTAAGGTTGGATCTATAAAACAACGTTGGTTGACAGAGCTATCTTTACATTATAGGTGGGGTCTTTGGATAGCAGGTATGCTGTGTCAGAGAGCATTGGTTTATGACACTCCGGTCAATACTCACCACTTATTCTTTCCGAATACACAGCAAGTCGTTACTCACCTTGCTTCTCTTGGAGCTGAATCTTCACCTCGCCGAGCTCGTTCTCGGTCTGCTCCAGCCTCTGCTTCAGTTCAGAGACTTCGGCAGCATGCGTGGTCGCGGCCAACAGCGACGCCTACTTATTCATGCATATTAAGTTAGTCTCCTATAACAAAGGATTGATCCTCCGTACGGTCTTTCTTTCCGAACACCGGACAGTGTCTCAGGGGCTACTGTCTGCATGGGGTTTTTCTCTTTCTACGTTGCTTACCTCGAAACATGTCAATAGGTTGTTGCAGGCTTTGTTTAGTCCGCTCTTGGCGGACTGAACCTTCTCGATCACCATCACCAGAAGGACACGGTGTTCGTCCACAATGGAGGCGCCTTGTAGCGCCTCCATCAGGTTATCTGGTGCCCCTGGTTGCACAGGGACCACCGGTGGAATTGGCGCACCGCCTCCTTCGAAGGAGGCTGCTTGCCGGATTCTGGAGACGTATTGGTCTCCGGAATCGTATTCGGCCCTTAATACTATTTACCTGGCCCTTAATACTATTTACCCTTACAGAGTAAAATAAATAGTAAACTTAATTTCCAAAGGCCTCTGATTCGAATACGATCAGTAGAACCGTTCCAAAGGGGTTAAGCTAAGATTCGGATACGCTCATATAGCCCCCAATGGCTTTGGCGTTGCCGCTTAAGTGGGTATCGACAGCTATGTTCTCTTTGGTTCGAATACGACCTATGTTTGAACAGGAAGCCCCCAAGTGACCATAAGAGTTGTTTAATGACGCTGATTTGAATACGATCCACATCAGACCCAAAGGGATTAAGCTATGATTCAAATATGATCAAGAAGCCCCCAAGTGGGTTTGGCAGTATGCCGATCAATTGGGTATCGATAGCTATGTTCTCTTTGGTTCGAATACGACCTATGTTTGAACAGGAAGCCCCCAAGTGACCATGGCTAGATTCATATATGATCATAAGCCGGATCAAAGGGAAAGCCGGATTCAGATATGATCCGCTCCCTGTTGGTTGTTTCCACCACCTGGTAAAGAAGATACATAAACCTTGGAGGGTGGAAAGGAAAGAGGTCCTGCTTTATTGCTTTATATAATATATATATATATACATTGCTAAAAAAGAAAAGACAAATATATTCTGAGAGCCGGTGGCTTAAGTATAGTAGGGCCGAAGATGAGCTATGTTCCACGGCGTGGTCTCTTCCTCCGACTTACGTGAGTCTTTGTGCTCTCGAACATCGATGAGGTAATATGACCCGTTGTTCAGATTCTTGCTGATCACAAAGGGTCCTTCCCAAGGAGGGGACAACTTGTGCATATCAGATTGATCCTGGATGAGCCGGAGCACTAAGTCACCTTCCTGAAAGGTTCTGCTTCTAACCCGGCGGCTATGATAGCGGCGCATGTCTTGCTGGTAAATCGCCGAGCAGGCTATTGCCAAGTCTCGCTCCTCATCCAACAAGTCAAGTGCATCCTGACGAGCTTTTTCATTATCAGCCTCAATGTAAGCCGCCACCCGGGGTGAATCATGCCGGATATCACTTGACAGAACCGCCTCTGCTCTGTACACCATGAAGAAAGGTGTATAACCTGTAGATCTGTTAGGCGTTGTGTTGATACTCCATAGCACAGAGGGTAACTCCTCCACCCAACAACCCGCAGTTCGCTGCAAGGGAACTAAGAGCCGGGGTTTGATACCTTTCAAGATCTCTTGATTAGCTCTTTCGCTTGACCATTAGGCGAGGGTGAGCAACAGCCGAAACATCAAGCCGGATGTGCTCTCGTTGACAGAACTCTTCCATGGCACCTTTGGAGAGATTAGTACCATTATCAGTTATAATGCTGTGTGGAAAGCCAAAACGAAAGATCACCTTTTTCATGAACTGAACCGCTGTGGCTGCATCACACTTACTGACCGGCTCTGCTTCAACCCACTTGGTGAATTTTTCCACTGCCTCCAACAGGTGTGTCTTCTTATCTTTAGACCTTTTGAAAGGTCCAACCATGTCAAGCCCCCAGACCGCAAACGGCCAAGTAATTGGAATCATCCTTAATTCTTGAGCCAGCACATGAGCTCGTCGTGAGAATTTTTGACATCCGTCACATTTGCTGACTAGATCCTCCGCATCAGCGTGAGCGGTCAGCCAATAGAAACCATGACGAAAAGCCTTGGCCACCTGAGATTTTGAACCGGCATGATGACCACAATCTCCTTCATGAATCTCACGAAGTATCTCCTGACTCTCCGGAGGCGATACGCAATGTTGGAACGCCCCAGTGACGCTGCGGTGATGCAACTCGCCATGAACAATTGTCATGGATTTGGACCGCCTGATGATTTGTCTTGCCAAGGTCTCGTCCTCAGGCAACTCTCCCCGGGTCATATAGGCCAAATATGGAACTGTCCAATCTGGGATGGCGTGGAGAGCCGCCACCACCGTGCCTCCGGTCCGCATCGCTAGCTCTTCCTCTGTAGGCACTCGGCGGAAGGGTTATGCAAAACGTCAAGAAAGGTGTTAGGCGGCACCAGCTTACGCTGAGACCCCAGCCGGCTTAAAGCATCAGCCGCCTCATTCTTCCCTCGATCAATGTGCTCTACTTGATAACCTTTGAAGTGCCCGGCCACCGCATCAACTTCATGACGATAAGCCGCCATAAGGGGCTCCTTGGAGTCCCACGTGCCTGACACCTGTTGAGCGACGAGGTCTGAATCGCCCAAGCACCTTACCCTGCTCAAATTCATCTCTTTGGCCATCCGGAGACCATGGAGTAAAGCCTCGTATTCAGCTGCATTGTTAGTACAGGGAAACATAAGCCGGAGCACATAGCAAAATTTGTCACCTCGGGGGGAAGTTAAAAGGACTCCAGCCCGAAGCCTTCCAACCGCCTGGACCCATCGAAGTGAATAGTCCAAAGACGTGTTATCTAGTTTCTCCTCTGGTGCCTGCAACTCCGTCCAATCATTGATAAAATCCACCAAGGCTTGAGACTTGATAGCTGTACGTGGCATATACTTCAAACCGTGAGGCCCAAGCTCAATGGCCCACTTGGCGACTCGTCCTGTGGCTTCCCTATTCTGGATGATGTCCCCCAAGGGGGCAAAACTTACCACACTTATAGGATGACCTTGGAAGTACTGCTTTAGCTTCTGGCTTGCCATGACCACCCCATAAACAAGTTTCGGCCAATGTGGATATCTTTGCTTGGACTCTATGAGCACCTCACTGATGTAATAAAACGGCCGTTGAACTGGATGCTCCTTGACAACCTCCTTATGCTCCACCACGATGGAAACACTAACAGCTCGTGAGTTAGCAGCAACATACAACAACAACGGCTCTTTATCAATGGGAGCCGTAAGAAACGGCGTCTCAGACAATTGTCTCTTTAAATCTTCAAAGGCAGCATCAGCAGCCTCACCTGCATAAAAGTGTCTGTTTTCTTCATCATCTGATACAGTGGTAGAGCCTTCTCACCTAACCGGCTTATGAATCGGCTTAAAGCAGCAACGCGACCCGCCAGTCGCTGAACATCATTGATGCACGCCGGTTTAGCCAGAGAGGTAATCGCCTTGATCTTCTCCGGGTTAGCTTCAATGCCCCTGTTCGAGACCAGGAATCCCAAAAGTTTGCCTGCAGGTACACCAAATACACACTTGTCCGGGTTAAGCATCATCTTATAGACCCAGAGATTATCAAAGGTTTCCTTTAAATCAGATATCAAGGTTTCCTTCTCTCTGGACTTCACCACAATGTTGTCTACATAAGCATGAACATAGCGCCCAATCTGATTGTGGAGACAATTCTATACACACCGTTGATAAGTCGCCTGGGCACTCTTGAGCCCAAATGGCATGGATACATAGCAGAAGGCTCCAAACGGAGTAATGAAAGCTGTTTTCTCCTGGTCCTTAACTGCCATTTTGATCTGATGATAACCAGAGTAAGCATCCATAAAACTCAAACGCTTGCAACCCGCTGTAGCATCAATGATTTGATCAATACGGGGTAGAGCAAAGGGATTAGCCAGACAAGCCTTATTTAAGTCCGTGTGTAGTCTATACACATCCGCCAGGTGCCGTTCTTCTTGAGCACAAGCACCGGGTTAGCCAACCACTCCGGGTGAAAAACTTCCACGATGAACCCGGCCGCTAAGAGCCGAGCGACCTCTTCCCCGATAGCTTTCCGTCTTTCCTCATTGAACCGTCGGAGAAATTGCCTGACCGGCTTATACTTTGGATCAATATTAAGAGTGTGCTCAGCGAGTTCTCGGGACACCCGGCATGCGGAAAGGTTTCCATGCAAAGATATCCCGGTTCTCACGGATGAACTCGATGAGCGCGCCTTCCTATTTGGGATCCAAATTGGTACTGATGCTGAACTGCTTGGAAGAGTCGCCTGGAGTGAAGTCGACCAGTTTTGTCTCGGTTGCCGACTTAAATTTCAACGCTGGGTCTTGCTCTATGGTTGGATTCTTTGAAGAGGTCATATCCGCCGGGTCAACATTATTTTGATAAAACTTCAGCTCCTCTTCAGCACAAACAGATTCAAAGATAAGTCGCGACGCCTTCTTCGCATTCCAAGGCTACCTTTCGACTCCCATGAACAGTGATGGTGCCCTTGTAACCCGACATCTTGAGCTGTAGATAAACATAACACGGTCGTGCCATGAACTTGGCATAAGCCGGTCGTCCAAACAGAGCATGATACGGGCTCCTGATTTTGACTACCTCAAACATCAGTTTCTCAGCCCTAGAATCATATTCATGTCCAAAGGCTACTTCTAGCTCGATCTTACCAACTGGATATGCCGATTTACCAGGTACCACCCCATGAAAGATGTTGTTGGGCGTCCTCAAGTCCTTGTCGATTAACCCCATGCGTGAAAGGTCTCATAATAGAGAATATTGATGTTGCTTCCTCCGTCCATGAGTACCTTAGTGAATTTATATCCACCAACCTGAGGGGCCACCACCAAGGTCAACTGACCCGGGTTATCAACCCAGAGGGGGTGATCTTCCCTGCTCCGTATGATGGGCTGCTCTGACCACCTCAAGTAACGGGGAACCGCCAGCTCAACAGAATTCACAGACCTCTTATGAACCTTCTGGTCACGTTTGCACAAGTTAGTGGTGAACACATGGTATTGCCCACCATTTAGCTGCTTTGGATGTCTCTGATAACCTGACTATTGCTGCTACTGTCCCCCTTGACCAGGTTGCTGCTGATTACAGCCACCTTGACCTCCCTGAAAGCCGGAACTTGAACCGCCACCCGGGCCATGGAAGCCACCGGCCCCTGAGCCGCCGCCTGATCCGTGATTGCCATCAAACATGTTGGAATTCTTGAAAGCCTTCATGATCGCACAGTCTTTCCATAAGTGGGTAGCGGGACGCTCCCGAGTACCGTGTCTCGGGCAAGGCTCATTCGAAGCTGCTCAAGAGATGGGCTGAGCCGCCAGATCGAGGCGGTCTCCCCTTACGTTCTGGTTGTTACCTTATGTATTAGCATTGGCCACAAACTCCGGGTTACCCTCCGCCTTCACGGTTGTTGCCTCCTTGACTTACCGGGTTATCTTGCTGACCCTTTCCATTGCCGTTCTTCTTTCCCTTCCCTGTCTTTTCCTCATCAGACGCGGGATCCTTGGTTCTATCAGAATCGGCGTATTTGACTAAGGCTGCCACCAGCGTACCCATATCATTGCAATGACGCTTAAGGCGCCCTAGCTTCTGCCTCAGCGGCTCAAAGCGACAATTCTGATGGAGCATAAGCACCGCAGAGCCGGCATCCATCTTATCAGATGAGTGTATTATTTCCTTGACCCGGCGCACCCAATGAATTGTGGATTCACCCTCCTCCTGCTTACAATTGGTCAAGGCCACAATTGACATAGACTGCGTGCAAGTGTCTTTGAAGTTCTGGATAAACCAGGCCTTTAGCTCTGCCCTTGAACTGATGGAATTGGGAGGCAAACTTTTCAACCAAGACCGGGCCATTCCATCTAACATCATGGTGAAATACTTAGCCATTGCTGCGTCGCTGACCTCCAATAGGTCCATGGCCATCTTGTAACTTTTGATCCATGCCCCAGGCTGTAAGTCGGCCGTGTAATTCGGCACCTTTCGAGGTCCCTTGAAATCCTTGGGCAGAAGTACATCCCGCAGAGCCGGCACCAAACAAGGGACACCACCGGTTCTAGTGGCCACTCCTACTCCAACAGAAGTTGTCGGATAGTCTGGGAGACCTTCATATGCCGCCTACTGAGCCGCTAACTGAGCCGCCCGTTCGTCCTCCTGATGCATTCGGTCCTGCACCGGGTTATAGACACCGGGCTGGTTAGCACGCTGGGCGTTGCTTGATAAAGCTTCTGACTCCATGTGCCTGCGTAACTCGGGCTCCGGTTTTGACGAGGTGCTAGCCAAGGCTGAGGAGTTGAATGAATCCTGTCCCTGCTGTAAGAATAGGTCTCCTGCTGCGCCAAGGCCGTCTGAATAAGATCTCTGACCCTCCGGGTTTCCACCGCCGTCGGGTCATCACCGTCCACTGGAAGAGCCGCCAGACGCGCCGATGCTGCTATCAAGTTCTCCATGGGGTTGGAGAAGTGACCCGGTGGTATTGGTATGTATCATGGCGGGGCCATACTCCCGTGAGGAGGTGCCATATCTCGGGGCTGAACCGGTCCTCCAGCACCGGGTGTCATAAACTGGTTGGCTTCGGGCGGGTTGCTGGGACAAGCTCCGGGTGTCGTGAAAAGATTGCGAGGATCAGAACCGGAGGCAAACGGACTGGGTTTTCTGGTGTCTCCTCCTCATGACCTCATTAGACGCGTTCAGCTCATATTAAGTCGAAAGCCTCGACCGAGTCGCTAGCCCGTGCGTACAAAGCCACCTGCTCCATAGCTAACCTGGTATCCTCAGCCGCCAAGGCCTCCTTGGCCAGGGCTATCTCCTCATGTACCTTTGCCACCTCCGTGTTATGTTCATCTTGATTTGCAGGAATAACCGCGCTGGTTAGTAGGGCCGTCAACTTGTCCATAAGATCCATCAGCACCTGAGCCGGCGGGTGCACAGGGCCCCCTGACCCGGACGTTATTGCTGTTGCAGCCGTCGAGTTTTGACCGGGTTGAGTACCAGCCATGAAGACTCCTGCCCAGCTCGGCGGCTCATAGAAATCCGAATCTTTGGAGTCGTCAGAACAGCCCCCAAGCATGCCCTCTTGGACCTGATACAAAGAATCTGTTGAACCGGAAGACGAATCATCATCCGATGGGACGGCCGTCTCTCCGCCATCTTTAGATCCTTCAGGAAGTTCTTCTCCGTGGACACAGCCCACGAAGGCACGCTTCATGACGGGTTGAACTCGGGCGGGTCTCGCACGCTGAGCCGTCTCGACGAGGTCGGTGCAGTTGTCCGGCTCAGGGCCCGGCTCACCAATCCGGCCGATGAAGACGTGGATTCCGCCAAAGGGGACCCGGTACCCGTACTCAATTGAGTCGGCCTCAGGGCCCCAGCCTTCGTTGTCGATGTAGATCTTCCCGCGATGACTCTTGGTCATCCGGCCTACTGCGTATCCCTTGAGCCCTTCGAAGCTGCCCTTCAAGAACTCAAATCCACCGTGCGCTGGCCCCACGGTGGGCACCAACTTTCGTGGAATTGTCACGGCAGATGTCCTCGTGCAAGGAATTAGTCGTGGAGCCATCGCAACTAGGAAGCTTAAAGGGGTTAATCAGGACAAAGGACACGAGAGGTTTTATACTAGTTCGGCCCCTTTTGGAGAAGGAAAGCCTACGTCTAGTTGGGTTGGTATTGCTTGATGTTTCGATGACCAGGGAGCGGAATACGCTATGCCCGACTCTCGATCGGTTGTTTTCTTTCCCTAAGCCGCCAATAGGTCGTCCCCTTATATACACGGGTCGATGCCCTGCGGCTTACAGAGTCTCGGCCGGCTTATAGACAGTATCCGGCTCGGTGACTAGTTAAATCTAGCTTATGATACAAGTCATGCCATTGTGGCGGTTTACTACAACATGCCTTAAGTCGCCTGTGGGCTTTAGGCCCTTTATTGAACCGCCATCTTCATGCTTGGTCTTGGGCTTCCTTCTGGTGAATCTTCTTTGCGTAACCCGGCCCCTCCTGGGCGGCTTACACAAATAGTTATATCCCCAACATTGGGCATCACATTCCTTGGGGTCGGGGACAGGGCTGGCTGCTTGCTGCCATGGCCATGACTCGTCCAATATCTTCTTCTCTTCAAGAATCACAAGGGACTCAGCCGGCCGTCATTGCTGCAAGACTCGGAGGATTTCTTGTACTCGCCGGCTATGGTGATGATGCCCTTGGTACTCGACATCTTCATCTTGAGGTAGGCGTAGTGGGGTACAGCCATGAACTTGGCCAGAGCAGGTCGGCCAAGAAGTGCATGATAGGGGCTCTCAAGGTCCACCACTTCAAACCAGATCGCTTCCCAGCGGAAATGTTCCTTGTCTCCAAAGAGAACATCTATCTTGATCTTGCTGATTGGTGAGCAGGACAGGCCGGGTACAATGCCATGGAACACAGTCCGGCTTGGCATGAGGTGCTTGGTCTTGACGTTTAGCTTTTCCATGGTGTCGCGGTACAGGATGTTGATGCTGCTCCCGCCGTCTATCAGCACGCGGGAGAATCGGGCAGCAAGCCTGTCTGTTGCCAGGGTTGCCTCCAGAACCAATGCATAAGAGCCCGGGGACGGCATCACCTTTGGGTGGTCGGCCCGGCTCCAGCTGATAGGCCTTTCTGACCAGTGCATGTACTCGGGGTTGTTGGAGGCGACCGCGTTGACCTCTTGGTGTTGTCGGCGCCGGCTGCACCGGTCTTCGGGCTGTCTTGTAAAGACGACGTAGGCGGCATGCTCGTAGGGGAACTCGTCTTGGACGACCCTGACAACTGGTCGACCGGCCGGCTGTTGAGGAGCCGGAGGCGGCTGTCCAACTGGCGGAGGTGGCACCAGCCCTTCGCCTTTGGTGATTCGGGTGAGCCAGTGGCATTTCCGGGTCGTATGGTTGGACGGCTTCGCGCCGCTGTGGAACTTGCAAGGGGCGTCGAGGGCTTGCTCGTAGGAGAAAGCCGGCTGCCAAGCCGGCCTGCCGCCCTTTGGCTTCTTGGGCGCGGGACACCCCTCAGGTTGTTCGTCGTCGACAATGGCCACCTGTCGACTGGTTGGAGGTGTCATTGTGCCCTTGCGCTTGTTGTTGCTCTGGTACGGACGTCGGCTGGAGTCGCCAGCCGGCGTTTTGGGAGCCGGGTTGAGCACCTTCCCGGAGGCGTCCACCCGGAGCTCGTTCTTCATCGAGGAGTCGGCGGTGGCGTACTTGTTCTCTATGACTAGTAGCTCGTCGAGGGTAGTCGGCTCGTCGCAGAGAAGCTTGTGCTTGAGGAGGGTGCCTTCTCAGCACCCGGCGGTGAAGTACTCTATGGCTTGAACCTCGTGCACCCCCTTGCAGGAATTGCGGAGCTCGGTCCAACGCGTGAGGTAGTCGCGAGTCGACTCGGTGGGTCCTTGTACACACAAGGAGAGCTGTCTGGGCTTGGGAGCCCGCTTGTAGGTGCTGGTGAAGTTGCGGATGAAGGCTTCGGTGAAGTCTAGCCAACTGTTGATGCTATACGGCTTGAGGCTGTTGAGCGAGGTCCGAGCCGTGCCTTGAAGCATGAGGGGCACATATTTCACGGCAACGCGCCTGTTGCCGTTCGCTATGCTGACTGGAGTGGAGTAGTCAATCAGCCAATCCTCCGGCTTCACAGAGCCGTTGTACTTGGGCGTGTCTCTTGGGAGCGAGAACCCTTTAGGGAAGGGCTCGTCGCGGACGCGGGGGCCGAAGCAAGGCGGATCGACATCATCTTCTTCTTCCAATGCCAGGGATCGCGCTAGGCGGTCGATTCGGTGGCGGGCTCGTTTTCGCCGACTCCTTCGCGGCGGCCTAGTCGGCCGCTGAGAGTCGGATGTGTGACAGGCGGCGGGGTGGGATATCTTTCCCCGCGAGGCGGAGGACAGGGCGGGTTGCCTCGCCGCTCCACGGCTCGAGGACGGCCTTCTGCGTCGCGCTCGATGGAGATCCGGGTTCGGCTGCGGCTCGCAGCCGGCTCCTTTTCTCGCCGTGCGTGGGTGTTGCCCGCGGTCGGTGTGCATGACGTCGCGCCGTGCTCTCGCCGCTGGAGGGCTTTTCGGCGCGGCGCCGTCTTCATGCCGCTTTGCGGCCGCGCCAATCGATTCTTTGGATGCGCCTAGCCATAGGGGAGCTCGTCGGGCCCTAGCCCGTTCAGCTCTTCCACGGCCGCCTAGGCGACGCGTAGGTTCTCGAGGGGCGTGGCGTAGACCGGGCGGTCCGCTCCTAGCATGTCGGCGATGACTGCGCCGCGTTTCTTGACGACACCTAGTCGGCTCGGCCCGTCGGGGGGCGAGGTGCCAAAGGCGGCGTGATCGACTTCGCGCTGGTGAGCCTCAGTGAGGCGTCTCATGGAAGCTATCCTCCGGCCCTCCACGTGGAGGGCGAGGCGGCGCACCTCCAGGGCCTCGGCGTCGATGTCGGCCGGGAGAGGGGCGGACAGGTCGTGCAGCGCCGCTTGCAGGGCGTCGTGGGCGTTCTCGCCAGAGGGGCCACCGTGACTGATGACCAGCACCTCGGTGATGGCACTACCACAGCTGTCGTCTTGGGGGAGCGGGTCGTTGAAGATCACAACGTTGGTGGGGAAAGCGTCGAGTGATGCTGTGTCGGAGTCGACAAGCATCGGGTCGATGGAGCCGACCGACTCCAAATCCACAGCAGGCTCGCTGGAGACGTGGAGTTGGTCAAGAAGGCTGACGAGGTGGCTCTCGGGGTAGCCTGTGCCCGCGTCGGAGGCGGGCTCGTCGGAGATGCGAGCCTCGCCGAGAAGATTGGCGAGGCAGCTCTCCGCGCAACCGTCAGCGACGCCTTGCAGCGCGTCGGGGCAAGCGCCATCGGGCGTGCCGGGCTGGCTACGCTCGCTGGGGAGGAAGAAGGTTCCCGTCCAGAACAGATCTCCGGACGACGGTGCACCTGGCCCCATGGTGGGCGCCAAATGTCGGGTGGTAGGTGCGACATATGCCAACGGGTAGCTTATCATTGTGGGAGCCAATAAGACGTTGCGGTGCACAGAAACGGATGAGGCATAGACATGCACGCCGCGAATCTTACCCAGCTTCGGGGCTCTCCGTGGAGATAACACCCTCATCGCTGCTCTGCGGGGTCTCCGCATGATCACTAGATGAACAAGTGGCTACAAGAGGCTCCTTGAGCTGTTCGGCGAGAGGAAGAAGAAGGGCATGACTAGCTCTCCTCTTCTCTCTATGTGGTGTCTAAAACTCTAAGAGATCAACCCTTTGCATGGGTGCCCTAGGGGGTTTATATAGGCCTACCCCCCAAGGGTACAATGGTAATCCGGCTGGGCACGGGCCCTAGCCGTCAGTGTCTACGTCCGCCGGCCGCTCGGGCCCGCCGACTGGTGGGTCCCGCCGGCTGCCGGCTTCTTGGTCGACAAGCTGGCCCCACCGCTGAGGTCCTAGTCGGGGGCTGGTTACTGTTGCCTCAATCCTGATGACGAGGGCTTTGTCGGGGTAAGCATGGCTACAGTGCCGCCGTCTTGGCGGCGATCACTATAGCCTCATCTCGTCTTGACTCCTGAAAGAGGCGCCTCCTTCGAGGGAGGGAGTAAGTCGGCTATGGGAAGCCGGCCATATCTCAGGCTGACTGGGGGAGGCTGAGCCGCCAGGCATCTCTCTGGCCGGAGGGGCCCGCTGCCTGTGGGTCGTACTGACAACCCGTCGTGTCTGACGTCATGGTCAACATGGCAACAGTGCCGCGCTGGACAGGAGATGGCCGCCCCGTACGGCGCACTGTGGCCATGCGTGCTCCGGGATACGGGGATGGCAGGCTTTACTGTAGCCATGCCCCGTTCCATCACCGTTATGTGGGCGTAGATTCTGAGGGTGCGGCCTTGGCCGCTCGCCGGGGGGGCGGCTCCTTGGAAGCCGCCCTTTGTGGCCTTCTTCCTGTAGGTTTTTGGGGCCGGGCCGCCTCCTGACAGCCGGCCTGAGGGTCAGCCGGCCGGGGGAAGGCGGCCCCGCGTCTTGGATGTTGGATGGCTTGATTGGCTTATAATTTTTTCAGAGGTCCCAGGGGGAGCCGGCTAGGCTACCCGTGGTCATTTACTCCGACAACACCGCAGACATCTTCCAACACTCGCCCTTGGGCGATGTGCTAAATTCAATAAAGAACCTGTCCTTGGCGGGGGACTCACAACCGAACTATGTTCGGTTCGAACTAGAGGCTGACGATGGAGAATTTCGCTTCCCACCCGCCACCCATTTCATAGCCACTGTCGAGGACTTGACCTACATGCTTGATTATGGCTCCGAAGACATCGACGGTATGGACGACGATGCTGACAAGGAGCAAGGCCAAGACCCGCCATTCACTGGACGTTGGACGGCCACCTCTTCGTACAATGTGTACATGGTTGATACACCTAAAAAAGCTAGCGATGATGACAAAGAAGATCCAGTTGAGAATAAACCTGCTGAGACGCAGTCCAAGCGCCGGCGCCCTAAACGCCGTTCTAAGTCACGTCGCTCAAAAGACAGCAACACTGGCACCGGAGAAAATAGTTCTCCGGACGACGCCGAAAACATTGAAGACCCTATTGGAGCAACATCAGAACAGGAGGAACAAGAAGACGGGCAAGTTAACCCTGATAAACAGGCCATGCCCAACAACTCGGATGACGATAGTTATCGTCCACTCTCCGAGGATGACGAGAGTGATACTACAACGTATCTATAATTTTTGATTGCTCCATGCTATATTATCTACTGTTTTGGACCATATTGGGCTTTATTTTCCACTTTTATATTATTTTGGGACTAACCTATTAACCGGAGGCCTAGCCCAGAATTGCTGTTTTTTTGCCTATTTCAGTGTTTCGAAGAAACGGAATATCAAACGGAGTCCAAACGGAATGAAACCTTCGAGAATGTGATTTTCTCATCGAATATGACCCAGGAGACTTGGACCCTACGTCAAGAAAGCCACGAAGTGTGCACGAGGTAGGGGGGCGCGCCTACCCCCCTAGGGCATGTCCCCCACCCTCGTGGGCCCCATGAAGCTCCACCAACGTACTTCTTCCTCCTATATATACCTACGTACCCCCACACGATCAGTGATGGAGCCAAAAACCTAATTCCACCACCGCAACTTTCTGTACCCACGAGAACCCATCTTGGGGCATGTTCCGGAGCTCCGCTAGAAGGGGAATCCACCACAGAGGGCTTCTACATCATCACCATAGCCCCTACGATGAAGTGTGAGTAGTTTACGTCAGACCTTCGGGTCCATAGTTAGTAGCTAGATGGCTTCTTCTCTCTTTTTGGATCTCAATACAATTTTCTCCACCTCTCTCGTGGAGATCTATTCGATGTAATCTTCTTTTTGCGATGTGTTTGTTGAGACCGATGAATAATATTTGAATCTTCTCTGAATTATTTTATGTATGATACGTTATCTTTGCAAGTCTCTTCGAATTATCAGTTTGGTTTGGCCTACTAGATTGGTTTTTCTTGCAATGGGAGAAGTGCTTAGCTTTGGGTTCAATCTTGCGATGTCCTTTCCCAAAGTGATGAGGGGCAGCAAGGCACGTATTGTATTGTTGCCATCGAGGATAACAATATGGGATTTTTATCATATTGCATCAATTTATCCCTCTACATCATGTCATCTTGCTTAAGGCGTTACTCTATTTTCATTAACTTAATACTCTAGATGCATGTTGGATAGCTGTCGATGAGTGGAGTAATAGTAGTAGATGCAGGCAAGAGTCGGTCTACTTTTCTCGGACGTGATGCCTATATACATGATCATACCTAGATATTCTCATAACTATGCTCAATTCCGTCAATTGCTCAACAGTAATTCGTTCACCCACCGTAAAATACTTATGCTTTTGAGAGAAGCCACTAGTGAAATCTATGGCCCCCGGGTCTATCTCCATCATATTAATCTTCCATCACTTTATTATTGCCTTTGCTTTTTACTTTTCTTTTATTTTACTTTGCATCTTTATACCAAAAATACCAAAATATTATCTATCATCTCTATCAAATCTCACTCTCGTAAGTGACCTTGAAGGGATTGACAACCCCTATACACATTGGTTGCAAGGAGTTATTTGCTTTGTGTAGGTACGAGGGACTCGCGCTTGGCCTCCTAGTGGATTGATACCTTGGTTCTCAAAAACTGAGGGAAATACTTACGTTACTTTGCTGCATCATCCTTTCCTCTTCAAGGAAATCCAACGCAATGTTCAAGAAGTAGCAAGAAGAATTTCTGGCGCGGTTGCCGGGGAGTCTACGCGAAAGTCAACATACCAAGTACCCATCACAATCCCTTATCTCTCGCATTACATTATTTGCCATTTGCCTCTCGTTTTCCTCTCCCCCACTTCACCCTTGCCGTTTTATTCGCCCTCTCTTTTTCGCTCGCCTTCTTCCCGTATGTATCTTTGTTTGTGTTTCCTTCTGCCTTCTATATGCTTGCATCTTCGCTTGCTGAAAATATATTGATATGGATCCACTTAAAGTGTTCTACTTGGATCATCTTCGATCCTTATCTTTCGTCTTTGAAACCCCAACTAGCCTAGTTGATGGGAAATCTTTAGATGAGCATGCTCATTTTGTGCGTCATCGTTTGTCTGAAAAGGGGAAGCTCTTATGGTATCATATAAATAGTTTGCTATGCTATGCTTGGAATCTTTGTGAAATGTGTGATTTTACTTGTTGCTCTAAGAACCCTAAAAACACCTTCCATACCTATGTGAGTTCAAGGATAATGAAATCTTATCTTCTTATGCAAAGGGTGTTTATAGCTACTATGATATCGAACAAATTGAAGAATTTGTCGTTTTTAAGGGTGCTCATGAAGTTGCTTCTTTGATTGAAAAGTATGATTTTACTCTCAACAAATCTGAAAATTCCATCATACTTAAATATTGCAATGAAAACCTTACTCATAATGTCCATGTCCAAGAATTTATTGAAAGAATGACCGTTGCTTTGGAAGAAAATAATGATATGCATGAATCTATAGATAATGATGATTCCGATGATTTGGTTGAAATATCCCTTGATGAACATGATGCTTGCTATTCTTGTGGCCATGATGCCAATATTTATGAAGACGAATTTGCTATAGTTCCTTATGTTAAAAATGAGATCGTTGCTATTGCAACCATGCTTGATAGTTCCCTCGATGAAAAGCATGATTTCAATGATTTTACTATAAATTCTCTTGATGTCAATTGTGCTAATAATATGCAAAACCCTAAGCTTGGGGATGCTAGTTTTGCTATGTCTACTACTTGTTGCAATGATCATGATTGGGGTGATTCTTCTTATGATCTTGAAAATTTATTTAATCCCCATGATGAATATGAGATTGATAATATAGTTTGCAATAATATTGAAAGTGGGTTTGGAAGAGTGTCAACTTTAAATCCCACATATTTGGAGAATATTCAATCTTATGAAATTTTTGATAAAAGTGGGTTTGGAGAGGTCATGACTTTAGTTAATGTTAATCCCACTATTTTGGAAGAGTGTCAACTTTGCATGCATGTGGATCGTGTTGAAAATATTTATGTGATAGCTATTTTGTTGAATTTTCTTATGATCCCACATGTAATTATTATGAGAGAGGAAAACATGGTCGTAGAAATTTTCATAATAATAAGTTACCTCTCGTTATGTTAAGATTGCTATCGTCTCTTTCTTCTTCCTTGCATATGCTAATTTTTGTTTGCTATGATAATTTGTTTGCTTATAAAATGCCTATGCATAGGAAGTATGTTAGACTTAGATGTGTTTTTCACATGCTATATGATGCTCCTTTTGTGTTTCAATTCTTGCCTTTCATGCGAGCATCATTAAAATTATCAATGCCTAGCTAGGGGCGTTAAACGATGGCGCTTGTTGGGAGGCAACCCAATTTTATTTTTAGTTTTTTCTTTTTAATTCTGTTTAGGAATAAATCTTTGTTCTCTCCTCTGGTTAGATGTGTTTTTATGTTTTAGTTAGTGTTTGTGCCATGTTAAACCTATAGGATCTTCTTGGATGATAGTTATTTGATCTTGTTGTAATTTCCAGAAACTTTCGGCTCACAAAAACAATTGTTAAAAATTACCAGAACGTCATAAAATATTGATTCCAATTTCTGATGATCAATAAACAAATTTCCTAGGTCGTCCTATTTTTGCTGAATTTTTGGAGTTCGAAGTTTTCGTTAGTTACAGATTACTACAGACTGTTCTGTTTTAGACAGATTCTGTTTTTCGTGTGTTGTTTGCTTATTTTGATGAATCTATGGCTAGTAAAATAGTTTATAAACCATAGAGAAGTTTTAATAAAGTAGGTTTAACACCAATATAAATAAAGAATGAGTTCATTACAGTACCTTGAAGTGGTCTTTTGTTTTCTTTCGCTAACAGAGCTCACGAGATTTCTGTTGAGTTTTGTGTTGTGAAGTTTTCAAGTTTTGGGTTAAATCTTTTGATGGATTATGGAATAAGGAGTGTCAAGAGCCTAAGCTTGGGGATTCCCATGGTACCCCCAAGATAATCTAAGG
This sequence comes from Aegilops bicornis, assembly GCA_021605145.1. NCBI lineage: Eukaryota > Viridiplantae > Streptophyta > Magnoliopsida > Poales > Poaceae > Aegilops > Aegilops bicornis. The sequence continues at coordinate 825,603,225 of CM038675.1, read as the reverse complement.
ACACCAAAAATTCAAAGCTTGGGGATGCCCCGGAAGGCATCCCCTTTTTCTTCTACTTCCATCGGTAACTTTACTTGGAGCTATATTTTTATTCACCACATGATATGTGTTTTTCTTGGAGCGTCTTGTATGATTTGAGTCTTTGATTTTTAGTTTACCACAATCATCCTTGCTGTACACACCTTTTGGGAGAGCCATATATGATTGGAATTTGTTAGAATACTCTATGTGCTTCACTTATATCTTTTGAGCTATATAGTTTTGCTCTAGTGCTTCACTTATATCTTTTAGAGCACAGTGGTGGATTTGTTTTATAGAAACTATTGATCTCTCATGCTTCACTTATATTATTTTGAGAGTCTTAAATAGCATGGTAATTTTCTTAAACAATCCTAATATGCTTGGTATTCAAGATTTGTAAAACTTTCTTTTGCGTATGCTGAATACTATGATAAGTTTGATGCTTGATAATTGTTTTGAGATATGAAGATGGTGATATTAGAGTCATGCTAGTTGAGTAGTTGTGAATTTGAGAAATACTTGTGTTAAAGTTTGTGATTCCGTAGCATGCACGTATGGTGAACCGTTATGTGATGAAGTCGGAGCATGATTTATTTATTGATTGTCTTCCTTATGAGTGGCGGTCGGGGACGAGTGATGGTCTTTTCCTACCAATATATCCCACTAGGAGCATGCGCGTAATACTTTGCTTTGATAACTTCTAGATTTTTGCAATAAGTATATGAGTTCTTTATGACTAATGTTGAGTCCATGGATTATACGCACTTTTGTTCCTTCCACCATTGCTAGCCTCTCTAATACCGCACACTTTTCGCCGGTATCATACACCCACCATATACCTTCCATAAACAGCCACCATACCTACCTATCATGGCATTTCCATAGCAATTCCGAGATATATTGCCATGCAACTTTCCACCGTTTCGTTTATTATGACACGCTCCATCAATGTCATATTGCTAGCATGATCATGTAGTTGACATAGTATTTGTGGCAAAGCCACCGTTCATAATTATTTCATACATGTCACTCTTGATTCATTGCATATCCCGGTACACATCACGGAGGCATTCATATAGAGTCATATTTTGTTCTAAGTATCGATTTGTAATTGTTGAGTTGTAAGAAAAATAAAAGTGTGATGATCATCATTTTTAGAGCATTGTCCCAAGTGAGGAAAGGATGATGGAGACTATGATTCCCCATAAGTCGGGATGAGACTCCAGACGAAAAAAAAGAAAAGAAAAGAGGCCTTAAAAAAGTAGAAGAGAAAAGGCCCAAATAAAAAAATGAGAGAAAAGAGAGATGGGACAATGTTACTATCCTTTTACCACACTTGTGCTTCAAAGTAGCACCATGATATTCATGATAGAGAGTCTCTCATTTTGTCACTTTCATATACTAGTGGGAATATTTCATTATAGAACTTGGCTTGTATATTCCAATGATGGGCTTCCTCAAATGCCTTAGGTCTTCGTGAGTGATGTCTACTACGCAACCTTCTTCTTGTAGACGTTGTTGGGCCAGCAAGTGCACATGTTTGTAGGACAGTAGCAAATTTCCCTCAAGTGGATGACCTAAGGTTTATCAATCCGTGGGAGGCGTAGGATGAAGATGGTCTCTCTCAAGCAACCCTGCAACCAAATAACAAAGAGTCTCTTGTGTCCCCAACACACCCAATACAATGGTAAATTGTATAGGTGCACTAGTTCGGCGAAGAGATGGTGATGCAAGTGCAATATGGATGGTAGATATAGGTTTTTGTAATCTGAAAATATAAAAACAGCAAGGTAACAAGTGATAAACGTGAGCGTAAACGGTATTGCAATGATAGGAAACAAGGCCTAGGGTTCATACTTTCACTAGTGCAAGTTCTCTCAACAATAATAACATAGATAGATCATATAACAAGCCCTCAACATGCAACAAAGAGTCACTCCAAAGCCACTAATAGCGGAGAACAAACGTATAGACTATGGTAGGGTACGAAACCACCTCAAAGTTATTCTTTCCAATCAATCCGGTGGGCTATTCCTATAAGTGTCACAAACAGCCCTAGAGTTCGTACTAGAATAACACCTTAAGACACAAATCAATCAAAACCCTAATGTCACCTAGATACTCGATTGTCACCTCAAGTATCCATGGGCATGATTATACGATATGCATCACCCAATCTCAGATTCATCCAACCAACACAAAGTACTTCAAAGAGTGCCCCAAAGTTTCTACCGGAGAATCAAGAAAACGTGTGCCAACCCCTATGCATAGGTTCATGGGCGGAACCCGCAAGTTGGTCACCAAAACATACATCAAGTGGCACGTGAAATCCCATTGTCACCATAGATAATCACGGCAAGACATACATCAAGTGTTCTCATAAAAGACTCAATCCGATAAGATAACTTCAAAGGGGAAACTCAATTCATCACAATAGAGTAGAGGGGGAGAAACATCATAAGATCCAACTACAATAGCAAAGCTCGGGATACATCAAGATCGTGCCATAGAGGAACACGAGAGAGAACACGAGAGAGAGAGAGATCAAACACATAGCTACTGGTACATACCCTCAGACCCGAGGGTGAACTACTCCCTCCTCGTCATGGATAGCGCCGGGATGATGAAGATGGCCACCGGTGATGGGTTCCCCCTCCAGCAGGGTGCCGGAATGGGCTCCCGAGAGATTTTTGGTGGCTACAGAGGCTTGCGGCGATGGAACTCCCGATCTATCTTCTGTTCTGGAAGTTTTACGATACGTGGGTATATATGGGTGCAGGGGGTACGTCGGTGGAGCTACGGGGGCCCCACGAGGTAGGGGGCGCGCCCTAGGGGGGTGGGCGCGCCCCCACCCTCGTGAGCACCTCCCGTATCTTCTGACATGGGGTCCAAGTCCATCAGGTGGGTTTCCTTCCAAAAATAACTTCTCCAGTTGATTTCGTTCCGTTTTGACTCCGTCGATATTCCTTTTCCTCGAAATGTTGAAATAGGCATAAAACAAATAAAATCGGGCTGGGCCTTCGGTTAATAGGTTAGTCCCAAAAATAATATAAAAGTGGATAATAAAGCCTAATATTGCCCAAAACAGTAGATAAAGTAGCATGGAGCAATTAAAAATTATATACGTTGGAGACGTATCAGGCATCCCCAAGCTTAATTCCTGCTCGTCCTCGAGTAGGTAAATGATAAAAAAGATAATTTTTGATGCGGAGTGCTACTTGGCATAATTTCAATGTAATTCTTCTTACTTGTGATATGAGTATTCAGATCCGAAAGATTCAAGACAAAAGTTCATATTGACATAAAAATAATAATACTTCAAGCATACTAATCAAAGTAATCATGTCTTCTCAAAATAGCAAGGCAAAAGAAAGTTCATCCCTACAAAATCATATAGTTAGGCTATGCTTCATTTTCGTCAATCAAAGATGTTCCCAACTTCTATACCCCCGATGACAAGCCAAGCAATTTTTTCATACTTAAATAATCTCAAACTTTTTCAACCTTCACGCAATACATGAGCGTGAGCCATGGATATAGCACTATGGGTGGAATAGGAATATGATGATGGGGATTGTGTGGAAAAGACAAAAAAGGAGAAAGTTTCACATTGATGAGGATAATCAATGGGCTATGGAGATGCCCATAAATTGATGTCAACATGAGGAGTAGGGATTGCCATGCAACAGATGCACTAGAGCTATAAGTATATGAAAGCTCTACAAAAGAAACTAAGTGGGTGTGCATCCAACTTGCTTGCTCACGAAGACCTAGGGCATTTTGAGGAAGCCCATCATTGGAATATACAAGCCAAGTTCTATAATGAAAAATTCCCACTAGTATATGAAAGTGACAAAATGAGAGACTCTCTATCATGAAGATCTTGGTGCTACTTTGAAGCACAAGTGTGGTAAAAGGATAGTAGCATTGTCCCATGTTCTCTTTTTCTCTCATTTTTTGGGCCTTTCTTTTTTTGGCCTTGACTTTTTTTCTCTTTTATTTTTTATTTTTTCGTCCGGAGTCTCATCCTGACTTATGGGGGAATCATAGTCTCCATCATCCTTTCCTCACTTGGGACAATGCTCTAATAATGATGATCATCCCACTTTTATTTTTCTTAGAACTCAACAATTACAACTCAAAACTTAGAACAAAATATGACTCTATATGAATGTCTCCGGCGGTGTACCGGGATGGTGCAATGAATCAAGAGTGACATGTATGGAAAATAATGCATGGTGGCTTTGCCACAAATACGATGTCAACTACATGATCATGCAATGGCAATATGACAAAAGTAATGTATGTCATAATAATGATGATGGAAGTTGCATGGCAATATATCTCAGAATGGATATGGAAATGCCATGATAGGTAGGTATGGTGGCTGTTTTGAGGAAGATATAAGGAGGTTTATGTGTGATAGAGCGTATCGTATCACGGGGTTTGGATGCACCGGCGAAGTTTGCACCAACTGTCAAGGTGAGAAAGGGCAATGCACGGTACCGAAGAGGCTAGCAACGGCGGAAAGGTGAGAGTGCGTATAATCCATGGACTCAACATTAGTCAAAAGAACTCATATACTTATTGCAAAAAATTTGAAGCCATCAAAAATCAAGTACTACGCGCATGCTCCTAGGGGGATAGATTGGTAGGAAAAGACCATCGCCGTCCCCGACCGCCACTCATAAGGATGCACAAGCCGTGTACACTTCATGTTTCAAATTTGTTACACAACTTTAACCATACGTGCATGCTACGGGACTTGCAAACTTCAACACAAGTATTTCTCAAATTCACAATGATCAACTAGCACGACTTTGATATTATCACCTCCATATCTCAAAACAATTATCAATCATCAAACTTATCTTAGTATTCAATTCACTCAAAAAGAAAGTTTCACATAACTTGAACACTAAGTATATTAACATTAAGAAAATTACCATGCTATTTATGACTCTCAAAATAATATAAGTGAAGCATGAGAGTTCATCTATTTCTTCAAAATAAAACTACCACCATAGTGCTCTAAAAGATATAAGTGAAGCACTAGAGCAAACAACAAACTACTCCAAAAGATATAAGTGAAGATCAATGAGTAGCGAATGATTGTGCAACTATATGAAGACTCTCCCATTTAATAATTTCGGATCTTGGTATTGTATCCGAACAGCAAGCAAAACAAAATAAAATGACATTGCAAGGATAGCACAACTCATGTGAAGAAGCAAAAACTTAGGCTCAACCGATACTAACCGATAGTTGTTGAAGAAGAAAGGTGGGATGCCTACCGGGGCATCCCCAAGCTTAGATGCTTGAGATTTCTTGAATTAATATCTTGTGGTGAATTGGGCATGCCCATTCTTGATCTTTTTGTGTGTCCTTAATTCCTCTCATATCATGGTTTCTGTTTTATCAAAAGCTTCATTCACAACAAACTCAACAAGAACTCGTGAGATAGGTTAGTATAAACCAATGCAAAACCTTATCATTTCCTACTGTAACAAATCACTAAAATTATTATTCAATATTGCATACTAAATGCCTCTGCATATTTAATACTCCTATCCTCAAATAGAATCATTAAACAAGCAAACATATGCAAACAATGCAAACATAACAGCAATCTGCAAAAACAGTATAGTCTGTAAAGAATGCAAGAGTATAAATACTTCCCTAACTCCAAAAATTATGAAATAAAATTCCCACTGTAATAAATTTATCAGAGCTCATTATGAAAAAGGTTTCAACATTATATCATTCTCTGAATTTTCTAGGGAATGTTTGCAACAGCGGTAAACTTTCTGTTTTCAAACAGCAACATGCATACTTGCAAAATAAGCATGACTAAGGCTATCCTTGACATTTTTATTGAAACTAGAGATGCAAAAAACTAATCTAACTAACATCAAGCAAAACAAAACAAAATGACATGACGCTCCAAGCAAAACACATATCATGTGGTGAATAAAAATATAGCTCCAAGTAAAGTTACCGGTGAACGAAGATTTAAAGAGGGATGCCATCCGGGCATCCCCAAGCTTAGGCTCTTGGTTATCCTTGAATATTACCTTGGGGTGCCTTGGGCATCCCCAAGCTTAGGCTCTTGCCACTCCTTATTCCATAGTCCATCGAATCTTTACCCAAAACTTGAAAACTTCAATCACACAAAACTTAACAGAAAACTCGTAAGCTCCGTTAGCGAAAGAAAACAAAACACCACTTCAAGGTACTGTAATGAACTCATTCTTTATTTGTATTGGTGTTAAACCTACTGTATTCCAACTTCTCTATGGATTATAAACTATTTTACTAGCCATAGATTCATCAAAATAAGCAAACAACACAATCGAAACAGAATCTGTCAAAACAGAACAGTCTGTAGTAATCTGTAACTAACGCAAACTTCTGGAACTCCAAAAATTCTAAAATAAATTGGTGGACCTGAGGAATTTGTCTAGTAATCATATGAAAAAGAATCAACTAAATAGAAATTTCCAGTAAAAAGTTGAAGCTAATCTCGTGAGCGCTAAAGTTTCTGTTTTTTACAGCATGATCATAAAGACTTCACCCAAGTCTTCCCAAAGGTTCTACTTGGCACAAACACTAATTAAAACATGAAAACACATCTAACAAGAAGCTAGATGGATTATTTATTCCTAAACAGAACCAAAAAGCAAGAAACTAAAATAAATTTGGGTTGCCTCGCAACAAGCGCTTTTCTTTAATGCCTTTCTAGCTAGGCATGATGATGACAATGATGCTCACATAAAAGATAAGAATTGAAACATAACGGGAGCATCATGAAGCATATGACTAGCACTTTTAAGTCTAACCCACTTCCTATGCATAGGGATTTTGTGAGCAAACAACTTATGGGAACAAGAATCAACTTGCATAGGAAGGTAAAACAAGCATAACTTCAAGATTTTAAGCACATAGAGAGGAAACTTGATATTATTGCAATTCCTACAAGCATATATTCCTCCCTCATAATAAATTTCAGTAGCATCATGAATGAATTCAACAATATAACCAGCACCTAAAGCATTCTTTTCATGATCTATTTGCATAGAAAATTTTCTACTCTCCACATAAGCAAAATTCTTCTCATCAATAGTAGTGGGAGCAAACTCAAAAAAATAACTATCATATGATTGAAAATTAAGATCAAGATGACAAGTTTCATGGTTATCATTATTCTTCAAAGCATATGTGTCATCACAATAATCATCATAGATAGGAGGCATCCTTTCATCATAGTAAATTTGCTCATCAAAGCTTGGGGGACAAAAAATATCATCTTCATCAAGCATAGCTTCCCCAAGCTTGTGGCTTTGCATATCATTAGCATCATGGATATTCAAGGAATTCATACTAACAACATTGCAATCATGCTCATCATTCACATATTTTATGCCAAGCATTCTATGTAATTCTTCTTCTACCACTTTGGCACAATTTTCCTTTCCATCATTCTCACGAAAGATATTAAAAAGGTGAAGCGTATGAGACAAACTCAATTCACTTTTTTGGTCATTTTCTTTTATTAACTAGACTAGTGCTAAAACAAGAAACAAAAAGATTCAATTGCAAGATCTAAAGATATACCTTCACTTACTAGCCTCCCCGGCAACGGCGCCAGAAAAGATCTTGATGTCTACTACGCAACCTTCTTCTTGTAGACGTTGTTGGGCCTGCAAGTGCACAGGTTTGTAGGACAGTAGCAATTCCCTCAAGTGGATGACCTAAGGTTTATCAATCCGTGGGAGGCGTAGGATGAAGATTGTCTCTCTCAAGCAACCCTGCAACCAAATAACAAAGAGTCTCTTGTGTCCCCAACACACCCAATACAATGGTAAATTGTATAGGTGCACTAGTTCAGCGAAGAGATGGTGATACAAGTGCAATATGGATGGTAGATATAGGTTTTTGTAATCTCAAAATATAAAACAGCAAGGTAACAAGTGATAAACGTGAGCATAAACGGTATTGCAATGATAGGAAACAAGGCCTAGGGTTCATACTTTCACTAGTGCAAGTTCTCTCAACAATAATAACATAGATAGATCATATAACAAGCCCTCAACATGCAACAAAGAGTCACTCAAAAGCCACTAATAGCGGAGAACAAACGTAGAGATTATGGTAGGGTACGAAACCACCTCAAAGTTATTCTTTCCAATCAATCCGGTGGGCTATTCCTATAAGTGTCACAAACAGCCCTAGAGTTCGTACTAGAATAACACCTAAGACACAAATCAATCAAAACCCTAATGTCACCTAGATACTCCATTGTCACCTCAAGTATCCGTGGGCATGATTATACGATATGCATCACACAATCTTAGATTCATCCAACCAACACAAAGTACGTCAAAGAGTACCCCAAAGTTTCTACCGGAGAATCAAGAAAACGTGTGCCAACCCCTATGCATGGGTTCATGGGTGGAACCCGCAAGTTGGTCACCAAAACATACATCAAGTGGCACGTGAAATCCCATTGTCACCATAGATAATCACGGCAAGACATACATCAAGTGTTCTCATAAAAGACTCAATCCGATAAGATAACTTCAAAGGGGAAACTCAATTCATCACAAGAGAGTAGAGGGGGAGAAACATCATAAGATCCAACTACAATAACAAAGCTCGGGATACATCAAGATCGTGCCATAGAGGAACACGAGAGAGAACACGAGAGAGAGAGAGATCAAACACATAGCTACTGGTACATACCCTCAGCCCCGAGGATGAACTACTCCCTCCTCGTCATGGATAGCGCCGGGATGATGAAGATGGCCACCGGTGATGGGTTCCCTCCGCAGTGGTGCCGAACGGGCTCCCGAGAGGTTTTGGTGGCTACAGAGGCTTGTGGCGGCGGAACTCTCGATCTATCTTCTGTTACGAAGGTTTACGATACGTGGGTATATACGGGTGCGAAGTGCGTCGGTGGAGCCTACGGGCCCCACGAGGCGGGCGCGCCCTAGGGGGTGGCGCGCCCCCACCCTCGTGAGCACCTCCCGTATCTTCCGACGTGGGGTCCAAGTCCATCGTGGGTTTCCTTCCAAAAATAACTTCTCCAGTTGATTTCGTTCCGTTTGACTCATTCGATATTCCTTTTCCTCGAAACACTGAAATAGGCATAAAACAACAAATCTAGGCTGGGCCTCTGGTTAATAGGTTAGTCCCAAAAATAATATAAAAGTGGATAATAAAGCCTAATATTGCCCAAAACAGTAGATAAAGTAGCATGGAGCAATCAAAAATTATAGATACGTTGGAGACGTATCAGTGAGCAAGCGAGTTGGATGCACACCCACTTAGTTTCTTTTGTTGAGCTTTCATATACTTATAGCTCTAGTGCATCCGTTGCATGGCAATCCCTACTCACTCACATTGATATCTATTGATGGGCATTTCCATAGCCCGTTGATACGCCTAGTTGGTGTGAGACTATCTTCTCCCTTTTTGTCTTCTCCACAACCACCATTCTATTCCACATAAAGTGCTATATCCATGGCTCATGCTCATTTATTGATCGAAGATTGAAAAAGTTTTGAAAATGTCAAAAGTATGAAACAATTGCTTGGCTTGTCATCAGGGTTTTGCATGATTTAAATACTTTGTGTGGTGAAGATAGAGCAAGCCAGACTATATGATTTTGTAGGGATAACTTTCTTTGGCCATGTTATTTTGAGAAGACATAATTGCTTTGTTAGTATGCTTGAAGTATTATTATTTTTATGTCAATATTAAACCTTTGTCTTGAATCTTTAGGATCCGAATATTCATACCACAATTAAGAAGAATTACATTGAAATTATGCCAAGTAGCACTCCGGATCAAAATTCTTTTTTATCATTTACCCACTCGAGGACGAGCAGGAATTAAGGTTGGGGATGCCTGTTACGTCTCCAACTTATCTATAATTTTTGATTGCTCCATGCTATATTATCTACTGTTTTGGACCACATTGGGCTTTATTTTCCACTTTTATATTATTTTTCGGACTAACCTATTAACCGGAGGACCAGCCCAGAATTGCTGTATTTTTTGCCTATTTCAGTGTTTCGAAGAAACGGAATATCAAACGGAGTCCAAACGGAATGAAACCTTCGAGAACGTGATTTTCTCACCGAATATGACCCAGGAGACTTGGACCCTACATCAAGAAAGCCACGAGGTGGGCACGAGGTAGGGGGGCACGCCTACCCCCCTAGGGCGCGCCCCCACCCTTGTGGGCCCCACGAAGATCCACCGACGTACTTCTTCCTCCTATATATACCTACATACCCCAAACGATCAGAGACGGAGCCAAAAACCTAATTCCACCGCCGCAACTTTCTGTACCCACGGGATCCCTTCTTGGGGCCTGTTCCGGAGCTCCGCCGGAAGGGGAATCCACCATGGAGGGCTTCTACATCATCACCATAGCCCCTCGGATGAAGTGTGAGTACTTTACCTCAGACCTTCAGGTCCATAGTTAGTAGCTAGATGGCTTCTTCTCTTTTGGATCTCAATACAATGTTCTCCCCTCTCGTGGAGATCTATTCGATGTAATCTTCTTTTTGCGGTGTGTTTGTTGAGACCGATGAATTATGGGTTTATGATCATGATTATCTTTGAACAATATTTGGATCTTCTCTGAATTCTTTTATGTATGATTGGTTATCTTTGCAAGTCTCTTCGAATTATCAGTTTGGTTTGGCCTACTATACTGGTTTTGCTTGCAATGGGAGAAGTGCTTAGCTTTGGGTTCAATCTTGCGGTGTCCTTTCCAAGTGACAGTAGGGGTAGCAAGGCATGTATTGTATTGTTTCCATCGAGGATAACAAGATGGGGTTTTTATCATATTGCATGAATTTATCCCTCTACATCATGTCATCTTGCTTAAGACGTTATTCTGTTTTCATTAACTTAATACTCTAGATGCATGCTGGATAGCGATCGATGAGTGGAGTAATAGTAGTAGATGCAGGCAGGAGTCGGTCTACTTGTCTCGGACGTGATGCCTATATACATGATCATACCTAGATATTCTCATAACTATGCTCAATTCTGTCAATTGCTCAACAGTAATTCGCTCACCCACCGTAAAATACTTATGCTCTTGAGAGAAGCCACTAGTGAAATCTATGGCCCCCGGGTCTATCTCCATCATATTAATCTTCCATCACTTTATTATTGCCTTTGCTTTTTTACTTTTCTTTTATTTTACTTTGCATCTTTATACCAAAAATACCAAAAAATATTATCTATCATCTCTATCAGATCTCACTCTCGTAAGTGACCGTGAAGGGATTGACAACCCCTATTCGCGTTGGTTGCGAGGAGTTATTTGCTTTGTGTAGGTACGAGGGACTCACGCGTGGCCTCCTACTGGATTGATACCTTGGTTCTCAAAAACTGAAGGAAATACTTATGCTACTTTGCTGCATCATCCTTTCCTCTTCAAGGAAATCCAACGCAATGCTCAAGAGGTAGTAGAGAGCCTCGGCAACGGGGATTTCATCGTGCCTGAGGCACCCCTCGAGCAGGAGCGCTTCAAGCGCCAGCTAATATCTACTGCAAGAAGCCTGAAGAAGAAGCAGCAGCAGCTTCAAGCTGATCGAGACCTACTCATTGACAAATGCACTGATGTCCTGGCAGCCGAAGAATATGGCCTCAAGCGTCCAGCCAAGAGTTACCCGAAGCGCAGATTGCTACCTTAGTTCGATGAGGAGGGACCGGAGCCCATACCTCCCTCGCGCAATGCGGAACGACCACCACGTGGTCGGGATTTTGCGGCGGACCGACCATCCCGCGGTCGGGATAAAACGGCAACTCAGGCCGAACAGCAGCCCGCTCCACCGCCTCGTAAAAAAAGAGACAAAACAGCTCGGAACTATACACACGACCTTTGGCAGGACCTGGACAGTAGAGCAGGACATACCAGATCAATCTACGGATCGTGAGGACGCTTTTTGACTCGCAACGACGGCTACCTATTCAGACGTGACAAACCTAGTCACGCCCGGGCCGATAACCGCAGGCGGACTTCATCGGAGGCGCGCCGCGATGCGGCCCGATATAGAGGCGCCGCACACCCTCTTTGCTTCACAGATGAAGTAATGGATCATGAATTCCCCGATGGGTTCAAGCCCGTCAATATTGAATCATACGACGGGACAACCGATCCCACAGTATGGATCAAGGATTTTATTCTTCACATCCATATGGAGCGTGGAGACGACCTCCACGCCATCAAATACCTCCCACTAAAGCTCAAAGGGCCAGCTCGACACTGGTTAAACAGCCTGCTTGACAATTCCATCGGCAACTGGGAGGACTTGGAAGAAGCTTTTCTTGACAACTTCCAAGGCACTTATGTTCGGTCACCAGACGCCGATGACCTAAGTCACATAGTCCAACAGCCTGGAGAATCGGCCAGAAAATTCTGGACTAGGTTCCTAACCAAGAAGAACCAAATAGTTGACTGTCTGGATGCCGAAGCCCTAGCGGCCTTTAAACATAGCATCCGTGACGAATGGCTCGCCCGCCACCTCGGGCAAGAAAAGCCGAAATCCATGGCAACCCTCACGGCACTCATGACCCGCTTTTACGCGGGTGAGGATAGCTGGCTGGCTCGTAGCAAAAACACACCCAGCGAGGCAGGCCCCTCTGAGGCCAGAAACAGCACCGGCAAGCTCCAGCGCAATAGACACAAACGCCGAAGCAATGGCGACAACACCAATGACACTACAGTTAACGCCGGATTCAGTGGCTCCAAGTCCGGCCAGCGAAAGAAGCCCTATAAAAGGAACAGTGAGGGACGATCCAGCTTGGACCGCATACTCGACCATCCATGTCAGATACATGGCACCCCAGACAAACAGGCCAATCATACCAACAGAGATTGTTGGGTCTTTAAACATGCTGGCAAGTTAAATGCCGAGAACAAGGAAAAGGGTTCACAAAGTGAGGACAATGACGAAGAGCCCCGACAGCCGAACACTGGGGGGCAAAAGAAATTTCCCCCTAAGTCAAAACGGTGAACATGAAATATGCTACACACATCCCCAAAAGGGAGCGCAAGTGCGCACTCAGGGACGTCGATGCGGTAGAGCCAGCCGCCCCAAAATTCAATCCGTGGTCATCATTCCGAATCACCTTTGATCGTCGAGACCATCCAACTAGTATCCGTCATGGAGGTTCGGCCGCACTGGTCCTCCACCCAATCATCGACGGATTCCACCTGACACGAGTCCTAATGGATGGTGGTAGCAGCCTCAACCTGCTCTATCAGGATACAGTGCGCAAAATGGGCATTAATCCCTCACGAATCAAACCCACAAAGACTACCTTTAAATGAGTCATACCAGGCATAGAGGCCCGTTGTACGGGCTCAATCATGTTGGACATGGTCTTCGGTTCCCCGGACAACTTTTGAAGCGAAGAGCTAATCTTCGATATCATCCCCTTCCGCAGCGGCTACCACACACTGCTCGGACGAACCGCATTTGCTAGATTCAACGCGGTGCCACACTATGCTTATCTCAAGCTCAAGATGCCCGGTCCACGCGGCGTCATAACAGTCAATGGAAACACGGAACACTCCCAACGTACAGAGGAGCACACAGCCGCCCTAGCAGCAGAGGTACAGAGTGGCCTTCTCAAGCAGCACAATAATCCGGCTGCCGAGCCCCTTGACATCGTTAAGAGGGTCCGGACTACACAACAAGAGGACAACTCTGCTTGTCAAGAGCTTGATTAGCAATTCGGCCTCTGTCCCAGTCTCGATGAGGTAGTGGCATTCGTACCACACGTACATAATTACGCACTCAAAATCCCATGGGTATCGATGGAGGCACAACTAGCTTGTGGTCCACAGTTCGGCTACACCGATCCCGGACTCACTTGTACCTTTACTATTTCCTTTTCCCTTTTTTCAGGTATCTTTTATACAGGCCTCCTTCAATGGCCTGATTACTGGTCCTGTCAAAGGACAAATACACCAGATTGGCACAGAGCACAGGCATACAGGGGAAGCTCTAGAGGACAATCCAACGATCACTCTACCTGTTTTCAGGACCCAAACGCAGCTCGCTTTTGGTTATGGCATGTTAAATAGCCGGTGGCTTATCACACCATTTGTATCAATGCGCTTTAACTCATTAACCCAATGGAAACAGTTCACGGCCCAAGTTCAAGGGCCCCAGATACTACCTCTGTTCTCTTTCTGTTTTCCTTTTACCATTAACTATTTCTCTTCTAGCACCCGTACACTTTGGTACGTTTCATATTTGCCAAGGGCTCCCCATCGCCCCATAATACGGCAACAAAGTCCGAACACTTCTTATAGATAAGTTCGGCACCCCGAATTTAGCATTATATGCATTGGCTCCGAATCATGTCTTTGGTCAATAGTTGGGTTGCCCGGCTCCTGTGCTTGCTACCCTACGTTCCGCTACATCGGCTAGGGTAGTAAAGGGAGAACTACTGCGATTGTGCCCTGGTCTAAACCGGATGATCACCTCAAAGAGAGAAACCAAAACTGATCATTATGATGTGGCGAGAGCCGGTCAGCTGTTCGGAGGTTACAAATCGCAGGAGATTTTTTTCCGCATTACGCGAAGGATCGGTACTTGCCGATTAGACGCTGACAGTACTCTGGTTCGTATACCAGGGGTTGTGCCCATGTTTTATTAAAAAAATCCTATGGCTAAGTGAGGGCGTTTAAGCCGCATAGTCTGATTGCCTGGTTCGTTGCGCTAAACAACTCCTTCAAGGACCATATAATTGGATCAAGATTGTTTAGATTCCATCCCAAACACCTCCATATTACCTACGCGAGGGCAGAAGCTGACGACTGGCCAACCCTCAGATTCCATAACAACACGGCCGCACAGGAGGAAACAATTAAAACATTACAAACATTATATTAAAAACCGGCTTTGTTTTCATCATACAAGGCAAAGACAACACGAATGTATTCATTCGGAAATAATGTCCTGCCCTCACTGCGCTGCTGCAAGTCGAGACCCCTCTAGGACATCCGCAAAATATCGCTCGGGTGTGCGGTGCTCCTCGCCCTCTGGCGGCCCCCTGGCCACCTCGACGGCGTCCATCTTCGCCCACCACATCTTGCAACAGGCGAAGGCCATGCGTGCACCTTCGATGAAGACTGGTCGCTTGACGATGTCTAGCCGCGGACAGGCCTTCACCACCCACTTCACGAGGCCAAAATAACTGTTGGGTATAGCTTCGACTGGCCACAGCCGGATTATTAAATCCTTCATGGCCAGTTCGGCCACCCTGTGTAGCTCGACCAGCTGTTTCAGCTAATCGATAAAGGGCACCGGATGTTCTGGCGCAACATACTGCGACCAGAACAACTTCTCCGTGGAATTCCCTTCTTTGGCTCGGAAGAACTCCGAGCATCGGACACGGTGCATGGTAGATCCGCAAAAGCTCCTGGACAACTCCAAATCCGGGTTAGTAAAAGGTACTTCCTCTCCACATACTTGCTTTGCATGTTAAATGCCTTACCCGCTGCGATCTTCTTGGCCTCCTGGATCTCCTGGAGAGCGTCCCGGGCCTCATTCCGTGTGGCCTCCACGCTCTGGCGAGCCATGGTAAGTTCAGCCTCTTGAACCGACACCTCACGCTCCAAAGCTTCGCACTTCTTCACCGCGTCCTGGAGCTCCTGCTGGACCTCGTTGACCTGGGCCTTGAGCTTCCTACATGCAGCTTGCTCTTGGACAGCCTTCTCCTTGGCTTCAGCCAAGGCGTTTTTCAGGGCCTCGACGTCGGTCGCCGCCCCTACACATATTATGACACTCCGGTCAATACTCACCACTTATTCTTTCCGAATACACAGCAAGTCGTTACTCACCTTGCTTCTCTTGGAGCTGAATCTTCACCTCGCCGAGCTTGTTCTCGGTCCGCTCCAGCCTCTGCTTCAGTTCAGAGACTTCGGCAGCATGCGTGGTCGCGGCCAACAGCGACGCCTACTTATTCATGCATATTAAGTTAGTCTCCTATAACAAAGGATTGATCCTCCGTACGGTCTTTCTTTCCGAACACCAGACAGTGTCTCAGGGGCTACTGTCTGCATGGGGTTTTTCTCTTTCTATGTTGCTTACCTCAAAACCTGTCAATAGGTTGTTGCAGGCTTTGTTTAGTCCGCTCTTGGCGGACTGAACCTTCTCGATCACCGTCACCAGAAGGACACGGTGTTCATGCACAATGGAGGCGCCTTGTAGCGCCTCCATCAGGTTATCTGGTGCCCCTGGTTGGACAGGGACCACCGGTGGAATTGGCGCACCGCCTCCTTTGAAGGAGGCTGCTTGCCAGATTCTGGAGACGTATTGGTCTCCGGAATCGTATTCGGCTGAGGGCCGAACTGAATACGGCCCTCCTTGCCAGTCTCCATGGGGATTCACTCCCCCATGGGGATTCGCTCCCCCATGTGTCCGGCAGTGGAGGTCTCGCCTTGTGGCGCCTCCTGGACAGCGTCCCGGGCCCCTCCCTGGCTCGGAGCGGTCCTCCAAGACAACACTTCAGTGTCATCCTTGGCATCGGGGGAGTGAGCGGTCGGCGGTGACACGCTGGCCATTTCCGCCAGATCCAACGAACCTCCAGATGAGGATCGCTGGATGCTGTCGTGAGCCGAACTGCAATAACACACTTAACCACTTCAAAATGATAAAGAGGAAAGGTCGGATATACGGGTATATGTGAGTCATGGTACTTACGATGCGGCCCAGGGCTTAGTGCGGGGGCGTTGTTCCGGACTGCTGTCGACGTCACACGCGGTGTTGACCGCTGGGGTGCCCTTCCCCTTCTTGGGCGTTTCCGCCTCCAGATGCGTGGTAGCCGCCCTCTTCTTCTTTCCCTCCTCAGAGGGAGGGTTGTTCTCCTCCTCCTCCTCCTCCTTCTCTTCCTCGTTGTCGTCCTCCTCAGGAACGGGAGAATGGGTCTCTTCGTCTCCGAACGTCACGTCCGAAGTACCCTTACGGCAGGGGCCTCTTTCGGCCTCCTTGGCCTTCTTCTTGGCCTTCTTCTCCGGCGCTTTATAGGCATGGGCACTAGCATCTTCGCTAAACGCGGGATGACTGGTTCTTCAGGCAGCGGAGCCGGACACTTGATCAGCTTCGCCCTCTCCATCCAGTCCCGAAGAAGCAATTGTAAAAGCTCAGACATCATCCTCAAAACAAACAAGTAGGGGATATGATGAAAATAACATACAGGTGTTTTATGTCGTGCCCGCGGTCTGAATCTGTGGCCGGCGGTTTCTCGTTGCCCTCAAAGAGCAACTTCCAGGCACCTTCATGAGTGGTTTCGAAGAGCCTCACCAGGGTTTGGTGCTTCTTCGGATTGAACTCCCATAGAGGGCGGCTTCGGCGCTGGCACTGGAGAATCCGGCGAACTAGCATCACCTAGATTACATCAACACGCTTGACATTCTTGGCTATCATGATTTGAACGCGCATCTGCAGCGCTATCAGCTCATCGGGCGAACACCAGTTCGGACTCTTCTCGACCCAGGAGGTGAGTCGCATGGGAGCGCCGGAGCGGAATTCGGCAGCTGCGGCCCAGGTGGTGCCACGGGGTTCTGTGATGTAGAACCATTGTTTCTGCCACTCCTTTACTGTATCCACAAAAGTGCCTTTCGGCCAGGAGACGTTGGACATCTTACTCACCATGGCTCCTCTGCACTCCGCGTGCTGGCCATCCACCACCTTCGGCTTCACGTTGAAGACTTTGAGCCATAGCCTGAAGTGGGGTTGGATGTGGAGGAAAGCCTCACACACAATGATAAACGCCGAGATGTTGAGGAAGGAGTTCGGGGACAGATCGTGGAAATCTATCCCATAATAATACATCAGCCAGCGGACGAAAGGGTGGAGTGGAAACCCTAGCCCATGGAAGAAATGAGGGATGAATAACACCCTCTCGTTGGGCTTCGGCGTGGGGACGACTTGTCCCTCGGCCGATAGACGGTGGGCGATTTCCTTCGCCAAGTATCCGGCCGCCCGAAGCTCATTAATGTCCTCCTCCTTGACGTAGGAGACCATCCACTTGCCCTGACCTTCGGATCCGGACATGGTTGAGTGCTAGCTCGAGTTGAAAGGAGATGAGAACTTGGGCGCTGGAGCTCGAGATTGGAAGGGCGGAGAAAGAGAGAAGGCGTGGGAGAGGAAGGAGGAATCCTTATACCCTTATAAAGGGAGTGAATGTTGAACGCCTCCCCACTCGCCTTAGAACTCGCCTATTCCCAAGGGCTGTGTAAACGGCATGGTTGGGTTACCCATACCCGTATTGATGAGAATCCCGCAACAAGGGGACATGATCTCTGCTTTGACAAGACGTGCCAATGGCTACCGCGTCTCAAAACATGGAGCGGCGGGCACAAAACGGTTCGGAATTATGACTGGTCAGACGTGATGTCATGCTACACAAAGTTGTCAGCGGATAAGACTCGTGTAAAATTATATTCTCTCTGTGGTTGTGTATGGTGTGTGTGACAGGTCCGGATACTATCATTGCGTCCGGAGATTATCTTGGAGTTCGGAAAGAAGGGAACCCGCCTTGCAATGCCAAAGAAAATCTGCGCGCCGGACTCCACGTCATTGAAGCCAGGTCAGGGGCTACTGAGGGAATCCTGGACTAAGGGGTCCTCGGGCGTCCGGCCTGTTATCCATTGGCCGGACTGATGGGCTGTGTAGACACGAAGGCCGAAGACTGTACCCATGTCCGGATAGGACTCTCCTTGGCGTGGAAGGCAAACTTGGTGATCAACTATGAAGATTCCTTTCCATGTAACCGACTCCATGTAACCCTAGACCCCCCCGGTGTCTATATAAACCGGAGGGATCAGTCCGGAAAGGATATACTCCACATGCTAGACTTCTAGGGTTTATCCATCACGATGTCATGGTAGATCAACTCTTGTAATACTCATATTCATCAAGATCAATCAAGCGGGAAGTAGGGTATTGCCTCCATAGAGAGGGCCCGAACCTGGGTAAACATCGTGTCCCCTGTCTTCTGTTACCATCAACGTTAGACGCACAGTTCGGGAACCCCTACCCGAGATCCACCGGTTTTGACACCGACAGTGTCCTCTTCTCAGGCTTTGTGCTCTGCGCATGCATGGAATATACAAATGGCTGAAAATATTTCTAGCGCCGGAAGAACAGAAAACACACGATAACAAATATCCTACGAAGGGAGGAAGAAAAACCAAAATCAGAATTGTCTCTGGAACAAAGCTATATGAGACTCAGCCTTATACAACACAACACGGTCCAGTCTCTCCTCCACATATATAGATATGCTATATCTATGTGTAATTCTGTATATACTCCACACACACACACACAAAACACACACACACACACACACACACACACACACACACACATATATATATATATATATATATATATATATATCTGTGTGTGTGTGTATACAAAATGGTTGGTAGATGGCATAGCATTGGTGAAGCTCCTTGTCAGCTTCTCACACCAATCACCATTACCATCTTCAGGGGATTTGGCCCCCACCAATTAAGAAAGGCCAACGAGCGTTGTTGGTCTGGATTTGCTGCTCCAACTGCGCCATGACGTTGCCGAAGGTGCTGTCCGGGTCGTCGTCCTGCGAGTCGTAGCCTTCTGACACGTCCCCATCCCCGTACAACGGCCTCAGGACCTCCATCCGCACTACGAACGCCGCCCCCTCCTCGTCCCGCTCCAACTCCACCTTCCTCTTGGATCCACACCCCGCCTCCTTCTCCGCCTCCGCCTTGGCCTTGAGGAATGCCTCCTCCTTCTCCAGCAGCTCCATGAACTTGATGAGCCCCTCCTCCGTGGTGATGGTCTCCACCTCCACATTGGCCTTGATCGCCGCCTCCTCCGGTTTGACCTTCTCCACCTTGGCCTCCTACTCCGCTCTGGCCATCGGCATGGCGAATGGCATCTTGTCGGCGGCCATCGCCAGATCCGCTCCGCCTCTCTCCTTCTCCTGGTTGGTTTAGGGTTTGGTGGATTTCTCTCTCTGTCTCTCTCGCTAGATCTTGTGAATGAAAACAGCAGAAGGCGCCGGCGGGCGTATATATTTCCAGGCGAATCCTCGGGTCGGAGTCGGGCCTCGTCTCCGGACCGGCCTCTTCCATCATACTCCTTCATTGGCCTGGGCTAGGCTGGACTGGGCTCGGCCCCCACAAGCTTGTCTTTTTTTCTTTTTTACAGAGACAAAGAGATACTTCAGACAAGCTTTGTTAAGCCAGTCATCTTTCTCCGGAAGAAAAATCATATTTCATTGACTCCCAATCCTAGTGTCAGTCACACATTTTTGAAACATGAACATTTTTTGAGATTGTTAATATTTTTAAACGTGATCATTTAAATAAAAGGTATTCGAGAAAAAAACATTTTTGTAAAATTTCAGGAACATTTATTAGAACACAAATATTTTCTAAATTTCTGGAACATCTTTCAAAACATGTAGCTTTCTGAAATTTTAAATATTTTTCACTGCCGGCATTTTTTTAAATTTAGTAAACATTTTTTGGAAACACGAATATCTTTTAAAATTGCAGGAACATATTTAGAATATTTTTTTAAGTTCGTACATTTTCTAAAAATTTGGGAATGTCTTAAAAAAAGTTTTGCAATCATTTTGTGAAAATGTGAACAATTAAAAAAAACAAGACTTGTTTTCAGAAAAATGCAAGCATTTCTTGAACTAATTATTAAAATGATTTTCATCTATTTACAAGAAAACAACAAATATAAGGGTTTGGTGGATTGGGATTTCCCTGTCTCTCTCGCTGGATCTAAACAAAAACAGGACAAGGCGGCGATGCCCGGGACCGAACCGCCGCCGGATACAACTACCAGAGAACATGGCCAAGGTTGATGTGGATGCCGCCATAGCGGGGAGCTCGGGCATTAGGGCTATTGTGGCGGTATGCAGAGATAGGCAGGGTATGTATGTGGGTTCATCGGCCATTGTCTTCAGGGGCATGAGTGACCCTAGCACGTTCTTGCGAAGCATGCACTTAATTTAGGGGTCGGCCGCCATGTCTGGTTAGGTCATCTCGGCGAACTTTCTTTCATCCATGTAAACATTGTAAGGGTTTAATAAAGCTTCACATGATTGTCTAAAAAAACTAGACTGTTTTTTCTTTTCTTTTTTGAGATAGAGAAAGAGAGAGATAACGGCAGCCCAAAGAACCTGCAAGAACTTAAGTTCCGCGGATGCAGCCTGGATGCCTTTCATTACTCAAGAGTGCGGTATATAGAGATCGGTGATGCACATTCAGTTGGTCAGGCATACTCTGCAAAGTAGTGGTGCGCCTGAGAATCACCGTTGGCTCGAACGCTGGTCGGCGGAGGCGAGGATTCAATACGGTGATGCCACTGACATACAGGTCTCCGGCAGGTCAGTGCAGCTCTTGGACACGAACAATCCTTTCATTCCCGTTTGCTTTACTTCTGGATTACTATTTTTTAATTGTCACATTTTTGAGAGGCCTTTGTGTTAGAAATAAAGCTTTAGGTTTATTGCAATAGGACCATTTGCCTAGCATTAGATCACCAGGATATGATTAACAGAGGGGTTCGTGAGATCTTACAGGCTTGCTCGGTGCAGGCACATCGGAGCCCATGATCTCCAGTGGCGAGGACGAGCAGCAACAGTGGCACCGTGATGATGTAGTCATGGAGAGGCAGCATCTCATCCAGGAGCTTCACCGGTGGCAGCGGGAAGTTGCCTGCACAACCTTGCGGCGGCCGGCGATGGAAACGGCCTTCCCATTGCTTCAGCAGGTAGGGTTTGAGGGAATTAAGGGGCTAGATATCATGCACGTGAACTCACTTGTCATAGGTATCCAGGCCCCACCCTTTATATGTGTGATGGCAACGGGGGACCAAAACCATCTGTCGGTTAGAAGTGCCCTCGATCAGGGCGATTCTGTTGGGGTCACAGCCACGTACGTTGGTTCGTGGCCCATCCCCTTAACGTTACTTTTTACCCGGTCGAAGCCGAGATCAACCAACATTCTCCCCCTTGATCATTAGGCTCAACTTCATTCGCCCATTCTCCATAGAATAATATATTAAAGTAAGGTGTTACAACCGCCAATGAAATGCCATTGAACCTCAATACTTATAATACATCAGCCTACTTCAAAATGGAATTTTTTTTCTTAAAGGGAGTGGTTTATTTAGAAGGTCCTTGCTTCCATGATCAAAAGGCTTTACAACAACCCATGCTAGCAACATAATCATATAATTGGGTGGTAAGCCTTCAATAAATGGATCCATAAAACATTCAATCATACTCATACGCTCAACTTCCATAGCTTGATCCTGGATTCTACCTTTCATAACACTAAACATATTGTTAATTGTTTTGGCAATACCATTTAACTTGTTGTTACTAGCATTGAAAACTGCGTGTTCATAGTGCAGTAGGTGGTTAAAAAAAGTTGTCTACCACCATAATTTCAGGAATAAAATTTCTTGACATACAACCTGATCAGTAGCCTCTTAACATGCCACATAATTAAGTGCACTATTTCTAATGCCATCAGTGTTATTATGGAGCTTTTCCATGATAAAGCTCCATCTGCGAGAGTGAGGATGTAACATAACATGGAAACTTTAATATCCACACATCTCGCAGAACCAATGTCTGAATAACCCAGGATATCGAGGTTATCAAACTTCTTATTAGTGAGCATGTAAACTTTATTGACTTTCATATGTGCAAGACTTTTGGCGGCTTTTCCAGTGGTCCATTTCTGAACTTGTATTTTTGCCAATTATCTCGATAATAAATAGGGCACATTCGTACTTGAATACTTATATTGCTTCTGACAACCGAAGCATAAGAAACCAACATTATCTGATCAGTTCATAATGGTTAACTGGACACTTAGATGTCCACTTTTATCGCCCTTAACTTTAATAGTAGGTGAGGTAGAGTACTAGTACATAATCATTTTTTCTTTCGTACTCTACTCATGTATGTCATCATAATAATACTTATACTCCTTTTGGACCAATATCTTGATGAAACTCAATAAAAGCAAAACATGAGGCATCACCAACACTCATACTCTTAAATAGAAGATAGGAATTACTTGGCTCCTGCTACCTCTTGAGCACTGCGTTGGTTTTCCCTTGAAGAGGAAAGGGTGATGCAGTAAAGTAGCGTAAGTATTTCCCTCAGTTTTTGAGAACCAAGGTATCAATCCAGTAGGAGGTCACGCTCAAGTCCCTTGCACCTACACAAACAAATAAGAACCTCGCAACCAACACGATAAAGGGGTTGTCAATCCCTTCACGGTCACTTACGAGAGTGAGATCTGATAGAAATGATAATATAATATTTTTGGTATTTTTATGATAAATAGTAAAAGTAAAGAAAGCAAGGTAAACAGTAATGGAAATAACGGGAGATTAATATGATTGAAAATAGACCCGGGGGCCATAGGTTTCACTAGTGGCTTCTCTCAAGAGCATAAGTATTACGGTGGGTGAACAAATTACTGTCAGCAATTGATAGAATTGAGCATAGTTATGAGAATATCTAGGTATGATCATGTATATAGGCATCACGTCCGTGACAAGTAGAACGACTGCTGCCTTCATCTACTACTATTACTCCACACATCGACCGCTATCCAGCATGCATCTAGAGTATTAAGTCCATAAGAACGGAGTAACGCTTTAAGCCAGATGACATGATGTAGAGGATAAACTCATGCAATATGATATAACCCCCATCTTGTTATCCTCGATGGCAACAATACAATACGTGTCGTTTCCCCTAATGTCACTGGGATCGAGCACCGCAAGATTGAACCCAAAGCTAAGCACTTCTCCCATTGCAAGAAAGATCAATCTAGTAGGCCAAATGAAACTGATAATTCGAATAGACTTGCAAAGATAACCAATCATACATAAAAGAATTCAGAGGAGATTCAAATATTGTTCATAGATAATCTTGATCATAGACCCACAATTCATAGGTCTCAACAAACACACAGCAAAAGAAGAGTTACATCAAATAGATCTCCAAGAGAATCGAGGAGAATATTGTATTGAGATCCAAAGAGAGAGAAGAAGCCATCTAGCTAATAACTATGGACCCGAAGGTCTGAGGTAAACTACTCACACATCATCCGAGAGGCTATGGTGTTGATGTAGAAGCCCTCCGTGATCGATGCCGCCTCGGCGGGGGCCTTGGAAAAAGGCCCCAAGATGGAATCTCACGGTTACAGAAGGTTGTGGCGGTGGAATTAGGTTTTCATGGTCGCTTCTGATGGTTTGGGGGTACGTAGGTATATATAGGAGGAGAAGTAGTTCGGTGGAGCCACGAGGGGCCCATGAGGGTGGAGGGCGCGCCTGGGGGGTGGGGGTGGGGGGGGGGGGTAGGCGCGCCCCCTGCCTCGTGGCCTCCCCGTTGGTTGTTTGACGTCCACTCCAAGTCCTGTGGATCACGTTTGTTCCAAAAATCACGCTCCCGAAGGTTTCATTCCGTTTGGACTCCATTTGATATTCTTTTTCTGCGAATCACTGAAATAGGAAAAAAACAGCAATTTGGGCTGGGCCTCCGGTTAATAGGTTAGTCCCAAAAATAATATAAAAGTGTATAAATAAGCCCATTAAACATCCAGAACAGAATATATAATAGCATGGAACAATCAAAAATTATAGATACATTGGAGAGGTATCAAGAATCCCCAAGCTTAATTCCTGCTCGTTCTCGAGCAGGTAAATGATAACAGGAGAATTTTTGATGTGGAATGCTTCTTAGCATAATTCTTGATGTAAATGTTTTTATTGTGGCATGAATATTTAGATCCGAAAGATTCAATAGTTTAATGTTGACATAAAAACAATAATACTTAAAACATGCTAACCAAGCAATCATGTCTTATCAAAATAACATAGCCAAAGAAATCTTATCCCTACAAAATCATATAGTTAGGCCATGTTTCAATATTTTCACACAAACGTTCTCATCATGCATAACCCCGATGACAAGCCGAGCAATTGGTTCATACTTTTAACGCGCTTTAGCCTTTTCAACTCTTACGCAATACATGAGCGCAAGCCATGGATATAGCACTATGGGTGGAGTAAAGTATAATGATGGGGGTTATGAGAGAACACAAAAAGGTAGAAAGTCTCACATATATGTGGCTAATCAATAGGCTATGGATATGCCCATTAATTGATGTCAATGAAAGGAGTAGGGATTGCCATGCAACGGATGCACTAGAGCTATAAATATATGAAAGCTCAACAAAAGAAACTAAGTGGGTGTGCATCCAAATTGCTTGCTCACGAAGACCTAGGGCATTTTGAGGAAGCCCATCATTGAAATATACAAGCCAAGTTTTATAATGAAAAATTCCCACTAGTATACGAAAGTGACAACATAGGAGACTCTCTATCATGAAGATCACGGTGCTACTTTGAAGCACAAGTGTGGAAATAGGATAGTAACATTGTCCCTTCTCTCTTTTTCTCTCATTTTTTCCTTTGGGCATTTTTTTTCTTTGGCCTCTTTTTTTTATTTCGTCCAGAATCTCATTCCGACTTGTGGGGGAATCATAGTCTCCATCATCCTTTCCTCACATGCGACAATGCTCTAATAATGATGATCATCACACTTTTATTATTTACAACTCAACAATTACAACTCAATACTTAGAACAAAATATGACTATGTGAATGCCTCCGGCGGTGTACCGGGATATGCGATGAATCAAGAGTGACATGTATGAAAAATTATGAATGGTGGCTTTGCAACAAAATAGATGTCAACTACATGATCATGCAAAGCAATATGACAATGATGAAGCGTGTCATAATAAACGGAACGGTGGAAAGTTGCATGGCAATATATCTCAGAATGGCTATGGAAATGCCATGATAGGTAGGTATGGTTGCTATTTTGAGGAAGATATAAGGAGGCTTATGTGTGAAAGAGCGTATCATATCACGGGGTTTGGATGCACCGGCGAAGTTTGCACCAACTCTCAAGGTGAGAAAGGGCAATGCGCGGTACCGGTACCAGCTAGAAAACTCTGGAAGGTTGAGAGTGCGTATAATCCATGGACTCACATTAGTCATAAAGAACTCATATACTTATTGCAAAAGTTTATTAGCCCTCGAAGCAATGTACTACTACGCATGCCCCTAGAGGGATAGATTGGTAGGAAAAGACCATCGCTCGTCCCCAACCGCCACTCATAAGGAAAGCAATAAAAGAATACCTATGTGTCAAAATTGTTACACAACTTTTACCATACGTGCATGCTACGGGACTTGCCAACTTTAGCATAAGTATTTCTCAATTTCACAATTACTCAACTAGCACACTCTAATATTACCACCTTTATATCTCAAAACACTTATCAAGTATCTAACTTCTCATGATATTCAATGAACTCAATATGGAAGATTAATTTCACAATTAAAGAAAATTACCATGCTGCTTAAGACTCTCAAAATAATATAAGTGAAGCATGATAGATCAAGAATTTCTATAAAATATAACCACCGTCGTGCTCTAAAAGATATAAGTGAAGCACTAGAGCAAAAACTATATAGCTCAAAAGATATAAGTGAAGCACATAGAGTATTCTAACAAATTCCGAATCATGTGTGTCTCTCTCAAAAGGTGTGTACAGCAAGGATGATTGTGGAAAACTAACAAACAAAGACTCAAATCATACAAGACGCTCCAAGCAATACACATATCATGTGGTGAATAAAAATATAGCTCCAAGTAAATTTACCGATAGATGAGGACGAAAGAGGGGATGCCTTCCAGGGCATCCCCAAGCTTTGGCTTTTTGGTGTCCTTGGATTTACCTTGGGGTGCCTTGGGCATCCCCAAGCTTAGGATCTTGCCACTCCTTGTTCCATAATCCATCAAATCTTTACCCAAAACTTGAAAACTTCACAACACAAAACTTAACAGAAAATCTCGTGAGCTCCGTTAGCGCAATAAAACAGAATACCACTTCAAGGTACTGTATTGAACTCATTCTTTATTTATATTGGTGTTAAAACTACTGTATTACAACTTATCTATGGTTTATAAGCTCTTTTACTAGCCATAGATTCATCAAAATAAGCAAACAACACACTAAAAACAGAATCTGTCAAAAACAGAACAGTCTGTAGTAATCTGTAACTAACCCAAACTTCTGGAACTCTAAAAATTCTGACAAAATTGGAAGACGTAAATAATTTGTTTATTGATCTGCTGCAATTGGAATCAGTATTATATCACGTTCTAGTAAGTTTTAACAATTGTTTTCGTGAACAGAAAGTTTATGGAATTTTCAGCAATATCAAATAAGTATCATCCAAGAAGATCCTATATGTTTAACTTGGCACAAACACTAATTAAAAAACAAAAACTAATCTAACCAGAGGCTAGATCAAAGATTTATTCCTAAACAGAATCAAAAAACTAAAAACTAAAAATAAAATTGGGTTGCCTCCCAACAAGCGCTATCATTTAACGCCCCTAGCTAGGCATAAAAACAAGGATAGATCTAGGTATTGCCATCTTTGGTATTTATCTTTTTAATGGAGTTATGCTCGAATCCAGGAGGTTCCTTACGTTTCCCTTCATACTCAGAGATTCTTAGATCTAGAGCATCCAACTGTTTATTCCAAAGGGTGATAAAAGCATTCATATGATTGAGGTTTCCTCCAACATTTTTAAGGGGTTCAAGAGATTTTTGCAATTCGCCTAATTTTTCTACAATTTGGGTTCCCTCATGGGTAAGAGTTAATCCCTTCGATGGGGGAAGTAATCCTACTATCCCCTCTATAATTTCATAAGAAAAACTAGGATCCGTTTCAATAAAATTCCCTTTGGCGGCAAAATCAAGGAGTTGTCTATGGGATAAGGTTAGCCCAACATAAAAATTACGAAGTAAAACCTGGAAATCTCCCTCTATAGTGCAACCACGATAGGATTCTATCAATCTATACCAAGCATCTTTTAAATTCTCTCCTTGTTTTTGTTTGAAGTGAAGAACTTCAAATTCGGGAGACAAAGGAGTAGATAAAGGACTAGCCATAACGACGAAGTAAGCGAAAAAGAGGCAAACAGAAAAGAGAGGGCGAATAAAACGACAAGGGTGAAGTGGGGGAGAGGAAAACGAGAGGCAAATGGAAAATAATGTAATGCGAGGGATAAGAGTTTGTGATGTGTACTTGGTATGTCTTGACTTGACTTGGCGCACACCTCCCCGGCAATGGCGCAAGAAATCCTTCTTGCTACCTCTTGAGCACTGCGTTGGTTTTCCCTTGAAGAGGAAAGGGTGATCCAGTAAAGTAGCGTAAGTATTTCCCTCAGTTTTTGAGAACCAAGGTATCAATCCAGTAGGAGATCACGCTCAAGTCCCTTGCACCTACACAAACAAATAAGAACCTTGCAACCAACACAATAAAGGAGTTGTCAATCCCTTCACGGTCACTTACGAGAGTGAGATCTCATAGAGATGATAATATAATATTTTTGGTATTTTTATGATAAAGAATAAAAGTAAAGAAAGCAAGGTAAACAGTAATGGAAATAACGGGAGATTAATATGAT
Organism: Aegilops bicornis; assembly: GCA_021605145.1. NCBI lineage: Eukaryota > Viridiplantae > Streptophyta > Magnoliopsida > Poales > Poaceae > Aegilops > Aegilops bicornis. Next base: position 825,574,572 of record CM038675.1, on the reverse strand, counting down.
GAAAAAGAGACCCGGGGGCCATAGGTTTCACTAGTGGTTTCTCTCAAGTAGACCGAATTACTGTCGAGCAATTGATAGAATTGAGCATAGTTATGAGAATATCTAGGTATGGTCATATATATAGGCATCACGTCCGTGACAAGTAGACCGACTCCTGCCTGCGTCTACTACTATTACTCCACACATTGACCGCTATCCAGCATGCATCTAGAGTATTAAGTTCATAAGAACGGAGTAACGCTTTAAGCAAGATGACATGATGTAGAGGGATAAACTAATGCAATATGATATAAACCCTATCTTGTTATCCTCGATGGAAACAATACTGAAGGAAATATGCCCTAGAGGCAATAATAAAGTTTTTCTTTATTTCCTTATATCATGATAAATGATTATTATTCATGCTAGAATTGTATTAACCGAAAACATGATACATGTGTGAATACATAGACAAACAGAGTGTCACTAGTATGCCTCTACTTGACTAGCTCGTTGATCAAAGATGGTTATGTTTCCTTGCCATAGACATGAGTTGTCATTTGATTAATGGGATCACATAATTAGGAGAATGATGTGATTGACTTGGCCCATTCCGTTAGCTTAGCACTTGATCGTATAGTATGTTGCTATTGCTTTCTTCATGACTTATATATGTTCCTATGACTATGAGATTATGCAACTCCCGTTTACCGGAGGAACACTTTGTGTGCTACCAAATGTCACAACATAACTGGGTGATTATAAAGGCACTCTACAGGTGTCTCCGAAGGTACTTGTTGAGTTGGCGTATTTCGATATTAGGATTTGTCATTCCGATTGTCGGAGAGGTATCTCTAGGCCCACTCGATAATACACATCACTATAAGCCTTGCAAGAATTGTAACTAACGAGTTAGTTGCGGGATGATGTATTACAGAACGAGTAAAGGGACTTGCCGGTAACGAGATTGAACTAGGTATTGAGATACCGACGATCGAATCTCGGGCAAGTAACATACCGATGACAAAGGGAACAACGTATGTTGTTATGCGGTTTGACTGACAAAGATCTTCGTAGAATATGTAGGAGCCAATACGAGCAGCCAGGGTCCGCTATTGGTTATTGACCGGAGACGTGTCTCGGTCATGTCTACATAGTTTTCGAACCCGTAGGGTGCGCACGCTTAACATTCGGTGACGATCGGTAATATGAGTTTATGTGTTTTGATGTACCGAAGGTAGTTCGGAGTCCCGGATGAGATCGGAGACATGACGAGGAGTCTCGAAATGGTCAGGACATAAAGATCGATATATTGGACGACTATATTCGGACATCGGAAAGGTTCCGAGTGATTCGGGTATTTTTCGGAGTACCGGAGAGTTACGGGAATTCGCCGGGGAGTATATGGGCCTTGTTGGGCTTTAGGGGAAAGAGAGAGGGGAGGCTGCGCCCCCCCCCCAAGGCTTAGTCCAAATTGGACTAGGGGGAGGGGCGGCGCCCCCTCCTTCCTTCTCTTCTCTTTTCCCTTTCCTTCTCTCCTACTCCTACTACTTGGAAGGGCTCCTAGTTCTACTAGGAAAGGGGGAATCCTACTCCCGGTGGTAGTAGGACTCCCCTAGGGCGCGCCATAGAGAGGGCCAGCCCTCCCCCTCCTCCAGTCCGTTATATACGGGGGAGGGGGGCACCCCATAGACACAACAATTGATCATTGATCTCTTAGCCGTGTGCCGTGCCCCCTCCACCATAATCCACCTCCATCATATCGTAGCGGTGCTTAGGGGAAGCCCTGCGTCGGTAGCATCATCATCACCATCATCACGCCATCGTGCTGATGGAACTCTCGCTCGAAGCTCTGCTCAATCGGAGTTCATGGGACGTCATCGAGTTGAACTTGTGCTGAACTCGGAGGTGTCGTGCGTTCGGTACTTGGATCGGTCGGATCGTGAAGATGTACGACTACATCAACCGCGTTGTCATAACGCTTCCGCTTTCAGTCTACAAGGGTACGTGGACAACACTCTCCCCTCTCGTTGCTATGCATCACAATGATCTTGCGTGTGCGTAGGATTTTTTTTGAAATTACACTACTGGAATCAGCTACTTTGCCATCTGCCAGCTCTTTGCCGTCTGCTAGCGGACGGCAAATAAGCTCTTTGCCATCAGCTACCCAAAAAGCGGACGGCAAAGAACTGGCGATGGCAAAGACCAAATTACCATCAGCCAGTTCTTTGCCGTCCGCTCGCGGACGGCAAAGATTCGTTGCCGTCTGCTAGCGGACGGCAAAGAGGGAGGGGCCCCACTGACGAGTTGCAAAAAAAAAAAACCTAACGGGGCCCTCTTTGCCGTCCGCTAGCGGACGGCAAAGAGCACGAAGGCGGACGGCAAAGGGTGGCGGACGGCAAAGAGGGAGGGCCCCACGTAACATTAACGGGGCCGCGCCCCACCCCCCTCTCTCTATCTTTCTCTCCCACCTCTCGCCAGCCCCTTCGCACCACCCCGCCGCCGCCGCCCCAATGCCCCCCGCCCCGTCGCCCCACCACCCCTCCGCCACCCCGCCCCCACCCGCTGCCCCCGCCGCCCGTCTGGCGCCCGCCACGCCAGCGCCCAGCACCTCGCGCCCGCCTCCCGGCGGGCCAGCGCCCGCCGCCCAGTGCCCGCCCCCCTCCTCCGCCGCCCAGGCCGCACCGCCCCTCCTCCACCCTCGCCCGCCACCAGCGCCCCCGCCCGCTGCCCCGCCCTGCCGTTTAGGCGCCGCCCGCCCAGCGCCCGGCACCTCCGCGCCGCCCGGCAGACCAGCGCCCGCCGCCCACCCCACCCTCCTCGCCGCCCAGGTCACCGCCCCCTCCTCCACCCTCGCTGCAGGTGAGTCTCTTCTTCCTTTTTTCCTTTTTCTGTTTTTTAGTTTTAGGTTTATGTTTAGTTTTAGGTTTATAGGTTTAGTTTTAGTTTAGTATTAGGTTTAGTTTTAGTTTAGTATTAGGTTTAGATTTAGAAGAGGAAGAAGAAGAAGAAAGAGAGGAGAGGAGGAGAAGAAGAAGAGGAAAAGGAAAGGAGGAAGAAGAAGAAGAAGAAGAAGAAGAAGAAGAAGAAGAAGAAGAAGAAGAAGAAGAAGAAGAAGAAGAAGAAGAAGAAGAAGAAGAAGAAGAAGAAGAAGAAGAAGAAGAAGAAGAAGAAGAAGAAGAAGAAGAAGAAGGAAAAAAGGAAGAAAAGGAAAAGGAGGAAGAAGAAGAAAAGGAAAAAAGGAAGAAAAGGAAAAGGAAGAAGAAGAAGAAGACACCCCGACCCCGAGACCCCGACCCCGACCCCGACCCCGACCCCGACACCCCGACCCCGACCCCGACCCCGACACCCCACCCGGCCCCGACCCGACCCGACACGGTACCAGGACCCGACCCGGCACCCCGACACGACACCCGAGACCTCACCCCGAGACCCCGAGACCCGACCCGACACCCCGACCCGACCCCGACACCCCGACCCCCATGGCTGACCCGACACCCGACCCGACACCCCGACCCCGAGCCTGACCCAACACCCGACCCAGCCTGACCCGACATCCTGACCCGACACCACACCCCGACCCGAAACAACACCCCGACACCGACACGGCACTACCCGACACCCCGACCCGAAACAACTCCTCCTCCCCATTAATTATTTGATCTATTCCGATGAAACTTGATAGCTAGCTATATATGTGTCTTGAATCATCGATATGTAACCAATATGTGTCTCCCGTTCGAAAGCGTCATAGTTATAAATATGCATGCATTTGCATATTTATAACCTTGATTCTTTCGAATTGTCCAACGCTATCCATGGACAGCCAGTATGTGTAGATTGGGTTCGTTTTCCCATATGCTTTGCTCGGATCTGACGCATATATTTTGCTGATTGCCTCCCCTGTTGTTCTCCGGGTACACATCCTCTCTGATTATTGCAGAGACGTGTATCAGGAGAACGGCGGGGAGGTGCTGCCGAAATTTTGCGTCGGATCTGGAGCATAGCATGGGAAAATAAATCCAATCTACACATTGATGTGATGCACACTGAGAAGAATATCGCCGAGGCACTTTTTGGTACATTGTTCGGCATAGATGGGAAGTCAAAGGATAATACTAAGGCTAGAGTCGATCTGGAGGCGCTATGTGATAGGCCGTTACAAAACATGAAAGAACCGAAAGGAAAGCAGAACTGGACGAAGCCAAAGGCATGGTTCAATCTTGGAAGGCCATCTATGAGGGAAATTCTCTTGTGGGTGCAACAGCAGTTGATGTTCCCCGATGGGTATGCAGCGAATCTAAAGAGGGGAGCGAATCTTGATAAACGGAAGATATTTGGTCTCAAGAGTCATGATTGGCACATATGGATTGAGCGGGTAATGCCGGTGATGTTGCGTGGCTTCATCCCTGAGGATGAATGGCTAGTACTGGCAGAACTCAGCTATTTCTTCCGTGTTCTTTGTGCGAAAGAACTATCGACTGGCGTGCTAGAAGAAATGGAAGAGTTGGCGCTGGAGTTGATCTGCAAGTTATAGAAGATCTTTCCACCGGGCTTCTTTAATCCAATGCAGCATTTGATTTTGCATCTCCCGACCGAGGCAAGATTGGGGGGGCCCGTGCAAAATCGTTGGTGCTACCCAACTGAGAGAATGCAGAAGGCAACCCGACAAAATGTAAAAATAAACGTAGAATTGAAGCATCGATGGCTGAGGCATTCATCACAGAGGAGGCGGCAAACTTACGTAACAGCGCACTCTGAAGCCAAAAATCGTCATTTGCATAATCCAAGCCTCGGTACAATCTTGTGAGCCTAAAAAGGGTGGATCAAACCTCAGCCTATTCAAAGGGAATCTCGCACCAGCTAGTGTTTCACATCCAGTATCTTTGAATAACGAAGAATGGCGGACCATTTCGTTGTATATCTTCAACAACCTGATAGAAGTGCGGCGTACATCGAGTAAGTTCTCGGTACATTGTTTCGCAACTTCTATTTCCTTTGAACTACTCTTATTCCTGGATATGTCATACAGTCGATACGTCGCCATATTCTCGTATGGAGCGGAGATCCAAAAGGATTCCGTCGAAGAGTATGAGCTTCTCGCAAAGCAAGGAGGTGGCTATCCGGTTTCATCTCTTGGTTCAAACAAGCGGTAATTTCTATTAGACAATTTCATTTCATTCGCTAATTTGTGCATAATGCAACAATCCTTTCATATTAAACTTGTAGGCTAATTCAGAGTCTATGGACGCCGAATTGAGACAAGTCGCTAATGGTTTTGACTATAAGGTCCGTTCATTTGACAAGTACGACATCAACGGGTATCGCTTTCGTACCTATGGCAAAGAGCTATCTATAGCCGACCGAAAGTCAACAAATTGTTGTGTATCTGCTATCGGCGAAGGAGGTACCGAGTATTATGGGAGAGTTGAAGCAATTTATGAACTTTTGTTCTATGGTGAAAACCCACCGAATGTCGTAGTCTTCAAATGTTATTGGTTTCGGCCGAAGGAGACTAGAAGGACTCATGAACATGTAGGGCTAGTTGAAATCAACCAAAGCACTCATTTAGATGTTCCTAATGTCTATATTATGGCTCAACAGGAGACCCAAGTATTCTATCTACCGTGGGCCTGCCAAACTAATCCAAATCTGAAAGGTTGGGATGTCGTTTATGAAGTGCCGCCACGTGCTAGACTTTCTCCCCCAAAGGAAGAGGATTATGAACCTCACATTAACCCAGACACATATGAAGGAGAATTCTTCCAAGAGACACGTCTTTCCAAAAGACATTTCAAGAACCGCTATACTTCACCCCAAAACATTGAAGTAGACAGCGACAATGAATCCGACATCACCCCAGAGGAGGAACAAGAAGAGCCGGAACAAGAAGAGGTTACTGCTGCGGATGACCTGTCAATGCTTGACCGATTACGTCAAGGTGGCCTTGCACATGTTGATGCCAATGAACCCTATGAGCCCGTCATTGATTATAGTGATGATGATGATTATGCATTTATTGATGATCTTGATCGAGATTATTAGTAGTGCCAGGTATTACATTTTTTATGTTGTACTTGATGATGATACACTTAAGTGATACACATATTATTATTCATGTCGGTCTTTTTTATGTTGTACTAATTTCGTTTCTTGTTTGTCATGGCAGGTGTTGAAAGATGGTGGGCGCTGGTCGGGAGCGTGGTCTGAGGTCTTCCATTCCAGACGCACCTCTCCGCCGGCTTTGGACAAGATGGCCACACCGCCGGCCCTTCTTCGCTTGACCGCGGTGCCCAGCAGGGACGAGGTAGGAAGAGAGGAGGTAGGGCACGTGGTCGTGGGAGAGGAGGTAGGGTGACTGCTCTGGCGCCTTCCTCGCCGCCACCCCAGCCTGTTTCACCCGAGCACGTGACTGCTAGGGTGGACTCGTCCGAGGAGGAGGCTACACGGACTCCGGTCCACGAGCCTCCGGTCCACGGGTCTTGGGCCTCGAGTTCAGCCCACGTGACCCCGGAGGAGCACACGTCCGGATGGGGTACCTGGCCGGATCAGCCCGAGGAGCCGAGTGGCCATGCTGATGATGGCGGGGAGCCGACTGATCTTGAGGAGGAGGGGGGCACCGTCTACCGGCGTGGTGCTACACGGCTCCCGTCCGTCTGCGGTGACCCAGCGAGAGGTGGTTGATTTTCCCTGATGGGGAGAGGTGCGTAAGTGCATTTAATATTTTTGTACCTTGTGCATTCACGTTTTTCAAATAACTAATGCGTTGGCCTTGTCATGCTGCAGAGTTTGGGACCACCATCATAGTGTCCGCCGGCCCAACTCCGTCCTTGGAGTTCTTTGCCGGCAAAACTTCCCGGGGTTTGTCACGTTGCCTGGTGAGGGTCGGCTTCGAGCTTGGATTGAGCTGGGAGCACTACGTGGCTGCCCGGCCCCGCCGGATGAGATTATCGGCGGTGTCGTAATGCGACACGAGGCGGAACATGGTGATCGAGAAAGTTCAGGTAATTTCTCCTTTACACATTTAAAAATCTTCAACTAGCTAGTTATTAATTGTACTAATCAATATTGTCTCATTTGATTGCAGACATTCTACAGGTGTGAGGAGGGATACGAGGAGGACGCGGCACATGTTATCGAGAACGTCTGCAAGCGCCTACTCCAGAACTTACGGCACGAGGCTCGGGTGCAGGCTGTTCGAGACTACTACGCCTTGCGTGGTATCAAGAAGACCAAGCCGGCGTGCCGCGATAAGTTCCTGAGTAAGGAGCAGTACATGAAGGTAATTCTTAAGGCCTTCTCTACTTAAGTTCCTTCATTTAGTAATTCTTAGCCGTCGCGCTCAAGTTTCTATTTGCTAACTTAGGCGCCTCCGAGATGGTGTGCGGATCGGATGGATTGTTGGGAGGTGTTGGTCGATGAGTGGTGCTCAAAACAATGGCTAGCCCTCCACAACAAGGCCAAGGACAAACGTGCCCAAATGGAAGGTGTGCCACACCATCAAGGCAGCTCCAACTTATATCAGTTCGGCATACGGGTATGTGGTTTGCTTCATGATTCATGCAATTCATTCATCATGCTAGCTTGAGCCCTTTAATTACTAATTTTCATTGTTTCTCTCTTTCGTGCACGCTACAATAAGGCGGATAAGGTGCCAGAGGTGTACGACCTGTATGCCATGGCCCACCTTGCCTCTTTCAAGAAAGTCAAGGCTTTCTCTCGGTCGACCTCGATGATGCAAACAACTTCACCAACATCTCCTCCCACAACAAGCTCATGAGATATAGAGATGAGGGAAGGCGAGGAAAGGGAGGACTTTAACCCTTGAGCCAGGGTCCCATTGATCCAGAGCTGTTGATGATATCTGGTGGCGGGAGGTCCCATGGCTCCATGGCCATTGGAGATGGACTTATCCGTTGTCCTAGCACTCTCTCGGAGATCAAGGCGCGCCAGTCGAGCTCCGCTCCTGAGATAAGGCCTCGTGAACGGCCAGTGCAACTTCGCCATCAAGGTTAGTGATACATACTCAGTTATCTTTCTCCATTACATTGTGTGCGCTTCCATCAATGATTACAAATGGTCATGTGAGTGGTGTTGCAGGCTGCTATACAGAGTGAGAGAGATAGAACGGAGAAACTTCTCATGGAGGCGGCGGAGAGGCAGCGGGAGTTGGAGGAGAGGGCGACAAAGATGATGGAGGAGGAGAGGGCACGGAATGACATGCGTGCAAGGGCCATGTACGAGCTCCTTGTGGTAAGTTTCTTCTGCAGATTAGCCAAAACATTCATGTAGTGTTTGTCTCATTACTAACTAGTATGACTGAGTCGTCAAAACCAAATGTGCGATGCAGTGCGAGAAGACAGGTCAGACCGCTCCACCGATGCCGGTGATTGCTCCACAGGACCACGGTGAGTTTTATTTGAATGGACATTACTTGCTAGTCTTAACATTTGAGTGTCATCATGCTAACAAGACATTGGAAATGATCTTTGGTGCAGCGTAACTCCGCACAAGCATCATACGATCCTTCTCCGACTACCGACACGAGCCACCCGCTCCTACACCTCCACGGATCTTGGTAAGTTTATCTAGTGTTTTGCTTAACACATGCATAAAGACCTAGACTTAGCTTTATTTCCTCCAATGCTTACCATAATGACCTAGACTTAGCTTCTTCTCCTCCAAAATGACTTAATAAGCTTACTGACCTCCAAAACCATCCATTTTACCTAAGTTAGCTCTAAAGCGATCTGCTTAGCTTACTTATGTCAAAATTGCATAATTAGCTTAGTTAGCTCATAGGCGATCCATTTTACCTAAGTTAGCTCTAAAATGACCCATTTTACCTAGGTTAGCTTATAAATGATCCAGTTCATCCAAGTTAGCTCAAAATGACCCATTTCACCTAAATTAGCTCTTAAATGATCCATTTCACCAAGTTAGCTACAAAAGCGATCCATTTCACCTAAATTAGCTCTTAAATGATCCATTTCACCTAAGTTAGCTCAAAAGATCCATTTCAACTAAATTAGCTCAAAAGCGATCCAATTCAACTAAGTTAGCTCATAAAAGATCCATTTCAACTAAATTAGCTCATAAATGATCCATTTCAACTAAGTTAGCTCATAAATGATCCATTTCACCTTAGCTAGCTCATAAACGACCCATTTCAACTTAGTTAGCTCATAAATGATCCATTTCACCTTAGCTAGCTCATAAGCGACCCATTTCAACTTAGTTAGCTCATATATGATCCATTTCACGTAAGTTAGCTCATAAATGGCATACTCTTCTTGTTCTAGTCTTCTTCTTGTTCTACTCTTCTTGTTCTAGTCTTCTTCTTGTTCTACTCTTCTTGTTCTAACTTTCTTATTTTTCATTTTGCAGATTTCATTCACTTGACGAAAGCTTGCATAGATGGAGTGCTCCTTATCCCTTTCTCTTGTTTCTTTTGTATCGTTGAACTATGCATGTATCGTTGGATGAAACTATTGTAATATATATGGTTGGATGCCTCTATGTTGAACTTGTTATGTATGATGGAACTATGCATGTAATATATATGTTTGGATGATGAAGTTATGTGTTGGATATCTTATATGTTTGCTCTGTAATGGCCTTTTGAAATATATCTATATATGTCATATATATTTGTGATGAAAATTGTTGGATTTAATAAAAACAGATAAAAGAGCCAATATGCGGGCTCTTTGCCGTCTGCCACCAACGGACAGCAGCGCTCTTTGCCGTCTTCCGCGGACGGCAAAGAAGACACGTGGCATCTAGCTGTGCTTCCTGGAAGCTGACCCATTTGGTCACTTTGCCATCAGTGGCAGACGACAAAGAACCTGCACTTTGCCATCCGTGGCAGACGGCAAAGAACCTGCACTTTGCCATCAGTGGCGGCGGCAAAGACACTAGAAATTTTGCCGTCGGCGGCGGACGGCAAAGGCCTGCCGTTAGACACTTAACGGACCGACGCAATTATTGCCGTCCGCTCTCTTTGCCGTCCGTCGCGGACGGCAAAGGGCCTTGCCGTCACCGCCAGAAGCGGACGGCAAAGTAGCTACCGTAGCCTCGTTGCGAACTGTTGCCGTCCGCGGCTGACGGCAAAGGATTTTGCCGTCCGCCATTCATGCCTTTGCCGTCCGCCATGGCAGACGGCAAAGTAGCTGATTCCTGTAGTGTTACTACGTTCCCCAAGAGTGGCATCCGAGCCAGGTTTTATGCGTAGATGTTATATGCACGAGTAGAACACAAGTGAGTTGTGGGCGATACAATTCATACTGCTTACCAGCATTTCATAGTTTGGTTCGGCGGTATTGTTGGATGAAGCGGCCCAGACCGACATTACGCGTACGCTTACGCGAGACTGCTTCTACCGACGTGCTTTGCACACAGGTGGCTGGCGGGTGTCAGTTTCTCCAACTTTAGTTGAACCGAGTGTGGCTACGCCCGGTCCTTGAGAAGGTTAAAACAACACTAACTTGACGAACTATCATTGTGGTTTTGATGCGTAGGTAAGAAAGGTTTTGCTCAGCCCGTAGCAGCCACGTAAAACTTGCAACAACAAAGTAGAGGACGTCTAACTTGTTTTTGCAGGGCATGTTGTGATGTGATATGGTCAAGACATGATGCTATATTTTATTGTATGAGATGATCATGGTTTGTAACCGAGTTATCGGCAACTGGCAGGAGCCATATGGTTGTCACTTTATTGTATGCAATGCAATCGCCCTGTAATTGCTTTACTTTATCACTAAGCGGTAGCGATAGTCGTGGAAGCAATAGTTGGCGAGACAACAACGATGCTACGATGGAGATCAAGGTGTCGCGCCGGTGACGATGGTGATCATGACGGTGCTTCGGAGATGGAGATCACACACACAAGATGATGATGGCCATATCATATCACTTACATTGATTGCATGTGATGTTTATCTTTTATGCATCTTATTTTGCTTAGATCGACGGTAACATTATAAGATGATCTCTCACTAAATTTCAAGGTATAAGTGTTCTCCCTGAGTATGCACCGTGGCGAGAGTTCTTCGTGCTGAGACACCACGTGATGATCGGGTGTGATAAGCTCTACGTTCAAATACAATGGGTGCAAGACAGTTTTGCACATGCGGAATACTCAGATTAAACTTGACGAGCCTAGCACATGCAGATATGGCATCGAAACACTGAGACCGAAAGGTCAAATGTGAATCATATAGAACATATGATCAACATAGTGATGTTCACCATTGAAAACTACTCCATCTCACGTGATGATCGGGAATGGTTTAGTTGAGATGGATCACGTGATCACTTAGATGATTAGAGGGATGTCTATCTAAGTGGGAGTTCTTTAATAATTTGATTAATTGAACCTTAATTTATCATGAACTTTGTCCTGACAGTATTTTGCAAATAATGTTGTAGATCAATAGCTCGCGTTGTTCCTTCCCTATGTTTTATATGTGTTCCTAGAGAAAACGAAGTTGAAAGATGATAGTAGCAATGATGCGGACTGGGTCCGTGATCTGAGTTTTATCCTCATTGCTGCACAAAAGAATTATGTCCTTGATGAACCGCTAGGTGACAGACCTATTGCAGGAGCAGATGCAGACGTTATGAACGTTTGGCTAGCTCAATATGATGACTACTTGATAGTTTAGTGCACCATGCTTAATGGCTTAGAATCGGGCCTTCAAAGACGTTTTGAACGTCATGGACCATATGAGATGTTCCAGGAGTTGAAGTTAATATTTCAATCAAATACCCGAGTTGAGAGATATGAAGTCTCCAACAAGTTCTATAGCTAAAAGATGGAGGAGAATAGCTCAAGCAGTCAGCAAGTGCTCAGATTGTCTGGGTACTACAATCGCTTGAATCAAGTGGGAGTTAATCTTCCAGATAAGATAGTGATTGACAGAATTCTCTAGTCACCATCACCAAGTTAGTAGAACTTCGTGATGAACAATAGTATGCAAGGGATGACAAAAATGATTCCCGAGCTTTTCATGATGATGAAATCAATGAAGGTAGAAGTCAAGAAAGAGCACCAAGTGTTGATGATTAACAAGACCACTAGTTTCAAGAAAAGGGCAAAGGGAAAGAAAGGGAACTTCATCTAGAATGGCAAGCAAGTTCTCACTTCCGTGAAGAAGCCCAAAGCTAGACTAAAGCCTGAAACTGAGTGCTTCTACTGCAAAGGAAATGGTCACTGGAAGCGGAAATGCCCTGAATATTTGGTGGATAAGAAGGATGGCAAAGTGAACAAGGGTATATTTGATATACAGGTTATTGATGTGTACCTTACTAGTGTTTATAGTAGCCCCTGGGTATTTGATACTTGCTCGGTTGCTAAAAAATTAGTAACTTGAAACAGGAGTTACAGAATAAACAGAGACTAGTTGAGGGTGAGGTGAAGATGTGTGTTGGAAGTAGATCCAAGATTGATATGATCATCATCGCAAACTCCCTATACTTTCGGGATTAGTGTTAAACCTAAATAAGTGTTATTTGGTGTTTGCATTGAGCATGAATATGATTTGATCATGTTTATTGCAATACAGTTATTCATTTAATTTAGAGAATAATTGTTGTTCTGTTTACACAAATAAAACCTTCTATGGTCATACACCCAATGAAAATGGTTTGTTGGATCTCGATCGTAGTAATACACATATTCATAATATTGAAGCCAAAAGATGCAAAGTTAATAATGATATTGCAACTTATTTGTGGCACTGCCGTTTAGGTCATATTGGTGTAAAGCGCATGAAGAAACTCCATGCTGATGGGATTTTGGAATCACTTGATTATAAATCACTTGATGCTTGCGAACCATGCCTTATGGGCAAGATGACTAAGACTCCGTTCTCCGGAACAATGGAGTGAGCAACTGACTTATTGGAAATAATACATATTGATGTATGCAATCCGATGAGTGAGGCTCGCAGCGGGTATCGTTATTTTCTCACTTTCACAAATGATTTGAGCAGATATGGGTATATCTACTTAATGAAACATAAGTCTGAAACATTTGAAAAGTTCAAAGAATTTCAGGGTGAAGTGGAAAATCATCGTAACAAGAAATCAAGTTTCTACGATCTGATCGTGGAGGAGAATATTTGAGTTACGAGTTTGGTCTTCATTTGAAACAATGCGAAATAGTTTCGCAACTCACGCCACCTGGAACACCACTGCGTAATGGTGTGTCCGGACATCGTAACCGTACTTTATTAGATATGGTGTGATCTATGATGTCTCTTACCATCTACCACTATCGTTTTGGGGTTATGCATTTGAGACAGCTGCATTCACGTTAAATAGGGCACCATCTAAATCCGTTGAGACGACACCATATGAACTGTGGTTTGGCAAGAAACCAAAGTTGTTGTTAATTAAAGTTTGGGGTGATACGTCTCCAACGTATCTATAATTTTGTATTGCTCCATGCTATATTATATTCTGTTTTGAACATTATTGGGCTTTATTATACACTTTTATATTATTTTTGGGACTAACCTATTAACCAGAGGCCTAGCCCAGGATTGCTGTTTTTTGCCTATTTGAGTTTAGCAGAAAAAAGAATATCAAACGGAGTCCAAACGGAATGAAACCTCCGGGAACGTGATTTTCGGAACGAACGTGATCCAGAGGACTTGGACCTTATGTCAAGACATCAACCAGGAGGGCACGAGGTAGGGAGGCGTGCCTACCCCCCCCCCCCCAGGCGTGTCCTCCACTCTCGTGGGCCCCACGTTGCTCCACCTACGTACTCCTTCCTCCTATATATACCTACGTACCCCCAAACTACCAGAGACGGAGACAAAACCTAATTCCACCGGCGCAACCTTCTGTACCCGTGAGATCCAATCTTGGGGCCTTTTCCGGAGCTCCACCGCAGGGGGCATCGATCACGGAGGGCTTCGACATCAACACCATAGCCTCTCCGATGATGTGTGAGTATTTTACGTTACGTCAGACCTTCGGGTCCATAGTTATTAGCTAGATGGCTTCTTCTCTCTTTTTGGATCTCAATACAATGTTCTCCCCCTCTCTTGTGGAGATCTATTCGATGTAATCGTCTTTTGCGGTGTTTATTGAGACCGATGAATTGTGGGTTTATGATCAAGTCTGTCTATGAACAATATTTGAATCTTCTCTAAATTCTTTTATGTATGATTGGTTATCTTTGCAAGTCTCTTCGAATTATCAGTTTGGTTTGGCCTACTAGATTGATCTTTCTTGCAATGGGAGAAGTGCTTAGCTTTGGGTGCAATCTTGCGGTGTCCTTTCCCAAGTGATGAGGGGCAGAAAGGCACGTATTGTATTGTTGCCATCGAGGATAACAAGACGGGGTTTATGTCATATTGCATGAGTTTATCCCTCTACATCATGTCATCTTGCTTAAAGCGTTAATCTGTTCTTATGAACTTAATACTCTAGATGCATGCTGGATAGCGGTCGATGTGTGGAGTAATAGTAGTAGATGCAGGCAGGAGTCGGTCTACTTGTTTCGTACATGATGCCTATGTACATGATCATACCTAGATATTCTCATAACTATGTTCAATTCTGTCAATTGCTCAACAGTAATTTGTTCACCCACCGTAATACTTATGATCTTGAGAGGAGCCACCACTAGTAGAAAACAGGGCAATGGTCCAGGCCCGGCCAGCCCATTAGTCCCGGTTCAATCCAAAACCGGGACCAATGGGGGCATTGGACCCGGTTCGTGAGCCCGGGCTGGCCGGGCCACGTGGGCCATTGGTCCCGGTTAAATGCTGGACCTATTGGTCCCGGTTGGTGGGACGAACCCGGGACCAATGGGCCTCGCTCCTGGCCCACCACCATTGGTCCCGGTTGGTGGGACGAACCGGGACCAAAGGCTCCCCTTTAGTCCCGGTTCAAGTCACCAACCGGGACCAATTAGTTGCCTATATATACCCCTGGCCCGTGAGCAGAGCACTCCCAGTGCTCTGTTTTTCGTGGCAGGCGAGGGGAGAGCTTTGTGGTGCTCTAGCTTCGATGGAATGCCCGAGCCACACTACTTAAGCTTTCTCCTCTCCAAGCTCGACCTCCAAGCTCCATTTTCCTTAATATTTTTCTAGGTTTAGCGGTCCGTCACGTCCCGTCCCCGTCTTCACCGCCGTCGATCGCCCACGTCGATCTCGTCGCCGGCACCACCGTGGTGAGCCTCTTGTTCTTATCTTATCTTCTTTCTGAAAGGAAGAAAAATTCTTACTTGTATGTTTATATAGATACTTGTATAATTTTCTTACTTTTATTATTGCATATTATATAGTGCGATGGTTTTGGTATCCGCCCCCGTCGGCCCTAAATCACATCTATGATTCGGACGTGGTATATATTATCTTTTCATAACTATTGGTTCATTTATTGTTTATGAGAATTATGCCGACCAACGTGACATAGATTTTATTTATCTAGGAGGTTGTTGAACCGAAATTCCAACCGACCCTATTGTCGAGAGGTTAAATTTAGTTGAAGAAGAAAACAATTTGTTGAAGGAAAAAATTAGAGAAATTGAGGAGGAGAAGATGATATTGGAGTTGCATGTTGCGGATGTCGTCGATGATCACAATATCAAGATGGATGCAATGCGCTTGAAGATTAGAAAGATTAGAAAATATGCCATTCATACCGAGGCTTGGTATCATTATGCCGTTGGATCAGTTGTTACATTGGTTGCGATTATGATCGCATTTGTTTTCGCATTGAAATGTTTTACATAGTTTGATGTATGGTTTAATTAATTTAGATGCTCTGCAGAGCTTTATGTTGTTAGATGAGAACTATGTATGTACTTTGGTTTTAATGTGATGATGAACTTCTATTAATTTGGTCATTTAATTATCTATTCATGATGTTCTGTAATGATTTTTGACACACTTAATTATATATAATGCACACAGATGAACCGGGAATGGATATGCGGTTCAAGACACACCTCCGAGTACATTAAGGGCGTGCATGATTTTCTCGAAGTGGCTGAGGCAAACAAGCAGAATGGTTTTATGTGTTGTCCATGCCCTATATGTGGGAATACGAAGTCTTACTCTGACCTGAAAATCCTACACACCAACCTGCTTTACAAGGGTTTCATGCCACACTATAATGTTTAGAAATAGGGGTTATGATGGAAGATGGCGAAGAAGAAGAGTACGATGACAACTATGTGCCCCCCGAATACGGTGATGCTACTGAACATCAAGAGGAACCAGACGATGTGCACGATGATGCTGCAACGGTAAGCTTGAAGATCAAGAGGAACTGACGATGTGCCCGATGATGATGATCTCCATGAGTTCATTGTCGATGCAAGGGCGCAATGCGAAAGTCAAAAGGAGAAGCTGAAGTTCGATCGCATGTTAGAGGACCACAAAAAGGGTTGTACCCGATTGCGAAGATGGCAACACAAAGCTCGGTACCGTCTTGGAATTGCTGCGGTGGAAGGCGAGAGAATGTTGTGCGACAAAGGATTTGAGAAGCTCTTGAAAATATTGAAGAAGAAGCTTCCAAAGGATAACGAATTGCCCGACAAGTACATACGCAGCAAAGAAGGTCGTATGCCCTCTAGGATTGGAGGTGCAGAAGATACATGCATGCCCTAATGATCGCGTCCTCTACGCGGTGCGTACAAGGATCTGAACGCATGCCCGGTATGCGGTGCATTATGGTATAAGATCGCACGAGATGACCACTGGTGATGTTGACGGCGAGCCCCAGTGAAGAGGGTTCCTTGAAGGTGATGTGGTATGCTCCTATAATACCACGGTTGAAACGTCTGTTTAGAAACGGAGAGCATGCCAAGTTGATGCGATGGCACAGTGAGGATCGTAAGAAAGACGGGAAGTTGAGAGCACCCGCTGATGGGTCACAGTGGATAAAAATAGAGAGAAAGTACTGGGATGAGTTTGCAAGTGAGCCAAGGAACGTATGGTTTGCTTTAAGCGCGGATGGCATTAATCCTTTCGGGGAGCAGAGCAGCAATCACAGCACCTGGCCCGTGACTCTATGTATGTATAACCTTCCTCCTCGGATGTGCATGAAGCGGAAGTTCATTATGATTCCAGTTCTCATCCAAGGCCGTAAGCAACCCGACAACGACATTGATGTGTACCTAAGGCCATTAGTTGAAGAACTTTTACAGCTGTGGAATGGAAATGGTGTACGTACGTGGGATGAGCACAAACAGGAGGAATTTAACCTAAAGGCGTTGCTGTTCGTGACCATCAACGATTGGCCGCTCTCGGTAACCTTTCGGGACAGACAAAAAGGGATACCACGCATGCACGCACTGTTTACTTGACACCGATAGTATATACGGCAAGCTGCAGGAAGAATGTGTACACAGGCCATCGTCAATTTCTTCCGACCAACCATCACTGTCGAAAGAAAGGCAAGCATTTCAAAGGCGAGGCAGATCACCGGAAGAAGCCCGCCATGTGTACCGGTGATCACGTACTTGCTATGGTCAATGATTTACACATAATCTTTGGAAAGGGTCCTGGCGGACTAGCTGTTCCGAATGACGCTGAGAATCACGCACCCATGTGGAAGAAGAAATCTATATTTTGGGACCTACCCTACTGGAAATACCTAGAGGTCCGCTCTTGATCGACGTGATGCACGTGGCGAAGAACCTTTGCGTGAACCTGCTAGGCTTCTTGGGCGTGTATGGGAAGACAAAAGATACACACGAGGCACGGAGGACTTGCAACGCTTACTTGCGAAAAAGAGGGCATGCCTCCGAAGCGATATGAAGGTCCTGCCAGCTATGCTCTTACGAAAGAAGAGAAAGAAATCTTCTTTGAATGCCTGCTCGATATGAAGGTCCGGCTGGCTTCTCGTCGAATATAAAGGGAATAATAAATATGCGGAGAAAAAGTTCCGGAACCTAAAGTCTCATGACTGCCACGTGATTATGACGCAACTACTTCCGGTTGCATTGAGGGGCTTCTACCGAAAATGTCCGATTAGCCATTGTGAAGCTATGTGCATTCCTCAATGCAATCTCTCAGAAGGTGATTGATCCAGAAATCATACCAAGGCTAAGGAGTGATCTGGTGCAATGTCTTGTCAGTTTCGAGCTGGTGTTCCCACCATCCGTCTTCAATATCATGACGCACGTCCTAGTTCATCTAGTTGACGAGATTGTCATTCTGGGCCCCGTATTTCTACACAATATGTACCACTTTGAGAGGTTCATGGGAGTCCTAAAGAAATATGTCCGTAACCGTGCTAGGCCGGAAGGACGCATCACCATGGGCCATCAAACAGAGGATGTCAGCGGGTTTTGTGTTGACTTCATTCATGGCCTTAAGAAGATAGGTCTCCCTAAATCGCGGTATGAGGGGAGACTGACCGGAAAAAGGCACGCTTGGAAGGGACTCAATAATATGCGAGGATGGATATTCTTGGTCTCAAGCACACTACACAGTTCTCTGAGAACTCTACCTTGGTGACCCGTATGTCGATGAACACAAGAATAGTATGCGCTCCAAACACCCGGAGCAGTGTGACGACTGGATTACATGTGAACACATCAGGACTTTCAGCAGTTGGTTGGAAGCACGTATCAGAGGTGACAACACTGTTTGTGATGAGCTATACTTGTTGTCCGAGGACCATCTTTGAATGTATTGATTTGGAAAGGATCTGAGATAAATGGGAATACATTTTACACGATTGACCAAGATCAAAAGAGAACCAAACAAAACAGCGGTGTTCGCTTTGATGCAACAACCGAGAGGGGAAAGGACACATATTATGGTTACATAGTGGACATATGGGAACTTGACTACGGACATAATTTTAAGGTCCCTTTGTTTAAGTGCAAATGGGTCAATCTGTTAGGAGGCGAGTGCAGGTAGACCCACGATGCGGAATGACCACGGTGGATCTGAAAAATCTTGGGTACAACACGAACCATTCGTCCTAGCCAATGATGTGGCACAGGTTATCTATGTGAAGGACATGTCTACCAGACCGAGAAAGAGAAAAGATAAGGAAGCGAATACATCATACGATGAGCCAAAGCGCCACATAGTTCTTTTCGGGAAAAAGGGACATCGTGGGAGTGGAGGACAAGACAGACATGTCTAAAGATTATGAAAAGTTTCATGAAATTCCTCCCTTCAAAGTCAAGGCTGACCCCGGCATCCCGATAAGCGATGAAGATTATCCATGGTTCTGGCGCAATAAGGAAATGACACAAGCGAAGAAAAAGTGAAGACTTTCTCCCGCAACTATTATGATGATACCATGCCAACTTTGTAATGGCCAGCGAGTATGATACCATGCCAACTTTCAACTTTTTCAGAGTTCATTCGAAACGCTTTAATGTCTTATGGTTCGGCCCTCGTAATAATTAAAAATAGCAACAATAAGTTTTTTGTTGTAAGTAGAAACAAAATAAAATAAATAAAGCAAGAAAGAAAAAAAACAAAAATAGTGTTTTCAAATTTGAAAAGTAATGGCACTAACAGAAAGTTTATAATTTTCTTAAAACTAAAAGCAAAAAGAATTAAAAAATAAAGCAAAAAACAAAAGAAAATAAATAATGCAGAAAACAAAACAAAAAAACTGGAAAAAATAAAAATAGCAACAATAAGTAAAGAAAACAAAAACAAAAAATTGCCAACTCTTGGGCCACCACACCTGAATCGACTAGAAACCCATTCATGGGCCAGGATTCAGGCCTGCAGCAGGGCCAGCAGGCCCATCAGGCATAGAAGTAACAAGTAGGCCCGTAAGCCTGCAATGGAGAGGAGGTTGAGAGGGGTGCGGCATTGGGGCTTATAAACCACTGCGCGCCCCTCTCAACTAGCGAGGTGGGACTAAACTTTGGCCCCGGCCTTGGGCAGCCTGAGGGCCTTTGGTCCCGGTTGGTGGCACCAACCGGGACTAAAGAGGGCATTGCTACGGTTCGTGGAACCAACGGTACCAAAAGGTCCGCTTCCCGCCCTTTGGGCTGCGAAAAAAGGCCTTTGGTCCCGGTTGGTGGCACCAACCGGGACTAAAAATGCATTAGTCCCGTTGGTTTCACGAACCGGGACCAAAGGCTTTTCTATATAAGCAAACACTTCGCAAAAATTCAGAATCTCATCGCCATGATTGCCCCGACGACGCCGACCCTCCTCGGCGCCCGGCAGGCTGCTCCACCTACGCCGTCGCCGCCCGCCGCCAAGGCCGTCGCCCCCAACCCAGCGCCGTCCTCGTCGCTGCCTCCCGAGCCAGCGTCGTCCTCGTCGCCCGGCCTCCCGAGCCAGCGCCCGTCCCACCCACGCCGCCCGAGCCGCGCCGTCCTCGTCGCCGGCCTCCCCGAACCCGCGCCGTCCTCGTCGCCGGCCTCCCCGAGACCGTCGCCCTCGTCATCTAGCCGCCCGCTGTGAGCCGCCACGCCGCACGGGCTCTGTTTTTTTTATTAGTTTATTTTTTTTGTTCATATATATAATGTATATGTGTATGTATGTGGCTATGTGTATGTAGATGTTCAAAATTGTTCAGAGCATGTTTTTCTTCATATATGTATTTTTAGAAAAGTTAGGTTTTTTTTCTGTTCATAGATTTTTTGGGTGATATTAATTATTGTAGAAATATGCAAATGTTTGTATATTCATATGAACAATGCATTAGGCAAAACCTTTGTTTTTTTTTGAAATTTTCTATTTGAACTTTTTTTAAAAAACAAGCAATACGAAAAGAATGAAAAGAAAAAGGAAAATAAGAAGAGGAAGAAAGGAGAAGAAGAGGAGAGGAAGAAGAGGAGAAATAAATAAGAAGAGGAAATAAGAAGAAAAATAAGAGGAGAAGAAGAAAGGAATAGAGAGAAGAAGAAAATAGAAAATTTCTATTTTCTTCTTCTCCTCTATTCCTTTCTTCTTCTCCTCTTTTTTCTTCTTTTTCTTCTTCCTCTTTTCTTCCTTTTCCTTATTTTCCTATCTCGCGAGAAGAAGAAAAAGAAGAGTAGAAGAAGAAGAAAGGAATAGAGGAGAAAGAAGAAACTTCAACACGAGGGGGGGGGGGTACCGATACCCCCTCCCCGATAACATTATTTTTCCATGTATATGTATGTTGCGTCGTTGTCGATATAAACCCCCCGAGATAACCCGACATGAGGCGGTCGATATATATACCCCTCTCGACCGTGATAACTTATACAACGGCAGCACCCCCCTCGGCCCTCTTGCTCGACCAAAAATCTCGAGGACATCCAAACCCTAGAGAGAAAACGATGTTGGTCTCCTATGCCCTCGCGCCGCGCCCCTACCCGACAAATTAACTCTCTCGAGGCCACCCTAATTAACCCTTGAAGCGTTGTGTCGAGGCAACCCCAAACCCTAGAGAGAAAACGATGTTGGTCTCCTACCCCCTCCCGCCGCACCCCTACCCGACAAATTAACTCTCTCTAGGCCACCCAAACTAACATGATTCCTTATTGTGATTAGCTAGCTAGTTCTACGTTTGCCACTAATATATATATATATATATATATATATATATATATATATCCATCTGTACCATGTTTGAATAATAATTGACATGTTGTAAATATTTGCGAAACTATGGAGCACTCAGGGACGAAGAAAGCGAAGCGATGTTGGGGCACATAATCGCACAAGGAAGTGATGAAGTTCGTCATTTCTCAACGACAATGACTGGGTGAAGAAGAGGGCTATGTTCATGATGGCTTCGACCCATTAATGCCGGTACAAGAAGAGGACTATGTTTAGGATGGCTCCGGTGACACAATGGAGGTACAAGCAGAAGGAGACCATGCTGACTGCTCCGGTGACCGAACCGAGTCCGACCAGGTATATATATATTAGTTAAGCCCGTGCTGACTAGTTAATTGATGCATCCATTGTTTTGGTATGTATACAGATATTAATTACTCTTGTCTTTCTTCCTTATAATTTCTAGCCCTCCGGATCGAGCACAACTTCGGTAAGGAGACGAGGCCCGAAGAAAAAGTTGAGCTCAGATGAAAAGTTTGAGATCATAGAAATCGCGCCCGACAGCGAACCAATTGAACCCATGCGGACAAGGAAGGCATTTTCTGCTCAGTGTGGGGTTCTTGTTAGGGACAAGATCCCGATCAGCATCCATCAATGGTATAAGCCTAAGGAGGAAGACCCTGAGGTGTCTTATGTCAATGATATGCAGAAAGAAGATCTTTGGACTAAGATGAAGGCAAATTTCACCCTACCGCCAGAGGAGGATCCGGAGAAGCCAGTTAAAGAGCAATTAATCAAGTCTTGTGCTCTTAAGAAGATGGCAACCCTAATGAGGAGGTGGAGGAAAGAGCTGAACCAGTTTGTCGAGAAAGATAAGACACCAGAATTCATCGGCAAATAGGAGAAGATCAAAGATCACTGGCCCGCATTTGTGGCCCACAAGACATCGGAAAAGAGTAAGAAGATGTCGTCGACAAACAAGCAAAATGTTGCGAAGAAGAAGCTTCACCATCGCACGGGGTCAGGTGGCTACCTCAAAGCCCGGCCTAAGTGGTCCAAGGCTGAGCATGATCTGCTTGAAAAAGGGATCAAACCAGAGACAATGTACTGGCCAGACCGTTGCCGGACTTGGTTCTTCGGGGCTGGCGGAACCTTGGACCCTGTAATAGGGATGTGCCAGTGGACAGACGAGCAACTGCAAATACCACTCAGGAAGCTTCGACACTACATCGATGCAGCGCAGCGAGGGACGTTTCTTCCAAACAGGGAGAAGGACGAGCTCACAATGGCCCTTGGGAATCCTGAGCACCCTGGACGGACACGAGGCACGCCAGGCTCCCTTTCATGGAAGGTTGGTTTTCCGGACGCAGGGGGTTACAAAACCCACGAGAGCAGGAAGAAACTGGAGCAGGACCAACTGCAGGCGCTGCACGAAAGGGTAATGGGGCTAGAGGAATGAGAAGCAGCAGATCACAGCAAACAACCTGCCGAAGCTTCCCCCCAAGCTACCCCGCCATCTCAACGGAGAAGCAGCGTGGCTTCCACCGAGCTGCTTCAGCCGGAGCATGTTTTGACGGCTCCTGCCGGCTATCCCGTGGATGGTATCACGGAGTCTCAAAGTTGCCACATTATGGCGCGATGGATGAATTTGAAGGTCAAGGTGGCTGTTGGCCAAGTTTATCCTAGTGGACCCGGCACAACTTATCACTGCCAGCCGATTCCAGAAGGATATGCTAAGGTGATGGTGGATGAAATAACGGAGGGATTTGAGGACCTCCGGCTTGACCACCCTACCGGTGAAGAGGAGACTAGGCTGGGTTACGCTCAAGACTCCATGCCTATGGCGGAAGGAGCTCATCAACCTTCGAACTGGGCGCCTCCGCCTCCTCCTCCTCCTCCGGTGAGTCAGGGCACTCCGCCTCCTCCACCGCCTCCTCCTCTGGCGAGTGACGATCAGGGCACGCGTGGCGGCACTCCGCCTCCTTCTCCGGTGTGTGGTGGCACTCCGCCTCCTTCTCCTCCTGCGCTGGCGTGCCCGAACAGCCAGCCTCCTCCTTCTCCGCCTCGTCAGCAAGGGCGGACGAGACCCGCCGCCGCTCAGGCTGCTCCGGCGCGTCATAGTCCTTCTCCTCCGCCTCGTAAGCAAGCAAAAAAGAAGACATCCGCTCCGTCTGCTCTGCCGGCATCTAGCAGTACAACCAAAGGCGGGAGGAAATACAGATAATGTCCTTCTCTGAAGACTCCAGAGAAGTTACCGTACGAGAGGACCGTGGAGGAAAACGCGAAGATCGCGCAGACCGAAGTGGATGACTGGTTTGCAGGGTTGAAAGCAAAGAGACGTCTACCTCCGTAGGAGAAGGTAGATCCGGTGAAAGCGAAGCGCACTCTGGCTGCCCTGAGGAAACCGGCAAAGTCTCCGCCGAGAACCAACTATGAGCGCATTATTGGAAAGGCATTTGCCGAAGCGGAGAGGTCGGGACATACTAAAAGTGATCAAAGAATGAAAGAACGACGAGCTGGGAAACAAGTTGCCCAGCTCGGCGAACAAGCGAAGCAATCGTGCCCCCTGCTCAAGGTGCCTGCTAGCGACATCGTCGATCCGTGGATGGTGCCCGGTTATGGCAATCCTGAAGATTACCTGCCCGACGATGTACATTATGATTTCTTGGAGGTACAGATACAAAGATACGAGTACGGGAAGCCTCTCGTCAAAGATGAAAGCTCTCTATCGATGATGATGCGAAGATTGCATGATTGGTACATGAAAACCTGCAGAGAGTCTGAGGGGAGGAGTACTTTGTATGTGAGAGTTAAAAGGAGCATGACCTCCTTGGAATTGAACTGTTGCCTATTCCATTTGAGGAGTTCTATCAGTTTTCAATCAATTGGCCCTCGATAAAGCAACGGTCACCTGCTACTGTCTGTAAGTAGTACTACTTTTGTCATTAAGTCTCTCTATATAACTCAGCTCTTTCATTGCATGTATTTATAATTATCCTCACTATATTATGCAGATTGAAGATCGCCAAATTGAAGAAAAAACAAGTGGGTTCCATTGGGTTCATTAACACAAATCTCATAGATGCAACTGAGGTTGAATTTCATGCCGAAAATACCGAGGCCAACTTGCTACAATCGTTGGTAATAAATGGACACAAGGATATAATACTCTTTCCTTACAACTTCAAGTGAGTGTTACTGTCTTGTGGCATATTCGGTTTCCCTTATTAGTCCAGGTTATAGTAATGCAATATTGATGAGTTATGCATGCATGCGCAGGTACCACTATATTCTCCTAGAGATTAAGCTTGAGCGGGGAGTAATGCTTGTCTTAGTCTCGAGACGAAAAGATCCCAAGGAGTATGCGGATATGACTGACATGCTCGAGAAGTAAGTTAAATCGATCATTATCCACCATATCAGCAACTTTGTTCATTTCTGATATCAAGTAATTGTTTCTTTGTATGGCAGGGTTTGGAGAAAATTCACCAAAAAAGCTCCGGGACTGCCGAAGATGCTGCAATTTAGACACCCAAAAGTAAGTACTATAGTAGCATATTCCACGCATCTCCTAGTGATTCAAGCGCTAGTTTCATCAATACCATTTAACATGCTTGCTAATTATCGGTTTGATTGACCTCTATTTCTTGTAAAGTGGTTGTGGCAGGAACATGGGAATGATTTCTGTGGATACTACATTTGCAGTCCATCCGCCACCACGACACTGTGAGCGGGCCACTCGACAAACAATATGAAGTGCGTAAATAACAATATTCACAATTTTATTTTATTACCATCATTTGTGTTGAGTTTCATTCATTCATATATATATATATGTATTGACCCCCTTCTTAAAATTAGATGTTTGGATGCGGGATGAAATACTAGCACAAGAACGCATGCGAGCAATTCAAGAGGAATTGGCGGCATTCTTTCTTGACCACGTGATCGCTGAAGACGGAGAATACTATGTGGACCACGCGTCCATATGTTAGGAGATTATTTTTGTAAAAGATAATTGTTGTATATATGTAGCCGGTAGTGTCGGATAGATAAACGAGAACTTGTTGTTCGACCAATCTCTCGGAGAAGGAGAGGTGGTCGAGATCATCACTTCCCTCTGTATGCATATATGTTCATGACGATCTTCTGTTTCCTTCGTTTGCTTACTAACTAGCTAGCGTGTCTAGCTAGTCCTCTCTATCCGTATGTATAGTCCGTAGCGTCGACCAAGCACGGCCAAAAGAGAGGACACTTCTCTCTATTAATTAGCTAGCTAACACAATATATGAAACACCTACATTAACCCCCCAAACCCCCAAACCCCCCGTGAAATAAAACAAAAACCCCAGCCACAGAAATGCTGACGCGTGGATGCCTTTTGGTCCCGGTTGGTGCCACCTACCATGACCAAAGGCCCCCCCGCCTGGGCTCGGCGCACCGGCCACGTGGAGGACCATCTGTCCCGGTTCGTGTTAGAACCGGGACTAAAGGGGGGAGGTATTAGTAATGACCCATTAGTCCCGGTTCATGAACCAGGACTAAAGGCCCTTACGAACCGGGACTAATAGGTGTTTTTCTACTAGTGCACTAGTGAAACCTATGGCCCCCGGGTCTATTTTCTATCATATTAATCTCCTGACAACAAGCTATTTCTAGCGCCGTCTTTATTTTGCTTTCTTTACATTGCATCTTTATCATAAAAATACCAAAATATTATCATATCAATCAGATCTCACTCTCGTAAGTGACCGTGTAGGGATTGACAACCCCTTATCGCGTTGGTTGCAAGGATTTATTTGTTTGTGTAGGTGCGAGGGACTTGTGCGTGGGCTCCTACTGGATTGATACCTTGGTTCTCAAAAACTGAGGGAAATACTTACGCTACTTTGTTGTATCACCCTTTCCTCTGCAAGGGAAAACCAACACAGTGCTCAAGAGGTAGCAAGAAGGATTTCTGGCGCCGTTTTCGGGGAGTCTACGCAAAAGTCAACATACCAAGTACCCATCACAAACCCTTATCTCCCGCATTACATTATTTGCCATTTGCCTCTCATTTTCCTCTCCCCCACTTCACCCTTGCCGTTTTATTAGCCCTCTCTTTTCCTTTCGCTTCTTTTTCGTTCGCTTCTTGTTTGCTCATGTGTTGGATTGCTTGCTTGTCACGATGGCTCAAGATAATACCAAATTTTGTGACTTTACCAATACCAACAACAATGATTTCCTTAGCACTCCGATTTCTCCTCTTACCGATACTGAATCTTGTGAAATTAATGCTGCTTTGTTGAATCTTGTCATGAAAGATCAATTCACCGGCCTTCCTAGTGAAGATGCCGTTACCCATCTAAATAGCTTCGTTGATTTGTGTGATATGCAAAACAAGAAAGATGTGGACAATGATATTGATAAATTGAAGCTATTTCCTTTTTTGCTTAGAGATAGTGCTAAAGCTTGGTTTTCATCTTTGCCTAAAAATAGTAGTGATTCTTGGAATAAGGAGATGCTTTTATCTCTAAATACTTTCCTCCCGCTAAAATCATTTCTCTTAGAAATGATATTATGAATTTTAAGCAACTTGATCATGAACATGTTGCACAAGCTTGGGACGGGATAAAATTAATGATACGTAATTGCCCTACACATGGTTTGAATTTGTGGATGATTATACAAATTTTTTATGCCGGATTGAATTTTGCTTCTAGAAATCTTTTAGATTTGGCCGCAGGAGGCACTTTTATGGAAATCACTTTAGGAGAAGCTACTAAACTCCTAGATAATATTATGGTTAATTATTCTCAATGGCATACTGAAAGATCTACTAAAAAAAAGTGCATGCGATAGAAGAAATTAATGTTTTGAGTGGAAAGATGGATGAACTTATGAAATTATTTGCTAATAAGAGTGTTTCTTCTGATCCTAATGATATGCCTTTGTCTACTTTGATTGATAATAATAATGAATCTATGGATGTGAATTTTGTTGGAAGGAATAATTTTGGTAACAACGCGTATAGAGGAAACTTTAATCCTAGGCCGTATCCTAGTAATTCCTCTAATAATTATGGTAATTCCTACGACAACTCTTATGGAAATTTTAATAAGATGCCCTCTGAATTTGAGGCTAGTGTTAAGGAGTTTATGAATTCACAAAAGAATTTCAATGCTTTGCTTGAATAAAAAAATGCTTAAAGTTGATGAATTGGCTAGGAACGTTGATAGAATTTCTCTTGATGTTGATTCCTTGAAACTTAGATCTCTTCCTCGTAAGCATGATATCAACGAGTCTCTCAAATCCATGAGAATTTCTATTGATGAGTGCAAAGAAAGAACCGCTAGGATGCGTGCTAAGAAAGATTGCTTTGTGAAAGCGTGTTCTTCAAATTTCTATGAAAATAAAGATGAAGATCTAAAAGTTATTGATGTGTCCCCAATTAAATCTTTGTTTTTCAGTATGAATCTTGATAATGATGGGACTGAATATGATCCACCTTTACCTAGAAGGCGTTCCAGAAATTTGGAGTTTTTAGATCTTGATGCTAAAATTGATAAAGGTGGGATTGATGAGATCAAAACATTAGATATTAATGAACCCACTATTTTGGATTTCAAGGAATTTAATTATGATAATTGCTCTTTGATAGATTGTATTTCCTTGTTGCAATTCGTGCTAAATTCTCCTCTTGCTTATAGTCAAAATAAAGACTTTACCAAACATATCGTTGATGCTTTGATGCAATCTTATGAAGAAAAACTTGAGTTGGAAGTTTCTATCCCTAGAAAACTTTATGATGAATGGAAACCTACTATTAAAATTAAAATTAAAGATCATGAATTCTATGATTTGTGTGATTTGGGTGCTAGTGTTTCCACGATCCCAAAAACTTTGTGCGATTTGCTAGGTTTCCGTGATTTTGATGATTGCTCTTTAAACTTGCACCTTGCGCATTCCACCATTAAGAAACCTATGGGAAGAATTAATGATGTTATTATTGTTGAAAATAGGAACTATGTGCCCATAGATTTTATTGTTCTTGATATCGATTGCAATCCTTCATGTCCTATTATTCTTGGTAAACCTTTCCTTAGAACGGTCGGTGCAATTATTGATATGAAGGAAGGAAATATTAGATTCCAATTTCCGTTAAGGAAAGGCATGGAACACTTTCCTAGAAATAAAATAAAACTACCATATGAATCTATCATGAGAGCCACTTATGGATTGCCTACCAAAGATGGCAATACCTAGATCTATCCTTGCCTTTATGCCTAGCTAAGGGCGCTAAACGATAGCGCATGTTGGGAGACAATCCAATTTTATTTTTAGTTTTTTTATTTTTGCTTCTGTTTAGGAATAAATATTTGATCTAGCCTCTGGTTAGATGTATCTTTATGTTTTAATTAGTGTTTGTCCCAAGTTAAACCTGTAGGATCTTCTTGGATGATAGTTATTTGATCTTGCTGAAAATTCCAGAAACTTTCTGTTCATGAAAATAATTGTTAAAAATCACCAGAACGTGATAAAATATTGATTCTAATTTCTTCTGATCAGTTAACAAATTGTCTAGGTCTACCTATTTTGGCTTAAGTTTTGGAGTTCTAGAAGTTTGCGTTAGTTACAGATTACTACAGACTGTTCTGTTTTTGACAGATTCTGTTTTTCGTGTGTTGTTTGCTTACTTTGATGAGTCTATGGCTAGTAAAAGATTTTATAAACCATATAGAATTTGGAATACATTAGGTTTAACACCAATATAAATAAATAATGATTTCATTACAGTACCTTGAAGTGGTCTTTTGTTTTCTTTCGCTAACAGAGCTTACGAGATTTTCTGTTAAGTTTTGTGTTGTGAAGTTTTCAAGTTTTGGGTAAAAGATTTGATGGATTATGGAACAAGGAGTGGCAAGAGCCTAAGCTTGGGGATGCCCAAGGAACCTCAAGATAATCTAAGGACACCAAAAATCCAAAGCTTGGGGATGCCCCGGAAGGCATCCCCTCTTTTGTCTACTTCCATCGGTAACTTTACTTGGAGCTATATTTTTATTCACCACATGATATGTGTTTTTCTTGGAGCGTCTTGTATTATTTGAGTCTTTGATTTTTAGTTTACCACAATCATCCTTGCTGTCTACACCTTTTGAGAGAGACACACTTTTTTGGAAATTATTAGAATACTCTATGTGCTTCACTTATATCTTTTGAGTTATATAGTTTTTGCTCTAGTGCTTCACTTATATCTTTTAGAGCACGGTGGTGATTTTGTTTTATGGAAACTATTGTTCTCTCATGCTTCACTTATATTATTTTGAGATTCCTACAAAACATCATGGTAGTTTTCTTTAACAATAATAGGCATTCAAGATTAGTAAAAAAGAAGAAAAATTCTTATGAGTTTGTTGAATACTATGAGAAGTTTGATGCTTGATAATTGTTTTGAGATATAAAGATGGTGATATTAGAGTCATGCTAATTGTGTAGTTGTGAATTTGAGAAACACTTGTGTTAAAGTTTGTGATTCCCGTAGCATGCACGTATGGTGAACCGTTATGTGATGAAGTCGGAGCATGATTTATTTATTGACTGTCTTCCTTATGAGTGGCGGTCGGGGAATGACGATGGTCTTTTGCTACCAATCTATCCCCCTAGGACCATGCGCGTAATACTTTGCTTTGATAACTTGTAGATTTTTGCAATAAGTATATGAGTTCTTTATGACTAAAGTTGAGTCCATGGATTATACGCACTTTTCTTCCTTCCACCATTGCTAGCCTCTCTAATACCGCGCACTTTTCGCCGGTATCATACACCCACCGTAAACCTTCCTCAAAACAGCCACCATACCTACCTATCATGGAATTTCCATAGCCATTCCGAGATATATTGCCATGCAACTTACCACCGTTCCGTTTACTATGACACGCTCCATCATTGTCATATTGCTTCGCATGATCATGTAGTTGACATTGTATTTGTGGCAAAGCCACCGTTCATAATTCTTTCATACATGTCACTCTTGATTCATTGAATATCCCGGCACACCGCCGGAGGCATTCACATAGAGTCATATTTTGTTCTAAGTATTGAGTTGTAATTGTTGAGTTGTAAGTAAATAAAAGTGTGATGATCATCATTTTTAGAGCACTGTCCCAAGTGAGGAAAGGATGATGGAGACTATGATTCCCCCAGAAGTCGGGATGAGACTCCGGACGAAAAAAAGAGGCCATAAAAAAAGAAGAAAAGGCCCAAATAAAAAAATGAGAGAAAAAGAGAGAAGGGACAATGTTACTATCGTTTTACCACACTTGTGCTTCAAAGTAGCACCATTATCTTCATATACTAGTGGGAATTTTTCATTATAGAACTTGTCTTGTATATTCCACTGATGGGCTTCCTCAAAATGCCATAGGTCTTCCTGAGCAAGCGAGTTGGATGCACACCCACTTAGTTTCTTTTGTTGAGCTTTCATATACTTATAGCTCTAGTGCATCCGTTGCATGGCAATCCCTACTCACTCACATTGATATATATTAATGGGCATCTCCATAGCCCGTTGATACGCCTAGTTGATGTGAGACTATCTTCTCCCTTTTTGTCTTCTCCACAACCACCATTCTATTCCACATATAGTGCTATGTCCTTGGCTCACGCTCATGTATTGCGTGAAGATTGAAAAAGTTTGAGAACGTTAAAAGTATGAAACAATTGCTTGGCTTGTCATCGGGGTTGTGCATGATTTAAATATTTTGTGTGGTGAAGATAGAGCATAGCCAGACCATATGATTTTGTAGGGATAACTTTCTTTTGCCATGTTATTTTGAGAAGACATAATTGTTTAGTTAGTATGCTTAAAATATTATTATTTTTATGTCAATATTAAACTTTTGTCTTGAATCTTTTGGATCTAAATATTCATACCACAATTAAGAAAAATTACATTGAAGTTATGCTAAGTAGCATTCCACATCAAAAATTCTTTTTTTATCATTTACCTACTCGAGGACGAGCAACAATTAAGCTTGGGGATGCTTGATACGTCTCCAATGTATCAATAATTTTTGATTGCTCCATGCTATATTATATTCTGTTTTGGACATTATTGGGCTTTATTATACACTTTTATCTTATTTTTGGGACTAACCTATTAACCGAAGGCCCAGCCCAGAATTGTTGTTTTTTGCCTATTTCAGAGTTTCGCGGAAAAAGAATATCAAACGGAGTCCAAACGGAATGAAACCTTCAGGAACGTGATTTTTGGAACGAACGTGATCCAGAGGACTTGGACCCTACGTCAAGACATCAACCAGGAGGTCACGAGGTAGGGGGGCGCACCTACCCCCCAGGCGCGCCCTCCACCCTTGTCGGCCCCACGTTGCTCCACCGACGTACTCCTTCCTCCTATATATACCTACGTACCCCAAAACTACTAGAGACATAGCCAAAAACCTAATTCCACCGCCGCAACCTTCTATACCCGTGAGATCCCATCTTGGGGCCTTTTCCGGAGCTCCGCCGCAGGGGGCATCGATCACGGAGGGCTTCTACATCAACACCATATCATCTCCGATGATGTGTGAGTTGTTTACCTCAGACCTTCGGGTCCATGGTTATTAGCTAGATGGCTTCTTCTCTCTTTTTGGATCTCAATACAATGTTCTCCCCCTCTCTCGTGGAGATCTATTCGATGTAATCTTCTTTTGCGGTGTGTTTGTTGAGACCGATGAATTGTGGGTTTATGATCAAGTTTATCTATGGACAATATTTGAATCTTCTCTGAATTATTTTATGTATGATTGGTTATCTTTGCAAGTATCTTCCAATTATCAATTTGGTTTGGCCTACTAGATTGATCTTTCTTGCAATGGGAGAAGTGCTTACCTTTGGGTTCAATCTTGCAGTGTCCTTTCCCAGTGATAGTAGGGGCAGCAAGGCACTTATTGTATTGTTGCCATCGAGGATAACAAGATGGGGTTTATATCATATTGCATGAGTTTATCCCTCTACATCATGTCATCTTGCTTAAAGCGTTACTCTGTTCTTATGAACTTAATACTCTAGATGCATGCCGGATAGCGGTCGATGTGTGGAGTAATAGTAGTAGATGCAGGCAGGAGTCGGTCTACTTGTTTCGGACGTGATGCCTATATACATGATCATACCTAGATATTCTCATAACTATGCTCAATTCTGTCTGTTGCTCAACAGTAATTTGTTCACCCACCGTAATACTTATGCTCTTGAGGGAAGCCACTAGTGAAACCTATGGCCCCCGGGTCTATTTTCCATCATATTAATCTCCCGACAACAAGCTATTTCTAGTGCCGTCTTTATTTTGCTTTCTTTACTTTGCATCTTTATCATAAAAATACCAAAAATATTATCTTATCATATCTATCAGATATCACTCCCATAAGTGACCGTGTAGGGATTGACAACCCCTTATCGCGTTGGTTGCGAGGATTTATTTGTTTGTGTAGGTGTGAGGGACTCGTGCGTGGCCTCCTACTAGATTGATACCTTGGTTCTCAAAAACTGAGGGAAATACTTACGCTACTTTGCTGCATCTCCCTTTCCTCTTCAAGGGAAAACCAACACAGTGCTCAAGAGGTAGCATGGGGTTGCGATGCTTATGTGAAAAAGTTTCATCCTGATAAGCTTAAACCCAAATTGGAAAAATGTGTCTTCATAGGATACCCAAAGGAGACAGTTGGGTACACCTTCTATCACAGATCCGAAGACAAGCCATTCGTTGCTTAGAATGGATCCTTTCTAGAGAAGGAGTTTCTCGCGAAAGAAGTGAGTGGGAGGAAAATAGAACTTGATGAGGTAACTGTACCTGCTCCCTTATTGGAAAGTAGTTCATCACAGAAATTTGTTCCTGTAACTCCTACACCAATTAGTGAGGAAGCTAATGATGATGATCATGTAACTTCAGATCAAGTTACTACCGAACCTCGTAGGTAAACCAGAGTGAGATCCGCACCAGAGTGGTGCGGTAATCATGTTCTGGAGGTCATGTTACTTGACCATGACAAACCTATGAACTATGAGGAAGCGATGATGAGCCCAGATTCCGCGAAATGGCTTGAGGCCATAAAATCTGAGATGGGATCCATGTATGAGAACAAAGTGTGGACTTTGGTTGACTTGCCCAATGATCGTCAAGCCATAGAAAATAAATGGATCTTCAAGAGGAAGACGGACGTTGATAGTAGTGTTACTATCTACATAGCTAGACTTGTCGAAAAAGGTTTCTGACAAAGTTCAAGATGTTGACTACAATGAGATTTTCTCACTCGTAGCGGTGCTTAAGTCTGTCCGAATCATGTTAGCAAATTACCATATTTTATGAAATCTGGCAAATGGATGTCAAAACAACATTCCTGAATGGATTTCTTAAAGAAGAGTTGTATATGATGCAACCAGAAGGTTTTGTCGATCCTAAAGGTGCTAACAAGATGTGCAAGTTCCAGCGATCCATCTATGGACTGGTGCAAGCATCTTGGAGTTGGAATATACACTTTGATGAGTTGATCAAAGCATATAATTTTATACAGACTTGCGCCGAAGCATGTATTTACAAGAAAGTGAGTGGGAGCACTACAACATTTCAGATAAATATATGTGTATGACATATTATTGATCGGAAATAATGTAGAATTTTCTGGAAAGCATAAAGGAGTATTTGAAAGGAGTTTTTCAAAGAAAGACTTCGGTGAAGCTGCTTACATATTGAGCATCAAGATCTATAGAGATAGATCAAGACACTTGATAAGTTTTTTCAATGAGTACATACCTTGACATGATTTTGAAGTGGTTCAAAATGCAACAGTCAAAGAAAGAGTTCTTGCCTGTGTTACAAGGTGTGAAACTGAGTAAGACTCAAAGCTCGACCACGGCAGAAAATAGAGAGAGAATGAAAGTCATTCTCTATGCCTCAGCCATAGGTTCTATAAAGTATGCCATACTGTGTACCAGACCTATTCTATACCCTACACTGAGTTTGGCAAGGGGGTACAATAGTGATCTAGGAGTAGATCATTGGACAGCGGTCAAAATTATCCTTAGTGGAATAAGGATATGTTTCTCGATTATGGAGGTGACAAAAGGTTCGTCGTAAAGGGTTACGTCGATGCAAATTTTGACACTGATCCAGATGACCCTAAGTCTCAATCTGGATGCATATTGAAAGTGGGAGCAATTAGCTAGAGTAGCTCCGTGCAGAGGATTGTTGACATAGAAATTTGCAAAATACATACGGATCTGAATGTGGCAGACCCGTTGACTAAACGTCTCTCACAAGAAAAACATGATCACACCTTAGTACTATTTGAGTGTTAATCACATAGAGATGTGAACTAGATTATTGACTCTAATAAACCCTTTGGGTGTCGGTCACATGACGATGTGAACTATGGGTATTAATCACATGGTGATGTGAACTATTGGTGTTAAATCACATGGCGATGTGAACTAGATTATTGACTCTAGTGCAAGTGGGAGACTGAAGGAAATATGCCCTAGAGGCAATATTAAAGTTATTATTTATTTCCTTATATCATGATAAATGTTTATTATTCATGCTATAATTGTATTAACCGGAAACATGATACATGTGTGAATACATAGACAAACAGAGTGTCACTAGTATGCCTCTACTTGACTAGCTCGTTGATCAAAGATGGTTATGTTTCCTAGCCATAGACATGAGTTGTCATTTGATTAACGGGATCACACCATCAGGAGAATGATGTTATTGACTTGACCCATTCCGTTAGCTTAGCACTTGATCGTTTACTATGTTGTTATTACTTTCTTCATGACTTATATATGTTCCTATGGCTATGAGATTATGCAACTCCCGTTTACCGGAGGAACACTTTGTGTGCTACCAAACGTCACAACGTAACTGGGTGATTATAAAGGTGCTCTACAGGTGTCTCCGAAGGTACTTGTTGAGTTGGCGTATTTCAAGATTAGGATTTGTCACTCCGATTGTCGGAGAGGTATCTCTGGGCCCACTCGGTAATACACATCACTATAAGCCTTGCAAGCATTGTAACTAACGAGTTAGTTGCGGGATGATGTACTACGGAAAGAGTAAAGAGACTTGCCAGTAACGAGATTGAACTAGGTATTGAGATACCGACGATCGAATCTCGGGCAAGTAACATACCGATGACAAAGGGAACAACGTATGTTGTTATGCGGTTTGACCGATAAAGATCTTTGTAGAATATGTAGGAGCCAATATGAGCATCCAGGTTCCGCTATTGGTTATTGACCGGAGACGTGTCTTGGTCATGTCTACATAGTTCTCGAACCCGTAGGGTCCGCACGCTTAACATCCGGTGACGATTGGTAATATGAGTTTATGAGTTTTGATGTACCAAAGGTAGTTCGGAGTCCCGGATGAGATCGGGGACATGACGAGGAGTCTCGAAATGGTCGAGACGTAAAGATCGATATATTGAACGACTATATTCAGACATCAGAAAGGTTCCGGGTGATTCGGGTTTTTTTGGAGTACCGGAGAGTTATGGGAATTCGCCGGGGAGTATATGGGCCTTATTGGGCTTTAGGGGAAACAGAGAGGGGAGGCTGCACGCCCCCCAAGGCTTAGTCCGAATTGGACTAGGGGAGGCGGCGCCTCCTTCCTTCTCTTCTCTTTTCCCTTTCCTTCTCTCCTACGCCTACTACTTGGAAGGGCTCCTAGTTCTACCAGGAAAGGAGGAATCCTACTCCCGATGGGAGTAGGACTCCCCTAGGGTGCAGCATAGAGAGGGCCAGCCCTCCCCCTCCTCCACTCCTTTATATACGGGGGAGGGGGGCACCCCATAGACACAACAATTGATCATTGATCTCTTAGCCGTGTGCGGCGCCCCTCCACCATAATCCACCTCGGTCATATCGTAGCGGTGCTTAGGCGAAGCCCTGCGTCGGTAGCATCATCATCGTCGTGCTGACGGAACTCTCCCTCGAAGCTCTGCTGGATCGGGGTTCGTGGGACGTCATTGAGCTGAACGTGTGCTGAACTCGGAGGTGCCGTGCGTCCGGTACTTGGATTAGTCGGATCGTGAAGATATACAACTACATCAACCGCGTTGTCATAATGCTTCCGCTTTCGGTCAACGAGGGTACGTGGACAACACTCTCCCCTCTCGTTGCTATGCATCACCATGATCTTGTGTGTGCGTAGAATTTTTTTGAAATTACTACGTTCCCGGCCAACAGTGGCATCCGAGCCAGGTTTTATGCGTAGATGTTATATGCACGAGTAGAACAAAAGTGAGTTGTGGCGATACAAGTCATACTGTTTACCAGCATGTCATACTTTGGCTAGGCGGTATTGTTGGATGAAGCAGCCCAAACCGACATTACGTGTACGCTTATGCGAGACTGGTTCTACCGACGTGCTTTGCACAACGGAGGCTGGTGGGTGTCAGTTTCTCCAACTTTAGTTGAACCGAATGTGGCTACGCCCGGTCCTTGAGAAGGTTAAAACAACACTAACTTGACGAACTATCGTTCTGGGTTTGATGCGTAGGTAAGAGCGGTTCTTGCTCAGCCCGTAGCAGCCACGTAAAACTTGCAACAACAAAGTAGAGGACGTCTAACTTGTTTTTGCAGGGCATGTTGTGATGTGATATGGTCAAGACATGATGCTATATTTTATTGTATGAGATGATCATGTTTTGGAACCGAGTTACCGGCAACTGGCAGGAGCCATATGGTTGTCACTTTACTGTATGCAATGCAACCGCCCTGTAATTGCTTTACTTCATCACTAAGCGGTAGCGATAGTCGTGGAAGCAATAGTTGGCGAGACGACAACGATGCTACGATGGAGATCAAGGTGTCGGGCACCGGAGGGCCACCAGGGAGCCCAGGAGACAGGGGCGTGCCCAGTAGGGGTGGGCGCGCCCCCGACCCTCCTGGCCAGGGTGTGGTCCCCCTCTGGTGTTTGTTCTGCTCAATAATTCTTATGAATTCCAAAACTGACTTCCGTGGAGTTTCAGGATTTTTGGATCTGTGCAGAATAGGTTTCCAATATTTGCTCCTTTTCCAGCCAGAATTCCAGCTGCCGGCATTCCCCCTCTTCATGGTAAACCTTGTAAAATAAGAGAGAATAGCCATAAGTATTGAGATATAATGTGTAATAACAGCCCATAAAGCAATAAATATTGATATAAAAGCATGATGCAAAATGGACGTATCAACTCCCCCAAGCTTAGACCTCGCTTGTCCTCAAGCGGAAGCCAAAATCGAAAAATATGTCCACATGTTTAGAGGTAGAGGTGTCGATAAAAGTAAAATACGGACATGAGGGCATCATGATCATTCTTATAACAACAACATATATAGATTTTGTCATATGATTTCTTATGCTCAAGTAACAATCAATTCACAATGTCAAGTATGGTTCAAAAACTTCATTGGGAACTAACAAACTATAATCTCAGTCATTGAAGCAATTGCAATTTATCGTAACATCAGAAAGATTCAAGAATAGAGCTTTTCAGGAAGTCCACATACTCAACTATCATGTAGTCTTCTACAATTGCTAACACTCACG
The DNA here is from genome assembly GCA_021605145.1 of Aegilops bicornis. Lineage (NCBI taxonomy): Eukaryota > Viridiplantae > Streptophyta > Magnoliopsida > Poales > Poaceae > Aegilops > Aegilops bicornis. Next base: position 825,536,541 of record CM038675.1, on the reverse strand, counting down.
CAATACTTGTGGTTATGGAGTTTCAACCGGACACTGAGAAAGATAGGGGCTTATTGTGTTGCCTCCCAACGTATTCACCTTTAGGTGATGTCAACAATAATAGTTCATGCTAACTTACATCCAATTGGGTATATATATCAAGATCTTTCAAACACGAGGAGCTTGCTAAAGGATAAAATGAAAAAGGGAAAGTTGAAGATCACCTTGACTCAAGCATAAAGTAAAAACGTAAAGTAAAAGATAGGCCCTTCACAGAGGCAAGCAGAGGTTGTCATGTGCTTTTAGGGTTGGATGCACAAAATCTTAATGCAAAAGAACATCACTTTATATTGCCACTTGTATATGGACCTTTATTATGGAGTCCGTCGCTTTTATTGTTTCCATAACAAGATCGTATAAAGCTTATTTTCTCTGCACTAATAAGTCATACATATTTAGAGAGCAATTTTTATTGCCTGCAACATGACAACTTACTTGAAGGATCTTACTCAATCCAAAGGTAGGTATGGTGGACCCTTATGGCAAAACTGGTTTAAGGATATTTGGAAGCACAAGTAGTATCTCTACTTGGTGCAAGGAATTTGGCTAGCATGAGGGGGAAAAGCAAGCTCAACATGTTTGGAAGGTCAATAACAATATACTTTAACCGAGATGTGAGAAAACATAAACCATTACGTTGTCTTCCTTGTCCAACATCAACTGTTTTAGCATGTCATACTTAATGAGTGCTTCACAATTATAAAAGATGTCCAAGATAATATATTTGTATGTGAAAACCTCTCTTTCCTTATTACTTCCTATTAATTGCAACGATGACCAAAACTACGTTTGTCAACTCTCAACAACTTTTATGCCTCATACTTTCTATGTGTGAAGTTATTACTAACCATAAGATCAATATGAACTCTTTTATTCTTTTTATTCTTTCTACTTTCTCAAGATCATAGCAAGATAGCAAAGCCCTTGACTCAACACTAATCCTTATTATAGATAGCTCACGGACTCGATTACATAAAGGGATCACAAAGAAAAACTCAAAACTAATTGATACTAAAACTTCAATCTACTTAATCAAGATACTACTAAAAGGATCGAACTAAATAATACGGTAAAGATAGGAGTGTGATGGTGATATGATACCAGGGCACCTCCCCCAAGCTTGGCAGTTGCCAAGGGGAGTGCCCATACCCATGTGATTATGTCTCCTTCTTCATAGTTGGAGTTGTGATCTTCATGGCGATGATGCCCGTCAGGATACGATTCTCCTCCTCGAGCTTATTGACTTGTTGTTTGAGGTCCATAATTTCTTTGCGGAGCTTGCCCGTAACGGCTAAAGCTCCCTTTACCCAAGGATGTTGCATAGTTTCTAGAGAACAAGTGACGCTCTTTTTCATATTTTCATAAGAAAGAAATTTAGTGTTGGAAGGGATGACCGAATTTGGAATAGCCGAGCTATGTAGTTCCGCCATCCTGAATCCTGCACTACTAGAAAAAGGGCTATAGATGGGATTGGCACTAATGGCGCACCAGAAAGTTGGTGCGCCATTAGTATATACTAATGGCGCACCACCAACTGATACGCCATTAGTGTTGAAACTACTAATGGCACACCATGCAAAGGGTGCGCCAGTAGTATCAAATTTTTTTTGAAGTTGTGCGCCGGTCCAAACATACTAATGGCGCATCCAGATAAAGTCGCCATTAGTAGTTGTAACTACTAATGGCGCACCTCCCACATGTGCGCCACTAATGTTGTTTTTTAATTATATTTTTTATTCCTTTTTTGCAATACTACTAATGGCGCATTGATCAATAAATGCGCCATTACTAGTTTAAACTAGTAATGGCGCCTTTCCGATCGATCTTGCCATTAGTATTTTTTTGCAAAACTACTAATGGCACACCGCCGGAAAGGTGCGCCATTAGTAACCTGGATTACTAATGGCGATTTATTGCCGGTGCGCCATTAGTAAGTGGGCAGCAACTAGATATTTTGGACAGCCTCTCCTACCCACACTCACTTTCTCCCCACTTCATTCTCTCCACCTCCTCCTTGTCTCGGGTGCCTCCTCTTTTTCACCTCATTTCCACCATAGATTCATTCAAATTAAGTGGTTAAATTACCTTGTTTTAATAGGTAAGTAAGGGGAAGCTATATTTATGTTGTTCTCCCTACAACAATGTGCACATGCACTTTTTATGGCCTAGCTAGATCTATGTATGTTCGTGGTGTTGCATATGTTTGTGGTGTTGCATATGTGTTTGTGTTTGGAGGTGTACCGGTATTTGAAATGCGATAGTTGCCAATATTTTGCGGAATGTTGATTCATTTCCGTTTCGGTGAGAATTTTGGCATTAAGCATTCTTTTGGTCCTATTTTTAGGGAAAGTCATGCCAAATTTTTGTTTGGTTCTAAAATATCGTTTTGCTCTACCCTTGAGCGACCATAGTCCGCCACGATGACCGAAGGCATCGTGAATAGGTTTTGAGGTCCATGAAGGCCGAGATGCTTCAAAGAACGAGACGGAGATAAGATTTCCGTGTCGAAGATGCAAGCTGAAGAGCCTTATTGCGGAGCCGGATTCCGGGCAGGTGCGGGACCACCTGCTCTTGCGTGGTTTTATGGATGGCTATCGGTGGCAAGGTGATGAAGATGACTACGAAGTCGTCCATGGGGGCGGGCAAGAAATGAGGAAGGGCAGCAAGACAACCACCGCGGCTCGGCGGGCGAGAAGGCGAAGAATCCCGAGGAGATGATCACGACGGTGATGTTGTACAGTCATCATGTAGAAGATGCAGGACATGATGATGAGGAAGATGCCGGAGCAGGCAGCGGGCATGATCATGAAGATGATGATGCGGCGGAGCAGACGACGCTGGACCATCGATGGGCTGGGTGCAGGTCCCTCATATTCAAGAGCTGCTTCTCAAGCGACGGATAACGCCAGAGCTGCCTCGAGAGAAAGCCAAGATGGATCAACTTGAGTTAGACGCGGTTACTCCATTGTATGAAGGATGCAGGCCGAGGATACCTGCACGAAAGTAACGCTCATGGCTCGAGATGAAGGTAAAACACAAAATGACCGGCGCGTAGCCGACAAGAACATGTCATTACAGCACGACGTCTTCCCAAGGGGAACAAGTGCCCGACCAGTTTGGAGGAGGCGAAGAAAATCGTGTGTCCTCTCGATTTACCGCACGTGAAATACCATGTGTGCATGAACAATTGCATCATTTATCGGGACGAGCACGCGGAGTCTACCATATGTCCGGTGTGCGGCGTCACTCGATACAAGAAGAGGAAAAAAGCTCCTCGAAAAGTGGTGTGGTACTTCGTGCTGGGCGCGAGAACCGATGGAGTCAATCCGTTTGGCAGCCAGAGAAGCACACATAGCACCTGGCCTGTGTTTGTGTGGATGTACAACCTTCCCCCCTGGTTGTGCATGAAGAGGAAGTACATTCACATGAGTATGCTAGTTGAAGGGCGAAACAACCAGGGAGCGACATCAATCTGTATCAGGGCTGCTGAAAGAGGATCTTGACACGCTGTGGAAAACGCCAGCCAATACGTGGGGACGCCGCAGAGAAAGAATATTTCCCTATGAGAGCCGCTTTGCTCACGACGGTGCCACGACTATCTCGATTACGGATATCTTGCGGGCGGGTAGTCCACGGATTTTACGGATGCGTAAGGTGCATGGATGACACTACGTATCGCCAGCTAGATAGAGATCCCGGGTCTTGAAAACCGTGTTCATGGGACATCGAAGGTGGCTTGGCGATGATGACCCGTGGAGGAAAGCGCAAGGATCTGTTCGATGGTGAAACCGAACCCAGCGCCGATGTCTGAGGAGCGGCGAGGAAATAGACAAGCTGTTGAAAAATTGGAAAGACTGCCCCTTGCCGAAAGAAGCAAAAGGCGCGAGCCGGAAAGAAGCGAAAAGCGCGCGAGCAGCTGCTGAAGGTATGGAAAGCGAGGTCTGTTTTCTGGGACTTGCCGTAATGGAAGATCCACCGTGTGCCTCACAGCCTTGATGTCATGCATATCACGAAGAACGTGTGCGAGAGTTTGCTTGGTACCCTGCTCCACATGCCAGAGAGGACCAAAGATGGGCGAAAGCAAGGCGGAACTTGAAATCAATGGGCATCGAGCAGCAGCTTCATGCTAATGATGATGATGATGATGATGATGAGGCGAAGCAGGACCACGTAAAGTCGTCGCAAAGGCAAAAAGGCCAAGAAGACCGGAAATGACTACCCTCCCGCGTGCTTCACTCTAAGTCGAGGAGGAGATCGAGCAGTTTTTCACCTGCCTCCTAGGAGTAAAACTTCCTTCTGATTCTGTGGGGAAGATAAGAAGATACCTAGACCCAGCGAAGCGAAGTTCAGCGGGATGAAGTCTCACGACATCACGCGTCTTGATGACGCGAATACTTCCGGTTGCAATCCGTGGGATCATGGACACGCACGTCCATGAAACGCTATTTGGCCTATGCAACTTCTTGACGTCATCTCTCGGAAGTCGATTGGCGTGAGGCAACTCGAAGGCTACGAGGAAGAGATCGTGATGATACTATGCGAGCTTGAGATGTACTTCCGCCCGCATTCTTCGACGTTATGGTGCATCTGCTGGTCCATATAGTGGAGGATATCATCCAACTCGGGCCGACGTTCCTGCACAGCATGATGCCATTCGAAAGGATGAATGGTGTCATCAAAGGATACGTTCGCAACATGTCACGTCCAGGAGGAAGCATAGCCGGGGCTTTCGACCGAAGAGTGCATCTCCTCTTGCACGAATTATCTAGGCATCGAGAACCCGTTGGTCTGCCGTCAACAAGCACCTCGGCAGGCTCGCTGGATGGGGTTACCGTGAGGGTCGCCCTTGAAATGCATGTCGACTTCGAGGGTCGACTCGCCGACTTTGAAAGAGCAAACCTAGTCGGCGCTACAACACATAGACGTGGTCGATCCTTGGGTGGTAGAGCACAGAACCTTTATTAAGAAGGCGTACAATGACCGAGGCCAACAGAGGGCGGATGGAGATATACTCAAAGAGCACAACTCATGTTTCACGCGTTGGTTCAAGCGAAGCTTCATCGTACCCTTTACATGAGGATTCTTCCGCGGAAGAACAACTCATATACGCCTTGTCACAGGGCGCCGAGCACAACCTGATGACCTATGAGGCGTACGATATCAACGGCTACACATCTACACCGAGGCCAAGGACATGAAGAGCGATGGTTATCAGAACTCCGGGGTAACGATGGAATCCTACACCGGTAACGACAAGGACAAATACTATGGAAGTATCGAGGAGATCTGGGAGCTGAGCTACGCTGGAGAGAAGGTCCCGATGTTCCGTGTCAGATGGGCCTAGAACGTCATAAAAGAAGACCTGTATTTCACCACCATGGTTATACCCGAAGCCAAATCCAAGACCCATGGCATAAGCGTCACCGCGAAAAATGAGCCATGGGTACTGGCTTCCCAAGTGGACCAATGCTTCTTCATTACCGACCCGCCAAAGCCCAGTCGTGTTGTCGTGAGGAGAGGTAAAAGGAAGATCATCGGAATGGATGGAGTAGCCAATGAGCAAGACTTCGACAAGTACGGCGACCCGAGGATCGAACATGACGACGATGATGAAGTAGCAGCATACACCACAAGAAGAAGCAGGACCACCCTACCTAAAGGACGTCCGTTCCATAGAAGAACTCCATTTGCGAAAAAGAAGGGCAAGAAGATTTGGGAAGAGATAGCTAGCTAAGATCGATTGTATTTAAATCGTAGACTTCATTTCTCGATTGTATTTCATGGGCACTTTTTGAACTATCATGAATATTTTTTAATTTCATGGACACTCGATCCCCCTCGATCTCGATCCCCTCCATCTCGATCGCTATCCCACCTCGCCAGATCCGGTCCACCGCCGCCGCCGACCGCCCGCACCCTCGATTCCCCTAGTCAACCGCCGCCACGACCCCGCACCCTCCCCTACTCAATCTGTCGCCGACCCGCACCCTCCCCTACTCAAACGCCACAGCGCCTCACCCCCGCACTTCCCGCACCCTCCCGCTCCACCGACATTACTGTTTGATGATATTTTTTAAAAAATATTACTGTCTTATAAAAATATTAATGTTATGATTTAAACAAGTTTGAACATATTTAAACACAAGTAAGTATCAAACAGCATTTTTAATGCATAAAAAATTTTGTGGAGCCTCGAATCGAACCAGGACCTCTGGTGTGAGAACTGGCTGTTGACCAGTCGAGCTAGTAGAGGGAACTTGATGTGGATCAGGTTAGGTGGGAGATAACCTGTTGGCTCGAGCAGAAATCAAAAAAAAGTACTAATGGTGCACCAGGGTGAGGTGCGCCATTAGTATGGATGTACTTATGGCGCACCGAGGTGTGGTGCGCCATTAATATTGTGCCGCCCCCCATCCATACTTCCTCCCGGGCCCACACCTATCCCCTCTCCCTCGCCCCTCGCCTCGATCCCTTCCCCTCTCCTCTCCAGCGTCGCTGCCCCCCGCCTCGGCCGCCCGCCTCACCGCCGCCCGCCGCCTTGCCCTGCGCCCATCGCGGCGCCCGTCGTCCCTGTCGCCCATCTCCAACCACCGCCCGCTGAGGCCCGGCGTCGGCGCCCGCTCTCCCGTCCACACCACCGTCGCCAGCCCTCCCGTGACGGCCGCACCCGCCAGTGTACCTCTCCTCCTTCCTCCTTCCTCCCTCTCCACCCTTCCTCCCCATTCCTCCCTCCCTCCCTCCCCTTCCGCGCCCTCCACATCCCTCGCCCTCCTCCCGCCGTCAGCCCCGCCCCCAAGTCCGAAGCTCCCTGCCTCCCCACCGTCCGGGCGGGTTGGACTTGCCCACTCTCTCCCCACCCCCACCCCCCACCCGCTCTTCCTCCCCTCCCCGTGCCGTCGACCGCCCCCACCCCCATCCTCCCTCGCCGCGCGGCCTCGCCCCCCACCTACTCGGACCCCCGGACCCTTCGATCCCCTCTGTTTCGTCCTCTCCAGCGAGGAGCCAAAGAGAAAATCTCCTCCCTCTCCTTCCTTCGATCTACTCCTCCACCCACTCCCCCCGATCCGGTCCTCCTGCTGTGCTATCAGGCACAACTTGCACAACGGCAACATGGACTCTGACATGACAGGGGCACGACTACTGGCACTCTCATCAGGCAACATTATAGATAACGATGCATTGGCTCCACTATGGAAAACAAACCAAAATGTACATCAAAGTTCTGTTATGTTATTTATCTTCAAGACCGCAATCATGGGAAATTGCCGCGGTTGCAAGGGAAGGCACCGGCAGTGCACGAGGGCTAAGGCGGCACTTAACTCCACAAATCAAGATTCAAGACTAACATAAACTTGCAAATCAGAATCCAGTAATTAATCTTTTTGACAAATAATAAGTCTGCAACTCCATGGCCCCATTGCAAAGTCAGTGTACATCAGGTTCCCGGGTACAACAACAGTTACCTACTTGTACGAATGAAAGAGCAACATTACAATGACTACCTGATGACCCAAACAGAGCAAAAGCGAGTCCATGTTCATATCTAGCTTCACTAGCTAATCCATGTAGAGGCCATTGTAATTAGGAGTGGTTAAATGCGTCATTTTAAATGCGGTCGGCGAGCCACTGACAGCTCTCTTCCATGTAGCGGCCATTTGCAAGGGATATGTAGCACCATTGAATTGCTCACAAAATAGACGGGGAGACATGTCCATCACCTAGCTGCGAAGAATGATATAGCTGTTGTATCACGGTAGAATTCTTTACTTTATGTGGGGTGTATCCCTTTTCATAGTTTGTTAACAATATCTACTTATATGCATCAGGTATCTCATTGTTTACTTAACTGAGTAATAAGAAATAGTCTTGTCCTCCAAAAAAATCACTAGTGCTACGTTATTAATGATTAAGAATCACTAATCCTACTTATTGATGATTTCATCGCTGTACACTCACAACATGTATGTTATTCATACAAATAAAAACATAATGTATATCCCGCAATGGCATGGTTTCATATGCTTAAATTGGTTAAATTGGTTAAATTTTTCATAAACCTGAACAAGTGGTTGAGCCTAAGACATGCTCTCTTATGCAAAATTGCTGAATGCCCATGGGTACAATGTAGGTGTCGCCGAGCACCAACCACCACCCGGACCTCGTCGCCTCCTCCCTGCGTGGTGAGCACAAAGCAAACTGTTCTTTCGCCATTTTCTTCAACATTTGTCGGTCAGATTTCCTCCTGGCCATTTCAAACTATGATATACAAAATGAGTCTCAATGTAGTCTCCGGGTCTTTTACAACTCTTTAATATAATTTTGCGAGATTCCTCCCCGCTGGACTTGATTAGAATATATGAATATGATTAAAATGGTTAGTATCTGAAGGGTTAAGCTTATTTTTGGTTAATCTACTGCTTCAAGTTTGCTTCAAGTTAGTATCTGAAGGGTTAAGGGGCTGTCTTTGCTGTATTATGCCTATAAAAACACTTGTTTGGTCAATTAAACAGGGCATTGAAAATTGAGGCATTTTTGTTTTCTGTTGAACCTAAGCAATTTCATACGCTTGACAAAGTTGATGCTTTATTCTTTTGCTCTGCTCTGCTCTTGCTCTGCATGTGCTTCTCAGTTTGCTAGCTATATCTCTAGGTTCTTGATTGGCTTCACTAGTTGTATGGTTGTTTGCATTGTCTGTTTGTGCTACTTTCCCCCGAGCACCCATGATCTATAGTTCTTGTTACAGACAGAGAGTTAGTCCACTAGTTATGTAGTTTTTAGGAAAATGCTAGTAACTTGTGCTTTCATATCCTAGTTATGTAGTTTTTAGGCAAATGCTAGTAACTTGTGCTTTCATATCTCTGTATTGGTTCAAGAGGGTGTTTCCTTTATTTTGTCGGTGTTAGATCATCTAACTGAATTTGTGTGTACAAGCCTGCGGTGCAGATGTATTTTAGTGTAAGCTCAGCAATTTTCAGTGTAGCCCAGATGCTTCTTATATGTAATTACAGTATAAAACTTCCCCTAATAACAGTGTAAATTTTCCTATAATTATAGTGTAACCCTCATGCTTTCCATAATTTTTGTTACACCGAAAATAAGGCAATTAACTAGCTACTTACTTTTTTTGCCCATTGGCAATTGACTTTGTATGGAACCTGAAGTTGTATACCAACTTATCAGATTTATTGTGCTTCTTTGCCACATTTACAGCTACCATGTTGTTTTGATACGGAAACAGTTTGGTAGCTGTCCGTGAACAATGTGGTAGCTGGTACAGTTACCAGGTCGTTTTTTTTATTTAAACAAACAGGTACAGTTAACAGGTCAGATGTTGCTTAGTCTAGGAAGATTGCTGCTATTTGTTATTTTGCTGGTACTAGCTACAATTTGGCACTGAATAGGAATAGCAAAAGCCCTTGAGTTTGCTGATATATATTTTTCCATGTTGTGATGGAGGCCTTTTTGCCTTGTCCACCCGAGAGGCCCTTGAGTTTGCTTTGGAAGGTCGATTAACTTCCGTTCGGCAAATTGGTACTCCATATGTCCTATTTTCAGCAAAGGTCATGCTGAAAATTTCCGTGAATTTTAGCATGACTTTGCTAAAAATAGGACATATGGGGTACTTGTGACTAATGCATGGGCCGGGGTATCTTAGTAGTTAATTAAGTAGGATCAAGTGCCCCGGCGTATTTGTGACTAATGCATGGCTTTTAGGGTGCCTCGGTGTCGATAAAAACCGAAATGATGAAAGCTTAGGCTTTTAGGGTGCCTCGGCGTCGAAAAACCCTCAATGATAAAAGTTTAGATTTTAGGATGCCTCGGTGTCGACAAACCCTAAATGATGAGACCATGATCTTGTTCCTTGACAATAACCAACTTTTGACCAAACTTTGTTTCTATTTAGAGAGAAACATGGCCCACAACGATGAGGCCGGGGTTGGGCAACAAGGCATTCTCGAGCTGTCCCAGAGATGGAGGAACAACCTCACTTGTATGAGGACGCCGCCTTCCCCACCGATCCTGAGACCACTGATGGTACCGCCGAGGATGACCCCACTGATGTCACCACTGATGGTGCCGCCGAGGATGCCACCACTGATGATGGCGGCGCACGCACAGATGGCAGCCAACAGAAGAGGCAACGGAAGGACCGGCGCCCGACCGTGCTCCGCACCCTCAAGGAGGAAGTTACTGAAGTGGACTCCGACGGGAATCCAACGGCGCCCGAACGAATAGTCAAGGGGTACTCGCTTCAGCTCGGGTGCATTCTCCAGAGCACCGTCTCGATCAACACCGAGAACCTGAGGCATCCTAACCGAGGGAATTTGCGCAACCTCCTCTTCACGAAGCTGCACGAACGATACAAGTTCCCCGCTGATTTTGAAAACACAAGCCTCAAAGGGAATAAAGTGAACAATGCTGCCCTCACGAAGATGAGCAAGGCCCTGTCTACTTGGAAAAGCAATGTGAAGAGAATGATCGAGAAAGGTGAGAGTTATGAGAAGATCAAGGAGAAAAATCCTTCGATCACCGAAGATGACTACAACGACTTCAAGATCAATTGCTCGAGCACCGCAAACTCCCAATCAAGTCAGTGGGGAAAGAAATCACGGGAGCTGAACTTAGGGGAACACACACTCGGTCCGGCGGTTCAGAGTGGTGGAGCCTATATGGGACAAGGAGGACGCGGAGCGTGCCGAGCAAGGCCTACCGCCCCTCTTCGATACATACGGTGACAAGCAGACCAGAACTTTGTCGGGGCCGGTACAAGAAGGACCCGAAAACAAAGGAGCTTACCACGGATCCGAAGACAAGGGCGCTTGAGGTTGTTACAGTAAGGAATACCACCCCGGGGTAATTAGCTCCATATGGTTGCATTCTAATTAATGAAGCCAAATTTCTAAATGGTTCACATTCCTTCCGCAGGCGACTGAAAGCAGTAGCGCAGGGTCGACTAAGAGCAACCCTTGGGACACCAGTCTAAATAGGGCATTGAATGTAATGAAGAACAAGGATAAGCTCGATGGCCGACGTCGGCTGGTCGTGTGGCGGCAAAGGCTTGTCCACAAAATGGGGTCATACTATACGCTGGTGTGCGGAAGGAGAAAAAGACCAGCTCGGGAAGCGGTAGCGAGGTTCAAGAACTCAAGGCACAGGTGGCGCGGATTCCGGAGATTGTCCAAGAGCAAGTCCAACAACAACTCGGAGCGACGATCACCGCCATTGTGCCTACCTTGATCCAGGGGTTGAGTGCGTGGATTGCGGGCGGCCAACAGGGGCTGCCCTCGATTCCTAGCTTCACGGCCAGCAACTCGCAGAATGCGATGGCGGGGCCATTGGTGTCTCCGGAGGAGGCGGCATTGGTGTCTCCGACACCGGCACGGGAGCTTAATGCACCCGAGTGTACGCCGGCCGGCACCTCTGCAGCAAGCGGCCCCTCCGTCAACTGCACGCCCGCCGTTGGTGGTGCCTCGACATTAGCCGAGCTCGACGCGATCATCACGGTAACTAATTAAGACTCTCTCGGTCGAGGACTTCATCTCCTTGCCTTTGACTGGGCATCCCTGACGCCCTACATGTTTTCGCGAGCGCCGCCGACGTTCGTGCACTCTCACGCGCCGTGAACAATGAGTTGGTCGATGTCGCCAAGGGCAAAATCGTTCAACCAGGCAACCCCTTGTTCTCTGGGACCCGGATGCCACCCAACTTGTTTAGGGTTGAACTGGTTCGGTGCTGCCAGGCTGCGACGAGGTGTTACCTCCGATTCGACCCGTCGGGGCGGCGATGATGACGTGATGACCCTCGGCGCTGCTGAGCTGGCCCTGCTGGCGAAGAGCCAGATTCGTTTGGGGCGGGGACACCACCCCAAAGACAACACCGCCAGTCGTGCCGTCGCCAAGTCGGCCCCATGGCAAGACCGCCGCAACGGTGCCGGACATCCCTATGCCACTGGATCCAAACATGCATATGGCACAGGATCAGAACGACGACGACGATGATACATTTGCCAACGTCGATCAGTACTTTGCCGATCATGGGTACGGTGGCGACTTCATGGGGCCTCCTTCTCAAGAACCCAACCCAACAAAAGGCGTGCGCGATCTAGCTGGTACTGCGGAGAAGCCAAGTTACCTTGAGCGTCGTCTGCCGTTCAGCTCTCGGGAGAAGCCTCCATTTGCCGACTTCACCGAGCCTCGGCTAGGCGAGGTGCGAAATATTATCAGCCCCAACACACTCAAGAAGGCGGTCGGTGAGCAGAACTCGGTCCCATTACAGGAGAAGAAGAAGGCACGCAAAGAAAGACTAACAAGGGTGCGGGCCAGCCGGCACCGAGTACGATCCGTGCTCAGGACGGGCCACCTTCACCTGAGGATATCTCGAGGAGGGTGCATGTGGCAGGTAGGGCGATGCTACCGACAAATATGCTCAATGCTGCAACCGGTGCTATGCGGAGTCTGCATGACAGTGTTCTTTCTTTGGAGAAGCGGCGTCTCAGAGACAAGGATGTGGCATACCCGGTTTTTGTGGCCAAGGTGCCAGAGGGCAAGGGCTTTGTGGATAACTCCATCGGGCGTACGATCGTCCTGCGGTTTGATGACATCCACGCTATGTTGAACCTTCATCCGCTGCACTACACCTTCGTTCGGCTATTTTCCCTGAGTATGGAGATGCGGATCATTCGCGACAAGACCCCGGACATTGTGATAGTCGACCCCTTCTACATGCGTGCCAAGATCTTGGGCAGCGCTGGGGACCGGCAAGTCGCAAGTTCTTACCTCGAAGGCGTCATTCTGGCAAACCAAGATAAGGATAACTTCCTCGTGCCTTACTTTCCCGAGTAAGTCCTCCCCTCAACCGGCCCGTAACATATGAATTCTTAGATTTCGATCGTTTTTCTTTTAACATTCCGTGTTTTCTGCGGTGACACACATTGCACGCTCATCCTCCTAAGCCCCAAATATTCCATGGCCACGTATTTCGACCCGACCGTCGGTCGAAGGTAGACTACACAAATGTCAAGAAGGTTCTTGATGATGTTCTCCCGGCTACGCCTAATCTGGAGGCACCTTCACCAGGCCTATTAAATGAAATCGGCAAGCACGTGTTCTCCCACAATACGACGTTCTGCTGCGTCAAGCAGCCGCTTTGGCGGTCGAAGGGTGCCTACTCGCCATCCATCACATGCGGGCGATCGTGCGGGACCATCATCAACTTCTGCTACCGAGTAAACTCAAAGATTGGGCCGCGAGCGTGTCGGCAATCCAGGACGCGGACATCAGACAAGAATTCTTTCGCATCCAGTCGGAGTTTGCGGAAATCATCCATCAAGATGTCCTTCGTACCTCGGGCCAGTTCTACCTCAGAAATCAACCGTCCAACAGTGACATCGACACAATGCTACAAATGCAGGCTGACAACGCCCATTCTTTCATGACTCCCACGATAGACGGCGGCTTCATCCACGCTCCGGTCCCTTGAGTCGAGTCGAAAGCAGTGATGCTGTGTCTAGTTCTCAGCAACATCGATTGGCTCATGTTGTAATTAAACTTTAATGAACTTGTAGTATGTCTCTTTGGTTTTGAGAGTCGTTCAACTTAGATGTAATCGATGCTATTAATGTCTTGCTTTTCTCTTCCGATCGTTACATTGCATACTTATATATTGCTTATGTATTGTCTGTGAATTGGTCCTAACGTTTCGTTTGGCTAGTGCATAGCGATGCCGTCGTATGTCGTGTACAAGGGTAAGGTTCCCGGAGTCTACGACGACTGGGAGGAGTGTCGGAGACAGGATCACCGATTCAACGGTAACAGTTACAAAGGGTACACCACTAGGGCCGAGGCCGAATCTAGATACGCCCGCAATCAAGCGGGAGAGGGAGGAGGCGTTGGAGGAACCGGATGAAGACGAAGTTTCATCATGATGATGCTCATCGTGTTGACCGCAGCTCTCTTCTATGTGATGGTAGTTTAGATGATCGATATCGACTTGTAATGTGAAGACAAACTTCGCTACTCGCGGTCTCGAGACTTGTAATATAATGTTCTATCTTTGTTTGGTCTTTTCAATTCGGAGACTAATATGATGAATTGTATTCAGAGACTAATATGATGAATTGTATTCAGAGACTAATCTTCTATTCTATTCGATGAATCTGTTGTTGATGTGTGCTATCTATATTTTGTCCAATTATACATTTTGTAACCTGTGCAAAAAACAAAAAATAAAAAAAATAAAAAAAACCTAATATTCATACTAATGGCGCATCATATCATAGTGTGCCATTAGTATGCAAAGGATACTAATGGCGCATCATTAAACAGTGCGCCAGTAGTATGCCGAAGTTACTAATGGCGCATCATGCCGTGGTGCGCCATTAGTATGCTGAAGTTACTAATGGCGCATCAGACCGTCGTGCGCCATTAGTATGCCAAAGCACCTGCTATACATGGCCCCCTGGGAGGCATACTAATGGCGCACCGTGGGCTATATTAATGGCGCACTACATGGTGCGCCATTAGTTTACCAGATACTAATGGCGCATCAGTGGTGCGCCATTAGTAAAAAATACTAATGGCGTGCTAGTAATGGCGCACCGGTAGTGCGTCATTAGTAGGCAAAATCGGTGCGCCATTAGTAGGCCTTCTCCTAGTAGTGCTGCTTGGAAGCGAGAGGTAACTTCTTGGTCTTCCTCCATGGCATCTATCCTTTTCAAGTCGGCCTCCATCTCATCCTCCGTTGATGGTCCAAAGTGATAGGCATCGCTATTTGCCCCTGGACCTAGTGTCGGGGTGAGACACCCGACTCTCCCCGACTGACTCTTGAGAAGAAATCTTGCTCCTAATCTGCAACAGGAACAGCTCGAAACAAAAACAGAGGATATTTGCGTGATACGGTGGTCAAAGCCTTCAGGAGATTATATAATGAATTTTTACCGACCAAAATACGTAATGTGCAAGAAAACGGAGTCCGGGAGGCACACGAGGTAGCCACGACACAGGGGGCGCGCCCAGGAAGGGTGGGCGCGACCTCCATCCTCATGGAGGCCTCGTGTCCTTCCCGGACTACTTCTTTCTTTCCAAAATTCTTAGATATTCCAAAACGGATAAACATTGCCATTAGAATTGTTTTGGAGTCGGTTTACTTACCGTACCACATACCTATTCCTTTTCGGAGTCTGAAACGTTCTGGAAAGTGTCCCTTATGTGTTCCTCCGGGGTTACGGTTTCAACAATATTAGTTTCAACATTGATAGGATTACCTGAGATATAATATTTGATTCTTTGACCGTTCACCACCCTCGGACTTGTGCCTTCGAAGTTGTTGATTTTTATGGCACCGGAAAGATAGACCTCCTCGATAATGTAAGGACCTTCCCATTTAGAGAGAAGTTTTCCTGCAAAAATCTTAAACGAGAGTTGAATAATAACACATAATCACCTACGTTAAACTCACGCTTCTGTATCCTTTTGTCATGCCAGTGTTTGACTTTTTCTTTGAATAGCTTGGCATTCTCATAGGCTTGGGTTCTCCATTCATCAAGTGAGCTAATATCAAACAACCTCCTCTCATCGGCAAGTTTGAAGTCATAGTTGAGCTCTTTAATATCCCAATATGCTTTATGTTCAAGTTCAAGAGGTAAGTGACATGCTTTTCCATAAACCATCTTATACGGAGACATACCCATAGGATTTTTTCATGCAGTTCTATAGGCCCATAATGCATCGTCAAGTTTTTTGGACCAATTCTTTCCATATCTATTGACAGTCTTTTGCAAAATTAATTTGAGCTCTCTATTGCTCAACTCTACTTGACCACTAGACTATGGGTGATAAGGAGATGCGATTCTATGATTAACATCATATTTAGTAAGCATCTTACGGAAAGCACCATGAATAAAATGTGAACCACCATCAGTCATAAGATATCTAGGGACTCTAAACCTCGGAAAAAATAATTGTTTAAGAATTTTAATAGAAGTGTTATGATCAGCACTACTAGTTGGAATAGCTTCTACCCACTTAGCAACGTAATCAACATCAACTAAATATGTGTGTGACCACTACAAAAAAAAGACACATCCGTGACATTTTGGGCCGAATGAATTTTTTTTCTGTCATACATATGACACTTATATGACGATAATTGTGACAAAACCCGGTATCATCATAGATGTGGTGGGCTCCTACTTCTATGACAAAAAATCATGACAGGAAATCGGCTTTTCGTCCTGGGCGGGCCGGAGACGCAGCTGCATGACATTCTTTGGGCCGTCCATGACGGAAAAAACCGTGGTAGAAGCGAGGGCGAGGAAAATTTCGGGGAGTTGCCGGTTACGATGGGAGGTCGGGGCCGAGCGATGCGCTGCTTTCTCATACACGTCTGCTGCTGCGTGTGTGCGGCGTTAGCTCTAATCGAACCCGGCGAGGTGTTGGGCTCTAACTGAACCCGGCGATTGCCTTTGCAGGCTACGCGTTCTTGAACTCGGCGATCGATCGATGGCTGTTAATCGAACCCGATCAGCGATTCTTCGCCATCGCTGCTAATCAAGCCGATTGATACTGCCTCTGGGATGAACAGTGAGCGTTGCGGGGTGGGGGGGGGGGGTTTGGATGAACAGTGAGCGGTGGCGTTGCCTCTGGATGAACAGTAGACGGTGGAGGGCTGCCCGTGGAGGGGTGGTTGAACAGGACCCCGTGGTGTGGAGGGCTAGATGAACAGTACACGATGGAGGGGTGGTTGAACAATAGCCGGTGGAGTAGCGCGCGGTGGAGGCTGGATGAACAGGAGCCCGTCTAGGCTGGAGGAGGTCGACGGTGGAGATGAACAGTATCCCGTGGAGTCCCGTTTTGCGGTACGCCACACCCCTCCCGATGAACAGGACCCCCGTTTCGATCGTAGGAGGTCCGTTTAAATCCGTTTGCGATGCGCCACACCCTCGATCAACAGGACCCCGTTTCGACCGTAGGAGGTCCGTTTAAATCCGTTTGCGGTACGCCACACCCCTCCCGATCAACATGACCCCGTTTTGACCGTAGGAGGTCCGTTTCGTCCGTTTTGCGGTACACCACACCCGTCCCGATCAACAGGACCCCCGTTTTGACCATAGGAGGTCAGTTTCCTCCGTTTTGTGGTACGCCACACCCCTCCCGATCAATAGGACCCCATTCCGAACGTAGGAGATCCGTTTCCTCTGTTGTGCGGTACGCCAGGCCTCGTTTCCATCGCGTGTTCCATCCAAGCCCTCCGGATGAACACGACCACGCATTCCGTTGGGACCCAGCCGGTTGGCTCCCTATGAACACGACGACGACGCTGTTTCTCCGTTTCGACCCAGCCATGTACGTATGCGCGAGTAGGTGTTCAAGACCCCGCCCGTATGTAATGCGTGCGTGGTCAGATTTTCTTTCTTGCACCCTCGCCGCTGTGCGTACATGTACATGCTACGTGCGGCGCCTCTACTACGACACGTGCGGCGCCTCTACATCGACCGGTATGTATGCATTACGTTCGCGACCAGAATGACAACGCTACGTACACTTCGACCAGGTGGGTCCCGACTGTCAGTCACTTCCTTGCCTACGAAGATGTAGCTGGTGGGTCCTAGCAGTCAGGGGGGCGAATCGTTTTGTTTTTTTTGCCCGGACGCACTTCCTTGCGTGCGAAGATGTAGCTGGTGGGTCCCAGCAGTCAGGGGGGCGAATCATTTTTTTGACCGGACGTACTTCCTTCCGTGCGAAGGTGTAGCTGGTGGATCCCAGCAGTCAGGAGGGAAACGTTTTTTTCACAAAATACGGTGGCCCGTGAGGGAGTCCTGGATTAGGGGTATCCGGACAGCCGGACTACATACATCGTCCGGACTATTGGAGCGTGAAGATACAAGACTCAAGACTCCGTCCCGTGTCCGGATGGGACTCTCCTTTGCGTGGAAGACAAGCTTGGCGATCCGGATATTGTATTTCCTTCCTTGTAACCGACTCCGTGTAAACCCTAGCCCTCTCCGGTGTCTATATAAACCGGAGAGGTTGGTCCTTAGAAGGCCGATCACAATTACAATCATAATCATCATAGGCTAGCTTCTAGGGTTTAGCCTCTACGATCTCGTGGTAGATCTACTCTTGTACTACTCATATAACCAATATTAATCAAGCAGGAAGTAGGGTTTTACCTCCATCGAGAGGGCTCGAAGCTGGGTGAACATTGTGTCCCTTGCTTCCTGTTACCATCAGCCTAAGACACACAGATCGGGACCCCCTACCCGAGATCCGCCGGTTTTGACACCGACATTGGTGCTTTCATTGAGAGTTCCTCTTTGTCGTCGCTTCAAGGCTCGATAGCTCGTCTTGTTGTCAAGGACAAAATTACCTCTGGGGGAGCTCTGGCTGTAGGCCAAACTCTCCGACTTGGCGGCTTCATCATGGCCGCCCATCGACTGTCGCGCCGACGACGGCCTCTCGGGTCATCACGCATAACCTTCGCATCAATTCGGAACTCGCCGAACAGATGGGTCCGATAGAGCTCTCCTCCCTTAATGAGCTCTTGGATCGCATCGCCGCTTTGGGAGTCGCTACAGACTATGATCAGATCGGGCTTAAACCCGACCAAAGGGACATAAAAACCCCGCCGGCCACCCATGAGATAGCGGTAGTGGAGGAACCACATGCGGAATATCCCTCTATTTTGAGGACTAATTATGTCCGGATCACTGAGCTCCCTAAGCCGGACTCTCGCTCAAGGGAAGACATGACCCAGATTCCGGACTTGGGATCGGGTATTCGGCCAAAAAAATTGGGCAGCACCTCGGATCCCGAGCTGTTGAACTCGGGAGCTCCCATTCCCCCGGGCGCTAGATCGGATCAGAATCTGGATTCAGCTACGCCCGCTCACCCGGACTTAAACAGTCTCTCCCATATCAGGCAAGAGCCCCAGGAGATAGTACATCACTACTGGGCCTGATTCCTCCTTGTGCTAAACAAGGTCAAGGACTGTCGCGAGGAGGACGTAGTCTCACTTTTCTGCAAAAACTGCACGAACAAAGGTATCCTTAATGCTATATGTCGCCGTGACATAGTACACTTTGCTGACTTGGCAACCATAGTACAGAAGTACTGTGCGATGGAAAGCGCCTGCAAAACCCAAACAGAATTTTGGGATAGTCCGGCTCTCACCAAAACCTTTGTCCGAACCAAATGGGCCAGCTCTCGTAAGCCGGCCGATCCAATCCCCAAGAAACCAAAGCCCACCCCAGGGTGGGGAACCGTATTGGAAGAATGGCTCAATGGGCCATGCAAACTCCACAGTACTCCAGACACAACACCAACCCATAGCCTTAGGGTATGTTGGATACTCCGGCAAGTAGCAAAAAGTGGCGAGGATCTCCATGTAAGCCATAAAGTTGAGCAACATCCCGCTAAAAACACAATACGGTATTAACAGTCTTCGAGACTTTTGCCTCAAGCAATAGGCGCAAGAGAGCTCATCGAAGCTCCGCTGAAATCTGCCATGTGGCAAAAATAAACCCATGGAACGACACTGCTATAACTTTCAATGTCAGTGACGAACCTCGATTCCAGACTGTCCGGGCACCAGCCGCTCTGGTCCTTAGCCCAATCATGGACGGCTTTCGGCTCACTAAAGTGCTCATGGATGGTGGAAGCGGATTAAACTTGATCTACAAAGAAACACTCAACAAGATGGAAATTGATAAAAGCCGCATTGAACAAAGCGGCACAACCTTCAGGGGAATTATCCCTAGTCGGGAAGCACGGTGTGCGGGAAAAATCACATTTGATGTGGTATTCGGTACCCCGGAGAATTATAGGTCCGAAGAAATTACATTCCAAGTGGCTCCTTTCAGCAGCGGATACCACGCCCTTCTAGGGCGGGACGCATTTACAAGCTTTCAAGCTATACCCCATTACGGGTACATGAAGCTTAAAATGCCCGGACCCAACGGAATCATCACTCTAGCCAGTGATCCGGATGTCGCACTTCGCGCCGAAAACAAAACCGCATCACTAGCCCTGGAAGCATTATCCGAAGCCCTAACAGCCGAAGAATTAACAACACTACAGGCCACCGTGGACAGGGACGATGTGATACTCGACAAGCGACCCAAGTCCACCTCATTTAAACCCGCAGACGAGATAATCAAATTCCAAGTCCATCCAACGGACCCCACGAAGATAGCTTCTGTCACAGCCCATAATTGTTTGTAATTAGTGGCATCTGCATCCATGCATCATGTTTGTTTCAAAGGAAATTTTGAAGGGGATGACCAAGCCCTAGCACTAAAGCAACTCAAATAGGTTTAACTAAAAATATTTTTCCGTGGATCCAAATGGCTTTCAAAAATGTTCATCATTTATGGTAAATACTGTAAACAGTAGCCAGAGGTGATGCACATTTTTCCATGACATATTTGGGCTCTGAATTAAATCATACTCTATTTGCATATTTAAATGCTATAAAATATTTAAAATGTCCAAATAATCATAAACTTAAATGTTTACTGTTGGATATATTCCAAACAGTGGGCTTGAGCAAGTTTCATGATTTTTGAGTGTGCCTAAGTATTTTTAATAAAGCCCTGACATTACAGAAGAAATAGAAAATAGAACAAATTAAATAACAGAGAGAGAGAGAGTTAGTACCTGGGCCAATTACCTGTGCGGCCCAGGAGCCGGCCCAGCCCAGCTGGCCGATGCCATTCGTCTCCCTCCTCTCGCCAGAGGGCGAGGCGTGTGCAGCCTTGCGCCCACGTCCATGCCACCTCCTGCCTGCTAGCTTGCGTGGCGCCGCGGACAGACCCTCGAGAGCCGTCTGGATCACTCTGACCGCCCCGCACTCTCCCCCTCGTCTCCCTTTCCACCATGGCCGAGACACCCGCGAGCTCGCTGCCGCCATAGCCGCAGCCACCCTGGTCCCCTCACCGCCCCTCTGAGTCCGCAAGGACCGCCGACGACCGCTGCTTCGCCCCACCCTGGCCCCAAGCGCTGGGACGACCTGCATCTCCGGCTACTCCCCCTTCTTCCTCCTCGGTCACCGGAGATCGTCGCCGCTGATTCGTCGACCACAGGGCCTCCCCGAGCCCGCCGACCCCCTCTCCGACCCCGCTGTGAGCTCCTCTTCCTCTCCCCCTAGCTCCCGTGCTCGTTTGGCCTCCGTAGCCGCCGTTTCCACCGCACCCGAAAGCTCCCCGCCGCCGGCCATGGCGCCGTCATGGCTAGGGCCACAGTGGCTCGAAGCCAAGCTCACCGTTGTGCTCAGCGCAGCACCAGGAGCCCGTATCCACCACCAGCCCCTCCTCCCGTGCACCGTAGCGTCGAACCCAACCCCGTCCGAACTCCGGTCGCCGCAAGAGTTGCCGCTGTCGTCGATTTAGTCCACTCCGGCGTGAGTTGCTGCCTCCGTTGGATGCACACGGACCCGGGCTTCACGTAGAGCCCCTCGGCCGCCCATTTGGTAGCCGGAGGGCAAAACCCGAGCAACACCGCCGTCTCTGGACGTCGCCGGCGACTAACCGCCGACCTAATCCAGTTGTTAGGGGCTAATCACCCCACTAACTACCACCTGAGTCAATGATAGTGGGGCCCCACTGCCTAACTAATCGGCTAATAAAAATAGTTTAAGTTTAATTTAATTGCAGCGGGCCCACGCGTCTGCTTTTACTATGCTGACGTGTACGTTGACCCGGACCCACTGGTCAGCCTTTGTCCTTGCCTTGTCACACTGGCATGCGGGACCCACGTGTCAGGTTTGACCGGGGCTGCTCTGTTGACCTGCTGAGGTCGGTAATGGCCGATCTTGTGTGATAATAGGTTTTTCTGGATTTGTTTTTACTCAGGAAATTCCAGAAAATAGTATAAACTTCTAAAAATCATAGAAAATCAACTGTAGCTCCAAATGAAATAATTTATATATGAAAAATGATCAGAAAAATCCAATCTATCCATCTGTACCATTTTCATGCATGATAGAACAACTTTGGGCTGATTTTTAGGCCAAATCTTATAATGGCATCTAAACCTTCACATATGGATTTTGAATTTGAACCTAGGGTTCAAACCAACTTCATTTAACCTGCTGCTAGTTGCATTAGCTCAAACCACAACATATTGCCATGTCATGATCATGCATCATATTGTCGCATTGCATTGATGGTGTTCTTTCTATGTTGCCGGTGACTGTCCCCTCTCAGTAGACGACGTTCCGACGACGAGTTTGATGACACCGATGAAGAACTATATTATCTTCAGAAGTGCCAGGCAAGCAAAACCCCCTTTTTCATTTCGATACAGTCCCACTGTCTCGCTCCTGCTCTCTTTTACTGCATTAGGACAACAACGATTCATCTGTTACTTGCTGCGGTAGCTGAACCCCTTTATCCTCTGCATGACCTGTCATTCCATAGTAAATAGATGAAACCCATTAGCATGAGTAGGAGTTGTTTGAGCCCTGTTGTGCCTACTCATTCATGCTTGTTTGTCATGCACTCTTTGCTTAGAGTTGAGTCAGGTCTGATTCATCAGGAATGAATTGGAGGTGTGTAAACATGTCCTACTGTTGAGAGCTAAATGTGTGAACACGATTTGGTAAAGGTAGCGGTGAGAGGCCATGTAGGAGTACATGGTGGGTTGTCTCATTGCAGCCGTCCTCAGGAACTAAGTTCTGTGTTTGTGATCCATGACCAGTTAGTACCACGCATTGGAATGCTTAAGTGCCCCTCTCGACTTCTTAACCATCCTTGTTCTCTGTCCAGGAATTGCAACTAGTTTCTGGTGTTTGTAGGATATGTGTTGGAGGCCGTGTGTAGCGCTGACCCTGGGGGTGGGTTATGTTGCGGTAGATACACCGTGGCCCGGTGTACCGATTCGCCCGTTTGGTGTCTCGGGAACCCTGCACACATTGTTCGGGGCCGTTAGTGGAAACCTCGGCCGGACTCCCTGCGGATGGAACCCGAATAGGCGATAAACCTGGACTAGAGACTTGAGTGTTTAGGTAGGTCGTGGGCGACACCCTCGCTGGGCTTCCACTTGAAGGTTGCCGAGTACATGTCGTGTAAACGGCGGTAAGTGGTGAGCGTGTGTGAAGAAGTACACCCCTGAGGTTAATATGATCTATTCGAATAGCCGTGTCCGCGGAGAAGGACTTCTGGGTTGCCTATATCAGTTCATAGACATGTGAAAGTGGATACTCTAAAATGCGCAAGATAAGCGTGAGTGCTATGGATGGCGTTCTCGTAGGGAGACGGGAGCAGGTCCATAGGTGTGTATTGATATGGTGAATATGTGGACTCGTGTGCGCCACCTCAAAAGAGTTACTTGCAGTCGTAGTATAGGATAGCCACCGAGTCAAAGCTGGCTTGCTGCAGTCAAACTCCACCACCCCCTTTGTTGATAATGATGCATATGTAGTTAGTTCTGATGTAAGTCTTGCCGAGTACGTTTGTACTCACGTTTGCTTATTTTATGTTTTGCAGAGAGGCGTCGGTCTACGCTAGTAGTAGTTCGCTTGGACTTGACGTTTAGCTTGTTACCTCGGCTACGATCTTGTGCCCTTGGCGAGATCTGGTAGATAGTCAGGCTTCTCGGCCTTTTTCATTTGTAGATGTACGTACTTTCGGACATGTTAAGCTTCCGCTTGTGCCTTGACTTGTATGCTCTGAGTGTTGGGTCATGAGACCCATGTTTGTAATATCTCGCTCCTCGGAGCCTAATGAATAAATATTTGAGTCGTAGAGTTATGTTGTGATTCCATGTTGTATTTACACATATTGAGCATATTGTGTGTATGTTTGAAATGCTTGGTATGTGTGGGATCCAACAATCTAGTTGTTTATCCTTGGCAGCCTCTCATATGGGGAAATGTAGTCTAGTGCTTCTGGCGATAGTAGTCCGCTTCTGACCCGGTTCACGAGTCCTGCTAGCCCAGTACTACTGCTTGGACACTTGACTGGCCGGCATGTGTTTCACTTCGTTCCTATATGTCCCTTGAAATGTCACGCGGTGATATTCGAGTCCTGCCTAGCTTAGCTCTGGCCCGGGTTACGGAGTCCTGTTAGCCCAGTGCTACAACCAGTTCATATGTTGATGACCGACATGTTCGATGTGATTCATGTATACTGTCCCCATGGGTTAAGCGCCGCTTTGGGTTCATGACTAGCCTTGTCGGCCGGGTTCTCTGTCATATGGATGCTAGCGACACTATCATATACGTGAGCCAAAAGGCGCAAACGGTCCCGGGCCATGGTAAGGCGACACCCGTGGGAATACCGTGCGTGAGGCCGCAAAGTGATATGAGGTGTTACCGGCTAGATCGATGTGACTTGGAATCAGGGTCCTGACAGCTTTGGTATCAGAGCTTTGTTGCTGTGGGATTACCAATCAAAGCTGGGCGAAGTTGTGTCTAGAAATGCTTTAGTTATGTAAGGGAATTGATTGTGGGAGGAGCGTAAGGCTCTTTTTACTCCTTATACCTCATGGCCTTCTGATCTGAGTCATCCTCTTCTCTTCTACGGGGTTAAGAACTAGGCCTTCTCATCTATCTATCAGGATGACGTGTTACTAATCCATGGACTTATAGAATTGATAGTTTCAAACCACAGTTCAGTTTTTACTAGTTCCGTGTGTTCATAGTTGGTCTTGGAACCTTGATATTGTGCTCCCGAGTGGTTATGCCACCCTTTTTGCAGGATGTCTCAAATCATTTTGAGCATTTACAGCCATTATGCTGTCCGAGTCATCCCAGGTTTCTACACTATCTGATGCATTTGCAAATCCCTTCCTCCCGTTCCTGATGTCCTTTTGGGCCAGATTAAGCACACTAATCGGTGAGTTGAGGTACCCTATTGCCTCGACATATATGTTGGAGTTATTATTATGACCCTAGGTGTCTAGAGTATCACTAAGTAATCCAGCCATGTTTTGTGTCCCCAGTGTGATGATTCTGGCCATCATTCTCGAAAGCATCCCGTGATGCCACTTAGTAGTACGTATTCTACTCCTGGGTTCTTGAACCCGAGATTCACTCTACTCATTCATGTTGATAGTGTTTGCTAGTTCCTTTAGGATATTAGTAACTTTGTGATAGTCCTCGAGGTCCGTGGTATTTCCTTCTTCCAAATACTATGAACCATTCTTGGCAGAAGTTCCTTGAACCAAGAGTTCACGACAAGAGTGCTCTTGATGGGTTCTCCATTCTATTTTGCGACTCTGCCAGTTCAACCTCTCTGCATGGGTTATCCGGAAGAAATATGCTGAATCTGTTCGACATACTAATCCATGCGTTCACAACTCAGAAAAACATGTGTTCCTTTGAGTTGTCCCTCTTTAGTTGTTTTCCGACCC
Source organism: Aegilops bicornis (assembly GCA_021605145.1). Lineage (NCBI taxonomy): Eukaryota > Viridiplantae > Streptophyta > Magnoliopsida > Poales > Poaceae > Aegilops > Aegilops bicornis. The sequence continues at coordinate 825,511,153 of CM038675.1, read as the reverse complement.
CCGTCTATCAATTGATAGTCAGGAGTAATTGTGCATTCGTGTTTATCGATGCCTATTATTCTTGTGGTCCGTCGAGCCATTCTATTCTGGAATGACTAGGAGAAACAAACTCCAGTACCTCATCCATTTCTAGGATTGGGTCAAAGTAGTTGTATCCCGCAGATCAAAATGCCAATTCAGCTTTGTTACATTCTACCTTGGAGTATTACCCCCTTTATGTCAGAATTGTCATGAGAACTGCACCAACTCTCATGAATTCTTGACGTAGTGATACTTCTCACCATCATCATTCATTCCTCGGATCCGTGTTGTCACCGCCGGAATGCCGACAAGTGAACTGTGATGTGTGAAATCAATACTTCTAGCAACCATGTTGCTTAGTAGTTAATGGACAATATTCTCATTCTTAGCGTGTTGATTATTGAATCATCACCCTAAGGTTGATCGTGCCTCCTCGTCCATTTTCCTGGTGCACACTTCGATTGATGAGTTAGGATCTTGTCAAGTCCTCGCTCATTCGATCATATCGTCTTGCTCCGAAAAGCAAGATTGTTCTCGAGCTTAGTGATATATCGGTGGTTCGTGATGTTCCGTATATCTTCTCGGAAGTATCACCAGGTTTTCACCTGACTGTTATGTTGAGCTCGTGAGCAAGTTGGTTTTCCTCTAAACCACCCCTTCTCCAAGAATCCGTGTTGGATACCCCTGAGCTAGTTGGTTAAGCTAAACAACAACTTGGAGAGTTGGAAGATAAAAGCTTACCTGACTTAGTTCATCCCCAAGGGATATCCCGGTGTGTGTGTGTCCGTGTTGAAGAAACATGATATCTTCATCGATTGGTCCCTGTGATCAGTTGTTGGATCTATTGCCTTTTCAAAACTTTGACTTGAGTATGGGCTATCGTCAAGTCAAATCAGAACCAACGATGTTCGTAATGTTGTCTTACTCGTGGTTGATCCCTCGAGCATACACCATTACATCTTTTGGTCTGACCAATGCTATCGCCGTGTTCACATGATGGTGGAAGTCCAGTGATATGGAAACACCGATGAGTTGCTGTTGAGCTCATCAGCAGCATTTTGTCTCCCCCATGATTCATGTTGAAAATCAACTTAGTGTTGGAAACTTGGTAAGCAATGCCTTCGTGTTCCGTTCATGAAGCTTATGCTTGGATGGAAGAAGTGACATCCTTGAATTCATGTGCTTTAGGTGTAAGTTGCCGCCATGAATTTGAGAAAGGTTTGTTTTGTTTCCTTTGGAATCACCCCAAGTCCGCCATGCATTCGTGCGAGGTATTCTATGGTTTGGTAGATTAATTACCTCCACTCCATATGTGTCCCTAGCACACCAAGCCACTGATTGATTTGTTCAAGGAGAAGAAGTTCCTTCTTAAGACCGCGGCTTATACAAGGACTTGATATCCTCGATGATGGTTCCCACACGGACTCGGTAGTGTTTTATTTGTGAGATCTTTCGTGGTCACGCTTGTCTTGGACAGCGTGTTCACAGGTTTGTAGCAGAACCAGCTCATGTTTTGGAGCTTACTACCGTAGCTCATTTCCCGAGGATCTTGCAACACCTTCTCATCGATTTGGTTGCAAACTTTCATTTATCTTCTAGACTCGATGAGTCTGGATTATTCTGACACCAATCGGATCTGAATCTCAGGCAGATATGATGGTTGGAACATTCCCAATAGTTGCATGTTGTTCCCAGCTCGCACTGCCATTGCTCAAAAATTTCCATGGGCTGCCCTCTCAGTAATTGTTGTCCAGGTTCATCTTCAAAGGTGGACTTACCATGGGTCCCATCCATTTCCGATGATAAGCAAATCATCCATCGTGTTGTCTTCAACAAGGTAGTCCACATCATCCTTTCTAGTCGGAATATGCCATTCTTCCGAGCTCCTTTAAGTGATCGATTGCGATTGCCTTAGGCTGGTAAGAAGAGTTGCAATGATCTCCGAATCAAAAGTAATTCTTTTTGCCACTTAAGGGAATATTTCTTTGAGTCACCTTCTTAAAGATGTCCCGTTATGGTGTCATGGCAACTCAACTCCTCGTTACGTTGACAACCGTTCATCATCTTTTTAAGTGTGGAATTGTGTCTGCGTAGTGAACCTCCGTCATCTGTCCACCCCATCCCTCTAGATGTATGCTTCGTGCCTCAGCTGAAGATATGTTTCAATATCTCATCCCGTGATTGATCCTAAATTGCTCGGACCTCAAGAAGACTGATTCTTCCAAAATCCTTCCTTTCTTCTCGTTGTCATGTTGGTTGTAGTTCTCAAAGCAAGACGTCGAGATCAAGGTGATGCAATGAGTCAATACCCTCGAGAAAGACATATGGATCGTGAAGACCGTGTTAGCTTGTGCCCCTCTGTCTTCTTACCTCACATCTTGAATCTCGGGACGAGATTCTTGTTTAGTGGGGGTGAGTTGTCACAACCCAGAATTGTTTGTAATTAGTGGCATCTGCATCCATGCATCATGTTTGTTTCAAAGGAAATTTTGAAGTGGGGATGACCAAGCCCTAGCACTAAAGCAATTCAAATAGGTTTAACTAAAAATATTTTTCCGTGGATCCAAATGGCTTTCAAAAATGTTCATCATTTATGGTAAATAATGTAAACAGTAGCCATAGGTGATGCACATTTTTCCATGACATATTTGGGCTCTGAATTAAATCATACTCTATTTGCATTTGGACATTTAAATGCTATAAAATATTTAAAATGTCCAAATAATCATAAACTTAAATGTTTACTGTTGGATATATTCCAAGCAGTGGGCTTGAAACAAGTTTCATGATTTTTGAGTGTGCCTAAGTATTTTTAATAAAGCCCTGACATTACAGAAGAAATAGAAAACATAACAAATTAAATAACAGAGAGAGAGAGAGAGAGAGAGTTAGTACCTGGGCCAATTACCTGTGCGGCCCAGGAGCCGGCCCAGCCCAGCTGGCCGATGCCAGTCGCCTCCCTCCGCTCGCCAGAGGGACGAGGGGCGTGTGCCCGCCGCGCGCGCCCACGCGTCCATGCCACCTCCTGCCTGCTAGCTTGCGTGGCGCCGCGGACAGACCCTCGAGAGCCGTCTGGATCACTCTGACCGCCCCGCACTCTCCCCCTCGTCTCCCTCTCCACCATGGCCGAGACACCCGCGAGCTCGCTGCCGCCATAGCCGCAGCCACCCTGCTTCCCTCACCGCCCCTCTGAGTCCGCAAGAACCGCCGACGACCGCTGCTTCGCCCCATCTTGGCCCCAAGCGCTGGGACGACCTGCATCTCCGGCTAATCCCCCTTCTTCCTCCTCGGTCACCGGAGATTGTTGCCGCTGATTCGTCGACCACAGGGCCTCCCCGAGCCCACCGACCCCCTCTCCGACCCTGCTGTGAGCTCCTCTTCCTCTCCCCCTAGCTCCCGTGCTCGTTTGGCCTCTGTAGCCGCCGTTTACACCGCACCCGAAAGCTCCCCGCCGCCCGCCATGGCGCCCGTTGTAACTAGGGCCCACGATGGCTCAAGCCAAGCTCACCGTTGTGCTCGGCCTTGACACCAGAGCCAGATTCACCACCAGCCCCTCCTCCCGTGCACCGTAGCGTCGAACCCAACCCCGTTCGAACTCCGGCCACCGCAAGAGTTGCCGTTGTCGTTGATTTGGTCCACTCCGGCGTGAGTTGTTGCCTCCGTTGGATGCGCACGGACCCGGGCTTCACGTAGAGCCCCACGGCCGCCCATTTGGTAGCCGGAGGGCAAAACCCGAGCAACGCCGCCGTCTCTGGATGTCACCGGCGACTGACCGCCGACCTAATCCGGTTGTTAGGGGCTAATCACCCCACTAACTACCACCTGAGTCGATGACAGCCGGGCCCCACTGCCTAACTAATCGGCTAATAAAAATAGTTTAAGTTTAACTTAATTGCAGCGGGCCCACGCGTTTGCTTTGACTATGCTGACGTGTACGTTGACCCGGACCCACTGGTCAGCCTCTGTCCTTGCCTTGTCACACTGGCATGCGGGACCCACGCGTCAGGTTTGACCGGGGCTGCTCTGTTGACTTGCTGAGGTCAGTATGATGCGATGCTGACGCAGTAATAGGTTTTTCTGGATTTGTTTTTACTCAGGAAATTCCAGAAAATAGTATAAACTTCTAAAAATCATAGAAAATCAACCGTAGCTCCAAATGAAATAATTTATATATGAAAAATGATCATAAAAATCCAATCTATCCATCTGTACCACTTTCATGCATGATAGAACAACTTTGGGCTACTGTTTAGGCCAAATCTTATAATGGCATCTAAACCTTCACATATGGAGTTTGAATTTGAACCTAGGGTTCAAACCAACTTCATTTAACCTGCTGCTAGTTGCATTAGCTCAAACCACAACATATTGCCATGTCATGATCATTCATCATATTGTCGCATTGCATTGATGGTGTTCTTTCTCTGTTGCGGTGTTGTCCCCTCTCGATGAAGCGGCGTTCGACGATGAGTTCGATGACACCGATGAAGAACTATATTATCTTCAGAAGTGCCAGGCAAGCAAAACCCCCTTGTTCATTCCGATACAGTCCCGCTCTCTCGCTCCTGCTCTCTTTTACTGCATTAGGACAACAACGATTCATCTGTTACTTCCTGCGGTAGCTGAACACCTTTATCCTCTGCATGACCTGTCATTCCACAGTAAATAGATGAAACCCATTAGCATGAATAGGAGTTGTTTGAGCCCTGTTGTGCCTACTCATTCATGCTTGTTGTCATGCCTGCTACTGCTTAGAGTTGAGTCAGGTCTGATTCATCGGGAATGAATTGGAATTGTGTGTAAACATGTCCTACTGTTGAGAGCTAAGTGTGTGAACACGATTTGGTAAAGGTAGCGGTGAGAGGCCATGTAGGAGTACATGGTGGGTTGTCTCATTGCAGCCGTCCTCAGGAACTGAGTTATGTGTTTGTGATCCATGACCAGTTACTACCACGCATTGGAATGCTTAAGTGCCCCTCTCGACTTCTTAACCATCCTTGTTCTCTGTCCAGGAGTTGCAACTAGTTTCTGGTGTTTGTAGGGTATGTGTTGGAGGCCGTGTGTAGCGCTGACCCTAGGGGTGGGCTATGTTGCGGTAGATACACCGTGGCCCGGTGTACCGATTCGCCCGTTTGGTGTCTCGAGAACCCTGCACACATCGTTCGGGGCCGTTAGTGGAAACCTCGGCCGGACTCCCTGCGGATGGAACCCGAATAGGCGATAAACCTGGACTAGAGACTTGACTGTTTATGTAGGTCGTGGCCGACACCCTCGCTGGGCTTCCGCTTGAAGGTTGCCGAGTACATGTCGTAAACGGCGGTAAGTGGTGAGCGTGTGTGAAGAAGTACACCCCTGCAGGGTTAATATGATCTATTCGAATAGCCATGTCCGCGGAGAAGGACTTCTGGGTTGCCTATATCAGTTCATAGACAAGTGAAAGTGGATACTCTAAAATGCGCAAGATAAGCGTGAGTGCTATGGATGGCGTTCTCCTAGGGAGACGGGAGCGGGTCCAAAGTGGTGTATTGATATGGTGAATATGTGGAATCGTGTGCGCCACCTCAAAAGAGTTACTTGCAGTCGTAGTATAGGATAGCCACCGAGTCAAAGCTGGCTTGCTGCAGTCAAACTCCACCACCCCCTTTGTTGATAATGATGCATATGTAGTTAGTTACGATGTAAGTCTTCTTTGAGTACGTTTGTACTCACGTTTGCTTATTTTATGTTTTGCGGAGAGACGTCGGTCTCGCTAGTAGTTCCGCTTGGACTTGACGTTTAGCTTGTTACCTCAGCTACGATCTTGTGCCCTCGGCAGATCTGGTAGATAGTGAGGCTTCTCAGCCTTTTTTTAAATGCAGAGATGTCCTGTACTCGGACATGTTAAGCTTCTGCTTGTGCCTTGACTTGTATGCTCGAGTGTTGGGTCATGGGACCCATGTTTGTAATATCTCGCTCCTCGAGCCTAATGAATAAATATTTGAGTCGTAGAGTTATGTTGTGATGCCATGTTGTATTTACACATATTGAGCATATTGTGTGTATGTTTGAAACGCGTGGTATGTGTGGGATCCGATAATCTAGTTGTTTATCCTTGGCAGCCTCTTATATGGGGAAATCACTAGTAGAAAACAGGGCTTTCGTCCAGGCCAGTTTAGCCCATTAGTCCCGATTCAATCCAGAACCGGGACCAATGGAGCTATCTTCCCCGGTTCATGAGCCCAGGGGGCAGGCCGGGCCACGTGGGCCATTGGTCCCGGTTCATCCGGACCTTTTGGTCCCGGTTGGTGGGACGAACCGGGACCAATGGTCCTGGCTCCTGGCCCACCACTATTGGTCCCGGTTGGTGGCATGAACCGGGACCAAAGGCTTCCCTTTAGTCCCGGTTCAAGCCACCAACCGGGGCTAATGGTGCTGCCGATATAGCCCCTCACAAGAGCAGAGCACACTGCCTGCTTTTTCGCCGAGGGGAGAGGGCTTGGTGGTGCTCTAGCTCACCTCCAAGCTCGACCAAGGTGTTCGATGGAATGCCCGAGCCACACTACTTAAGGTTTATCCTCTCCAAGCTCGACCGCCAAGCTCCATTTTCCTCAATATTTATCTAGGTTTAGCGGTCCGTCACGCCCCGTCCCCGTCTTCATCGCCGTCGATCACCCGCGCCGATCTCATCGCCGGCACCACCGTGGTGAGACTCTTGTTCTTATCTTCTTTCTGAAAGGAAAAATATTATTACTTGTTTGTTTAGATAGATACTTGTATTATTTTCTTACTTTTATTATTGCATCTTATATAGTGCGATGGTTTTGGTATCCGCCCCGTCGGCCCTCGTCCTGTCTATGATTCGGATGTGGTATATAATATATTTTCATAACTATTGGTTCATTTATTGTTTATGAAAATTATGCCGACCAACGTGACATAGATTTTATTTATCTAGGAGGTTATTGAACCGAAATTCCAACCGACCCTATTGTCGAGAGGTTAAATTTAGTTGAAGAAGAAAACAATTTCTTGAAGGAAAAAATAAAAAACTTGAGGAGGAGAAGATGATATTGGAGTTGCATGTTGCGGATGTAAATGCGATGATCACAAGATCAAGATGGATGCAATGCGCTTGAAGATGAGAAAGATTAGAAAATATGCCATTCATACCGAGGCTTGGTATCATTATGCCGTTGGATCAGTTGTTACCTTGGTTGCGATTATGATCATATTTGTTTTTGCATTGAAATGTTTTACATAGTTTCAATGTATGGTTTAATTAATTTAGATGCTCTGCAGAGCTTTATGTTGTTTGATGAGAACTATGTATGTACTTTGGTTTTTATGTGATGATGAACTTCTATTAATTTGGTCACTTAATTATCTATTCATGATGTTCTATAATGATTTTTGACACACTTAATTATATATAATGCACGCAGATGAACCGGCAATGGATGTACGGTGACAGACACACCTCCGAGTACATTAAGGGCGTGCATGATTTTCTCAAAGTGGCTGAGGCAAACAAGCAAAATGGTTCTATGTGTTGTCCATGCCCTATATGTGGGAATCTGAAGTCTTACTCTGACCGGAAAATCCTTCACACCCACCTGCTTTAGAAGGGTTTCATGCCACACTATAATGTTTGGACGAGGCACGGAGAAATAGGGGTTATGATGGAAGACGGCGAGGAAGAAGAGTACGATGACAACTATGTGCCCCCTGAATACGGTGATGCTATTGAACATCAAGATGCACCAGACGATGTGCACGATGGTGCTGGAAGCAGTGCGGCTTTGAAGATCAAGAGGAACCAGACGATGTGCCCGATGATGATGATCTCCGCCGGGTCATTGTCGATGCAAGGCCACAATGCGAAAGTCAAAAGGAGAAGCTGAAGTTCGATCTCATGTTAGAGGATCACAAAAAAGGGTTGTACCCCAATTGCGAAGATGGCAACACAAAGCTTGGTACCGTACTCGAATTGCTGTAGTGGAAGGCAGAGAATGTCATGCTCGATAAAGGATTTGAGAAGCTACCGAAAATAATGAAGAAGAAGCTTCCAAAGGATAACGAATTGCCCGACAGTACATACGCAGCAAAGAAGGTCGTATGCCCTCTAGGATTGGAGGTGGAGAAGATACATGCATGCCCTAATGATCGCATCCTCTACCGTGGTGCCTACAAGGATCTGAACGCATGCCCGGTATGCGGTGCATTGCGTATAAGATCGAGACGAGATGACCTCGTGATGTTGATGGCGAGCCTCCGGGAAGAGGGTTCCTGCGAAGGTGATGTGGTATGCTCCTATAATACCACGGTTGAAACGTCTGTTGAAGCGGAGAGCATGCCAAGTTGATGCGATGGCACGTTGAGGACCGTAAGAAAGGCGGGAAGTTGAGAGCACCCGGCCGACGGGTCGCAGTGGAGAAAAATCGAGAGAAAGTACTGGGATGAGTCCGCAAAGGACCCAAGGAACGTATGGTTTGCTTTAAGAACGGATGGCATTAATCCTTTCGGGAGCGGAGCAGCAATCACAAGCACTGGCCCGTGACTCTATGTATGTATAACCTTCCTCCTTGGATGTGCATGAAGCGGAAGTTCATTATGATGCCAGTTCTCATCCAAGGCCCTAAGCAACCCGGCAATGACATTGATGTGTACCTAAGGCCATTAGTTGAAGATCTTCTACAGTTGTGGAAAGGAAACGGTGTACGTACGTGGGATGAGCACAAAAAGGAGGAATTTGACCTAAAGGGGTTGCTGTTCGTGACCATCAACGATTGGCCCGCTCTCAGTAACCTTTCAGGATAGACAAACAAGGGATACCACGCATGCACGCACTGTTTACTTGACACCGATAATATATACCTGGGAAGCTGCAGGAAGAATGTGTACAGGCCGCCGTCGATTTCTTCCGACCAACCATCAATGTCGAAAGAAAGGCAAGCATTTCAAAGGCGAGGCAGATCACGGAAGAAGCCCGCCATGCGCACGGTGATCACGTACTTGCTATGGTCAATGATTTACACGTAATCTTTGGAAAGGGTCCCGCGGACTAGCTGTTCGAATGACGCTGAGAATCACGCACCCATGTGGAAGAAGAAATCTATATTTTGGGACCTACCCTCTTTGGAAAGACCTAGAGGTCCGCTCTTGATCGACGTGATGCACGTAACGAAGAACCTTTGCGTGAACCTGCTAGGCTTCTTGGGCGTGTATGGGAAGAGAAAAGATACACACGAGGCACGAGAGGACCTGCAACGCTTGCACGAAAAAGAGGGCATGCCTCCGGAAGCGGTATGAAGGTCCTGCCATTACGCTCTTCTGAAAGAAGAGAAAGAAATATTCTTTCAATGCACTGCAGTATGAAGGTCCCGACCGGCTTCTCGTCAATATAAAGGGAATAATAAATATGCCGGAGAAAAAGTTCTAGAACCTAAAGTCTCATGACTGCCACGTGATTATGACGCAACTGCTTTCGGTTGCATTGAGGGGCTTCTACCGAAAGCGTCCGATTAGCCATTGTGAAGCTATGTGCATTCCTCAATGCAATATCTCGAAGGTGATCGATCCAGAAATCGTACCAACGCTAAGGAGTGATGTGGCGCAATGTCTTGTCGGGCTTTCGAGCTGGTGTTCCCACCATCCTTCTTCAATATCATGACGCACGTCCTAGTTCATCTAGTCGACGAGATTGTCATTCTGGGGCCCGTATTTCTACACAATATGTACCCCTTTGAGAGGTTCATGGGAGTCCTAAAGAAATATGTTCGTAACCGCACTAGGCCAGAAGGAAGCATCTCCATGGGCCATCAAACAGAGGATGTCATCGGGTTTTGTGTTGACTTCATTCCTGGCCTTAAGAAGATAGGTCTCCCTAAATCGCGGTATGAGGGGAGACCTGACCGAAAAAGGCACGCTTGGAAGAGACTCAATAATATGCAAGGACGGATATTCTTGGTCTCAAGCACACTACACAGTTCTCTAGAACTCTACCTTGGTGACCCGTATGTCGATGAACACAAGAACGATCTGCGCTCCAAACACCGGAGCAAAGGCGACGATCGGATTACATGTGAACACATCAGACTTTCAGCAGTTGGTTGGAAACACGTCTCGGAGGTGACAGCACTGTTTGTGATGAGCTGTACTTGTTGTCCGAGGACCATCTTCGATTGTAATGATTTGGAAAGGATCTGAGATAAATGGGAATACATTTTACGATTGACCAAGATGAAAAGAGCACCAACCAAAACAGCGGTGTCCGCTTTGATGCAGCAACCGACAAGGAAATGACACATATTATGGTTACATAGTAGACATATGGGAACTTGACTACGGAGTAGATTTTAAGGTCCCTTTGTTTAAGTGCAAGTGGGTCAATCATCAGAGGCGGGGTGCAGGTAGACCCACAATGCGGAATGACAACGATTGGATCTGAAAAATCTTGGGTACACCGACGAACCGTTCGTCCTAGCCAATGTTGTGGCACATGTTATCTATGTGAAGGACATGTCTACCGGACCGAGGAAAAGAAAAGATAAGGAAGCGAATACATCATACAATGAGCCAAAGCGCCACATAGTTCTTTCAGGAAAAAGGGACATCCTGGGAGTGGAGGGCAAGACAGACATGTCTGAAGAGTATGAAAATTTTCATGAAATTCCCCCCTTCAAAGTCAAGGCTGACCCAACCATCCTGATAAATGATGAAGATTATCCATGGTTACGGCGCAATAAGCAAACGACACAAGCGAAGAAAAAGTGAAGACTTTCTCCCGCAACTATTATGATGATACCATGCCAACTTTGTAATGCATTTAGTATGATACCATTGTCCGCTTTGTACATGCACATGCTATGCCAACTTTTTCAGAGTTCATTTGAAAACTATGAATTTGAAAACCTCGCCAACCGAAGGCGCTCACACGGTTTATAAGCCCGTCCCTCTACACACCGTTTTGTTGTAAGGCAGAAACAAAATAAAATAAATAAAGCAACAAAGAAAACAAAAAAGTGTTTTCAAATTTGAAAACTAATGGCACTAACAGAAAGTTTATAATTTTTCTAAAACTAAAAGCAAAAAGAATTAATAAATAAAGCAAAAACAACAAAAACTAAATAATGCAGAAAATAGAACAAAAACTGAAAATAAAAATAAAAATAGCAACAATAAGTATTTTGTTGTAAGTAGAAACAAAATAAAATAAATAAAGCAACAAAGAAAACAAAAAAAGAGTTTTGAAATTTGAAAACTAATGGCACTAACAGAAAGTTTATAATTTTCTAAAACTAAAAGCAAAAAAGAATTAAAAATAAAGCAAAAGACCAAAAGAAAAATAAACCAAAACCAAAATAAACTAAATAAAGCAACAAATAAAACAAAAAACCAAAAAAGTGCCACCTAATGGGCAGCCACGGCCTGAATCGACTAGAAACCCTACCATGGGCTGTGATTCAGGCCATGGAGGCCCAAGAGGCCCATAGGCAGGCACATATTGCACGTTAGGCCCGAGCCTGCTTTAGAGAGGAGCTCGAGAGGAAGGCGCACTGCAACTTATAAACTGGTGCGGCTCCTCTCAACTAGCGAGGTGGGACTAAACATTTTAGCGCGGGGCAGCACAAGGCCTTTGGTCCCGGTTGGTGGCACCAACAGACTAAAAATAACATTAGTCCCGGTTGGTGCCACGACCGGGACTAATGCCCCTTTAGTCCCGATTGGTGCCACCAACCGGGACCAACGGCCGCTTCCCGCCCTTTGGGCTGCTGAAAATTGGCCTTTGGTCGGTTGGTGGCACCAACCGGGACTAAAGGGGGGCATTAGTCCCGGGTCGTGCCACGAACCGGGACTAAAGCCTTTTCTATATAAGCATAGCCGGCGACAGGAGGCAGGAGCAGGCGGCACGACCGGCGCTGCTTTGGGCGGCTGGAGCAAGAAGACCAGAGGTTGAAGAAGCACTACGGCCGTTGGATGGACATCGTACGGTCGCTGGAGCTAGAATCGTTCATATTGACTAAGTTGACAAAGCCCTCCGTCCCCGTCACCTTAGTAGGCCCACAAGTCAGCCTCCCACCAAGGTGGTTCCCAGCTAGGAGAGGGAGTATTCATTTTTTTGTGCGTAATAAAGAGGCACTTCCGGTGGGTCCGAGCTGACAGTGGGGGGAACGTTTTTTTGCGAAAAACGGTGGCCCGTCTGGTGGGTCCCAGTAGTCAGGGGGGAAACATTTTTTTCATTAAATAAGGTGGCCCGTCCGGTGGGTCCCTGCTGTCAGGTGGAGGAATAATTATTTTGCGCGTAATAAGGAGGCACTTCCTTGCGGCTGTCGTGGACCCAGCTGTCAGCCTCTCCACGTACAGTACTCTTCCGATGGAAGTCGGTCGTTGACCATGTTGACCACGCCGCGCCGAGAGCACCAGGGCGGTGCATGACGGCGACGCCTAGGATGGGGACGACGCGGAGCTGGGGAAGACGTAGCAGTGGAAGCCCGCGCGGAGAGGAGTACGAGGGTACACTGGTTCAGCTGCAGTGTGAGGCTGCTGTCGCCGCAGAATAACATGGGGTGTCGGTGAGTGGAGGGATGGCCTGGCCAGCGGTGGGAGTAGTATGGACGCGGTGAGGCCTCCGCCACAGCACAGCCGGCACGGGAGGCAGGAGCAGGCGGCACGACCGGCGCAGCTTTGGGCAGCTGGACCAAGAAGACCAGAGGTTGAAGAAGCACTACGGCCGTTGGATGGACATCGTACGGTCACTAAAGCTAGAATCGTTTATATTGACTAAGTTGACAAATCCCATGGTACGCTCCAACTTAGTAGGCCCACGGGTCATCCTCCGAATCGGTGCGCCCCAGATGTCAGAGGGAGGAATCATTTTTTGGGCGGCCGAAGCTAAGAATATCCGAGATTGAAGAAGAAGCACGACGTCCGTTGGATAGACATCCAACGGCCACTGTTGCTAGAACCGTGTGTTGACTATAATAAGTTGACAAAGCCTTGCATACGCGTCAAATTATTTTTCTTAGGGGACGCGTCACGTAGTAGGCCCACAAGTGTGTGGCAGAGAACTTATAGCCCATTTGCGTTTTGTAAGAATGTACAACCCATTTTTGAATTCTAATGGAATTTACAACAGCCCATTTACTGTTTGTTAAAAGTACATCCCATTTTCTAGCTAGGACAACGATTAATAATTTCAACCAACTGTTGAAGACAGAATTCAATAAAATTTCCCACATTTTGATGGGATCTGAAATATTTTATCCCGAAATTTCTAGTCAGATTAAATATAAATTTGTATTACGTAAAAATCCAACGAAACATTGCATACAAGAACAATGAAAATTTAAGATTTTCAAAATCCATAAATAATATTTTATAAACTAATTTCGTGTTTGGTGCATTTTTATAGTTACGGCCCAGTTTTTATAATTACATCCCATTTATTATTTTTTAAAGCCCATTTTCCTGTTAAGCCTAATGCATCCCTCCTAGGAAAGATTTGAAGCCCAGCGGGGCGGAGAATAACAAGTTGACCTTGCCTGGGTATTCCTCAAAAATACGTATAGCTGAGCTAGCCATTTTCATCTTGAAAAAAATAGTATCTGGGCTGGATATCTGGCCTGGGCTAGATGGGCCACAGCCCGCCCAGTTAATGCCCTGCTCTCCTCTGAACAACAACGAAATCATCACCAAGAAAAACTCTGCAGTGCTCACGCCTCAAAAACACAAATACTGCTCGATCTGTTGGTCCCAGCTGTCGGCCGCACCTTGTGCAATTCTCTCATTTATATTGACTATATAGGTTGACAATGGTGTGGGACCGTGATGTCAGGAAACTAGGAGAAAGCAAAAAATATATAGTTGTACATAATAAGGAGGCACTTGTGTACGTACGGCTATGGCCCTAGTGGGTCCCTAGTGTCATCCAGTCAAAATAAAGTCATCTCCTGAATCCTCATGTTCGTTGACCATGTTAACAATGCTCGGCGCCACGGCGAGTGCAACAACTCGAAGGACAACGGAGAGGGCCTCGCGGGCCCTACAGAGGTCTGATACAGCGCCCGCTGCTCATTCAGGAAGCCAAGATCATCGGACACCTACGAGCACCTTCGAGAAACTGAGACGGCTTGAAATGGTTAGGCCGCGCTTGGGAGCTCTGGTTTATTTCAAACCTGTATTAACATACAACTGTAATTTACTCATCATCGGAAACAACGCGTAAAATACAGGCGTAATGAAACCGAGGGCCCGAGGTCTGTAAGTAAAACCGGCGGGTTACGCGTGTAATTTGAGAGACCAGTGTATATTTTACGAGCACTGCTATATGGACGACATTACCAGACGATACATGCACGACGTGCGTATCATGCCATCCATGGGCAAGGCTGAAACAACAGCTAACGGCTGGATTAGCAATCGTCCGAGTGTCGTTCAGTGTTTTTATCGTGTGTGAAGTACTTCCGATATTTCACTAGTCGAAATCGACCAACCAAGCGCCTTCGCCCGAGACCATCTGCTTTAATTTACAAGCGTCAGTTTTACAAGCGGTTTTGGTTGGAAAACGACGATCCAATCACGGCCTAATATCATGAGTTGGTCGGAATATCATATGGTTTCACGTCTAACCTACCCGACATGTCGTATAGGCTATGAATGAAACATCAGACGATGAACTTCTTACGCACGGAAACAATGTAAGAGGATGATCTTCTTAACAAGCAAATCACTGGCATTAGATCGACATGCAAAACAATACGAATCATTTTTCTCAGGAGGCACGGTGAACAGCTCGTGATGCCGCATGCCACAACATTGCTAGCTCAACTTTGCAATCAAACATAAGGCCTGGCATTACATAGACAATATTCAGAACAAACTCTTAGCACATGAATATCTCAGCAGAGTACTATTTACTTCTAAACTGAACACAGGAATAGGAAAAAACACTCGACGCTGCTCATGGCAAGGGCGTCCCACTCAAAAATATCAAATGCATGTCTTCTGGCTAACATCAATGAGCAAATTTTGACAAGGTTTTCCAATTCCAATATATTAAACTAACGTCTTCTTGCTAACATCAATGATTAAACTTTGACAAGCTTTTCCCATTCAAAATATGTAATGCCTATGATCGTGTCCTATCGTAGCTTCTTGTACTTGTTTGGGCACTTTTTGCCCACGGCACTCCACGTGTTGTTAAATTGGCAATGATCTCTGTAGACTAGTCATGTCACCGGTGTCTAATAATACTCTGTAAAGCTTCTCGGTCATTCCTTCTGTAATGTACCGCAAACAGTGACTGCTTCTCTCTGCAAAGTGGAACGAACAACTGGACCCAGTAACGCAACAGTTTGCCTTGGACACATTGGATCCTTTTGTGCAGTTCAACTAAAATCGAAGTCGGAATAAAACCGAGCTTTAATTTCGATATCCCTGTAAGCAACAATAGGTATAAGGGAAACAATTACTAAGAAATAACGGTTAATGACTTGTCTTAATGGGAAACAAATCAGGAGAGTAGCAATTCTCCATCAGTGTGATTCATTCATATTGACTGAGACATTATCTTAACAATGCCTTGTTTCAACATGTATAAAGAACGACAAAGCAGAAAAGTACCATTCCTGAAACAATGCAACTGATTCATTTTTAAGAGACATTATCTTAACAATACCTTGGTTAAACATGTAGAAAGAACTACAAAGCAGGATAGTACCATTCCTAACAAGTGTTGCAGTTTTGAACTAAGATTCAGTAGTTAATTAATTCTGAGAGTGGCATTGCTTAATTTTACCAGCGGCATTAGATTAACGAAAAACATAAACAGTTCCAGGGGAGAGTGGGCGCAGCAACAATATGTGCTTCCATCTACTTATAAAGGGGGTGATGCAGAGTTTGTTGTTACAAAGCAATAAGCATCATGTCTGGGTTGGTCCCATTGTTGTTCACTACTTAATGGGAAAAGACAGCCATACAATAGCTTCAATTCAACATTTATTTAAAACAGTACCAATACAAGTAGCACAACATCTCAAAGCACACTGCACAATCATGTGGATGAAGGCATGTACTGACCTTCCGTGAGAACACCAGGATAAAATACGAATCTGCCAACACGAATAGGAAATCCAATCTCGTTTTGTGCAGTTGCACTGAAATCAAGCAAAGTGTTTCGCGTAGCGAAGCAAAATGTCGCAATAGCAACAAGTTGAATAGATATCCCTGTTTAAACAGAGGCAAAAAAAGGAATCAATTACTGGCTAATAAAGGAGGATGAAATATGCGGCCACAAATATGGTAATCCCGCCAATCCCTAACAAGTGTTGCAGTTTTGAAATAAGATTCAGTAGTTAATTACGAGTGGCATCAATTACTGACTTATAAAGGGGGTGATGCTGAATTTGTTGTAACAAAGCAACAAGCATCATGTCTGGGTTGGTCCCATTTTTTATCACTACTTAATGGGAAAAGACAGCAATACATAGCTTCAATTCAACATTTATTTAAAACAGTACCAAAACAAGTAGCACAACATCTCAAAGCACACTGCACATCATGTGGTTGAGACCAAGATTTGAAACAACTCGCCACGAAGACCGGAAACAAATCTTGATCTCCTTTTGTGCAGTTACACCAAAATTAAGCAAAGTCACCGGTGTGACATTCAAGTTGAACTGCACAAAACACTCTTAAAACATAAGTGTTTCGAGTAGCGAAGCAAAATGTCACAATAGCAACAAGTTGAATCGATACCCCTGTTTTAACAGAGGCAAAAAAGGAAACAATTACTTGCCGATAAAGGAGGATGAAACAAACGGTGACAGAAAGAAGCATCTAACTTATCTGGGATGGAAAACAAAGTAGGATAGTAACATTTCTAAAATGGTTGCATTGATTCATATTAACAGGGACATTCTCTTGAAACAACATTCGTTAGAAAATGTAATTTACTTTTAACACTGGCATTGCTTCAATTTTCCGACGGCATTCTTAGATTAAAAACAACAAAATAGCTATATGGGACATGCCAGCACCATGTGCGTCCACACGTATAAATTGGTGATGCAGAGTATGTAGCCAAGCAGCATATCTGTGTTGGTCCCATATTTGTTCTCTTTGAACTTTTTTCCTATGTGAGGGCAGCAAATCTAGTACGACACAAACTACCCGACCCCCCCCCCCCCAGTTTCTTTCCCTTTTCAACAAAGAGATCGGTTCCTTACAGATGTGTGTACTGGGTTACCCCCTTTTCCCTTTTCGACCAACAAAGCGGCTGGATAGCCAGTCTATACTACTTTTCCTCCCTCCTTTCCTCATTGAACCATGTCCTAGATTCATGCTCCACCCCACCGCACCTTTCTTTCCTCTTTGAGCTAAGACCTAGATTCGACTACAGATCGAAAAAGATCCACATGCAGCTAGAGCAACGACGGTTTCAAAGAAACTTATACCTTAGGGTCGTCGGGATTTGGCAAGGCATGCAGCGGGAGGCCGGATCTGCCCACACTACGTACGACAGCGAGGAAGAAGGGGTCGGTGGCCCTACCGCAGAGGCGCTGGGTGAAATAGAACAGTGTAACCGGTAGTGGATTGCCTCCCTCGCCGAAGGCGATAGAGTTAACGCTGCACCTCCTCCCATTCCCGGTGCGACGGGATACAGACGCCTCCTTCACCAGCTGTGAGGGGGGAGAGAGAGACAAGAGGCCAATGCAGTATTGTTTACATCTGGTGAAGAGAGGGTGAGAGACTGTGAATATAGCAAACCCTAGCAAATGAATGCTGAGCTTCCAGCGTGTAACGTGCAAACCCTAGCGAACAAGCGCTGAGGCTCCAGCTTATATCTCTACTCTTATAAAAAACTGAGTTGGTGATGATGGTGTGCCTGCAATCTTGCAATATAGACCGTCCGATCTATATCTGACGGATAGAAAGCAAACTATGACAATTTTGCAAAAAGATATGCGCACCTCTCTCCATATTTGCAGATAAGGCCTTCCCGTGTTCATCCTTATCTCCCACAACCTCATTGTTTAGCAATGAAAAAAGGAAGCCTATGGAACAATCTGGCATGGTGGCCACTACCGGCGTCGTCCATCCCCATGCCTCCACTCAGTCCGACCACCAATCACCACCACGTCCCACTCCTCCTCACCTTATCTCTCTTTCTCGAGATATCATTAGTTTTTACACATAGGATTACTTCCGCATAGGTCAATCACAACAGGTGTTTTATAAAAAAATGTATCTTGATATTCCGTGCAATGCACGGGCATCTTGCTAGTATATACTAATTTAGTACGGACTGAGCTCTGGTGCCTTCACTGAATCGGCTTTTGGCTGTATGACAAGTGAGCCAGCCACATTTTGGGCCCACTTGTCATAAACCCAAAGGCAGGTGCACTAAGTCAATGAAGCTGCGTCCATATAGTACTCTCGTGTGTATACGACTAATATATAGTGGAGTGGTTTTCTTATTCTCTCAATAACAATCGTTTTAAATTGTGTAAGTACAAAGCAAAACTCTTTATTTAATGTACAGTGAAGAAAACTAGTACTACTTCCGATGAACTAACGATCCACGCCCACGCGTCAAGGTCGCACTTCCTGTCCTTCACGTGTGGTACACTACCATCCCTTAAGTGAACAACCACACATTCACCAAATTATCGGAAATGTGTGAGAGTGTGTACAAATACAGAATTTTAATTTCAATTATCGGAAAGGTTTTAGAGTATTACAAAGTTTGACTTCAGTCAAATCTAATATGCGGAGTAAATAAAAATGGAGGGATACTACGTCCATTCGGCTTTTTAGTCCACACCATTTTTTAAATCAAAGTTAATAGCTGGACAAATAAATTTACAGGGGATGTCGGTGTCAAAACCGGGGGATCTCGGGTAGGGGGTCCCGAACTGTGCGTCTAGGCGGATGGTAACAGGAGACAAGGGACACGATGTTTTTACCCAGGTTCGGGCCCTCTCGATGGAGGTAATAACCTACTCCAGCTTGATTACTATTGATGATATGGGTAGTACAAGAGTAGATCTACCACGAGATCAGAGAGGCTAAACCCTAGAAGCTAGCCTACAGTATGATTGTTGTTCGTCCTATGGACTAAAACCCTTTGGTTTATATAGACACCGAATAGGGTTAGGGTTACACAGAGTCGGTTATAATGGTAGGAAATCTACATATCCGTATCGCCAAGCTTGCCTTCCACGCCAAGGAAAGTCCTATCCGGACAAGGGACGAAGTCTTCAATCTTGTATCTTCATAGTCTAAGAGTCCGACCAAAGATGATAGTTCGGCTATCCGGACACCCCCTAGTCCAGGACTCCCTCAGGGGAGCTGGAGACAAAGTTGTGAGAAGGCTTAGAAATCAATACAAAACTTATGCTCTTAGTACCAACGTCGGTCCTTCTTCGAGGAAACATTTGGTTCATAGCCAATTGTGTGATAAAATTGCACCAACGTGATAGACGACTGTGTCTCCAACGCAACCAAGGTGAACTGACGAAGGATATCATCTTTGTGCGTAACAAGCAAAGAGCACTGATGGAAGACAACTTGTTTTTCATTGAAAATCGATCAGCTTCACCAGCCGATGCAACCATGAGGCACAACCATGAGCATCGATAGGTCATCGTGGTGATGCATCATCCATTTGGCATCAAGTTTGGGTGAGGCACCTATGAAGTTCGACAAATCCTCACTGTGGACTGTTTCTTCTCAGTAATCAAGCTCGAGGAAGGAAGAACCACGTGGCAGAGGATAATGAGGTGGAACAACAATAGCCATCCAATTTTGTGCATTTCCACTAAAATTGAGGAAGACATGCCCGGGTATGGAGACACGCATCGTTGTTTCCAAAAATATAAAGAAGGGTTAGCAACGACATCTCAATTGTCAATAAGAATTAATAAAAAGTACACCAACAAACAGAAGCATCATAATTATGTCTTGATGGGAACTAAACCAGGATACCCGAGAAAAAAAGCATTTCTTCATTTAACCAGTGATAGTACTACCACCATATGGACAATGACCGCACAACCACCATGTACTTTTTGTCGAAACAACATGCATACCTCCACCGAGGCATAAATCAGGACAACTTTTCGAGTGGCATTTCCTCTATAATAGTACTAGTAGGTGATGTTGGACCAGCCGACGAACCCTAGCTACTATGCATGGGGAGCTGGGGAATAGTCGCATAGAAGAAAACCCGCACGCAGCGACCTGGGGAGATGGACCAGTACAAGAAGTTAGACCTCAGGTGGGTGAGATGTCGTTTAGGCGAGCGGGCGGGATCTGCCCACACGACGGCAGCGAACAAGGGCGCAGAGGATCTTCGTCCGCGCCAGCGCCGGCTCCGAGAGGACGGTGCGCATCGGCTCCCTCCGTCGCCAACGGCGAGAACGTCAACGCTGCACCTCCTCACCTCCCGCAGCGTACGGGATTCGGCCGGATCTGTGACCGACGGTGAGGAGAGAGATAGAGTGGACACTGTCATCTTGTTTTGATATGGAGAGTGTGAGAGAGCGAGACGCGAGAAACTCTATCAAACAAGAGGCTATAATTGAGTAAAAAAAATCTCTCCATAGCAGTGGTTTTAAATAGAATACGCGCGTTCCCGGAAAAAAACAAAAATTGGCGGACATTTTTTTAAGGGTCTGTCTAGGACACATCTAGATGTGACATAGTTATGTCACATCTAAGTTGATGTCCACTCTGTTTGTGGTCTATTTATTTGTCCTAGTTTTTTTTGTTTCTTGTTGCTACATTATATACTTGTGGGAGCTTAGATGTGATATCCTTAAATAACATCTAGATGTGAATTAGACAAACTGATTTTCTAATGTACCAAGAAAGAAAACTTCGATCAAAAACACGCCCGCCTGTGTCGCGAGAGTCGTCACAAGCACACACATAGACATAGACATGCATATCCGTGTTTACATAAAATTCCATTTCCATCTCCATCTCCAATCATATTTGTCCAACCGGCACATTATTTACATTGTTAATTATATACGCAGCAATATTAACATACAACATCTCTTGTTTGCGCACGTCCGGACCGCTGCCACGGCCGGTCCTGACCAACCCGAACCCTCTTCATCACCCGCGCGTGCTTCCCGCCCGAAACGGTCAATGTCGCATTCATGCCCGGCGAGGGCGGACGCGACCTCTCACTGGCGCCGGCATTGAAGCGGCACGCCGGCCGAGAGAGCGTCGCCCGCGCCGCTTCCGGGTGCACGCGGCTGCTCCGTGTTCAAAGGTTGCAATAGCCAGCTACAACATGCATGTAAAAAGTTCTTGGGAGTCCGTTCTACAGCTAGCTGTTCTCCCCTCTTCTAGTAGTGCTAGTAGTACTCAATGGCGCGATCCATCGACAAGCAGGCGGGAAAGTTATGGTATACTCAGTTTGCGGTGAGTGGCATGCCGAGCGACCGTGTGGGGTCGAGCCGTGGAGGAGGGTGAGACACGAACACGACAGACATGATTTAAACGTTGGTTTTGCTCGATGGCGCGATCCAACGAAACAAAACTTTGGTTTCTCTCCGTTTCCATTTTCTCTCTGGAAAAACGGAAACTTTCCACTCCATTTTCATTCCGATTCCAAGGTTGCCCCGTTACAACATTCAATCAAATACAAAGGAAAACTAACACGCATGTTGATGCATCTCAATGATTCACAGATCATAGCCAATATTTACTTCACAACTAAAGAAAAAAGTTGTCAGAGCGTGTACGAAAGAAAAAATACTGATGGGGTCACTACGACTTAAACCCTAAACCCTAAACATGATTTAATTCCCTGGCCAGGTAGAACCTATCGAAGGAAAGACGGCTGGCACCCTCGAAAATAGTACTGGCACTAGGGATGGCAACGGGGCCCCATACCCGCCAAACCCGTGGGGATTTCATCTATTAGGGGGTGGGGATGGGCGAAAAACATCCCCATGGGATATCTACCAAACTAATTTATTCCCCATAGGGTACAACGGGGATGGGGACGATATTCTATTCCCCAGACCCAATGCCCATCAGGGACCCGGTTAGTAACCGTGACACTGCGGTCAACCTTAAAATATTCACAAACAAACTTGCGAAAACAAAAAAAGCTCTGAAAAAACCCTTAAACCTATCTCACATCCTCACCTCAGCTGACACCATGACCAAGAAGTCAATACGACCTAGATAGGCATTAGCAGGACAAGGACAACACCATGTATGTATGTTGATTTTAGGGTGTCATATTATGTATATGAGTATTTGTTTATGGGTATGGGGACCCTAATGGGGCCCCGTTCCCCAGTGGGGCATGGGTATGGGGAAATTTCATCCCCAGTCATGTAAACGGGGATGGGGATGGGATGATAGAGAATAGATGGGGATAGGTATGTTGTAGGTATCCCCGTAGGGGATTGTCCCCATTGCCATCCCTAACTGGCACTAGTTCATGAGACATAAACTCATCACAAGTAGAAGCCGGTATAAGTAGATAAAGATCGACATGAGATGGAGCTACGGCAGTGGAGCAAGCCGGCTCCAAAAGGAAGATGGACTACATGGGACGTCGGAATGTAGCTAGAAGGGCGGTTGGGACGCGGCATCTGCCCATACCGCGGTGACCCCCGATTGGGACGCACCGACTGTGGGTTTTCTCCCTCGCCGATGTCGACCACGTCTAAGCAGAACATTATTCCCTTCCCCCAGCTGCGGGACCAGGCCCATCGTTCTATGCTTGTGAGGAAAGCAACCTTAGCAAGCAGGCTTGTAGCTTAGGCTCGTGCTAGTGTATATATAGTGGTTTTCTTTTTCTCTCCATATCAACCATTTTATATTGCATACGTGTCATTTAAGAGTGTCGGAGTAATGGGCCACGGGTAGGCAAACCCGAGCCCCTGGACCTTTCAAAACATCGGGGCAGACTGCGCCCCTCAAGACCCCCAAGACAAAGAGCCGCCTTCTGAGAGTCGACGGCAGAGCCGCCGACTGCCCCTCCCAGCCGAGTCCCAGAGACGGCCTCGAGATGAGCCGACTCCCAGCTAGCGACTTCCGGAGAAGCCGGCTAAGGGGAGTCGGCCCGCGACTCCAACCACCTCCTGCCTATGTGACTAAGGACGGGATGGGATGAGGCCGCGTCGCAGCCCTTCTCTGCCCCGTTCACGAAGGATGTGCATGGCCTCGTAGCGCCATATCGACGGAGATCTCCGTCCGGGCGCAAAGCATCAGTAGCCACACTGCCTCGACATCAGCCTCGTGGGCAGATCCTCGTGCCACGATGGCCTGTCTGCATTTAATTCAAGACGATGGGACACTTTGTCGGCGGGAGTGCAGAAGACGGCGAGAGCGCCCCAAGACGAACCCGCTGGGAGTCGGCCTCCAAGAGTCGGTCGGCCCCTCCCACGGCTCCGCGCGCCATTAACCAGACAAGACGGGAAAGGCAACAGTGAGCGCCCGTCTGGCGGTGGCACTGTTGCCATGACCCCATGACCAAGCTCGCGTCATTAGGAGCACGGCTACAGTAATCTGCAGCCGGCAAGACCCGCTCGCGGCGGACAAGGGCTGTCGGCCCCATGCTGGACCGTCGGCGGGGCCCACTAGTCGGCGGGCCCCAGAAGTCGGCGGAGAAGACGGTGACCTAAGAGATTGACGGCTGGGACCAGCGCCCAGCCGGATTACCATTGTCCCCCCAGGGGGTAGGCCTATATAAACCCCCCGGGGCACCCATGCAAGAGGTTGGACACTAGTAGTTTTAGACACACACAGAGGAAAGTGAGGAGCTAGCCGTGCCCTTCTCCTTCCTCACCCCGAACAGCTCAAGGAGCAACCTTGTACCCACTTTGCCATAGTGATCATGCGGAGACCCCGCAGAGCAGCAATAGGGGTGTTATCTCCACGGAGAGCCCTGAAGCTGGGTCAGATTCACTGGCGTGCATGCCTTCGCCTCATTCCGTATCCAGGCACCGGCGACGTTCTACTCGCCCCCACCATGATAAGCCATCCTTTGGCATATGTCGCACCCAACCCCCGACATTTGGCGCCCACCGTGGGGCTAGGTGCACCGTCGTCCGGAGACCTGCTCTGGACGGGAACCCTTTTCCTCCCTGGCGAGCGCAGCCAGCCCGGCACACCAGACGGAGTTTGCGCCGACGCGCTACATGGCGCTGAGATCACCTGCGCAGCGAGCTGCCTCGCCGAACTTCTCAGCGAGGTTCGCCTCTCCGACGAGCCTGCATCCAACGCAGGCACGGGCGGCCCCGAGAGCCTCCTCGCGGGCCTCCTCGAGCAACTCCACGTCGCCGGCGAGCCTGCCACCGACCTGTTGTCCGCAGGCCCCACCGACCCGATGCTGGTCGACTCCGACACTGCGTCGCTCGACGCGTTCCCCACCAACGTGGTGGTCTAAGATGAGCCGCTCCCTCGCGCGGAGAGCGGCGGAAGCACCGTCACGGAAGTGCTCGTCATCGGTCACAGAGAACCTTCCGGCGAAGGAGCTCATGACCCTCTCGACGCAGTTCTGAAAGACCTGACCGTGCCAATTCCGGAAGACGCTGACGCTGGCACGCTGGAGGCACGCCGCCTTCAGCTCCTCGTAGGCGCGAAGAAGCTGGCAAGCATGAGACGCTTGTCAGAAGCCTACCAGCGTGAGATGGATCGCGCCGTGGGCGGCTCGCCCGGCTCCGGCCCAGGCCTAGCCGCCTGGCGGCGGTCCAACAGCGTGGCGTAGCCATCGCCAACCTGTTCGGGGCCAATCGCCCTGTGTACGCCACGCCCGTGGAGAACATCTGCGCCGCCCAGGCGGCGGCGGACGAGCTGGATAACTTTGAAGGCGAGGAGCGCCGCCTGATGACGGAGCGAGTCCAGTAGCTCCTCGACGCGGCTGCCGCGCAAGACGAAGCCGGCTGCCGCACGGAGGCACCGCGACGACAACACGATGACTTGCCTTCCCGCCGAGATCAAGGCGCGACGTCTCGAACGCCGACTAGCGTTGTCCGTGGAAGAAAAATCAAGGACCCGGCAGTCAGCCAGAGTCAGACTCACATCTCCATCGAGCGCGACCAAGACGGCCGCCCAAGAGCAGTGGAGCGGCGGGACGACTATGTGCCTCCTCATCCCCGCAGAGAAAGGTGAGTCTCCCCGCCACCCGTCGAGCATACGACTCTCGGCGACCGCCTTGGCCGCCGAGAGGGAGTCGGAGAAAACGACGCCCGCCACCGGATCGACCGACTCCACCGATCCCTAGAGCTGGAAGAGGAAGACGAGTTGGGCCCACCCTGTTTCGGACCCCGCATCCGAGACGAGCCCTTCCCCAGAGGGTTCACACTCCCCGAGATACACCCGAATACTGGCTAGTTTACTACTCCACGGCCGTCAGCATAGCGAACGGCAACAAGCGCGTTGCCGTAAAGTATGTTCCCCTCATGCTCCAGGGCACGGCCCGGACATGGTTGAACAGTTTGAAGCCCCGTAGCATCAACAGCTGGGTCGACTTCACCGAAGCCTTCATCCGCAACTTCACGAGCAAATACAAGCGGCCTCCCAAGCCTCGCCAGCTTTCCTTGTGCGTGCAAGGCCCCAACGTGTCCACTCGCGACTACCTCACGCGCTGGACCGAGCTCCGAAACTCCTGCGAGGGAGTGCACGAGGTGCAGGCTATCGAGTACTTCACCGCCGGGTGCAGAGAAGGCACCCTCCTCAAGCACAAGCTCCTTTGCGACGAGCCGGAGACCCTCGACGAGCTGCTGATCATAGCAGACAAGTATGCCACAGCCGACTCCTCCATGAAGACGGAGATTGAAGTCAGTGCGACTGGCAAGGTGGCTCCTCAGGCTCCCAGAACTCCGGCTGGCGACACCAGTCGGCGACAACAACAGAATGATCACAAGCGCAAGGCCCCGCAGCCGGCTTCCAACAGCCGGCAGGTGGCGACAGTCGAATACCAACAGCCAGAGGCGCAGCCTCCGGCCAAGCGACAGAAAGGCGGCAAATCCACCTGGTTGCCGGCCTTCTCTTACGAGCAGACTCTAGATGGTCCCTGCAAGTTCCATAGTGGCGCGAAGCCGTCAAACCACACCACCCGGAAGTGCCACTGGCCCACCAGGATCGCCAAGGGAGACGGCCTCCTGCCTCCCCCGCTCTTTGGCGGCCGCCTCCACTTCGCCCGGTGAGCCGTTGTCGAACCGGTCGGCGTGATTACAAGACGAGTACCCAGAAGAGCATGGAGCTTATGTAGTGTTCACGAGTGTGGCCGACGACCGACGCAGCAGGCGGCTGCAGCAACAAGAAGTGAATTGAGTAGCATCAGATACTCCAGAATTCATGCACTGGTCCGAGAAACCTATCAGTTGGAGCCGAGCTGATCACCCACAGGTGATGCCGAATCCGGGCTCCTACGCCCTGGTCTTGGGAGCCACCCTTGCCGCGGATAGGCGGGCCGCTCGCTTCTTGCGAGTGCTGATAGACGGAGGCAGCAACATCCACATCCTGTACAAGGACACGATGGAGAAGTTAGGAATCAAGCAAAGACAACTTCAGAGCAGCCGGACTGTATTCCACGGCATTGTACCTGGCCTTTCCCGCTCACCGATCGGCACGATCCTGATAGACGTCCTCTTTGGGGACAAAGATCATTTTTGCCGAGAGCCAGTCTGGTTCGAAGTGGTGGTCCTCGAAAGCCCGTACCACGCTCTGCTTGGCCGACCTGCTCTGGCCAAATTCATGGCGGTCCCCCACTATGCCTACCTCAAGATGAAGATGCCAAGTTCCAAGGGGATTCTGACCGTAGCCGGCGACTACAGAAAGTCGTCCGCCTGCGCGGCAGAAAGCAGTTGGTTGGCCGAGTCCGTGCTGATCGCAGCTGAGAAGCAGCTTCTTGATCGGGTTGTGGCAATGGCCGGCAAGCAGCCAGAGATGTCGCCCAACCCCAAGGAGTCGGAAGCTGAGGGCTCGCTCAAGCCGGCCAAAGAGACAAAGAAGATACCCTTGGACCCGGAGCACCTGGAGAGGTACGCTGTCGTAGGTGCAAACCTTGAAAGTAAATAGGAAGGCGAGCTCGTCGATTTCCTCCGTGAGAATTGGGACATTTTCGCATGGTCCCCTAAAGACATGCCAGGTGTACCGACGGAATTCGCCGAGCACAAGTTACATGTCCGATCTGATGTGAAGCCCGTCAGGCAGCCCTTGCGCCGCCTGTCAGAAGAGAAGAGAAGAGTTGTTGGAGAAGAGATAGCCCGGCTCCTAGCAGCCGGTTTCATCATGGAAGTGTTCTTTCCAGAATGGCTAGCAAACCCGGTCTTGGTACTGAAGAAGAACAAGCAGTGGCAGATGTGTATTGACTACACAAGCCTCAACAAAGCTTGTCCCAAGGACCTGTTCGCTCTGCCAAGGATCGATCAGGTGATAGACTCCATAGCCGGATGCGAGCTGTTGAGCTTATTAGATGCATACTCAGGATATCACCAGATCAAGCTAAACCCAGCCGACAGATTGAAGACCGCCTTCATCACGCCGTTTGGAGCCTTCGCTGCGACCATGACGCTCGGCTTGAGGAATGCCGGCGCCACCTTTAAGCGTTGCATGCGAAGTGCCTCCTCAAGCAGCTTAAGAACGCATGCGTCTACGTGGACGATGTGGTGGTGAAGACGGAAAAGCGAGGAACACTGTTGGAGGACCTCAAGGAGACCTTTGAGAATCTGCGCCGATTCCATATCAAGCTCAACCCTGAGAAGTGCGTCTTCGGAGTACCAGCCGGCCTACTCCTTGGTTTCCTGGTCTCCGAACGCGGCATAGAGTGCAACCCCGTGAAGATTAAGGCAATCGAGAGGATGGAAGTACCCCGCCGACTGCTAGATGTGCAAAATTTCACCGGCTGTTTGGCGTCCATCAGCCGATTCATCAGCCGGCTGGGCGAGAAAGCTCTTCCTTTGTACCAGCTCATGAAGAAGACCACCTTCTTCGAATGGAACCACAAGGCGGACGAAGCTTTTCTCCAGTTGAAGAAAATGCTGACTACTCCCCCCGTGCTGGCGGCCCCGACTCCCAAGGAGCCCATGCTCCTGTACATTGCCGCCACCAGCAGGGTAGTCAGCACAGTCATCGTAGTTGAGCGCAAGGAGGAAGGCAAGGCGCTACCTGTCCAGAGACCAGTATATTACCTGAGCGAGCTACTTCGACCTCCAAGCAAAACTACCCCCACTACCAGAAGATGTGTTACGGCGTGCACTTTGCCGCCAAGAAGTTGAAGCCTTACTTTCAAGAGCATCCAATCACCGTGGTTTGCACAGCCCCACTAGCCGAGATCATCGGAAGCCGAGATGCTTCTGGCCGAGTGGCCAAATGGGCCATAGAGCTGGCCCCCTACACCATCTATTACCAGCCCCGCACCGCCATCAAGTCGCAAGCACTGGCCGACTTCCTCGTCGACTGGGCCGAGACCCAATACCTGCCGCCAGCGCCCGACTCCACCCATTGGCGGATGCATTTCGATGGCTCCAAGATGCGCACCGGCTTGGGAGCCGGCGTTGTCCTCACTTCCCCCAAAGGCGACAAGCTCAAGTACGCGCTGCAGATCCATTTCGCCGCCTCCAACAACGTTGCCGAATACGAGGCGCTCATTCACGGGCTCCGGCTTGCCAAAGAGCTTGGCATTCACCGGCTCCTGTGTTATGGCGACTCCGACTTGGTGGTCCAACAGTCATCTGGCGACTGGGATGCCAAAGATGCAAACATGGCGAGCTACCGTTTCATGGTACATCAATTGAGTGGATATTTTGAGGGGTGCGTGTTCCTCCACGTGCCCAGAAACGACAAAGACCAAGCAGATACCCTGGCAAGAATCGGCTCCACCCGCCAGGCAATACCATCCGGCGTCGCCCTTCAGCGCCTCCTCAAGCCATCTATCAAGCCGTCACCAGAATCAGACTCCATTTTTGTGTCGGGTCCCCCTGAAGAAGTCGGATCCGACTCCAAAGCCTCAGCAGACGGCACGAGAATTCTTGCAGACGGCCCCAAGAATGCTGCAGTCGAAGCCGGCCCGGGGACTTCAGAACCCGGCCCGGGGACTGCGGCGACCATCGCGAAGACTCCAGAACTCGGCCCGGGGACTGCGCCAGCCGGCCCGGGGGCTTCTTCAACCGAGCAAGCTGCCGCGGACCCCAGCCTGCCGCCTCCCAGCCCAGCCGCCCTCGTCCAAGTGGTAGTACTGGCAGTTGAAGAAATAGCAGCACCCTCATGGGCCAAGCCCATCCTGAAGTTCTAAGTAAGCGGAGAGCTGCCAACCGATGAGACCTTGGCCTGGCAAGTACAACGCCGAGCGGCAGCCTACACTATAGTCAACAGAGAGCTGGTCAGGGGCAGCGTCACTGGTGTCTACGAAGGCCAAGGCCGAGCCAGAGCAGGCCAAGCGATTCTCGAAGACATTCATCAAAGGCGAGTCTGCGGCCATCATGCGGCCTCAAGAGCACTCGTCGCCAAAGCCTTCCGACACGGTTTCTTCCGCCAACTGCCCTAGAAGAGGCCAAGGAATTAGTTCAAAAATGCAAGGGGTGCCAGGTGTTCCGCTCCAAGCCGTTTCAGCCGGCTTCTGCACTCAAGACTATCCCCATCGCCTGGCCCTTTGCTGTTTGGGGCCTGGACATGGTGGGACCATTCAAAACGGCACGAGGCGGCCTAACTCACTTACTCGTCGCGGTGGACAAGTTCACCAAGTGGATAGAAGAAAAACCCATCAAGAAGTTAAATGGTCCTACTGCAGTGACTTTCATCGCCATCACGACTCAGTACGGCGTACCACACATCATCATCACCGACAATGGCACAAATTTTGCCAAAGGCGCCCTTGCCCGTTTCTGCGCGACGCAAGGCATCCGACTGGACTTAGCGTCCGTTGCCCATCCGCAATCAAATGGCCAGGTGGAGCGAGCGAACGGCGTCATCCTATCTGGCATCAAGCCTCGACTATTCGAACCACTGGAGCGTTCGGTCGGCTGCTGGCTTGAGGATTGCCAGCCGTCCTCTGGAGTCTGCGCACGACTCCAAACAAGTCAACTGGCTTCACACCCTTCTTCCTTGTCTACGGTGCCGAAGCCGTCATCCCAACGGATATAGAGTTCGACTCCCCGCGAGTCACCATGTACACCGAAGAAGAAGCAGAAGAAGCACGTCAAGACGGTGTCGATCTTCTGGAAGAGGGCCGGCTGTTGGCACTCAGCCGGTCCAGCATCTACCAGCAGATCCTGCGCCGCTATTACAACAAGAAGGTCAAGCCAAGATCATTCCAAGAGGGCGACCTCGTGCTCCGGCTGATCCAGCGAACAGCCGGCCAGCACAAGCTATCGGCGCCTTGGGAAGGCCCATTCATCATCAGCAAAGTGCTGGGCAACGACTCCTACTACCTGATCGACGCTCAGAAGCCCCGAGCACGCAAGAGGGACGACTCCGGCAAAGAGACGGAACGGCCATGGAATGTGAACCTTCTCCGAAGATTTTACAGTTGATGCAGTATGTACCATGCTACCTTTTGTGTTTAAAGTACCAAGACCTCGGGCCCCCCGAGACGAGCTCAGGGACTGCCCTCTTTTGTTATCTGTATGATAAGAATTATGCCTTCAAGTATGTTACTCTTTGTTATGCCGTTTGGCACCGGGCTCGACTAGTCGGCCAGGGGACTCGCCGCCTTGGGCTATGAAATGCTTCCTGCAGTGAGACAAGTAACGTGCGGTGCCTAAGCCGTCTCCTATCAGAAGCCGCAACTCGCAGAGTGACTACTTGGTGGGCAGGAGTAAGGAAGAACGGGCGCCCACACGAAAAATGGCTAAGGACCCAAAGCATAAACATAGGTTAAGCCGGCTTCCAGCCCCTTTTTTGCAAAAACCGACTCTTTAATAGTCGGCACGTTGCTTTCTACCCAACTTGTTTAAAAGGCTCTAAAAAATGGCCAAGTACTTGCCTTCTCAAAGGTAGCCAAGCACTTGACCCAAACGGCAGTCTGCAGAGCGGTTGTCCGACGGGCAAGGCGGCGACTAAGGGAAGGCGGCAAAGGAAAAAGCCATAAGAGCAATGAGCAAGGAAAGATAGAATTAAAATAATATTTACACAGCATAGGCCCTTGGCCGGATCTTCGCGCAGAGGTTCAAAATACACCCCGCGGGTGGAATTGTGCGAATTAACAAGTTCTTTTCAAAAGACTATCAAAGCAGATAAAATAAAGGCGAGACAGCGGCCTAGGAAGCGGCAGACGGGGTCGGAAGGCCGGAGGAGACGGCGGCATCAGGTGCCGGGGCGGCCGGCTGGGCGGTCTCGGCTTGATCATCTCCGGCGGCAGCCGCCTGCACGGGCGCTTTCGTTCTTTGGAGGCGCGGTCGAGCTGAGGCTGGTCGCCTGCTCCGTCTTCTGGCGCCTCCATCTCATCTCCGTCCTTCGCCTCGCCTTCCTCCTCGGCGCTGGAGCCGATCACCTCCGCCGAGTCCTCGCTGTAATCCGGGTTCATCCCGAACCACTCCGGCGGCGCCTCCCCGCCGTCTTCAGCCCGCTCAGGGACAAAGACGCTAGAGTCCGTGTAGTCGGCGATCGCCGCCGCACGCTCGACAAGGGCGTCTTCCGCAGCCAGCAGCTCCGCCTGGGCCTCTGACCGGAATGCGGCCAGCCGGTCCAGATCCAGCGCTGGATACCACGCCTTGACGAATTCCAAGGCTCGGCGCGCTCCAGCCCGGGCCGCGGAACCCTTCTAGGCGTCAAGACGGCCAGCCGCGTCCTCCAGCTAGTCGGCAGTCCGGCTGGGAGTGCGCAGACTTGTGACACTCCAAAATTTTTCCTTTGGTTTTCTTCAAAACTTTGTTGGATTTGAAGGAGGTCACCAAAACCCTTCCAAAAATCTCTATCAAAAGCTTTTTCCCTCTGGCAAATATTTTAGTTTTGCATCTCCTTCAACTCTGGTGTTTGTTTTTTTTTAATTTTTCCTCTGATTGCTCTCTCCTCAAGGACTCAAGAAATTTTTTTGAAGTTTATTTTTCTTTCAAAAGGAAACTCTAGGAGTTTTTCATCCTCTCCCATTTTTGAAACCATTCATGATTCTTCCATGCACCACATGGTAAAACCTTCCCAAAAATCTCTCCTTCCACTTTGGTACAACTCAAACATTCTGTCCAAACTAATAAAATCCATTTTTGGATTTTATTCCAATTATTTCTCCTCCCAAAATAATTCTGTCATTTCTTTTGAGCCTAGGTGATTTGCAAAGCAAGTACCCTAATGCTTTTGATTCTTGACCTCAACTTCACACCCCTGGATAGTCCTTGGTACCCACAACCCAGAACCATCTTGATCCACTCTTCATCTTTTCAAATATTTCAAATTTCACTCACTGCAAGTTTGGACTAGATTTGCTAAATTTGGTGAAATTCATATCTACACTTCTCCAAAAATTCCACAAAAATTCAGGCAACCTCTAGTTGCAATGAGAGACCACTCCACCAAAAACCAGCTCAAGAAAAAATCCCTGGATACCAAAATCATCTTGTCGAACACCTGGCATGCACTGTTTTGTTCATATTCAGTAAATTCAGAAAGTTCTGTGTCGACCTCCGTCAGTAACTTCAGTCACGAGTCCACAGTTCCCTTGGCACGTTGCTCGCATCCTGGCCTGCCTGTCCGAAGCTCCACACGCGCGCTTGGCGCGTTCCTGGCGTCGGTGGCGCCTGCCCGCTCTTGGCCAAGCGTGCTTTGGCGGCTATGCACCACCGTAACAGCGACAGGAGGCAAAACTGCGGCGCAACACCGTTCGGCGCCGCCCAAACATCCTGGTCGCTCCGCGTGGCCACCTCCTTGACAGCAAACGCATGCGGCACCGTCGCCGTGGCTTGGCACGCACAGAGCAGGCTCTCTGCCGCCGACGGGCCGTGCGGCCGTTCCGTCGAGGGCAAACCGTAACCAGCCCTCCCGTGCTGAGTTGGACACGGGAACGGCTCCAATACTCCTCCTAGGCGATGCTCAAGCTCCTAAGCCGACCGTCCAGCCACAACGCCGCCGTTATCAACTCGCCGGACTTATCCGTTCACGGCAACCGACTCGGGCCGGCTATATATTGCCCCCCCGAGCTTGCTCTCGCCTCCGCACGACTCCACCACCTCACCAGACCCCGCCTAGCCACTTGAGGGGCCTCGAGGGGCCTTTCTTCCTCGACTCCGGCCACCGCCGTCCGCCTCGGGCTCCGGCATCGTTCTCTCCGGTGAGGGCACCTCCGCTGCCCTACTTTCGCCCATAACCTCATACCACCTCTAGTAGGATAACCCCCACCTCAATTTTGACCCCTCAGCTCTCTCTGGCGAGATCCACGACCGTCCGAACCGCCGTCCGCCGGAGCAAGCATCGCCATCGACGTGGTACTCGCCAGCGACCACTTCCACCTTCCACAGACGCGGAAGGACGTGCTGATCACGAAGGTACCGTCCGATCACTCTGCCTCGCCGTGGATCGCCGCCGGCGACCACCGCACCAATCGGGCGCCGTCGCGCCCCGTTTCCCTCTTTTAAATTTTTAAACCCGACAGGTGGAGCCCGCCTGTCAGCCTCTCAGTCATTTCTTTTAGACGAAACGTTATCTGGACTTTCCCGCAGAACCCCCTGGAAGTTTTCTGTTTCATTATAGATGAGTCCTTGGGCTAAAACCCTTATAACTTTTTAACAGAAAGGAAATTTTGATTGATTCTTTTTCTGTCCTCTTTAAAATTTTGTCTAGTATTTTATCAGATTTATTTGAAAAATATTGGGAGTAATTTTTGTGCACCTCACGGTATTAACGTTAGCGCGTGTACCGTAGATACCGAAGGAGGTGACGGAACCGTGAACTTCGCCGAGCTAGACCCCGACTACTCCGAACCAGGCAAGCAAGTTTGAACTTTTGATATGATGAGTGTCTGGGCATGTTTGCATTATTTTTGTATCATGGCACGTTCATGAGCATTTTTTATGATAGTTTATCTCGTGAGGATTGAGGCAAATGAGCTCGGTAAATCCGTGAGGTGCTGGAAACTTGTTGCATGGCCATGAGTCGGCATGAGTATGGGTAAGATGACAGTGTTGTAGCATGCCAGGCTTATGCCATATCGTTGACCCAGTGTCAACATAAATCGGTCAGTTCCCCATCCGTCTTCCTTTCTGTACTACCACCTGTTTCCCACAAGGGATACGGCCTAGTAGGTTGCAAACCACTTCCTGGTACACACCAAATCGAGAGGCCGGGATGAAGGTTCCATGGCCCTGGATTAAAGCGTTTCATCCGGTCAGTGGGCATGGCTGTTTCCGGTTGGGACCGAGAGGGGGGCACCCCTTAGAGCGCGCGTATATAAATTTGATCCCATGCTATTGGAGATTGTGATATCCCCGTCTCAAAGTTTTTCTTAAACGCTGTCTAGGGTGATTCCTGGCAACGTGAGGTATGATGGGTGTGTACTAGCTAGTTGTGTTTCCTCTGAAATGTCAGAACGGAACTAGTCCTTCGTGACTATGGAAATCCGTTGGCTGTGGACAATTTTGGTACAAACTCTGCAGAGTCAAAATTCTTGAATTCATCTTATTCATGTCCAAGTACTGTGATCATCTCATCTTGCCAAGTGTCAGTCTTAGTGACAGAAACTCCTGAGAACCATTTGAGTATTAAAGGTTTACTCTCCGTGGAACGGACTAACCCGCTTATTGTCTTGTGATGAATATTTTCCGTGAGCACTATATTTTGTCGATTATGGATAATGGATTATAAGACCTTTTCTGCGATGTCGCTCAGACGTCCGATCATGCATTGTTGTTATTTATTTTCATTATAAGCCCTTTTTGCGATGTCGGTCAGACGTCCGACTGCGACATTGTTGTTATTTGTTTTCATTATAAGCCCTTTCTGCGATGTCGCTCAGACGTCCGACTGCGGCATTGTTGTTATTTATTTTCATTATAAGCCCTTTCTGCGATGTCGCTCAGACGTCCAACTGATTGTTGTTATTTACTTTTATTATAAGCCCTTTCTGTGATGTCGCTCCGACGTCCGACTGCGGCACACATGTATTTTTATTTCAATATAAGCCCTTTATGAGGTGTCGCCAGACGCTCGATCGTGGCATATTTTTTACTTATTTTCACCCTTCGAGGCGCCACTTGACACTCGATCGGTTTTGAGTTTATCCTTCTTTGGGTTTTCGAGCGGACTACCGCCGATTCCCTTCTTATTTTATTTTTGCTATACTGATTTATTTGAGCATTGTTAAAATTAATCATGATTCATTCATGCATTCATTTGTTATATCTTTTGTCCGAACTGTCTTGCGAGTACTTTCACAGTACTCACCTGGCTTGTTGATTTGGCCAGATGTTGATGAAGGCGATCTCATGGATGAAGAATTCGATAGCGAGTCCGACGCCTAGAGGAATCCCAGTCAGTCTCGTGCGACCCCTGGATTAGTCATTGTGATATATCCGCTTCCGCTACCCAAATAATTTCATCAAGCCTCACCTCGACGCTCGATGATCCGCCAGTGCAGTAGACTTATTATCCACCCCGCTGTCTTATTCCACGAACCACTCATATCTCGAGTCAGTAGTATTTCCACCCCACACCTTTGAGTCATATCCGCCACTATGTATAATTATCGGTGTGTTTGTAATAATTGGTTGGGCATCTTTAGTCCGACCCCTGTAATATTGTAATGCTACTGGCTTATTGTATCAAAGTTTTGTCTACCAGTATGAAGGATTTTCCTCATATTGGACTTCATAGGTCGGTCGTTCAATAACTATTTTTATTTAAAAACCGGCCGTGACAAGAACCAGCATGTCCGGCCACAGGGCAGCGATCGCCTGGGCGCCGACACGCTGAAGCCGGCGCAGCATCCGATGGGCCGCCCGCAGACGAGCCTCAATGCTCAGGAGTGGCTCGTCAAGAGTCCGGGGGGCGTTGGCAGCAATCTCAGCACCACTCGCCCTTCGCGCCTCGCGATCAGCCTCGATGGCTTGATTGGCCGCCTGCGTGTGGCCGGGGAAGAAGTCTGCCAAGACGAAAATGAAGCAAATCAAAAACCAGGAGTCGGCCTGACCTATAGTCGGCGGCCCAAAGGAGGAAAGTAAAGAAACTCACCGTCGATGATGTCCTCAATTTCATGGAAGCCGGAGGTCGGCGGTGCTTCTCGTCGGTCCAGGAGGAGCGCTTCGCCCTCGAACTTCGGCCAGAGAGCAGCCTCTCTCTTCTCTCCGCCTCGTCTGCGGCCGCCTTAAGCAGCTCCCTCTGCTCCGCCAGCTGCGTAGTCAGGAGGTCGCGCTCTGCGGCGAGCTTGCTGCATTCCTACTCCTTGGCACGCAAGGCGGTGTCGGCTGCGCCCAGCTGCCATCGAAGAGTGGCGTTGGCCTCTGCAGAATAAAAAGAAGAAGGACGTGAAGTCATCAGCTAAGAAGGTCGCCAGGAAGATCCAGCCCGACTGCGCAGAAGTCGGCCCGAATCTCGGGGAGAAGAAAGAAAACTCACCTCGGCTCCTCGACAAGTCGGCAGTCCGCTTGCCCAGCTCCTCAACGTTGCGGTTGAAGGCAGTGGCGCGGAGGTTGTGATACTCCTGCGACAAGAATTTCAGACAAAGGTGAAAATTTGAAAATCAACAGATAGAGTTCCGAGCCGCCTGCTCAGCAGCCGGCCCAAAACTCGGGGACTAGACCCAGTGGGTGCGCTGGCGCCCCCCCACCGAGAAGAACAAGGAAAGACTCAAAGAAGAAATATACCCGCACGGCGGCTCGCGACGCCAGGTGCGCCTTGGTGCAGTTCTGGATGGCGTCGCCCTCATTTAACCGCCGGACGTCGAGCGCCGTGTTCAGCGTGCTGTGCCGCCTCGCACTCCACCCAACGGGCGCTGGCGCTTGTCGCCTCGGCGTCTGGAATGGCCGAGCTAGCGGCGCCGGTCTCCAAGGGGCGCGGCGGTGAAGTCGCCTTCTCAAAACGGCGGCGCGCTGGCGAGGCGACTTGAAGAAGCAGCCTTGCCACAGCTTCGTCGTCGGTCGGCGGCACAGGCGAGTCGGCCGGCTGTTTACCTCGCGCACTCTTAGATGGTGGCGGAGTCGGTGGGGGCGGCACGGCCGTGCCCGACTGGGAGGCCTCGCCACCTTCCCTCTCCGCGACGGGGAACTCGCTGCCGGCTCCCTCCGTCTGCCCCGTGTACTCCGGCGGCGGCGGCGCAGAGCTCAGCGGGGTGACGAGCAGCGTCGACTGGAGGCGCGTGACCTCCTCGGCTCGCCTCTTGGCTGCGACGGCGGCTTCGGCCTCCAGCCTCTTCTGGGCGGAAGCTGCCACCTTCTCGGCCTGCGCCTTCTCCAGGCGGGCGGCCTCCTCCTCGTCGCGCTTCTCCTGCGCGTTCTGCTCTGTCGCCTCTCGGAGGTCGGCGGCAGGGTCAATCCGCCGAGTATTGGCGGACGTCTCTGCCGACCCAATGACGGAGGCGGCGGCGACCCTCTCCAAGGTGAGAGGAGCCCTGGTGCGAAGAAGACATATAAAGGATTTGGACAAGACGAACCAGAAGAAAACAAGACAAAATAAGAAGCACTTACGCAGAGACCAGCGGTGGCTTCTTCACTTCCTTGCGGAAGCGGTTAGCCTTTGCGACCGCCTCTTCTCATTGGGTTGCGGCGGTCGTCCCCCTGAACTTCTTTGCCCGGCCGCCTGGCAAGCTCGGCCCGGCACGGCGCTTCTTCGCGCCGCCTCGACCAACCAAGCCGGCGGAGGAACTCGCGCCTGGATGGCCGACCTTCGGTTGGCGGCAGGGGACGACTTCCCTCTCACTGTCATCTTCAGGCCAGTCGGCGAAGGTCGCCGAGGGCCTGAAGTCGTCGGCCCCTCCTCCTCCCCCTCCTTTGGCGTCGGCCTCCATCGCTGCCACCCCCAAGTCGGGGTCATCGACGTCGCTCTCCGCCCGGTCGGGGACGAACTCACGGGCCGGCCCCGTGGTGTCGGCTGAGGGCTGCATGAGGGGGTTCTGACTCGAAAAAACCAAAGAAAATCAGAGACGGATTCGGCTGAAGAAGGAAAAAGAAAAGCAAGAGAGATGACTTACCACAGGCGGGGGGTTGGCGCGCGAGTATGGCTCCTTGCCGAACTGCCATTCCTCCGTGAGGCCGCAGTTCGCCAGGAAGTTCACCGTGTCCGCCACCTCCGCGTGGGGCATGTCTTTGGATCACAGCCGACTGGGGTCCCGGTGGCCGCTCATCTGACAGATCAGATGAGGTCGGCCTTGGAGAGGAAGAACTCGGCGCGCCACGAAGGCGGCCAGCAAGTCGGCCCCAATCAGGCCCTCCGACTGCATCAGCAATCGGAGTCGCGCGACGGCGGCGCCTGCAGGAGTCAGCGTCATGGCCCGATGGGACCAGCTGGGGAGTCGCCCCGCCAACTCGCCGGCTTTGTAAGGCGGCAGGTTGACCCAGTCGCCTTCTGGGGCGACGTTCTTCACGTAGAAATATGAGTGCTGCCACATCTTCACCGACTTGATAAGTCGGATGGCAGGGAAGGGGTTGTCGGCCACCGGCCTCCTCATTGCGATGAAGGTGCCGCACAGAGCCGGCACGCCGGCGACGTGTGTGCCGAGCTTGGCCTTGAAGAATTCCCCCCATAGCTCGATGGTGGGGAGAACGCCAATGAAGCCTTCGCACAAGGAGGCGAAGGCGGCCAGCAGCACCACCGTATTTGGAGTGAGGTGGTGCGGCTGGAGCCCGTGGAACTCCAGGAAGGCGCGGAAGAAGCCGCTCGCCGGCAGCCCTAGCCCGCGCATGAGGTGCGAGCGGAATATGACCCGCTCGACCTCCTACGGCGCCGGCGTTATTTCACCCGCCGGCGCGGCGCGGGTCCGCACTAGGTTGGTGCCGGGGATGCGGCGCGTCTGGCGGAGGAACTCGATGATGTCGTCGTCCACTACGGAGCCGTCCCACACGCCGGAGCGCGCGGCGGGAGGCGCAGCGGCGGAGGAGGAGCTCATCTCCGCGGCGCGGCGTGGTTCGGCGCGGCGGAGGCAGGAGGAAGACGAAGCAAGGAGGAGAAGGAGCAAGAGGAAACGGGGAGATGGGTGCGCGTGCGTGGGATTAACTGCGCCCAGCACCCCACGCCCCCACGATTTAACCCACGAAGTTACTACGCGTAGTAACGACGTGGGGAGCCCAACCGCCCGCGCGGCCGCAACGGATCCGCCCGTGCGCCGAGGTGCGGTAGTGGCGGGCCCGCCTGACGGGCCTGTCTCGTCACGTGCGTGGGTGGGCAGACTGACCCTGCCGTGTGGCGACGCACGGTCGGCCCGCGACGGGCAGCTGCCTGGAAGCTTATCAGGCATGCTGCCCGGATCCCGCCACGACCATCAAACCCTTTGAGGAGCAAGACGGCCTCCTGCAAGCCGACTCCAGCCAGTTGGCCCAAGAGAAAGACGTCGAGCCAAGCCCAAATTCTTCCACCAGAGGGATGAAATTGTTGAGGCTCCTCGACACATTGCCTTCGACGCCTCACCAGCTTCGGGGACTACTGCCGGAGTAATGGGCCACGGGTAGGCAAACCCGAGCCCCTCGACCTTTCAAAACATTAGGGCAGACTGTGCCCCTCAAGACCCCCAAGACGAAGAGCCGCCTTCTGAGAGTCCACGGCAGAACCGCCGACTGCCCCTCCCAGCCGAGTCCCAGAGACGGCCTCGAGATGAGCCGACTCCCAGCTAGCGACTTCCGGAGAAGCCGGCTAAGGGGAGTCGGCCCGCGACTCCAACCACCTCCTGCCTATGTGACTATGGACGGGATGGGATGAGGCCGCCTCGCAGCCCTTGCCTGCCCCGTTCACGAAGGACAGGCATGGCCTCAGAGCGCCGTACTGACAGAGATCTCCGTCCGGCGCGGCACTGTAGCCAAACCGGCCCTGACATCAGCCTCTTGGGCAGATCCTTGTACCCACGACGGCCTGTCTGTATGACCCGAAGATGGCGGGACCCGCCTATCGGTGGGAGTGCAGAAGACGGCGAGAGCGCCCCAAGCCGGACCCGCTGGGAGTCGGCCTCCAAGAGTCGGCCGGCCCCTCCCACGGGCTCCGCGCGCCATTAACCAGACAAGACGTGGAATGGCAACAGTGAGCGC
Source organism: Aegilops bicornis (assembly GCA_021605145.1). Taxonomy (NCBI): domain Eukaryota; kingdom Viridiplantae; phylum Streptophyta; class Magnoliopsida; order Poales; family Poaceae; genus Aegilops; species Aegilops bicornis. Next base: position 825,471,023 of record CM038675.1, on the reverse strand, counting down.
CCATCAGGCGGCGGCACTGTTGCCATGACCCCATGACCAAGCTCGCGTCAGTAGGAGCACGGCTACAGTAATCCGCAGCCGGCAAGACCCGCCCGCGGCGGACAAGGGCTGTCGGCCCCATGCTGGACCGTCGGCGGGGCCCACTAGTCAGCGAGCCCCAGAAGTAGGCGGAGAAGACGGCGACCTAAGAGACTGACGGCTGGGACCAGCGCCTAGCCGGATTACCATTGTACCCCCGGGGGGTAGGCCTATATAAACCCCCCGGGGCACCCATACCAGAGGTTGGACACTAGTAGTTTTAGACACACACAGAGGGAAGAGAGGAGCTAGCCGTGCCCTTCTCCTTCCTCACCCCGAACAGCTCAAGGTGCAACCTTGTACCCACTTTGCCATAGTGATCATGCGGAGACCCCGCAGAGCAGCAATAGGGGTGTTATCTCCACGTAGAGCCCTGAGGCTGGGTAAGATTCGCCGGCGTGCATGCCTTCGCCTCATCCCGTTTCCAGGCACCGGCGACGTTCTACTCGCCCCCACCATGATAAGCCATCGTTTGGCATATGTCGCTTATTCCGACTAACTTACTGTGTGATTTGACTGCTCCTTAGTGGCCCCTACACGTACTCCCCCTACGTGTATGCAACAGTCACACGTACACATGGACACAAAAACGCGTGTGATGCCCTAATGCATGCATGTCCGAGCACACGACGGAACACACACGGTCACGCTAAGTGCTCAACCTACACGTGCATGCACACACATACTCAGTCAGGTTGAGCTGGTCACCGTATAAACACCATAAAATATATATATTGAGCGCAATGAGCGTATTATGAAGTCCATTGACCGTATTTTTACAAATATACAGTGACAGACAGTGTATTTATCTCATTTGAAATTAAGCCATATTAACCGGAGAGGAGGCAGTATGGACTAGCATTACTTTGGCCTTGTTTGGATACTCTAACTCAGTTAGAGGTTAGAGTTAGATTCTAACCCTGAACTAACCGTGAACTAACTCTAGCCAAAGAGGTGTTTAGATGACAGGGTTAGATGGAGCGCAGATACGGCGAGGTGCCTTCACAGGCGTTGCGAGAGGGAGGGACAAAGAGGACGAGAAGCTTCGAGGAAGTGGCGAGGGATTTTCTGCGGCGAGAGCGAGAGAAAAATGTGTTTTTTTAGTGCTCCAGACAAGAACTAACCCAAATAAGCGCCTCTTGGGTGGGTTAGATTTTTTGGATGGGTTAGATGCTTCTAACCAAAACTAACCCTCCCATTTGGATACTTTTGGGTTAGTTGAGTACAAACTAACCCAAACTAACTCTAACCCATGGATCCAAACAGGGCCTTTGATGTGTCCCGTCAACTTGCTGAACGAGGAGAAGGTTGCAGGACGGGAGAACCTTGCGCGCGGTGGCTCGCACGACAAGGAGAAACTTTTGACTAATGCAAGCTCTCCCTCGCTCAGGCAGTGGACGTGCAACAGCTAATTCGGTGTCAGATTGCTAGAAGCATACACTATACTACTAGTGCTACTATTGTTCGACTTCCCGAATAGGCGAACAGCCAAGCGCAAAGTTTACTAGTACTAGTACTACTACTATAGTCTATAAAGCTACGTACTATACTAGTACAAGGAACCGGATGGAGGAGCGTCTGCACTCCTATTATAATTTTACAATGTGATAAAAGCAATCTTCAACACATTTGGTTCTCTTCAAGGGTTCTCGCATATGATAATGTAAGTTGATTTCATGGAACACTCGCCACAATTCTCGCTTAATTCTGGCTCATATCTTGTTACAAATAGTAGCGCTCGGTAATATTTCCTCTTTTTTTGTTATTCAGCATGTAAACAGGTCAGCAAACCTTGCGGCGCATCTTCGTGCAAACCGTGCTTGCTGCACTTTGAATGTGGCTGAGAACTGGCTTGATGAAACACCTCGCTTCCTACTTCTTTTTTTGTGGGGTACCTCGCTTCCTAGTGACCAGTGTCTTGGCTGATCGTCATTTACCCGCAAAATATGAATAAAGCTCTCTCATTTACCCGCAAAATAAGAATGCTTATATATGAATAAAGCTCTCTCATTTACCTGCAAAATTTTTTAAGCCATATTAACCGGAAAAGAGGGAGTATGGACTAGCACTACTTTTTGGTGTGTCCCGTCAACTCGCAGAACGAGGAGAAGCTTCACTACTAGGAAAAGGGCTATAGATGATATGGCCACTAATGGCGCACCAGACATGTGGTGCGCCATTACTATATACTAATGGCGCATCATGTGTTGGTGCGCCACCTGCTGCCTGGTGCGCCATTAGTAACAATTTTTTTAAATTTTTTTTTCAAAACTGCGCACCGTTGTACAGTGCGCATATACTAGTTGACATAGTAATGGCGCACCAAACCTACCGTGCGCCATTAGTAGTTTTGAAAAAAAAATAAAAAAATGTGTTAGTAATGCCGAGCCCCACCTCCCTCGCCTGCCGCCCTTCCCTCGCCGCCCTTGCCCCACCTCCCTCGCCCGTGCCGCCTGCCGCCTCCCATCGCCCCCCCCTTGCCCAACCACCACCCCCCGCCGCCACCCTAAACCCTACACCCCTGGCCCCACCGCCCCTCGCCCCGTCGCCCCCACCACCCGCCACCGCCCTGGCGCCCTATCGCCCGAACGGCGCCCCACAGTGCCCCGCCCCCACCACCTGCCCGTCGGCCCTGCGCCCTTGCCCGCCCGAGCTAGGCTCGCCCGCCGCCCTCGCCCAGCGCCGCCCGAGCCAGGCTGCTGGCCCCCCCGTCGGCCTCGCCCCCCCCTCCCAGAGCTAGGCCCTTGCCGCTGCCCTAACATGCCGTCCACCACCACCACCCCTGCCCCGGAGCCAAGGTGAGCATTTTTTGGTTTTTTCCTACTGTTTTTCTTTGCTGTTTATGTTTAGTTAGGTTATTGATATGTTTAGGTTAGTTGTTGGTTTAGGTTAGTGCTAGATTTCATGGACACTCGATCTCGATCCCCCTCCATATCGATCGCTATCCCACCTCGCCAGATCCGGTCCCCCTCGCCGCCGAGCACCCCCCGCACCATCTCCCCCGCTCCACCGGCCGCCGCCGCCGACCCCCAGCACCCACAACCACTCCATCGCCGCCGACGACCCACCGCATCCTCCCCCGCTCCACCGGCCGCCGCCGCCTACCCCCGGCCAGCACCCTCCCCCACTCCACCGCCGACGACCCCCCGCACCCTCTCCCCCGCACTCTCCCCGGCCCGCTCCACCGTCACAAATGAATGCAACTAAAATTGCAAAAAATAACAAATTTGAGTATATTTTCAAATAACAAATTTGATGATATTTTCAAATAATAAATTTGATGATATTTTTTCGTATCCATAAATATTTTCAAATTACAAATTTGATGATATTTTTTTAAAATTATTACTGTTTTTATAAAAAAATATTACTGTTATGATTTAAACAAGTTTGAACATATTTAAACACAAATAAATATCAAACAACATTTTAAATGCATAAAAACAAAAATTGGGGAGCCTGGGAATCGAACCCAGGACCTCCTAGTGTGTGTGCTGCGTGCTGACCAGTCGGGCTAGTGGGCGTGTTCTGATGGAGATAGGGTTAGGTGGAATATAACCTGACCAGTCGGGCTAGTAAATAAAACAAAATTCTAATGGCGCACCAGGGGGGAGGTGCGCCATTAGAACCCTCCCCCCACTCCACCTATTCCCCTCGCACTGTGGCCTCCCACCCTCCATCGCCAGATCCCCCACTCGACCGCAACGGTACGCTGCCGCCCCCTTGCTCAGCCCCCTCCGTCCGCCGTGACTGCACGCCGTCGGCGCCGCCGCCGCCGCTGTGGTCTTGCGCTGCCCAGACGCCGCCACCCCGACCCCCACGGGACTCCACCCCCGTCTCCCCCGCGCCCCCTAAACGGCATCGGCCGGCGCTTGCCGCCCGCTCCTCTCCTCTCCTCCTCCTCCGACGAGCGAGGCCTCCTCCGCCCTGCAGCAGCCCGTGACGCAGCCCCGACGCACCCACCCGGCCTGCCTGCGTCCAACGCCACTGCCCTGCTCTCCTTCGACCCATGACGAAGCGAGGACCAGACGAGCTCGGACCCCGACCCGACCCTTCGCCCGACCCGACCCCGACCCCTCCGGCGACCAGGTACCTCTCCTCCTTCCTCCTTCCTCCCTCTCTCCACCATTCCCCATTCCCTCCCTCCCACCCCTCGACCGTGGCAGTGTAGTTCATCTGGTTTTCCTGAGCTATGCCTTGGTTGAATTTTCATCATGATCCAACACCAGCAGCTGCTGCCAAAGTTCAGCTAGTCCCAAACACCTACAATCATGTCGTATAACCTGAATTTTTTGATCTGACCGTTCACTAAAATCAAAAATATTATAAACATATGTCATACAAGTATACACAAAAATCAAGGATTTCTTTTCCTTTCTGAGTTGACTGAAACTGGCAAGGAGCTAAGCTGAGCTGAATACAACAAACACTCGAGCCAAATAAACAGAAAGCATTGATCTTCCAGAAAAGAGAGAGGCTACACAGAGACATTCACATGTTAAGGGGAAGAAATGGAAGCCAACATTAAGTTTAAGCAAGGTGCATCTTAAGAGTGGCATCTTTGTGTATTTTCAAACTATTGTCCACTTGAGTTTCAGAAAATATTGTGAAATAGATATAATATTCTTGTCAACAAATGATACAAGTTGACTCCCACAGGTCTGATAATAAGGGGTCACATTTAGAAATAGAAGGGAGGAGGAGACTAGGACTTTGTAGACTTTTTCTTAGGTCAACCAACTTTTTAGTCATCATGATTGACTGAATTACTTACCCTTTTCCTTGTGCAAATCCATGTCACATTTTCAGTGACTTGTAGACGATAATAAACGCTACAAAAAAATCGCCAATGTTTGTGATTGCAAGTACACAAGGATAGACTCAAGCTGGGGGAGGTCACAACGTTGAGTGAGATGCTATTATGTGTTGGTCATGGTGCACTCACATTAAAAAATTTTGTTTCTTTGAATATTTATAATCCCAAAACTCTTGAGTATTTCTGAAACTTCAACTATAGTATCTAACAATGGATGTGCCTTGCTTACACCATATTCCCTATAAAAACTGAATTCAGAGATGAATTTTTACTCAGTGCAATGCCTTCAGAGATGAATTTTTACTCAAATGTGCTATTGGTTTAGAATGGCACTATGATTGTGATATCATCGGTTGGAATGTTGTTTGCATACTTTTTCTGAACCAAAGGTTTATATGGTAGATGTATTAACATGCCTATCAGTCATGTTGGTGAATTGAGAGATGAACTGAGACCATACATACCTTGTTTAACCAAAGGTTTGTCTATCGACATTCCTCTTTGTAGTATCATGATGGGGCTGCAGATGAGCTTACTCTGTAACTGAACAAGTTAGTTGATTGCCTTGTTAGTATTTGGTCTTCTGAATTGTTAGTGCTAATCCCCAAATGTATTGATAGATAACACTTGTTCAAGAAGCCTTATTAATATGCGGTGTTTGTACATGTCTTTCCTTTTAAGCGTGGTACCTTTTTGTTTTGCTAATGTGTACTAGGTGCTCCCATCTTCTGTGTAATTGTTACCCTAATTTATAGTCCAGTACAATTGGACTTTCAGTACAACCTGTTATCGGGCATGTTTTATGATCTGTTGTAAGGGTACTAATTGGTCTCTTCTCGATGCTTATCGGAGATGGGGAAGCAGCCACCACCGCTCTGCCACACCTTGATCTGAGTTGGATGCTTCCGAGTTCTTCAAGATCATTCTTGGGACTTGATTATCATCCATGGCCTTGAGTATATAAAACGAGAGATCTCCCTTCACCCATCTCATTATGATATCTGTTGTTTGCTACATCACTCATTGTCCCAAAGTGCGAGAGGCTGCCCGACAGTTTTATGAACATCTTTGGGTGAAGATCCGCCAAATAATGTGAAGCTGCGACAGGCAGGCAGCGGGTTACGCAGGCTGTGGGATGTGGAGTTGGTGATCAAGGAGGGCCACATGTACTTGTATCGTGGGTGGGAGAAGTTCTACCGTGCCTACGACCTGTGGCTGGGGTACTTCCTTCTCTTAAGGTACGACGACAACACCACCATGCTCATCGTGAAGGTGTTCAACGCGACTATGTGTCGCATGCGCTACGCTGACGATGATGATGCCAGTACGTTCTGCCTCTTCTTATTCCTCTACATTTAGATTTGTCTCACATCGATTGTTAATGGTCATTGTTGCATCTGGACAGGCAATGGGAGCAGCAGCAGCGACATTGGCTACAGCCAAAGCAGCAGCGACTACGGCTGTAGAAAAAGAAACAACGATTCTGGCTTTAGCGAAAGCAGCAGCGATTCTGGCAGTAGCAAAGACAACAAGAAGGATGATACGCACTGTAGTGCGAGAGAAGAGGAGCAGAGTGGGGATGAGGAGCTGCAGGATGACGATGGGCATTAGGCTGAGGATGACCTAGCGCTGGTGGTGGCTGACCAAGGGCAAGAGATTGTGGTGGCTGACCATGGGCAAGAGATGGTGGTGGCTGAAAATGGGCAAGAGATGGAGGTGGCTGAGGATGACCTAACGATGGTCGTGCCCGTCCTGCCTGAAGGTGGCCTCGCGATGGTGGTGGTGTCTGACAATGACCACGCACTGGTGGTGGCACCGGCGATCCCACAGCTGGTCGACATGACCATGCCAATTGTGGTAGAAGACTACATCCCACTGCCTCCACCGCCTCGCCGCTCTTGGCGCATCAGGCTGAGGAAGGAGAAGGAGAAGAACAATGAGAACTGAACTATGTCAGGTATGTCAGATCTCCAAAATGATACACTACTGGAATCAGCTACTTTGCCATCTGCCAGCACTTTGCCATCAGCTACCCAAAAGCAGAAGGCAAAGAACTGGCTGATGGCAAAGACTTTGTTTGCCATCAGCCAGTTCTTTACCGTCCGCTAGCAGACGGCAAAGATTCTTTGCCGTTCGCTAGCAGACGGCAAAGAGGGAGGGGGCCCCACTAACGAGCTGCTTAAAAAAAACTTAACGGCCCTCCCTCTTTGCCGTCTGCTAGCAGGCGGCAAAGAGCAAAAAAGCGGACGGCAAAGGGGGCGGACGGCAAATATTTAACATATCTAACGGCTGCGCCCCACCCCGCCCCTCTCTCTGTTTCTCTCCCTGCTCTTCACACGCTGTCGTCATGGTCCGTGCCTTTGCGTCCGCCGTGGTAAGGCAAAATCTTTGGATTCTGTAGTGATATATATATATATATATATATATATATATATATATATATATATATATATACTTAGTTACCTATGTTATCTCTAATATGCTTAGTTTCCTATAGGTTAGCTTCATTTTACCTAAGTTGGCTCTAATATGCTAACTTAGACCTTATATGCTTAGTTTCCTATAGGTTAGCTTCATTTTAGCTAAGTTGGCTCTAATATGCTAACTTAGAGCTTATATGCTTAGTTTCCTATAGGTTAGCTCCAAAATAACTTATGTTAGCACAAAATGATCAAGTTTACATAATAAGCTTATAGTCTTCTTCTTATTCTTCTTCTTTTCCAAAATGACATAGGTTAGCTTCATTTTACCTAACTTGGCTCTAATATGCTAACTTAGAGCTTATATGCTTAGTTTCCTATAGGTTAGCTCCAAAATTACTTATGTTTGCACAAAATGATCAAGTTTACATAATAAGCTTGTAGTCTTCTTCTTATTCTTCTTATTCTTCTTCTTTTCCAAAATGACATAGGTTAGCTTCATTTTACCTAAGTTGGCTCTAATATGCTAACTTAGAGAGCTTATATGCTTAGTTTCCTATAGGTTAGCTCCAAAATTACTTATGTTAGCACAAAATGATCAAGTTTACATAATAAGCTTATATTCTTCTTCTTATTCTTCTTATTCTTCTTCTTTTCCAAAATGACATAGGTTAGCTTCATTTTACCTAAGTTGCCTCCAATATGCTAACTTAGAGAGCTTATATGCTTAGTTTCCTATAGGTTAGCTCCAAAATTACTTATGTTAGCACAAAATGATCAAGTTTACATAATAAGCTTATATTCTTCTTCTTATTCTTCTTATTCTTCTTCTTATTCTTCCTCTAGTATTCTTCTAGTGTTCTTCTTCTTCTAGTATTCTTCTAGTCTTCTTCTTCTTCTTCTTCTTCTTCTTCTTCTTCTTCTTCTTCTTCTTCTAACTTCTTGTTTATCATTTTGCAGATTTGATTTAATTCACGGAAGCTTGCATGGATGGAGTGCTTCTTTTCCATTTGTGTTTTATTTTGTATCAATGTGAATCTTTTGTGAATTGATGGATAACGGTGTTGGATGAACAATGTGAAACTTTTGTAATATGTAACGATGGAACTATGTGTTGGCTATGTATGTATATATGATGAAACTTGTGTGTTGGATATGATTGTTATATGGATGCTTGTTGTATATATATGTGTTGGATATCTCATATGTGAAATAGTGACCTGAGATTAAGAAAAAACGAAAAAATAAAATAAAAAAATTGTTACTGATGCGCACTACCATGTGGTGTGCCATTAGTATAGCAGATACTAGTGGCGCACTGTGGGCAATACTAATGGCGCACTATGTGGTGCGCCATTAGAACACCAGATACTAATGGCGCACCAGTGGTGCGCCATTAGAATTTAATTCTAATGGCGTGATGCTAGTGGCGCACTAGTACTGCGCCATTAGAAGGCAAAACTGGTGCGCCACTAGCATGCCTTTTCCTAGTAGTGCTTGCAGGACAAGGTGAACCTCGCTTACGCCTTTTGACTAATGCAACCTACCCTTGATGGACATGCATCGGTCTATTCGGTGTCAGATTGTCAGAGGCATGCACTGTAGTACCCAACATGCGGAGTGTTCGACTTCACGAAGAGGCGAAGAGCCAAGCGTAGTAGTACGAGTAGTACTACTACTAGAACCGCATGGTGGAGCGTCTGTACTCTTATTTTTTTTATCTCTGATAAAGTACACGCTTATTCCGGAGAAGGGCGGAAAACGGCAGCCCAACATGTAATGAATGATATCGATCAACCAACCATGCTCGAATATATCTTGGCCTCCATGCGAGCCCGTCTGTGTGTTCTTGCTCCTCGTCTCTCTCAAGGAACGGCGGGTTGGCTCTTTGCCGTCAATTGAGATCAGTTTGCTCACACTCCTGTCCCACATGTCAGTGATATGCCAAGAGGAGGTGCGTTGACCGACTGGCCATACGCGTACTTGGTTTTGCACCTACATACCACTCCTCCCTCCGTCACAGTTTACAGGGCGCGCTTCATTATGATGCATTTCTCTCAACGCATTTCCACCACCAGAGAGACTTTAGACGCGTTTGGTTTAATGCTCAATTAATTAGGGCGTGGAAACCGCAATCAAGTCCACAATTTTCTCACCATGTACTATGTACTACTACGGAGTGGAGTAAGTGCATGCATGTGTGTACACGGGGTGGAAGCACTGCATGCATGTGTGTACGCATTATTCACTCTAGTAATAGGCGCGTGCTATAACTACCAATGCTATTTTTCAGGCCGATCGCTAGTCGCCTTGGTCCCACAGATCATTTTTCTTTTTTTAAAGCGCGCTGTATAAACAGTGTGGATGGAGTAGTATGAGCGGATTCAAAGAAGAGCGTATTGATGGTTGCTTCTTCAGAGCAACTTACAGTGGGAAAGGTGGGGCTAATGATTTGACTGCTCATTACTCACTATTAATGCGGCGCAACGACCTGGCTGAATCTCCCATGTGGTTGTGCACTACCCCTCGGTTCTTAATTATACTCCTGAGTATATTTGTCTTTCTAGAGATTTCAACGAGTGACTACTCAAATATTTGTCTTTTTAGAGATTTCAAATGGACTGGCACATACGCATGTATATACATATTTTAGAGTGTAGATTCACTCATTTTGCTCCGTATGTAGTCACTTGTTGAAATCTCTAGAAAGACGAATAGAATATTTAGGAACGGAGGGAGTACACATACAAAGCAAAATGAGTGAATCTAGACTAAAATATGCCCGTTTGAAATTTGTAAAAAGACAAATATTTAGGAACGAAGGATTATAATTTTGTGCATGGCACATGGACCCAGATGATGAAGAGGCTTCTGGCAATGCTATCAATCTTCCATCATTTGTTTACATAATTGATGTACTATACAAATAATTTTCCAGCGAGACATGAAATTGTACAATGGTGTGAGCTTTCAGCTTTTGTTTCGCGTGTCTTGCCATCGATGCTCTTTCGGAAACAATAAAAAACTAGCTTCCTTGCTAATGCATGTCAATTATTAGCAGATCAGAGCTAATAATTACATCACAACTGAAGACAGAGTTGTGAGAAGGTGTTAAATTAAAATTGGTCCATGCTTTCATTGGCAGCAACGTCCCCCCAGCTCTGTCTAAATCAACAAGGCATGTTGGGAAAAAAAAGTAGCTATCTGGAGCATGCAACATTCCGATCATTTTGTGCAGTTCCACTAAAATAGAGCTGAGCGTCCCTGTTCCAAAGATATTAAGTGTGATTACGATAATAGAGGACTCCTGATGAAACAATAAACACATAAATAAAAGCCGGTCACCTTTGCAGTCTCTCTTAAGACTAACTTGTTGGAGAAGATTAAGCTCGGAGTTGGATGAGGAGGATAGAGCAAAACCAATCTCCCTTTGTGCGATCGCCTTTGAAATGTAGAGACGTTGCCCATGTGACATTTTAGTACAACTGCACAAAACACTCTTAAGAAAAAAGTGATTTGTGCAGTTCACCAAAAGGTCGCAATAGCAACGAGGTGAAATGGATAGCCCTGTTTGCAAAAAAGAGGTAGAATGGAAACAATTACTGGCCAATAACATTTGATGACACATGCGACGACAAAAAAGAAGCATATTCCTTGCCCTAAGGAAAGATAACAACACGGTTGTGTTTGTCTAAAACAGTGCGAGGACGAGAATGCAATATGGAAAGTACGCTGGACGAGCTACGTTTTGGGCAAAGAACTATGGAAGATCCAAATGCAACGACGTGGGAAGACGGGCAGTGGAGCAAGGCCGGAGGGGATACCTGGAGGTCGTCAGGATGTAACTAGGTGAGCGGCGGCGGGCGGAATCTGCGAGCAGGTGGCGTAGGCCCTGCCGCGCCGGAGCTTGGTCAGATAGAAAGGCGTGTACCGCAGATCGGGACGTGCTGCATCGGCGCCGTCGAACGGAGAAGCGATGCACTTCCTCCCTTTCCCCGGCGGACGGGATGCGGCCGGATCAGTGACCAACGGTGAGAGAGAGAGAGAGAGAGGCCACCGCACTCCCTTTCCCCCGGAGAAAGGGATGCGGCCGGATCAGTGACCAACAGTGAGAGAGAGAGAGGCCACCGTAGCCTTGTGTGAGATACTCTGAAGAGCGAAAACTAGGCACGCAAGGCTCCATTCTATATAGTGAGCAGACTACCTTTTTCTCCATAAAAATCGTTTTATATTTTGTGTACGTGCCATTGAGCACTATAACTTTATTTAAAAATAACACGGCAACGCGTCAAGTCGAACTTTGTTTCGTGCAGGCGTGGTACACAACCTCCCTAGGTAAACAACCGCTCTGAGCGTTCAAATTAGCACGTGGGCTGCCATTTCGTAAAGAAATGAGCTCACTGTGTACCCAGCTGGTGTGGCTGGGCACGCGGCGTGACTACGTGCACGGTGCACCTATTCTCTTCTTGTATACGTACACCACCTACGTGGAGTTGTGTGAGAGAGATACAAACCTAGAGAGATATAGTGTGTGGGTTCTTGAGAGTTTTTTTAGGGGGGGGTCAATCAAAAAATGTAACATATGCAATGTGTGTGAAATAGAGTCCTGGATATAACATATATATAGAGGGGGCGATCCACGTGAAGAGAGTGGAGGTATCATCGGCTTGAGGTGTCCATAGAATCGAAAAGAGGGATGATGTGTGTGTGTGTGTGCGCGCGCGATCGATAAAGAGTGCCATCGAATTGGTGTGTGCCCACGTCAAAGATATAGAGTGGCTGGCCCTCTTGGAGCGTGAGAGGGACATGTGCAGTTTGTCTCTGTGGCATGGATACCTACCTGCAGCGCTCGACTATCGGTGTGTGGTGGGGGAAGAGGGAGGCCCAATTAACTATAGAGGTACAATGGCTGGTATATGTGTGGGGGAGGAGAGAGGCCTGCCTCATGTATTAAGGAGATCGATCTGCCTCATGTATTAAGGGAGATCGATCGGCATCCATGCATATGTGTAGGAGAGGAATAAGGTTGGGAGAGAGAAAGAGCTAGAGTGTTGGAGGGGGTGGTAGTGGAGTTGCTTCTAACAAATGGTGGGATAGGCTTGCTAGACAAACGAAGGGCACGCCCGCAATATCAATAAGAGAGGAGATGGCTGCTTGTTGTCTATGCACGTGCGTGTGAGAGACGGGTCAGGAGGCATGCACGAATGATGAGGGGGGACGATGTGGCTGTGGTAAGCAGACATAACTACATAGGAAGATCAATCGCCCTTTGTTAGAGAAAGGAGAGACATAACTTGTGAGGTACATCGATCGACGCGGGGGAGGGGTAGTTAAAGTCGATCTAGGTATATGTTGGGAGATCGATCGATATACATGCTTGTGTGTGTTAGAATCAAATGCGGCACGAGGAGAAGGATAGAGAGAGAGAGGGATGCATGTAGGAGGTGGTACGAGAGGCATACTATATCGAGCGGGGAGGAGTGTGCGAGTATGAGAACGATGAAAAGAGTGGTGGCAGTGAGGCATGGACGGTGACAAGAGAAGAGGGGAAGCTTGTGTTTGTGGTAGGCACACCTGGCTAGAGAGGCACATCGATCGATGTGTGCCGTAAAGAAGGAGCTGGGGGGGGCTTACACACACCATGGGTGAACGACCTAAAGTGAAAAAAGGCAATTTCTTGTGATGGAGCTAGAGAATGTTGAGGGAGGGTGAGAGGGATGCGGGCGTGTGCATGCACAAGAGAAATTTAGCGCTAGCTACAAAGATAAGAGGGTTGTGTGGGTGTAAAAGACGAATAGAATCATATATACTTCATTATAAAAAGCGAATTCGGATATTTGAAGAATTTATCATAGTGTTCTAAACTGACGCATGTGTGAATATATATAACGGTGATACACATGGTGTGTTTATGAACATGTTATACTACATTTAATAAATTTTATCTCTACTCTTATAAAAAAACGGAGTTGTTGATGATGATGTACCTTCCATCCTGCATTATAGGCCGTCCGATTTATATCTGGCGGATAGCAAGGAAACTATGATGGTAGATTCTTATTGAAATAGAGAAACAAATTCAAATTTAGTTCGAATTGCAGCGGTAGTATAGACATTTGGAATGCACTAAAATGTTGGTATGAGTAGGTTACATGCATTATACAACAAGCGAAAAAATTTAATCGGACATAACATGGATTTATACTCCCTCCTTCCATATATATAGGGTGTAATGAGATTTTTAAGACCGCCTTTGACTATTGACAAGATTAATAGTACATGACATGCACAATATGAAAATTATATCATTGAAAGAACCTTTCACGACGAAGTTAACGGTGTGCTTTGTGTAAATTGCATGTCATATATCATTGCTCTAATATTTGGTCAAAGTTAGCATCGAAAACCGCATTAGGCCCTAAATAGATGGAAGGAGGGAGTAGCTTTGAATAGCATTTGTATAGTAAAACGGGGCAAGACTCTCTCTTTGTGTGGTGTAAATAGTTTTATTTTTTTCGTTTTCTTTTTGGTTGAGGGAAGTGAGAATTGATTTGGTACGTACAAGTACAATATTACTACACGTTAGGCTTGTCCCTAAAATTCAACCCGCGTATTGTTATATCCCGAAAATTCAGATATCGATCGTACTCCCAAAACTGGCGCCTTCACAACCCGCGCCTCGCTATCCCGAAATTACAACGCGTGCAAAAACTCCCTCCAGCTGCCAAATCCTGACACGCAAAAACCCCCTTCTAACCCAGAGTCGAAAGGGCCGCTAGTTCAAATCGGTGGGGGGTACATTTTGGACAAGCGCGTCCCTAAGTCATGCTTCACCCCCTCCCATCGCCCCCTTTTCGCCATTCAAAATCCTAGGCCGCCATAACCTCTCCCCTCCAGCCGCGAAACCCCACCCTCCTCCGTCCGCCACGTCACCACTGCCCAGCCGGAGCCTCTTCCCCGACGACGTCGTCCACCGCAACAGCTCGACGTCCCTCGTCCACCTCCCCGGATGAGGATCCGTCGTCCATCTCGCCGTCACGCCGGTTCAGCCACAACATCCTCCACCTCCAAGGAGCTGCTCCGACGATCGCCTCGTCTATCGCGGCTGCTCCATCCCCATAGCGCCGCCTTAACCTGCTCCACCGGAACCGCAGCATCCTCACCGACTCCTCGGACGAAGCCGAGGCCTACTCGGCGCCACCAAAGAGGTTGTGCACTCATCGCATCGCACCTTCTCCTTAACTCGTCTACCCGGCGCCGACGGTGCTCCATCTCACACCCCCATGGAGCGGCTACCTTGAAGCCGTCTCCGCGGGCGACATCTCCATGGCGGCTCTCCCCCTGTGCGAGGCCCCTTCGGCGGCGGCGTCCATACCAGCCGGATCTGCTGCTGCTGCTCCGGCTCTCGCTTCCGCTGCTGCTGCTGCGTCGGTTCTCGCTCGATCGCTCGCTCGCCCAGCTGTTGTTGCTGCTCTCCCCCTCGCTCGTGCTGCTGCTCTGCTCCGATTAAGCCACACTTCAGTCGACTGAATCGACTTTTGGGTCGATCGATTTTCGGGGTTGGGGGGCTCACCGGAGTTAAGGAAGAACCACCCGCAGCGGGGACGGGGGCTCGCCGGAGAGGTACCCCACTATCTATCTTAGGGTTCAAGGTGGGGGCGGGGGGCCTAGATGACTTGCCGGGGCGGCGGTGGCGAGTTGTTTCGGGGCGGCGAGGCGGCGCTGGGGCCGGCGGTTCGGCCGGTGGTGGCAAGCGGCTCAGGGGGGTGCAGGTTGAAGATGAACTGCAGGCCCTCCCTAAACTACATGTCAAGTGCCTCTCTGCTACCATTGCGTTCCGTTTCGGCAGTAGCATTCAGATTCCACAGTAAATTTCAGTTTCGACGGTTAAGTTCAGAGTCAACAGTTTTTACCTCATCTGTTGTAGTCAGGTGGTTTTTGGTGATGTTAATTTTACATCCATTTTACATCATCTATTGGAGATGCTATTAGAATCCCACTTGAGATTGACGATGTACATCTTGTGCTTTGCTTCAGCCTTGACGCTTTCTGACTCACCGGAGCTGCTCCAACGACGTAGCGTTCCATCACAATAGAGCAAAGCCACAGGCGCCATCTACAGATTCCTCAGATCTTCCTCCACACCTCCGACAGCCACCTCTGGCCCAACTGCTTCAGCGACCAAACCAATGATGCTGAGGTCGACACGGCTACGGCAAAGAGGTTGTACACTTATTGCATCACTTATTACTATACATTCTGGTCATTCCATTAGGGCTATTTTGGTTCAACGGAAAAACGCCGATCCACTGGTTTTTACCATCACTCTAAATTTCTGCATGCTCTCCTTACATAATCTCACCATATTTTTTTCGTATGCATGTCAAATATTGTACACAGTCATGCTGAACATGTAGAGAAAAAGAGAAGAGTTTTGCGCGGCAATACAATTTCAGGCAGACATCGCTCCATGGTGGGTTCAATGGCAAACCCTCCACCCCCCCTCTCTAGATTGTAATCCAGAGGAAGCTATCTGTTCTGAGGTGGATTCAGACGCCGCTGACCACTCCTATTTACCCCCTAAGGTGTTTGCTCTACCTTGGCATGATGATGTTAGTCATATCATGCATATGTTGCCTTGCAGTGCCTACTTTTGACATCATATATGTCATCTGCTTAGTTTAGACATGTTCTGTAATGCCACCTGTTTAGTTTCTATATCATATATGGGAATTATGCAGTCTCATGTCTTTTAGCGAGCCATAATATATGTGAAGTGTGCAATGCCATCCTGTTTTACCAGGCATCATATATTTTAATGATATCTTGCCCATCCTTTTCTTCATTACATTTCCATTTGTCGACAATGTGTGTATATTAAACTACTCTTCCTGTGAATCAGCCATTTGGGTGGGAGATGGAAAAATCTGGAGTGAAAACAAGGCCTTGAAAGCAGACAGTGCTACCTGTCGAAGCAGATCTCTTGTTGGGTCCCGATAGCTCCTCAGAGATGGATTCAAAGACAGATGATCAGTCCTATTCCGACACTGAGGTGTATGCTCTAACTTGGCACGTTTATACTGCTCATATCATGCATACGGTGTCTTGCATTGCATAGTTTAGACATCATATACACAATATTCAACACCATGTTCTTAGTTCAGACATCATATCGAATGCCCTCTGTTTAGCATATAAATCACATATGTGAATTAAATGATGCGATCCTAATTACTTAGATAACATGTAGGTGAATTATGCCATGCGATCCTATTTAGTTATTCATCATATCTATGAATTATGTTATGCTATGCTATCCAGTTTAGATAGAAATCATATATGTGAAATTATGTCATGCTATCCGTTTTAGTTAAACAATATACATGTCAACTATTTCATGCCCTCTTTTGTCCACACTCTCTATTGCATCTGTCTCTCATACAATTGATGTACAGTCAACTAGGTTTCCTGTGTATCAGCCATTTGAATTGGAGCCGGGTGATGCCGATATCTAGCGTAATAAAACACGGTCTTTAAATAAAATAGTGCTACCTCTTGGTGGAGATAGCACCCCGGTTGTACATGCACAAGAACCAGCCCTACCACACATAACCCAAACTCTCGCAGATTGTATCCCTAGCTTCACCCAATCTAACCCCAACCCCAGCCGATAGTAACCTGGGCCTCGTTGACACAAAGACTATCTCCACCACAGTAGCTCCCAAACAAGAAGCGATTAGTAAGGCAGCTCCAGTGCCCAAAGGGCTAGTACTATCATGGCGAACCCCAACTCCACCGGTTAATGCGCCTATTCCCGTGGAGGAAGCATAACCATCCGATGTAGTTTAGCATCTATCGCATTTGATGTTGTTAAATCGTATGTGTGTATCTTCCCATCTTGGAAATATTATCTGAAGATGAAGGAAAATGCCGATTCTGGTGTTTGTCCAGGAGTTATGTGTAAGTAATGTTATTCATGGCAATTACTTTGCTTGGTCCCATACATCCTACCTCCATGATGGTTATAATACAGCAAATTTTCCCATTTTTCTCTATAGAGAAGGATCGATTTGGAAACTCAGGATGAGGTAACCTGTGCTAATACCTCTGCTATCTTCAAGAATGCTTGGTGGCAGTATCGGAATTACCTGAAGAAAACTTACTTCACCGGCAAAGAAACTCATCAAATTCCCTTACGTTCTCCTGAGAAACATTTACTGGACGATGACTGGGAACGCCTTGTTACAGATCTTGGTCCCGAACCAAGAATTTGGTAAGGTCTATGAGCTCATTTTCTATTTTTAAGTATTTTATTCTTGCGTCTTACTGTACTCTGTTCATGTAGAACAAGTGCCTAAACCTGAAGAACAACTGTTCTAATTTAATATTCCATTGCTATCATAGTTCAAAAAAGCGCTAGGCGTTAATTGTGCGTTTTGCCACCGCCTTGCGCTTTACTGACCAAAGCGCATGCTTATGCGCAATTATGCACAGATTATGCGTAGTTATGCGCAATGCGTTTTGCCAACGCCTAGAGCCTAGGCGCTCTTAAGCGCTCGCTTAGGCACGCCTTTTTTAACTGTGATTGCTTTGCTCTTGTATCACTGTATTTACTCATACAAACTTATTTTTAAATTGAAGGATCCAATCGAAACTCCAATGGCAAAGCACGTATGTTCACGCATGTTTCTTTAACATGTTTTCTCTTATCAATAGCTCTGTTGATTTCAATTTCAATTGTGTATACAGTTGACTTTCATAACAGAGCCAATAGTGTTGTTGTACATGTAGACCCGTGGTACCCATCTGAAATCTTGTTGTGCCGTGTAGTTTCCCACGCTCTGTATTCTTTCACTGCTGCTTTGTCTTGAACTGATATGATTTGAACTGTGTCTCTATTTTGATTTGGCAAGACAATGCAAAGGACCATAGGACATAGATATATGTTTGTTTGATGCTTTTATTATGTACTAGTACTTGGCAATAGAAGACTTGGTAGTTTAATCCTGTCCACCTTACTAATGGACTGGTTCACCGAAATGAGTTTCATATACTAGTACATGCTAAACTTGTTATGTGTCTGCTTGTTTCTTCTTTTAGAATCTTGTGTAATATTGGGGAAGCTTGCCTTATTAAGCAATGGTAAAGGAAGTAATGCAGATAAGCTTCAGGATAATGACACATCCTTGTTGGTCTCCAACAAAGCTGATAAAACAGCTAAGGAAGACTATCCTGAAGACAGTGAGACAACCCCAATGTCCTGTCTTGGTTTAGTGTTCAAGTTACTAGCCACTACCGCTTGCACAAGCTATTCAAACTCACTGTCTGAATCAGTTTGGTTTCTTGAGTCTCAACTACAAGCTGAAAGACATCGACCAGGTTGTCTTTGCGACAAGAAGCGGAAGGACTGCGGAAGTCCCGGAGCATTCAGATGCATACTTTACGGTGCAACAACCAGCGTTGGAGGATTTTAGAGCCAAACAGGACAAAGCTAATCAGCTTGCTAAGCTTATTGCCGACATGGTGGATACCGGGATAACGTTTCTTGAGATCTTACGAAGTTGTTTGATTATGCTCTTGTTTTTTACGCGTTTATTTGCACGGTGGCCAATTTTGGACGATGTATGTAATATGTTGCTTTATTCCCTATATTTGCACTGGTGGCGAACTTTGATGCCCAGTGGATGTAATATGTGTAATAGCGGTAATAGGCTAGCCTTATTTGCTTGCTTATTTATTTCCTTATTGTCTTGTTTAGTTGTTTGCTTGTAGTCACTGCAGTTCTTTTTCTGTTTTTTTCTAGTGGCCACAATAGCCTATTTTTGGTAACTAGGCCAAAATAATCATGGCAACACACAGACTATTGTAACCATGGGCCTCCTGCAGGCCGTATGATCCATGGGCCTTCGTCCGGCCGTAGGACCATTGGCCTTCTATACGGGCCGTAGGAAACATCGGCCTTCTATACGGGCCTTAGGGTCCATGGGCCTTCTACGGGCCATAGGGTCCATGGGCCTTCTACGGGCCGTACGATCCATGGGCCTTCTATGGGCCGTACTATCCATGGGCCTCATACGGGCCGTAGGATCCGTGGGCCTTCTATGGGGTCTATCATCATTTCGCCAATCATGGGACGTACTATTCGTGGACCATAACGGGTCGTTAATAGGCCGTATTTGATAACTCTATGAAAACAGCCCAACGATTTTTTTACATGAAAACGGCCCAACATATTAATGGTCCGCAAATGGGCCGACTGTAACGACGGGCTGAATTTGGCCCACAAGCAGAAAATGACAGTAACGGGCCGTATGTAACCTAATGCTGCAAATGAGCCCAAGAATCAATGGGCCGTGAGAAGGCCGAAAGATAACTTGGGCTGGAAACGGCCCAATGGAGTAACGGGTCGTTAATGGGTATAAAGTGATACACTGTCATTACGGGCCAGTTTCACCACGGGCCGTTAATGGGCCAAGAGTTACAACGGTCCTCATATGAGCCGAAAGAAGTCATGGGCCACACATGAGCCGAAAGTTAAAATGGGTTGAATCATATTGGACGGCCCACATGACGCTACTGGGCCTAATTCAGATAGGGCGTAACGGGCCATGGGTTAGAGGGCTGTAAATGGGCTATATGCGAACATGCCATTAATAGGCTTTCTGTGGGCCGGGCCGCCACCTTTTGACCAAGTCAAACGAGCCGGTCTTTTCACAGGAATGGGCCTCTGTTTGACCGTGCCACGTGTCGCCGTATCATAGGCGACTTCGGTCCAATGAACGGATGACATCTGTCCCAACGGTGAGCCGACACGTGTTTCCTCCAGCCAATGATGATTTTACATGTGGAAAATCCCCATTGGTCGGGGCTGTTAACGGGTTATCGGATCCAAAACCCGACCCGATAGCTTAACGGCGTTCCGTTACGGTAGATGGCACGTGTTGGTCACCCTTGACGGAAGCACTTCTATGACGCGTGATTTATCGTCATGGAAGTGGACACTTCTGTCATGGAATTGTCATGTCAGATGTCCTAGTGAAAGGACTTAGTCATGGAGCCATCGCAACTAGGAAGCTTAAAGGGGTTAATTGGGACAAAGGACACGAGAGAGTTATACTAGTTCGGCTCCTTATGGTGAAGGTAAAGCCTACGTCTAGTTGGGTTGGTATTGCTTGATGTTTCGATGACCAGGGAGCGAGATACGCTATGCCTGGTTCTCGATGAGTTGTTCCTTGCCCTAAGCCGCCAGCGGGTCGTCCCCTTATATACACGGGTGGACGCCCTGCGGTCTACATAGTCCCGGCCGGCTTATAGACAGTGTCCGGCTCGGTGACTAGTTAAGTCTACCTTATGTTACAAGTCAGATCATCATGGCGGTTTACCACTATGGGCCTTAAGCCGCCTGTGGGCCTTAGACCCTTTATTGAACCGCCATCTTCATGCTTGGTCTTGGGCTTCTTTCTGATGAGTCTTATTTGCGTAACCAGGCCCCTCCTGGGCGACTTACACAAATAGTTAAATCCCCAACATTAGGCCCCAGATTGATTTGAACCGGTTCATGTCAATCTCAAAATACCTTAAGAAATAAGCCTTCGGTCTTCTGTCTGTGCAAAAGGGTTTAACCCGCCATGAAATCATCTTCTGGATCCACGTCAACCCATCATGACGTCATCTCCAATTAAATCCTTATTTTATCCTGCTATATCTTCAACGGATCTTTGCCTTTACTGATTGTCCCGAAACCCGAGGCGTCAGGGTCGCTGGATAATAATATCCAATCCCCTTGTTTCTCGAACCGTCCCGGTCGGCCCTTCCCTATAAATAGGCTCGACCTAGGTCTTCTTCATTTTCTCCCTCAGTCGTTTGTCTTCTTCCTCTCGCTGTCTCTCTGCTGCTTAGAGCTTCGCCGCCACCGCTGCCGCAGATCTCCTCGTCTTCACCAACTCAGGCCGCTGCATCAACCTGACTTGACCAGAAAAACACGACGGACCTCCGCATCAACTCTACATCTATAAGTTTCTTCCTCCCTGTTCCTCAGATCTGCATTAAGATTTTCGAGTTCATCGGTGTTCGTCACCGTCCATTACGAACCCTTGATAGATTCCTCCTCCAACGCCTCTTTCTGATCTTAAGACAGTATAAAACCGCTGCGGTAGCTATTTCGCCCTCCTTCAAGTTTATGAACTCATCTGCACTGGTTTCTAGGTTTAGAAATATTTCCTTTTCTGCACACCTGTTTGATCCAAATTAATCTCTGCCAGTTGCGTAACTTCTTTGTGCGACACTTAGACAAAAATTTGTTTCTGTTAGGCCCATTTAACTCTAGCAGCTCTCATCGCCGGTTTAAAATAGACAATGTTAATTGACAGCCTTGCCAGCTCCTGGCGGCTTAAAATAACTTAACAGTTACTGATTCCCATAGCGGCTTAGATAACCAGATATAATTAGCCATATGTCATTAGGCCCCGTCTTAAGCCGCCATTTTGAATAGACTTAAAAATAATTTCCTTCCGGGCTAAAATTGAACCGGAGCTTCTTATTTTGTCATAGGCTTCCACTTACGTCATGGCATCTAAGGCAACCAAGGCCCCTGTGACCTGTAATTGGGTCCAATCCACTGTCACAAAGAGCAAATTGTCTGAATTTGTGAAGTCTGGCCATCTACCTAAGAAGGAGGTCATGTTTTATCGTGCCCCTGACCCGTCTGAGGAGAAACCTCACCCCAAAGAAGGGGAGGTGATAGTTTTTACGGATCATATGAGCCGGGGATTTGCTCCACCAGGTTTAAAATTCTTCAGGGATGTTTTGCATTTCTTTGACCTCAGACCTCAATACATCGGGCCCAATTCCGTGTCGAATATTTGCAACTTCCAAGTCTTCTGCGAGGTGTACCTGGGAGAAGAGCCCAATCTGCTTTTGTTCAGAGATCTGTTCTACTTAAACCGGCAGAATGAACGTGCCAACGGGCCCAGTCTAGAACTTGGTGGCATCTCGATTCAGCGGCGGAGAGACTGCCTTTTTCTTTATGCTGAACTGCCGAGTCATCCGAAGGATTGGAATCAGATGTGGTTCTATTGCCAGGACACTTCTCCGGCTGACGAGAACCCTCTGCCCGGCTTCTGCGCTCTGCGCCTTGAATCAAATCACCCGCTGTCGGATAAGCTAACCGCTGTTGAACATATATCACTTGTCCCTACCATCAAGAATATCAAAGCCCTCTTAGGTAATGGCTTGAATGGTATTGATTTGGTCCAAGTCTGGGTCACGTGGCGAGTGCTCTCGTTAAGCCGCTACCCCGGCTTAATGTGCACTTACTTAGGCGAGAAGGATGGCCCACTACATCATAGTCCCGACGACTTACCAGATGATGTGGTGGAGGCTACGACCCAAACGTTGTTGAAAGAGGGCACAGTGACTACTAATGCCTTTGGCTTACTTCCTTTTTGCAAGAAGAACCCGGCCCCCGCAGTTAGTCATCAACCTCAATGAATACTCTTTACTATATTACACCTTGCTCTTACTCATAACCCCTTATCTTTTTCCACAGGCCGATGACATCTTCTGGAAGGTCAAGTATGACCATGAGGCTGCCAAACGAGCCAGAGCGGCCAAGAGAACCGAAAGAAAAGCCGCCAAAATGGGAACTTCAAGGAAGAAGAAGCCAAGCGCTTTAGATTTATTCAAATTGGACGACACTTCTGATGATGATGAAGAGGTAATCCTTAATTCTCCTGACTCTTTTGTCATTATGTTATTGACATTCTATCCTTTCAGCAGGATACGGGGAACAGCCAAGCGGTTGACGAAGAGGTAACTATAATCTCCTCCGACTCAAAGCCTTTGCCAAAGCAAAAAATCCGAAGGGTGACCCGGAAAGTAAGATTTTCACATCCTCTAGCTAATCAAGATCCTCCATTTCTTTTGAAGCAACAGCAGTTTGAAAGCCGGAGGCAGACCCGGACCAGCAAGGATGTAGAGGTCTCCTCCGGCTTACCTAACGTAACCAGGAAGCGTCGGACGGAGGTTATATCCGATTTACGTTCTGTTTTACCTTTGGCGGGTTTAATTCGCCAACCTCTCAATTCATCTGACTCCAATTATCAGGATACCTCTCCTTCCTCCGGCGAATCTATGCAATCTAACATGCTGGCTTTCAAAACTGCCCCCGAGTAATGTAATTTTGTTTACCTTATGCTTTACCTTACTCATGCTTTTGTACTGATACTTCTGTCTTTGTCCACAACGTGCAAGTGAAACCCAGTAAGAGGGCAAAGAAGAGTAAGCCATCCCAAAACCCGGTCGTGACTGAACCGGAGCTTGGCACGGCTGCTCCTGACAGTTCTACCCATCAGCCGCCGCCTGAACCAGCCTATGACATTCCAGCACCAACCTCTGATCCACCCGCCGAAGATACTATCAACAGGTCTGATAACCCGGAAGCTCCTAGCCCGGCCAAGACAATTGACCCAGAAGTTGAGATTCTGAAGACTCAGTTTGTTGAGCCAGGGCGGCCCACTGTCCTTGCCAAGTGCTCTACTAAGGAGGAACTTCTGGAACGCCGAAAGGCCAAGCTAGACATTGCTGACTATACTCATTTAAGCATTGAAGATATAGTCTCTGGCTATCTTCATCAAGTACACACTACACCACGGTAGAGGTTAGGTGACACACTTCTGTGGGCAAAGGTCTATTAATCTCTACAAGAGATCTGTCGGCGTAGGTTTGAAGCTTTGTAATCAGATCATATGTCGGCCAATGTACATCATTGTGGACAAACTATGTGTCGGAAATCATGAAATGACAATGTATATGTCGGCAACCACTTAGTGACATATCATCTGTCGGTAAGTGTGCGCGTACTGATAGTTTTTCAGTCGGCGTAGGTATGTGCTTAATGACATAAAATATGTTGGCGTAGGCTATGGGAGGCCCAGTTTTCACCTCACCTTGGCCGAATACCCCCAAGGAAACCGTAGCCTCACATTAACCCTACCCACCCCTGCCCACAATTTCTGCGCACTTGCGTCCTCGGACCCGACCACTGCCGCCGCCCGGCCATAGCCCAAACTCCGGCCCTCCATCGCCTGCCTTCCCGGACCCTCCGTTGCCACCACATGGGCATCTTCGTTAGCCGGAGTCCCCACCGACGGGCGGTAAGCATATCCAGATCTCCTAACCCTATCCGATGCATGGCTTCCCCGGTCTGCCGGCCGCCGACAACCCCGTCCACCGGGAACTTCAGCGACCACCGCTAGCCCTCGCGAAGGACCAAGTCAGCGCCCTCCTCTTCCTCCTCTCAGGGAAAGATCTCGTCTCCAACAAGCTTGGCCACGCGCCCACACCGCCTCCAATGGTGCGATGTCTCATAACAGGTTTACGCAAAGTTCATCTGCTGCGTCACCAACAAAGAACGCTCACCCTTGGCTACCACATAAGTTTGCATATTGGCATGTACCTCTGTTTACATTGTATGTCGTATGTTGTGTCCTTATCCTCTCTGGAATAATTTGTGCTATGTTGCGTCCCAGGAAATTTCTGCCATTCTCATATGCCTGCCTAGTTGGTTGTATCCATTAGTTTGGTCTAACAAGCTCTAGTCTGTTATGTGATGCTTTATTTCTCTAAAAGTGCTATGGATCTGAAAAATTTCAGTTACTCTGCTATGGATCTGGTCTAACTCTAATGCTAATGCACTATCTATCAATGCATTTAGTTCTCTGTGAAAATCATTATTATTTCTTTAAAAGATGCATCTTACTTCCCTGTGAAAATCTATATCAAAACTCTCTTTTAATTAGTATGTTATGCTTCAGTTAAGAAAACCATTTGTTGACTGAAGTGTAAATCATTCTTGTGCAGCTTTTTTGTTCTAACGGTTGTTCGACTTTGTTAAGTGTTTAACTATGGTCCAGTTGACATAATTAATCGTTCACCACATGCTAAAATTATAGTTTTCTCTTGACCAGGGGGGTTATCTTGACCAAAGAATGTGCGCCAACAACTTAACGGTATTAGGTATACATAGTGACATGCCTCAAAAGGAAAGGGATGTGATCATGACGTGTGTAAGTGTGCTTCGGCTCCAAGACTTAGTCGCCCCTCTTATGGGACTGCCTCTCCAGTACTAAACTGATTGCAAGCTAGTGGTAAATTTTCTGGGTATGCAGCACTTGCGTTGTGTTACTTCTTTACGGCTGCTTCTATACTCTAGCTGGTACAACTTCCTGTACTTCCTCATCTTTGTTTGGTTAACTGTGATGTGCAACTATTTTGTCAGCCATCTAGTAATACTTCTGTTTATTTATGTCATGTCTTCACCTTTGTTTGGCCAATCTGAATAGCAGAACAAAAACACAACGCTCTAAACCTTTAGATTCAGTGTGTGTCTCCATGCAAGTTTGATCACTGGCATATAATAATATGATGATAAGCTTTGTTGTTTTACTTTTAGCTTATGCTAGAGGCATGCCGCTGGCACCGGTGGGCCCTGCACTAGTAGAAAAAGGGCCTATTGTCCCGGTTGGTAAGGGCCTTTAGTCCCGGTTGGTGAACCGGGACTAAAGGGTCGGTACTAATGCCTCCCCCCTTTAGTCCCGGTTCAATCCAGAACCGGGACTAAAGGCCGCGGCCACGTGGAGCTCCACCTTTAGCCCCGTTTGGTCACACCAACCGGGACTAATGGAAATTTTATGATTTTTTTTGAAACTTTTTTTGAAAAAAAAATTTGATTTTTTTTTTGAAATTTTATTTGAATAATTTTTTATTTTCAAATTTATGATTTATTTTAACCCCTAATCTCTAATCAGCACCCCTCATCACTGCTCAATTTATCCTCTTCTCTAATCACCCTCATCATTCCAAATCACCTAACTTCCCGAACGGTCACCCATCCTGAGCACGCTTAACTTCCGGGTTCTATTCTCCCTTGTTTCCATGTCTGCACTTGTTGTTTTCCTGACAATAGTAAGATGTCAATCCTATTAACCCTCAGGAATTTTGCTTGAGCATGAATTGACACATTTCACTGTTTGAGTTTCAAACTATTGTTTTCAAAAACAATAATTATTTAGAAAACAATAGTTATTTTGAATAATTAGTTTGACCATGGTTTGACCATTGTTTGACCATAGTTTAACCACAGTTTGACCAGATTTGACCAAAATTCAAAATAACTGAACAAATTATTTAGTAACACTAATATTCTAGAATAATTAGTTTGACCATGGTTTGACCATTGTTTGACCACAGTTTGAAATTTTTTCGATTTTTTCCACTCTAGATATTAAAGGCCCGTAACTTTTTTTCTGTTAGGTTTTTGAGGATTTTGAAAATGTTTAACGGGGTTCCCCCGGTTAAATTTGGATGTAACTTTTCGAATAGATGATTTTTCATATAAAAACTTTTCATCCGAGTTAGTATGCAAAAGTTATGCCCATATTTACAAATTCGGAGAGATTTTCCAAATAAAGTCGAAATTCACACATGCAAATTTTCCCAAAAACTAGACCACATATAACATGGGAAACTTAATTACTTTTAATTTTTAGGACATTTGCATCAGTTGGATTTATTTTTATTAAATTGAAAAGGCGATCCACGGTGGGGTAGAGTTTGAAAATGGGACCTTTAGTACCGGTTCGTGGCACGAACCGGGACTAAAGGTCTCAACCCCATTAGTCCCGGTTCGTGCCTCAAACCGGGACTAAAGGTCTCAACCCCATTAGTCCCGGTTCGTGCCTCAAACCGGGACTAAAGGTCTACTCTTTAGTCTCGGTTTGAGGCATGAACCGGGACTAATGGGCATCGCACCCTTTAGTCCCGGTTTGAGGCACAAACCGGGACTAAAACACAGTGAACCGGGACTAATGCCTTAGCCGCACGAACCGATAAATGCTCACATTAGTCCCGGTTCGATTGAACCGGGACTAATGGGCTAAAGCGGCACGGGACGAAAGCCCTGTTTTCTACTAGTGTCCGATTGATCTTAAACAAGCCATTTAGGATATGGCGTGGTAAGTCGACCAAGCGGAATGGATGGACCCATCATTTTGCCACCACGATGCTTGTCCAACATTTCCTTTTTGTTGACCAGTTCAACTAGTCCATCATCTTAAACTAGGCCTGAGAAATGAAGGTTCAGTTTATCACAAACAATATAAATATGTATCACCTTACTATCTTGGCACATGAGCTATTTTTTGTCACTGCGTGGCGAGTCCACTTGGAACTGCATAGGCACTAGTTCTTCTTCTTACTCTCCATGAGCCTCTTATACTACTTCTATGGCTTATTTGCCTACTTTTAACTCTCTCGACTGAAATTGGGCTGCTTTGTTTTAGCTGATTTGATAATGTGGGTGGGATCTACAGAACAACCTTGACATGTGTCTGTAATCAGTCCACATTATGCACACACACACAACTTGAACACCAAGCTCTTTGTCCTTCAAGTAAGTCTCTGCACCGAAATGGCTTATTTCAAAGTGTAGAGGGTAGTTTACAAATCGAATGGCTCAGTTTGTCTTGTGATTGCGTCATGTGTAATTTAAATTCTCTACTACTAGCACCGCCATTGTAACTGTGGCTCACTTTGGATGTATTAGGAAATGCTCGCTAATGTTTGTTGTGGAACTCACGACCGGTTTTGAGCCATTAAACCGACTCAGTCCTGTACTTTTTATGCTTAAATTTAGTGTAGTACCTTCATACGCCTATGCCAATTGCACATAATTATGGTAAAAATAGATGGAATTAGTGCAGCTACATACAATTGTCATACTACAATGCTCGACACTGAGAAACAAGTTACCAATCCATTTAGTCTTGCCGACAATAGCCGGGAACCACGACCACCAGCAAATAGCGTGGGCATTAGGCGGGGAACGACTGGCTGCCTCGCTGGGAACCATGGTCACACACATGCAGTACATAACGAATGGTGGATGGAAGGCTACCACGACTTGCAGTGGGCAATCGGTGGCAAATGGAGGGCTACCTCACCGGGTACCTCAACTACTAGGTACTTTTTTTGTTTCAGTGCTAATTAGCTCACATGCTATTGCATAAGAACAGTTTCTAAAATGTCACTTTACAAGGTTGTTGTCCTATGTGTTAAAACTAAATTGCTTGTTTATATATGTGTCATGGTTTCCTTTTTTATCCATGGTTATGTAGCTCTTAATCATGAAAATCTAGAGAGGTTGCAAAAGTGGTTGTCTTTTCTTCATTGAATGCTTATGTAACAGGCTATAAAATACGCTACTAGGTTGTAGGATCTCTGTTCAGATGGTCAATATCTTCATTGTTGATAAAACTGCAAGCACAGGAACATAGTTCTATATATATATATTACCATGTGAGCCATTTATAACTTTTGTAGAAATTATTTTTACTATGGTATCATGAGGATTTATTGATTGAATCTGTGTTAATCCACATATGAGCTTTGAACAACTTGAGCTGATTGCACTTTCTTAACATTTTTTTGTGAAAACATTTCAGGCACTTAGCCAACTGGTGCACATGGACATGATGACTTTGCAGTGTTTATGGACCAACCAACTTGTAATCATGCATCTTATGTGTCTTCTAGACCATTTGGTGTTTCGATTATTTTGGAACCTGTATTTTGTGCATGTGGATACAGACTTGTGCATTCTGGACCGTCTAGTTGATGTCTCTCATACCAGCAAATAGTGCTCATCCTTTTGTCATTTTTGTGTTCTGGGTTTTTGTTAAGATGGTAAAAACTATGCTTTGTCAAGATTGATGTGTTTGTCAACTTGCGATTCAATGTATATGCATGTTTGTGAATATATTTTCATTGTTGTACAGTATGTGTTCATCTTGAACCTGCATGTGGACACGCTATGGTTTTCGTGGCTAATAAAGTGTTGGCTTAGATATGGTTTTCGTGGCTAATAAAGTGTTGGCATAGGTAAGGTGTATGTGGACACGCTATCTGTTGGCATAGGTAGGGTGTATGTTGTCTGATAAAGTGTCGGCGTAGGTAGGGTGTATGTGGACATACCATCCATGCGGTGTAGGTAGGGTGTATGCCGACAGAAGAAGTGTCGGGAATTGAACAACTGTCGGCAATACCTTTGCCAACAGCAAGTCCTCCGACTCTTTCATCTTCTGTCACCATTGGTGTTAGCTACAACTTAACTGTCGGCAAAGGTACCCTATGCTGACACATTGGTGTGTCACGGTAGCTCTACCGTGGTGTAGTGACATAGCAGCCATGACCTGGAAATTGACATGGTGAAGCAAATACAGCAAAAATCTGAGGTATATCTTATGCCCCTTTTCTGAATCATACTTATCAGACGGACCCCAAGTCTATTGCTTATGAAAAAATATGTTGTAGACTTAGAAAGCGGCATAGCACTTTCTGTCCGGTTTAGAAAGAAGATATTTAACCCAGTTGTAACATGATACCCTGAATTTGCGATACACATTAGCCCCCAAGTGCCAAGTATCTTTCCTTGCAAAGTGCTTGGGACTTAATTTGCATGAACCGGCATTGTAAGTTAAAATTCTAAAGCATACATTAGCCCCCAAGTGTCAAGTATCTTTGCTTGCAAAGTACTTGGGACTTAATGTTATCTTACCATGATTCTGACTATAACCCGGCATCAATGCAGGCCACCATAAGTCAATTTGAGTCGGAGATTGCTGACCTGAAGAGCCATCTGACAGCTCAAGAACTTGAAATTCAAAAGGCCAACTCCAAATTTGAATTCACCGTCTCTGAACAAGAGAAGTTGAAGAAGAATTTTGAGGCGGAGAAGAAAATCTGGGCTGATGAGAAGGCCTCACTAGTAACCCGGGTCGAGACAGCAGAAACATCACTTGCAGAAGTAACAGCCGAGTTGTCTGGCTTAAAGCGCCAGATATCTCAAATGGTCTCAGCCATCTTCGGTAAGTTACTGTATATAACCTCAAATATTGTAATCCTTCCTTTGATGACTATTTTAATCGTTATTTCCAGCTCACCTTATGTTTATGAGCGCAGGCCCAGAGCACAAACCTCAAGCGAGAACATGTTGATCAAACCGAAGCGGTTTACACTCTAGTGGAGCAATCAGACACGGGTCACAACGTGCTTTGGCTGTTGTAGCTTTATCAAATAACACTCCCCACCTCCTGCAAGACATGTCTGAAGTCTCTTGATGTACTACCTCAACGGGTCCAAGATCTAAGGCGGGCGTCCTCAAGAGCCGGGGCCATAGCTGCGTTGAGTCGGCAAAAGCATGGGATCGAGAACTAGACTCGGCCGACCTCGCTCTTGGATACCCAAGTCCGAAAGAGGATGGGACCGTGATAGATGAACAGGATTTCACCGCTGCGTCAAAGATATACGCCCATGGCTACTCTCATTGGGAATGACACCGACCTTACCAAGTATCAATTTGGGCTATGACAAAGGAGAACCGGAGAATTCCAACACCTCCCTATGATGAAGTCACCGATCCCTCCAACTTGTAAGCATACCTTTGCCCTGAAGTGGACCCAGGCGGTTTAATAGATGATGAAGCTGAGTTTGAAGCCTTGAGTGGCACTGACTGGGCCTCGTCAACCTTCTAGGACAGGGCAGCCGACGGAGAGGCGGAGAAGGATAACCCGGAATCTTCAAGCCCACCAAAGGAGTGAACCGCCAGGCATTTATGACTTTGCGAAAACAATGCTTCATTATTCAGACTCGGGGAGTCTTGTAATAGGGTAGAAAAACCTCTCAATTTTGTCATGCATTCGCGCATGTTTATGGCGCTTAATAATTTAAATGGCGTAAGTCGCTATATATTTCCAGCTTATGTCGATCTTTTATTTCCTTGATGTTAAATTTGCTTGCCTTATCCTTCATATAAAACAAGCAAAATTCCCTTGGCGGTTTATCGCATCGGGGGTCACATAAGGTATTGATAACCCAGAGTGCGAACCAAAACATCATATAAAGGCCGGTTTATGATTATATTTGTTAAACATAATCACAATAGCATACCTGCGATCCCTTTGGTAATCTATTCTACTTATATGACCTACACCATGCGGGTAAATTCAACTCGTGAAAGTTGGAACATATAATGTTCACCTGACACTTAACAACCTGGGGTGATCAATATTAAGCCGGAAGAACAAAAACCATCTCATAGTGCTTTCAAGAAGGTCTCAAAATAATCAAATAATTATGCTTATGAAATATAATGGATAATAAACAATATTCAAAGGCTTACGGTTCAATACGATCAAGAAACCATTCCAAAGGGGTTAAGCTAAGATTCGGATACGATCATATAGCCCCCAGTGGCTTTGGCGATGCCAATGAAGTGGGTATCGACAGGTATGTTCTCTTTGGTTCGAATACGACCTATGTTTGAACAGGAAGCCCCCAATTGACCATAAGAGTTGTTTAATCACGCTGATTCGAATACGATCCACGTCAGACCCAGAGGGGTTAAGCTATGATTCAAATATGATCAAGAAGCCCCCAAGTGGGTTTGGCAGTATGCCGATCAAGTGAGTATCGACAGCTATGTTCTCTTTGGTTCGAATACGACCTATGTTTGAAAAGGAAGCCCCCAAGTGGTCATGGCTAGATTCAGATATGATCATAAGCCGGACCAAAGGGAAAGCCGGATTCAGATATGATCCGCTCCCTGTTCGTTGTTTTCACCACCTGATAAAGAAGACATATAAACCTTTGAGGGTAAAAAGGACAGAGGTCCTGCTTTTATTGCTTTATATAATATATACATCGTCAAAATATATACATCTTGAGAGCCGGTGGCTTAAGTATAGTAAGGCCGAAGATGGGCGATATTCCACGGCCGTGGGTCTCCTCCTCCGACTTACGTGAGTCTTAGCGCCTCGAACATCGATGAGGTAGTATGACCCATTGTTCAGATTCTTGCGACCACAAAGGGTCCTTCCCAAGGAGGGATAGCTTGTGCATATCGATCGATCCTGGATGAGCCGGAGCACTAAGTCGCCTTCCTCAAAGATCCTGCTTCCAACCCGGCCGGCTGTGATAGCGGCGCGAGTCTTCTTTGGTAAATCAACGAGCGGGCTATTGCCAAGTCTCGCTCCTCATCCAACAAGTCAAGTGCATCCTGACGAGCTTTTTTGTTATCAGCCTCAACGTAAGCCGCCACGCGGGGTGAATCGTGCCGGATGTCACTTGGCAGGACATCCTCTGCTCCATATACCATGAAGAAAGGTGTGTAACCTGTAGATCTGTTAGGCGTAGTGTTGATGCTCCACAATACAGAGGGTACCTCCTCCACCCAACAACCCGGAGTTCGCTGCAAGGGGACCAAGAGCCGGGGTTTGATACCCTTCAGGATCTCTTGATTAGCTCTTTCTGCTTGACCAGTGGATTGAGGATGAGCAACAGCCGAAACATCAAGCCGGATATGTTCTCGTTGACAGAACTCTTCCATGGCACCCTTGGAGAGATTAGTGCCATTATCAGTTATGATGCTGTGTGGAAAACCAAAAAAATCACCTTTTTCATGAATTGAACCGCCGTGGCTGCATCACACTTACTGACCGGCTCTGCCTCAACCCACTATGTAAACTTATCCACTGCCACCAGGAGGTGTGTCTTTTTATCCTTAGACCTCTTGAAAGGTCCAACACGGTAACTTCTCGAGTAGATGATTTTTCATATAAAAAACTTTTTCATCCGAGTTAGTATGCAAAAGTTATGCCCATATTTACAAATTCCAGAGAGATTTTGCAAATAAAGTCGAAATTCACATTTGCAAATTTTCCCAACAACTAGACCACATATGACATGGGAAACTTATTTTCTTTTATTTTTTTGACATTTCCATAATTATGTTTTCTTTTTTCTTTAAATTGAAAGGCGATCCGCGGGGGGTTAGAGTTTGAAAATGGGACCTTTAGTACTGTTAGGTAGCACGAACCGGGACTAAAGGTCTCAACCATTAGTCCCGGTTCGTGCCTCAAACCGGGACTAAAGGGCTACTCTTTAGTCTCGGTTTGAGGCATGAACCGACTAATGGGCATCGCACCCTTTAGTCCCGGTTTGAGGCACAAACCGACTAATGGGCACAGTGAACCGACTAATGCCTTAGCCGCACGAACCGGGATAAATGCTCACATTAGTCCGGTTCTGGATTGAACCGGGACTAATGGGCTAAAGCGGCCTGGGCCGAAAGCCCTGTTTTCTACTAGTGTCTGATTGATCTTAAACAAGCCATTTAGGATAAGACGTGGTAAGTCAGCAAACGGAATGGATGGACCCATCATTTTGCCACCCTGATGCTTGTCCAACATTTCCTTTTTGTTGACCAGTTCAACTAGTCCATCATCTTAAACTAGGCCTGAGAAATGAAGGTTCCGTTTATCACAAACAATATAAATATGTATCAGCTTACTATCTTGGCACATGAGCTATTTTTTAGTCAATGCGTGGCGAGTCCACTTGGAACTGAATAGGCACTAGTTCTTCTTCTTACTCTCCATGAGCCTCTTATACTACTTCTATGGTTTATTTGCCTACTTTTAACTCCCTCGATGAAATTGGGCTGCTTTGTTTTAGCTGATCCGATAATGTGGGTGGGATCTACGTAACAACCTTGACATGTGTCTCAGAATCAGTCCACATTATGCACACACACACAACTTGAACACCAAGCTCTTTGTCCTTCAAGTAAGTCTCTGCACCGAAATGGCTTATTTCAAAGTGTAGAGGGTAGTTTGCTCTTGAATGGCTCGGTTGTCTTGTGATTGCGTCATGTGTAATTTAAATTCTCTACTACCAAAGACCGCCATTGTAACTGTGGCTCACTTTGGATGTATTAGGAAATGCTCTGCTAATGTTTGTTGTGGAACTCACGACCGGTTTTGAGCCATTAAACCGACTCAGTCCTGTCTTTGTTTATGCTTAAATTTAGTGTAGTACCTTCATACGCCTATGCCAATTGCAGATAATTATGGTAAAAATAGATGGAATTACTGCAGCTACATACAATTTTCATACTACAATGCTCGACACCGAGAAACAAGTTACCAATCCATTTAGTCTTGCTGACAATAGCCGGGAACCACGACCACCAGCAAATAGCATGGGCATTAGGCGGGGAACGGATGGCTGCCTCGCTGGGAACCATGGTCAGACACATGCAGTAGATAACGAATGGTGGATGGAAGGCTACCAAGACTTGTAGTGGGCAATTGGTGGCGAATGGAGGGCTACCTCACCGGGTACCTCAACTACTAGGTACATTTTTTGTTTCAGTACTAATTAGCTCACATGCTATTGCATAATAACAGTTTCTAAAATGTCACTTTACAAGGTTGTTGTCCTATGTGTTAAAAACTAAATTGCTTGTTTATATATGTGTCATGGTTTCCTTTTTATCCATGGTTATGTAGCTCTTAATCATGAAAATCTAGAGAGGTTGCAAAAGTGGTTGTCTTTTCTTCATTGAATGCTTATGTAACAGGCTATAAAATACGCTACTAGGTTGTAGGATCTCTGTTCAGATGGTCAATATCTTCATTGTTGATAAAACTGCAAGCACAGGAACAAAGTTCTATATATATATTACCATGTGAGCCATTTATAACTTTTGTAGAAATTATTTTTACTATGGTATCATGAGGATTTATTGATCGAATCTGTGTTAATCCACAGATGAGCTTTGAACAACTTGAGCTAATTCCACTTTCTTAACATTTTTTTGTGAAAACATTTCAGGCACTTAGCCAACTGGTGCACATGGACATGATGACTTTGTAGTGTTTATGGACCAACCAACTTGTAATCATGCATCTTATGTGTCTTCTAGACCATTTGGTGTTTCGATTATTTTGGAACTTGTATTTTGTGCATGTGGATACAGACTTGTGCATTCTGGACCGTCTAGTTGATGTCTCTCATACCAGCAAATTGTGCTCATCCTTTTGTCATTTTTGTGTTCTGGGTGATTGTTAAGATGGTAAAAACTATGCTTTGTCAAGATTGATGTGTTTGTCAACTTGCAATTCAATGTATATGCATGTTTGTGAATATATTTTCATTGATGTACAGGTATGTGTTCATCTTGAACCTGCTTATGGATGTGAGGATAATAGTGTTCATCTTGAACCTGGTTGTGGATGTGAGGATAATAATTGAATCTGTTTAGAGTTTTTATATATTGTTTTGGCTGCACATCACTTTACTAGCAATTTATCTGTCGGCAAAGGCAATATCTGTCGATGTAGGTAGGGTGTATGTTGATAGACTATCTGTTGGCATAGATATGGTTTTCGTGGCTAATAAAGTGTTGGCATAGGTAAGGTGTATGTGGACACGCTATCTGTTGGCATAGGTAGGGTGTATGTTGTCTGATAAAGTGTCGGCGTAGGTAGGGTGTATGTGGACATACCATCTGTCGGTGTAGGTAGGGTGTATGCCGACAGAAGAAGTGTCAGGAATTGAACAACTGTCGGCAATACCTTTGCCAATAGCACGTCCTCCGACTCTTTCATCTTCTGTCACCATTGGTGTTAGCTACAACTTAACTGTCGGCAAAGGTACCCTATGCTGACACATTGGTGTGTCACGGTAGCTCTACCGTGGTGTAGTGACATAGCAGCCATGACCTAGAAATTGACATGGTGAAGCAAATACAGCAAAAATCTGAGGTATATCTTATGCCCTTTTCTGAATCATACTTATCATCGGACCCCAAGTCTATTGCTTATGAAAAATATCTTTGTAGACTTAGAAAACGGCTTAGCACTGCTCTGTCCAGTTTAGAAAGAAGATATTTAACCCAGTTGTAACATGATACCTTGAATTTGCAATACACATTAGCCCCCAAGTGCCAAGTATCTTTCCTTGCAAACTGCTTGGGACTTAATTTGCATGAACCGGCATTGTAAGTTAAAATTCTAAAGCATACATTAGCCCCCAAGTGTCAAGTATCTTTGCTTGCAAAGTACTTGGGACTTAATGTTATCTTACCATGATTCGACTATAACCCGGCATCAATGCAAGGCCACCATAAGTCAATTTGAGTCGGAGATTGCTGACCAAGAGCCATCTCGATAGCTCAAGAACTTGAAATTCAAAAGGCCAACTCCAAATTTGAATTCACCGTCTCTGAACAGGAGAAGTTGAAGAAGAATTTTGAGGCGGAGAAGAAAATCTGGGCTGATGAGAAGTCCTCACTAGTAACCCGGGTCGAGACAGCAGAAACATCACTTGTAGAAGCAACAGCCGAGTTGTCTGGCTTAAAGCGCCAGATATCTCAAATGGTCTCAGCCATCTTCGGTACGTTACTGTATATAACCTCAAATATTGTAATCCTTCCTTTGATGACTATTTTAATCGTTATTTCCAGCTCACCTTATGTTTATGAACGCAGGCCCCAGGAGCACAAACCTCAAGCAGAACATGTTGATCAAACTGAAAGCGGTTTACGCTCTAGTGGAGCAACTGTACACCGGGTCACAACGTGCTTTGGCTGTTGTAGCTTTATCAAATAACACTCCCCACCTCCTGCAAGACATGCTGAAGTGTCCTGATGTACTACCTCAACGGGTCCAAGATCTAAGGCGGGCGTCCTCAAGAGCCGGGGCCATACCTGCGTTGAGCCGGGCAAAAGCATGGAATCCAGAACTAGACTCGGCCGACCTCGCTCTTGGATACCCAAGTCTGAAAGAGGATGGGACCGTGTTGATGAACAGGATTTCACCGCTGCGTCAAAGATATACGCCCGTGGCTACTCTCATTGGGAATGACATCGACCTTACCAAGTATCACCGGCTATGACAAAGGAGAACCGGAGAATTCCAACACCTCCCTATGATGAAGTCAGCCTGATCCCTCCAACTTGTAAGCATACATTTGCCCCTGAAGTGGACCCAGACGGTTTAATAGATGATGAAGCTGAGTTTGAAGCCTTGAGTGGCACTGACTGGGCCTCGTCAACCTTCTAGGACAGGGCAGCCGGCGAGAGGCGGAGAAGGATAACCGAAATCTTCAAGCCCACCAAAGGAGTGAACCGCCGTGCATTTATGACTTTGCGAAAACAATGCTTCATTATTCAGACTCGGGGAGTCTTGTAATAGGGTAGAAAAACCTCTCAATTTTGTCATGCATTCGCGCATGTTTATGGCGCTTAATACTTTCGTAAGCTGCCATCGCTATATATTTCCAGCTTATGTCGATCTTTTATTTCCTTGATGTTAAATTTGCTTGCCTTATCCTGCATATAAAACAAGCAAAATTCCCTTGGCGGTTTATCACATCGGGGGTCACATAAGGTATTGATAACCCAGAGTGCGAACCAAAACATCATATAAAGGCCGGTTTACGATTATATTTGTTAAACATAATCACAATAGCATACCTGCGATCCCTTTGGTAATCTATTCTACTTATATGACCTACACCATGCGGGTAAATTCAACTCGTGAAAGTTGGAACATATAATGTTCACCTGACACTTAACAACCTAGGGTGATCAATATTAAGCCGGAAGAACAAAAACCATCTCATAGTGCTTTCAAGAAGGTCTCAAAATAATCAAATAATTATGCTTATGAAATATAATGGATAATAAACAATATTCAAAGGCTTCTGGTTCGAATACAATCAGTAAACAATTCCAAAGGGGTTAAGCTAAGATTCGGATACGATCATATAGCCCCCAGTGGCTTTGGCGATGCCAATGAAGTGCTTATCGACAGCTATGTTCTCTTTGGTTCGAATACGACCTATGTTTGAACAAGAAGCCCCCAAGTGACCATAAGAGTTGTTTAATGACGCTGATTCGAATACGATCCACGTCAGACCCAAAGGGGTTAAGCTATGATTCAAATATGATCAAGAAGCCCCCAAGTGGGTTTGGCAGTATGCCGATCAAGTGAGTATCGACAGCTATGTTCTCTTTGGTTCGAATACGACCTATGTTAGAACAGGAAGCCCCCAAGTGGTCATGGCTAGATTCAGATATGATCATAAGCCGGAACAAAGGGAAATCCGGATTCAGATATGATCCGCTCCCTGTTCGTTGTTTTCACCACCTGATAAAGAAGACATATAAACCTTTGAGGGTAAAAAGGACAGAGGTCCTGCTTTATTGCTTTATATAATATATACATCGTCAAAATATATACATCTTGAGAGCCGGTGGCTTAAGTATAGTAAGGCCGAAGATGGGCGATATTCCACGGCCGGCGGGTCTCCTCCTCCGACTTACGTGAGTCTTTGCGCTCTCGAACATCGATGAGGTAGTATGACCCATTGTTCAGATTCTTGCTGACCACAAAGGGTCCTTCCCAAGGAGGGGATAGCTTGTGCATATCAAACTGATCCTGGATGAGCCGGAGCACTAAGTCGCCTTCCTCAAAGATCCTGCTTCTAACCCGACGGCTGTGATAGCGGCGCAGGTCTTGCTGGTAAATCGACGAGCGGGCTATTCCCAAGTCTCGCTCCTCATCCAACAAGTCAAGTGCATCCTGACGAGCTTTTTTGTTATCAGCCTCAACGTAAGCCACCACGCGGGGTGAATCGTGCCGGATGTCACTTGGCAGGACATCCTCTGCTCCATATACCATGAAGAAAGGTGTGTAACCTGTAGATCTGTTAGGCGTAGTGTTGATGCTCCACAATACAGAGGGTACCTCCTCCACCCAACAACCCGGAGTTCGCTGCAAGGGGACCAAGAGCCGGGGTTTGATACCCTTCAGGATCTCTTGATTAGCTCTTTCTGCTTGACCATTGGATTGAGGATGAGCAACAGCCGAAACATCAAGCCGGATATGTTCTCGTTGAAAGAACTCTTCCATGGCACCCTTGGAGAGATTAGTGCCATTATCAGTTATGATGCTGTGTGGAAAACCAAAAAAAATCACCTTTTTCATGAATTGAACCGTCGTGGCTGCATCACACTTACTGACCGGCTCTGCCTCAACCCACTTTGTAAACTTATCCACTGCCACCAGGAGGTGTGTCTTTTTATCCTTAGACCTCTTGAAAGGTCCAACCATGTAACTTTTCGAGTAGATGATTTTTCATATAAAAAACTTTTTCATCCGAGTTAGTATGCAAAAGTTATGCCCATATTTACAAATTCCAGAGAGATTTTGCAAATAAAGTCGAAATTCACATTTGCAAATTTTCCCAACAACTAGACCACATATCACATGGGAAACTTATTTTCTTTTATTTTTTTGACATTTCCATCATTTTGTTTTATTTTTTTTAAAATTGAAAAGGCGATCCACAGGGGGGGGTAGAGTTTGAAAATGGGACCTTTAGTACCGGTTCGTGGCACGAACCGGGACTAAGAATCTTAACCATTAGTCCAGGTTCGTGCCTCCAACCGGGGCTAAAGGTCGACTCTTTAGTCTCGGTTTGAGGCATGAACCGGGACTAATGGGCATCGCACCCTTTAGTCCCGGTTTGAGGCACAAACCGGGACTAAAGGGCACAGGTGAACCGGGACTAATGCCTTAGCTGCACGAACCGGGATAAATGCTCACATTAGTCCCGGTTCTGGATTGAACCGGGACTAATGGGCTAAACTGGCCTGGACGAAAGCCCTGTTTTCTACTAGTGTCTGATTGATCTTAAACAAGCCATTTAGGATATGACGTGGTAAGTCAGCAAACGGAATGGATGGACCCATCATTTTGCCACCCTGATGCTTGTCCAACATTTCCTTTTTGTTGACCAGTTCAACTAGTCCATCATCTTAAACTAGGCCTGAGAAATGAAGGTTCATTTTATCACAAACAATATAAATATGTATCAGCTTACTATGTTGGCACATGAGCTATTTTTTAGTCAATGCGTGGCGAGTCCACTTGGAACTGAATAGGCACTAGTTCTTCTTCTTACTCTCCATGAGCCTCTTATACTACTTCTATGGTTTATTTGCCTACTTTTAACTCTCTCGACTGAAATTGGGCTGCTTTGTTTTAGCTGATCTGATAATGTGGGTGGGATCTACAGAACAACCTTGACATGTGTCTGTAACTAGTCCACATTATGCACACACACACAACTTGAACACCAAGCTCTTTGTCCTTCAAGTAAGTCTCGCACCGAAATGGCTTATTTCAAAGTGTAGAGGGTAGTTTGCAACTCAATGGCTCGGTTGTCTTGTGATTGCGTCCTGTGTAATTTAAATTCTCTACTACCAGACCCG
This sequence comes from Aegilops bicornis, assembly GCA_021605145.1. Taxonomy (NCBI): domain Eukaryota; kingdom Viridiplantae; phylum Streptophyta; class Magnoliopsida; order Poales; family Poaceae; genus Aegilops; species Aegilops bicornis. Next base: position 825,430,531 of record CM038675.1, on the reverse strand, counting down.
CCATTGTAACTGTGGGCTCACCTGGATGTATTAGGAAATGCTCTGCTAATGTTTGTTGTGGAACTCACGACCGGTTTTGAGCCATTAAACTGACTCAGTCCTGTACTTTTTATGCTTAAATTTAGTGTAGTACCTTCATACGCCTATGCCAATTACACATAATTATGGTAAAAATAGATGGAATTAGTGCAGCTACATACAATTGGCATACTACAATGCTCGACATTGAGAAACAAGTTACCAATCCATTTAGTCTTGCCGACAATAGTCGGGAACCACGACCACCAGCAAATAGCGTGGGCATTAGGCGGGGAACGGATGGCTGCCTCGCTGGGAACCATGGTCACACACATGCAGTAGATAACGAAAGGTGGATGGAAGGCTACCACGACTTGCAGTGGGCAATCGGTGGCGAATGGAGGGCTACCTCACCGGGTACCTCAACTACTAGGTACATTTTTTTTCAGTACTAATTAGCTCACATGCTATTGCACAAGAACAGTTTCTAAAATGTCACTTTACAAGGTTGTTGTCCTATGTGTTAAAACTAAATTGCTTGTTTATATATGTGTCATGGTTTCCTTTTTTATCCATGGTTATGTAGCTCTTAATCATGAAAATCTAGGGAGGTTGCAAAAGTGGTTGTCTTTTCTTCATTGAATGCTTATGTAACAGGCTATAAAATACGCTACTAGGTTGTAGGATCTCTGTTCAGATGGTCAATATCTTCATTGTTGATAAAACATAAAGCACAGGAACATAGTTCTATATATATATTACCATGTGAGCCATTTATAACTTTTGTAGAAATTATTTTTACTATGGTATCATGAGGATTTATTGATCGAATCTGTGTTAATCCACAGATGAGCTTTGAACAACTTGAGCTGATTCCACTTTCTTAACATTTTTTTCTGAAAACATTTCAGGCACTTAGCCAACTGGTGCACATGGACACGATGACTTTGCAGTGTTTATGGACCAACCAACTTGTAATCATGCATCTTATGTGTCTTCTAGACCATTTGGTGTTTCGATTATTTTGGACCTTGTATTTTGTGCATGTGGATACAGACTTGTGCATTCTGGACCGTCTAGTTGATGTCTCTCATACCAGCAAATAGTGCTCATCCTTTTGTCATTTTTGTGTTCTGGGTGATTGTTAAGATGGTAAAAACTATGCTTTGTCAAGATTGATGTGTTTGTCAACTTGCGATTCAATGTATATGGTGTTCATCTTGAACCTGCTTGCGGATGTGAGGATAATAGTGTTCATCTTGAACCTGGTTGTGGATGTGAGGATAATAATTGAATCTGTTTAGAGTTTTTATATATTGTTTTGGCTGCACATCACTTTACTAGCAATTTATCTGTCGGCAAAGGCAATATCTGTCGGTGTAGGTAGGGTGTATGTTGATAGACTATCTGTTGGCATAGATATGGTTTTCGTGGCTAATAAAGTGTCGGCATAGGTAGGGTGTATGTGGACACGCTATCTGTCGGCGTAGGTAGGGTGTATATTGTCTGATAAAGTGTCGGCGTAGGCATGGTGTATGTGGACATACCATACATCGGTGTAGGTAGGGTGTATGCGAAAGAAAAAGTGTCGGAATTGAACAACTGTCGGCAATACCTTTGCCAACAAAGAAGTCCTCCGACTCTTTCATCTTCTGTCACCATTGGTGTTAGCTACAACTTAACTGTCGGCAAAGGTACCCTATGCTGACACATTGGTGAGTCACAGTAGCTCTACCGTGGTGTAGTGACATAGCAGCCATGACCTGGAAATTGACATGGTGAAGCAAATACAGCAAAAATCTGAGGTATATCTTATGCCCCTTTTCTGAATCATACTTACTGTATCAGACCCCAAGTCTATTGCTTATGAAAAAATATGTTGTAGACTTAGAAAACGGTTTAGCACTGCTCTGTCCGGTTTAGAAAGAAGATATTTAACCCAGTTGTAACATGATACCTTGAATTTGTGATACACATTAGCCCCCAAGTGCCAAGTATCTTTCCTTGCAAAGTGCTTGGGACTTAATTTGCATGAACCGGCATTGTAAGTTAAAATTCTAAAGCATACATTAGCCCCCAAGTGTCAAGTATCTTTGCTTGCAAAGTACTTGGGACTTAATGTTATCTTACCATGATTCTGACTATAACCCGGCATCAATGCAGGCCACCATAAGTCAATTTGAGTCGGAGATTGCTGACCTGAAGAGCCGCCAGTCAGCTCAAGAACTTGAAATTCAAAAGGCCAACTCCAAATTTGAATTCAGCGTCTCTGAACAAGAGAAGTTGAAGAAGAATTTTGAGGCGGAGAAGAAAATCTGGGCTGATGAGAAGGCCTCACTAGTAACCCGGGTCGAGACAGCAGAAACATCACTTGCAGAAATGTAACCGAGTTGTTCCGCTTAAAGCGCGAGATATCTCAAATGGTCTCAGCCATCTTGATGAGTTACTGTATATAACCTCAAATATTGTAATCCTTCCTTTGATGACTATTTTAATCGTTATTTCCAGCTCACCTTATGTTTATGAGCGCAGGCCCGTGAGCACAAACCTCAAGCGTAACATGTTGATCAAACTGAAAGCGGTTTACACTCTAGTGGAGCAATCAGACACCGGGTCTAGCGTGCTTTGGCTGTTGTAGCTTTATCAAATAACACTCCCCACCTCCTGCAAGACATGCTGAAGTGTCTTGATGTACTACCTCAACGGGTCCAAGATCTAAGGCGGGCGTCCTCAAGAGCCGGGCCATAGCTGCGTTGAGCCGGGCAAAGCATGGAATCCAGAACTAGACTCGGCCGACCTCGCTCTTGGATACCCAAGTCTGAAAGAGGATGGGACCGTATTAGGTGAACAGGATTTCACCGCCTGCGTCAAAGATATACGCCCCATGGCTACTCTCATTGGGAATGACACTGACCTTACCAAGTATCAGCCGGGCTATGACAGTGAGAACCGGAGAATTCCAACACCTCCCTATGATGAAGTCAGCCTGATCCCTCCAACTTGTAAGCATACCTTTGCCCCTGAAGTGGACCCAGCCGGTTTAATAGATGATGAAGCTGAGTTTGAAGCCTTGAGTGGCACTGACTGGGCCTCGTCAACCTTCTAGGACAGGGCAGCCGACGGAGAGGCGGAGAAGGATAACCCGGAATCTTCAAGCCCACCAAACGAGTGAACCGCCAGGCTTTTATGACTTTGCAAAAACAATGCTTCATTATTCGTGACTCGGGAGTCTTGTAATAGGGTAGAAAAACCTCTCAATTTTGTCATGCATTAAGCATGTTTATGGCGCTTAATAATTTCGTAAGCCGCCGTCGCTATATATTTCCAGCTTATGTCGATCTTTTATTTCCTTGATGTTAAATTTGCTTGCCTTATCCTTCATATAAAACAAGCAAAATTCCCTTGGCGGTTTATCGCATCGGGGGTCACATAAGGTATTGATAACCCAGTAGTGAACCAAAACATCATATAAAGGCGGTTTATGATTATATTTGTTAAACATAATCACAATAGCATACCAGCGATCCCTTTGGTAATCTATTCTACTTATATGACCTACACCATGTGGGTAAATTCAACTCTGAAAGTTGGAACATATAATGTTCACACGACACTTAACAACTTTGGGTGATCAATATTAAGCGGAAGAACAAAAAACATCTCATAGTGCTTTCAACAAGGTCTCAAAATAATCAAATAATTATGCTTATGAAATATAATGGATAATAAACAATATTCAAAGGCTTCGTTCAATACGATCAAGAAACCATTCCAAAGGGGTTAAGCTAAGATTCGGATACGATCATATAGCCCCCAGTGGCTTTGGCGATGCCAATGAAGTGGGTATCGACAGCTATGTTCTCTTTGGTTCGAATACGACCTATGTTTGAACAGGAAGACCCCAAGTGACCATAAGAGTTTTTTAATGACGCTGATTCGAATACGATCCACGTCAGACCCAAAGGGGTTAAGCTATGATTCATATATGATCAGGAAGCCCCCAAGTGGGTTTGGCAGTATGCCGATCAAGTGAGTATCGACAGTTATGTTCTCTTTGGTTCGAATCGACCTATGTTTGAACAGAAGCCCCCAAGAGGTCATGGCTAGATTCAGATATGATCATAAGCCGGACCAAAGGGAAAGCCGGATTCAGATATGATCCGCTCCCTGTTCGTTGTTTTCACCACCTGATAAAGAAGTCATATAAACCTTTGAGGGTAAAAAGGACAGAGGTCCTGCTTTATTGCTTTATATAATATATACATCGTCAAAATATATACATCTTGAGAGCCGGTGGCTTAAGTATAGTAAGGCCGAAGATGGGCGATATTCCACGGCCGGCGGGTCTCCTCCTCCGACTTACGTGAGTCTTTGCGCTCTCGAACATCGATGTGGTAGTATGACCCATTGTTCAGATTCTTGCTGACCACAAAGGGTCCTTCCCAAGGAGGGGATAGCTTGTGCATATCGGTCGATCTTTGGATGAGCCGGAGCACTAAGTCGCCTTCCTCAAAGATCCTGCTTCTAACCCGACGGCTGTGATAGCGGCGCAGGTCTTGCTGGTAAATCGACGAGCGGGCTATTGCCAAGTCTCGCTCCTCATCCAACAAGTCAAGTGCATCCTGACGAGCTTTTTTGTTATCAGCCTCAACGTAAGCCGCCACGCGGGGTGAATCGTGCCGGATGTAACTTGGCAGGACATCCTCTCGCTCCATATACCATGAAGAAAGGTGTGTAACTCAGAGATCTGTTAGGCGTAGTGTTGATGCTCCACAATACAGAGGGTACCTCCTCCACCCAACAACCCGGAGTTCGCTGCAAGGGGACCAAGAGCCGGGGTTTGATACCCTTCTGGATCTCTTGATTAGCTCTTTCTGCTTGACCATTGGATTGAGGATGAGCAACAGCCGAAACCGGATATGTTCTCGTTGACAGAACTCTTCCATGGCACCCTTGGAGAGATTAGTGCCATTATCAGTTATGATGCTGTGTGGAAAACCAAAAAAAATCACCTTTTTCATGAATTGAACCGCCGTGGCTGCATCACACTTATTGACCGGCTCTGCCTCAACCCACTTTGTAAACTTATCCACTGCCACCAGGAGGTGTGTCTTTTTATCCTTAGACCTCTTGAAAGGTCCAACCATGTAACTTTTCGAGTAGATGATTTTTCATATAAAAAACTTTTTCATCCGAGTTAGTATGCAAAAGTTATGCCCATATTTACAAATTCTAGAGAGATTTTGCAAATAAAGTCGAAATTCACATTTGCAAATTTTCCCAACAACTAGACCACATATCACATGGGAAACTTATTTTCTTTTATTTTTTTGACATTTCCATCATTTTGTTTTATTTTTTTTAAATTGAAAAGGCGATCCACCGGGGGGGCGGGGTGTAGAGTTTGAAAATGGGACCTTTAGTACCGGTTCGTGAGGGGAACCGGGACTAATGGGCATCGCACCCTTTAGTCCCGGTTTGAGGCACAAACCGGGACTAAAGGGCACAGGTGAACCGGGACTAATGCCTTAGCCGCACGAACCGGGATAAATGCTCACATTAGTCCCGGTTACCATTGAACCGACTAATGGGCTAAAGCGGCCTCGGCCGAAAGCCCTGTTTTCTACTAGTGTCGATTGATCTTAAACAAGCCATTTAGGATATGACGTGGTAAGTCAAGAAGCGGAATGGATGGACCCATCATTTTGCCACCACGATGCTTGTCCAACATTTCCTTTTGTTGACCAGTTCAACTAGTCCATCATCTTAAACTAGGCACGAGAAATGAAGGTTCAGTTTATCACAAACAATATAAATATGTATCAGCTTACTATCTTGGCACATGAGCTATTTTTTTAGTCAATGCGTGGCGAGTCCACTTGGAACCGAATAGGCACTAGTTCTTCTTCTTACTCTCCATGAGCCTCTTATACTACTTCTATGGTTTATTTGCCTACTTTTAACTCTCTCGACTGAAATTGGGCTGCTTTGTTTTAGCTGATCTGATAATGTGGGTGGGATCTACAGAACAACCTTGACATGTGTCTCAGAACCAGTCCACATTCTGCACACACACAACTTGAACACCAAGCTCTTTGTCCTTCAAGTAAGTCTCTGCACCCGAAATGGCTTATTTCAAAGTGTAGAGGGTAGTTTGCAACTGAATGGCTCAGTTTGTCTTGTGATTGCATCATGTGTAATTTAAATTCTCTACTACCAAAGACCTGCCATTGTAACTGTAGCTCACTGGATGTATTAGGAAATGCTCGCTAATGTTTGTTGTGGAACTCACGACCGGTTTGAGCCATTAAACTGACTCGATCCTGTACTTTTTATGCTTAAATTTAGTGTAGTACCTTCATACGCCTATGCCAATTGCACATAATTATGGTTAAAATAGATGGAATTAGTGCAGCTACATACAATTGTCATACTACAATGCTCGACACTGAGAAACAAGTTACCAATCCATTTAGTCTTGCCGACAATAGCCGGGAACCACGACCACCAGCAAATAGCGTGGGCATTAGGCGAGAACGGATGGCTGCCTCATTGGGAACCATGGTCACACACATGCGATGAATAACGAAAGGTGGATGGAAGGCTACCACGACTTGCGTTGGGCAATCGGTGGCGAATGGAGGGCTACCTCACGGGTACCTCAACTACTAGGTACATTTTTGTTTCGATTAATTAGCTCACATGCTATTGCATAAGAACAGTTTCTAAAATGTCACTTTACAAGGTTGTTGTCCTATGTGTTAAAACTAAATTGCTTGTTTATATATGTGTCATGGTTTCCTTTTTATCCATGGTTATGTAGCTCTTAATCATGAAAATCTAGAGAGGTTGCAAAAGTGGTTGTCTTTTCTTCATTGAATGCTTATGTAATGTGCTATAAAATACGCTACTAGGTTGTAGGATCTCTGTTCGGATGGTCAATATCTTCATTGTTGATAAAGCGCAAGCACAGGAACATAGTTCTATATATATATATATTACCATGTGAGCCATTTATAACTTTTGTAGAAATTATTTTTACTATGGTATCATGAGGATTTATTGATCGAATATGTGTTAATCCACAGATGAGCTTTGAACAACTTGAGCTGATTCCACTTTCTTAACATTTTTTTGTGAAAACATTTCAGGCACTTAGCCAACTGGTGCTCATGGACATGACGACTTTGCAGTGTTTATGGACCAACCAACTTGTAATCATGCATCTTATGTGTCTTCTAGACCATTTGGTGTTTCGATTATTTTGGAACTTGTATTTTGTGCATGTGGATACAGACTTGTGCTTCTGGACCGTCTAGTTGATGTCTCTCATACCAGCAAATAGTGCTCATCCTTTTGTCATTTTTGTGTTCTAGGTGATTGTTAAGATGGTAAAAACTATGCTTTGTCAAGATTGATGTGTTTGTCAACTTGCGATTCAATGTATATGCATGTTTGTGAATATATTTTCATTGTTGTACAGTATGTGTTCATCTTGAACCTGCTTGCGGATGTGAGGATAATAGTGTTCATCTTGAACCTGGTTGTGGATGTGAGGATAATAATTGAATCTGTTTAGAGTTTTTATATATTGTTTTGGCTGCACATCACTTTACTAGCAATTTATCTGTCGGCAAAGGCAATATCTGTCAGTGTAGGTAGTGTGTATGTTGATAGACTATCTGTTGGCATAGATATGGTTTTCGTGGCTAATAAAGTGTTGGCATAGGTAAGGTGTATGTGGACACGCTATCTGTTGGCATAGGTAGGGTGTATGTTGTCTGATAAAGTGTCGGCGTAGGTAGGGTGTATGTGGACATACCATCTGTCGGTGTAGGTAGGGTGTATGCCGAAAGAAGAAGTGTCGGGAATTGAACAACTGTCGGCAATACCTTTGCCAATAGCAAGTCCTCTGACTCTTTCATCTTCTGTCACCATTGGTGTTAGCTACAACTTAACTGTCGGCAAAGGTACCCTATGCTGACACATTGGTGTGTCACGGTAGCTCTACCGTGGTGTAGTGACATAGCAGCCATGACCTAGAAATTGACATGGTGAAGCAAATACAGCAAAAATCTGAGGTATATCTTATGCCCCTTTTCTGAATCATACTTACAGTATTAGACCCCAAGTCTATTGTTTATGAAAAAATATGTTGTAGACTTAGAAAACGGCTTAGCACTGCTCTGTCCGGTTTAGAAAGAAGATATTTAACCCAGTTGTAACATGATACCCTGAATTTGCGATACACATTAGCCCCCAAGTGCCAAGTATCTTTCCTTGCAAAGTGCTTGGGACTTAATTTGCATGAACCGGCATTGTAATTTTAAAATTCTTAAGCATACATTAGCCCCCAAGTGTCAAGTATCTTTGCTTGCAAAGTACTTGGGACTTAATGTTATCTTACCATGTTTCTAACTATAACCCGGCACCAATGCAGGCCACCATAAGTCAATTTGAGTCGGAGATTGCTGACCTGAAGAGCCGTCGACAGCTCAAGAACTTGAAATTCAAAAGGCCAACTCAAATTTGAATTCACCGTCTCTGAACAAGAGAAGTTGAAGAAGAATTTTGAGGCGGAGAAGAAAATCTGGGCTGATGAGAAGGCCTCACTAGTAACCCGGGTCGAGACAAATGAAACATCACTTGCGTATAATACCGAAATGAGTTGTCCGGCTTAAAGCGCCCAGATATCTCAAATGGTCTCAGCCATCTTCGGTAAGTTACTGTATATAACCTCAAATATTGTAATCCTTCCTTTGATGACTATTTTAATCGTTATTTCCAGCTCACCTTATGTTTATGAGCGCAGGCCCCAGGAGCACAAACCTCAAGCAGAACATGTTGATCAAACTGAAAGCGGTTTACACTCTAGTGGAGCAACTGTACACCGGGTCACAACGTGCTTTGGCTGTTGTAGCTTTATCAAATAACACTCCCCACCTCCTGCAAGACATGCTGAAGTGTCTTGATGTACTACCTCAACGGGTCCAAGATCTAAGGCGGGCGTCCTCAAGAGCCGGGGCCATAGCTGCGTTGAGCCGGGCAAAAGCATGGAATCCAGAACTAGACTCGCCGACCTCGCTCTTGGATACCCAAGTCTGAAAGAGGATGGGACCGTATTAGATGAACAGGATTTCACCGCCTGCGTCAAAGATATACGCCCCATGGCTAATCTCATTGGGAATGACACTGACCTTACCAAGTATCAGCCAGGCTATGACAGTGAGAACCGGAGAATTCCAACACCTCCCTATGATGAAGTCAGCCTGATCCCTCCAACTTGTAAGCATACCTTTGCCCCTGAAGTGGACCCAGCCGGTTTAATAGATGATGAAGCTGAGTTTGAAGCCTTGAGTGGCACTGACTGGGCCTCGTCAACCTTCTAGGACATGGCAGCCGACGGAGAGGCGGAGAAGGATAACCCGGAATCTTCAAGACCACCAAAGGAGTGAACCGCCAGGCATTTATGACTTTGCAAAAACAATGCTTCATTATTCAGACTCGGGGAGTCTTGTAATAGGGTAGAAAAACCTCTCAATTTTGTCATGCATTCGCGCATGTTTATGGCGCTTAATACTTTCGTAAGCCGCCATCGCTATATATTTCCAGCTTATGTCGATCTTTTATTTCCTTGATGTTAAATTTGCTTGCCTTATCCTTCATATAAAACAAGCAAAATTCCCTTGGCGGTTTATCGCATCGGGGGTCACATAAGGTATTGATAACCCAGAAAAGTAACCAAAACATCATATAAAGGCCGGTTTATGATTATATTTGTTAAACATAATCACAATAGCATACCTGCGATCCCTTTGGTAATCTATTCTACTTATATGACCTACACCATGTGGGTAAATTCAACTCCTGAAAGTTGGAACATATAATGTTCACCTGACACTTAACAACCTGGGGTGATCAATATTAAGCCGGAAGAACAAAAAACATCTCATAGTGCTTTCAACAAGGTCTCAAAATAATCAAATAATTATGCTTATGAAATATAATGGATAATAAACAATATTGAAAGGCTTCTGGTTCGAATACGATCAGTAAGCCATTCCAAAGGGGTTAAGCTAAGATTCGGATACGATCATATAGCCCCCAGTGGCTTTGGCGATGCCAATGAAGTGGGTATCGACAGCTATGTTCTCTTTGGTTCGAATACGACCTATGTTTGAACAGGAAGACCCCAAGTGACCATAAGAGTTTTTTAATGACGCTGATTCGAATACGATCCACGTCAGACCCAAAGGGGTTAAGCTATGATTCATATATGATCAAGAAGCCCCCAAGTGGGTTTGGCAGTATGCCGATCAAGTGAGTATCGACAGTTATGTTCTCTTTGGTTCGAATACGACCTATGTTTGAACAGGAAGCCCCCAAGAGGTCATGGCTAGATTCAGATATGATCATAAGCCGGACCAAAGGGAAAGCCGGATTCAGATATGATCCGCTCCCTGTTCGTTGTTTTCACCACCTGATAAAGAAGTCATATAAACCTTTGAGGGTAAAAAGGACAGAGGTCCTGCTTTATTGCTTTATATAGTATATACATCGTCAAAATATATACATCTTGAGAGCCGGTGGCTTAAGTATAGTAAGGCCGAAGATGGGCGATATTCCACGGCCGGCGGGTCTCCTCCTCCGACTTACGTGAGTCTTTGCGCTCTCGAACATCGATGAGGTAGTATGACCCATTGTTCAGATTCTTGCTGACCACAAAGGGTCCTTCCCAAGGAGGGGATAGCTTGTGCATATCGACCGTCATGGATGAGCCGGAGCACTAAGTCGCCTTCCTCAAAGATCCTGCTTCTAACCCGACGGCTGTGATAGCGGCGCAGGTCTTGCTGGTAAATCGACGAGCGGGCTATTGCCAAGTCTCGCTCCTCATCCAACAAGTCAAGTGCATCCTGACGAGCTTTTTTGTTATCAGCCTCAACGTAAGCCGCCACGCGGGGTGAATCGTGCCGGATGTCACTTGGCAGGACATCCTCTGCTCCATATACCATGAAGAAAGGTGTGTAACCTGTAGATCTGTTAGGCGTGGTGTTGATGCTCCACAATACAGAGGGTACCTCCTCCACCCAACAACCCGGAGTTCGCTGCAAGGGGACCAAGAGCCGGGGTTTGATACCCTTCTGGATCTCTTGATTAGCTCTTTCTGCTTGACCATTGAATTGAGGATGAGCAACAGCCGAAACATCAAGCCGGATATGTTCTCGTTGACAGAACTCTTCCATGGCACCCTTGGAGAGATTAGTGCCATTATCAGTTATGATGCTGTGTGGAAAACCAAAAAAATCACCTTTTTCATGAATTGAACCGCCGTGGCTGCATCACACTTATTGACCGGCTCTGCCTCAACCCACTTTGTAAACTTATCCACTGCCACCAGGAGGTGTGTCTTTTTATCCTTAGACCTCTTGAAAGGTCCAACCATGTAACTTTTCGAGTAGATGATTTTTCATATAAAAAACTTTTTCATCCGAGTTAGTATGCAAAAGTTATGCCCATATTTACAAATTCCAGAGAGATTTTGCAAATAAAGTCGAAATTCACATTTGCAAATTTTCCCAACAACTAGACCACATATAACATGGGACACTTATTTTCTTTTATTTTTTTGACATTTCCATCATTTTGTTTTATTTTCTTAAAATTGAAAAGGCGATCCACGCGGGGGGGGGGGGGGGGGGTAGAGTTTTTAAATGGGACCTTTAGTACCGGTTCGTGGCACAAACCGGGACTAAAGGGCACAGGTGAACCGGGACTAATGGGCATCGCACCCTTTAGTCCCGGTTTGAGGCACAAACCGGGACTAAAGGGCACAGGTGAACCGGGACTAATGCCTTAGCCGCACGAACCGGGATAAATGCTCACAGTAGTCCCGGTTCTGGATTGAACCGGGACTAATGGGCTAAACTGGCCTGGACGAAAGCCCTGTTTTCTACTAGTGTCTGATTGATTTTAAACAAGCCATTTAGGATATGACGTGGTAAGTCAGCAAACGGAATGGATGGACCCATCATTTTGCCACCCTGATGCTTGTCCAACATTTCCTTTTTGTTGACCAGTTCAACTAGTCCATCATCTTAAACTAGGCCTGAGAAATGAAGGTTCAGTTTATCACAAACAATATAAATATGTATCAGCTTACTATCTTGGCACATGAGCTATTTTTTTTAGTCAATGCGTGGCGAGTCCACTTGGAACTGAATAGGCACTAGTTCTTCTTCTTACTCTCCATGAGCCTCTTATACTACTTCTATGGTTTATTTGCCTACTTTTAACTCTCTCGACTGAAATTGGGCTGCTTTGTTTTAGCTGATTTGATAATGTGGGTGGGATCTACAGAACAACCTTGACATGTGTCTGTAATCAGTCCACATTATGCACACACACACAACTTGAACACCAAGCTCTTTGTCCTTCAAGTAAGTCTCTGCACCCGAAATGGCTTATTTCAAAGTGTAGAGGGTAGTTTGCAACTGAATGGCTCAGTTTGTCTTGTGATTGCGTCATGTGTAATTTAAATTCTCTACTACCAGCACCCGCCATTGTAACTGTGGCTCACTGGATGTATTAGGAAATGCTCTGCTAATGTTTGTTGTGGAACTCACGACCGGTTTTGAGCCATTAAACTGACTCAGTCTTGTACTTTTTATGCTTAAATTTAGTGTAGTACCTTCATACGCCTATGCCAATTGCACATAATTATGGTTAAAATAGATGGAATTAGTGCAGCTACATACAATTGTCATACTACAATGCTCGACACTGAGAAACAAGTTACCAATCCATTTAGTCTTGCCGACAATAGCCGGGAACCACGACCACCAGCAAATAGCGTGGGCATTAGGCGGGGAACGGATGGCTGCCTCGGCTGGGAACCATGGTCACACACATGCGATGAGATAACGAAAGGTGGATGGAAGGCTACCACGACTTGCAGTGGGCAATCGGTGGCGAATGGAGGGCTACCTCACCGGGTACCTCAACTACTAGGTACATTTTTTGTTTCAGTACTAATTAGCTCACATGCTATTGCATAAGAACAGTTTCTAAAATGTCACTTTACAAGGTTGTTGTCCTATGTGTTAAAACTAAATTGCTTGTTTATATATGTGTCATGGTTTCCTTTTTTATCCATGGTTATGTAGCTCTTAATCATGAAAATCTAGAGAGGTTGCAAAAGTGGTTGTCTTTTCTTCATTGAATGCTTATGTAACAGGCTATAAAATACGCTACTAGGTTGTAGGATCTCTGTTTCAGATGGTCAATATCTTCATTGTTGATAAAACTGCAAGCACAGGAACATAGTTCTATATATATATATATTACCATGTGAGCCATTTATAACTTTTGTAGAAATTATTTTTACTATGGTATCATGAGGATTTATTGATCGAATATGTGTTAATCCACAGATGAGCTTTGAACAACTTGAGCTGATTCCACTTTCTTAACATTTTTTTGTGAAAACATTTCAGGCACTTAGCCAACTGGTGCACATGGACATGATGACTTTGCAGTGTTTATGGACCAACCAACTTGTAATCATGCATCTTATGTGTCTTCTAGACCATTTGGTGTTTCGATTATTTTGGAACTTGTATTTTGTGCATGTGGATACAGACTTGTGCATTCTGGACCGTCTAGTTGATGTCTCTCATACCAGCAAATAGTGCTCATCCTTTTGTCATTTTTGTGTTCTAGGTGATTGTTAAGATGGTAAAAACTATGCTTTGTCAAGATTGATGTGTTTGTCAACTTGCGATTCAATGTATATGCATGTTTGTGAATATATTTTCATTGTTGTACAGTATGTGTTCATCTTGAACCTGCTTTGCGGATGTGAGGATAATAGTGTTCATCTTGAACCTGGTTGTGGATGTGAGGATAATAATTGAATATGTTTAGAGTTTTTATATATTGTTTTGGCTGCACATCACTTTACTAGCAATTTATCTGTCGGCAAAGGCAATATCTGTCAGTGTAGGTAGGGTGTATGTTGATAGACTATCTGTTGGCATAGATATGGTTTTCATGGCTAATAAAGTGTTGGCATAGGTAAGGTGTATGTGGACACGCTATCTGTTGGCATTGGTAGGGTGTATGTTGTCTGATAAAGTGTCGGCGTAGGTAGGGTGTATGTGGACATACCATCTGTCAGTGTAGGTAGGGTGTATGCGAAAGAAGAAGTGTCGGAATTGAACAACTGTCGGCAATACTTTTGCCAACAAAGAAGTCCTCAAACTCTTTCATCTTCTCGTCACCATTGGTGTTAGCTACAACTTAAGCGTAAGCAAAGGTACCCTATGCTGACACATTGGTGTGTCACGGTAGCTCTACCGTGGTGTAGTGACATAGCAGCCATGACCTAGAAATTGACATGGTGAAGCAAATACAGCAAAATTCTGAGGTATATCTTATGCCCCTTTTCTGAATCATACTTACAGTATTAAACCCCAAGTCTATTGCTTATGAAAAAATATGTTGTAGACTTAGAAAACGGCTTAGCACTGCTCTGTCCGGTTTAGAAAGAAGATATTTAACCCAGTTGTAACATGATACCCTGAATTTGCGATACACATTAGCCCCCAAGTGCCAAGTATCTTTCCTTGCAAAGTGCTTGGGGCTTAATTTGCATGAACCGGCATTGTAATTTAAAATTCTAAAGCATACATTAGCCCCCAAGTGTCAAGTATCTTTGCTTGCAAAGTACTTGGGACTTAATGTTATCTTACCATGATTCTGACTATAACCCGGCATCAATGCAGGCCACCATAAGTCAATTTGAGTCGGAGATTGCTGACCTGAAGAGCCGTCTGACAGCTCAAGAACTTGAAATTCAAAAGGCCAACTCCAAATTTGAATTCACCGTCTCTGAACAAGAGAAGTTGAAGAAGAATTTTGAGGCGGAGAAGAAAATCTGGGCTGATGAGAAGGCCTCACTAGTAACCCGGGTCGAGACAGTGAAACATCACTTGCGTAAGTAATAATGAGTTGTGCGGCTTAAAGCGCCAGATATCTCAAATGGTCTCACCATCTTGATGAAGTTACCTGTATATAACCTCAAATATTGTAATCCTTCCTTTGATGACTATTTTAATCGTTATTTCCAGCTCACCTTATGTTTATGAGCGCAGGCCCCAGGAGCACAAACCTCAAGCAGAACATGTTGATCAAACTGAAAGCGGTTTACACTCTAGTGGAGCAACTGTACACCGGGTCACAACGTGCTTTGGCTGTTGTAGCTTTATCAAATAACACTCCCCACCTCCTGCAAGACATGCTGAAGTGTCTTGATGTACTACCTCAACGGGTCCAAGATCTAAGGCGGGCGTCCTCAAGAGCCGGGGCCATAGCTGCGTTGAGCCGGGCAAAAGCATGGAATCCAGAACTAGACTCGGCCGACCTCGCTCTTGGATACCCAAGTCTGAAAGAGGATGGGACCGTATTAGATGAACAGGATTTCACCGCCTGCGTCAAAGATATACGCCCCATGGCTACTCTCATTGGGAATGACACTGACCTTACCAAGTATCAGCCGGGCTATGACAGTGAGAACCGAAGAATTCCAACACCTCCCTATGATGAAGTCAGCCTGATCCCTCCAACTTGTAAGCATACCTTTGCCCCTGAAGTGGACCCAGCCGGTTTAATAGATGATGAAGCTGAGTTTGAAGCCTTGAGTGGCACTGACTGGGCCTCGTCAACCTTCTAGGACAGGGCAGCCGACGGAGAGGCGGAGAAGGATAACCCGGAATCTTCAAGCCCACCAAAGGAGTGAACCGCCAGGCATTTATGACTTTGCAAAAACAATGCTTCATTATTCAGACTCGGGGAGTCTTGTAATAGGGTAGAAAAACCTCTCAATTTTGTCATGCATTCGCGCATGTTTATGGCGCTTAATACTTTCGTAAGCCGCCATCGCTATATATTTCCAGCTTATGTCGATCTTTTATTTCCTTGATGTTAAATTTGCTTGCCTTATCCTTCATATAAAACAAGCAAAATTCCCTTGGCGGTTTATCGCATCGGGGTCACATAAGGTATTGATAACCCAGAAAAGTAACCAAAACATCATATAAACGCCGGTTTATGATTATATTTGTTAAATATAATCACAATAGCATACCTGCGATCCCTTTGGTAATCTATTCTACTTATATGACCTACACCATGTGGGTAAATTCAACTCCTGAAAGTTGGAACATATAATGTTCACCTGACACTTAACAACCTGGGGTGATCAATATTAAGCCGGAAGAACAAAAACCATCTCATAGTGCTTTCAAGAAGGTCTCAAAATAATCAAATAATTATGCTTATGAAATATAATGGATAATAAACAATATTCAAAGGCTTCTGGTTCGAATACGATCAGTAAACCATTCCAAAGGGGTTAAGCTAAGATTCGGATACGATCATATAGCCCCCAGTGGCTTTGGCGATGCCAATGAAGTGGGTATCGACAACTATGTTCTCTTTGGTTCGAATACGACCTATGTTTGAACAGGAAGACCCCAAGTGACCATAAGAGTTTTTTAATGACGCTGATTCGAATACGATCCACGTCAGACCCAAAGGGGTTAAGCTATGATTCATATATGATCAAGAAGCCCCCAAGTGGGTTTGGCAGTATGCCGATCAAGTGAGAATCGACAGCTATGTTCTCTTTGGTTCGAATACGACCTATGTTTGAACAGGAAGCCCCCAAGAGGTCATGGCTAGATTCAGATATGATCATAAGCCGGACCAAAGGGAAAGCCGGATTCAGATATGATCCGCTCCCTGTTCGTTGTTTTCACCACACGATAAAGAAGACATATAAACCTTTGAGGGTAAAAGGACAGAGGTCCTGCTTTATTGCTTTATATAATATATACATCGTCAAAATATATACATCTTGAGAGCCGGTGGCTTAAGTATAGTAAGGTCAAGATGGGCGATATTCCACGGCCCGGGTCTCCTCCTCCGACTTACGTGAGTCTTTGCGCTCTCGAACATCGATGAGGTAGTATGACCCATTGTTCAGATTCTTCTTGCTGACCACAAAGGGTCCTTCCCAAGGAGGGATAGCTTGTGCATATCGATCTGATCTTTGGATGAGCCGAGCACTAAGTCGCCTTCCTCAAAGATCCTCGCTTCTAACCCGACGGCCGTGATAGCGGCGCAGGTCTTCTTGTAAATCGACGAGCGGGCTATTGCCAAGTCTCGCTCCTCATCCAACAAGTCAAGTGCATCCCGACGAGCTTTTTTGTTATCAGCCTCAACGTAAGCCGCCACGCGGGGTGAATCGTGCCGGATGTCACTTGGCAGGACATCCTCTGCTCCATATACCATGAAGAAAGGTGTGTAACTCAGATCTGTTAGGCGTAGTGTTGATGCTCCACAATACAGAGGGTACCTCCTCCACCCAACAACCCGGAGTTCGCTGCAAGGGGACCAAGAGCCGGGGTTTGATACCCTTCTGGATCTCTTGATTAGCTCTTTCTGCTTGGCCATTGGATTGAGGATGAGCAACAGCCGAAACATCAAGCCGGATATGTTCTCGTTGACAGAACTCTTCCATGGCACCCTTGGAGAGATTAGTGCCATTATCATTTATGATGCTGTGTGGAAAACCAAAAAAAATCACCTTTTTCATGAATTGAACCGCCGTGGCTGCATCACACTTACTGACCGGCTCTGCCTCAACCCACTTTTTAAACTTATCCACTGCCACCAGGAGGTGTGTCTTTTTATCCTTAGACCTCTTGAAAGGTCCAACCATGTAACTTTTCGAGTAGATGATTTTTCATATAAAAAAAAATTTCATCCGAGTTAGTATGCAAAAGTTATGCCCATATTTACAAATTCCAGAGAGATTTTGCAAATAAAGTCGAAATTCACATTTGCAAATTTTCCCAACCACTAGACCACATATCACATGGGAAACTTATTTTCTTTTATTTTTTTGACATTTCCATCATTTTGTTTTATTTTTTTCAATTAGTAAAGGCGATCCACGCGGGGGGGGGGGGGGGGGTAGAGTTTGAAAATGAGACCTTTAGTACCGGTTCATGGCACAAACCGGGACTAAAGGGCACAGGTGAACCGGTACTAATGGGCATCGCACCCTTTAGTCCCGGTTTGAGGCACAAACCGGGACTAAAGGGCACAGGTGAACCGGGACTAATGCCTTAGCCGCATGAACCGGGATAAATGCTCACATTAGTCCTGGTTCTGGATTGAACCGGGACTAATGGGCTAAACTGGCCTGGACGAAAGCCCTGTTTTCTACTAGTGTTTGATTGATCTTAAACAAGCCATTTAGGATATGACGTGGTAAGTCAGCAAACGGAATGGATGGACCCATCATTTTGCCACCCTGATGCTTGTCCAACATTTCCTTTTTGTTGACCAGTTCAACTAGTCCATCATCTTGAACTAGGCCTGAGAAATGAAGGTTCAGTTTATCACAAACAATATAAATATGTATCAGCTTACTATCTTGGCACATGAGCTATTTTTTAGTCAATGCGTGGCGAGTCCACTTGGAACTGTATAGGCACTAGTTCTTCTTCTTACTCTCCATGAGCCTCTTATACTACTTCTATGGTTTATTTGCCTACTTTTAACTCTCTCGACTGAAATTGGGCTGCTTTGTTTTAGCTGATCTGATAATGTGGGTGGGATCTACAGAACAACCTTGACATGTGTCTGTAACCAGTCCACATTATGCACACACACACAACTTGAACACCAAGCTCTTTGTCCTTCAAGTAAGTCTCTGCACCCGAAATGGCTTATTTCAAAGTGTAGAGGGTAGTTTGCAACTGAATGGCTCAGTTTGTCTTGTGATTGCGTCATGTGTAATTTAAATTCTCTACTACCAGCACCCGCCATTGTAACTGTGGCTCACTGGATGTATTAGGAAATGCTCTGCTAATGTTTGTTGTGGAACTCACGACCGGTTTTGAGCCATTAAACTGACTCAGTCCTGTACTTTTTATGCTTAAATTTAGTGTAGTACCTTCATACGCCTATGCCAATTGCACATAATTATGGTAAAAATAGATGGAATTAGTGCAGCTACATACAATTGTCATACTACAATGCTCGACACTGAGAAACAAGTTACCAATCCATTTAGTCTTGCCGACAATAGCTGGGAACCACGACCACCAGCAAATAGCGTGGGCATTAGGCGGGGAACGGATGGCTGCCTCGCTGGGAACCATGGTCACACACATGCAGTAGATAACGAAAGGTTGATGGAAGGCTACCACGACTTGCAGTGGGCAATCGGTGGCGAATGGAGGGCTACCTCACGGGTACCTCAACTACTAGGTACATTTTTGTTTCGATTACTAATTAGCTCACATGCTATTGCATAAGAACAGTTTCTAAAATGTCACTTTACAAGGTTGTTGTCCTATGTGTTAAAACTAAATTGCTTGTTTATATATGTGTCATGGTTTCCTTTTTTATCCATGGTTATGTAGCTCTTAATCATGAAAATCTAGAGAGGTTGCAAAAGTGGTTGTCTTTTCTTCATTAAATGCTTATGTAACAGGCTATAAAATACGCTACTAGGTTGTAGGATCTCTGTTCAGATGGTCAATATCTTCATTGTTGATAAAACTGCAAGCACAGGAACATAGTTCTATATATATATATATTACCATGTGAGCCATTTATAACTTTTGTAGAAATTATTTTTACTATGGTATCATGAGGATTTATTGATCGAATCTGTGTTAATCCACAGATGAGCTTTGAACAACTTGAGCTGATTCCACTTTCTTAACATTTTTTTGTGAAAACATTTCAGGCACTTAGCCAACTGGTGCACATGGACATGATGACTTTGCAGTGTTTATGGACCAACCAACTTGTAATCATGCATCTTATGTGTCTTCTAGACCATTTGGTGTTTCGATTATTTTGGAACTTGTATTTTGTGCATGTGGATACAGACTTGTGCATTATGGACCGTCTAGTTGATGTCTCTCATACCAGCAAATAGTGCTCATCCTTTTGTCATTTTTGTGTTCTGGGTGATTGTTAAGATGGTAAAAACTATGCTTTGTCAAGATTGATGTGTTTGTCAACTTGCGATTCAATGTATATGCATGTTTGTGAATATATTTTCATTGTTGTACAGTATGTGTTCATCTTGAACCTGCTTGCGGATGTGAGGATAATAGTGTTCATCTTGAACCTGGTTGTGGATGTGAGGATAATAATTGAATCTGTTTAGAGTTTTTATATATTGTTTTGGCTGCACATCACTTTACTAGCAATTTATCTGTCGGCAAAGGCAATATCTGTCGGTGTAGGCAGGGTGTATGTTGATAGACTATCTGTTGGCATAGATATGGTTTTCGTGGCTAATAAAGTGTTGTCATAGGTAAGGTGTATGTGGACACGCTATCTGTTGGCATAGGTAGGGTGTATGTTGTCTGATAAAGTGTCGGCGTAGGTAGGGTGTATGTGGACATACCATCTGTCGGTGTAGGTAGGGTGTATGCCGAAAGAAGAAGTGTCGGGAATTGAACAACTATCGGCAATACCTTTGCCAACAGCAAGTCCTCCGACTCTTTCATCTTCTGTCACCATTGGTGTTAGCTACAACTTAACTGTCGGCAAAGGTACCCTATGCTGACACATTTGTGTGTCACGGTAGCTCTACCGTGGTGTAGTGACATAGCAGCCATGACCTGGAAATTGACATGGTGAAGCAAATACAGCAAAAATCTGAGGTATATCTTATGCCCCTTTTCTGAATCATACTTACTGTATCAGACCCCAAGTCTATTGCTTATGAAAAAATATGTTGTAGACTTAGAAAACGGCTTAGCACTGCTCTGTCCGGTTTAGAAAGAAGATATTTAACCCAGTTGTAACATGATACCTTGAATTTGCGATACACATTAGCCCCCAAGTGCCAAGTATCTTTCCTTGCAAAGTGCTTGGGACTTAATTTGCATGAACCGGCATTGTAAGTTAAAATTCTAAAGCATACATTAGCCCCCAAGTGTCAAGTATCTTTGCTTGCAAAGTACTTGGGACTTAATGTTATCTTACCATGATTCTGACTATAACCCGGCATCAATGCAGGCCACCATAAGTCAATTTGAGTCGGAGATTGCTGACCTGAAGAGCCGTCTGACAGCTCAAGAACTTGAAATTCAAAAGGCCAACTCCAAATTTGAATTCACCGTCTCTGAACAAGAGAAGTTGAACTAGAAATTTGAGGCGGAGAAGAAAATCTGGGCTGATGAGAAGGCCTCACTAGTAACCCGGGTCGAGACAGCAGAAACATCACTTGCAGAAGCAACAGCCGAGTTGTCTGGCTTAAAGCGCCAGATATCTCAAATGGTCTCAGCCATCTTCGGTAAGTTACTGTATATAACCTCAAATATTGTAATCCTTCCTTTGATGACTATTTTAATCGTTATTTCCAGCTCACCTTATGTTTATGAGCGCAGGCCCCAGGAGCACAAACCTCAAGCGTAACATGTTGATCAAACTGAAAGCGGTTTACGCTCTAGTGGAGCAACTGTACACCGGGTCACAACGTGCTTTGGCTGTTGTAGCTTTATCAAATAAAACTCCCCACCTCCTGCAAGACATGCTGAAGTGTCTTGATGTACTACCTCAACGGGTCCAAGATCTAAGGCGGGCGTCCTCAAGAGCCGGGGCCATAACTGCGTTGAGCCGGGCAAAAGCATGGAATCCAGAACTAGACTCGGCCGACCTCGCTCTTGGATACCCAAGTCTGAAAGAGGATGGGACCGTATTTGATGAACATGATTTCACCGCCTGCGTCAAAGATATACGCCCCGTGGCTACTCTCATTGGGAATGACACTGACCTTACCAAGTATCAGCCGGGCTATGACAGTGAGAACCGGAGAATTCCAACACCTCCCTATGATGAAGTCACTGATCCCTCCAACTTGTAAGCATACCTTTGCCCTGAAGTGGACCCAGCCGGTTTAATAGATGATGAAGCTGAGTTTGAAGCCTTGAGTGGCACTGACTGGGCCTCGTCAACCTTCTAGGACAGGGCAACCGACGGAGAGGCGGAGAAGGATAACCCGGAATCTTCAAGCCCACCAAAGGAGTGAACCGCCAGGCATTTATGACTTCTTGAAAACAATGCTTCATTATTCAGACTCGGGGAGTCTTGTAATAGGGTAGAAAAACCTCTCAATTTTGTCATGCATTCGCGCATGTTTATGGCGCTTAATACTTTCGTAAGCCGCCATCGCTATATATTTCCAGCTTATGTCGATCTTTTATTTCCTTGCCTTATCCTGCATATAAAACAAGCAAAATTCCCTTGGCGGTTTATCGCATCGGGGGTCACATAAGGTATTGATAACCCAGAGTGCGAACCAAAACATCATATAAAGGCCGGTTTATGATTATATTTGTTAAATATAATCACAATAGCATACCTGCGATCCCTTTGGTAATCTATTCTACTTATATGACCTACACCATGCGGGTAAATTCAACTCCTAAAAGTTGGAACATATAATGTTCACCTGACACTTAACAACCTGGGGTGATCAATATTAAGCCGGAAGAACAAAAACCATCTCATAGTGCTTTCAAGAAGGTCTCAAAATAATCAAATAATTATGCTTATGAAATATAATGGATAATAAACAATATTCAAAGGCTTACGGTTCGGATACGATCGATGAAACCATTCCAAAGGGGTTAAGCTAAGATTCGGATACGATCATATAGCCCCGATGGCTTTGGCGATGCCAATGAAGTGGGTATCGACAGCTATGTTCTCTTTGGTTCGAATCGACCTATGTTTGAACAGAAGCCCCCAAGTGACCATAAGAGTTGTTTAATGACGCTGATTCGAATACGATCCACGTCGGACCCGGAGGGAGTTAAGCTATGATTCAAATATGATCAAGAAGCCCCCAAGTGGGTTTGGCATATGCGATCAAGTGAGTATCGACAGCTATGTTCTCTTTGGTTCGAATACGACCTATGTTTGAACAGGAAGCCCCCAAGTGGTCATGGCTAGATTCAGATATGATCATAAGCCGGACCAAAGGGAAAGCCGGATTCAGATATGATCCGCTCCCTGTTCGTTGTTTTCACCACCTGATAAAGAAGACATATAAACCTTTGAGGGTAAAAAGGACAGAGGTCCTGCTTTATTGCTTTATATAATATATACATCGTCAAAATATATACATCTTGAGAGCCGGTGGCTTAAGTATAGTAAGGCCGAAGATGGGCGATATTCCACGGCCGGCGGGTCTCCTCCTCCGACTTACGTGAGTCTTTGCGCTCTCGAACATCGATGAGGTAGTATGACCCATTGTTCAGATTCTTGCTGACCACAAAGGGTCCTTCCCAAGGAGGGGATAGCTTGTGCATATCAGACTGATCCTGGATGAGCCGGAGCACTAAGTCGCCTTCCTCAAAGATCCTGCTTCTAACCCGACGGCTGTGATAGTGGCGCAGGTCTTGCTGGTAAATCGACGAGCGGGCTATTGCCAAGTCTCGCTCCTCATCCAACAAGTCAAGAGCATCCTGACGAGCTTTTTTGTTATCAGCCTCAACATAAGCCGCCACGCGGGATGAATCGTGCCGGATGTCACTTGGCAGGACATCCTCTGCTCCATATACCATGAAGAAAGGTGTGTAACCTATAGATCTGTTAGGCGTAGTGTTGATGCTCCACAATACAGAGGGTACCTCCTCCACCCAACAACCCGGAGTTCACTGCAAGGGGACCAAGAGCCGGGGTTTGATACCCTTCAGGATCTCTTGATTAGCTCTTTCTGCTTGACCATTGGATTGAGGATGAGCAACAGCCGAAACATCAAGCCGGATATGTTCTCGTTAATGAGAACTCTTCCATGGCACCCTTGGAGAGATTAGTGCCATTATCAGTTATGATGCTGTGTGGAAAACAAAAAAAAACACCTTTTTCATGAATTGAACCGCCGTGGCTGCATCACACTTACTGACCGGCTCTGCCTCAACCCACTTTGTAAACTTATCCACTGCCACCAGGAGGTGTGTCTTTTTATCCTTAGACCTCTTGAAAGGTCCAACCATGTCAAGCCCCCAGACTGCGAACAGCCAAGTAATTGGAATCATTCTCAACACTTGAGCCGGCACATGAGCTCGTCGTGAGAATTTTTGACATCCGTCACATTTGCTGACTAGATCCTCCGCATCAGCATGAGCCGTCAGCCAATAGAAACCATGACGGAAAGCCTTGGCCACAAGAGATTTTGAACCGGCATGATGACCACAATCTCCTTCATGGATTTCACGAAGTATCTCCTGACACTCCGCAGGCGACACACAACGTTGAAACACCCCAGTGACACTGCGTTGATGTAACTCGCCATGAACAATCGTCATAGATTTGGACCGCCTGATGATTTTTCTCGCCAAGGTCTCATCCTCAGGCAACTCTCCCCTGGTCATATAGGCCAAATATGGCACTGTCCAATCTAGGATGACGTGAAGAGTTGGCACCAGCTGTGCCTCCGGGTCTGGCACTGCTAGTTCTTCCTCTGTAGGTACCTTGACAGAAGGATTATGCAAAACATCGAGAAAGGTGTTAGGCGGCACCGACTTCTGTTGAGATCCCAAGCGGCTTAAAGCATCGGCCGCCTCATTCTTCCTTTGATCAATGTGCTCCACTTGATAACCTTTGAAGTGCCCAGCCACAAAGATCTACTTCACGACGGTAAGCCGCCATAAGGGATCCTTGAGTCCCACTTGCACGACACTGTTGGGCCACGAGATCTGAATCGCCCAAGCACCTTACCTGGCTCAAATTCATCTCTTTGGCCATCCGGAGACCATGGAGTAAGGCCTCGTACTCAGCTGCATTGTTAGTGCAAGGAAACATAAGCCGGAGCACATAACAAAATTTGTCACCTCGAGGGGAAGTTAAAACAACTCCAGCCCCCGAGCCTTCAAACTGCCTGGACCCATCAAAGTGAATAGTACAATATGTGTTATCTGGCTTCTCCTCAGGTGCCTGCAACTCTGTCCAATCATTGATAAAGTCCACCAAGGCTTGAGAATTAATAGCAGTACGTGGCATATACTTCAAACCATGAGGCCCAAGCTCAATAGCCCACTTGGCAACTCATCCTATGGCTTGCCTGTTCTGGATGATGTCCCCCAAGGGGGCATAACTTACCACAGTTACAGGATGACTTTGGAAGTACTGCTTCAGCTTCCGGCTTGCCATAAACACTCCATAAACAAGTTTCTGCCAATGCGGATACCTTTGTTTAGACTCAATAAGCACCTCACTGATATAGTAGACCGGTCGTTGAACCGGATGCTCCTTGCCTGCCTCCTTACGCTCCACCACGATGGCAACACTGACAACTCATGAATTAGCAGCCACATATAACAGCAATGGCTCTTTATCAATGGGAGCCGCAAGGACCGGTGGCTCAGACAACTGTCACTTTAAATCTTCAAAGGCAGTATCAGCAGCATCACTCCAGACAAAAGTTTCCGTTTTCTTCATCATCTGATACAGCGGTAGGGCCTTCTCACCTAACTGGCTTATGAACCGGCTTAAAGCAGCAACACGACCTGCCAGTCGCTGAACATCATTGATGCACGCCGGTTTAGCCAGAGAGGTAATCGCCTTGATCTTCTCCGGATTAGCTTCAATGCCTCTGTTTGAGACCAGAAAACCCAAGAGCTTGCCTGCAGGTACACCAAATACACACTTGGCCGGGTTAAGCATCAACTTATACACCCGAAGATTATCAAAGGTCTCTTTGAAGTCAGATATCAAGGTTTCCTTCTCTCTGGACTTCACCACAATGTCATCCACATAAGCGTGAACATTGCGCCCGATTTGACCGTGGAGACAGTTCTGTACACATCGCTGATAAGTCGCCTGAGCACTCTTGAGCCCAAATAGCATAGATACATAATAGAAGGCTCCAAACAGAGTGATGAAAGCCGTCTTCTCCTGGTCCTTAACTACCATTTTAATCTGATGATAACCATAGTAAGCGTCCAAAAAACTCAAACACTCACAACCCGCCGTAGCATCAATGATTTGATCAATACGGGGGAGAGCAAAGGGATCAGCCGTACAAGCTTTATTTAAGTCCGAGTAATCCACACACATCCGCTAGGTGCCGTTCTTCTTGAGCACGAGCACCAGGTTAGCCAACCACTCCGGGTGAAAAACTTCAACAATAAACCCAACCGCTAAGAGCTAGGCGACTTCCTCTCCAATAGCTTTCGGTCTCTCTTCGTTGAACCGTCGAAGAAACTTCCTGACCGGCTTATACTTCGGATCAATATTGAGAGTGTTCTCAGCGAGTTCTCTCGGTACACCCGGCATGTCAGATGGTTTCGATTCGAAGATGTCCCGGTTCTCACGGATGAACTCGATGAGCGTGCTTTCCTATTTAGGATCCAAATTGGCACTAATACTGAACTGCTTAGATGAATCACCCAGATTGAAATCCGCAAGCTTGGTTTCAGCAGCCGATTTAAACTTCATCGCCGGCTCATGCTCGGTGGTTGGCTTCTTTAGAGAGGTCATATCCGCCGGGTCAACGTTGTCTTGATAAAACTTTAGCTCCTCTGCTGCACAAACAGACTCAGCATAAGCCGCGTCGCCCTCCTCACATTCCAGGGCTACCTTTCGACTTCCATGCACGGTGATGGTGCCCTTGTGACCCGGCATCTTAAGCTGCAGATAAACATAACACGGTCGTGCCATGAACTTGGCATAAGCCGGCCGCCCAAACAGAGCATGATATGGACTCCTGATTTTGACCACCTCAAACGTCAATTTCTCAGCCCTGGAATCATATTCATCTCCAAAGGCCACTTCTAGTTCAATCTTGCCAACTGGGTAAGCCGACTTACCAGGAACCACTCCATGAAAAACAGTGTTGGACGTCTTCAAATTCTTATTAGTTAACCCCATGCGCCGAAAGGTCTCATAATAGAGGATATTGATGCTGCTACCCCCGTCCATGAGTACCTTAGTGAATTTATATCCACCAACCTGAGGTGCTACCACCAAGGCTAACTGACTCGGATTATCAACCCGGAGGGGGTGATCTGCCCTGCTCCATACAACGGGCTGTTCGGACCACCTCAAATAACAGGGAACCGTCGACTCAACAGAATTCACGGCCCTCTTATGAATCTTCTGGTCACGGTTGCGCAAGCTGATGGTGAACACGTGATACTGCGCACTACTCAGCTGCTTCAGATGGCTTTGATAACCTGACTGTTGCTGCTGTTGCTCCCCTTGACCGGACTGCTGTTGATTATAACCACCTTGATGTCCCTGAAATCCGGAGCTTGAACCGCCGCTTGGGCCATGAAAGCCACCAGCTCCTGAGCCGCCGCCCGACCCATGATTGTCATCAAACATGTTGGAATTCTTGAAAGCCTTCATGATCGCGCAATCTTTCCATAAGTGGGTGGCGGGTCGTTCCCGGGTGTCGTGTCTCGGGCAAGGCTCATTGAGTAGTTGCTCAAGAGATGGGCCTGACCCGCCAGATCGAGGGGGCGGTTTTCCCTTACGTCTCTGATTATTACCCTGCGCATTGGCATTGGCCACAAACTCCGGGTTACCCTCCGCCTTATGTTTATTGCCTCCTTGATTCATCGGGTTATGCTGCTGGCCCTTTCCATTGTCGTTCTTCTTTCCCTTCCCTGTCTTTTCCTCATCAGATGCGGGATCCTTGGTACTATCAGAGTCGGCGTATTTGACTAAAGCTGCCATCAGCGTACCCATGTCATTGCAATCACGCTTAAGGCGCCCCAGTTTCTGTCTCAGCGGCTCAAAGCGGCAGTTCTTCTCCAACATGAGGATTGCAGAGTCGGCATCCATCTTATCAGACGAATGTATTATCTCCTTGCCCCGGCGCACCCAATGAGTTGTGGATTCACCCTCCTCCTGCTTACAATTTGTCAA
Source organism: Aegilops bicornis (assembly GCA_021605145.1). Classification (NCBI taxonomy): domain Eukaryota; kingdom Viridiplantae; phylum Streptophyta; class Magnoliopsida; order Poales; family Poaceae; genus Aegilops; species Aegilops bicornis. Next base: position 825,402,538 of record CM038675.1, on the reverse strand, counting down.
GTCCACAATCGTCATGGATTGCTTGCAAGTGTCTTTGAAGTTCTGGATGAATCGGGCCGTTAGCTCTGCCCATGAATTAATGGAATTGGGCGGCAAGCCCTTTAACCAAGACCGGGCCGTTCCATCCAACATCATGGTGAAGTACTTAGCCATTTCCGCGTCGCTGACCTCCAACAGCTCCATGGCCATCTCATAACTTTTGATCCATGCTCCGGGCTGTAAGTCGGCCGTGTAATTTGGCACCTTTCGAGGTCCCTTGAAGTCCTTGGGTAGGCGTACATTACGTAGAGCCGGCACCAAACAAGGAACACCGCCGGTTCTAGTAGCCACTCCCGTCTCAACGGAAGTCATCGGATACTCTAGGAAATCTTGATGAGCCGTCTGTTGAGCCGCTAGCTGAGCCGCCCGCTCGTTCTCCTGACGTATTCGGTCTTGTACCGGGATTATAGCCACCGGGTTGGTTACGGCGCTGGGCGTTGCTTGACAAAGCTTCTGACTCCATGTGCCTGCTGTAACTTGGACTCCGGTTTTGTGGCCGGTGCTAACCAAGGCGGAGGAGTTGAATGAATCCTGTCCCGGCTATAAGAATAAGTCTCTTGCTGAGCCAGGGCCGTCTGGACAAGTTCTCTGATTCTCCGGGTCTCCACCGCTGTTGGATCATCACCGTCCACTGGGAGTGCCGCCAAACGCGCTAATGCTGCGATTAAGTTCTCCATGGGGTTGGAAAAGTGACCCGGTGGTATTGGCACGTAACGGGGCGGTGCCATGTTCCCATGAGTAGGTGCCATCTCCCGAGGCTAAGTCGGTCCTCCTGTTCCGGCTATCATAAACTGATTTGCATCTGGCGGGTTACTTGGGCCGGCTCCGGGTGTAGCAAAAAGATTCTGAGGATCATAAACCGGAGGTAAACGGGACTGGGTTTTTTGATGTCTCCTCCTCATCACCTCGTTAGACGCATTCAGGCTCATCGTGAGCTGGAAGGCCTCCGACTGTAGTCGTTGTGCCCGTGCATCCAAAGCCGCCCGTTCAGTGGCTAACCTGGTGTCCTCGGCTGCCAAGGCCTCCTTGGCCCGAGCTATTTCCTCGCGCACCCGTGCCACCTCCGCGTCATGCTCATCTTTATTTGCAGGAATAATCATAGCGGTTAACAGGGCTGTAAGCTTATCCATGAGATCTATCAGCACCTGAGCCGGCGGGCGCACAAGGCCTCCTGCCCCGGCCGCTCCTGACCCGGACGTTATTGCTGCAGCGGCTGTAGAGTATTGGCCGGGTTGAGTCCCAGCCATGAAGACTCCTGCCCATCTTGGCGGCTCACAGGGGACCGGAATACTGGGGCCATCGGAACAGCCCCCAAGCACGCCATCTTGCACTTGATACAGCGAATCTGTTGAACCGGCGGACGAATCACCGTCAGAGAGGACGGCCGTCTCACCACCATCTTCAGATCCTTCAGAAAGTTCCTCTCCGTGGATGCAGCCCACGAAGGCACGCTTCATGGCGGGTTGAACTCGGGCCTTTCTCGCACGCTGTGCTGTCTCGACGAGGTCGGTGCTGTTGTCCGGCTCAGGGCCCGGCTCACCAATCCGGCCGATGAAGACGTGGATTCCGCCGAAGGGGACCCAGTACCCATACTCAATTGAGGCGTCGGGGCCCCAGCCTTCGTCGTCGATGTAGATCTTGCCGCGACGACTCTTGGTCATCCGTCCCACTACGTATCCCTTGAGCCCTTCGAAGTTGCCCTTCAAGAACTCAAATCCACCGTGCACTGGCCCCACGGTGGGCGCCAACTGTCGTGGAATTGTCACGTCAGATGTCCTAGTGAAAGGACTTAGTCGTGGAGCCATCGCAACTAGGAAGCTTAAAGGGGTTAATTGGGACAAAGGACACGAGAGAGTTATACTAGTTCGGCTCCTTACAGTGAAGGTAAAGCCTACGTCTAGTTGGGTTGGTATTGCTTGATGTTTTGATGACCAGGGAGCGAGATACGCTATGCCCGGTTCTCGATGAGTTGTTCCTTGCCCTAAGCCGCCAGTGGGTCGTCCCCTTATATACACGGGTGGACGCCCTGCGGGCTACAGAGTCCCGGCCGGCTCATAGACAGTGTCCGGCTCGGTGACTAGTTAAGTCTACCTTATGTTACAAGTCATATCATCATGGCGGTTTACCACTATGGGCCTTAAGCCACCTGTGGGCCTTTGCTGTTGAGGATGAGGCCACTTCAAAGAAGAAGGTGCTGAAAAAGGAGTATGGCACAGCTGCAACCACAAAGCCAGGCCTGAACAAGAAGGCACCTACCAAGAGAGTGCCCACATCCAAACCTAGGAAGGTTTCCACTGGTCAAACCATGAAGTTCACCACTGAGTCTGAAGAAGAAGCTGCTGGCGAAGATAAGAAGAAGAAGAGGGTGAGAACCACTACTACCAAAGTCCTTGGCAAGCCCTCTATGAGGAGAGATTCTGATGAGGAAGAAGAAGAGGAAGAGGATGCTGCACCAGCACCCAAAGCTCAGAAGCTCATGGGAGATGCAATTAAGTCAGGGGCTGCTCCATCTAAGCCCAAAGCTGCTCCCAAGGCTGCTGCTCCAGCTCCAAAGCCTAAACCCAAGAGGAACAACCAGATATATACCTGCATCAGAGAAGAACAAGGCCCCAGTGCCTGAAGCTGCTGAAGAAGAAGATGATTCTCTTGTTTTGAGGAAGTTGAAGCCCAAGATTCCTGACCACAATGATGCTCATCCAGTAGCTGAAGACATGCACATCAGAAAGGATGCTGGACTGAGATTGTGGAGACAGTCAGATCCATATGTTGTGAGGAGAAGGACAGCAGTTGACTATAGATTTCACACAAAGGAGCAACAAGATTTTTATGAAACAATTTTGCTTGACAAGTAGCCCATTGTATATGACATGAGATGGATCAACTGGAAGTACATCAAGAAAAATGAAGCTTACTATCCAGGAGTATATGACAGCTTCAAATCATGTGGAGTTGATGAATTTGTTGCCCAGAAGCTCACCAAGTGGAATGATGAGCTCATCATGCAGTTTTACTCCACAACTCACTTCTACCCAGATGGGCAGATCATCTGGATGTCTGAAGGTACTAGGTACCAATTCACTGTTGATGAATGGGCTCAGTTGATCAATGCTCCAAAAGAATCTAAAGATGACTTGGATGTATACGCTGAGAAGAAGAAAGACCACAACTCTATGGCACAGATGTATAGAGAGATCCCAGATAAATCTTTGGAAACTCACAAGCTTGGATCTGTACACTTCTTGTTGTCTCGTCTGCCTACAAGCAACTGGATCCTTAGGCACACATTGCTACCCCAGTCTGGAGATCACAAGATGATCAGAGGACATGCTATCAACTTGCTACATTTTTTTGATATACCTCAGAAATTCAAAGACATGAGTCTGATTGTGGAAACAATCAAGAGAACAGCAGCTGATCAGAAGAGAAGTTGTGGGTATGCTCCACACATTCAGGAGCTCACCAACTCAAAGATGGGCACATGCACATATCTATTGGATAAGGAGCATCTACCCTTATATCCTGAGTTTGAAGATAACACAGTTGAGATGAATGAGAAGGAACCATCATCTGTACAAGCACATGAGAAGAGAGAGAAGTCAAGGGCAGAGAAAGCTGCAAAGATGCCAACTGCTGAAGAGGCATCTCAAGTGTTCCTGAAGAGCAAGCAAGATCAACTTGGCTATTTGATTTCCTCCACCTTGAGAATTGAGAAGGGCTTGGCCACCGTGACTCAAAACCAAGAGAGTTTGGATAGGATCATTAAGCAGAAATTATATGCTCTTGATGTCAAGGTCACTGAGATCCAAACTGCAGTTGAGTAACTTCAGGAGGATGTGGAGCAGAAGAAGGGCAAGTCTACTACAGATGCATTTGATAGAGTGCCCAGAGGACAGAGATCTTCTGCAGTGCCTATTCCAGATACTAGAGCTACATCATCTGCACCAGCTGCCACAGCTTCAGTGCCACCAGCTCCAGTAGTCACTCCACCAGCTCCAGCTACATCAACTGATGCTTTCGTCCTGAGAGTCGTTTAGCACTATGCATTTTTAAACTTTTTGGTAACTTGTTGCCAAAGGGGGAGAAAAATGTATAGATCATAGGCTTCGAGAGAATGTTGCTTTTGATCTCTCTTGTTTTTGGTGGTTGAACTTCTTTATTGTGTGTTTGCTTGATACACTATGCCTTTTGTGAGATACTTGGATGATCATGTGTTTGATCATATGCTACCTTAATGCTTGTTGGACGATATTATCTCTTATATCCTCATATGATCATTCACTTTTCTTGGTGATGAGTGCTTGTGTTCAATTATTATCATTTGGAGCGCCCCACCAAGATGTATGTGACATGAAAGAGTGACCCATGGTCCTAACACATTGTGCATTTGCAATCCAAAGCAAATTTTAATAATGCACAAATTTAGGGGGAGCTCTTACTTATCACATACTTCTCAACGACGATGTTTTTCAATCTTATTATCATTTCTCGAAGCTTTGATCTATGTGTTGTCATCAATTACCAAAAAGGGGGAGATTGAAAGTGCAACTATCCCTGGGGGGTTTTGGTAATTCCTAACAACATATAGCTCATTGAGCTAATGCTATTTCAAGATAAATATTTCAGGAAAGCTCAATGATTGGCATGGCATGGATGAGAAAAATGAACCCCTCAAAATGCTAAGGACAAAAGGATTGGCTCAAGCTCAAAGCACAAGACTCTACATTTTACTTTTAGTGATCCAAGATCACATTGAGTCTATAGGAAAAGCCAATACTATCAAGGAGGGATGAGGTGTTGCTTAATGAGTTTCTTACTCAAAATGCTTAGTGATATGCTCCAAAATCCCTCAACTATTTTCTCACATCCACATATGTCCCAAACCAAAAGTCAAACTCGGCCCCACCGAAACCATCTATCCGGCGCCACCGATTTCTGCTGACATAGCCAGTGCCACAAACCCTGGTATTTTCGGTCTCACCGATAGGGATCTCGGTCTCACTGAGATGGGATTGTAATCTCTCTGTTTCCCTTCGTAACGTTTCGGTCAAATCGACATGAGCGATCGGTCCCACCGAGATTGCAATGCAAACTCACTGTTTCCCTTTCGTAACATTTCGGTCCAACCGAGATGAGTGAATCGGTCCCACCGAGTTTGCCTCACCAACACTCTGTGTGTCTATTACCAAAATCGGTCTCACCGAGTTTGTGTAATCGGTCTCACCGAGATTACGTTATGCCCTAACCCTAACCTTATCAGTCCTACCGAGTTGACATGTCGGTCCCACCGAAATTCCTAACGGTCACATTATTTTCTAAATCAGTCTGACCGAGTTTAACGATTCGGTCGCACCGAGTTTGGTAAGTTGTGTGTAACAGTTAGATTTTGTGTGGAGGCTATATATACCCCTCCACCCACTCTTCATTTGTGGAGAGAGCCATCAGAACATGCCTACACTTCCAACATACATTTTCTGAGAGAGAACCACCTACACTTGTGTTGAGGTCAAGATATTCCATTCCTACCACATAAATCTTGATCTCTAGCCTTCCCCAAGTTGCTTTCCACTCAAATCTTCTTTCCACCAAATCCAAATCCTGTGAGAGAGAGTTGAGTGTTGGGGAGGTTATCATTTGAAGCACAAAAGCAAGGAGTTCATCATCATAACACCATTTGTTACTTCTTGGAGAGTGGTGTCTCCTAGATTGGCTAGGTGTCACTTGGGAGCCTCCGACAAGATTGAGGAGTTCAACCAAGGAGTTTGTAAGGGCAAGGAGATCGCCTACTTCGTGAAGATCTACCCTAGTGAGGCAAGTCCTTCATGGGCGACGGCCATGGTGGGATAGACAAGGTTTCTTCTTCGTGGAACCTTCGTGGGTGGAGCCCTCCGTGGACTCGCGCAACCGTTACCCTTCGTGGGTTGAAGTCTCCATCAACGTGGATGTACAATAGCACCACCTATCGGAACCACGAATAAAAAATCTCCGTGTCAACATTGCGTTTGCCTCCTCAAACTCCTCCATTTACCTTCATATGCAATTGTTTTACATTCCGCTGCTATACTCTTAGAATTGCATGTGTTGGTTGATTGCTTGACTTGTGCTAAGTTGCTAAAATCTGTCGAGAACTAAAATTGGGAAAAGGCTAGATTTTTATTTGGTCAGGTAGTCTAATCACCCCCCCCCCCTCTAGACATACTTTCGATCCTACACACGAGCGACCACATTGGCAGATGACTTGAAACCCCCGCCCCAGTTGTTGTTGTAGAGGGCGAGGCGCTGATCAAAATTTCTCATCTAAGCGTAGAGATCATCGATGCTGATGGTGTCGGTGCGCGCGTCGTTGGCGGAGACAAGGGGTTGGTACTCCATGTCGAGGCCGGCGGTGATGTAGGAGACAAGCTCATCGTCATCAATGGGCTTTCCGGCGGCTGTGACCTCATCGACGAGTGCTCTCATCTGGGTGAAGTAGGCAGCAACAGATCGCGTCCCCTTCTGCGCCTGGAGAGAGCAACCCGGATGTTGTTGACGCGGGCTCGAGGTTGCGACGAGAACATGTGGGCGAGAGCTGCGCAGAGCTCGCGCGGCGTGGCAATGGAGGTAACCAACACGAGGACCTCTTTGGTGAGAGTATTGAGCAAGTATCCAAGTACCTGCTGCCCTTCTCTGAACCAGATCGGATGGAGAGGGTTCGGCGTCTGCTCTTCTTTCCCGTCTTTGTCCTTCATGACGAGGATCTTGACAGGTTCCGGCATAGCCGAAGAGGCTAGCCCCTCTCAGCTGCGGCGTCACCTGCGCACGCCACAGAACGTAGTTGGTGCGGGTGAGCTTTTCTGCAACCTGCCCAAGGGAAGCCTGGACGGTGCTGGAGGAGGACGACATGGCTGGCGGTGGGTGGTTTCGCTAGATGTGATGGATAGAGGTGGCTCCGTATACCATGTGAAACAGAGGAGAATGTCGTACCTCTCTCGAGGCGACGGTTTCGTGTTAATATAGGCAGGGCCATATCCCTGATAAGCATACAGGTTTGTTGAGATTACATCTTAAGGTACAAGGAAAGTAGAAATAAGATATACGTAAAGAGATTCAACCATATACTCTAACTAACCTAGACCGAACCAAACCGGTGCGTGTAGCGCCCCTGAACCTGACCATCGTATGGTTTAACATTTATATAGATACCACATAACCAATTCACACCAATATAAATTTCTGGGAGAATCTCATGTGGCCATTCTGTACAATAAAACTAAATACATAAAGTAAACAGTAAACACCCCCTTGAGCAGTACTAAGCATAACTTATGCCAGGAATCCTTCAAGTTGACCAAACACGCTCGACTATGACTGAATCCAAGACTTTAAATTCTAATTATGTAGTTCTAATGAGAAGTCCAAGAAATCTGCTTCGACAATACCAGGCACAGATAATTACATTATAACAGGAAATTATACTAAATAATGACATGCATAAAGACTCGTCTCCCATCCAGGGGTCAATCGTGCACCGTAAAAACATGGATGGTAAAACAAGGAAGGATAAGGTCTGGCAGTACACTTGAAGTAATTACCTGTCCAGAGTAAGGATGGCAATTTTATCCATGGACATGGATACCGATGGATATCCAACCCGAATGGATAGGGTGTGGATATGCTTTTGCGCCCATGGGCAGCGCCCAAACCCGACCCGATTACTCGTGGATAGGGCACGGACATAATCTTGTACCCATGGATATATCCAAACCCGACCGATAGTCTGAGTTAACGAGCAATATTCTGCTACCCCTACCTCATAGTCACATGTCCCACTATAATTTTATCCTTTATCTAAAACATCCAAAAGAAATTACACAATCCCCACCGTAACATACTCCAATGCACCTTCTCATCCTAGTATCTACACTAATTAAATGACTTGTCGTTGAGAATCAGCGCCGTCTCCTTGAGTTACTCCTCCCATGGCCCTAGAGGTGGCCGTCGCTGCTAGCCGCTACCTCCATGTAAGGTTGATCGCTGCAGCAACCTGCAATAATGGCCTGCGACAACCCCGCTCCATATCCCCTTGACCCCTCCGTCTTTGCTTTTCCACACACATTTTGATGCATGGCCGCAGCAGTGGGCCAATGCAAGGGCTATGACTGCACGGTAGGGAGTGAGCACTCCAATGCGGAGTGAGTATTATGCAATGGGTTATGTCTTATGTATAGGTCTTGAGAGGACCTGATGGATATCCAATGGGTATGGATATCCAGCGGGTTTGGACATGGTCATAATTTTTCGCCCATGGATTTTTTCATGGATGGGCAAGGACTGCCTTCATGGATATGGATATGGATATGGACTAGATATTGTTCAACCCGATCCAAACCCGACCCATTGCCATCCTTAGTCCAGAGGCCATCAGAAATTATCAGTTGAAGAATTTTCGAAGTAAGAAAATGGGAGTACCAGCCTCCAGGATCTGCCGAAATAATTTGACCACAACCAGTATAAACATCACCTGCTCAAAATTTCGTATTGAGAGGATATCAGGATAATGTAATTGTTTGGTGTAAGAAGGAATTGTACATGAACGGGAAAGACATATAGGGGAACCTAGCCGGGCACCATGCCAACACCACGAAAATTTCAAGGCCCTTCTTCCATAACCCGTTTTGAATCGTTAAGACAATAGGATTCTAAGGTGTAAAGGTTGTCGTTCAGGAGGCGAAAGGTCACCTCGTTGGCAAAATTCCACGCCACTCTCATGTTCTTCTAAAAACAGTATTGGTTGTTGGGCTTGTCCATATGGACTCGGGCAATGGCTATCCATCATGTCAAATTAGCCATCAGTGCTTCATCCTCTTCCACAAAAACATCATGGAGGTCGTCCTCTCTAAGCCCAAGTTATTTCATCAAAGCCTCCACCTCGCTCATGTTAGTTACCCGAGTTAGGAGCTTCGTTGTCGATGGCGGAAACCTAGCCCGATGAGAAGAAATTGTCGGGTATCAAACCCTAGGTCCTCTGAATCTACCGCGGGTCCGGCCAAGACCGGGCAGTGATCTATAGGATCGCCTCATGATCAGTCTGAGTCGGTCCTTATGGGAGATTTAGAGGCAGGGGAGGCAGAATCTCAATGATGGCATCAGCGTCGCCGAGAGGAAAAGCTAACCCTAGCGTGAGGATGTCCAATAGGTTTTTTAAGACAATGGTGGTGTCCAATAGGTGATCCGCATAGGAGTTGCCCTAAGGCTTGGTTTACTGCGTGCGTGCGTGCGTGCGCAGGCGCAGGGTCCCGCTGTTATTGGAAGTATAATGTTCGAACATATATTGATAGGCAGATTCAAAAAAAAGAAATGTTGATAGCCTTATAATAGCTGATTTGCCAACTATTATGCCATAATAAAGCTTATGATTTTCCTTAAAAGAAATCATCATTTCTTAATTTCTGTATGACCAAAAGGTCGAGTTCTATTAAAATCACAGCAAATGAAGTAACATAGGAATAGCAGAGGCTGAAAAATAAAGGCTCTCGGCGAGTCTGTTCTTACGACGGTATAGTGATCGTTTGGTGGCCCAATGACCTTCATACAATTTTTATTATGTTTGAAATAGCTTGTACTTCAAACTTTTATAATAGATGTTGGTATAAAAAAGTAAAGGCTTAGAAGAGAAAAAAAAAGACTGACGTCAATTCGTAGTTCTAGCCCCCCTCATGCCGAGTTAATGGCAACTTCAGGTGACAGGCCCGTGGCTTGGCCCGGCCAGAAGTACGTAATGACTGCTTTTTGCCTCAGCAGACCCTGGACCAGCAAGCTGGTGTATATGCTTGCGTCGTCAGCAATACGTTGGTCACTACCAGGCTTTTTAGACCGCAACGTAGGCTTCCTAGCCAGCGGTGTGGTACTAATATTTCTTTCGGCACGGTGTGGTACACGCCCAACCGAGCGGTGTAGTCGTTCACGGCCCAGTGAGCCACCTCGATCGTCTTCCGCCCAGCTAAGCTGTGCCTTTTCCTCTAGGGTCATCAGCACCATGAAAATCGTCATCCATGCTTCATCTCGCCCACGACCGAGCACCATGCCGACTTCATGCATCTCCGATTATCAAAGCTACGTACTATTGTATTATACACATGCAATTTTTTATACTAGCCTGTTGTAACAAGATACAATCAATCGTCTAAAAAAAGTTTCATGATGCAATTAACAATCACAATCCTGACGCATCTGGTTGGCTACAAAACTGAGCAAGCCAAGTCTGCATTTGCAATTGGATCCATTAAGTAATCTCGTTTCCATGGACTGTTCGATCAACGCTCGCCGGTTCTCCTCACCTGCTCCGGACCCAACGACCACGACAACACGTGCTTAGCTAAGCCTCAACCTCAGCAAAATCATCACACGAGCCATTGCCATTGGCATTATATACGCAACACGTACAAGCATGTCCAGTCCAGTGGTGGTCACTACGGCTTTCCATCGACACAATATCAAGAGGAGCTCTAGGTCCGGCCATGGCAGCAGCAGTGGTGGAGAGGTGGGCGGGGCTCGGATCAGCGGTGGCGACCGTCATCTTCCTCTGGTCCGTGGTGCAGAACTACGTGCCCCCGACCTTCCGCCTCTACCTCACCACCTTGGCCACCAAGCTCGCAGCCTGCTTCAACCCTTACCTCCAGATCACCATCTCCGAGTATGGCGCCGAGCGCTTCCAGCGCAGCGACTTCTTCCTCGCCGTCGAGGCCTACCTCAGCGACGCCTGCGCCCGCCGTGCACGCAAGCTCAAGGCCGAGCTCGGCAAGGACAGCAAGAACCTCCTGGTCTCCGTGGATGACCACGAGGAGGTCACTGATGACTTCTCCGACATCACCATCTGGTGGTACGCCTCCAAGAGGCAATCCAAGGCCAACGTCATCCATTTATACCCCGGCCAGGAAGAGAGGCGCTTCTACCGGGTTGTCTTCCATCGACGGCACCGCGACCTTGTCGTTGACTCCTACCTTCCTTTCGTGCTCGGTGAGGGCCGTGCTGTCACTGTGAAGAACCGCCAACGCCGTCTCTTCACCAACAATGCTAGCGGCAGCTGGAACCCCTACCAGGGCAAAAGCGTCTGGAGCCATGTCCCCTTCGAACACCCCGCCACCTTTGACACGCTCGCCATGCACCCCAATGAGAAGGAAGCTGTCATCGACGACCTCATGGCCTTCCAGGAGAGCAAGGAATACTATGCCAAGGTCGGCAAGGCATGGAAGCGCGGGTATCTCCTTTACGGACCGCCCGGCACCGGCAAGTCTACCATGATCGCCGCCATGGCCAACTTCCTCGACTATGACGTCTACGACCTCGAGCTCACAGCGGTCAAGAACAACACCGAGTTGCGGAAGCTCTTCATCGAAACAACAGGCAAGTCCATCATCGTCATAGAGGACATCGACTGCTCTGTCGACTTCACAGGAAAACGCCGCAAAGACAAGAAGGCCTCAAGCGACAAGGACCCCGACAACGATGACAAGCCCAAGCTACCGATAGAGCCAGAGAAGGACGATGCCACCAAGGTGACGCTCTCGGGCCTGCTTAACTTCATCGACGGGCTGTGGTCTGCTTGCGGAGGTGAGCGGATAATCATCTTCACGACCAACCACAAGGAGAAGCTGGACCCGGCGCTGATCCGGCGGGGCAGGATGGACAAGCACATCGAGATGTCCTACTGCCGCTTTGAGGGCTTCAAGGTGCTCGCCAAGAACTACCTAGGTGTCATTGAGCACGAGCTGTTTGGGGAAGTTCAGCGCCTACTCGAGGAGACCGACATGTCACCCGCTGATGTTGCAGAGAACCTGATGCCCATGTCGAAGAAGAAAAAGAGGGACCCGGATGTGTGCTTGATAGGCCTCATCGAGGCGCTCAAGCAGGCCAAGGAGGAAGCGGCGGCAGCCAAGGTGAAGGAGGCAGAGGAGGCTCAAGCGAAGAAAGCCAAGGAGAAAGAGGAGACAGAGATGAAGAAAGCCAAGGAGGAAGAAAAAGAGAAGGACAAAGCATCCAAGGCAGCCAACGGAGATATTAAGCAAGATGGCAAGTGAAGTGACATTACCCCAGGAAGCCAAGGAAAAAGAGTGAGCTTGTTCACCGGTGCTTCCTTGCAAAACAAAAATGCAGTGTTTGTTGAAAGAAAAATAATGCACCTCTCATCTGAAACAATATCTCTTTCTTCTCTCACTTGTAATGGTGCTGCATATAAAGCATGCAACAATACAAAATGCTACTGTAATAAGAACCACACGCTTTACCTACACCAAAAGGCCAGCAAGTTTTTTTTTTCAGGGAATTGAAAAACAAACATGGTATCATGCAGGCTTCCTTACCATTTCACCAACCCAATGTCGCCACTACGCATGACAGTGACAATATGCAATTAGCAATCGGAATTTCTCCTGCTCCTAGAGTTAATTAAGCAACCCAAATCTGAATTGGCCCTTCCATTCATTCATTAACTAATTAATGCAACCCAATTGTGCATTCTTTCAGCTCTGAGCAAATGCTAATATGATATTGTTGTAAGAACAAAGCAAAAAGTCAAAAACTTGCTTGTACTGATGAAGTATACAAATGCTATAGCAGACCCGAAGACACAGACACATGGCAATGATCAGAAAAGAGAATGCGAAGCATTGCTTACCAGCGCACGCAAGCTCACCTTGTGGTCACCGTGTTGAAGGTGGTGCCAAAATGGTTCAGCCCGAACACCTCCAACGTTATGATGAGCATGTTTTTATGGATATATAGATGGGTAAGAGATATTAATAATTTGTAAGATGAGCATGTGCAGAAGAGGCATGATTTTGCAACAAATTTAAGCATAACTACATTATGATCAATGATGAGACGGATTGAGGAAACTAAATAAGGTTAGATGTAAGGGAAATACTTTAGATCATACGAGACGATCTTCAGACGGCTTGTGTGTCGTTGATTTGTATTTCATCCGACGGCTAAGAGACACTAGAGAAATCCCCTTTTAATCACCCTCCCCCTCATCACGCAGCGAGCTTCCCATAATTCCTCGGCCCATCACATCTGTCCCGAATTAATCGCCACCGCCGTCCCCCTCTCCTGCCTCCAGTCGTCCTCTCCGCCGAGCATACTGCCCAGCACGTCGGCCATGTTTTCTTCGCCAGAGTCTAAGAACCGGCCAGGTTCGATTCCTCCCTCAACTGCGTTCGTTGTCCATGATCTAGCCTGCCCATCTTCCACTAGGGCAGCCATCTTGCCCAGATCCATCTTCAGTTTGCTGCTTAGGCATTCAACACCGGTGCACTAGGCTCTCCGGCGGTCAGATCTTTATTGATTTGTGTTATTCTAGTTGATTTTTGTTATTCTGTGTTATTCCCAATTAGGTTAGAATAAATTTGTTTGCGGATAATAAATTACTGCATCTAGAAATCATTTTTGAACATGCTACTTTGCATGTTCAAATTTGTGTGCTTGCAATTTATCTCACACTCTCACATTTATCGTGATTTCAGCCACCTATTGGTACAGAGCATTTATACTTCCCATGTGTTTCCTATGTAAAGATAGAATATTGATTCTTTGTGGTGCTTCAGAGGAGCTATATATATGTACAGATGCTTCAATTCGTGTGTCCTTGTCCAGATCCTTCCGTTTTTGGCTGTCGAATTTCCAAATGTCATGCTTCATATGCATCGTCTCAGTTTGCATTAGCATACCCATGCTTCTACCTCTTGTATTGTTTCCGTTTAACAATGCTGAAGTGCTTCATATATTTCTCATATATTTGTTACCATGCTTCTCTCCTATTCGAGATTGCATATTTCCCCAGGCCATATGCAACTGCAGGTCAATAACGCTGGCCATTCAACGGTGCCGACCCCGGTGCTCCTTGCCGCTAGCTGGCATCGACATTCGCAACTTTTGGGGAGAAGAGTAGCGGAGCATCGAGGGACGCTTTCAACATCGAGAAAGAAGGCACGAAGAATGCATGCTTCCTTACATGGGGTTCCTTGCTTCTTCATGCCTGACAATTGCTTCCTACCATAATTGTGCCTCTGCGGGCACGAGGACAATAGGCATGTCAAGTCTTTTTGTGGCCCTGACTAGCCACCACGCTTCAGCTACATCGGTCAGATCTCATCATTGTCTCTCAGATCTCATCGACGCTACTCCTCGAAGAGAGCCCTCTTTGGATGGTGCTCATATTCTAGTAGGGGCTTTGTCCCGTTGTGCTTCGATGTTCACAATTTGTTGTATGGAATCAAAGTCCAATCTATTTTGAAATATTTTTTCTTCCTTGAGAAGCAAATTATGATATCATTTAGAAGCAATGTTGATGGAAGCATAGATGAATCAGAAGGTTGGACATTGAAAATACATTATAAGCGACACTAGAAATAAATTTCAACTTCATTGGAAGCACATGCTCATTTTGTTTGAAGCAGATGTAGTTGTTAAATGCACATGTATGCTGCCCCATCTTATTAATTTTGTATCCAACATATCTCTATTTTGCTTCCTGCCCAAAAAATGAAGCTTCGTTACACAATAAGCAAGCACCATAGGTTTCACAAAACATTTATGCTTCCTACTAATAAAAAAATGTTTCTGACACAGTTAAACAAAATTTTGGTTAGACACTAATCATGCTTCTAACAACAACACACTATGCTTCTTATGCGTCTGAATAAATCAAGTTTCTCTTACCACTAATCAGGCGCCCTCCCCCATTACTGCCTTCAAGCGATTACATGTTGTCTACAACCCAATGTTTTAGTTTAGACATCCTAGTATCAACCGAGAATATGCACATCTTTTTTATAGTTTGAGTGTTTTTTGTAGTTCAGAATACATACATCTGGAACGTCGGAGTGTCTTTGTATTGAAGCAATTTTTCTTATGGAAGGAAACAGTTTTACTGAATAATATGTTTCCATCGCATGTGCTTCCATCAGGGGAAAAATGTTTTCAATGGAACGCGTTTGTGCTGCAAAAATCTATATACAATTAATTTTATTTATTTGTTTATTGGAAACAAATCCGTAATTAGTGGGAAGCATTGTTTTTGAATTTGTTTGTTGGAAGCAATCACGACATACCAAAACAATTAGCGTAATTCTGGGAAGCAGTTTGTTAGTAGAAGCACAGAATTAAGGAAGCATGGAGAGATTAGGGGAGGACGTGCTATATAAATGGGAAGTGATTATTACAAACACATAAATAGGAAGAAAAAGGTTAGCGCCTAACCATCAGATCTGACGAACAGCGTGACGTTAATCCAACGGCCAGCCACTCGTCTGATGGGAAGCAAGGGATCAGTAGTCTGATCCCTAGCGGTTCCCTAGATGTAAGCCATGAATACTAATGCTTAATCATCACGGACAATTGCTAAACTCTTTAGTTTTAGATATACACTAATGACCAAATAAGAAGGAATAAAGACAAACAAGTCAAACCGTGCAAATTTTGACCGAATTTCTGGAAAAATTATCCAGAAATGGAACGCCAAATTAATATCAGTAAATACATAACAATATATTTTTTAATATTATAGGGTAAATATATTCTTTAGTATTATAGTTACTGATAGTTTTTCCTTCAAAGGTGTTCCACTTTACACCGCTTGACTATAGAAAAACTTTATGGACCTTCTTCTTTTGGAGTCAGAGGGAGTACAATAATTTTGACACCAGGTATGTTAGCTATATTTAAGTATTTTATTTTTGATGGTATAGAACTGGGGCTATAAAAAATTAATCAGATAATACTTAATCTGGAGGAGAATAACTGGCTCAGGTCGAGGAACACTAAAAAATCATTCTAGGTCGCTAAATAGTTTTTTTTGCTATAAACTTTTCTGTAACCTATGTGAATATAATGTGGTATCTGAACACATTAACTTTGAAAATAATAATATGTGAAACATATTTTTATAACGGTAAAACAAATCTAGCCGCACAAGTGCGGGTTACCCTTAGGGATGTAAATGGTACAGATAGTTCCTGTTTCGGATCAGTATTCTCATCCGTTTCTAAGGATATGGTCTGCACTTGCACGAATCTGTTGGATATGGATATAGATACGGATTTTGGTCAACCGGATATCCAACGGATATGGTATCGATAATATCCATCGGATGTGGATTATCCAGTACTTTTACAGATTATTTGAGGTTGTGAAATATGGTTAACTGATAAGTTCAGCCCTATCGGCAAGCCTGATGTATAATTCGCCCACCAATTAGAGTCACCAGATATAAAATTGTTGATGTATTGGTGTGAGCTTTTTTTACGAAAATATCAGATCTATTATAAAGATTCATCAGAAGTACAAAGCATCCAAACATGATAAAAATTACATCGGAAGTACAGCTTCTCCTCTCCTCCTATGGCCCCAACGATAACGATAACACGTGCTTAGCTAAGCTTCTACCTCAGCAGAATCACCACACCAACCATAAGCATTATATACGCAACACGTACACGCATGTCAATAATGCTGGCATATAGAATCATCATCAATGTGCTCAAGTTAATGTCATTACGAACTTGAAGTTCAACCATTTGAAAAAGAAGGAAAGATTTACATGAGATAGGGGAACTTGGCATCTCTGTGGGTCGTTATGGCCACGTTTGGTCGTTCGGTGGTCCAAAGATCTTGATGTAATACTTATTACATTTGAGATACTTTGTACTTTCTATGAATTTTTATAGGAAAGCATTTGTATATGGCCGACCGGCCCAACTTTACACCCGCTGTTCGATCCGAACTAATCGTGCGTCTCATAACTACTACCTTATCTCCTCAGCCGATCAGTGTCATCTCTCTCAACCGCATCTCCCTCTTCCCTGTGCTGACGACCGCCCACCTGCTCCCCCGCATAGACGGCAGCCAACCTCCTCCTCCCCCGTGTCTATAGCCTCACCACCTGCTCCCCTGAGTCGCACCCATGGAGCCGCCACCACGCGCTGGATTTGCTGCGACCAGCCCCACGCTCGCAGCGTGCTCCCCTGGCCTTGTCGCGAGCACAACAAACACCAATGAGCTCGAGGTCACAAGTTACGAGCTACGCCCCCAATGCGATGCTGCTTGCTGCAACCCCGGCAGCCGCCATTGCTGAAGATGGCGGTCACAGGAGCTGCAACCGGCAACAGCCGACGCTGGAGCGAGGTGCGTCTGGTGGCGTAGAGTCGACATGCTACAACCAGCAGATTTTGAGCATGTCGATTGTAGCTCAAAATCTATTGGTCGTAGCATGTTAAAATCTGGTGGCGTAGAGTCGACATGCTACGACGCTGGTCGACCAGCAGATTTTGAGCGAGGTGCGTTTGTGGTGGCGTAGAGTCGACATGCTACAATCGGCTACAATCGGCCTGTCACCTTAAGTTGTTGTTAAGTCTGCTGGTCGTAGCATGTCACCTTTCGGCAAATTTTTATTAGAAAACATTTATTATGTTTGAGATACTTTCTGCTTCCGGCAAATTTTTATCAGGAAACATTTGTATAGAGCTGACCGGCCCAACTATTCGTCGACCGCTTGTGTGTCGCTCAATCTGCACTAATCGTGCATCTCACAACTACTACCTGATCTCCTTAGCCGATCCACATCATCTCTCTCACCCGCATTTATATCTTCCCTGCGCCGACGACCGCCCACCTCCTTCTCCCCCGCGTCGACGGCCGCCCACCTCCTGCTCCCCCGTGTCGATGGCCCCACCTCATGCTCTCCAGCGTTGCACCCACGGAGCCACCAGCACGCGCCGGATTTGTTGCGACCAGCCCGGCGCTCGCCGCGTACTCCCCGGCCTTGTTGCCAGCACAACAAACACTGACAAGCTCAAGGCCACAGCTTACGAGCTACGCCCCCGACGCAGTGATGCAACCCCGACAGCCGTCGTTGCTACAGATGGCGGTCATAGGAGCTGCAAACGACAGCAGCCTGTGCTGGAAAGAGGTGCGTTTCTGGTGGCGTGGAGTCGACATGCTACAACCGGCATGATTTTGAGCTAGAACCGGCTTTTCCATTAGCTGGAACCGACGAGTTTTTTTGTTGTGGCCGACCACGACAAGGCAATTTTGCTGGAATTGGCTTCTTTTTTTGCTAGAACCAACGAAATTTTTTGCTTCAACCCGGCAAAAATGTTTGGGCGACCGGGCGGGCCTAGCATCGACCATGTTTATAATAGATCTTGGTACATTGAAAAAAGAAAAGTGAAGGCTCCGGAAAAAAAGACTGACGTCAATCCATACTTCTGGCCCCTCTCATACACGACTTAACAGCAACTTCAGGTGACAGGCCCACGGCCCGGCCCGACCAGAAGTATGTGATGACCGCTTTTTGCCTCGACAGACCCTGGACCAGCAAGCTGGTGTATATGCTTTGCGTCATCGACGATACGTGGGTCACTACCAGGCTATTTAGAACGTGAAGTAGGGTCCAACGCCAGCGGTGTGGTACTAAAAACATATGGCGACATACGGCGAACCGATGTGTGCTCGTTCCCGGCCCAGCAGCAGCTACACGAAGAAAAGTATTGCATGCTTCGTCTCGCCGACGACTCAGCACCATGTATATCACTTTCAAAGCTACTCCCTCTGTCTCGAAATATAAAAACTTTTTTAATACTACACTAGTGTTAGAAACGTTCTTATATTATGAGACGGAGGGAGTACTATTGTAATATTATACACATGCAAATTAATTATACTATCTGTTGTGACAAGATGCAATCAATCGTCTAAATAAAATGACATGATGCAATTAACAATCAAAATCCTGACGCATCTGGTTGCCTACAAACTGAGCTAGCCAACTCTGCATCCATTAAGTAATATCATTTCCATGGACTGTTGGATCAATGCTCGCTGGTTTACCTCACCTCCGACGATGACGACGACGACTACACGTGCTCCGGCACCAACGACTGCCAACAACGACGACACGTGCTCCTCCTCACTTGCTTCGGCGCCAACGACGACGACTACACGTGCTTAGCTAAGCTTCAACCGAAGCAAATCACCACACGAATGACAGTCACTCGCACGCAACACGTACACGCATGTCCAGTCCAGGTGACTACGGCTTTCCATCAACACACGATATCAAGAGGAACTCCAGGACATCCATGGCGGCGGCGGTGGTCGAGAGGTGGCGACCGTCATCTTTCTCTGCTCCATGGTGCAGAACTACGTGCCCCCCCCTCCAATCTTCCGCCTCTACCTCACCAGCTGGGCCGCCAAGCTCGCCGCCTGTTTCAACCCCTACCACCAACCTCGCCGCTTGTTTCAACCCCTACCACCAACCTCGCCGCCTGTTTCAACCCCTACCTCCAGATCACCATCTCCAAGCACGGCACTGAGCGCTTCCAGCGTAGCGACTTTTTCCCCACCGTCGAAGCCTACCTCAGCGATGCCTGCGCCAGCGCCACGCACAAGCTCAAGGTCGAGCTCGGCAAAGACAGAAGAACATTTGTGTCTTTGTTGGCGACCATGCTGACGACCACGAGGAGGTCATTGACGACTTCTCTGGGACCGTCATGTGGAGGTCATTGACGACTTCTCTGGGACCACCATGTGGAGGTCATTGACGACTTCTCCGGGACTCCTACTTTCCTTTCGTCCTCGGCGAGGGCCACTCTGTCACCGTCAAGAACCGCCAACGCCGCCTCTTCACAAACAATGCCAATGAAAGCTGGAACCCCTACTAGGGGAGTGAATAGCACCATCGACAAAGAATGCCTGGTTTGCAGGAAACACATGTTTACATTTTTGCGCCAAAATTCAAATTCTGCACCTATCTTTTTTTCTAGAAAAAACTGGTTGGTGGCTTAGACCATTTTGAGCGTGACTATGACAGTTGGGACCGGCAAATGGTGACGTAGCATAAATGTTCACGCGCAAACTCTGTTATAACGTGACAGACCGAAACTGTAGGACCTTGAAGTATGTCTAGAGGGGGGTGATTAGACTACTTGACCACTTAGAAACTTAACCTTTTCCTAATTTTATAGTTTGGCAGATTTTAGCTATATTAGGACAAGTCAAGCAATCATCAAACAATTCAAGCAAGCATGCAAAGAGTATATTGGCAGCGGAAAATAAAGCATGCCACTTGCAAGAATGTAAGGGGAAGGGTTTATAGGATTCAAACGCAATTGGAGACACGGATGTTTTTGGCGTGGTTCCGATAGGTGGTGCTATCGTACCTCCACGTTGATGGAGACTTCAACCCACGAAGGGTAACGGTTGCGCGAGTCCACGGAGGGCTCCACCCACGAAGGGTCCACGAAGTAGCAACCTTGTCTATCCCACCATGGTCGTCGCCCACGAAGGACTTGCCTCACTAGCGGTAGATCTTCACGAAGTAGGCGATCTCCTTGCCCTTACAAACTCCTTGGTTCAACTCCACAATCTTGTCGGAGGCTCCCAAGTGACACCTAGCCAATCTAGGAGACACCACTCTCAAGAAGTAACAAATGGTGTGTTGATGATGAACTCCTTGCTCTTGTGCTTCAAATGATAGTCTCCCCAACACTCAACTCTCTCTCTCATAGGATTTAGATCTGGTGGAAAGAGGGTTTGAGTGGAAAGCAACTTGGGGAAGGCTAGAGATCAAGATTCATATGGTACGAGTGGAATATCTTGGCCTCAACACATGAGTAGGTGGTTCTCTCTCACAAATGGTAAGTTGGAAGTGTAGGTTCAGTCTGATGGCTCTCTCCACGAATGAAGATGAGGTGGAGGGGTATATATAGCCTCCACACAAAATCTAACCGTTACACACAATTTACCAAACTCGGTGGGACCGAATAGTTAAACTCGGTCAGACCGATTTAGTAAACCTAGTGACCGTTAGTGATTTTCGGTGGGACTGACATGCATCTCGGTGAGACCGATATGGTTAGGGTTAGGGCATAACGTAATCTCGGTGAGACCGATTACACAAACTCGGTGAGACCGATTTTGGTAATTAGCTAACCAGAGAGTTGGTCAGGTAAACTCGGTGCGACCGATTTGCTCTTTTCGGTGAGACCGAAATGTTACAAAAAGGAAACAGAGAGTTTACATTGCAATCTCGGTGGGACTGATCGCTCACTTCGGTTGGACCGAAACGTTACGAAGGGAAACAGAGAGATTGCAGCCCCATCTCGGTGAGACCGAGATCCCTATCGGTGAGACCGATTTGCTTAGGGTTTGTGGCAGTGGCTATGACTTTTGGAATCGGTGGCGCCGGATAGAAAGAATCGGTGTGACCGATTTTGGCTTTAGGTTTAGGTCATTTGTGGATGTGGGAAAGTAGTTGAGAGTTTTGGAGCATATCACTAAGCACATGAAGCAAAAGGCTCATTAAGCAACACCTCATCCCTTCTTAATAGTATTGGCTTTTCCTATAGACTCAATGTGATCTTGGATCACTAAAATGTAAAATGAAGAGCCTTGAGCTTTGAGCTTGAGCCAATCCTTTGTCCTTAGTATTTTAAGGGATCCACTTTCATCATCCATGCCATGCCATTCATTGAGCTTTCCTGAAATAATAGTCTTGGAATAGCATTAGCTCAATGAGCTATATGTTGTTATGAATTACCAAAACCACCTAGGGATTGTTGCACTTTCAATCTCTCCCTTTTTGGTAATTGATGACAACATATAGATCAAAAGCTTCGACAAATGATAATAAAATTTAAATAACATCGTCGCTTTGAGAAGTATGTGATAAGCAAGAGCTCCCCTAAATTTGTGCATAGTTTTAGATTTGCTTTGGACTGCAAATGCACAATGAATTAGGCTCATGGGTTACTCTTCCATGTCACATACATCTTGGTGGAGCGCTCAAAATAATAAACAATGAATACATGCACTCATCACCAAGCAAAGTGAATGATCACATAAGATAGATAGGATAATATCAAGCATGCATAAGTGTAGCTTATGATCAAACACATGATCATCAATGTCTCACAAACATAGTATCTCAACCAAAAGCAAACAAAGTTTGAAAAACCACCAAATAAAGCAAGAGAGAACAAAAGCAACACTCTCTCTCTCTCGAAGCCTATGATCTATACATTTTTATCTCCCTTTGGCAACAAGTTACCAAAAAGTTCATAGAAAATGCATAGTGCTAGATCGACTCTCAGGCTTGATCTTCAGGTGGTGGTGTAGAGATGGCTCCTTGGACGAAGACTTCAGTTGATGTAGATGGAGCTGGAGCTGGTGAAGGTGCTGGAGCTGGTGGAACTGAGGCTGTAGCTGGTGCAGACGAAGTTGCTTTTGTGTCAGAAACTGGCACTGCTGATGACCTCTAGGCTCTAGGCACTCTAGCAAACACATTTGTTGTTGTCTTGCCCTTCCTCTCATGCATGTCATCTTGTAGCTCCTCCACTGCAGTCTGAATCTCAGTTACTTTTACATCTAAGTTATAGAACTTTTGTTCTATAATTCTCTCCAAGCTCTCCTGATTTTGAGTGAGGGTGGCCAATCCCTTCTCAATCCTAAGAGTTGATGCTATCAAGTAACCAAGCTGCTCCTGCTTGTTCTTCAAGAAATACTCAGATGCCTCCTCTTGAGTTGGCATCTTGGCAGCCTTCTCCCTCTTTGCCTTCTCCTTCTTCTCCTGAGCTTGAACTGATGATGGATCATCTTCATTCATGACAACTTCATTGTACTCAAAGTCTGGATAAAGTGGAAAGAGTTCCTTATCCAATAGATATTTTCCTGTACCCATCTTTGAGTTTATCAGTTCTTGAATCTGAGGTGCATATCCACAGCTCCTCTTCTGATCTGCTGCAGTCCTCGTCCAAGGAGCCATCTCTACACCACCACCTGAAGATCAAGCCTGAGAGTCGATCTAGCACTATGCATTTTCTATGAACTTTTTGGTAACTTGTTGCCAAAGGGGGAGAAAAATGTATAGATCATAGGCTTCGAGAGAGAGAGAGTGTTGCTTTTGTTCTCTCTTGCTTTATTTGGTGGTTTTTCAAAGCGTAACTTCTCACGAGCCCTTAAAAGTTCTCGATGATCTTCGAAGATAGTTTCATGAGCCAACTTAAGAGTGTTTAGTTCTTTAGTTAGAAGCTCAATTTTCTCCTCATCATTGTCATTCGTTTGATTAGCATGATTAACTGACGTTTCATCATAGTATTCATCACTAGAGTTGTCAACAAGTAAATCATCATCTCCTAGCAAGTCATCTTCATCACTATTAAAATCAACATACTCGGGATGTGTTACCTTTGGACCTTTGGCCATGAAGCATCTTCCAATTCCTTCATTTGGTGAATCAAATATGTCGAGGAGTTGGTTGACACAAGTGCTAGACCGGCAACACCTTCATCTCGAGTATATTCGAGTCGGAGTGATAGCTTCTCTCGGAGTGATGGTCGGAGTCGGAGCCGAAACCCATTCACCAACATGAGCTTGATGTCTTCGTTTTGTGTAGCTCCTTGATGACTTGTCCTTCCTTTCTGAATCCTTGCTTCTCCGTGAGGGTCTTCGTTCATAACGATCATCTCTACTCCTCCTCTCTCTCGGTGGTGATTCTTCTCTTTTGCTTCTTCTTTTTGGAGAATCTTCTCTTCTTTTGTAGGGTGTCGTACACTCATTGGAGTAGTGTCCGGGTCTCCCACAATTGTAGCAATTTCTCTCTCGGCTAGAAGATCTCTTATCATTGTAAGACCTTGACTTGGAGCTTCTTTCTTTGCTTCTACTCTTGTAGAATTTGTTGAAGTTCTTCACCATTAAGCTCAATTCTTCATTGAAGGTTGGTTTCTCACTTGATGATGTGGGGGCTTCACTTGAGGCTTTGTAAGCACCACTTGACTTGTTGTGAAGTTCCTCCTTATCCTTGAGTGACATCTCATGAGCAACAATCCTTCCAATGACTTCCGTTGGCTTGAGATCTTTGTAGTTTGGCATCATTTGGATCAATGTGCACACGGTATCATACTTTCCATCCAATGCTCTTAGGATCTTCTTGATGATGAATTTGTCGGTCATCTCTTCACTCCCTAAGCCGGGCAATCTCATTTGTGATAAGAGCAAGCCTAGAGTACATTTCAGCGACACCTTCACCATCCTTCATTTTGAACTTGTCAAGCTGACTTTGGAGCACATCCAACTTGGATTCCTTGACGGATTCGGTACCTTCGTGCATATCAATCAAAGTATCCCAAATTTCCTTTGCATTCTCAAGATGGCTGATTTTGTTGAATTCTTCGGGGCACAATCCGTTGAAGATGATGTCACGTGCTTGAGCATTGTATTGTAGCATCTTCAATTCTTCCGCATTAGCTTCACGGTTCGGTTCTCTCCCATCAAAAAATTCACCTTGCAAGCCAATACAAATAATTGCCCAAACGGCGGGTTATGTCCAAGAATATGCATTTTCATCTTATGCTTCCAACTAGCAAAATTAGTACCATCAAAGTAAGGACCTCTACGGTGATAATTTCCCTCGCTAGACGCCATACTCTCCTAGGTTGTGAAACCAAGGCTATGGCCACCAAAAGCTATGAAAATCAAAGCAAATGGAGACCAAAGCTCTGATACCACTTGTAGGACCTTAAAGTATGTCTAGAGGGGGGTGATTAGACTACTTGACCACTTAAAAACTTAACATTTTCCCAATTTTATAGTTTGGCAGATTTTAGCTATATTAGGACAAGTCAAGCAATCATCACACAATTCAAGCAAGCATGCAAAGAGTATATTGGCAGCGGAAAATAAAGCATGCAACTTGCAAGAATGTAAGGGGAAGGGTTTAGAGGATTCAAACGCAATTGGAGACACGGATGTTTTTGGCGTGGTTCCGATAGGTGGTGCTGTCGTACCTCCATGTTGATGGAGACTTCAACCCACGAAGGGTAACGGTTGCGCGAGTCCATGGAGGGCTCCACCCACGAAGGGTCCACGAAGTAGCAACCTTGTCTATCCCACCATGGCCGTCGCCCACGAAGGACTTGCCTCACTAGCGGTAGATCTTCACGAAGTAGGCAATCTCCTTGCCCTTACAAACTCCTTGGTTCAACTCCACAATCTTGTCGGAGGCTCCCAAGTGACACCTAGCCAATCTAGGAGACACCACTCCAAGAAGTAACAAATGGTGTGTTGATGATGAACTCCTTGCTCTTGTGCTTCAAATGATAGTCTCCCCAACACTCAACTCTCTCTCATAGGGTTTGGATCTGGTGGAAAGAGGGTTTGAGTGGAAAGCAACTTGGGGAAGGCTAGAGATCAAGATTCATATGGTAGGAGTGGAATATCTTGGCCTCAACACATGAGTAGGTGGTTCTCTCTCACAAATGGTAAGTTGGAAGTGTAGGTTCAGTCTGATGGCTCTCTCCACGAATGAAGAGGAGGTGGAGGGGTATATATAGCCTCCACACAAAATCTAACCATTACACACAATTTACCAAACTCGGTGGGACCGAATAGTTAAACTCGGTCAGACCAATTTAGTAAACCTAGTGACCATTAGTGATTTTCGGTGGGACTGACATGCATCTCGGTGAGACCGATATGGTTAGGGTTAGGGCATAACGTAATCTCGGTGAGACCGATTTTGGTAATTAGCTAACCAGAGAGTTGGTCAGGTAAACTCGGTGGGACCGATTTGCTCTTTTCGGTGAGACCGAAATGTTACGAAAAGGAAACAGAGAGTATACATTGCAATCTCGGTGGGACCGATCGCTCACTTCGCTGGACCAAACGTTACGAAGGGAAACAGAGATTGCAACCCCATCTCGGTGAGACCGAGATCCCTATCGGTGAGACCGATTTGCTTAGGGTTTGTGGCAGTGGCTATGACTTTTGGAATCGGTGGCGCTGATAGAAAGAATCGGTGTGACCGATTTTGGCTTTAGGTTTAGGTCATTTGTGGATGTGGGAAAGTAGTTGAGGGTTTTGGAGCATATCACTAAGCACATGAAGCAAAAGGCTCATTAAGCAACATCTCATCACTTCTTAATAGTATTGGCTTTTCCTATAGACTCAATGTGATCTTGGATCACTAAAATGTAAAATGAAGAGTCTTGAGCTTTGAGCTTGAGCCAATCCTTTGTCCTTAGTATTTTGAGGGATCCACTTTCATCATCCATGCCATTCATTGAGCTTTCCTGAAATAATAGTCTTGGAATAGCATTAGCTCAATGAGCTATATGTTGTTATGAATTACCAAAACCACCTAGGGATAGTTGCACTTTCAGAAACGTTTTCGTCAAAAACGTCAGTGTCTTGTAATGACTTGAAAAGAACAAAAACCAACGAGGGTTCCATCTAGCATGTTTCCTCCTCCCACGACGACATCCTCAAGGTTAGTTTGCTACGGCTAGGGTATTCTGATTTCGGGGATTTTCACTAAGACCTCTATCTCAACTGTTCCTTCCTTTCTTTTCATGTTGTTTCCTCCTATAGATCCCTACTACCATGGATGATGTGGATTTCACCGGCAGTGACCCATATCTGAGTGTCTTGTGTGACCAAGGCAAGCCCTCGGAGAGATGCATTGCATTTGAAGGGATTCTCACCGGCAGGAGGTTCCTCGCATTTGCTGAGAAGGTGTGCTAATTCAAGCTCATTTAGATTTGTTAAGTGTGCTTAGAAATTTTCTAAGTGTGGTTTTGGTTTAATTAGACGGTATCTGTATTGTACTGTTCATTTGTTGCATGTTTTCAATCATGTGGTTATTAATTAATTGAGATTTATACTTTGCTAATTGTTTACATGCTTACTGTTTGACTTTCAGTGTTTTGTTGTTAGATAGTTCATTAGTTTAATAAGGTGGCTGACTGTGAAGTGGTTGTTGTTAATTGTCCGTTGCTCATTGAGATTGTATTGTGTTAATTCTTTAGTGCTGATTGTATATTGATCATTGTTTTTTGCTGAATTTCAATGCTCATTGTTTGGCAGTGCTTAATTAACCATGTTTCAAATAATTGCCCAGGTCAATAGTTATCATTTAGTTTGTCAGTGAATATGGAAACAGTCAGATGGTGCTCAAGTAGTCATATTTTTATACCAAGTTTCAAAACAACTGCCCTTGTCATTTTTTGTAACTTATCTGTTCTCCTCTAGTTTACCATAACATATCTAAGTCATTTAGCTTATTGCCATGTTTTTTTCATAATTTTGTAGGAAGGAATAATTGTGGAGTAATTTAGTGGATTGGTTTAGAGTGGCCAGACTCAATGGAGAAGGCACATGCCCCTTTAACAGAGCAAGACATATAGGATAAGGGACGATCTGGGGAGTTCATTTCAATCTCACAATCTGAATCTGAGAGAAAAGCAAACTCGAGGAGAACTATCAGAAGTTAGTTGTCGATGTCAACTGCCTCTTGGATGCCCAAGAACAGATGGCCGTGGAGTTCAACTACCAGCAGTTTAAGAGGTCCAATGAATAGGAGAAGATGTCTAGCTGGACAATTCAGTGGGCAACTTGAAGGGAGAGATGGCAGAGAAAGAGGAGGAGACACCAAGCTGCGAAAAAAGGCTGGCATGTGGAAGCATCATCAATGTGCACAAGCTAATGTGATTAGGAACCTGAAGTTCAACCATTTGAAAGAGAAGCAAATGCTTACATAAGACAGGGGAAGTTGGCGTTTCAGTGGGTTGTTCCGGCGACGGTTAGTCATTTGATGGTCCAAAAAGACCTTGATGTAATATTTATTATGTTTGAGATACTTTCTACTTCCGGCAAATTTTTATCAGGAAACATTTGTATAGAGCTAACCGGCCCAACTTTGCGTCGACTGCTTGTGTGTCACTCAATCCGAACTAATCGTGCATCTCACAACTACTACCTTATCTCCTCAGCTGATCTGCATCATCTCTCTCACCCGCATCTCTATCTTCCCTGCGCTAACGACTGCCCACCTCCTTCTACCCCACATCGACGGCCACCCACCTCCTGCTCCTCGTGTCGATGGCCCCACCTCCTGCTTTCCAGCATCGCACCCACGGAGCAGCCCCCGTGCGCCGGATTTGCTAAGGCCAGCCCTGCGCTCGCCGTGTAGTCCCCGGCCTTGTCGTGAGCACAACAAACACCGACGAGCTCGAGGCCACAACTTAGGAGCTATGCCCCTGACGCAGTGTTGCAAACCCGATAGCTGTCGTTGCTGCAGATGGCGGTCATAAGAGCTGCAACTGGCAGCAGCCTGTGTTGGAGCGAGGTGCGTTTCTGGTGGTGTGGAGTCGACATGCTACAACCGGTATGATTTTGCTAGAACCGGCTTTTCCGTTAGTTGGAACCGACAAGTTTTTTTGTTGTGGCCGGCGACGACGAGGCAATTTTGCTGGAATTGGCTTCTTTTTTTTGCTAGAACCAACGATTTTTTGTGCATCAACACGATAAAAAAGTTTGGGCGGCCGGCCCACGCCTAGCATCGACCATGTTTATAACAGATCTTGGTATATTGAAAAAAAAAGTGAAGACTCGGGAAAAAAAGACTGACGCCAATCCATACTTCTGGCCCCTCTCATGCACGAGTTAACAGCAACTTCAGGTGACAGGCCCACGGCCTGGCCCGGCCAGAAGTATGTGATGACTGCTTTTTGCCTCGACAGACCCTGGACCAGCAAGCTGGTGTGTATGCTTTGCGTCATCGACGAAACGTGCGTCGCTACCAGACTATTTAGACCGCCAAGTAGGCTCTAACGCGAGCGATGTGGTACTAAAAAGCATCCGGCGAACTGAGCGGTGTGCTCGTCCCGGCCAGCAGCAGCTAAACGCTCGCTGGGCCACCTCCTAACCTGCTCAAAAAAGAAGAAGAAAAGCAAACCTGCTTGACCGGTTCTCCTCAGAGCTCCTCCCCACCTGCTCCGGCGCCAACCTAAGCAAATCACCACAGGAATCATTGGCATTATACACGCATATACAGTCCAGTCCAGGTAAGGTTGGGAATAGAATGGATTGAAACTAAGGTTTCAGTTTGGTTTTCCTGTTAGATTATTGTGTTTGGTTGGTTTAAATGCGCTGAGAATCTAAATCAATTTGGTGTGGTTTGAATTTTATAAAATACTGGATTGGACTTGTTTGGTCTCAAATTGTTTCATCCCGTGGACAAAATCCAGTCTCCAGGTCACTACGGCTTTCTATCAATGCACGATACCAAGAGGAGCTCCAGGTCCGGCGATGGCGGCGATCGTGGAGAGGTGGGCACACACACACCTTCCGCCTCTACCTCACCACATGGGCCGACAAGCTCGCCGCATGCTTCAACCCCTACCTCCAGATCACCATCTCCTAGCCCTAGTATGGCGTCGAGCGCTTCCAGCGCAGTGACTTCTTCCCCGCCGACGAAGCCTACCTCAGCGATGCATGTGCCCGTGTGCAAGCTCAAGCCGAGCTCGGCAAGGACAGCAAGAACCTCCAGGTCTCCATTGACAACCAGGAGGAGGTCATTGACAACTTCCCCGGGACCACCTTGAGGAGGTCATTGATGACTTCTCTCGAACTCCTACCTTCCTTTCATCCATGGCGAGGGCCGTGTTGTCACCTTCAAGAACCGCCAACGCCGCCTCTTCACCAACAATGCCAATGGCAGTTGGAACCCCTACCGGGGCAAAAGAGTCTGGAGCCACGTCCCCTTCAAGCAACCCGCCACCTTTGACATGCTCTTCATGCACCCCCTGATGAGAAGGAGGCCGTCATCGACGAGCTCATGGCATTCCAGGAGAGCAAGGGATACTACGCCAAGGTCAGCAAGGCGTGGAAGCGTGGGCACCTCCTTTATGGACCACCCGGCACCGGCAAGTCCACCATGGTCGCCGCCATGGCCAACTTCCTCGACTACGACGTCTACGGCCTCGAGCTCACGACGGTCAAGAACAACACCAAGTTGCAGAAGCTCTTCATCGAGACCATGGGCAAGTCCATCATCATCATAAAGGACATTGAGTGCTCTGTAAACCTCACCGGAAAACGCCACAAGGACAAGAAGGCCACACGCAACAAGGACTCCGACAAGGTGAGCGGATCATCATCTTCACCACCAACCACAAGGAGAAGTTGGACCCGACGTTGATCCGGAGGGGTAGGATGGACAAGCACATCGAGATGTCCAACTGCCGCTTCAAGGGCTTCAAGGTGCTCACCAAAAACTACCTAGATGTCATCGAGCACAAGTTCTTTGGGGAAATTTAGCGGCTGCTCGAGGAGACAGACATGTCGCCCGCTGACATTGCAGAGAACCTGATGACTATGTCGAAGAAGAAAAAGAGGGAGCCCGACGAGTGCTTGACATGCCTCGTCGAGGTGCTCAAGCAGGCCAAAGAGGACGCGGCAGTGGCCAGGGTGAAAGAGGTAGAGGAGGCCAAGGAGGCTGCAACAAAGAAAGCCAAGGAGAAAGAGGAGGCAGAGGTGAAGAAAGCCAAAGAGGAAGACAAAGGGAAGGACAAAGCATCGGAGGAACCAATGGAGATATCAACAAGTGAAGTGATCTCAAGCCAGGAAGCCAAGGAAAAAGAGTGAGCTTGTTCACTAGTGCTCCCTTCCAAAAGAAAAATGCAGTGGTCTCACTTGTAATGTTGCTACATATAAAGCGTGCAACAATACAAAATGCTAACAAGACCCATTGAAGGATGATGAAAGCAAGCTGATGCTCTCAGGCCTGCTTAACTTCATCAACGGGCTATGGTCAGCATGCGGCCATGAGAGAATCATCATCTTCACGACGAACCACAAGGAGAAACCGGGCCCGTCACCGGTCCTGAAGGGCAGGATGGACAAGCACATCGAGATGTCCTATTGCCTCTTTGAGGGCTTCAAGGTGCTTGCCAAGTACTACCTGGACATCATGGAGCAGGGCTGTTTGGGGAGATTCGACGGCTGCTCGAGGAGACCAACATGTCGCCCACCGATGTGGCAGAGAGCCTGATGCCAATGTCGACGAAGAAGAAGAAGAGGGACACTGATTATTGTTTATTAGGCCTCATTGAGGCGCTCAAGCAGGCCAAGGAGGCCAAGGAAGATACGGCAACGGCAAAGGTGAAGGCGAATGAGGAAGAGGAGGCAGAAGCAGAGAAAGCCGAGGAGAAAGAGAAGCAAAGGAGAAGAAAGAAAAGGAGAAAGACGACGGGAAGGGCGCAACACCGAAGGAAGCTAAAGGAGACATCAAACAAGGTGACGAGTGAAGTGACAGGAGTAGAGTGAGCATGACTCTCTTACAACCACAAACAGATGCAGTGTTTGTTTGAATAAAATATGTATCACTGAACTGAATAAATAATATTGGTTTCTCTTCTCAACTATTAGTTCAGACAGGAAGTAGCCATTATAGTGTTGCTATATACTATTCCTCCATCCCAAAATTCTTGTCTTAGATTTGTCTAGATACGGATGTACCTAATACTAAAACATGACTTGATACATCCGTATTTGGACAAATTTAAGACAGAATTTTGGGACGGAGGGAGTAGTACATTATGTTATAATACCAAATAGTAACATGTTATTGTTGTAAGAACAGAACAACAACTGAGTGTCATACACACCTTGTGGCAACTCCTTGTCATAGAAGCGCCTCTGGAAACCGGAGCCCATGTAGACCGACGCGTCGAAACCTGAGGAGATGATGGCGTCGCCTACATCCATGACTAGAAGCGTCGCTCCTATGAAGAAAGGCCTGCCCACTCCTCGCAACTGGAGGAAGTGATCGGAGACGCTGCGCCGAACCTCCCTGAGAAGTTCCAGATGCTCCAGAGCGACACCAGGGTGCTTGTCTCTCTGCTCGTGTAGCCAAAGGATCCCCTGATCTGTCTGAAGTTGTTCACCGTGGCTAGCCCCGATCCCATCCCGCTAGCCATCGCAGCAAGGAAGAGCAGCCAGAAGCTGAGTTTACACATGGCCTGCACCAGATTCAGGTTTTCTTTGTGTGACAACATTGTCCTGACCAGATACCACAAGCACAGTGCTAGAGCTGACTCTTCTCATTGTTTCGCTTCGGTCTTGTGAGCTGTTACAACAATAACTGCTGGACACATGATCAACAGCAGGAGTATCGCGAAGAAAACACTCTC